>CP106724.1:43818723-45151844 GCA_025506655.1 Gossypium rotundifolium | reverse complement strand
TGTGGGAAAATGCACTCGGGAGAATGCTGGAAAAAGACCGGTGGATGTTTCAAGTGCGGTTCAAAGGATCATATGATCAAAGATTGTCCGATGAACTCGGAGAAGAACCGTCCAGCAAGTCAGGGTGCTAATCAGGCAGACAGTGGACAATGACCGATAAGAGGCCGTGGTCCAAATGGAAGGGCAATGGTTCGATGAGGTCGCGGAACTTTGAGAGGCGATGGTAGCTCGAGGCGAGACAACCAGGTTTGGTGTATGCGGTTAAATCAGAGAGAAGGCAATGATGCACTGATGTTATCACGGTATGTTTCGATTTACAGGTTGCCCTTTATTGCTTTGATAGATATAGGGTCAACTCATTCCTATATCGCTAGTGAAGTATCACGGGACTTTGCATGTGACTTCACGGCTGTACCTAGGAAGATGGTATGTACTTAGTCCTTTAGGATGCATGAGTTGTAGACAAACTTTTAAGGAAGTGCCTTTAGAAGTTCAAGGGATACACTTTCCGCAGAGGTAATGGAGTTGCCATTTGGAGAATTGACCTAATCTTAGGCGTGGGTGACTTGTAATCCGTGCAAATGTGGATTGTCTTGCTAAGAGAATGTCCTTAAGAACTTTTGATGACAAGGAAGTTGTAGTGTTGGGCGAGAGAGCGGAACTACTTATCTAATGTAGTATCGACTCTTAAGGCGAAAAGGTAGTTCGTATCGTCTCAGATTGAGACCATACGAGGTTAATTACCCGACGCATGACTTGGAGTTGGCATTGTAGTCTTTGCTCTTAAGGTTTGGAGACATTACTTATACGGGAGAAGTCGGTGATATACGGACCACAAAAGTCTGAAATATCTCTTGACTCGAAAGAAGCGAATCTGAGGCGTGAAGGTGGATAGAGTTGTTGAAAGACTACGACTGTTCTATCGAGTACCACCCGGGCAAGGTGAACGTGGTGGCAGACGCTCTAAGTCAAAAAGTGGTGTCAGAATTAAGTGCGATGTTTGCACATCTTAGTCTTTTCGATGACGGAAGCTTGTTGGCAGAACTTCAAGTTAAGCCGACATGGTTAAGTCAAGTGAAAGAGAGGCAGTTAGTAGATGAAGATCTGAGTGAAAAGCTTCGACAGGTACAGAGTGGGAAATTGGAAGATTTTGGTATTAACAGTGATGAGGTATTGTGTTTTAAAGGTAAAGTCTGTATGCCAAAGGATCAGGAGTTGAGGCAAAAGATACTTCGGGAATCGCATGGTAGCCCCTATGTTATGCATCTTAGAGGAAGTAAATTATACCGAGATTTGCGAGATCAATTTTGGTGGCCTGGACTTAAGCGAGAAGTTACAGAGTTTGTAGGAAAGTGCTTGACGTGTCAACAAGTCAAGGCTGAACATCAAGTACCATCGGGATTGCTTCAACCGATAAAGATTCCGCAGTTAAAGTGGGAAAGAATCACCATGGACTTTGTTAGTGGGCTTCCTCTTACGCCTACTAAGAAAGACTCTGTATGGGTGATAGTGGACCGATTGATGAAATCTGCACATTTATCGATTCGGGTTGATTACCCTTTGCGAAATTGGCGAAGTTATATGTGGTGAGATTGTGAGATTGCATGGAGTGTCGTTGTCGATAATTTCGGACAGAGATCTGAGGTTTACGTCGCGATTTTGGAAAGCATTGCATCAGGCTTTGGGCACCAGATTGGACTTCAGTACGGCATTTCATCCTCAATCGGACGGTTAGTCTGAAAGAGTAATCCAGATCTTAGAAGATATGTTAAGGGCATGTGTAATAGATTTCAAGGGAAGTTGGGAAGAATTCTTACCGTTGGCAGAATTTGCGTACAACAACAGTTTCCAATTTAGTATACGAATGGCACCATATGAAGTACTATATGGACGAAAGTGTCGCACTCCTACGTGTTGGACAGAATTAGGGGAACGTCAGATTTTGGGTCCAGAGATAGTGGCTGAATCTGAAGAAAAGGTTAAGGTAATCCGGGCTCGGTTAAAGGAAGCATTTGACAGACAAAAATCGTACGCAGATCTAAAGCGGAAAGAAATAGAGTATGCAGTGGGAGACCAAGTTTTCCTAAAGGTTTCACCTTGGAAAAAGGTGATGAGATTTGGACGCAAAGGGAAACTAAGTCCCAGGTTCATTGGACCTTATCGGATTGTGAAGCGGGTTGAATCTGTGGCATATCAGTTAGATTTGTCTTCGGAATTGAAGCAAATGCATGATATATTCCATGTTTCAATGTTACGCTGTTACCGGTCAGATCCATCTCATGTAGTGCCAGTTGAGGAGGTGGAATTAAGATCAGACTTGTCATATGAAGAGGAGCCAATTCAAATTCTGGAGCGAGATGTAAAGGTTTTATGGAGAAAGTCGGTTCCTCTTGTCAAGGTATTATGGCGTAATCATGGATCAAAAGAAGCTTCATGGGAACCGGAGGAAGCGATGCGACAGCAATACCCTCACTTATTCCAGTCAGGTAATTTCGAGGACGAAATTATTTTAAGGGGGTAGAACTGTAACATCCTGATAATTAGGGGCTATGCATTTTACTTAATTGAATGATGTTGCATGCTTAATTATTATTAAGTGTATTCTTGGAAGTTAATTGAGCTTCATTAATTAAGTGAATGCTTAGTAAACTTTTAATTCCTATTAATTAGAGAAAGCTAAGCAAGTTAGGCCTTAAGAATTAATGATAAGAAGTTTTAGCATGAATTGAGTAATTGGCAAGGTGGTTAAGATGCATGGATGTGTACTTGAGGAGTGAGGTTGAATCTCTAGCTAGCATTAGGGAGGATTTTATTTTGTTTTCTTCCCTATAAGTGTCGGCCAAGAATGTTCTAGAGTGGATGAGCATTCATTCATTTTGGCTATTTGACCATGTGAAAAGGAAGCTAGGAACTTATGGTATGGAATCATAAGTTGATGATAAGATGAGGGGGGACAAAAGGCATGATATGGGGCAAGGTTTTGGGAGTTTGTTCATGGTCATTTGACCATGAACCTAGACGGCATGAAGGGCTAAAGGGAGTGGTTTATTGTTGATAGCAAATCAAGAGTTGATGGGGAAGAAAAAAGGAGGAAAAAGGGGATAATGTTGGCATTGATTGGCTGAATTTTTGCTTTGCCATTAGGGGGAAAAGTTGGCCAAAAGTCTTGCATTTTTTTTTTGTTGTTTGTCCATCTTTTCTCATTTCTCCAATAGTTTCTCTCCTAGCTGAATTTGTCATTGAGTTTAGGTAAAAAAATTTCTTTTTGTTTTGGCTTTCTTTTTATCAATTTTCTCCAAAACTCCCACTTTGGCCGAATGTACCTTAGGCACTTTGGTACAATTTTGCTTTTGATTTAGCCCTCAATTGTGTTTGAACCAAATACTATTTTCTTTCTCCCATTTTTCTTTTTGAAACCGAAACTACAAAGTTCAAAGAACCAATTTCCTCATTTCTCCTTCCTTGGCCGAATGTGCAAAGGTTCCTAAACACATTTCTTTTCATTTGAGAAATCACCATCATCATCTTCTTCTCCTTTTTCTCTTTTTTCTTCCTTCTCTTTTTCCTTCTCTTTTCATTCTCTTTCTTCTTTCTTTCAAAACCGAAACCATCATATTGAACCACCATTTCTCTTCTCTTTTTGTTAAAGCCGAATCATCATATTATTTTCTTCTTATTCAAAGCCAAACCTTGAAGAACTCAAAGTAAGGTTTTGTCAATCGTTTTCATCATTTCTTTTTACTTTGGCAAATTTAGAATCATAGTCTTTTATTTCTCTTATCTAGGCCGAATCATTTGAAAAGATTTTTCAAAGATCTTTGTTGAAGACAACTTCTAAGTAGTGAGCATTCGAAATCATCAAGGTAAGGTTATTAATTTAGATCATATCAATTTCTTTAGATGGATCACTAATCTACGTTATTTTAGGGGCGATTTAAGATTAACAAGATAGGTAAGAAAAGAGTAAAATGCGGAGTGTTTGGAAGAGAGGAGGTATTCCTTTACCATCAAACTTCAAACGAAGAGCCGTATCGGGAGTAAGAGACTTTCCACCGGGTTGTGGACCCTCTGCTAACAAGGATCGATTATTTGAAGTAGTGCTTACAATCGAATCACTTTACGTTGGTGGAATATCAGCGGGTTTTGATCCATCTAGTGGAGAAAAACCACAAATAACTGTCGTTCGAGAATCCGAGGGTAAGGATTTAGATCCATCGTCAATAAGTATAATTTTGTTAACAATAGTTTATACTAACCAAGTGTGTTAATCAATTAGGTGTTGACGAACAAGAGGGTATTGTTCTCACTGTCACTAGGTGTGTAACCTTACATTAAAATTTCCATAGATCTATATTTTAAAAAGTGATTATATGACAATATGTTTGTTTGTGGATACCAATCATTGGTATACAAAATTCAGATATGTTTACCCCAATATTCTGTTTATTTTGCTATATGCATAAATATGAAATTAGTATGATTATATTATGTTTTGTGGGGTAAATAGCATGAAAATCTGATTTGATATGTATGTGCATGGGCATATGGGTATTGTTGATAAAGAAGGAAGTATTCTGGTGGTTTTACCACATTTCTGGTGACTTCGGTCACGTATATTTGACTCCAGTGTCTTCGGTCACATATTTGACTCCGGTGACTTCGGTCACGTATATTTGGCTCCGGTGACTTCGGTCACATATGTGAATCTGGTGACTTGGTCACGTATTTGAAATTTGGACTTGGTCGGTGACTTGGTCACATCTGTTTTGGTGGCTTTGCCACAATATTATAAGGCGATGTGCATGTTGACTGCAAAGAAGCGCCTTCAATGGTGTGTAGCGGATGGAGGTTGATTTAGTAATCCCACGGTGTGTTGGTTGGTGCGGTGGTGTGTAGCGGATGGAAATTTAGGTAGGCCGGGCTTGCATTTCATTTCATGTACATAACCATGTAATATCGAATGATTATTATTTGATCTGCTATGAAATGGGCCTTTGGGCTAAATATGAACTAAATGGGCCTTTGGGCTAAATATGAACTAAATGGGCCTTTGGGCTAAATATGAGTTAAATGGGCCTATGGCCATATGTGAAATTTTTGGACTTTAAAGCACATGATAAAAAGGACTTTTTAGTGTATGTGTTACACATTGAGTTTATAACTCACCCATTTTTTTGGGATAACTTTTGGATAATTCAGTAGTGCGATGGATCGAATTGACAAGGATTTGAAGTGGCGATGCTTTCGTATCAAGTATTGTGGAGATTTCCCAACTTAAACTTATTAATTTAAATTTTATTACTTAGACTTTATTTTGGGTTTGCTATTTTTGTAATAAGGCCACTATAAACTACTTTTAGATTTTGTGTTTGGAATTATTTTAAATTCGCCATGAACAATTATCAATTAAATAACTAAATGGTTTTCGATAAATTATTTAAAAGGTTTTTGTCAAGGTAATATATATATAAATATGTTTTAAGAAAATACAAATCTATTTTTCAACTAAGCCCAACTCGATCTTTAAGTTAATCCGTTTTACTTAAAATCATCAAGTTTTCTTGAACAAAAGCGATATTCCGCTAAAGTTTTACTCGAGGAACATACCAAATCCGGTTAGGCTTTTGAAATTTGGGTTTGGGGTGTTTCAACAGTATCGAGCCAGTTTTAAACTCTCGGCCTTGGGTTTTGAAGCCCTAGCGTTTTCAAAAGTTGGCCCAAATGACTTTTGAAAGTTTTCTTAAGTTAAATGATTTTATAAGAGCATGGCACTCAAGTTCTCGACCCGGATCCATCGGTATGTACTTTATCGATATGTGATATGTATGATAGTTTAAACTTAAACTATGCTTTAGAGACATGGACCTTAGGTGTTTGTGTGCTACTACGAAAAAACTCTTGAATATCATTTCATAAAACTTTCCTTTAATAAGAAGTGAAAAGACTCTAATACATAAGACTTTTTCAGTAAAAGTATAAGATAAGATCGTAGTAGACATGAGTTCTAGGGGACGCGGTCGTCGTGGACATGGAAGAGGAAGGATGATTGTTTGAACCGATTCGATCTGGTCAAGGTTACGAGAATGAAGCTCGCCACCTATTTGTTGGGGTGGACTTTCAAGAACAAAATGAAGGAGGTGATCTGATATCACAAGTCTGTCTGCGAGTTTTAGAGCGTGTAGCGAAAGCTAGTTAAAATGGGTCTCGAAAGTGCATGGTGAGAGACTTAGATCGAATGGAGTGAGGTTTTCAGAGGAGTATCTGGAGTAGCTCTAATGTAGCTGAATATTGGTTGGAGGCGGTCGAGAGGATCATGGACGATATAGGCTGACCGATGAAGAGAAATTGAAAGGTGCTATTTCACTTCTCCGTGATGAAGCCTACCAGTGGTGGCTCACTATCAAGGAGAGTACCCCTGTGGATCGTCTGGATTGGGGATATTTTAAGATTAAATTCGAAGGAAAATATGTTAGAGCTAGCTACATCGACTCCCAGAGGAAGACATTTCTGAATTTGGTCCAAGGAAACAAGTCGATAGCTGAATATGAAGCAGAATTCTTGCGACTTAGCCGTTATGCCAGAGGGATAGTGGCTACGGAATATGAACGGTGTATCAGATTTGAAGATGGACTTAGAGACGAATTGCGAGTGATGATTGCCCCACACCGTGAAAGAGATTTTGCAATCTTAGTGGAAAGGGTAAGAATTGCCGAAGAGGCTAAGCATTTGAGAGGCGTAAGCCGGACAGAGGCAGAGCAAGAATAAGAGAAGCTTTGGGTCCTCAGGGTTGTTCGGGAATTTTCAGAAGAAATCAAGAAGTGATGGTCCGCGAAATCAACAGACTACTACGGGTGGACAAAATCGTACTTGTTCTCAATGTGGGAAAATGCACTCGGGAGAATACTGGAAAAAGATCGGCAGATGTTTCAAGTGCGGTTCAAAGGATCATATGATCAAAGATTGTCCGATGAACTCGGAGAAGAACCGTCCAGCAAGTCAGGGTTCTAATCAGTGATGTGAAGTGGACAATGACCGATAAGAGGCCGTGGTCCAAATGGAAGGGGCAATGGTTCCAGTAGAGGTCACAGAACTTCAGGCCGAGGCAGTGGTAGATCTAAGGCGAGACAACCAGGTTTGGTGTATGCGGTTAAATCATGAGAGAAGACAATGGCCTTTTGATGTTATCACGAATGCGTTTCGATTTACAGGTTGCCCTTTATTGCTTTGATAGATATAGGGTCAACTCATTCCTATATCGCTAGTGAAGTATCTGGGACTTTGCATGTGACTTCAAAGCGTACCTAGGAAAATGGTATACTTAGTCCTTTAGGATGAGCGATGAGTTGTAGACAAACTTTTAAGGAAGTGCCTTTAGAAGTTCAAGGGATACGATTTTGGTGATCTAATGGAGTTGCCATTTGGAGAATTGACCTAATCTTAGGCATGGGCGCCTTGTGAAGTACCGTGCAAATGTGGATTGTGCTGCTAAGAGAATGTCCTTAAGAACTTTTGATGACAAGGAAGTTGTAGTGTTGGGCGAGAGACGGAACTACCTATCTAATGTAGTATCCACTCTTAAGGCGAAAAGGTAGTTGCGTATGCGTCTCGGCAGTTGAGACCGCACGAGGTTAATTACCCGGCGCATGACTTGGAGTTGGCAGCTGTAGTCTTTGCTCTTAAGGTTTGGAGACATTACTTATACTGGGAGAAGTCAGTGATATACACGGACCACAAAAGTCTGAAATATCTACTGACTTAGAAAGAACTGAATCTGAGGCAGCGAAGGTGGATAGAGTTGTTGAAAAACTACGACTGTTCTATCGAGTACCACCCGGGCAAGGTGAACGTGGTGGCAGACGCTCTAAGTCGGAAAGTGGTGTCAGAATTAAGGGCGATGTTTGCACATCTTAGTCTTTTCGATGACGAAAGCTTGTTGGTAGAACTTCAAGTTAAGCCGATATGGTTAAGTCAAGTGAAAGAGAGGCAGTTAGTAGATGAAGATCTGAGTGAAAAGCTTTGACAGGTACAGAGTGGGAAATTGGAAGATTTTGGTATTAACAGTGACGGGGTATTGTGTTTTAAAGGTAAAGTCAGATGTCTTAGAAGGATCGGGAGTTGAGGCAAAAGATACTTGAGAATCGCATGGTAGCCCCTATGCTATGCATCTGGAGGAAGTAAATTATCCGAGATTTGCGAGATCAATTTTGTGGCACGGACTTAGCGAGAAGTTACGGAGTTTGTAGGGAAGTGCTTGGCGTGTCGACAAGTCAAGGTGAACATCAAGTACCATCGGGATTGCTTCAACCGATAAAGATTCCGCAGTAGAAGTGGGAGAGAATCACCGTGGACTTTGTTAGTGGGCTTCCTCTTACGCCTACTAAGAAAGACTCAGTATGGGTGATAGTGGACCGATTGATGAAATCTGCACATTTTATCGATTCGGGTTGATTACCCTTTGCAGAAATTGGCGAAGTTATATGTGGCTGAGATTGTGAGATTGCATGGAGTGCCGTTGTCGATAATTTCGGACAGAGATCTGAGGTTTACGTCGCGATTTTGGAAAGCATTGCATCAGGCTTTGGGCACCAGATTGGACTTCAGTACGGCATTTCATCCTCAATCGGACGGTCAGTCTGAAAGAGTAATCCAGATCTTAGAAGATATGTTAAGGGCATGTGTAATAGATTTCAAGGGAAGTTGGGAAGAATTCTTACCGTTGGCAGAATTTACTTACAACAACAGTTTCCAATTCAGTATACGGATGGCACCATATGAAGTACTATATGGACGAAAGTGTCGCACTCCTACATGTTGGACAGAATTAGGGGAACGTCAGATTTTGGGTCCAGAGATAGTGGCTGAATCTGAAGAAAAGGTTAAGGTAATCCGGGCTCGGTTAAAGGAAGCATTTGACAGACAAAAATCGTACACAGATCTAAAGCGGAAAGAAATAGAGTATGCAGTGGGAGACCAAGTTTTCCTAAAGGTTTCACCTTGGAAAAAGGTGATGAGATTTAGACGCAAAGGGAAACTAAGTCCCAGGTTCATTGGACCTTATCGGATTGTGAAGCGGGTCGAATCTGTGGCATATCAGTTAGATTTGCCTTCAGAATTAAAGCAAATGCATGATGTATTCCATGTTTCAATGTTACGCCGTTACCGGTCAGATCCATCTCATGTAGTGCCAGTTGAGGAGGTGGAATTAAGATCAGACTTGTCATATGAAGAGGAGCCAATTCAAATTCTGGAGCGAGATGTAAAGGTTTTACGGAGAAAGTCGATTCCTCTTGTCAAGGTATTATGGCGTAATCATGGATCAAAAGAAGCTTCATGGGAGCAGGAGGAAGTGATCGACAAACAATACCTCACTTATTCGGTCGGGTAATTTCGAGGATGAAATTATTTTAAGGGGTAGAAGCGTAGCATCCACGATAATTAGGGCTATGCATTTTACTTAATTGAATGATGTTGCATGCTTAATTATTATTAAGTGTATTCTTGGAAGTTAATTGAGCTTCATTAATTAAGTGAATGCTTAGTAAACTTTTAATTCCTATTAATTAGAGAGAGCTAAGCAAGTTAGGCCTTAAGAATTAATGATAAGAAGTTTTAGCATGAATTGAGTAATTGGCAAGGTGGTTAAGATGCATGGATGTGTACTTGAGGAGTGAGGTTGAATCTCTAGCTAGCATTAGGGAGGATTTTATTTTGTTTTCTTCCCTATAAGTGTCGGCCAAGAATGTTCTAGAGTGGATGAGCATTCATTCATTTTGGCTATTTGACCATATGAAAAGGAAGCTAGGAACTTATGGTATGGAATCATAAGTTGATGATAAGATGAGGGGGACAAAAGGCATGATATGGGGCAAGGTTTTGGGAGTTTGTTCATGGTCATTTGACCATGAACCTAGACAACATGAAGGGCTAAAGGGAGTGGTTTATTGTTGATAGCAAATCAAGAGTTGATGGGGAAGAAACAAGGAGGAAAAAGGGATAATGTTGGCATTGATTGGCGAATTTTTGCTTTGCCATTAGGGGGAAAAGTTGGCCAAAAGTCTTGCATTTTTTTTTGTTGTTTGTCCATCTTTTCTCATTTCTCCAATAGTTTCTCTCTAGCTGAATTTGTCATTGAGTTTAGGTAAAAAATTTCTTTTGTCTTGGCTTTCTTTTTATCAATTTTCTCCAAAGACTCCACTTTGGTAGAATGTACCTTAGGCACTTTGGTACAATTTTGCTTTTGATTTAGCCTCAATTGTGTTTGAACCAAATACTATTTTCTTTCTCCCATTTTCTTTTGAAACCGAAACTACAAAGTTCAAAGAACCAATTTCCTCATTTCTCCTTCCTTGGCGAATGTGCAAAGGTTCCTAAACACATTTCTTTTCATTTGAGAAATCACCATCATCATCTTCTTCTCCTTTTTGTCTTTTTTCTTCCTTCTCTTTTTCCTTCTCTTTTCATTCTCTTTCTTCTTTCTTGCAAAACTGAAACCATCATATTGAAACCACTATTTCTCTTCTCTTTTGTTAAGGCCGAATCATCATATTCTTTTCTTCTTATTCGAAGTCGAACCTTGAAGAACTCAAAGTAAGGTTTTGTCAATCGTTTTCATCATTTCTTTTTACTTTGGCAATTTTAGAATCTTAGTCTTTTATTTCTCTTATCTAGGCCGAATCATTTGAAAAGATTTTTCAAAGATCTTTGTTGAAGACAACTTCTAAGTAGTGACCATTCGAAATCATCAAGGTAAGGTTATTAATTTAGATCATATCAATTTCTTTAGATGGATCACTAATCTACGTTATTTTAGAGGCGATTTAAGATCAACAAGATAGGTAAGAAAAGAGAGATGGAGTGTTTGGAAGAGGAGGTATTCCTTTACCATCAAACTTCAAGCGAAGAGCCAGTATCGGAGTAAGAGACTTTCCACCGGGTTGTGGACCCTCGCTAACTAGGATCGATTATTTGAAGTAGTGCGTACAACCGAACCACTTTACGTTGGTGGAATATCAGCGGATTTTGATCCATCTAGTGGAGAAAAACCACAAATAACTGTCGTTCGAAAATCCGAGGGTAAGGATTTAGATCCATCGTCAATAAGTATAATTTTGTTAACAATAGTTTATACTAACCAAGTGTGTTAATCAATTAGGTGTTGACGAGCGAGAGGTATTGTTCTCCTTGTCACTAGGTGTGTAACCTTACATTAAAATTTCCATAGATCTATATTTTAAAAGCGATTATATGACAATATGTTTGTTTGTGGATACCAATCATTGGTATACAAAATTCAGTATGTTTACCCCAATATTACATTTATTTTGCTATATGCATAAATATGAAATGAGTATGATTATATTATGTTTTGTGGGGTAAATAGCATGAAAATCGATTTGATATGTATGTGCATGGGCATATGGGTATTGTTGATAAAGGAGGAAGTATTCGGTGGTTTTACCACATTTACGGTGACTTGGTCGGTATATTTGACTCCGGTGACTTGGTCACATATTTGACTCCGGTGACTTGGTCACGTATATTTAGCTCGGTGACTTGGTCACATATGTGAATCTGGTGACTTGGTCATGTATTTGAAATTTGGACTTGATCGGTGACTTTGGTCACATCTGTTTTGGTGGCTTTGCCACAATATTATAAGGCGATGTGCATGTTGGTACGACAAGCGCCTTGATGGTGTGTAGCGGATGGAGGTTGATTTAGTAATCCCACGGTGTGTTGGTTGGTCTTGGTGGTGTGTAGCGAATGGAAATTTAGGTGGTAGGGCTTGCATTTCATTTCATGTACATAACCATGTAATATCGAATGATTATTATTTGATCTGCTATGAAATGGGCCTTTGGGCTAAATATGAACTAAATGGGCCTTTGGGCTAAATATGAACTAAATGGGCCTTTGGGCTAAATATGAGTTAAATGGGCCTATGGCCATATGTGAAATTTTGGACTTTAAAGCATATGATAAAAGGACTTTTTAGTGTATGTGTTAGACATTGAGTTTATAACTCACCCATTTTTTGGGATAACTTTTGGATAATTAAGTAGTGCGATGGATCGAATTGACAAGGATTTGAAGTGGCGATGCTTTCGTATCAAGTATTGTGGAGATTTCCCAACTTAAACTTATTAATTTAAATTTTATTACTTAGACTTTATTTTGGGTTTGCTATTTTTGTAATAAGGCCACTATAAACTACTTTTAGATTTTGTGCTTTGGAATTATTTTCAATTCTGCCATGAACAATTATCAACTAAATAACTAAATGGTTTTCGATAAATTATTTAAAAAGGTTTTTGTCAAGATATATATATATAAATATGTTTTAAGAAAATACAAATTTATTTTTCAACTAAGCCCAACTCGATCTTTAAGTTAATCCGTTTTACTTAAAATCATCAAGTTTTCTTGAACAAAACGATATTCCGCTAAAGTTTTACTCGAGGAACATACCAAATCTGGTTAGGCTTTTTGGGCCGGGTTTGGGGTGTTTCACCAAATCTCTGTCGTGCTGTCATCATTCCTTTGATTTTTGGTGGATTGGATCTTGGAAAAATTGGAATCAAGCTTGGATCTACAAGTCTCTGCCGAAAAGCTATCTATAAGTTTCAGCTTTTGGGTAAGTGTTCTTGATTTTAGGATAAGTTGGTCGAATAGTCTATAGTAATGGAAAGTGTGACTTAAGTGGATACAAGTCACCTATTATTTTTTCTTCAACGATTAAGATTAATGCAGATCTAGGTTATATTCGTGAGTAGTAGCTAAGGAAGGGCTATTAGGATTGGTGGCACACGGAAGGTTACAGTGAGGTTTCGATTTTTGATAAAGTATGTATTAAGCCCATGATTAATTGTTAAGTTATGTCGATTGTAGGTTCATGATTAAGGGGATTACAGCACGTGTTATTACCAGGTGTGTACAAACACTACACACACACGACATCGACAACACCGAAAAGCTGAAAGTGGCTAAATGAGTCGGTGGGCCTAGGGTTAAGATATGTGGAATTGTTGATTTGTCTGTATGGATTGAATTAGTTATGCAGGTTACATGACCTGGAATTAATTTGGGCCTAATGGGCCATATGAAAGAGATCTTATCAAATATTAATCAAACAAGATGTAGAGAGGTTTTGAATCTCAGTTTACACCATAAACATAGCATAACCAAGCTCTGATACCAATCGTTGGAAAAAACCTTGTTTGAAAATGGTTTTCTTGTACAGTAGAAAATTAAAATTTTGAAAATCGGCCTGGTTTGTGGTATTTGTAGCAGTAAACCTTAATAGAATACCCACTTACTTTTTCTGATAAGCGAATCATTAATGATTTCCAACTTTCAACCAAACGATCTTCTCTGCTATTCTTGTACGACGAACTACTTCGATTGTGAGCTCGAACCAATTGAACCAAAACACAGAACTAGAAAAAATATTTTCTTTTTGGGGTGATATAACATCTTAAAAATTGAGTATCGATATGTTGCATGTTTTTGGTGCTTAGCTTCTAGATGATTTAATTTGTGTGCTTAATATAGTCTTGAGAAGGCTCGGGATTTATTCAGAATTAGAATAAATTTTAGTAATGAGTACTTTATTGAAGTGGATCAAGTGACCTTAATGTTTAAGGAAAAAAATGTCAAAAACTAGCACAAGATGAGCAAGTAGTAAAATGGAGTTGGCGCCATAAGTGCTGCTTGAGGGGAAAGGTTCGAATACCATGGATGGCATTTTGGTGACTTTTATTTTTGCACCTTTATAGCATGTGTCGTTCAAGCATTATATTTGGTAAGGTTGGACTATTTTACTTATGGCAAGGTGACTAATGGTTAAGGTAAGCATAGAACTTGGGGAAAGAAATCCTAAACTTATGGAATGTTGGGGGAACACAAGGCATGAATCAAGGATGTTGTCATGGAAACTTTTGGGTGGCTAAAGCTTTGAATTTTGGCCAATGTACATGGATGCTTTTGTGGCTAGGGGGAAGTGGCCGAATGTTGTTAGTAGTTTGGCTAGGATTAGGAGTTAGTTTTGGTCAATTCTTAGCATTTTGTGTAAAATTTTCATTTCTCTCCAAACATTTTCTCCTAGCTGAATTTGAGCAATAGGTAAGCTTTGTTTCGTTTGGCCATTTCATTTCATTTTTACCATTTGGTCATATTTTTGCCTAACATCTCAAAACACTCTCTCCCTTGTGTCGAAATACCAAAGCATAAAGGCCATTTTTTCTTTTTCTTTCTTCTTCTCCATTGCCGAATGCACCATTGTTCCAAACCCCTTTTCCTTACTCTTCTCTTACCTTTGAAAATCGAATCTTAAACCTCTCATCATTATTTTCTTTCTATCTCCAATTTTTTTCTCATCCATTAAACATAGTTCTTCCATGGCCGAATGTTAGAGACCATCTCCATAGCCAAATCTTTTTCCTTTCTTTGATATATCATAGCCGAATCTTCCCTTCCTCATAGATTTATTCTCAATCATTTCTTCTATTCAAACTTTGGACCATCGGTAAGAATCATTTTCTTTGTTTTCTTTTTTTTTTTTTGCTAATTGGTCACGTTGGCCGAATCTATAGGTTGTCTTGGAAGATTCTTTTAAATCGAATAATCGTTCATTCTCTTAGATGATTTCTTATGTTATTTTTTTTAGTGAATTAGTGGAGAGCCGAATCATTATCTCTTCGAAGTCATCTCGAAATCATTCGAATTTGGATCATAACTTTTAAGGGATTCTTTTGGAATCATTCAGAATTTTAAGGTAAGCTGAATTCACCTTTTTAAACCAATAGTCTTAAATTTTGATATATTGCTAGGACTAATAATCTTTTGTCAGCGGAGGCAAACAAGATAGGTCGAAAAGAGTGGTGAATAGTGTTAGGAAGAGGGTGGATTCGCTATTCCTCTAAATTCAAGCGAAGAAATTCATTTGATGTCGAGATTTTTCATAGGGTTGTGGACCCTCTTACGGTGAAAATCAATTATTTGAAGTCATTCGTACTCTGAGCCATTGACTATTCGTGGTTCTTCAGCGGGTTATGAACCATCAATCGGGAGAAACCACCAATAATTGTTGTTCGAAATTTGAGGGTAAAGATCTAGATCGTTTATCTTAACATAGATTTATATTTAGTATCAGTGTTCTAATTGAGGGTGATACGTATTTAGGTACCGACGAGTAGGAAAGTATAGTTCTCTTCGTAATCAGGTATGTAATTTCACACTTATCTCATGGGTTAGATATTATACCGTAAGTAATAGAATAAAAATCGTAAAGTTGGTAAAATTGGAAAATACGGTATATTAACACTTTTTGTCTAAATGCATGAAATTGGTATTAAAGTTATGGAAATTACAAATTTGCCCTTAATGGGCTATTATATTAAATAGTGATATTTGGGGCCATATGAATTATTTTGATAAATTGGCCAAGTGTGAAATTTGTGAAAAGGGCCTCATGTGATTAATGGGCCAAAATTTGCTAGATCGATTAATGGGCCAAAAATTGCTAGATCAATTAATGGGCCAAAATTTGCTAGATCGACTAATGGGCCAAATTTGCTAGATCAATTAATGGGCCAAATTTGCTAGATCGCTTAATGGGCCAACTTGTATTATGGGCCTTATGATGAAATCATTATATGAATATTGTTATGCTTTGTATATGCATACATGATTGCATGGGTTGGGATAAAATTGAAGAGAAGTGCTGGTGGCTCTGCCACAATCTAGTTTGGTGACTCTGTCAGAATCTAGTTCAGATGGCTCTGCCATAATCTAGTTCAGTGACTCTGTCACAATCTAGTTCGGATGGCTCTGCCACAATCTAGTTCGGTGACTCTGTCACAGTCTAGTTCGGATGGCTCTGCCATAATCTAGTTCGGTGACTCTGTCACAATCTAGTTCGGATAGCTCTACCATAATCTAGTTCGGTGACTCTATCACAATCTAGTTCGGTGACTCTGTCACAATCTAGTTCGGTGGCTCTGCCACAAACATTTTAAATGGCTTTATGCTTGCAATTGGTGTGCTGGCGAGGTGGGTTGACTTGATCCCCACAGGTGTGCTGGTTGGTACGGGTGGTGTGTAGCGGATAGAAATTTAGGCTTGGTTGGGAATTACATATCACATGCATTTTATATTTGATATATATTTATATTGTACATTTGTAAATGGGCTCAAGCCCAATTATATGCTTAAATGGTTTTGGCCCAGTGGACACGGTAAGTGGGTTACACACTGAGTTTTGGCCCATATATGCTTAAATGATAATTGATGGAGGCTTGGGCCGGGGATGACTTCGTGTGGAGGTCATACTACGAATGATGGGTTATATATAAACTTTGAACTTCTTTTAAGTATTTCTATTTAAGTATTATTTCAGTTGGAATGTAATAAGGCCTCTGGTATTATTTTCATGGATTTTTATTTCGTGGATGGATTTTAATATGATTTAGATATTTAAATGGGACTGTTTTAATTTCTATAAATATTTTCTTAAACTTGCATATAAAAAGGAGTTTTTCTTAAATATCATCAACTCATAAAATTTCAGTGAAAAACTCTTTTATGAAATTATTTTAACCAATTATTTCTCTGAAAATCAAATTATAAACCCTTACGTTTTAAAATCATGGATTTCAAATTAATCTCGAACTTTTGATAAACTCCATCCCCAAAATCGTTTTGAAGATTTGTTTTCTTTAAATCATTGATGACTAGATGTAAGTTCAATTTGTGTGGCATGCCAAATTTGGATTTAACGTATAGGCCGGATTTGGGGTGTTACATTTTATGGTATCAGAGCCAGTTTCAAAACTCGACTGTGGTTCAACAACAATTTTTGTTTAAAAACTATTTAAATTTCTAGACTTTATGTTTTAAAGGTAGTATGGCACTACGAGCATCCGGCACCAAGTCATGTAAGTATTTCTATATTGAATTTTTATTATTGTGATATGATCATAGGAACGCTCTAAAACTTCTAGTTTTAAGTGTTAAAATGGTAGAGATCGAGACTATAGGATGTGATTGCGAAAACAACTCTATCTCTTATAACTCATAAAATATCGTTAATAAACACTAAAATAGTATTCTAATTCATAAAACTTGTAATCAGATTAAACCAAATTAGTCAGTATGAGCACTAGAGGACGTGGACGTGGTAGACGTGGCCGTGGTAGAGGATGAGCTGCTAGGGTTGCATCTGAAGCGTCGGGTCATATGCCAGAAATGGACGCACCTGCGTCACCCGGGAGTGAGACTGGATCACATGACCACACGAGAGAGGACAATGCTTTGACTCAAGCAATGTTGTGAGTCCTAGAAAGGGTTGCTGGGACTAGAACTGGTCCAGCAGTTCGTGGATCAATATCAGAATGACTTAAATCAAGTGGTGCCGAAGTTTTTAGAGGTGTCTCCGGTGTAGCTCCGAATGTTGCGAAATATTGGCTTGAGACAGTGGAGCGAATCATGGACAATTTGGAGTGCACCACCGAGCAGAAGCTAAGAGGAGCCGTGTCCTTGTTAAGGGACGAGGCGTATCAATGGTGGCTTACTGTTCGAGAAGGCACCAAGGCTGCATTGGTTACTTGGGATTTATTCAAAGTTGCTTTCCAAGGGAAGTACGTCGGGACAAGTTATGTGGATGCCCAGAGGAAGGAATTCCTGAATTTGGTTCAAGGAAATAAGACGGTGGCAGCTTATGAGGTAGAATTTCTTCGCTTGAGCCGTTATACTTGCACAATAGTGCCGACTGATCATGAATGTTGTGTACGCTTTGAAGATGGGTTGAATGATGAGTTGCGGGTATTGATAGCCCCACAACAACTACAGACTTTTGCCTCGCTTGTGGAGAAAGCCAAGATAGCCGAGGAGGCTAAGAACTCAGAACACCAGAACCGGGAAAGAGTTAGAGGCAAGAAGGACTTTAAATACTCGAGTTCTTCTAAAAAGTTCCAGAAGAGGCCTCGAAATGATGAGCCAGCTCAAGTTAGAGCACCTGTGACTACCAATCAGAGTCGAGACTGTGCTGACTGTGGGAAGCGACACCCCGAAAAATGCTGGAGGAAGATTGGTGCCTGCTATAAATGTGGTTCCAAGGATCATCAATATAAGAATTGCCCTCGACAGACTGATACAACTCAGGAAGCTCGTAACCCTGATGCTCAGTCAGCTAGAGGCACTCAGCAACCACCGAGAGGCCGTGGACCAGGTCGTGGTGGTAATGGTGTTAGACGTGGTCAAGGTGCACCAGGTCGAGGTAATGGCTTTAGAGGTAACGCGAAGGCAAGATAGCCGGGGTTGGTCTATGCGGTCAGGCGTCGGGAAGATGGCGATACACCTGATGTGATAACTGGTACGTTCTTCATCTTTGATGTACCTGTTACTGCTTTGATAGATATCGGGTCTACCCACTCGTATGTTGCTAGTGCCATATCTGGAAACCTGAATTTTAGATCTGAGATTACTGATAGAGAGATGACGGTAATTAGTCCTTTAGGACAGTGTAACATCCTGAAATTAGGCCTAGTAGGATTGAGCCCAATGGGCCTTAGGCGTAATAGCGTTTAAAATTTTTTGGAGAATAGGAGATCGGCTTAAGTGCAAGTTGGACCTTTTAGATAAGTGATTTTGGAAGGTTAGGGGCTTCTATGAAGTCCGGGATCAAATATTAGCTTTGGGAAAATTTTGGTTTTAGGTGAAAAAAAACCCTTGGAGGTTGGCGGGTAGGCCTTAAGAATAAAATGTGGAGGAAAATGACACAAGTGGTGTGTGTGGTGTAGTGGCAAAGTGGCGCCACAAGGAAGGAAGGAGGTCCAAGGTTCTAGTTGTAGCGTTTGCATTCCTTTTTATTATTTTATTAAATGAATTTAGACCTTGGCCATAGGGTTATATTTAATTGCGCATGGTTTGAGGCACAAGGAGCTAGTTGGTAAAGTGGCTAGCAGCGTGGATTATGTTATAAAGGAGCACAGGTTGAATCTCATGAGAAGCAAGGAGTATTTAATTCTTGAGTGGACGGTAAGAGTTTCAGTTGAATTTAAACTCTCTTGTGAAGGATCCACATCGGAAAGATACAAGGAATGAAGGTGAAGAGCTAGCTATATAAAGAGCATGCCGGAGAAGGGTTAACATACCTTGGTGGGCGTTGGGCACGGGAGTGGTCGCAGTGCAGTTTAGCACCGAGTCCTATCGGTGTGTAACTCTCTACTCTAGTTGTAGAGCGGCAAATGCGAAGTGTCAGTCCTGACAAGAGTAGCCACCGAGCGTCTTGCGCTGCGTGTGGGGCTTCAACGCGATAGTTGAGGCCATCAGTAGTATTCTTGTGGGTTGGGTGCATTATACATATATGTTGCTTTGTTATAATTTGTGTAAGTATGTGGTATTTACGGGAGAGGAATATGCCTTTGAGTCTTGGTGACTCACCTTCTCCCTTATCTTTTCGGTGATTCGTGAGTTTACGGATGAGAGTCGGATGAACTCGAGGAGGCCATGCAATAAATTTTGGTTTTACATGAATTTCCAATTGGGTACTTTATTTTAATTTGGTTTTCATATTTTTATGGATTTGTAATAAGGCTGTTTAATTATGTTTTGGATTATTTTTATGTTTTGAATATGTTTAAAATATGGCTTTTAAATTACTTGGTTAATTTAATAATTGAGCCCAAAGTT
Organism: Gossypium rotundifolium; assembly: GCA_025506655.1. Lineage (NCBI taxonomy): Eukaryota > Viridiplantae > Streptophyta > Magnoliopsida > Malvales > Malvaceae > Gossypium > Gossypium rotundifolium. The sequence goes on along the minus strand of CP106724.1, from coordinate 45,132,155 downwards.
TCTAAACTAAAAACTCATAATGGTTTTAAAAATCTTACCATCGGGTAACATGAATAGTTCAATAGTAAAATTACAAGTTAAATGTTTTCAACAGATTAAGTGATTTCCAAAATTCAAGTTTCTATACTCAATTGCAAGCGGATTTTCCAAAATGATATTTGAATTTTCTTAAAAGATATAAATGTTTTCTATCATATGATTTATCAACTAAGTTTTAAAGTTTTATGTAATTTGAAGTAAATTTCAATTTTAACTTATTTTCGACAAATAAAGAATTACAAAGAGTTTTTCACAAAATTTAATTGTTAATTCGATTCTTTCAAAAATTATTTTCCTTAGTGACATACAGATTTTGTCGTGGCGTATTGATAGGGTTTGGGGTGTTACAAATTGGTATCGAGCCTAGGTTTCAAAAACTTCTTTGTGGGTTATGGGGTTCAAATAAAGTTTGTTTGAAAATACATGTTGTTTGGAAGTATGGCACCTTGAGTCTTGACATCCAAATCAGTAAGTTCCCTTATTTTATGTTTGTTAAGACAATGTTATGTTGTATTTTTGGTATTTATTTTGTGTGTCTTTGGTTTGGATATAGAAATTGTATGTATAAATATCGATTTGCTTTTGTGTTTAGTTATCTAGTTATGTGAAAGAAGTTTGAGATTTGGTTTATTAGTGTTATTAGATCGAGTGTGCGGCGTGGCGTAGTGTAGTAGGTTAGGACGTGTGACTATTAATTAGTTGAAAATTTCGAGGACAAAATTTCTTTAAGGAGGGTAGATTTGTAACATCCACGAAATTAGGCCTAGTAGGATTGAGCCCAATGGGCCTTAGGCGTAGTAGCGTTTAAAATTTTTGGAGAATAGGAGATCGGCTTAAGTGCAAGTTGGACCTTTTAGATAAGTGATTTTGGAAGGTTAGGGGCTTCTATGAAGTCCGGGATCAAATATTAGCTTTGGGAAAATTTTGGTTTTAGGTGAAAAAAAACCCTTGGAGGTTGGCGGGTTGGCCTTAAGAATAAAATGTGGAGGAAAATGACACAAGTGGTGTGTGTGGTGTAGTGGCAAAGTGGCATACAAGGAAGGAAGGAGGTCCAAGGTTCTAGTTGTAGCGTTTGCATTCCTTTTTATTATTTTATTAAATGAATTTAGACCTTGGCCATAGGGTTATATTTAATTGCGCATGGTTTGAGGCACAAGGAGCTAGTTGGTAAAGTGGCTAGCGTGGATTATGTTATAAGGAGCACAGGTTGAATCTCATGAGAAGCAAGGAGTATTTATTTTATGAGTGGACGGTAAGAGTTTGAGTTGAATTTAAACTCTCTTGTGAAGGATCCCACATCGGAAAGATACAAGGAATGAAGGTGAAGAGCTAGCTATATAAAGAGCATGCCGGAGAATGGTTAACATACCTTGGTGGGCGTTGGGCACGAGGAGTGGTCGCATGACGGTTTAGCACGAGTCCTATCGGTGTGTAACTCTCTACTCTAGTTGTAGGCGGCAAATGCGAAGTGCAGTCACGGCAAGAGTAGCCCCACGAGCGTCTGGCTGCGTGTGGGGCTTCAATGCGATAGTTGAGGCCATCGATAGTATTCTTGTGGGTTGGGTGCATTATACATATATGTTGCTTTGTTATAATTTGTGTAAGTATGTGGTATTTACCCGGGAGAGGAATATGCCTTGAGTCTTGGTGACTCACCTTCTCCTTATCTTTTCGGTGATTCGTGAGTTTGCGGATGAGGAGCCGGATGAACTCGAGGAGGCCATACAATAAATTTTGGTTTTACATGAATTTCCAATTGGGTACTTTATTTTAATTTGGTTTTCATATTTTTATGGATTTGTAATAAGGCACATTTAATTATGTTTTGGATTATTTTTATGTTTTGAATATGTTTAAAATATGGCTTTTAAATTACTTGGTTAATTTAATAATTGAGCCCAAAGTTTTCTAAACTAAAACTCATAATGGTTTTAAAAATCTTACCATCGGGTAACATGAATAGTTCAATAGTAAAATTACAAGTTAAATGTTTTCAACAGTTAAGTGATTTCCAAAATTCAAGTTTCTATACTCAATTGCAAGCGGATTTTCCAAAATGATATTTGAATTTTCTTAAAAGATATAAATGTTTTCTATCATATGATTTATCAACTAAGTTTTAAAGTTTTATGTAATTTGAAGTAAATTTCAATTTTAACTTATTTTAGACAAATAAAGAATTACAAAGAGTTTTTCACAAAAATTTAATTGTTAATTGATTCTTTCAAAAATTATTTTCCTTAGTGACATACCAGATTGATTAGTGGCGTATTGACCGGGTTTGGGGTGTTACAAATTGGTATCGAGCCTAGGTTTCAAAAACTTCATTTGTGGGTTATGGGGTTCAAATAAAGTTTGTTTGAAAATACATGTTGTTTGGAAGTATGGCACCTTGAGTCTTGACATCCAAATCAAGTAAGTTCCCTTATTTTATGTTTGTTAAGAAAATGTTATGATTGTATTTTTGGTATTTATTTTGTGTGTCTTTGGTTTGGATATAGAAATTGTATGTATAAATATCGATTTGCTTTTGTGTTTAGTTATCTAGTTATGTGAAAGAAGTTTGAGATTTGGTTTATTAGTGTTATTAGATCGAGTCTTGTGACGTGAGTGTAGTGTGGTTGGTTAGGACGTGTGACTATTAATTAGTTGAAAATTTCGAGGACGAAATTTCTTTAAGGAGGGTAGATTTGTAACATCCTGAAATTAGGCCTAGTAGGATTGAGCCCAATGGGCCTTAGGCGTAGTAGCGTTTAAAATTTTTTGGAGAATAGGAGATCGGCTTAAGTGCAAGTTGGACCTTTTAGATAAGTGATTTTGGAAGGTTAGGGGGCTTCTATGAAGTCCCGGGATCAAATATTAGCTTTGGGAAAATTTTGGTTTTAGGTGAAAAAAAAACCCTTGGAGGTTGGCGGGTAGGCCTTAAGAATAAAATGTGGAGGAAAATGACACAAGTGGTGTGTGTGGTGTAGTGGCAAAGTGACGCCACAAGGAAGGAAGGAGGTCCAAGGTTCTAGTTGTAGCGTTTGCATTCCTTTTTGATTATTTTTATTAAATGAATTTAGACCTTGGCCATAGGGTTATATTTAATTGCGCATGGTTTGAGGCACAAGGAGCTAGTTGGTAAAGTGGCTAGCAGCGTGGATTATGTTATAAGGGAGCCTGGGTTCGAATCTCATGAGAAGCAAGGGAGTATTTATTTTGCGGAGTGGACGGTAAGAGTTTCAGTTGAATTTAAACTCTCTTGTGAAGGATCCCACATCGGAAAGATACAAGGAATGAAGGTGAAGAGCTAGCTATATAAAGAGCATGCCGGAGAAGTTTTAACATACCTTGGTGGGCGTTGGGCACGAGGAGTGGCAGTGCAGTTTAGCACCGAGTCCTATCGGTGTGTAACTCTCTACTCTAGTTGTAGGCGGCAAATGCGAAGTGTCGGTCACGGCAAGAGCGACACACAGCGTCTGGCCTGCGTGTGGGGCTTCAACGCGATAGTTGAGGCCATCAGTAGTATTCTTGTGGGTTGGGTGCATTATACATATATGTTGCTTTGTTATAATTTGTGTAAGTATGTGGTATTTACCGGAGAGGAATATGCCTTGAGTCTTGGTGACTCACCTTCTCCCTTATCTTTTAGGTGATTCGTGAGTTTGCGGATGAGGCCGGATGAACTCGAGGAGGCCATGCAATAAATTGTGGTTTTACATGAATTTCCAATTGGGTACTTTATTTTAATTTGGTTTTCATATTTTATGGATTTGTAATAAGGCACATTTAATTATGTTTTGGATTATTTTTATGTTTTGAATATGTTTAAAATATGGCTTTTAAATTACTTGGTTAATTTAATAATTGAGCCCAAAGTTTTCTAAACTAAAACTCATAATGGTTTTAAAAATCTTACCATCGGGTAACATGAATAGTTCAATAGTAAAATTACAAGTTAAATGTTTTCAACAGTTAAGTGATTTCCAAAATTCAAGTTTCTATACTCAATTGCAAGCGGATTTTCCAAAATGATATTTGAATTTTCTTAAAAGATATAAATGTTTTCTATCATATGATTTATCAATTAAGTTTTAAAGTTTTATGTAATTTTGAAGTAAATTTCAATTTTAACTTATTTTCGACAAATAAAGAATTACAAAGAGTTTTTCACAAAAATTTAATTGTTAATTCGATTCTTTCAAAAATTATTTTCCTTAATGACATACCAGATTCGGTCGTGGCGTATTGACCGGGTTTGGGGTGTTACAAGGATAACCTCTTACCCCTGCTTACCACCACTTACCGAGTGCTTAACAGAGAAAGAAAGCTCCTTCTTGCTTGCTTCCGAACTCCAACGGACCTATACGAAAAACGATTACCAAACTAAACATTAACTCCTTATAATCGATGCCAAAATCGGCCCTTAAACAGGCTAAAAATCGGCAAAGCAACAAGAAAGGGAAGAAATGGCCATTCGGCCAACCACCTACCTCTTACTAGGCCGATTGTTAAAAGAGGAACCATTGTCGATTCAGGTTTGGTAGGAAACCAAACGTTTGCAAGGTAAGGGTTAATCGATATACCCTTTGGATTAAATGGTTTTGGCGAATGAGTTAAGTGCTAATCCTTGTTGGCGAATGTAGGCTCGGGGTTGTCGAGGTGATCAAGGGACTTTGACCCGTTCTTAGGATTAACATCTTTGCTATTTCAGGTGTGTTAACCAACACACTTTCTTAACTGAGTAATGTGATAACTTGCGTGTAAATGAAGCGGTGTGGTTAACTATTTTGATACCCATTGAGGTATGGATACGGTTTGGGTAAGTCCGTTTCATTATGAAATATGTGATGATATATGATATCATGATTGTGGGTGTATATTCGTTGAGATGCCATATTAAGCATGTGAGCATGATAGCATGATTGCACGATTTTTCATTTAGTATGATGTGCTATTGGGTGATATGAGAGGAGGGGAGTATGATATCCGTGTCTTTGGGACCTTTGTGTCTTTGGGACACGGAGGTTTGGCACCTCCGGTGGTTTGGTACCACATATTTTGTGACTTTGGGTCACAGAGGTTTGGGACCTCGGCGTCTCGTCAGTGGCTTAGTACCATGGTGGGTTGGCCCCACAGTTGATTATCTGGGATTGGCGCGGTGATTTGGTATCACACGATGGGTTGGCCCCATCATCGATTTGTATTGCGGTCACGGTGATTTAGTATCACACTATGTCTTTGGGACACGAGGTTTGGCACCTCATTGCGACTCGTCCACGTGGTTTGACACCACCGTAGGTTGGCCCCACTTATGAGATCTGGGATTATCGCGGTGATTTGGTATCACATGATGGGTTGGCCCCATCATTGGATTATTGTGACTTGGTCACGGTGGTTTGGCACCACATTATGGATATCGTGACTTTGGGTCACGGTGGTTTAGCACCACCGGTGGTTTGGTACCACACGGGTTAGAAAAGGTGATATGGTTGGCTAGGATCGGGAGCATTACTTGCATTATTTTGTTATGATGTGTGTTGGCATTCTATATCGGGAGAGGGATTTATACACTGAGTCTTGCGACTCACTCTCTCCTTTGACTTTTTCAGGTGACACTTAGACGCGGACATGGAGCCGGGATGGACTCGAGGTGCTCATGCCACGCTTAAATAAGGATTTGCTCGGACTTTTTATGAATTTGGTACTTAAGCATATTTATTACTATTTGGTTTATTTGGGTTTGTAAATGGCCTTTTAAAATTATATTTTGTTATGTTTATGCTTAAAGTAGATTTTAATATGCCTAACAAATTAATTGGGTTAAAATGTACTAAAACTTGGAAAGATAATGATTTCAAAACTACAAAAGCGACATTTTAAACTATACCATCGGGTATCACACTAATATTTGGAATAAAAGGGGACTCAAATGTTTTCTAACGTAAACTGGATTTTCTACTAAGTCAAGATGTTATCGTAATAATAAAAGACAACTTAAACTTCTAAAAGAGATAAATTAGTTTTACCTACACATTTGATTAAGTTTTCAAAAATTTCCGGGTTTTTATATACACCAAACAGATTTAAATCAAGCCTACTCGAGTTTTCTTTAAATACACAATCTAGCGAGGTGTTTTCCTCAAACTTTTAAACTTAAACCTAAACCTCTCAAAACCCTTTTTCCCTGTGACATGCCAGATTCGGTCGTGGTGTGTTGACCGGGTTTGGGGTGTTACATACAGTCTGTAATCGTGAATAAATTATTTAGAGACGTGCCCTTAGAAATCGAAAGAGAAATATTTTTAACGAATTTGATGGAATTGTCTTTCGGCGAGTTCGATCTTATTTTGGGCATGGATTGGTTGGTGAAGCACCGGGTGCAATTGGATTGTGCTGAAAAGTGGTCAATAAGGACTGTGGATGATAAGGAGGTAGTGACGATAGGCGAGCGAAGGAACTTCTTGGCAAATGTGGTATCTGCTTTAAAGGCAGAAAAGTTGGTGCGAAAAGGGTATGGAGCGTTCCTAGCCTTCATTAGTGTTTCGAATACCAAGGAATTATTGGTGGAAGGTGTGAGAACAGTGAAAAAAATTTCCAGATGTCTTTCTCGAAGAACTTCTTGGTCTACCACCAGATCGGGAAGTAGAATTTGGCATCGAGCTTTTACCCAAAACGGCTCCAGTGTCTATTGCTCCTTATAGAATGGCACCGAAGGAGTTAGCGGAGCTTAAAGCTCAAATTCAAGAATTGTTGGATCGGGGATTTATTCGACCGAGTGTGTCTCTGTGGGGAGCACCGATTTTGTTCGTCAAGAAGAAACATGGGTCGATGCGTTTGTGCATTAATTATAGGCAGTTGAATAAATTGACGATCAAGAATAGGTATCCTTTCCCGAGAATCGATGACCTATTTGATCAATTGATGGGAGCTTCAATTTTCTCCAAGATTGATTTGAGGTCGGGTTATCATCAACTCAAGGTTAGAGAGGCAGATATTCAAAAGGCATTTCGGACTCATTATGGACATCATGAGTTTTAGTGATGGCTTGGTTTGCAATGCTCATCGATTTATGGACATGATGAATCGAGTCTTTAACTATCTCCTAGTGGTGTTCATAGATGATATATTGGTATATTCATGACTTGGAGTTGTGTTGCAAATTTTGCGAGATAAGCAACTTTATGCCAAATTGATAAATGCGAATTTTGGTTGAAGGAAGTGACTTTCTTGGGTCATGGTGTCAGGAATAAGAGTTGATCCTCGAAGGTAGAATGTTGATTGGAAACCAGGTCAGTAATGAGATTCGAGTTTCTTGGGGCTATAGATGCTTTGTTGAGGGTTTTTTGATTGCTACACCCCTAACTAAGCTTGCGAAAGGAGTGGACCAATAATCGCAAGAAGATTTTGACTAAGCGCCGATCGATTCAACCCGAGGTGGAAAGAGTTTATCGTTATCGTGATCGTCACACACGGGTTTAGGATGTGTTGATGCAAGGAGGAAAAGTGGTGGCTTATGCTTCTCATCAGTTAAGGCCGCACGAAGTTAACTATCCTACTCATGACTTGGAGTTGGCTGCGGTAGTGTTTGCTTTAAAGATTTGGAGGCACTATCTCTACGGTGAGAAGTCGATCATTTTTACGGATCATAAGAGTCTTAAGTACCTCCTTACCCAAAAAGAGTTAAACTTGAGACAACGGTGATGGGTGGAGTTGTTAAAGGACTATGATTTCTCAATCGAGTACCATCCTAGAAAGGCTAACGTGGTGGCAGACGCATTGAGTCGTAAGGTAGTATCGGAGTTAAGAGCAATGTATGCTCATCTCAGTTTGTATGAGGATGGCAGTCTGCTAGCAGAACTTCAGGTGAAGCCATTGTGGTTAGATCAGATCAAGAAAAGGCAATTATCAGATGAAAAATTGGGTCCTTTAATGCAACAAGTTGAAAGTGGTATAATAGGGGACTTTGGATTGATCAAGGATGGCGTGCTGTGTTTTCGTGGAAAAGTTTGTATGCCCATGGATTCAGATTTGAGACAAATGATTTTAGGAGAGGCGCATAGTAGCCCTTATGCTATGCACCCCGGAAGAAATAAGATGTATCGGGATCTCCATGAGCAGTATTGGTGGCCAGGATTGAAGTGAGAGGTTACTAATTTTGTGGGTAAGTGCTTGACCTATCAACAAGTGAAGGCGGAACATCAATTACCATCAGGATTATTGCAACCGATAAAGATTCCTCTATAGAAATGGGAGCGGATAATGATGGATTTTGTTAGTGGGTTACCCTTAACACCTACTAAGAAATTTCTGTTTGGGTAGTAGTTGATCGATTAACGAAGACTGCTCATTTTCTACTAGTTCGTACAAATTACTCGCTACAGAAGTTGGTTAAGCTGTATGTATCTGAGATCATGAGGTTGCATGGGGTACCAGTGTCTATTACTTCAGACAGGGATCCTAGGTTTACATCACAGTTTTGGAAAGCTTTACATGAGGCTTTGGGAACAAAGTTAAACTTCAGTACGACTTTTCATCCTCAGTCAGATGATCAGTCAGAAAGAGTAATTCAGATTTTGGAAGACATGTTAAGGGGTTGTGTGATCGACATCAGAGGTAGTTGGGAGGATTTCCTACCGTTGGCAGAGTTGAGTATAATAACAGTTACCAATCCAGTATCCAAATGGCGCCCTATGAAGCTTTATACGGTCATAGGTGTCGTACCCTACTTGTTGGGTGAATTGGGGAACGCAGCGGTTGTTGGGTCCTGAATTGATATCTGAGACGGAAGAAAAGGTAAAGGTGATTCGAGCACAGTTAAAGGAAGCTTCGGATAGACAAAAGTCATATACGGATCTGAAGCGTAAGGATATTGAGTTTGCGGTGGGAGATCAGGTCTTTCTGAAAGTCTCACCTTGGAAGAAGATTTTCAGATTTGGAAGGAAGGGCAAGTTGAGCCCTAGGTTCATTGGACCGTACCGTGTGTTAAAGCGTGTAGGACAAGTGGCCTATCAGCTTGAATTACCTCTGGAGTTGAGTCAGATTCATAGTGTCTTCCATGTTTCTATGTTGAGGCGTTATAGATCTGATCCATCTCACATAGTACTAGTAGAAGAAGTGGAGTTAAGGCTAGACTTGTCTTTCGAAGAGGAACCAGTGAAAATCTTAGATCGTGATGTTAAGGTGCTAAGAAAGAAGACTGTGCCGTTGGTTAAGGTTCTATGGCGTAATCACGGAGCGGAGGAAGCTAGTGGGATCTTGAGGATGCAATTCGGCAACAATATCCTCACCTCTTTTAACCAGGTAAATTTTGATGAAATTTTCTTTAAGGGGGTAGAATTGTAACATCTTAAAATTGAGTATCGATATGTTGCATGTTTTTGGTGCTTAGCTTGTGGATGATTTAATTTGTGTGATTAATATAGTCTTGAGAAGGCTCGGGATTTATTCGAAATTAGAATAAATTTTTGCAATGAGTACTTTATTGAAGTGGATCAAGTGACCTTGATGTTTAAGGAAAAAAAAGTGTCAAAAACTAGCACAAGATGAGCTAGTAGTAAAGTGGAGTTGGCACCATAAGTGCTGCTTGAGGGGAGAGGTTCGAATACCATGGATGGCATTTTGGTGACTTTTATTTTTGCACCTTTATAGCATGTGTCGGTCAAGCATTATATTTGGTAAGGTTGGACTATTTTACTTATGGCAAGGTGGCTACTGGTTAAGGTAAGCATAGAACTTGGGGAAAGAAATCCTAAACTTATGGAATGTAGGGGGAACACAAGGCATGAATCAAGGATGTTGTCATGGAAACTTTTGGGTGGCTAAAGCTTTGAATTTTGGCCAATGTACATGGATGCTTTTGTGGCTAGGGGGAAGTGGCCGAATGTTGTTAGTAGTTTGGCTAGGATTAGGAGTTAGTTTTGGTCAATTCTTAGCATTTTGTGTAAAATTTTCATTTCTCTCCAAACCCTTTCTCCTAACTGAATTTGAGCAATAAGTAAGCTTTGTTTCTTTTGGCCATTTCATTTCATTTTTACCATTTGGTCATATTTTTGCCTAACATCTCAAAACACTCTCTCCCTTGTGCCGAAATACCAAAGCATAAAGGCCATTTTTCTTTTCTTCCTTCTTCTCCATTTTAGAATGCACCATTGTTCCAAACCCTTTTCCTTACTCTTCTCTTACCTTTGAAAATCGAATCTTAAACCTCTCATCATTATTTTCTTTCTATCTTCATTTTTTTCTCATCCATTAAACATAGTTCTTCCATGGTGAATGTTAGAGACCATCTCCATAGCCAAATCTTTTCCTTTCTTTGATATATCATATTTAGAATCTTCCTTCCTCATAAATTTATTCTCAATCATCTCTTCTATTCAAACTTTGGACCATCGGTAAGAATCATCTTCTTTGTTTTTTTTTTTTTTTTTTTGCTAATTGGTCACCTTGGTGAATCTATAGGTTGTCTTGGAAGATTCTTTTGAATCGAATAATCGTTCATTCTCTTAGAGCGATTTCTTACGTTATTTTTTAGTGAATTAGTGGAGAGCGAATCATTATCTCTTGAAGTCATCTCAAATCATTGAATTTGGATCATAACTTTCAAGGGATTCTTTTGGAATCATTCGGAATTTTAAGGTAAGCCGAATTCACCTTTTTAAACCAATAGTCTTAAATTCCAATATATTGTTAGGACTAATAATCTTTTGTCAATGGAGGCAAACAAGATAGGGTCGAAAAGAGTGGTGAATAGTGTTCAGAAGAGGGGTGGATTCGCTATTCCCTCTAGATTCAAGCGAAGAAATTTTTTTGACCCGAGATTTTCCACCGGGTTGTAGACCCTCCTCTGGTGAAAATCAATTATTTGAAGTCATTCGTACTCCTGAGCCATTGACTGTTCGTGGTTCTTCAACGGGTTATGAACCATCAATCGGGGAGAAACCACCAATAATTGTTGTTTGAAATCCCAAGGGTAAAGATCTAGATCGTTTATCTTAACATAGATTTATATTTATTATCAGTGTTCTAATCGAGTGTGATACGTATTTAGGTATCGACGAGCGGGAAAGTATAGTTCTCTTCGTAATCAGGTGTGTAATTTCACACTTATCTCATAGGTTAGATATTGAACCATAAGTAATAGAATAAAAATCATAAAGTTGGTAAAATTGGAAAATACGTTATATTAACACTTTTTTTGTAAATGCATGAAATCGGCATTAAAGTTGTAGAAATTATGAATTTGCCCTTAATGGGCTATTATATTAAACAGTGATATTTGGGGCCATATGAATTATTTTGATAAACTGGCCAAGTGTGAAATTTGTGAAAGGGTCTCATGTGATTAATGGGCCAAAATTTGCTAGATCGATTAATGGGCCAAAAATTGCTAGATCGATTAATGGGCCAAAATTTGCTAGATCGATTAATGGGCCAAATTTGCTAGATCGATTAATGGGCCAAATTTGCTAGATCGCTTAATGGGCCAACTTGTACTATGGGCCTTATGATGAAATCATTATATGAATATTGTTATGCTTTGTATATCCATACATGATTGCATGGGTTGGGATAAAATTGAAGAGAAGTGCTGGTGGCTCTGCCACAATCTAGTTCGGTGACTCTGTCAGAATCTAGTTCAGATGGCTCTGCCATAATCTAGTTCGGTGACTCTGTCACAATCTAGTTCAGATGGCTCTACCACAATCTAGTTCGGATGGCTCTGCCATAATCTAGTTCGGTGACTCTGTGACAATCTAGTTCGGATGGCTCTGCCATAATCTAGTTCGGTGACTCTATCACAATATAGTTCGGTGACTCTGTCACAATCTAGTTCGGTGGCTCTGCCACAAACATTTTAAATCGCTTTATGCCTGCGATTGGTGTGTTGGCGGGGTGGGTTGACTTGATCCCCACAGGTGTGCTGGTTGGTACGGGTGGTGTGTAGCGGATGGAAATTTAGGCTTGGTTGGGAGTTGCATATCACATGCATTTTATATTTGATATATATTTATATTGTACATTTGTAAATGGGCTCAAGCCCAATTATATGCTTAAATGGTTTTGGCCCAGTGGACAAGGTAAGTGGGTTACACACTGAGTTCTAAGTAACTCACCCCCTTTTTCTTACCCTTCTCAGGTAATGATAATTGATGGAGGCATAGGCCGGGGATGACTTCGTGTGGAGGCCATACTACAAATGATGGGTTATATATAAACTCTGAACTTCTTTTAAGTATTTCTATTTAAGTATTATTTCAGTTGCAATGTAATAAGGCCTCTGGTATTATTTTCATGGATTTTTATTTCATGGATGGATCTTAATATGTTTTAGATATTTAAATGGGATTGTTTTAATTTCTATAAATGTTTTCTTAAACTTGCGTATAAAAAGGGGTTTTTCTTAAATATCATCAACTCGTAAAATTTCTATGAAAAACTCTTTTATGAAATTATTTTAACCAATTATTTCTCTGAAAATCAAATTATAAACCCTTACGTTTTAAAATCATGGATTTCAAATTAATCTCGAATTTTTAATAAACTCCATACCCAAAATCGTTTTGAAGATTTGTTTTCTTTAAATCATTGATGACTAGATGTAAGTTCGATTTGTGTGGCATGCCAAATCTGGACTTAACGCATAGGCCAGGTTTAGGGTGTTACAGGTGAAAACAAAAATTCTCTCTTCTTTAAAAGAAACTAGTAAAATTGTTATTTTGGAAAAATATATTTAAAAGTTGAGAATAAATTCTCTCTATTTTTCGGTAGGATAAAAATCTCTCAAAAGTTGTTTTCATAGCTCTACCGATGCCATTTCTTTATAAGAAGAAAATGTAGAACCCTTGTAGAGTTGTAAAAGTTCATTTATATTATAAAAATGTTTAACTAGGATATAAAGAGCGACCCCGCCGCCTTACATGAGGGGTTTTGGGCCTCTCTCATATCGGGTCCAATTACAAGTACTTCCCAAGCCGTTTTGACTCAGTACTCTGTAATATGATCCAACTCGGTTCAATTTTTCTATTTCCCAAAATAAATTTTAATATTTACATATTAAATAATTTTCTCATCTCAAATCTACCCAAGTAAAATTTTTGACAATTTTACCTCCGGTAAAATTTTGACGATTTTACCCCAATAAAATTTCGAGAAAATTAATTCAATATGTCACAACTCAACATGTTCACTATGACTGGATGATTTATTTTCATTTTTGAGTTTTAAAATAGTCCAAAATTATAAACTCATTCTTCCATCATTCTTTAAGTAATCCTATATAGGATTGCAAGTTTCCATTTTCATTTTCAATTCCATTTTTGGAAATCTACATTCACTTCCAAATGATTTCATTTCTCCAATCCGGAGAAAACCATAATCATTCCAGAATATTTCTCTTTTCTCTTTTTCTATTCATTCCATTCATTTCTATTCAAACACGCAATTCGTTAATGGTTTCAACCAGCTAGTAGAGGGACCGATTAAACATATGTAGTTGAGGCTCAAATGATTTATTATTAAGTTCTTGCTTTTCGCCTATTAATTATAAACTCATTTAGTCATGAAGTCATTCCAGTATAGTATCATGACTAAGATCTCCTTAACGACACACCATTACGAAAGCAACTACTAAGTACTCATTCAATGACTTTGTCATATGTGTGTTACCCTCATAGGATATCATTGATCTCTTTGGGATAATATCCATTCTCCCAATATGATCCTATTTTATCTCATGGTAACCATTAAATCTTCCTTTATGAAAATTCAATCGTTATCAAATATTGATCAAGTCATCCCTTAGAAAGACGGACGATCCGCAGCTACGTTTACTTTTCATCAACCATGTAATGCTAATGAGAGGATATCCTTTACCCATGTTTGGGGCTATGAATTCCACTATTATGAATGATACTACATGATACAGAAGTCGTACACCCAATGTACCGGGTTTTGATTCCTTATTTATTTAAACTTAGGCTTTTACTTACATCAAGGTGTACGAGTCACACATACAGAAAAATGGGGAAGCGTGGTGGAGGTTCTATCTTTGGAAGTTGTAACGCATAGGTTTGTGCAAGTGTACACAATCGATATCAATAATAAGTAAGTATCGAGTTATCATCTCCACAGGGATTGTATTTGTGCTAAGTCACTTAATTTGTAAAATTATATTAACAATTTGGTAAATAAAAACACAATATAGTTGAGAAGTGGTGATTAAAATATATTAAACTAAATGCAATGATCCCTAATGCAAATTATCCTAAGTATGCAAACTATATGAATGAAATAGATGTTAGTAAAATTAAACACAATTTGCAACAATTATAACATAAATAAACTAGGACAATTACTTTAATTAAACTCAATTTATTATCAACATGCTTAATAACATTCGAAAAAACATTCCATGGGAACTCGATCTTTCATGAGTTTGGAAACCACATTAGCTCCTTTCAGAATCCCTTACTTAGTAAATACGCATTTTACTGATCCTTATTTACTAAGGGTTGCTTAGCATTCATGTGAGGTAACAGGGACGTGTCAGGTTTGAAACAGTTTAATCACACAAATCAAAAAACTATGCAGATAATAGAGCTTGGTCAGAGTTGTTATGCAACCTACAATTTAATCGGGTCAGGATCTAGATTGAGCATGGACATTTCAATTATGTGTGCATTAGCCGTCGTCTGGTCAGGATCGCTTAGCTAATTCAAGTGCATTTCAATCACATATGCACGAAATACAAACTTGATTTTAATTGAAAACATGATCGATTGAGGCACAAACTTTATAATCATGAATCAAATAAATATTATTTAATCAAAGCAATCATCCTAGCTTAAATAAAATTAAGCTAACATTGTTGTAAACAAGAACAAAGAACAATAGCAAACATCTTTAGATTAAAATAAAGAAAAGAAAGATTAAACCCAATTTAGAGTGGCTGTCACCCAAGACTCGGGCTGACAAGGCTCCTTCGTTCCTTTACTTTGCTCCTTTGCTGATGGCTCTCCAAGGTGGCCGGCCAATGGTTCTTTAAGAGGCTTAATTGCTAAAATCTCTATAAAGAGATGATGCTAGGTGTGGGAATGGAAACGGCTAAGAGAATTTAGAGAGAAGAGAGAATGATGAATGATGAGAATGAATGAAGAATGATTGAGGGATGCTTGAGGGAAGATGAATGAGGGAATGAGAGGGTCTTATTTATAGGTGAGGAGAGGGAGATAGTTTGCTAAAAATAGTGGATGTTAGTTTGCTAAAAATAGTGGATGTTAACCTCTTCAAATCTCCTCAAATTGTGGTCGGCCATGCTTAGTGGCTTTTGACTTGATTTTTGCTTGATTTTTAAGCAATTTTGGATGCCACACAACTCAACTAAGACTCGGTCAATCGTAAATCTTTGGGCAAATCTATAATTTCTTCAACACTACAAGGACCTTGTGTAATTAAACTAAGAATGGTTTAAATGGACAGCCATGTGTAGCCGAATATTGGGTTGACTTGGTCTCCAATTTGGACGGTTTTGTAATCCAACAAAGCTATCAGACCTGTCCAGAATAAATCAACAAGTTAGAGGACCAAAGAATAAAATTTATCCAATTTAACTAATTAATTAAAACCCATATTATTAATTAAATATTTTAAAATGAATTATTAAATATAAATTTATATTTTATTATTTAATTTAATCATGCATAGCCAACTTTATATCTTAAAAAATATAATATATTCAAATTAATATAAAAAGTCATTTATTGCATGAAAACTATATAATAAAACATAAAATCACATTTTAATAATTTCTAATTCCTAATTTCATATTTTCACATATTTCATTAATTTATTAAAAAATTACTTAGTTTTAACAACGGATTTAAGTAAAAAGGTGATAAATTACATAGGAAAAATCCTATATATTTTTCCTTTTACAGAAGCATACAGAAAAATGGGGTTGAAAAAGTGGCCGTTATCCAAAGCCAGCTCGCTTTACGGTTTTGCAAACCATCCAGTCAAGGTGAAAGGCTCAATCACCCTATTGGACATCTTAGGGGATGACGAGCATGCAACCATAAAGTATGTCCAGTTTTACATAGTGGACCACCCGATGGCATACAATTCCATCTTTGGGAGACTAATAATGAGAATGGCGAGGAAGGTAGTGGCAACATTCTGCATGAAAATTAAGTTCCCAATAAAGACTGGGGTTGGTTTCCTGCGATCTGATCAACACACAGTGAGGCAATGCCACATTCTATCTGTCAAGTAAATGAGGGAACCCTTAACTGAGGGTTAGAGTTCGTAGGAGGTTGAATTAGCAAGCCAAGTTCTTAACCTGGACAATTTAGATGTGAGAGACGAGCATAGGAGCAAAAAGCCCGAAACTGCAGAGCACACCAAAACTCTGCAGCTCTTTTGCGACAACAAAGAGAGAACGGTTAAGATCTCACCAGCATTAAAGGAGGACAAAAAAACATGTTGATCAAGTGCCTGAGGAAAAACTCAGATGTCTTCGCCTGGTCAACGGCGGACATGCCGGGTGTGGACCCGCAGATAATCGTGCACAAGTTGAATGTGCTCCCCAAGGCAAAGCCGATAAAGTAGAAAAGAAGGAAGTTCGCACTGCAGGTAGTAGAGGCAGTAAGGTAGGAGGTCACCAAGTTACTGTCGGTAGGGTTTATCAGGGTAGTGGAATACCGAGACTAGGTCTCAAATGTGGTAATGGTGATGAAGGCGAGTGGTAAATTGAGGATGTGCATCAACTCCACAAACCTCAACAAGGTGTGTCCCAAGGACAACTTTCTCTACCCTCAATCGATCGTATAGTCAACGCCTCCGCAAGCCACTGATTCATGAGTTTCATAGACACTTTTTTGGGCTACAATCAAATCCTACTAGATCGGGATGACAAAGAAAAAACAACCTTCATCACCGAAGAGGGTCTCTTTTGCTATCTAATCATGTCGTTTGGCCTCAAGAATACAGGGGCAACCTACCAGAGGCTAGTGAATAGGTTATTCAAAATCAGATAAGTCGTGGCCTAAAGGTTTATGTGGATGACATTCTTGTGAAAAGTGAGTCCATGGTGGAACACATGCGAAGCCTGTCAGTGACGTTCGCAGTGCTAAGAACTCACAGCATGAAGTTAAATCCAAAGAAGTATGCCTTTGGTTTGCGAGCCAGTAAGTTCCTGAGATTTATGATCTCGGAAAGGGTGATAGAGATGAATCCAGAAAAGATTCAAGCCAACATGGAAATGCCTCCCCTGTGAACCATAAAAGAAATTCAATGCCTAATAAGCAAGGTTGTGGCGCTTAACAGATTCATCTCTAGAATGACAAACAAATGCCTTCTTTTTTCAAGGCTCTAAGAACCTCCTTCTCGTAGATTGAAGAATGCCAAGAAACCTTCGAGAAATTGAAACAGTATCTCACCTCCCCTCTATTGTTGAAGTCACCTCAGATAGGAGAAACACTCTACCTCTACTTAGCCACCTATCGCAACGGTGCTAGTTAAGTTAGAGGGTGCCCATCAATTCCTCATATACTATGTTAGGAAAGTACTCTAAAAGGTGAGCTAAGGTACATAAAAATGGAAAAATGCATCTATGCCTTGATTATTACAGCTCAAAAATTATGACCATACTTCCAAGACTATCTAGTCGTCGTAGTTACTAACCAGCCTATGAAAGAGGTGCTATCCAAAGCAGATACCTCGGGAAGAGTAGCAAAGTGGAGTCTCGAGCTTACTGAATTTGGGGTAGACTTCACCCCACGAACAAAAATAAAAGGATAGGTACTAGTAGACTTCATAATGGAGTGCTCGTTTGAGAAGACCAATGATCCAACAGGTAATACAGGTTATAACCTGATATATCAAATAGTAAAATACCTTGTAAAGATTATGTGATGTATGAACATTGATGAAAGTTAGCAGTTTAATCAGGCATATTTTATGATGAGGCAAAACATGCAAGCAACTCTTGAATTTTATGGCGAAGTATCATGTGTCCTATATTTTGTACTAAAAATTTTTTTTCATTTGTTGAACACCGTTGATAGTAAATCAACCCCTAGAAAGTACACATACAACTGACAATCTAAAATGTAACATCCTAAAAAGGGCCTATGCATTTTCGGTTTAATTGTACGAAATGACATGTCTTATGTGTTATGAATGTATTATGAACATTTTTGGAAACTTGGAAATGTAAGAAATGATTTAGAAATGTTAAGTTTCAAAAAGAGGAAAGTGAACATTTTGGAAACCTAAGTTAAAAGAGGAAAGTGAACATTTTGGAAACCTAAGTTAAAAGAGGAAAGTGAACATTTTGGAAACCTAAGTTAAAAGAGGAAACTAAGGCAAGGTGGCCTTAAGAAAATTAATAGGAAGGATTTGACACAAAAACAGGCTTGACAAAGTGGCTTGAAGGCACCACTTAAAAGCCCAGCAAGTGATGCCACAAGCTTGTATTTTTGGGCCAGGGATCGAGTCACTTGGGAAACAAATAAAAGAAATTTTATTTTGCTTCCAGAAGCAGAGAGGTGGACGGCATTATGGCTCTTAAAAGAGGAGTTTTATTCCTTTAAAATTTCATTTGAATAGGGATAAATAATAGATTTAATATTAGATTACTTTAAGTGGATTATTGATGAGATTAATTAAGGTGATAAATAAAAGATAAACTTTATCAAAATAAGGAAGAGTGGTGGCCAAGTAGGGGACTCTAGCCTAGGAATTTCGGCAATAGAAGGAAAATAAGGCCATTCTTCATTCATTCTTTTCTCTTCAAGGAAGCCTCTGCCGAAATTCTCTAGCAAATTTCTCCATTCTTTCCTTTCTTTCCTCTGCCGAATTATCTCTGCCATTATTCTCTTCTTCTCTTTTCTTTTCTTCTTCGATTACAAACACAATCAAAAGCCGAAGGTACCAATAGCCCTAGTCGATTTCCCACTAAGCCTCAAGAACCGAAATTGTGATACATATCAGGGCCATAGCTGAATAGTGCTAAGGGTTCAAGCAAGAGTTCCATCGAATTCTTCAGTAAGGGGAATTTCGGGATTTAGGTGGTGTCGACTAGAGAAAAAGGAGTTCTCCAGGATTTCAACATTCAAGGGTTTTCGACAGTATTAAGGAAGCAAGGATCCAATTCGGGATATTAGATTTGGAAGAAGAAGCATAGCAGCGATTTCGGGATTTGAATAGTCATCAAATCGGCACCAAAGGGACTTAAAAATCTAAAGCAATAGATTGGTTTTTTTCGGGATTTCAAGGAATTCGTTAAGCAAATCAGGTGTGTATTCCACACTAATTCTTAATATATTTTATGTCAATATTTGATATGTGCTAGTTTATAAGAATGTGAATATGGCTAAGGTACCGTGTTACGGTACAAAGTACTCAGGTACGTTTCCTACTCCTACTAGGATTACGAAATATGTTATATTTAACATGTGAAAAGTGACATGAATATGAACTTAAGAATGATATGCATAATATGAAAAATATAGGGCATTCGGGTTATATAAGAAAGGGGAAGTGAATGTGGTGACTTCGGTCTCACTATCTGAATGTGGTGACTTCGGTCACATTATCTGAATGTGGTAACTTCGGTTACAATATCTGAATGTGGTGTCTCATGACACAATTATTTAATCTGGTGGCTATGCCACAAATTTTATATGGGCGATGAGCACGTCATTGCAATGATCGCCTTCAATGGAGTGTAGCGGATGGAGGGTTGACTTAGTAGTCCCCACGGTGTGCAAGTTGGTACGGGGATGTGTAGCGAATGGCATCTAGGTTTGGGTTTGGGTTGCATCATTATTATTATGTGAACATGATATGTATGGTATGCCTAAATCTGTTAAATTTTAGTGTTGGTTACACATTGAGTCTATTGACTCACCCGTTGTGGGAACATGTTTGGTGATGAGCAAGTGATGGACCGGACGGCAAACACTTGTGGTGGCCATGCTCGACTTGAAGTTTTATTTAATTTGGACATTTTATTTTATTTGAGTACTCTACAATTTTATTTTGGGTTTCGTTTTATGTAATAAGGCCATAGTGATGATTTTATTGTTGTTTTATTACTACGTTACGAATTTAGGTTATTTAAAGATTAAGTCAATTTAATTTAAAATAAACTTTAAATGTTTTGTCACCTGAAATAAATGGACTTTCAATATAAAAATAAACTTGTTTTCAACTCGAGCCCAACCCACTACAAACTATCTTCAAAAACACACAGTTTTCAAAGTAACAAAAGAATTTTGAACCTGTTTACATCGAGGAACATACCAGATCCGGTCCAGGCTCGTAGGCCGGGTGTGGGGTGTTTCAATTTGGTATCAGAGCCCAGTTTTAAACTCTCGGCCTGTGGCCTAAGGCCCAAAATGTTTTCAAATCGAGCCCAAATGAGTTTTATGGAAGTATTTCTGAAAATATGCAGGTTGATGGCATGGCACCTAAGTCTCGACTCGCAGTCCACCAGGTAAGTACCCCTAACCATCTGTGTGATTATGTGATTTATAGAAGGGTAGAAAAGGAATGGAACGTAGAATAGAATGATAAGTACTTGAACCCTAGGACTAGTCTACCCCAACTACTACATAAAACTTAAATGCCTAACTAAACAAACCTATGGCTAAGTCAACCGAGTTAGGGAGTGGTAATTCCTGTACGCATGTCTAGGATTGGATCCGGAAGAGCCTGGTATTTAAGCAGTCCTAGTGACTCACCTCCTCTTCGCATTCTGTTCACCCTAACCCAGAAGACTTAGTGGGTGTGGCAACCCCTGTGCGCATGCCTAGGAATGGTTATAGTGGGAGCTTGGTATTTAAGCAGTCCGTGTGACTCACCTCCTCTCCACTCGAATCCTACCTGGTGCGTAGCTTTGGTTCACCCTGACCAAGAAGACTCGGTCATAGGCTAAACCCAATAACTAAAACCCGAAAGGGAACTAGCCATGATTTTTTTAATAAGAACCCTAATTTAAAAACTCTTAAAATCATTTTTCTTTAATTCGTGGAAACTATCTTTTCTACACAATTTTCCCAAAAATTACTGATTTATAAGACTATAAAAATACCCCTAGTGGTAAAATTACAAAAATGCCCTTGGTTCAGAAAAATGTCTAAAATACCCACAGTTCTAAGCAACATTTTCATTTATTTTATAACAAGTCCAAAAACCCTTATTTGCAAATTATCAAAAATACCTTGATTTTTGGAAAATTACAAAATTGCCCCTAACTTACCAAAATTTCCAAAATGACCCTGATTTCCAAAATTTTTGCAACTTCATCGTTTTGGAAAATAAATTTCTCAAAAAGAACCCTCAAAGTTTTGAAAATTTTGAAATATCCCTGAATTATTAAACTTTACAAATTTACCCTGGTTTATTACCAAGATACCCCCGAAATTCAAAATTTTTGAAATACCCCTGAAAGTTCCAAATTTACCGAAAAGCCCCGGGATTTTAAAATTTCCAAAATACTTTTTGACAAAATTACCAAGAACCTTATTTGACAAATTACGAAAATACCCCTGTAGGGCAAATTATGCAAATACCCTTGGGTAGTGGAAAAACAACAACAATGAAAACTACAACATTTCTTTGAATGAACGGAAGTTCATAATTGATTGATGGGTGTATGAATGTGAAGACTGTGTGCATGTATGAATACGAAGGAACCACTTCTAAAATTCTTCTCATAAAACTTCTTCACTGTTAATCAGTGGAATAAGGGCTAATTCATAAAACTTTCTTAAATCAGATTAAAGTGCATCGTTAGATATGAATTATAGAGGACGCGGTCGTCAAGGATGCGGTAGAGGAAGAATGGCTGTGTCAGAACCCGTTAGATCGGTCAAGGGTCTGACAATGAGTTACCACCGCCACCGCCACCCCATTATTGGTGTCGGCGGCAAGCTCGGGACGGGGATGATCTTTGTGTCGTAGGCCATCTTTGAAGTTTTGGAAATGGTGGTGGCGCGGGTGGAAATACGGAGCTCAAAATTGTGCAGTGACTCTGAGCCAACGGAGCTGAGGTGTTCCGTGGAGTATCCGGTGTGGCACCCAGTACAGATGAATACTGGTTGGAAGCAACTGAACGCATTATAGATGAGCTCGACCTGACCCCTAAAGAGAAGTTGAAAGGAATGGTGGCACTGTTACGCGATGAAGCGTATCAATGGTGGTTAACACTTTGGGATGGTGCCACAGCTGAGGATCTGACCTAGGAATATGCTAAGGAGGCATATTAGAAAAAGTATGTCGGCACACGATATATTGATGAGCAGAGGAAAGCTTTTCTGGGGCTGGTTCAAGGGAACAAGTCGATAGCAGCATATAAAGCTGAATTTTTGAGGTTAAGCCGATATGCTCGAAGAGTAGTGGCTACGGAGCATGAGCGGTGTGTGCGGTTCAAAGACGGTTTAAGGGATGACCTAAGGTTACTGATAGCTCCACATCAGGAGCGGGAGTTTTTCGCATTAGTAGAAAAGGCTAAGGTAGCCAAGGGAATCAAGGACTCGGTTAAGCAGAGCCCTGATAGGAATAAACCCAAGAGGGGTTATGGATCATCAGGATCATCGGGAAATGTGCAGAAAAGGCCCAGAACTGATGGGCCGAAGGGTCAGCAAGTTGGTACAGGATGGCGGTATCGTCCTTGTGATCATTGTGGAAAGAAGCACTTAGGGGAGTGCTGGAAAAAGACGGGAGGATGTTTTAGGTGTGGGTCCAAGGACCATATGCTCAAAGATTGTCCTAAGAAACCAGATGAAAGTCGATCAGCAACTCAGAATGTTAACTAGGATGGTAGAAGAGGACAGCAGCCTCAACGAGGTCGTGGTTCAAATAATGAGGTAATGGTGCTTGGCGGAGGGCGTGGAACACAAAGCGGAGGAAGCGCTAATCTTTGAAGCAAAGCGATCGGGTTTGGTTTATGCAGTTTGTCGGAGGGAGGATGTTGATGCACCGGATGTTATAACCGGTACGTTCTTTATTTATGGCAAGCCTTATTATGCCTTAATTGATGTGGGCTCGACCCATTCTTATGTTGCATGTAGTGTAGTGGAAACACTAGGCCTAGACTCTGAACTTTCTGATAGGCAGATGACTGTAGTAAGCCCATTAGGCCAAACGATAGTGGTGGATAAGATCTTTCGGAGTGTACCCCTAGAAATTCAGGGAGTGAGCTTTCGGGCTGACTTAATAGAGTTACCCTTCGGAGAGTTTGACCTCATACTTGGTATGGATTGGTTAGTAGAACATCGAGATGTGTTGGATTGTGCGGCTAAACGAATGGAACTAAGGACCTCGGAGGATGAAGTGGTAGTAATGATAGGAGAAAGAAGAAACTACTTGTCTAATGTAGTTTCGGCACTAAAGGCTGAAAAGATGGTTCGTAAAGGGTGCAAGGCAATTTTAGCCTTCGTAAGTGCGTTGGATGGAAAGGAAGAAGGTGTCAATGGAGTTAGAACGGTAAGGGACTTTGAGGATGTGTTCCCAGAGGAATTGCCAGGAATACCCCCAGATAGGGAGGTGGAATTTGGAATAGACTTGCTAGGGAGCGACTCTCGTGTCAATCGCTCCATACCGAATGGCACCAAAAGAGTTAGTTGAGCTCAAGGCTCAAATCCAGGAATTACTTGACCGTGGGTTTATCCGGCCCAGTGTGTCTCCGTGGGGAGCACTGGTTTTGTTTGTAAAGAAGAAGGACGAAACTATGCGTATGTGCATAGACTATCGTCAATTAAATAAGCTGACCATCAAGAACAAGTATCCCTTGCCTAGGATTGATGACTTGTTCGATCAGCTTAAGGGGGCGGCAATGTTTTCAAAGATCGACTTAAGGTCGGAATATCATCAGCTGAAGGTGAAAGAGGCGGATATCCATAAGACAGCTCTTAGGACAAGATACGGCCATTTTGAGTTTGCAGTAATGCCGTTTGGGTTGACAAACGCCCCAGCCGCATTCATGGATATGATAAACCGAGTGTTTCAACCTTACTTGGATAGGTTCGTCGTAGTGTTCATCGACGACATCCTCGTATACTCTAAGACTGAAGAGGAGCATGATGAGCATCTCCAGATTGTGTTGCAAGTGTTAAGGGAGAAGAAGCTCTATGCCAAATTTAGCAAGTGTGAATTTTGGCTCAAGAAGGTGGCGTTCTTAGGGCATGTGGTATCCGCAGAGGGAATAAGAGTGGATCCTAGGAAGATCGAAGCGGTGTTGGATTGGAAGCCACCTAGGTCAGTGGCTAAGATCCGAAGTTTCTTAGGTTTGGCAGGCTATTACAGAAGGTTTGTGGAAGGGTTCTCATTTATAGCCGCGCCTTTGACAAAGTTGTTGAGGAAGGAAGTACCCTTTGTATGGTCGGATAAGCAGCAGGAGAGCTTTGAGAAGCTTAAGAAGGTTTTAACGGAAGCTCCAGTATTGATTCAGCCAGAGGCAGGAAAGGAATTCACGGTGTATTGTGATGCTTCCCATACAGGTTTGGGTTGCGTATTGATGCAAGACGGAAAGGTAGTCGCATATGCATCTCGACAGTTAAGGCCGCATGAGGTTAACTACCCAACCCATGACTTGGAATTGACAGCAGTGGTTTTTGCCCTTAAGGTGTGGAGGCACTATCTCTATGGAGAAAGGTCAGTGATCTTCACAGACCACAAGAGCCTTAAGTATCTGTTGACTCAGAAGGAGTTGAACTTGAGGCAACGAAGGTGGGTGGAGTTATTGAAGGATTATGATTACTTGATAGAGTACCACCCGGGCAAGGCGAATGTGGTAGCTGATGCCCTAAGTCAGAAGGTTGTGTCAGATCTAAGGGCTATGTTCGCTCACTTAAGTTTGTATGATGATGGAAGCTTGTTGGCAGAGTTGCAAGTCAAACCTACATGGCTGGATGAGGTGAAAAGGGGACAGTTGACTGATAAGGACCTAAGTGCTAAGTTACAGCAAGTACAGAACGGAGAGTCGGAGGATTATGGCGTTAATGATGAAGGAGTATTGTGCTATAAAGGAAAAGTCTGTATGCCGAGGGACAAGGAGTTAAGACAGAGGATTCTTCGGGAAGTGCATAGTAGCCCTTATACTATGCATCCCAGAGGCACTAAGTTGTACAG
Organism: Gossypium rotundifolium; assembly: GCA_025506655.1. NCBI lineage: Eukaryota > Viridiplantae > Streptophyta > Magnoliopsida > Malvales > Malvaceae > Gossypium > Gossypium rotundifolium. The sequence continues at coordinate 45,106,997 of CP106724.1, read as the reverse complement.
AGATTTAAGAGATTAATTTTGGTGGCCTGATCTTAAACGGGAAGTTACTGAATTCGTGGGAAAATGTCTGACGTGTCAGCAAGTTAAGGCTAAACACCAAGTTCCATCGGGATTGCTTCAGCCAATCGAGATTCCGCAGTGGAAGTGGGAAAGAATTACCATGGACTTCGTTAGTGGGCTTTCCCTTACGCCTACTAAGAAGGACTCGGTAAGGGTAATAGTGGACCGTTTGACTAAGTCCGCACATTTCATCCCGGTAAGAGTGGATTATTCCCTTCAAAAGTTAGCCAAGTTATATGTGGCAGAAATCGTGAGACTACACGGAGTGCCGGTGTCTATCATTTCGAATAGAGACCCAAGATTTACGTCTCGGTTTTGGAGGGCACTTCATCAAGCTTTAGGCACTAAGTTGGACTTCACTACGACTTTTCATCCACAATCAGACGGGCAGTCTAAACGGGTAATACAAGTGTTGGAGGATATGTTGAGAGGCTGTGTGATGGATTTCTGAGGAAGTTGGGAGGATTACTTGCCTTTAGCGAGTTCGCCTACAACAACAAACTATCGGGCTAGCATTCGGATGGCACCATATGAAGCATTATGCGGTCGAAGTGTCGAACTCCTACTTGTTGGGTGAGTTAGGAAAACGTCGAGTTTTGGGACCGAGTTGGTGGCGGCCAAGAGAAGGTTGAGATAATCCGAGCACGGTTAAAGGAAGCCTCGATAGGCGAAGTCTTACGCCGACCTTAAGCAGAAGGAAATAGAGTTTGAAGTGGGAGACCAAGTGTTTCTGAAAGTCTCGCCTTAGAAGAAGGTGATGAGGTTTGGTCGGAAAGGGAAGTTAAGCCCAAGGTTTATAGGGCCCTATCGAGTACTACTGATGAGTTGGGCGATGGCATATCGACTAGAGTTGCCACCGAGTTCTGCAGATGCACGATGTATTCCATGTATCCATGCTACATCGCTACCAATCGATCCATCTCATGTGGTACCGGTTGAAGAAGTGGAGCTAAGGCGGACCTATCCTACGAGGAAGAGCCAATTCAGATATTGGAACGTGATGTGAAAGTGCTACGAAGGAAGTCAGTTCCACTAGTCAAGGTGTTATGGCACAATCATGGAATGGAGGAAGCTTCGTGGGAACTAGAGGAGGCAATGCGATAGCAATACCCTCAATTATTTTAGCTAAGAAATTTTGAGGACGAAATTATTTTAAGGGGGTAGAACTGTAACATCCTGAAAAAGGCCTATGCATTTTCGGTTTAATTGTACGAAATGACATGTCTTATGTGTTATGAATGTATTATGAACATTTTTGGAAACTTGGAAATGTAAGAAATGATTTAGAAATGTTAAGTTTCAAAAAGAGGAAAGTGAACATTTTGGAAACCTAAGTTAAAAGAGGAAAGTGAACATTTTGGAAACCTAAGTTAAAAGAGGAAAGTGAACATTTTGGAAACCTAAGTTAAAAGAGGAAAGTGAACATTTTGGAAACTTAAGTTAAAAGAGGAAACTAAGGCAAGGTGGCCTTAAGAAAATTAATAGGAAGGATTTGACACAAAAACAGGCTTGTCAAAGTGGCTTGAAGGCACCACTTAAAAGCCCAGCAAGTGACGCCACAAGCTTGTATATTTGGGCCAGGGATCGAGTCACTTGGGAAGCAAATAAAAGAAATTTTATTTTGCTTCCAGAAGCAGAGAGGTGGACGGCATTATGGCTCTTAAAAGAGGAGTTTTATTCCCTTTAAAATTTTGGCTGAATAGGGGATAAATAATAGATTTAATATTAGATTACTTTAAGTGGATTATTGATGAGATTAATTAAGGTGATAAATAAAAGATAAACTTTATCAAAATAAGGAAGAGTGGTGGCCAAGTAGGGGACTCTAGCCTAGGAATTTAGGCAATAGAAGGAAAATAAGGCCATTCTTCATTCATTCTTTTCTCTTCAAGGAAGCCTCTGCCGAAATTCTCTAGCAAATTTCTCCATTCTTTTCTTTCTTTCCTCTGGCAAATTATCTCTGCCATTATTCTCTTCTTCTCTTTTCTTTTCTTCTTCGATTACAAACACAATCAAAAGCCGAAGGTACCAATAGCCCTAGCCGATCTCCCACTAAGCCTCAAGAACCGAAATTGTGGTACATATCAGGGCCATAGCCGAATAGTGCTAAGGGTTCAAGCAAGAGTTCCATCGAATTCTTCAGTAAGGGGAATTTCGAAATTTAGGTGGGGTCGACTAGAGAAAGAGGAGTTCTCCGGGATTTCAACATTCAAGGGTTTTCGACAGTATTAAGGAAGCAAGGATCCAATTCAGGATATTAGATTTGGAAGAAGAAGCATAGCAGCGATTTCGGGATTTGAATAGTCATCAAATCGGCACCAAAGGGACTTAAAAATCTAAAGCAATAGATTGGTTTTTTTTTCAGGATTTCAAGGAATTCGTTAAGCAAATCAGGTGTGTATTCCACACTAATTCTTAATATGTTTTATGGCAATATTTGATATGTGCTAGTTTATAAGAATGTGAATATGGCTAAGGTACCGTGTTACGGTACAAAGTACTCAGGTACATTTCCTACTCCTACTAGGATTACGAAATATGTTATATTTAACATGTGAAAAGTGACATGAATATGAACTTAAGAATGATATGCATAATATGAAAAATATGGGGCATTCGGGTTATATGAGAAAGGGGATGTGAATGTGGTGACTTCGGTCTCACTATCTAAATGTGGTGACTTCGGTCACATTATCTGAATGTGGTAACTTCAGTTACAATATCTGAATGTGGTGTCTCATGACACAATTATTTAATCAGGTGGCTATGCCACAAATTTTATATGGGCGATGAGCACGCCGTCGCAATGACGCCTCGATGGAGTGTAGCGGATGGAGGGTTGACTTAGTAGTCCCCACGGTGTGCAGGTTGGTACGGGGATGTGTAGCAGATGGCATCTAGGTTTGGGTTTGGGTTGCATCATTATTATTATGTGAACATGATATGTATGGTATGCCTAAATCTATTAAATTTTAGTGTTGGTTACACATTGAGTCTGTTGACTCACCCCGTTGTGGGAACATGTTTCAGGTGATGAGCAAGTGATGGACCCGGACGAGAACTTGTGGTGGCCATGCTCAGCTTGAAGTTTTATTTAATTTGGACATTTTATTTTATTTGAGTACTCTACAATTTTATTTTGGGTTTCGTTTTATGTAATAAGGCCATAGTGATAATTTTATTGTTGTTTTATTACTACGTTACGAATTTAGGTTATTTAAAGATTAAGTCAATTTAATTTAAAATAAACTTTAAATGTTTTGTCACCTGAAATAAATGGACTTTCAATATAAAAATAAACTTATTTTCAACTCGAGCCCAACCCACTACAAACAATCTTCCAAAACACACAGTTTTCAAAGTAACAAAAGAATTTTGAACCGGTTTACATCGAGGAACATACCAGATCCAGTCCAGGCTCGTGGGCCGGGTGTGGGGTGTTTCACAAAAAGTTGGCTAGCTTATGTTGACGGCTCCACAGCCAAAATAGGATCAGGGGCAGGCGCATTCATAATTGACTTCGATGGCAATGAATGGCAATATGGATTATCGTTCGAGTTCCAAACATCGAATAACACTGCCAAATATGAAGCATTGATCTTAGGACTACAACTAGCACGCCAGTTAGAAGCAGTGGATCTGATCGTCCACACAGATTCCCAATTGGTGGCAAAGCAAATAAATGGCGAATACGATGTAAAAGAAGCAATGCAAAAAAAATATCATATGATGGTAACTCAACTACTCGCAGGATTCGACAAAGTCGAGGTGAAATAGCTCCCAAGAAATGACAGCACATGCGTCGATGCTTTGTCAAAATTAGCATCCTCCATCATTATTGAACAAATAGGAAAAATCCTACTCGAGCATAGGGAAGCCTAGAGCTATGACGCACCCCAAATACTATGTATGGCCTAAGAGGAGACATGGATAATGCCAATAATCCACACACTGTAAGGTGAACAAGAAAGCCAAGATAGGAAAAAGCTCGCAAAGCTACAACGCAAGGCTGCGAGGTATGTTATTATTGCGAACTATGAATATTTACTAAGCTCCCTATATATGAGTTGCATACCTAGATATTGCGAACTCATTACATTCTAAATTAAAAAAACATGTTTCATCCTACGTTTAATAAATACACCATTTTGAAGGGTGTACTGTATAGAAAAGGGTTTTCACATCCACTGTTGAGGTGCCTGTCAACAACTGAAGTCGAATACATTATGAACGAGATCCACGAAGGAATTTGTGACTATCACTTAGGAGGTAGATTGCTCACATAGAAGATCTTTAGACAAGGATACTACTGGCCTAACGTATAGGAGGACGCCCATCAGTTAGTTCGCAAATGCAACTCTTGCCAAAGGAACGCCAAAATCTAATGGAATTAGTGGAGCCCCTTCAGATCATATCAGGTCCTTGGCCTTTCACAACTTTAGGGGTCGATATCCTTGGTTCGTTCCCTATAGCCACAGCACAAAAGAAATTCATAGTAGTAGTAGTAGACAACTTCACAAAGTGGATCGAAGCCGAAGCTTTAGTGGCCATCACAAAAAAAAAAAAATGGAGTCTTTCCTATGAAAATCGATTGTCTGTAGATTTGGGATACCTTGCACAATTATTGCAACCAACGGCACGCAATTCCTAGTAAAATTCACGCAGTTTTGCACTGACCTCCAAATAGCTCTAGCTCAAAGCTCGATAAAAATGCCACAGACCAACGGATAGGTGGAAGCTATGAATAAAAAATCTTGACAACCCTAAATCCTAAACCCTAAGCCCTCAAGAAAAAAGTGCGCGAAGCTAGGGGAGCTTGGATGGAAGAACTACCTGTAACACCCCAAACCCGGCCTATGCATTAAGCCCGGATTTTGGCATGCCACACAAATTTAACGTACATTCAAATCATTTAACGAAGTAGAAATCAAATTCCAAAACAATTAAGAGAATGACTTTATAAAAAAAATCGAGGTTTATTTGAAATCCTTGATTAAAAAAACACAAGAGATTATCATCGGATCTATAGCGTAGTATTTGATTAAAATTTTAAAATTTATTTAATCAAAATATTCTAACTAAGAGTTAAAGGATTTCCTAAGTTTTAAAGATATTTAAGAAAACTTTTATTTTATACGAAAGTTTTAGAAAATCATTTATGAAAAACTAAATCAATCCAACTTAACAAAACTAAAACATAATAAATCATCCACAAAATAAAATCCATAATTAAAAGGCCTTATTACATCGCCATTAAAAATTGTACTTCATAAAAATTATAAAAGAAGTCTTAAAATTTTATAAACCACCATTTGTAGTATAGCCTCCCCACGAAGTCATCTCCGACCCAAGTCTCCATCAATTGTTATTACCTGAGAGGGGTAAAAAAAATGGGGTGAGTTATTTAGAACTCCGTAAAAATGGGGTGAGTTATTTAGAACTCAGTGTGTAACTCACTTACCATAGTCCACTGGGCCAAGACCATTTAAACATTTATTTGGGCCTAAGCCCATTTCAAATATAATAATTGAGCATATATAAAAAAATGCAAATGATATGCAATTCCCAAAACCAAACCTAGATTTCCATTCGCTACACACCCCCATACCAACCAGCACACCTGTGGGGAGCTTTAGTCACCCACCTCGCCAACACACCGAAGTAGGCTTTAAGCCCAATATCATATTTGTGGCAACGGCCATTTAAATAATTATGGTAGAACCACCGATCTAGATTTCGGGCAACAGCCATCGTGACAGAGTCACCTATCTAGAATTTTGGCATCAAGCCTTTCTTCTCTTCATCATTGATCCCAACCCATGCAATCATGTTTATGCATAATAAATTATTTAAAAAATGAAAAACCGTATTATAATTTATCAATTTTGGCCCATTAAAACACATATCACATATAACCCATTTATCAATTATCATTAATGCCCAATTATCAAATTTCACTTATGGCCCATTTATCGATTATCACATATGGCCCAAATTCTCAAATATCACATATGGCCCAAATTTATCAAATATCACATATGGCCCAAATTTGTCAAATATCATATATGGCCCAAATTTATCAAATATCGCATATGGCCCAAATTTGCCAAATATCATATATGGCCCAAATTTATCAAATATCGCATATGGCCCAAATTTGCCAAATATCATATATGGCCCAAATTTATCAAATATCGCATATGGCCCAAATTTGCCAAATATCATATATGGCCCAAATTTATCAAATATCACAAATGGCCCAAATTGTCACTTTTTTTGTTTTAGCCATTAAGGGCGATTTCAAAATTTTCACGATCTTAATACCGATTTCATGATCTTAACACTAAAGTGTCGATAATACCATATTTTTCGATTTCACCAACTTTGCGATTTTTAATCCAACTTTTCCTACTGTATAGTCATCTAACCCATGAGATATAGTGTGAGATTACACACCTGATTACGGTGAGAACTACACTCTCCCACTCGTCGATATCTAAACAGACATCACGAAGGATTAGTACACTAAAATTTAATATTAAACTATTCTAATATTGAGCGATCTAGATCTTACCCTCGGAATCTCGAACAACCACTATTTGCGATTTCTCTCCGATCAAAGGTTCAGCACCATGAGTAAACAATGGTTCGGGGGTATGTACGACTTCGAATAATTGATTTTCGCTAGATGAGGGTCCACAACCCAGTGGAAAATCTCAGATTCCCGAAATAGTCCTTCTCTTAAACTTAGGGGAAATAACGGAACCACCCCTCTTCCGAACACTATTTACTACCCTTTCCGTCCCTATTTTGATTGTCTTCAAAGACAAAGAATCATTAGTCCTAACAATATATCGAAAATCTTAAGACTAAAGACTTGAAGAGTGTAATCAGCTTACCTTAATAATCCCTTACCTTTAACACCTTAAATCTGATTTCAACGATCTACGACATTTATGAACACTTGAGTTTCGGCCCTCCACTATCACACTATTGTCCAAGGCTTCAAAGAAGAAAAGAAAAGATTGAAGAGAATACTTATGTATAAGAAAAGATTCGGCTATGAATAAACAAAGAAAAGAAGAATGATTCAGCAAAAATTTTACCATTAATATTCGGCCATGAAGAAAGGTTTTGAAAAGAATATTGATGTTTGAGTCTTCTTTACCAAAAAGAAAGAAAGAAGAACAAAAAGAATAAACAGAGAGTGTTTATGTGTCAATTTTCCAAGGATGGAAGATGAACAAAGATAGGGTCTTGGGGTTGATGTATATTCAGCCAGAAGGAAGAAAAAGAAAATGACCTTTCAAGATGGTATGGTTTTGGCGCAATGAGAAAAAGAACTTGGGGAAGTATGGAGGATGATAACCATTTGGTCTAAAAGAAATGACCAAAACCAAAGCAAAATTTTACCTATTACATAAGACACATTCGGCTAGGGAGAAGAAATTGAAGAGAAAAGTTTTGGAGAAAAGCACGAAAATGACCAAAAGCCAAAGTGGTCATCTAGCTACCAAAAGCTATCAAAATTTCGGCCAACCGCTAGCCCCAAAAACCATCCAAGTACATGGACAATTAGCCATTCAAAGCTTTCCAAAACAAAGCCTTTGATCCATGCCTTATGTCCCCTTATCACCTTAATTCATGAGATTCTTTTCCTTAAACCTTTACTTACCTTTTTCCTTTGGTCTTCTTACCAAAAATGATATCCAACTCATCCCTTAACCTTATCCACGACCGACACTTGCTAAGGAAAGCAAAAAAATAAAAGCTTTCAAAATGCATGCTAGGAGATTCGAACCTCTCCTTTCAAGCAAACATGCATGCGCCAACTCCACCTTGCTACTAGCTCATCTTATGCTAGTTTTTATCACTTAAATCTACTTAAACCTCAAAGTCACTTGCTCCACTTCAATTAAATACTCCTTACTAAAATTTATTCTAATTCCGAATAGTTCTCAAGTCTTCTCAAGACTATACTAAACATGCAAAATTTAATTATGCACAAGTTAAGCACCAAAACATGCATCATATAAATACTCAAATTTTAGGATGTTACACTACCAGGGATTTTATGGGCCTTACGAACTACACCTCACACAACGACAAGAGAAACAACTTTTTCTGTCATCTACAAAATAGAAGCTATAATCCCTGTAGAGATTGGTTTCAGGTCGCACAGAACATAATACTATGATGAGGAAGCTAATATGGAAGCCCTCAAGCTCAACCTCGATTTGATCGACAAACTCAGAGAGATAGCTAAAATTAGAAACGCAGCACGCGCCCAACAAGTAGCTCACTACTATAATTCTAAGGTCAGAAACAAACAATTCCAAGTGGTAACCTCGTCTTAAGAAATACTAAGGCTAGCCTACCTGCTTCTCAACGAGGAAAAATGGCTCTAAATTGGGAAGTATCGTATGAAGCGATAGAAAAAATAGGTTACAGAGTGTATAAACTAGCAAGAATGGAAAGAACAGTTGTACCACAAACTTGTAACACCTGACATCTCAAGAAATATATGTATAACTCCTTATCCTATAAATGAAAAAAATTCGCCAATAATATTCATGTGGCACAAAACAATTAGCGAGAGCAAAGCTCTCAGTTGTCATATTAAGGTTCGTAGGCGAAGAGCCACAACCTCCAAAATAGTTAGCGAGAGAAAAGCTCCTAGTTGTCATATTAAAGTTCTCAGGTGAAGAGCCGCAACCTCCAAAACAGCTACCAAGAGCAAAGCTCCCAAATGTCATATTAAGGTTCGCAGGCAAAGAGCCCCAAACTCTAAAACAGTTAGCAAGAGTAAAGCTCCCAGTTGTGTCGCGTGTGAAATGATATGCAAATTTTGCAAGTATACACATCGAATCAAGTAATAAAATGATAAGTGAAATCGTCTCCACAGGGATCGATTAGGTATAAAATGGTTGAGTTATTATAATATGTGTGATTAATGTTATGACAAAAATAATGATAAGAATGCAGTGGTAATTTGAAGGAATAATGGGTATGCAATATGTGTAACTTATAAATAATGGAAAATGCTATGATAAGATAAGAGTAAGAATGAAATGGAAAATTCAAGAATAATTACATGAATAATATGCAAACGAATAAGTAAACAACTAAAAATACTATGGTGAAGATACTAAGGCAAAGGATAAAAGGTCTATGATGTTGATTTGGAAGGTCTATGGTCTACTTCTTTCGAGAATAAGACCTCAAGTTACCTTGCCTTAAGCGATATGTGTCTATAGGCCTTTAGCACGGTACCCTACACTGTTTTGTTTTCTTTCCGTATGAACGCGACTTTATGTTTAGAGGGTGCCACAAGTATTTGGTCGAACACTTGCTCATATCATTCAATTTCAATCTCATTAACCTAACCTTGTCAGAATTAGATTAATTTAATGAACATGTTGTACATCCATCTATGTCTAGAGTTTGCAAACATGCAATTTTGTAGGAAAAAACCGTTGAATGAAATAGTGTATTAAAGCATATCTACGCTTCAATCATTAAAGAAAATAAGATTTTCATCAAGTAATCCCAACCCTATGAGATTTAGCTCATGGGTTGGCAATTAAAATTCAAACCCAAAGTACTATTCAACATCGTTTTCATCAAATCAATTCATGAAGAGTAATCAAGAAATAACGGGAAAACTTTAGGAAGATAGCTTCTACTTATCCAGCCCACACTCTAGCGATGCAGTGTCCTGTGGTGGCTAAGAAGGTGTAACACCCCAAATCAGGTCTATGCATCAAGACGAGATTTGGTTTGTCACATAGATCAAACATTCTTTTAATCTTTCTAATGATTTAAGTGAATCGGTACTACAAAACTTTTTGAAAATAAAGTTTAATAAAAACCAAAAGAAATGATTTAAATTCGTTAATTTTAAGAAAACATTAGTTGAAGTCTTATCATTTAGTATTTGAATATCAAAATCCTTTAAGTAGTTTTTTTTTTTAAAAGAGTTCAAAAGAATTTGAAGATAAGATAAGTTAAAGAATCTCATATGTTTCAAAGTATTATTTTTTAAAAAAAATCATTATAGGATTAGCATAAACCCATCAAAATAAAATTTAAATCCATCCACACATAAAAATCCATAAATATTAATAGAGGCCTTATTACATCATATCCAAAATAGTAATTTAAAGAAAGTACTTAATAAAAGTTCAAAGTTTATAAAACCCATGTTTGCAGTATGGCCTCCACGAAGTCATTCTCATTCAAGTCCACGTCAATTTCCATTACCTGTGATAGAAAATTTAAGGGAATGAGTTACTTAGAACTCAGTGTATAACTCACTTACTATATCCTTGGGCGGATCATCAAGTCATTATTTTGGGCTTGAGCCCATAAGCAGATTTAGCAATATAATAAATGAAATGTATGCAAAATGAAATTTCCCAACCAACCTAATATCCATCCGCTACACACCACCGTACCAACCATCACACCTGGGGATCAAGTCAACCCACCCCGCCAACACACCGATCGTAGGCATTAAGCCATTATTATATTTGGTTGTGGTGAACCAACGAACTAGATTGTGACAAAGTCACCGAACTAGAGGCATTAAGCCATTAAAATATTTGTGGCGAGCCACCGAACTAGAGGCAATAAGCCATTAAAATATTTGTGGCGAGCCAAGAACTAGAGGCAATAAGCCATTAAAATATTTGTGGCGAGCCACCGAACTAGATTTTTGGCAGCACAGCCTTTCTTCTCTTCATCATAAATCCCAACCCATGCAAACATGTATGCATAACAGTCTATATACATATGATAATTTTAGCAAAAGGCCCAATTTACATGTGAATCAATATTTCAAGTTTTTATTAAGGCCCATAATACAAAATAACATTTAGCCCATTTAGCAATCTAATACTTTGGCCCATTTAACGATCTAGCAAATTTTTCGGCCCATTTAACGATCTAGCATATTTTTCGTCCCATTTAACGATCTAGCAGATTTTTCGGCCCATTTAACAATCTAGCAGATTTTTCAGCCCATTTAACTATCTAGCAAATTTTTTACAATTTATCAAATACTTATTGAGGATGTTTTCGTAAATTTCACAACTTTAATAGTTTTCATGTATTTTCACATAAATACTAATTATTACGCATTTTTCCAATTTTTTTCAATTTTACAATTTTTCCCAATACTTACGGTATAACATCTAACCTGAGATAAGTGTGAAGTTACACACCTGGTTATTGTGAGAACTAGACTTTCCCGCTCGTCAATACCTAAACGTAACACGATAAATTCGAACACTATTATTTAATAATACTACACTATTAATAAGTGATCTAAATCTTTACCCTCAGAATTTCGAACCACTTCTATTTGCGGTTTCTCCCCGATTGTTGATTCGTTACCCGATGAGAATCCACGAACAAACAAAGGTTCGGTAGTACGAATGACTTCAAACAACTGGTTCTCCTCGGATGATCGTCCGCAACCCGGTGAAAAATCTCAGATTCCCGAAACAGCCCTTCGTTTATACTTGGGGGATTAGCGGAACCACCCCTCTTTCGAAGACTATTCACTGCCCTTTTCTGCCATATCTTGAATGTCTTTAATGACATAAAATCATTAGTCAAACTAATAACTATCGAAATAGGACTAACGATTTTAAAAAAAATGAGATTGGCTTACCACAATTATCCTCGTTCCACGAGGTAGCAATCGAGCGATTACGTCCCTATAATGAAATCGATTAAATAACCAACTATACCAATATGATGAATAATATGAAAATCCTTGAATAAACTCCTTCCCTTAACTCTTAAGATCGATTCCAACGATCCACGATACTCAAGAACACTTTGAGTTTCTGCCCTCCAAAATCACTCTATTGCCCACGGTTAAAAAGAATTGAGTGAGAAGAATACTTATGTCTAATGGAAGATTCGGTTATGACTAAACAAGAAAATGAAAATGATTCGGCACAAGAGCAAACTAGCATTCGGCCATGAGAGAAAATATTGAAGAAACTTTAGTTGAGAAAGAAGTAAAAGAATGGAAGATGGAGATGATGATGATTCAGTTTTCAAGAGAGAAAAAGAGAAAGAAAAAGAGAAAGAAAAGAGAAAGAAAAGAGAAAGAAAAGCGAAGGAAAAGAATTGAGTTTAAGAGAATTGTGTATTCGGCATTTGGGGAGGAAAAATGAGAAAAAGAATGGCCTTCTTTCTTTTTGTGTGTTGATAGTTTCAAGCACTAGGAAAAATAAAACACTAAAATGATTAGCAAAGAAATGACCAAATGGTCAAAAAGAAAGATGCAATTGTTTCCTCAAGGTTGTTGACAAATTCGGCTAGAGAGAAAATAGATAGAGAGAAAATATGTTTTGCCAAAGCCAAAAATGACCAAAAAGAATGTGTTTCTCCAACACACAAGCCTACCAAGCCAATCAACAAAACCGGCCATCCCCCCTAACCCCTATGCCGTCCACATACATAGTCAAAAGGCCATGAAAGAGTTCCAAAACATCATCCTAGTCTCAAGCCATATCATCCTCATTTTTCCTTAAGTTTAAGAAACATTATCCCCCAATTCAAGCCATTCTATCCCCTAACTCAAGCTTTCCATAACCCTTAGTCTTCTTACCAAAAAAAATTAATCCAACTCATCCTAATCTTATCCATAGCCGACACATGCTAGGATAAAGCAAAAAAATAAAAACTCCCAAATTGCATGCTAGGAGATTCAAACCTCTCCCCTCAAGTCCAACTTATAGCACCATCACCACTTTGCCAATTGCTCATCTATTGCCATCTTTTAGCACTTAATTAACTTAAGTTTCAAGGTCACCTGATTTCTTTACACTAAAGTACTCTTTACTAATTTTTATTCAAATTCTAAGTAAACCCAAGCTAACCTCTAGCAACATATTGATACTCAATTTTTTAGGATGTTACAATTCTACCCCCTAAAAAAAATTTCGTCCTCGAAATTTACCTGATTAAAAGAGGTGAGGATATTGTTTCCGAATTGCATCCTTAGGCTTCCACGTAGCTTCCTCCGCTCCGTGATTACACCATAAAACCTTGACCAACGGCACGGTCTTCTTTCTTAGCACTTTAACATCTCGGTCTAAAATTTCCACTGGTTCTTCCTCAAAAGACAAGTCTGATTTCAATTCCACTTCCTCTACCGGTACTATGTGAGATGGATCCGATCTATAGCACCTCAGCATAGAAACATGAAAAACATTATGAATTTGACTCAACTCCGGAGGTAATTCAATCTAATAGGCCACTGGACCAACATGCTTCGTCACACGATATGGCCCAATGAACCTAGGGCTCAACTTGCCCTTCTTTCCAAATCTGAAAATTTTCTTCCAAGGTAAGACCTTCAGAAAGACCTGCTTTCCCTCAGCAAACTCGATATCCCTACGCTTCAGGTCTGCATACGACTTCTGTCTATCTGAGGCTTTCTTTAACCGTGCTCGAATAACTTTTACCTTTTCCTCTGTTTCAGATATTAATTTAGGACCCAACATCTACCGCTCGCCCAATTCAGTCCAACAAGTAGGAGTACGGCACCTACGACCATACAATGCCTCGTAGGGTGCCATCTGAATACTAGACTGATAGCTATTGTTATACGCAAATTCTGCCAATGGTAGAAATTCCTCCCAACTACCTCTGAAGTCAATCACACATCCCTTTAACATGTCTTCCAATATCTGAATTACTCTTTCCGACTGACCATCTGTCTGAGGATGAAAAGCCGTACTGAAATTTAACTTTGTTCCCAAGGCTTCATGCGAGCTTTCCAAAATCGTGATGTAAATCTAGGATCCATTCGATATAATGAACCTTTGGTACCCCATGCAACGTTACGATTTCGGATATATCTGACTTAGCCAATTTACGTAATGAGTAATCCGTCTAACCGGAAGAAAATGAGCAGTTTTCATCAATCGGTCAACTACCACCCATACGAAGTTTTTCTTAGTAGGTGTTAAAGGTAACCCAGTAACAAAATCCATTGTTATTCGCTCCCATTTCCAAAGAGGAATCTTTACCGATTGTAATAAACCTGACGGCAATTGATGCTCCACCTTTACTTGTTGACAAGTCAAACATTTTCCTGCAAACTCAAAAATCTTACGCTTCAACCCTGGCCACCAATACTATTCATGGAGATCTCGATACATCTTATTTCCTCCGGGGTGCATAGCATAAGGGCTACTATGCGCCTCCCGCAGAATCATTTGCCTCAAATCTGAGTCTTTAGGCATACAAACCCTTCCACGAAAACACAGCACTCCATTCGTGTTTATACCAAAGTCCTCTATTTCACCCCTTCCAACTTGTTGAAGTAAGGGTCCCAACTTTTTATCTGATATCTGCTTCTCCTGAATTTGTTCTAACCACAGAGGCTTCACCTAAAGTTCTGCTAGCAGACTACCATCCTCATACAAACTCAAATGAGCAAACATTGCTCTCAAATCAGATACCGCCTTACGACTTAACGTGTCAGCTACCACATTAGCCTTTCTAGAATGATACTCAATTGAGAAATCATAATCCTTTAATAATTCCACCCATCTTCTTTGTTTCAAATTTAACTCCTTCTGAGTAAGAAGATACTTAAGACTCTTGTGATCCGTGTAGATGATAGACTTCTCACCGTAGAGATAGTGCCTCCAAATCTTTAAAGCAAATACCACCGCAGACTAACTCCAAATCATGAGTAGGGTAGCTTACTTGATGCGGTCTCAAGCTGCCGAGAAGCATAAGCCACCACCTTTCCATTTTGCATCAAGACACAACCCAAACCCGTGTGAGATGCATCACAATAAACATAAATTCTTTTCCGACCTCAAATTTGAATCAAAGCCAGTGCTTAGTAAGAATCTTCTTCAATTTCTCGAAACTCTTTTGTTGTTTTTCGGTCCAAACATCTTGTACTCCTTTCGCAACAATTTAGTTAGGGTGCGACAATCAACGAAAACCCTCAACTAAGCGTCTATAATAACCACCAAACCTAAGAAACTCAATTTCAGCTACCATTTTGGTGGTTTCCAATCGATCTGATCTCAATCTTCCGAGGATCCACCCTTATTGCTTGGTGATACCACATGACCCAAGAAAGTCACTTCCTTTAGCCAAAATTCACATTTACTAAATTTGGCATAAAGTTGCTTATCAAGTAATCGCAATACTATACATAAATCGTGTCATGCTCCTCATCATTTCTTGAATAAACCAAAATGTCATCTATAAACACTACCACAAACCGGTCTAAATATGGTTGAAAGACTCAGTTCATCATGTCCATAA
Organism: Gossypium rotundifolium; assembly: GCA_025506655.1. NCBI lineage: Eukaryota > Viridiplantae > Streptophyta > Magnoliopsida > Malvales > Malvaceae > Gossypium > Gossypium rotundifolium. Next base: position 45,091,622 of record CP106724.1, on the reverse strand, counting down.
ATGCGGCTGGTGCATTGGTTAACCCAAATGGCATCACCAAAAACTCATAATGTCCATAACGAGTTCGGAACGCCGTCTTATAAATTTCTGCTTCTTTCACCTTAAGTTGGTGATAACCCGATCTCAAATCAATTTTGGAGAAAACTGAAGCTCCTTTCAATTGATTAAACAGGTCGTCAATTCTTGGCAAAGGATACCTATTCTTGATCGTCAATTTATTCAATTGCCTGTAATCAATGCACATACGCATCGATCTATCCTTCTTCTTAACGAACAAAATTTGTGCTCCCCACGGAGACACACTCGGTCGAATAAATCCCCGATCCAACAATTCTTAAATTTGAGCTTTAAGCTCCGCCAACTCCTTGATTGCCATTCTATAAGGAGCAATGGACATTGGAGTACATTAGGGCAAAAGCTCAATACCAAATTCTACTTCCGATCCGAGGTATACCGGAAGTTCATCGGAAATACATCGAAATTCCTTCACCGTCCTCACATCATCCACAGATAACTCTTTGGCATCCAAAGCACAAATAAAGGCTAAGAATGCTCCATACCCTTTCTGCACCAACTTTTCTGCCTTTAACGCAGATACTATATTTGCCAAGTAATTCCTTCGTTCACCTATCATTATTACTTCTTTATCACTCGAAGTTCTTATTGACATTCGCTTTTCAGCACAATCCAAATGTGCCCGGTGCTTAGCTAACCAATCCATGCCCAGAATGAGATCGAGCTCGCCGAAAGGCAATTCCATCAAATTCGCCAAAAATATTTCTTCTTGAATTTCTAAGGGCACGTCTCTAAACAATTTATTTACAATTACTGACTATCCTAAAGGACTAATTACTGTCATTTCACTATCGGTAATTTTAGATTCTAGATTCAAGTTTCCAGATATGGAACTAGCAACATACGAGTGGGTAGAACCAATATCTATTAAGGCAATAACAGGTACATCAAAGATGAAGAACGTACCAGTTATTACATCAGGTACATTGACATCCTCGCGGCGTCTAACTGCATAGACCAATCCTGGTTGTCTTGCATCTATGTTACCTCTAGAACCATTGCCTCGACCCGGTGCACCTTGACCATGTCCAGCCCCATTACGACCACGACTTGGTCCACGGCCTCTCGGTGGCTGCTGAGTTCCTCTTGCCGGCTGTGCATCAGTAATACAAACTTCCTGAGTCGTATCCATACGTCGAGGGTAATTTCTATATTGATGATCCATTGAACCACATTTATAACAAGCACCCGTTTTCCTCCAGCACTCTCTAGAATGCCGTTTCCCACATTCAGTACAATCTCTACTCTAATTATTAGCCACAAGTGCTCTACCCTAAGCTGGTTCATCATTTTGAGGCCTCTTCAGAAACCTTTTTGAAGAACCCGAATGCTTGATATCCCTCTTGCCTCTAAATCTTTCCCGATTCTGACGTTCTGAGTTCTTAGTCTCTTCGACTATCTTGGCTTTTTCCACAAGCGTGGCAAAAGTTCTAACTTGTTGTGGGGCTATCAGAACCCGTAACTCATCATTCAACCCATCCTCAAAGTGTACATAACGCTCATGATCCGTTGACACTATTGTCCGAGCATAGCGACTCAAGCGTAAAACTTCGACCTCATCTGTTGCCTTTGTCTTATTTCTTTGAATTAGATTCAAAATTCCTTCCTTACGGCGTCCACATAACTTGTTCCTACATATTTCCCTTGAAAGGCAGCTTTGAAGAATTCCTAAGTAATCAATGCAGCCTCGGTGCCTTCTCGAATAGTAAGCCACCATTGATACGCCTCGTCTCTTAGCAAGGACACAGTTCCTTTCAGTTTCTGCTCGACAGTGCATTCCATATCATCCATAATCCGCTCCACAACTTCGAGCTAATATTCTGCCACATTCGGAGCTACACCGGAAACTCCTCTAAAAACTTCTGCACCATTAGACTTGAGTCGTTCCGATATCGACCCACGAGCTGTTGGCCCAACTTTAGTTCCAGTGACCCTTTCAAGGACTCGCAGCATTGCTTGCGTTAAAGCATTATCTTCTTCCATATGATTATGTGTTCCCGTTTCACTTTCAAGTGACGCAGGTGCATCCATTTCTGGCATATGATTTGGTGCTTCAGACGCAGCACCTCGTCCTCTACCACGGCCACGTCTACCGCGTCCACGACCACGTCCTCTAGAGCTCATAATGTCTAATTCGATTTAATCTGATTACAAGTTTTATGAATCAGAATACTATTTCAGTGTTTATTAACGATGTTTTATGAGATTTGAGAGATAAAATTGTTTTTCGCAAACACATCCTATAGTCTCAATCTCTACGATTTTCAACATCTAAAACTAGAAGTTTTAGAGTGTTCCTATGATCATATCATCATAATAATCATTCAATAATAAATACTTACTTGACTTGGTGCCGGATGCTTGTGGTGCCATGCTAATCTTTAAAACATAATTAAAATAATTTCATACAAAGGTTATTTGTTGAACCCAACCACAGCCGAGTTTTGAAACTAGCTCTGATACCATTAAATGTAACACCTCAAATCAGGTCTATGCGTCAAGACGAGATTTGGTTTGTCACATAGATTAAACATTCTTTTAATCTTTCTAATGATTTAAGTGAATCGGTACTACAAAACCTTTTGAAAATAAAGTTTAATAAAAACCAAAAGAAATGATTTAAATTCGTTAATTTTAAGAAAACATTAGTTGAAGTCTTATCATTTAGTATTTGAATATCAAAATCCTTTAAGTAGTTTTTTTTTTTTAAAAAGAGTTCAAGACAATTTGAAGATAAGATAAGTTAAAGAATCTCATATGTTTCAAAGTATTATTTTTTTAAAAAAATCATTATAGGATTAGCATAAACCCATCAAAATAAAATTTAAATCCATCCACACATAAAATCCATAAATATTAATAGAGGCCTTATTACATCATATCCAAAATAGAAATTTAAAGAAAGTACTTAATAAAAGTTCAAAGTTTATAAAACCCATGCTTGCAAGTATGGCCCCACGAAGTCATTCTCGCCCAAGTCCACGTCAATTTCCATTACCGTGACGGAAAATTTAAGGGAGTGAGTTACTCGAACTCAATGTATAACTCACTTACTATATCCATCGGGCGAGATCATCAAGTCATTATTTTGGGCTTGAGCCCATAAGCATTTAGCAATATAATAAATGAAATGTATGCAAAATGAAATTTCCCAACCAACCTAATATCCATCCGCTACACACCACCCGTACCAACCATCACACTGGGGATCAAGTCAACCCACCCGGCCAACACATCGATCGTAGGCATTAAGCCATTATTATATTTGGTTGTGGTGAACCAACGAACTAGATTGTGACAAAGTCACCGAACTAGAGGCATTAAGCCATTAAAATATTTGTGGCGAGCCAGAACTAGAGGCAATAAGCCATTAAAATATTTGTGGCGAGCCAATAGAACTAGAGGCAATAAGCAATTAAAATATTTGTGGCGAGCCACCAAGTAGATTTTTGGCAGCAGCCATTCTTACATTCATCATAAATCCCAACCCATGCAAACATGTATGCATAACAGTCTATATACATATGATAATTTTAGCAAAAAGCCCAATTTACATGTGAATCAATATTTCAAGTTTTTATTAAGGCCCATAATACAAAATAACATTTAGCCCATTTAGCAATCTAATACTTTGGCCCATTTAACGATCTAGCAGATTTTTTGGCCCATTTAACGATCTAGCATATTTTTCGGCCCATTTAACAATCTAGCATATTTTTCAGCCTATTTAACGATCTAGCAGATTTTTCAGCCCATTTAACGATCTAGCAGATTTTTTACAATTTATCAAATACTCATTGAGGACGTTTTCGTAAATTTCACAACTTTAACAGTTTTCATGTATTTTCACATAAATACTAATTATTACGCATTTTTCCAATTTTGTCAATTTTATGATTTTTCCCAATACTTACGGTATAACATCTAACCCGAGATAAGTGTGAAGTTACACACCTGGTTATTGTGAGAACTAGACTTTCCCGCTCGTTAATACCTAAACGTAACACGATAAATTAGAACACTATTATTTAATAATACTACACTATTAATAAGCGATCTAAATCTTTATCCACAGAATTTCGAACCACATCTATTTGCGGTTTCTCCCCGATTGTTGATTCGTTACCCGATGAGAACAAACAAAGGTTCGGTAGTACGAATGACTTCAAACAACTGGTTCTCCACGGATGAGGGTCCGCAACCCGGTGGAAAATCTCGGATTCACAAGCGACCCTTCATTTATACTTAGGGGATTAAGCGGAACCACCCTCTTTGAAGACTATTCACTGCCCTTTTCTGCCATATCTTGAATGTCTTTAATGACATAAAATCATTAGTCAAACTAATAACTATCGAAATAGGACTAACAATTTTAAAAAAAATGAGATTGGCTTACCACAATTATCCTCGTTCCACGAGGTAGCAATCGAGCGATTACGTCCCTATAACGAAATCGATTAAATAACCAACTATACCAATATGACGAATAATATGAAAATCCTTGAATAAACTCTGTCCCTTAACTCTTAAGATCGATTCCAACGATCCACGATACTCAAGAACACTTTGAGTTTCTACCCTCCAAAATCACTCTATTGCCCACGGTTGAAAAGAATTGAGTGAGAAGAATACTTATGTCTAATGGAAGATTCGGTTATGACTAAACAAGAAAATGAAAATGATTCGGCACAAAAGCAAACTAGCATTCGGCCATGAGAGAAAATATTGAAGAAACTTTAGTTGAGAAAGAAGTAAAAGAATGGAAGATGGAGATGATGATGATTCGGTTTTCAAGAGAGAAAAAGAGAAAGAAAAAGAGAAAGAAAAGAGAAAGAAAAGAGAAAGAAAAGAGAAGGAAAAGAATTGAGTTTAAGAGAATTGTGCATTCGGCATTTGGGGAGGAAAAATGAGAAAAAGAATGGCCTTCTTTCTTTTTGTGTGTTGATAGTTTCGGAACTAGGAAAAACAAAACACTAAAATGATTAGCAAAGAAATGACCAAATGGTCAAAAAGAAAGATGCAATTGTTTCCTCAAGGTTGTTGACAAATTCGGCTAGAGAGAAAATATATGGAGAGAAAATATGTTTTGCCAAAGCCAAAAATGACCAAAAAGAATGTGTTTCTCCAACACACAAGCCTACCAAGCCAATCAACAAAACCGGCCATCCCCCCAAGCCCCTATGCCGTCCACATACATAGTCAAAAGGCCATGAAAGAGTTGCCAAAACATCATCCTAGTCTCAAGCCATATCATCCTCCTTTTTCCTTAAGTTTAAGAAACATTATCCCCCAATTCAAGCCATTCTATCCCCTAACTCAAGCTTTCCATAACCCTTAGTCTTCTTACCAAAAAAAAAATTAATCCAACTCATCCTAATCTTATCCATAGCCAACACATGCTAGGATAAAGCAAAAAAATAAAAACTCCCAAATTGCATGCTAGGAGATTCGAACCTCTCCCCTCAAGTCCAACTTATAGCACCATCACCACTTTGTCAATTGCTCATCTTATGCCATCTTTTAGTACTTAATTAACTTAAGTTTCAAGGTCACCTGATTTCTTTACACTAAAGTACTCTTTACTAATTTTTATTCAAATTCTAAGTAAACCCATGCTAACCTCTAGCAACATATTGATACTCAAATTTTTAGGATGTTACAGAAGGGCTACCTTCGTCTTCCTCTTCTCATCTCTACTCAACCGCTACCCTCTATTTTTTTACCTAAGGATCTCCCTTTTTTCCTCTTTTGTTTTCCACCCCCTTTAGTGTTTCCTCCTTTGGATTTTATAATCGTTTTCCCTAGGGTAAATCCCATAGCCCATGATTTTCTTTTCTCTTTTTCAAGTACATATATCTGGTACAAGTTCAATTGGGCCTAAGATCGATATGCTTTGAGTGTTAATTGGACATCTTCCCAACATTGTCACTGCATTCATGTTGACAAATTGTCCAACCCCTTGCCCCGGCAAAATTTCACTCATTTACTTTTTATTCCTCATCTGCACCTGCCAATCCACCACCACACACAACTCTTACACAAGAAATTTAAAAATAACTAGAATTTAAGTACAGTCCAAGCTCCTAATGTAATGCTAAAACAAGAAAAATACTAATGGTGTAACAGACCGAATTTGACCCTAATCGAAACGGTGGTTTTGGGACCACGAATCCGAGTCTGAGAAATATTTAAATATTATATTTTGTGTTTGTTATATGTGAATTAATGTGTGTGAAAGTTTCGTAGAGAAATTTAATCGTTTGTGTGTTCAATTTAACAAAAAGGATTAAATCGCGTGAAGTGTAAAAGTTGCATGTTATTGTGTAAAGTGCTAGAATGATGATGGCTTCTTAATATGAGGTGTTAAATGGGTAAATAACCCATTTTTAAGTTAGTGGGTGGTATCTGACATGATTAACCTTAAGTTTTATATTATATAATTTTATGATATAAGGTTAAAATAGTAAATAGGTTAAAACCATATTATATGTTAATTAAAACATAAAAAAAAATGAATATGTTCATTCATATCTCTTGGCCGAATATTGAGAAAGAAAAGGGGAGCTAGGTTCTTTGAATTTTTGGCAACATTCAAGCCAAATTCAAGGTAAATCCTTAGTCGGTTTTTGTAAATTTTTACGTTTTTGAGATCGTTGCTTCGAACAGTAGCTGACCCATGTTTGAATTTTTAAAACTAAGCATGTTTGATGTTCGGCCATTGATGTGTTCATGTGGTTTTTAATGTTTTATGATTTTAGATTAAAGATATGTTAAAGATTAGTATGTTTTGTATTGAAAGTTTTGGTGAAATTGAGTATTTAGGGCTAATTTGTAAAAATAAATTTTTAGAGGGGCTTATTTGTGAAATAAATGAAAGAAATGGACTTGTATAGTCCCTAGGAGTATTCGACCCTTGAGTGGTATTGAGAAATTTTGTGTATTTTGTGTTTTATGCAAATAAGACTAAATTGTAAAAATGTGAAATAGTAGGGGTAAAATGGTAATTTCCTATTTATGTACTTAGGGACTAAATTGAGATGAAATGTACTTGAATGAGCTAAATTTTAATGTGTTTAGATCAAGAACAAAGAAAAACGAATTTGGACCGGGGAAAGACGAAGGTTATCGAATAGCTTGGTTTACGATTCGTCGACAATGAGGTAAGTCCTTGCGAATATATGTTAAAGAATTATTTATGAATCTGATGAATGAAGAAATTCGAATATTTTTAGCATGAATCCATGAATTAGTCGAATGCAAGAGTACTAAATTGTATTTATTGTAATTTTATTTAACGTGATGTGAATAAATGTATTTGGTTTGATATGTGAATGTAATATGTGATATATGGATGGTTGGGAAGTTAGCATTATGAAATGTGAATTTAAGGATTAACCATACTGATATTCGGGCTTCGAGCCTAGTAGGCCTTGTGCTGGTGATTTGTATCGGGCTTTATGCCTAGCAGGCCTTGTGCCAGTAACATATTTTAGGCTTATTGCCTAGCAGGCTTAATGCCGGTGTTTTGTTTTTCAGACCTTGAGTCCAGCAGGCCTAGTGCCGGTGTGTGTGATTCGGGCTAATGCCTAGTAGGTTCTTTACCGATGAACTGAAATTTAGAGCCAGAATATGTAACAACAAAGTTATTAAATGAATCGAGAAATTTATGCTTTTGAAAAATGAATCATTATTGGTTCAGCCTTGAGGTAAGTGATTTCATACTTATATGTTGTATATGATGTTTATAAGCAAATAATATGAGGAAGCATGTGAATTATACATTGATTACTTGGAAGTATACTAGAGATTAAAAAGGGTTATGTAAGTACATCTATACTTATATATGTGTTGGTATATTTGATGACTGGTGTACTTTGGTTGGAAAAATGAAAGTTGTTAGGCTAAATGAAACAATGAAATTCAGCTATGGTGAATTTATAAGATAGACTTTATATTTCAAATATCTTGAATTGTATTATAAAAATGCTTGGGTGACTAAAGCTTTATTGAATTTGCTTAAGACTTACTAAGCTAGTGAGCTTACTTTGTTTGTGTTCATTATTTGTTTTATAGACTTTGGTTAAGCTACGGGCTCAGAGAATCATCGAAGAAGTCAAACCACACTATCAACTCTTTTGTTACTCATAAACTTAGTTTTTGGTTTGAAAGGCATGTATAAGCTAGTCTAAGTTGTAAACTAATGGTATTTTAGTCTTGTATATAAGTATAGCCTTGCGAAAATGGCTAATACTTTTGGGTTAAGCTTTAGTTATGTGTTTTGATATAATGACTTGTACAATTGTTAATGGTTATGTGTTTTAGTTATGTTCTAGGCTTAGATTGGAAGTATATATACATCATGGCATATATGTTGAGATATTGAATTATGGTTTGGTGATGACTTTGGAAATGTTTATGTATATGTATATTGGATTGATCTTTGGAGTCTTATTTTTATTGAGGTCCGAATATGTGGTCAATAATTTGATTATAATTAGGTATTCGGCTAGTTAGATGGCTCATGTGTTTGATAAGTTATAACGATATTTATGTATATAATTAGTTCATGTGGCTTTGAGTTGAATGAATGCAAAAATAGGCAAAACTTGATTTGTGCTATGTGATGAATTAGAAATTTGATAGATGAGAACTTGTATATTCGGTTATGTGGAAATAAGTTTCAAGTTATATGAAATTTGGTCTCATTAGGAAGTTATTATATATTGACATCTAATTATGCTTATTTAGGTGTAACTTATATATGTGCACAAGTATGAAATGTTAAGTTGATGTTCAACTAATAAAATAGATGTATTGACACAATTTGGATATATATATATATTATGTTTAATGATATGTACAATGTTCTTGAAAGATGAATAGAGTTTTAATGCATGTTTATATGATTCGGCTTATTCCCAAATGTTGTCAATAATATGCTTACAAAAATTTGTTAATCATGATTGATTATGGCTTTGTCTTGAGAGATATGCGCATATTGCATTAGTATCATGAACATGTTCGGTTATACTATAGTGTATTGATGTCACATATGTGAACGAATATACAATAGAGTTCTAAGGATTTGTATGTCTTAATAGGCAAATTATATTTATAATGTGAATGATAAATGCTAGAACATGTATTAAATATTTGAATGACATATATTCGATGATTCAATGGTTTGAAATGTACAAGCATGATTTTAAACGACTGCAATAATCTGAGTTGGGTTTGGTAATGCCTCATAACCCTAATCTGACGACGGACACGGGTTAGGGGTGTTACAAATGGAATGTCCTAAAATGCAACTAAATGCAACTAAATGTAACTAAATGTACCCCGAAAATTACTAAAACAAGGAAATAAAGTGACAAAAAGGGAAATTTTGAGCTAAGTCAACATTAGGAAGTATATTATGATATATTAATTCAAGAAATGACTAAATCGTAAAAGTGAGAAAAGTTTTGTTGCCCAAGAGTAAATACTCAAAAATTGAGGGGGTTAAAGTGTAAATATGAAAAAGTTAAAGGACATAGTGCAAATATTTTAAGTGTGGAATGATCTAGAAACTAAGGAAATGGATGAATTAGGACCAAATTGAATAGGTGAAGAATTATGAGGGACTAAATCGTAATTTTACCAAATTAACTGATGACTCAAGGATGAAATTTTAAAAGATAATAAAGGGCAAAATGGTCAATTAGAAAGAGAGAGAAATCTAGAAGGCAATGATCATGTTGGTAATATTTTAGATTAATTAAATAAATATTAGTTTATTAATATTTTAATGAGATATTTTATTATTTTATTTAATATATAAGGAGAGAAAGATGAAGAATTCTCTTAATCTTTCATGCAACCAACGTGAGAAAGAGAAAAGAAAGAAAGAAATTTTCTTTTCTTATAATTTGGTCCTTTCACCAAAAATCCACCATTTTTACTTAGAAATCAAAAGAATTTTCATAGCCATCAAGAGAGAAAGATAATACTATGGGAAGTTAGAATATCAAGTTAATATCAAGTTAGAATCAAGAAGTAGAAGCTGGAGGAGAGAGAAAATCAAGTTAAAGATTGAAATCAATAGGACAAGATAAGAACATCAAAACTCCAACATATTTTTTTAAGTTGATATTATTGACAAAACATGAAAATGATGTTAAAGTAGATTTTTTTAAGGTTCTATATTCTTGATATGTTAGTGAAGGGAAATAAGAGGAAGTGATGGGAAATATTGTAGAGAAAGGAAATAAGGGTGTTATAAACTTGGTAATCAACATTTTACACTAAAATAATTTTGGACAACAACAGTAGTCTAACTTTGAAAAATCACCAAAAATTAAGGAAATCGAATTCGAGGTTGAATAAAATATGAAATTAAATTTTATTGAGTCTAGTTTTTCATAGAAGAAATAATGTAAGCAATGGAATTTTAAATTATGAGATATAATAAATTTTGTGAGAAAAGGTCAGAATGATTTCGGGTTCCCCTGTTCTGACTTTGGAAAATCATTAAAAATTGTAAAAAAATACTTAGGGGTTTAAATTTATATTTTTAAATTATTAATGAGTTAATTTTCAAGAGAAACAAATGTAAAAATCATTCAAACCCCGTACCAAGAGATAATTAATCTTTAGTAAAGAAAGGTTGAAGCTATCAAACAACAGAATAGGGATGAATTTGAAGATTTTACTGTACTTACTGGGTAAATTATAAATTCTGAAATTTTTATGGTAGAGATATATTTGAGTCTAGTTTCAAAAACATCAAGCGGATCTTAACTTAGAATTCTGTAGCTCAAGATATAAATAATTTAGTAACTATGACTCAAGTGGACTGCTTGATATGAACATATAAGTAAATGATGGAATTATATATACATTAAGGATGTGGAGTGGAGAGGAGGAGGAGGAAAATATATAAATAATCAGCTAGCATGGGTTTATATTAAAAATGGCTAATTTGTATGTTTTAGGCTTAGGGACTAAATTGAATAAAAGTAAAACTTTAGGGGCAATTTTATAAAAATGTCAAAATGACCAAATTGCATGAAATGAATTGTTTTATTATTTAAATTAATAAATTGAATGAAATTATTAATTTAGATCAAGATCGAATAAAAAATAAAGGAAAATAAAAATTTCTAAAATGCCCCTAAATCTTGATATTTCTACATTTTAACTAGGTAGGTTTGTGTAACTAAATTGTGTTTATTTTTACGCTTGAATTGAGTGTGGTACGTGTTTATTTTTATGTGAATTGAGTGTGGTATTAGAGCCAGGTTTTGATCTTGAGACCTATATCCGTTGTTGAAACAGGGTTTCGGTATCCGTCCCAAGATCAAAACCTGGATCTAATACCACACTCAATTCACATAAAAATAAACATGTACCACACTCAATTCAAGCATAAAAATAAACAAAATTTAGCTACACGAATTTACCTGGCTAAATTGCAGAAATATCAAGATTTAGTGGCATTTTAGAAATTTTCTATTTTCCTCTATTTTCACCCGATCTTGATCTAAATTAATAATTTCATTCAATTTATTAATTTAAATAATAATAAAAATTCATTTCATACAATTTGGTCATTTTTGACATTTTTACAAAATTGCCCCTAAAGTTTTACTTTTATTCAATTTAGTCATTGAGCCTAAAACATGCAAATTAGCCATTTTTAATATAAACCCATGCTAGTTGAATATTCATATATTTTCCTCCTCCTCCTCACCATTCCACATCCTTAATGTATATATAATTCTACTATTTACTTGTATGTTCATATCAAGCTGTCCACTTGAGTCATAGTCACTAAATTATTTATATCTTTAGCCACAGAATTCTAATTTAATATCCGCTTGATGTTTTTGAAACTAGACTCAAATATATTTCTACCATAAAAATTTCAGAAATTATAATTTAGCCAGTAAGTACAGTAAAATCTTCAAATTTATCCCTGTTCTGGTGTTTGACAGCTCCGACTTTTCTTTACTAAAAAAAATTATCTCCTCGTATGGGGTTTGAATGATGTTTCTGTTTGTTACTCTTGAAAAAAAACTCATTAAGAATTTAAACATATAAATTTAAACTCCTAAGTATTTTTTTTTCAATTTTTAATGATTTTCCAAATTTAGAACAGGGGAACCCAAAATCATTCTGACATTGTCTCACTAAATTTATTATATCTCATAATTCACAATTCAATTGCTTACATAATTTCTTCTATGAAAAACTAGACTCAATAAAATTTAATTTCATATTTTATTCAACCTCTAATTCGATTTCCATAATTTTTGGTGATTTTTCAAAGTTATACTATTGCTGCTGTCCAAAACTGTTTTAGTGCAAAATGTTGATTACCAAGTTTATAACACCCTTATTTCCTTTCTCTACAATATTTCCCATCACTTCCTCTTATTTCCCTTCACTAACATATCAAGAACATAGAACCTTAAAAAAAATCTACTTTATCATTATTTTCATGCTTTTTCAATAATATCAACTTTAAAAAAATATGTTGGAGTCTTGATGTTCTTAACTTGTCCTATTGATTTCAATATTTAATTTGATTTTTTCTCTCCTCCAGCTTCTATTTCTTGAATCTAACTTGATATTCTAACTCCCCATAGTCTCCTTATTTTCTTTCTCTCTTGATAGCTATGGAAATTCTTTTGATTTCTAAATGAAATGGTGGATTTTTGGTGAAAGGACCAAATTATAAGAAAAGAAATTCTTTCTTTCTTTTCTCTTTCTCACGTTGGTTGCATGATCTCTCCTAATATATTAAATAAAATAATAAAATATCTCATTAAAATATTAATAAACTAATATTTATTTATTTAATTTATCTAAAATATCACCAACATGATCATTGCCTTCTAGATTTCTCTCTCTTTCTAATTGACCATTTTGTCCTTTATGATCTTTTAAAATTTCATCCTTAAGTCATCAGTTAATTTGGTAAAATTACGATTTAGTCCCTTATAATTCTTCACCTATTCAATTTGGTCCTAATTTATCCATTTCCTTAGTTTTTAGATCATTCCACCCTTAAAATATTTGCACTATGTCCTTCAAATTTTTCATATTTACACTTTAACCCCTCAATTTTTGAGTATTTACTCTTGGGCAACAAAAATTTTCTCACTTTTACAGTTTAGTCCTTTCTTGAATTAATATATCATAATATACTTTCCACTATTGACATAACTTAAAATTTCCCTTTTTGTCACTTTATTTCCTTGTTTTACTATATCAAGGATAATATCTTACTTTCTTACTGGAGCAATTTTCGGGGTATTACAAAATACCCCAACTTTCTTATCAATATGGTATAAGAAAAGTATTACTGAACAATATGAAATGATCACCTTGTAAGCATGACATGTTGTGACAAGGATATAGATAAATTAGTTAAATTCAATATATGTTATTGTGAATTGAGGTAAGTTATTGTGTATAAACCTTTGAACTTACTAAGTATGTTTAATGTTTACTCCGTTTCATTTTTGTTGTCTATATTTGACCCTCTTTGTGAAACTCAACGATTAGATCATCTTGAAGATCACACCATCTAGCCTCCATTTCCAGTAGTCTTTTAAATGTTCATTTTGGTTATGTGGCATATAATAGGAGCTGAATTGTATATAATTGTTTTGTTAAAGTAAAGTGTGATTTGTGTTGCACAAAGTATGTGTGCTTGTTGGTATGTTGATGTGTTTGATCATGGCTTGAAATAATATCCTTAAAGATGGTTTTTAAGTTTGGTATGTGATGAAATAATATGAGTATTTGGTAAGTTTGATTGTGTTATGAAACGATTGAATATGTGAGATTTTGTTGAAGTATATGACCTAATAGATTGATGTTTGAATTGGATATTATAAGCATGGCATGTAAATTGGTTTTTTTTTGTGTTAAGCTTATAGGTGGTAATGATAAGTTATAGAAATTTGGCATTTTGTTTGTACATATGGCACATGCATAGTTATGTTCTAACTTGGCATGAAATAGAAAGTACTTCGATATTGATTTATGCTTGTGATGGTGCCTTAAAGCATATTGGTTAGAAGATTAGGAAATGGATATATGATGTGTTTTAAATTGAGGTTGAAATGGTATAATGAAGTATGTGATTTGTTTGTATTAATGTTTAATGTTTAGATTATTAAACTTGGTGAAGAGGAAATTCTATATGATAGTATTGTAATTAGTTAATTCATGTTTTGGCATGATTCTTGATTGGTTCTTGTACAAGCTATGTAGCCATTTAGGCATTAGTTGAATAACATATTTGTTTGGTACATGATGAATACTTAAAATGACACATGATTGTTCCACACAGGCGTGTACCTCGCATGGGCTGGCCACATGCCCATGTGGGTATGGTAGGTTTGGTGATTTTTGTACCACATGGCTACAGTTAGTTACACATCCGTGTGACTTCTGCACACATAGGTACAGTCTTTCATACGACTCAACCACACGACTGTGTGACCTTTGTTTTCAAGTTTGCCCTTGTTTGTTTTAAAAGTTTTAATTTGGTCCTTATTCAGTTCCTAACGTGTTTTAGAGCTTTTATAAGCTCGATTAAAATTCAAATTAGTTCGTAAATCATGTTTTATATGGATTATGAAATGATTAATTTATTTTAAGTCTGAATTGCTTGTGATATTATCTGTTTTCAATGGTAGCATTCTCGTAACTAGGATTTGGTGACCGGACTGGGTATGGGATGTTCCAAAGATCTCTAACATGATACAGAGTTGGCTCACAATTTTTAAAATTAGACGAGTTAGTTCATTAAATTACAAAGCTTACATATTAAAATATTTATAAGAGGAATCGAACTTAAAACTCTAAGATAAAATCACAATTATCTAACTATCTAATTAAAAAAACTAATGTGTTAAAAATATTAATTAAAAATTTAAAAAAAACTTAAAACAACATAAAATAAAAAAATACAAATGTGAGTAAGAGGGTAATCGAACCAGTGACTCAAGAACAAAAATTTAATATTTAATCATTTAACAAAAAAGTTAAATTATCAATTTTTAGTGAAAATACGCTCTACAAAACAGTTTTCACTTCTTTCCTCAAAAACAACATATACGAGTAAACTAACACATTTACTTCAACTTTTTTCCAGCATATATTGATAATTACTGTAACAAATTAAGCGATTTAAATATAATGATTGCACCTCACAATTCAAGCAGTATTTTTTGTTTCGTCCAATATTTAAATAAAAAAAATCCAAAATACCTTCGCAATATATATAAGCGAGTTGGAAGGCAGTGAAACAAATTCAGCACACACAGGTGGTCCATTTCCCGCCAATTTTCCAAATTCTCTCAACTTTTTGCCGCGCTTTTGTAGTCTTTCCCAAGGGTTTTATTTTGGAAACAAAAGGAAAAGGGAAAGCGCCGTTAGTAAGCTCGGTAATCGGAATTGCACACTGAAAAAAGAAAAAAATGGAAGTAGTTCAATCTCATAGGAAATCC
This sequence comes from Gossypium rotundifolium, assembly GCA_025506655.1. Taxonomy (NCBI): domain Eukaryota; kingdom Viridiplantae; phylum Streptophyta; class Magnoliopsida; order Malvales; family Malvaceae; genus Gossypium; species Gossypium rotundifolium. The sequence continues at coordinate 45,076,038 of CP106724.1, read as the reverse complement.
AGTTCCAACAATGTCATCGTTTCTATTCTTCCTCTCTACCGATCGGCCCCTCCCCTCGAAGTCCGTCTCGAAGATTTCGAGTTCTTTGCCATGGATCGCCTCCGAGGTAACCCTATTTTCCCTCTGCTAATATGACTATTTCTAAAGCTTTAATTTGAACATCTTTTTGCTCACTGAATTGTTTCTGATGAAACCTCACTTAAGAAGAGGAATCCCTAGTATCAGATCTCAATTTTATGATGGTTTCGTAACGTTTAATGTGACAACTATACAAATATAGTTAATTACATGATTAAATTTAAAATTTTTGGCTATAACAAAGTCTCTTATTTCATCTAATTATTTTAATTGCTTGATGCAGTTCTTAAAGGTATCTCAGATGGACTATGCCGTGGAAAGAAACCTGAAGAAATGGAAAAATTGGTAAAACCATTGGCTCTGTTTATATTTTTTTGGTAACAATATAATTGTTTTTCTCCCCAATTTCACATACGGGATTTGCTCAGGTAGTGGATCTTTGGAAAGCAAATATGAGACATCCGCAGGCAGTGGAGGAAGTAAACAAGGATATCATATCACATTTCGTTCTTCGCCTTGTGTACTGTAGAACGTAAGATCATGATTCTTTTATTCTTTTTCAACTGATAACAGTAGTTATCATCTTTATTCTCTTTCTTCCTATGATTAGGGAGGAGTTAAGGAAATGGTTTCTGTCCATGGAGACTACCCTCTTCCGCCACCGGTTTCGCTTGGAAAGCTCTGAGGCACAGGTGGCACATGTTCATTCTTTTTTGGTGTTAGGTTTTCTGGTTTATTAAGCTCATGCTGGTTGCTTGTATGCTGATGTTATAGAGGGCATTGATGTCTGAGTTTAAGCTTCCCTATAAGGCAGTCAGCAATGCGGAATTTGAGGTAATTGTACTTCAATATTTTCTAATTCCCTCAAGATTTGTTTTCAACAAGGTACAATAGCGTGAACCTTATTATAATAGCGCATATGGTGCCTTTTTTTATATCTTCTCTAGATTTTTATCCTAGTAACTGGAGCTATTTTGTCTCTTTGCAGAGTGTGAAGGATAAATTAGGCCAAGTTGCACGCTCTATGGGTCAGACTTTAGCTGCTGGTATGAGATTCCTGACTGGCTTCATGACCCATATTCCACATCAAAGGCACTAGTTTGTCTATTTTGTTACATTTCTCACCTCGCATTAAGTGACATTTAAATTTGGACCATGATATCTCCTGGAAAGCACTCATATGACTTATATTCAATTACCATCAGGCTAAACCTAGTTCGATGAAAACTAATAGCAAAAATAAGTTTACTGTATTACGTGTGATTATTTATATGCCGTCTTTTTTTTTTAAATGCTCATAATCTCTCTCCTTTGAGGTTCAATTTGAAGCAGAATCACTCATATCCTTGATTGAACTTATCAATTTTTATATTCTTGACTATTCTGCTTGGGTCATATTTACCTGTTAGGTTTTAGAAAGAAAATTTTTGAGGCTGACAAAGAGTTTCAAAGACAGATATGATTGATTTTTGCTCCAGAATATCCTCAATAATCTGTTTTTCTTAGGTAATTTAGGTATTGTAGGAAATATTTCCTTCCTTCAACTAATGGATGCTTGTCTAAGTCATAATACTATAATAGTTAAATAACCTTCTTTGGTGCTTTGTCTATGTTATGATTGGGTTTCTTTTCTTTTTATTTTTGCAGCTGATGCAATATTCTACAAGGTACTGTTGTGTTTTCTTGATTCTTCCACATTTCAAACAAATTCTGCGGTACCTTACCCTCGTGAAAAAGAATTGATTTGATACTGGAAGTCATCTCCCATGGCCATGTGTTAATATAATGTAATAACCTATGTTAATAGTACTGCAATTAGGATTGTTCTCGCCATTTACCTGTACTAGTAAGCACCTGAATGGAGAAAGAAAGGGGACAGGATTAAACAGTGTTAAATATAATATCATTCTTGGTTGGTGATGTGGTTCAGAGAGAACACTGATAGTCTCGTATCTCTCAGGCGCGGGTTAGTCTTAGATAAAAATCTGATATAATTTCTAGTTTTATCTGGCTTATTTGTGCACGCTTCCACCCTATGAAGGTGCCCTTTGAAGAAGTTCCTGATCTTGTAGCTGGTCGTCGAGTGTTTATACATAAAGGGCATGCTTATGTTGCTATGAATCAGGTAATGACATTCTATTGATCTTTGAATCTTACCTAAAAAATTGAATATCATCAACACGGATTAATATTCATACTTGCCTTGTCTTTTCCCGTCTATTCTTTTCAGGTGGTTTCTCTTGTTGTCACACAATTTCGCAGTTATCTATCGAAGGCGCTCATTTTAACAAACAGGTTTCTTCTTTGTGCATTAGGGCTCCAGAAAGTTGCACCTTGCATTCATTTTTTAACATCTACATTGGTCTTTGTCAATTATTGAGCTTGTGTGTCAACTTGGTTTCAGTCTGAATTGTATCTCATGGCACATGTAGTTTGGGCAACAATCTGTTGCTGCTAAGTTGACTTCTGAGTTGCATGAATATTTATTATTGCATCTGTAATATGTTAATATATTTCATATGGATAAATAGAACCATGTTTATTAAAATTTATTGGAATGTAATCTGTGCTCTGCTATCATAATTTCCACTTTCACCAGAAGCAGTAGTTGGTATTCTTGTCATCGTCATTTTTGTAGGCAACAGTTATATTGGTGCACAGGAGTTTCTTTCCTCATCCTCGGTCATAATTCCAAAAACAAAGGCAAAACAGTTACATTTTCTATCGTATGCCATTTTGCTTCTCCTTCATATATTCTAATAAATAAGTTTACCAGCATGGAGCTGCTGAAATCCATCATAGTAGTTAATATAATTTGTCTTGTGATGAAACATTGTATTAATATTCTTAAAGGTAAAAGAAATCTATGTATCACATCCAAGTTTCTGCTGATGAATTTTTCCTTTTCTCTTTTGCAATTTTGGCTTTGTTCATACAAATTTTATGGTGTTTACCAAGTTCCATAATTTGCAATCTTGCTTGCAGAAAATGGACATCCACCATTAGAGAACAAGAGAGGGATCGCCTGACTCCTGTGAGAATTGGACTGAAGTTTGTTATTGAAAGATCCTTCTGTTTGGTATTGACTGTTTTCTTTTTCTACCTGATTTGTTGTTAGATTGTGGAAGCACTATGCACAAGCTATCTGGGTCCTGATTACACTCAGGTGCTTTGTAACAGCTCTTCAACTAGCTCAATTATATAGCTGTTTTATATGAACGGTCTTTTTTTCTAAACTTGATTGGCTGGTTGTTTTAGCCACAAGAATTTGGGGAGATATCTATTAAGGACATTGATCAAGTTGCTAAGACTTCATTTCCTCTATGTATGCGCCACCTATTTGCAAAGGTAAGAATTTAGATTATCAAAACAGGGTTAGCATTGTTTTCAATTGTCTCTCCTTTTATAATAAAAAAAAAATTCTATATCTTTTACCTTTCAGGTCAAAGAGGATCATCATTTAAAGCATGGTGGAAGGATGCAATTAGGTCTTTTCTTGAAGGTTGTACTTCACTAACTTAATCTGGCTTCAGTATAATTGCCTGTAACAGTAGTATTATAAAGATCTTTTCCAGGGAAGTCAGACAATGGCATGGTGCTCCTGTCTCATGGTTGGATATGCATTAATGCTTGTGTTCAGACATCTTTTTTCTGTTTTTGAGTCTAGTGTTGATTCTCCAACCTGAAACCAATTGATAATAGGTGGAGAGGTTCAACTTCAATTAAATTTTGATGCAAACTCTAACTTGATTAATATGGGGATCAATATTAGCAGCTGTAATATTGCATGTTGATAAATCATGAAACTGTTCTCTTTAGTGTGTTTCCTCTTTCTCATAATTTTGTCTTTGTTCTTTATTACCTCTCCTCAGGGTGTTGGGCTGAAGCTTGATGATGCCTTGGCATTTTGGAAAGCGGAGTTTGCACCAAAGGTAAGTCTTTCACTGCACAGGTATATGTTACTGTATGTATATTTGGAAGTATGTTATTTAACCTTTGTTTTATTTTCTGACTATTTTATTTCTTTTTATTCTCAACCACAAGATGGGAAAGAGATGTGAAGGAAATTCAATTGAAAATCCAGGACTTAAATTAATATCCTTTCATTGATTCCTCCTAAATTTCATATTTAACCATGAGTCTTTGATACCCCTCCCCCTCCCCCCAAATTTCCCCTCTTGACACAAGTTATCTGAATCTTGTGTTATTTTATTTGATTGAAGCATTTTCTATATTTCAATGCTTTGTTTCTTGTTGCCGATGCAGTTGAATACTGGATAGTTGACATTAAATTATATCTTTCGTAGGTTAGCGCAGAGAGGTTTGACAAGGAATATGCATACAACATACGCCATAATTATGGAAGAGAAGGGAAGAGAACAGTAAGATGCCATCTTATCTCTACTTAAAAATGTGATCTATTTCAAATTTGGATAAGTAAAGGTATTTACAATTGCTTCAGAAAAATTAGATATTTACAAGTTTAGGTTCTTGTCCGTTTTTTTTTTTTTTTTGGTTGGGGGGTGGGGGTGGGTTGGAACTTGAGTTTGTACTATGATCTCATCTAATCATAATAATCTGATGGATATTGCAGGATTATACACCTTATTCCTGTCAAAAGATTATCTCGGTAACTCCTGGCATTGGTGATCATCATGGCTGCCCCTATAGGCATTTCAGGTTAATACTGTTACTAGCTTTCTTGATAAAAGGAGAGTTTGCTATGAGTGGTGTCCCTCTTGCAAAACCTCAGATATTCTCCTTGGATTGAACTATACTAGATTGTTTTTTCCTAATAAAATATCTGGAGACAACATATATCAAATAGGTTTGATCATGAATTTGTTAATTTATCAGTGCTATGGCAGATGCTTGAGCGTTGTTGATAACATAGCTTATACATTGCTATATAGGCGTCCACACTCTAATTTACACGTTATATTGCTTGCTATTTTTACATGACAGTGAGGAGAATTTAAGGGCTGCACTTGTAAGAATGGGAGTAAGCAGTCGTGCAGTAGAGGATGTAATGGACAAAGTGCACAATAGGCACTATCAGGTAATAAGATAATCTTTTTAACCTACTCTGGGGTGTTTTTATCTAAAATGGTTTATTGTCGTGGAAATTCATAATTGTGAGCACGGTGAAATGTGTGCAGTTAGCATGTACCTTAACGTTTGAAGCTGTTCATGGCTCATCATGTGATGCTGGTATCAATCATCCAAACCAATATTTCATTGACAGCCAAAGGGTTCTGCAATCAAAGGTAAATGGTGTGCAATTCACTTTAATATAGGAGTTTTTGGGAGCACTTTGTGGGTGTGATTACTGTTATGTAACCCATTTTTTTTTCCTTTTAATGCTAGAATGGGTCTTTGGCATGAGGAGACTTGAGGGCATCAGTGGTAGTCGTTACATATGTTGCACTCACTTTGTAAGGCAGGTTACAGGAACTGCAATGATTGTTTAGATACTAAACTGAACTGGATAACATTTTTATTTGTTAGTTAGCATTAGCATATATCTTCAGTTCTAGAAACCCCATCTGTTAAGAGTTGATTATAAGGAGTGAGCATAGCATTTTAGCTTCTGAAACCAGCTCCAGATTACAGCATTATGTTAATATTAAAGAAGAAAAAAAGGTTAGATTGATTTTGTTTTTTTTTTTTTTTGGGGGGGTGTTGTAGTGAGGTTGTAATTTAGTTTGGAGGTGCAACCAATGAACAGCTATGAAGATGGTGGTTCACCTTCTCTATTTTGATTTTGATTTTTGTTGGTTAGGGGCTGTGCCCAACCTATCAACCTATGGAATGTGGTCCATGATGGGGAAAACGAACACTGATTATTTTGTTATTTGATTGGGCCACTATTAATCTTATTATACCCTACAGCAGCAAAAAAGTTGCCAAGTGTTCACCTTTGCTAAGGATGAGCCTTAATGTTCTATTTGGTTGGTCTAATTAGAGGTTAGTTGTGAATATGTGTTAGTTACATTGTGCTCTAGATTTATGCCAAACATGTCGAGCATTCGCCATTTGCCATGATTTCTGCCGAACATCACTAACCAATTATTTATATTATGTTATATTATATATATTTTAAATATTATTTATGCTTTATTTGGAAGGTAAAGTTCAGCTCTTAAAATATATAAATTAACGAAATTCTTTCAATCGTTCAAATAAAGGGGGTTTTTTTAATCAAGCGAGCACCTCAATTATGTCCTTTCCGGTACGCACGTGTTCTACACAGTATAACTACAGATTTTTGGGTCTAAGGAGTTAGTCTTATTTTAATTTGTCACTTTGATTTTGTTGTACGAAATTGAAATATTTTAATTAAGGTAAAGTGGTTTAAAGGTAAATTTCATTAATGGAATATGCAATTTCAGATTGATTGTCCACTTTAGTTATGACTGTTATCCAATTAGAGTAAGTTATGACATTCGTTAAATCTGTTACCCAGCTAGAGTAAGCCATTAGTTAAAATACAAATATATATATTTTTATATTTTGTAAGGAAAAGAATTAATTTTGTAATTTGGATGAGTATTTGGTATATTCACAATGTATTTTTTATTTCATAGTAATTTTAAAAAATATCATGTATTTTTTAAATATTTTATTATATCTTATAGGTCATTTGTCAATACTCTAAATTTATTTATGAAGTCAAAAATTGGATATCGAATAATTTCCTATAATTATACTTATTCTTCTAAAAACCTTTTTCATGCATGTTATTGTTACTACCAACATTTTTTTATTTCCTTGAAAATAAATTAGCATGTATATATTCTTTCTTCTCGGAATTTTGGTAGGAATGATAATGGATTATGAAAGATACTTTATATCATTTAAATTAGTTTTTTATTTAGACACTAAATTTATTATTTGAGCAAATTAAGAATGAATCTTGAAATGAATTTTTAAATATATGTGCATTATTTGAATTTATTTTAACTTTTAGTTAAATAATGCTAAATTTTTTGAGAGTTTACAAATATAAATATACATGTGGTCATAATAAAGCTAAAACTTAAATGCTTAAATATACAAAACCTTAACTTTTTCAACGATACTAAAATTTTATTAACAGATATAGTTAAATATTTAAAATCATTATTGGAGTTCATTTTATTTGTAAGGATAATGGCTTTGGATCTCAATTTCATATTTGCATTTATAGTAGGAGTCCAAAGCAAAGCATGTGCCTGCCTTTGGGGCGTTAATACATAATTAATATCCTAATTTGATTGTTATTAAATAATAGTTAATTAGGGTAATTATTGTGGCATTATTTTATTAGAACAATTAGGCATTGTATTTTGAATATTCTTCCTGTCAGTACTTATGAGAGCAAACTTGAAATCAAGTGGGCGATTTGCTCTTATCATTATGTAACATAAATAATAATAAATATTGTACTTATTTTACTTTTTCCTTTTACATATTTTCACAAATATTTTTAGATTCACGTTTAGATGGATAACGAGGGTCTTTTCTTTATTTAAATGTTGTAAAAATATTAAGAGTAAACTATATCAACAATCACTCAACATTGGTTTTAATAACAAAATACTCGTTCAATTTTCAATTCAGTTACTAAACTTTAAAAAAATGATAAATTGGTTACTAACATTCATTTTTCGTTACAAACATAATAGAATGCTAAAATTCCCTACTCAGGTCACCTTTGTAACAACCTTATTTTTGTGAAATCGGAACAATAGTTTTATGTGCTTAATTATGAGAAGGACCAAATCGCATAAAATGCAAAATTTGATTTCTAGTAGCTATAAGGATCAAATAGCTATGGAATTCAAAACTTAAGGTCCTTATATGGTAATTAGCCCATAAATGAAAAGTATGTAGATATTTTTGGTGACTCATCCATGGAAAATTAGAAAAAGGCGAAGGACTAAATTGGAAATTGAAATACTATAATTAATTAAAAGATGATAAAAGAATTATCATCTTATTTTCTCATCTTCTTCCCCAAAATATTCCATGGAAACCCTAGGAAAGAGAAAGCAAGCTTTCGTGGCCAAATTGGGTAAGTTTTCTTGTCCCGTTTTTAGTAATTTTGATATTTTTGAAACCAAGATAGCTTAATCTATTTATTTGGGGGATTAATTTGAAGAGTTATCAAAGTATGAAATTTGGGTCATGGATGAATATGCTGAAAATTTTAAATTTATGGTAGAAAATGAAAGGTTGTTGATAGATAAACAACTTCTACAAAGTGATTTTTGATGAAAACATGTTTTAGGGACTAAAATGTAAAGTTGTGAAAATTGATGAAAAATTCTAAAATTTATAGAAAATATGTGCTGTAAATTCTATATTGAATTTTTGTTAGGCTTGGAATAGGGAGTAAATTTCATAAATTTCATAAATTTTATTTTCCGAGCCTAGGGACGAAATTGGAATTTATGGAAAAGTTAGGGGCAAAATGGTAATTTTGCCTAGGATATAAATTGAGTCCACTTGTATATGAAATGTGATAAATTGATGTTAAATTTACTCGTATAGATCCAGATAGACCAAATTCGGAGATAGAATGAGGAAAAGAGGAAAATGTCGGATTAGTAGATTATATGTATACGAACATTTGTCGAGGTAAGTTCGTGTAACTAAATTGTGTATATTTATATGCTTGAATTAAATTTTGTGCTTGTGAATTGTATAATATTATATGTATATGAAATTGGAAATGCACTTGACGAAGCCCGATCAATAATAAGGCCCGATAAATGATAAATGATAAAAATGTTACTTATGTACTTGAAATGAATGTGGAATGTGTCTATTTGAATTATGTGAATATTATAAATCTATGAAATAATCACATACTTGATAATGCTTGGAAAATGTCAAATTTCATTTGAATAAATGGAAAATTCAATGGATATGTGATTTCCCGAAATGAATGAGGTCCTGCATTTGTTGCAGACGATTTAGTTTGATAAATAATCCTATTGACCTCATTATAGAAAGGATTTAGCCCGGACAAGTAATTCTGATATAAGTCCTCTCGAGCATATGTTATAGATTGGATTTAGCCCGGACGGGTAATCCAGATCAAGCTCTTTAAAGCATATGTCATAAAAAGGATTTATAGCTTGGACTCGTAATACCATGGTATATATGTGTGGCTCGAGAGTGTACTCTCTGAATTAGTACCTTATGGGTACCATTGAATATGAATTGACGGAATTACTAATTTGTACACTTTGTGTGTACTACCTGTGTATCCATCGATATTCCAAATAAATTCAACAGGTAAAAATCTTGACATGAGAAGATATGAATAAGAAATGAGTTATTACACGTATTTGTCTGAAGTACATGAAAATGATGATACATGACAATTGATATATGAAAACATGAAATGATGATATTTGTACATAGGATTCATTTGATGAATATTTTCATCGTTGATTATAGACTTATATACTTTGAGTGTACTACTACTCGTGTGACATTGATATTTCGAGCAATATGAGTAAAGTTCTGATATGAAATAATTTCAACTCGAGATGAACTATTATGAAATTATACTTGTAATATAAAGAGATGATTTATACATGTTAAATGAATACATGTTGTGGAAAGCATATGTGCCTGGAAACTTGATTATTGTTGAGCCCAAACATGTTTTGATGCTATTATGGAATATATGACTAACAAGGGCAATGAGGATATGTGTCGGGCTTGGGGTCGAATTGAATGAATGTGCCTTACATAGTTACCTCAAAATAGAATGAATGGTAAGTTAAGTACCATGTTATACGAACTTACTAAGCATGTAATGCTTACTTAGTTTTATTTCTCTGTTTTATAGTAAATCGGAAGCTCGTTGGATTGGAAGCTTGGCAGAGATCACTCATACTATCCATCTGCCCATGTCGGTACAATATGGTAAATCAATTATGGTCATAATGGCATGTATAGGTTATATTGGCTATATTGGCATGTAAATGTAAATGATTATTGTAATCTAGCCATTGGAATGGCTAATGATGGTTATGTTTTGGCAAATGTATATATATGTATTAAGTTTATTTTATGGAGATAACATAAGTGTTTGTTATTGATTAATTGAGAAACGTTAAATGAGTATGTTAACAAAAGGGTAAGATTATAAACATGAATGCATGTAATGATGTACCATGTTAGATGTTAAAATTAACTTGATTATAATGCTTGAATTGGTTCGTATATTAATGAAAGTTTTGGTGTAGGTCATTGGAAAAGTTCGGGTGAGAGATAAAGCTAGGAAATGACTTTATTTTGTCCACATAGGTAGACAAATGGGCGTATGTCTTGACCATGTGTGACACATGGCCTGGTACACGGGTGTGTGGTTAGGCCGTGTGTCCATTGCACCTTAAAATTGAGAAATAGAATGCTCAAAATTGAGCACACGGGTAGAGACACGGGGTGTTTTACACGGTCTAACATATGAGCGTGTGGCCGGCCGTGTGGCACAAGTCAGAGAGTTACACGGGGTCGAACATGGCCTGTGGCATGGGTGTGTTCTAGGGTCACACGGGCACGTCCTTTGGACCACACGGGCGTGTGTGCCCTATATCTTGGAAAATTTTAAAAATTTCGTGAAAAATTCTCTGAGTTCCCGATTTAGTCCTGATTTGATTCTAATACTCATTTTGGGCCTCAAGGGTCCATTTAAGGGACGATGTGAATAATATTCAGAAAATGAATAGAATTTGACATGAATTATCTGGAAATGTAATGAAAACTCGGGTAACGCTCCGTAGCCCTATTCCGACGAAAGATATGGGTTAGGGGTGTTACAACCTTTGATTCATCAATGGTGGTCTTTACACTATCCCCAATCTCTTACCTTACAAGAATCAAACACACTAATCTCTTTCCCTCCAAAAAACCCCAATTTAACCACTTTTCTCCCGCCAAAAAATCATTAACAATCGTCTCTATGGCTCTCAAAAAAAGTACCCCCTGTTTGGTTCCCAAGAAAAAAAAAGAATATTTTCCATTAATTCTTTTTTATTTGCTTTTATTTATTCATTTTCTGGTAAATAAATACGATCCAAAATGGGAAAACAATGGTTTGGAGCAAGGATTTTTTTACAAAGGAAGTGAATAAATAGAAGTCGATATGTTTAAAAAACTTGAGAAGAGAAAAGTTCTAAGCAATGTTGAAAAAGTTGGGCTTTTATCGAATATGGAGGAGCTTGGTTTCACCCTTTCATTGATAGAGAAACTTAGTGTTTTCTTCAAAGTAGAATAGCTTGGGTTGCTTAGCTTGGTGGAGCTTAGGTTGCCTTTGACGTTGGCTTTTGTTGTATTGCCGACTTTAGTGGTGGCGTTAGCAGCGATTGTGATTATATCGAATGATTCGGTGGGTTTAGTGGTAGTGCAAGTGGTGGTGGCTGGAGCACTTATTGTCGGTGCATCTGGTTTGTTTGTAGGGTCGGTTGTATTAGGGCTGAAATTTTGAGAGGGATTTTACAGTCTCTTCTATTCTCTTCTTCTGCCCAACTAGGGTTCTTAAATTGGGTGGATTTCCACCGTGGACATGTCCAATGTGGCTAGTTAATTGGCCACGTCACCTGTCCTGTTAAGCCTGTAATGAAAAATGTTAGTGGGTGACTGATTTGTCACTTTTCGATAACGTTAGTGATTGATTTGTCATTTTTCTAAAATTTAGTGACTGTTTTGTTATTGGAACTAAAGTTGAGTGATTATTGGTATAATTTACCCAAATATTAATTTATTTATCGAAACTAGCTTCTTATAAAGTTGGCTCTTAAAATACTTTTTTAAGTTTAGATATTGTGAATTTTATTACATGAAGAAGTCATCATAAAACTTGTATTTTCTCTATCAAATGGAAAAGACTGTAATGTACAATTCACAAGCTTTCTCGTGCGTGATAGGCTAGAAAAAGGTAGAGTTGAGATGATGGAACAAAGTAGGCTGGCTTCTGGTTAAGATGATGGAACAAGTTAGGCTATGAGTAACGGGTAAGTGAAATAGTAATAGCCAAGATGGGGGAGGCTGAAAATTGTATATATACACATTCACACTAGGGCAAGTAGAGTAAGTTTATTCAACTTCTTTCCTTGAGCATTGTTATTTTCTTCTAGTTATTATCTTTTAAATATTTTGTAATCTCCATTTGTCTTCTTCAGTCTTTGTAAGTTTTTTTTCATGATATTAGACAGTATACTTACAAATATTGATATATTGATTAATTTTTTAATTTAAATTGATATTATATACAAGAATTCTATAAAAAAAGGAGCAATAGGTTTTATGTTGTAGCGAACTGTAATGGTTAAATTCGTGATTTAGATATTGATGTAATTTTCGAGTTGAGAAGTCCGATTAACATGATGTTCAAAAGGACATCACGTTAGTAGAGATGAAGTGCAAAATTAGTAAAAAATTGGAGCTCTGATCGGGTTGTTAAGGTTTAGATATATTACATGTGACAATCAGTGAGATATTCTACAATTCATGTGGTGGATGATGATGATGATTTACAGACAATAGTTGCACTTCATGAGTCTAATGATATTGAAAGAGTGGAGCTGTATGTCAAGCTCGACATCATTGAAGAAGGACATAGAGGGCCAATATTCCAAGCTCATCTAGGTCCCCTGTAGTGGATTTGCAAATTAGTACACTGAACCCGGCACACGGGTTGATTAATAGTTTCATATCGCTATTGGAAACTCTTTTTATTTTAGATAAATACATTCAGATAAGAATGCAGTCAGGATGTTTTGCATCGCAATTTCTAGAATCCAAGTTTAGTGGTGCTCCAAATTTATATGAGGTGCCTTCAACTTTTGTTAGAATACACCATTCCCAATTAGAGCCAAATGTAACTCCCCAAATTTGGGCTTAGAAGTATTGGGCCTTGAGTATGGGTCCGTAAGGAGGCTGCAAATAGGTATTTAATTATGCAAGGAAATGACACAATTAAATGTCTGCTTCAATGGTAAAGGGTCTTGAGAAGTGCTGGAAAAGTCCTGGGTTCAAACATGGGCTTTAGCAAAAATTTTGGTTTTAAGTGGATAAAACCCTGGATGCTTGGATGTAGGCCTTTTAAATTATTGTGATAAAAAAATGACACAAGGAAGCATGTGGCCTAGTGGTTGTGGCGTCATTAAGGTTGTAAGGGAGCCTGGGTTCAAGTCTTGGCTCTTGCAGAATTTTTAAATTTTGCTCTTAAAAGAATTTGGACACTGGCACATAGGCTTTATAAATATTTGCGCATGTTTTAAGTCACAGAAGAGCTTGTAGTCTAGTGGCAAGGTGGCATGTGGAGTAACCTTGGGGTATGAGGTTCGAGTGTTGGCACAACATAATGGGATATTTATTTTGCAGTTGGGACGACTAGAGTTTATGTTGCATTCGAATTCTAATGGATGAGGTTGAATGATCATGGGAGTGATATGTGGAGATATTTTAGGAGGAGATTAGGGAGAAAATCTAGGAATTTGAAAGGTGTGGGAGGGTTGTGCCGAATTGGTGATTGGAAGCCTAGGAAATTCAGCTAAGGTTTAATTTCCTCTCATTTTTTGACAGTTTTGGTCATTTTTGTTCCGATTTTGCTATCTTATCGGTGGTTTTTCCCCCTTCTGCATATTTTCTCTCTTTTGTTTGTTGGGTAGCTAAATTTTACCTTGACCACTCAGGTATTTTTCTCCTTTTGCATTCTTTTGGGTTTTGCTTCCCTTTTTAACCATTTCTCTGCCATTAGCCAAATCTCTTCTCGTCTCTATTCCTTCGATTTTCTTCAAGTGTCCCTTCCCGCGTTGTTAATCAAACACTTTCTAATCTTTCTCCTCATTTCCTTCCTGTCGCTCCAACAGTTATTGGTTCTTCCCTTTTTCTTTTTTGGGTCGCTTCATCTATCTATCTAGTATCCTAACCGAATACTCTCCAACCTATTCTCTACCCCCATTTGTTAACTATTTGCACTTATTGGGTTGTTTGGTTTTGGTCAACGGCTCTCTTATGCTACCAGTGGTGTATTCGATTTCCAAGGGGTGAAGAAGTGTGGGAGGTATTCAAGTCGTCAAACCCCTTTCCTCCCATTATTCAATTAAGGTAAAACTTTACCTTACTCTTGGGTAAGCCGAATATTCCATTGATTTTGTAAGTTAATGTTTGTGGTTTTTAACCACATCTATAATCCATCCTATCTGACAAGATCTGTCGTTATGCAATTAATTGGCAAAGAGCATCCGTTAATTCTAGTAAGCGATTTTAGAATAATAAGCTAGGTCACTATAAACCAAGGTTGGTAGTGTTTGACGGTTTGGGGATTTGATGTTGTGAATCTTATCGATCAGAAGGCTAACCGTGTGCCTTATTGAAATGTAGGTTTTGGGCTTGTGAGCGGCTCACCTGATTTCATAAACAGGTGTATAACTTTGTGTTCTGTTGATGATCAACTGAAAAGCCGAAAGTGTGTATTGGTACTGTAATTGCTAATAGGTCAAAAGCCGATAGAGTGTGGATGTTTTTTGCACAGTGTTGGCGGTAGCGGTAAATGTCGAAATGTCGGATTGCCGAAAAGTCAAAGGATTGGGCTTTTGGGCCACATGAGCGTGCGAACGCTCATGTGGTCAACCGAGCTCACGAAACATGGGCGTATGACGAGGAAGACCGCCATGAGCGATCTCATGGGCTTGGGTCAAAATGGGCCATATGGGCCCAATGGGTCTGTGGGCCCGCATGGGTAAACTTCACTGTTAAGTGAGACGTAGATAGACTTGTCATGTCGCGCACATAGGTTAGGTAGTTCTGGGCCTCGTTGGGCCAAAGTGGGCTGTGTGGGTCCAGTGGGTTGTGGGCCCACACAGATAAAATATATGTGTTGTGGTAAGTGTTGTTTGGACTGTGAAATTTGTATAACTGTGGCTATTCCTGGGCTAATTGGGCCACATGAGCGTGTGGGCCCACTTAGGCCGAATAATTGGCCTTAAGCCCATTTACACCGTTGTGTTTATTTGGGGTTACTTAAGTCGCTCGAGGCGACGGAGGACCTTCTGTTGGGTCGTTAAGCCCGAGTATGTGAAATTATCGAAATACCCTTAATTTGTGAAAATTATTGAAATACCCCCGATTTGTGAAAATTACCGAAATACCCTCGATATGTGAAATTATCGAAATTCCCCTAGTTTGCAAAATTATCGAAATACCCCTGTAGAGTAGAATTATCGAAATACCCTTAAAGGTAGGATTACGGAAATACCCTTATAGGGTAAAATGACTATTTTGCCCTTGTGGGTAAATGACTGACTTAGACTATGAATTTGACTGATTTGACTGTGATCATATGACTGTGTTTAAACTGACTTGACTATGGTCGTGTGACTGATATGCTTTTAAGATATGTCTTAATGACTGTTACTGAGCATGGCCATTTTGCATACACATGTAATGATTGAGCATGACATACACGAGATACTGCATGAGGTTGGGACATTGATACGAAAGAAGTTCTGATAGGGTTGCACGGGTCGCATGAGACGATTGTGGATCCAATATTGATCTATTAAGGTCGCACGGGTCACATGAGACGACTGTGGACCAACGGACGGCTTAAAGCCGCGTAATCTGATTATGGCTCTATGCCAACCTAAATATGGCTCTGTGCCATCTTGATTATGGCTTTGTGCCAATCATATTTACCTGTGGCTATGTGCCTAACATATATATCGATGACTCTAAGTCGATCATATTTACCTAAGCCTGTGTGCCGATTATATTACCGTCGCTGATGGCTATGTGCCAAACATAATACAGTTACTGATGGCTTTGTGCCAATTATAATACCGCTACTGAAGGCTTAGAGCCACACATATATATACTAGCATCTTTGCTGCGATTACGGTTAGGGCCGCAATCGGTGCTAACATTGGTGTGCTGGGTGTGTGGGTCGATTTTATCCCCATAGGAGTGTAGGGCTGGTACGAGTGGTGTGTTGGCTGGATCGGGGTGGGATGCATCCTCATACTGTTGCATATCTGTTTATGAGATCTGTCACCGTACTGGGCTTAGGCCACTTGTTTTGTCATTGGTTTGGGCTAGGCCCAATTGATGCTATAATGGGCTATGGCCCAAATGATATTGTAGTGGGCTTTGGCCCACGATGCTCGAATCGGACTGCATGATTATCGTTAAAAGGGCTTTGGCCTGCATCGCTTTCGATTTTTATTTTTGTATATTGACTGTTACTCTGGTAAAGGGATTACACACTGAGTTTTTGCAAACTCACCCGTTTTTAACTGTGCAGGAAATCTCTAGCATTAGTAGGATCGGTGCTGCGAGGGACTCGGAGACGACC
Organism: Gossypium rotundifolium; assembly: GCA_025506655.1. Lineage (NCBI taxonomy): Eukaryota > Viridiplantae > Streptophyta > Magnoliopsida > Malvales > Malvaceae > Gossypium > Gossypium rotundifolium. The sequence goes on along the minus strand of CP106724.1, from coordinate 45,059,603 downwards.
ACACAGCCACACATGTTTTTCTATTTCGTTCACTTATTAAGCACTTCAGTTTTTGAGATGGGTTGTAATAAGGCCTCTCTATTTTTACCTTTTATTTGGGATATTTGCTTAAGTATGTTTAATATCTGCTAGAAGTAGGACACGATTTTTTCCAAAACAATAACTGCTTTCAAACACTATGTTTCCGCAACCCAAATTTTAAATATCATGTTTCCATAAATAATTTATTTTAATTAAGCTTCCGCAATTGAAAAAGATTTTACTAAGTGATTAATAACATTTTGAAAAAGGAATAGTTTTTTTTATAAACCACGTTTTGAAAATAAACGAACGCAAATGAAAACACGATTTTTGAGAAACACTTTAATATGACACGCCAGATTCGGGCCTAACTTCTAGGCCGGGTTTGGGGCACCAAAAGTGCATGAGAATATCATTGACTTGCTATTTGGATAACTCATCGGTGACTTTAACAATGTTGATTATGAGACCGGGGAACCTGTACATTTTGGTGATATTGGACAAGATATTTTGAAATATCAACCTCTAACCCGTATGCTTGAAGTTAAGTTTGATAGAATGAGAGGACTTAAGTTTTGAATTATCCACATATCACTCCTGGTTATACTCCTGGTTATACCACTCCAGTCGTTACACATTCAGGACAATTGGCTGTTGGTACTCAGTTTCCAATGAAAGAGGTTGCCATTTTAGCCATTCAGGTGTACAATGTTAAAGAATTATTAAATTAAAAAGTTAATGTATCTACGATTTGTGAGGGGTGTTACACTACATGCATCATTCGTTGTGGAAATTTTTATTTACACTACATACATATTTACATTTATGCATCCACATGTAATTTTTTTTTATTAAATTACAAAGTTAATGTATCTAAACGACAATTTCTGTAAAATTCAATCTACTTCTGTGAAATCGAACAAAGACTAATCTACAAAGATTTCAAAAGTTCATTACAATGTTGTGACGTGAGGGAGTTCCTTGTCGTGACGTTTGTAACACCCTTCGCTTGGTCTGGTCGTTAGACTCGAGCTATAGGATACTACAACAATACAACTTGTACTTTTGCTACAACACAAATGTTGATGCAGCTTGTGTATTGAAATTGCATAAAATCTGATGGTCTAAGTGTGTAATAGAATCTTGAGGTTAACGGATGTTTGTATTTGAAAGATTGAAATGTGTATATGTGTATGGAAAAACATGAACATGTTTTTCATGTACGAGTTAATGTATGACGAGTCTGTGTCTGTCTCTGGAGTTGTCTAAAAAGGTTTGTTGGGACTTTAAATACGAAACTCTAGAAGGAAAAGTCCATGGCCATGACACCCTAATGGAAAGGACCATATCGTGTAAGACCATAACTGGGTTATGGCATCATATGGAAAAAAATAAAAGAAGGTTATTACCTAAAAGGGGTTCTCTGTGTGACCCTATGCAATAAGGGGCAAACCTCACGTAATATGAGTTGAGGCAAATCCCTATCATAAAAACACCAAAAAATGGAAAGCTTTTGTGGCAAACCTCTAAAATGAAAGCTCGGTGTGAGTACTAACTTAAGTATCAATAGAATTTAAGTCATAAATTTTATAAAATTTGCAGAAATTATATATATAAACACAATTTCACAAATGACAGTATGCATGATAATGTCAATGTAGAACTTTTAAGAAATTAGTGAAAGTCTTTAGAAAATGTTCCTACCCAACTCCGCTCCACACCATAAAGAGTTCCATCCAATAACACACCACAATATGGACAAGCCACCAAAAAATTCAAATAAGCTGCCAGATATAGATATTTGTGGACAAGTCACCATAACTGCAGATAAACTGCTAGAATATGTGGTTAAACCACCAGAATATGCAAATCATTAAACTGCAAGAATCTTCCTCCTTTCAATACCATCCCAACCCCATACATGTGATATGGCATACATAACAGAAGTTTTCAGTAGGCATGCTTAATAAGTGAATCAGATTTTTATTATCAGAAGCGATATAGTAGGCATGCTTAACATGCGAATCATAATATACTTAATAGAAATAGTGGTACGATGTATTTTTCATGCTTATCATATAATGTCATTAAATCAGATATCATAAGTTTTTTAATATGAAAATAATATCACATTTATCAGTAAATCACACAAACACATTCACACCATTACATATTAATCAGTTCAGAATCACTTACTTGGAAATAATCCTTTTTAATGGATTTAGAATCCCATTTTGAATACATAGTGTATTCACATATATTCACATTTCAGAGAACTTAAGAAAGTACCAATCATTAATAGTTATATTGATATGAGTCTCAAGGCCCAATTTCTGGTCCATGGATGTAATGGGCTTACACTACCTCAAGGCCCACCAATAAGGTCAAATGTCAAGAAAACCAAAACCAAGATTAGACCAAATCCAATATGTGAGGATGAATCTTTTCAAGGAAACAAGAAATACTACATGCACAGAATGGGTGAAATGTATTAAAGTTAATTCAACCAAGCTGTCAATTTTCAAGCTGAAAAGATTAGTCAACCCGCGACAAATTTTTGGATGGGATTCAAGAATTTTTGGATTAAGATGTCTGCATAGAATTTGAAGATATATTTCTTATCTTTGAAACGCACTTTAAATAACTCAATTTTGAGTTCAGGAACTCAAGTTATGACTATTTTAGTGAAGATTACGCAAGTAGAATTTCTAGACGGGATTATTACGAAAATTACGAGTTTTAAGCTTTTAATTTGGGTTTAAATCATATCGGGTTTGGGTTTTAGGCTTAAATGTTATTATATATGAGCCCAGTATTTTATTTATTAGCTTTTATAATTTTATTATTCCAATTTTTTTATCATTATTAAGTATTTTAAGTTATTTAGGAGTTTTATGTCAACAAAAAAAGATTAGTTTAAAACTACATCTTGTTTACGTTAATTAGAGCTAGTATACTTAAGAGCTTTGTTTAGATTTATTTAGCTAGCCTATATAGGTGCCTTTGAATTGTACAAAAATCAATTCATTATTATTCAACAACTTCTCTTTTAAGTTAATAAATTCTTTTTGAGTTTTTCTTTTCAAGAATTTTTCTTAAGTTTTCTTTTAGAGCAGTTTTAACCGTCTTTTCAAATTGTGGGGATTATCTTCAAATTTTTTCTTGCCAAGTTTTCATTCTTGGAAGGGAAATTAGAGCCATTTGGCGGGGGTTGAGGATTCTTCTTGTTTCCAAGGCACCTTAGGACTTCTACATGTCACGTTCCATCTTTTCCATCTATCTTCTTTATTGTTCTAATCTTTGATTTATTGTTCTATTTTATTTATCTTAGTTATTTATTTAATTTCTTTCTTTAATTTTTTATTTGACTTGGATACATTTGCATTTCAGGTTGTGTCAAAATCCAAGTTTCTTTCCGAACGTCTAAAGCCCTAAGTCAGCACTGTGAATTGGACAAACTTATGATCTTGTTCCACTCATCTGTATCATTTGATATCATATTCTTGGGAGTTTTAGGTGTTATTTGTGTTCTTATAAACTGGTTTACAACAATTAGTCTGAAAACAGTTTTTTACTCAGAAAGTTTTCAGGAAAAAAAATTTTCCAATGGGTAAATATTTTTCAAATGATTTGAAATTTTACATATTGATTCTTGGCACTGTTTTAGAATATTAAAAAAATATTTCCTACAAAAAAGTGATCGAAAAAGTTAAAAAAAAGAAAAATAAAGAAAAAAGTTTTAAAAATATTCTATGGGTTGAATTTTGTGTCGAAACTTTCTAGATCAAATCTAAATTATTTGAGGAGGCTCTAGTTTAAATTTCATGATTTTTAAAAATCGAGAACACTTCGAACAAAGTTTGTCAAGTTGCTTTGCAAATTTTTGGGTTTTCGGGTTTCAGGGATTTTTATTGACTCTTAGCCTTAGGTTTTCATTTTTTTTTGTTTTTTATTGTTCCTTTACGCATTCTAACACTTTATTGTTTATTGTATTAGTAGGTTAAAGTACGTTGCACATTCCTTCCTCCGTGCAACAGAATTCATTGGTGTCTAGTCGATGTTGGACTCCTAGTGCTACTAGGTTTGCTTTCCTAGTTTGATTGTAACACCCCAAACCCGACCCATGCGTTATGACCGGATTTGACATGTCACATGAGAAAAACGTGTTAAATCCTTTGTATTCGTACTAAAGTAAGTATTATTTTGTTATAATCAAGAATACAAGTTTGGTTTAAAATATTTATTAAAAATATTACTAACCTCGAAGGTTGATAAATCGATAATTGAACCAGTGATCTTATAAAACCGTGACTTTCAAAAGAAATATCGTTGATAATTTGAGTGAAAATTTCCAAGTTAAAATATTTGTAAAAATTTGTTATGAAATCCATTTCTTAATCAATTTTGGAAAACCGTTATTAATGATTTTAGAAAATCCCCATTTAAAATATTTCAAGCAAGATATTAAGTACGTCTAAACGTAAAGCAAAATAAAACATATCCCAGAGGCCTTATTACAACTTAAAAACCCAAAATAGTAAAAGTAAATAAATAAAGCGGAAAATGAAATTTACTAAAGTTCGAAATCATTATTTGCAAAGTATGGCCTCCACCGAGTCATCCATAGGCCCAAGTCCTCGTCACTGAGATTTATCTACAAGGATTAAGAAAGGAAGGAGGGGTGAGTTACAAGAACTCAGTGTATAATCCCCTTACCGTTGTCCACTGGGCTTAAACCCGTAAAGCAAAATCCTGGGCCTAAGCCCATACAACATAATCTTGGGCCGAAGCCCGTTTACAAAACAGAAAATATATATGTGCTATGTATGCAACCCGACCCATCAAAGTAATCCATCCACTACACACCACCCGTACCATCCCATCAGACCTGTGGGGATCAAGTCAACCCACCCCGCCAAACACACCAATCGCAGGCAAATTTCCATTTATAATATTTGTGGCTGAGCCACCAGAAACGCTACAGTCAAACTACTTTTTATAATATTTGTGGCTGAGCCACCAGAGTCATAATTATGCGTGGCATAGCCACAATACAGATTGTGGCAGAGCCACCAGAATATCATATACGGTAATATAATCGGCACACAGCCTTAGGTAAATATGATCGACACAGAGCCGTTAATTCATATGTTAGGCACCTAGCCCCGAGTAAATACGTTTAGCACAAAGCCATAATCACGATGGCACAAAGACATATTTAGGTAGACACATAGCCATTATCAGAATTTGTGGCAGAGCCACCAGAATATGTGGCAGAGCCACCAGAATCAGAATGTGGCAGAGCCACCAGGCTACACTTCTCTTCAACATTTTTCCCAACCCATGCAATATGTAACATGTAACATACATAATTAAACATAATATCCACATGTATAAACAACAATCATTAATCTAGTAATTTATTACGGAAAATCGGCCAATTATAGAACTTTGTAATTTGGCCCACTAAGGCAAACTAGCAAATCAACCAATAGGGGTATTTCGATAAATCGGCCCATATGGCATTTCGATAAATCGGCCCATAGGGGCATTTCGGTAAATTGGAAATCTCACAACACAGGGGTATTTCAGTAATTTATCATCCAAGGGTATTTTCGTAATTTCGCAACCCCAGACTTAACCACTAATTTGGGGCATAAAAATTGACACTATCCATTTGCGTCACGTTGACTAAATTGACTATAACTCGAATTAGAAAACTAGAAATTTAGATCCGTAAATTTTCCTCAAAACTAGACTCATATATTTTCTTACTAAAATTTTTCCAGAATTTTTTGCTTAGCCATTTAGTACAGTTTATTCATTAAAGATTCCTTTGTTTCACTGACCAACAATTCTGACCTCTCTTACCCCCCCAAAAAAAAATATCTCAGCGTACAGTTTTCATATGTTGCTCCCACTTGTTTATTGAAAATAAACTCACTAAGGAATCCATACATATAAATTATAACTCATAATTCACTTTTTACAATTTTGAATGATTTTTCCAAGACAAAATAGGGAACCTCGAAGTCATTCAGAACCAGTCTCACTAAAATTAAAATATCACAGAATATAAACTTCCTCTTCCTTCTCTGCTTCTTTCATATAAAACTAGACACAGTAAGCTTTAATTTGATATCTTATTCACTTTCTAATTCCCTTTCTCCTATTTTTCTTGATTTTTCAAAATTACATCACTGCTGCTAACCAAAAACAGTTTCATTGCAAAATATGATTTCCACTACGTACATACGCATGCCCGAGTGATCACAGATGCCGGTTTTCGATTTCCTTCGGTATTTTGACCGAATCACAGAACATTTCATGCAAATATTCAGAGAGGTGTGAGATTACACACCATTTCAAACATGTATTCGGAAGGGTATGGGATTATACACCTTATTCGAAATCTGTAATACGATACTCTCCGCGGCACCTAAAGGTACAATTGGTCAACAATTAGTCCAAAGCCCAATTTACAACTTCAACCAAGTATTGCGATTGAATAACAATCTATATCACTTACCAACAATCCGAGTCTCTTATTACGAGGGATAGGTGATCGATTGGCCATTTGATAAAGTACTTCGAGATTCTACTTACCAACCCTCTTCCAAAAGCCAAAGGCTAGAAAGATGACAAGAGTGTAAACTAACACTCTACTGATTCGGCCAAGGAAGAGAGAGTGTCCAACACCCAAAAGAAAAAGAAAAGAAAAAGGGATATAGTGTTATGTAGTTCGACTATTGGAGAAAAAGAACAAGGGTGATTCGGCCTCTATGTAAAATTGATTAAAGAAAATGAGAGAAGGGTTAGAGAAATAGTAAGGAAGGAAAAGAAGAGATGGTCATAAGAAGTGTCAAAATTTCGGCTAATACCATGAAGGAGATGAACAAAAAAAGGGACTTGTTTTTCGGCAACCAAAGGAAAAGATTGGAAAGTAAGCATCAAAATGTTAAAAGAATAAAGATAGCGAAGGCAAAGATGAAAAGAAGAAAGGAGAATTGCTCTCAAATGGTCTCGGTTACAGGTAAGGAAAAAGAGGCACCAAATGAACAAGGAAAAGACTTTCAAAAAGAAATCAAAAGCTCCTCAAAATGCCTAACAAAATTCGGCACACCCTTTCTCTCCCTACCAAAACCTTGTATCATCTTTACCAAAACGATGAGTGTTGACCCAAAATATTCTTTCCAAAACATCCTCCACATAATAGGCCAACATGTCCCCTTCTCTTGCCTTTTTCCTTCATTTCTTTCATTCATTTTCCCTAGTCTTCCTCCTTACCATATTCCTTAGCCATCTTTCCATCAATAAAAAGTCTTTCTTACCATAATAAATTCATGACTGACAAATGGAAGAGAAGCACAAAAATTTACTCAAAAATGCAATAGATAGGATTCGAACCTCAGACCATTAGTACACTCCACACGCCACTTTCCACCTTTACCAATAGACTTCTTGTGCTAGCAAAATGAACACTTATTTCTTTAAGTCTTGATGCCCTTTACCTTCTCCCCCTTAAGTGCATAAACACAAAAATTTACCTATAGCCTAACTTGAACCCGAAACTTCCTAGAAACCTCGTAACTTTTCAAAATCACCTTCCCAATAAGTTCGACTTGAAATAAAGCCATTCTCTTGTTCTCCAAAAATTTTAAATGCTTCCGTGCTCAAGGCCCAATGGGCCCAATCCTACTAGGCCCAATTTCAGGATGTTACAATTCTACCCCCTTAAAGAAATTTCGTCCTCGAGATTTCCAACTATAAGAACAATCGCACATCCTAACCTAGCATACTACACTTTCGCTGCTCACTCTGATCTTAATAAGACTAATTCGCTTTCTATCTTAATCTTGGAAACTCTTCACACCATCAAATAACTAATCCTCAGAAGCAAACAGGTATTTATCACTCATTCATAAAATTTTCTACATTCAAACAAAACATACCCGTCTTAATGTTCATGGAACAATCCCGCGCCCTATGCTCCTTAGACCCGCATCTCAAACATGCTCCTGACCTCCTCCAACATTTTCCCAGATGACGCCTTTTGCAATATTCGCAAGCCAAAAAGTTTGGACGTGCCTTGATATGTTTTATGGAATGAGACTGCATCCCAAAAGAACTGCGATCTCTTTTCTTCTTACAGTTCACACACTCAACTCGAAGTGCTTCACTGATTCCTTTAACCTCCTCCAATACCTCCTTAACTATTTGAGTCAGCACATCAGCCCCAGTTCCATCATGAGACCCCGTCTCAGCCATTGGCGATGCTATTACCTCCCTTTCGAGTACATGCCTCGATGCTGAAGATCCAACTCTAGCACCTCGGCCTCTACCACAGCTACGTCCACCGCGTCCATGTCCTCTAGCACTCATATTTACTAAATTGATTTAATCTGATTAAGAGTCTTATGAATCATTATGCTATTCAATGTTTATTAAACGATATTTTATGGAATATAGAAAGTGAAGTTGTCTTCGCAAAACGTAACCTAAAATCTCAATCTCTATAGTTTCAGCTCCTAAAGCTAAAAGTTCTAGAGTATTTCTACAGTCATACCACAATAATCATAAAATGACAACATATACTTACTTGACTTGGTGCTGGATACCTGTGGTGCTATACTTCCTTTAGAACATGTGTTTATAAATCAAATTTCGAACAACTTTGGAAAACGCTTTTGAACCCAAACTACAGTCAAGTTTTGCAACTGGGCTCTGATACCATAAAATGTAACACCCCAAACCCGACCCATGCGTTATGACCGGATCTGAAATGTCACATGAGAAAAACGTGTTAAATCTTTTTTATTCGTACTAAAATAAGTATTATTTTGTTATAGTCAGCAATACAAGTTTGGTTTAAAATATTTGTTAAAAATACTACTAACCTCGAAGGTTGATAAATTTGATAAATCGATAATTGAACCAGTGATCTTATAAAACCGTGACTTTCAAAAGAAATATCGTTGATAATTTGAATGAAAATTTCCAAGTTAAAATATTTGTAAAAGCTTGTTATGAAATCCATTTCTTAATCAATTTTAGAAAACCGTTATTAATGATTTTAGAAAATCCCCATTTAAAAAATTTCAAGCAAGATATTAAGTAGGTCTAAACGTAAAGCAAAATAAAACATATCCTAGAGGCCTTATTACAACTATAAAACCCAAAATAGTAAAAGTAATGAAATAAAGTGGAAAATGAAATTTACTAAAGTTCGAAATCATTATTTACAAAGTATGGCCTCCACCGAGTCATCCATGGGCCCAAGTCCTCGTCACTGACATTTACCTACAAGGATTAAGAAAGAAAGGAGGGGTGAGTTACAAGAACTCAGTGCACAATTCCCTTACCGTTGTCCACCGGGCTTGAACCCGTAAAGCAAAATCCTGGGCCTAAGCCCATATAGCATAATCTTGGGCCGAAGCCCGTTTACAAAACAGAAAATATATATGTGCTATGTATGCAAACCAACCCATCCTAGTAATCCATCCGCTACACACCACCCATACCATCCCATCACACCTGTGGGGATCAAGTCAACCCACCCCGCCAAACACACCAATCGTAGGCAAATTACCATTTATAATATTTTTGTCTGAGCCACCAGAAACGCTGTAGTCAAACTGCTTTTTATAATATTTGTGGCTGAGCCACCAGAGTCATAATTATGTGTGGCATAGCTACTATACAGATTGTGGCAGAGCCACCAGAATATCATATACGGTAATATAATCAGCACACAGCCTTGGGTAAATATGATTGACACAGAGTCATTAATTCATATGTTAGACACATAGCCCCGAGTAAATACGTTTAGCACAAAGCCATAATCACGATGGTACAAAGCCATATTTAGGTTGGCACATAGCCATTATCAGAATTTGTGGTAGAGCCACCAGAATATGTGGCAGAGCCACCAGAATCAGAATGTGGCAGAGCCACCAGGCTACACTTCTCTTCAACATTTTTCCCAACGCATGCAATATGTAACATGTAACATACATAATTAAATATGATATCCACATGAATAAACAACAATCATTAATCCAATAATTTATTACGAAAAATCGGCCAATTATAGAACTTTTTAATTTGGCCCACTAAGGCAAACTAGCAAATCGACCAATAGGGGCATTTCGATAAATCGGCCCATAAGGCATTTCGGTAAATTGGCCCATAGGGACATTTTGGTAAATCGGTAATCTCGCAACCTAGGGGTATTTCGGTAATTTATCATCCAAGGGTATTTTCATAATTTCGCAACCCCAGACTTAACTACTAATTTGGGGCATAAAGATTGAAACTGTCCATCTGCGTCACGTTGACTAAATTGACTATAACTCGAGTTAGGAAACTCAAAATTTAGATCCGTAAATTTTTCTTGAAACTAGACTCATATATCTTCTTACTAAAGGTTTTTTAGAATTTTTTTCTTATCCATTTAGTACAGTTTATTCATTAAAGATTCCCTTGTTTCACTGACCAACAATTCTGACCTCTCTTACCCAAAATTCAAATATCTCATTGTACAGTTTTCATATGTTGCTCCCACTTGTTTCTATTGAAAATAGACTCACTAAGAAATCCATAAATATAAATTATAAATCATAATTCAATTTGTAAAATTTTGAATGATTTTTCCAAGACAGAACAAGGAACCACAAAGTCATTCAGAACCAGTCTCACTAAAATTAAAATATCACAGAATATAAACTTCCTCTTCCTTCTCTGTTTCTTTCATATAAAACTAGACACAGTAAGCTTTAATTTAATATCTTATTCACTTTCTAATTCCCTTTATCCTATTTTTCGTGATTTTTTAAATTCACATCACTGCTGCTAACCAAAAATAGTTTCATTGCAAAATATGATTTCCACTACGTACATACGCACGCCCGAGTGATCACAGATGTCGGTTTCTGATTTCCTCAGTATTTTGACCGAATCACAAAACATTTCATGCAAATATTCAGAGAGGTGTGAGATTACACACCATTTCAAACATGTATTCGGAATGGTAAGGGATTATACACCTTATTCGAAATCCGTAATACGATACTCTCCGTGGCACCTAAAGGTACAATCGGTCAACAATTAGTCCAAAGCCCAATTTACAACTTCAACCAAGTATTGCGATTGAATAACAATCTATATCACTTACCAACAATCCGAGTCTCTAATTACGAGGGATAGGTGATCGATTGGCCCTTTGATAAAGGACTTCGAGATTCTACTTACCAACCCTCTTCCGAAAGCCAAAGGCCAGAAAGATGACAAGAGTGTAAACTAGGACTCTACTGATTCGGCCAAGGAATAGAGAGTATCCAACACCCAAAAGAAAAAGAAAAAAAAGGATTATAGTGTTATGTAGTTCGTCTATTGGAGAAAAAGAGCAAGGATGATTTGGCCTCTATGTAAAATCGATTAAAGAAAATGAGAGAAGGGTTAGAGAAATAGTGAGGAAGGAAAAGAAGAGATGGTCATAAGAAGTGTCAAAATTTCGGCTAATACCATGAAGGAGATGAACAACAAGAGGGACTTGTTTTTCGGCAACCAAAGGAAAAGATTGGAAGGTAAGCACGAAAATGTTAAAAGAATAAAGATAGCTATGGCAAAGATGAAAAGAAGAGAGGAGAATTGCTCTCAAATGGTCTCGGTTATAGGCAAGGAAAAAGAGGCACCAAATGAACAAGGAAAAGACTTTCAAAAAGAAATCAAAAGCTCCTCAAAATGCCTAACAAAATTTGGCACACCCTTTCTCTCCCTACCAAAACCTTGTATCATGTTTACCAAAAAGATGAGTGTTGACCCAAAATATTCTTTCCAAAACATCCTCCACATAATAGGCCAACATGTCCCCTTCTTTTTCCTTTTTCCTTCATTTCTTTCCTTCATTTTCCCTAGTCTTCCTCCTTACCATATTCATTAGCCATCTTTCCATCAATAAAAAGTCTTCCTTACCATAATAAAGTCATGATCGACACATGAAAGAGAAGCACAAAAATTTACTCAAAAATGCAATAGATGGGATTCGAACCTCAAACCATTAGTACACTCCACATGCCACTTTCCACCTTTACCAATAAACTCCTTGTGCTAGCAAAATGCACACTTATTTCCTTAAGTCTTGATGCCCCTTACCTTCTCCCCCTTAAGTGCATAAACATAAAAATTTACCTATAGCCTAACTTGAACTCAGAACTTCCTAGAAACCTCATAACTTTCTAAAATCACCTTCCCAATAAGTTCAACTTGAAATAAAGCCATTCTCTTGTTCTCCAAAAATTTTAAATGCTTCCGTGCTCAAGGCCCAATGGGCCCAATCCTACTAGGTCCAATTTTGGGATGTTACAATGATTCTAATACATTCTGATTTGTTGATATAAACACTTTTAAAAGACTCAGAAAATTAATTCTTACCTCATTGAGAATTTGATTTTTATTTTTGACTGCATAATAGTAAAGTTTGCTTCATTTTTCTTTTCTTGAGTGTTGTGTTCTTTTCAGGCTTTCATCATGATTCATGGTACTATGATTGAAAAGTTGCAAAGGGATCCAGAGGTTCAAGATGCTCGAGATCAACAATGAGATACTATTCTAGACATGATCAGCAAAAATTTAGAACGTCTAAGTACTAAAATTGAGCGTCGGGATCGTAATTTGGGAGATAAGTTGACCAGCCTCGTCTTCGTGCAAATAATGTTTTAGTCGAGGAGCTTGAATACAAGCATTTTTATTATGTTTTATTTGAGTTTTTAGAATTTCATTTAATTTAATAAAAAGTGTAATTTGAGACTTTTATTGACCTTAGAGGCCGAATGAGGCCTAAGGGTGAGCTAATATACTTTGTGAGTGTGCAAGAGACCATTAGAGGGCGTACTGACTTAATATTGGTCGCTATGTTGCTACACGGAGAGTTTGATGTCGCAATATAGGGAGCAGAGAGCAAGAATTCCAAGACTACCTTCAGTGTCACGACACAACCCTAAAGCTACCCTAAGGACGAGTATACTACCTTTGATGTCACGACACAGGCACTAGGGTGTCGCGACATCGATCTTGTATGGGAAGAACTTACGAGCCAGGGGTGTTTTGGTTTGTACAATCAAATATTAAACATGAGAGTTTGATCTGTACAATCAAATATTAAACATGAGAGTGTCAGCTGACCTAGTGTTGAGGACGACGACAACCCTAACTCTATAAATAGGCTCATTTAACACTTGTTATGGATAGCTTTTCATACTTTATAATTTTCTTTGTAATTTTAGTTTTCAATTTTTACTTTTTCTTAGGCTTTAGGTTACTTTCAGTTTTGTTATTTGCATTTTTCGATAGATCTAATTTATGGAACTTGATCAAACTCATCATGGATTTCACGCTTTAACCAATACAGTTCAGGATTCTCTTAAACCTTCGACTCTTTGACTTGCTCTTAATGTTTATCTTTTACAAAAAGTTTATTATGTTTCTGAGATAAATGAGGAACTAATCCACTTATGGGGGATTAGTGAGTGGAGGTATGGGTAATTGATTGTTGTGTAGGGTTTTCTTAGTGGATTAGCTGTTCGGGAAAGGAAGAACTTAAACCTTAGGCTTGATGACCCTAGGAAGTCATCAAGGTGGGAAATAATCCAAAATTGGTATGGCCTATCTGTGAAAGCCTTAGCCTCGAATCAGTTTACACTGTGAGATCGAGAGATAAGTAGTTTTTGTCGACTCATTATTCTAGTGAAAGATCGAGAGATCTTGCTAGGGTAATGACTAGTTGATTGAACAAGGATCCCGAAGCAACAGTTAGTTATGACTACTGAAGCAAGCTAATCACCCATGCTCAGATCTAATTCAATTTCTATATCAAATTTCCCAAAGTCTTTCCCTTTATATTATTTTATTCTGTAGCTATAAAAATACCCAAAATCTTTCTTTATTTTTATTCGTAATATAATTTATTTAAAGTGCTAATTAGCTTTATTTGTGATCCTATTCGCCATTCCAGTCTGTAAACCATGCATCATCACTTATTTACTGTCAGCATTTTTCAGGCGTACACTTCTAGTTTGACAATCATCCATAACATTGTGTCTTGTTAACTAGTCTACCCCAAAATTGCATCAAACTCATGAAAACTTAAAAAAAAAAAAACAAATCTGCCAGAAATGTATTCTCGCCAAAAAGTAATGGACAATTTCTTATCAATTTATTCACCACAGTACTTTGACCCAAGGGATTTGTTACTAGCACAATTGTTTCAGAGTATACTACCTCAAGATTAAGACCCTTTATAACCTTAGTACAGATATATGAATGAGTAAACCCTGGATCAATCAAAGCATAAATACTGTTTCCAAGAAAATAAAATTTAACAATTATTATTTCAAGCAGATTAACATCCTCCTTAGCTTTCATCACATAAGCTCTGGTTGGTACTCTAGAACTTGGCTTACTAAGGTTTTTCCTCTATGCTCTCTGTACTAAACTTGATTTAGCTGTCATTCTAGATGTACTTTCATGCTGAATCTTTTGAGGACTTTTAATTGATTGTTCAGTGCTTACATCAATCTTAGATGGGCAATCCTTAACCATATGATCTCTAGACCCACATCCAAAACATGTCCCTAAACGCTTCCTACATTCACCATTATGATTCCTACCACAATATTCACATTCACTTTTCATCATTCTAGAACCACCAGAACTTTCTATAGAAGCAGCTAGTTTACTGAGTCCTTCACGTTTGAAACCTATAAATTGTGAATCTTTTCTCGAAGCTGAAAAAGTTTGATCTCTTGGTTTCTTAAAACCTATTGGTGATGGAGGACTTCACCTACCTCTTTTCATCCATTCTCTTTCAAAATTCTTGCTTCTACCTCTAATGATCAATTCCATCTTATGGGATTTTGCTATCACTGCTACCAGAGTTTTACATTTAGTTGCTGCAACTAGTGCACGAATCTCATCCCTTAGTCCCCATTCAAATTTATCATGCATTTCTTTTTCAGTCTAAAACATGTCCTTTGTATAACGACAGAGTCTAAGAAATTCCCTATTGAATTCTATAACGATCATTCTCCTTTGCCTTAGATACAAGAAATCCTTTTTCATCTATTCAACATACATTTTATTAACATACCTTTCTCTAAAATTTTTTCCGAAAGAAGTCCTAGCCAATAATTTGCTCAGGAGTCACACTAACCAAGGCTTCCCACCATTGGTAAGCTTTTCTTTCTAACAACGATATGGCACATCGAAGACTATCATCAAAAGTAAATTTCAATTCATTTATTACCCTACACAAACGAGAAAACCACTGCCCAGCCACAGTGGGATCATCACCTCTGTCACCAAGGAACTCATTGGCACCTCTTTTTCGAATTTCTCTTACAATGTCAACCTTAGGTGGAGCCGCAGTAGGTATTGGAGGAGTAGGGTGTGCTGGACGAACCACCTCAGGTTGTGGTTCTTGTGGCTGTTGTTGTTGAGGCTCTTGATTGGTTCTCATAAACTGATCGAATAACTGTGTCATCATAGTGAAAAACACATTCCTAAATGCATTTGTTACATTTCCCATATTAATAGTAGTAATAGCTTGTTCCTATGTAGGCATATGACTTTCCATTTCTTCACTTATGGTTTTTCTAGAACTGTCAAACATTTTTCTTATAGTACTACAAAAGAAAATTTAACTCAGTTTAAAACTAAGGATTAAGCCAAAGGCATACTATGCATGATGGGGTGTAACACAACCATTAATTTTTTGAGAATCGGTTAAATCTTGGCTCTGATACCAATTTATAACATGCCAAACTCGACCATTTAGGAGGATTCGAGTATGTACCTTTCCTTTAAAACATTCCATAAACTTCAATGAACTTCATTAAATCATAATTCTTCAACATGAGTCTTAAGTATAATTTTTTTCAAACTAAAATTAGACATCACGCCCATTGTCATGCATAATACAAAATAACAGAAGTCTCACAGCAACAAAGGTCCTCTGATGTAGTCTAACAGAATTTCCTTTTCTTCAATAGAAATCGTGAGAAGGAAATGTGGCCGCCTCCAAACGTACCAATGTACAGTGTAGAAATCTTGCACAAAATATGTTAAATAGGCGGTATTCGCAAGTATACGGGTCAGGTTATAATATAGTTACAACGAATTAGGTGAGTACTCCAAGGATCGTACCCAAGGGAGGCGAGCATTAAATTAATCCTAGCCTAAGCAAAAATAGAGCTATTAGTACTTTCAATAAATTATATTACAACTAAATATAAAGAAAGATTTTTTAATAACTAAAGAAATAAAATATATAAATAGAAAAACTTGGAAAATTTTCTATGGAAACTTTAATCAGATTTAAGCATAGGTGACTAGCTCACTTCGGGCTCCCTGTTCAATCAACTAGTCGTTACCCTAACAGGTTCTCTCGATCTTCCACTAGAATAACGAGTCAACAAGAACTACTTATCTCTTAACCTCACAATCCAAACTAGTTCGGGGTTAAGGTGTTCACGGATAGGCCATACCAATTTTGGGTTAATTCCCACCTAAATGACTTCCTAGGGTCGTCAAGCCTAGGGTTTAAATTCTTCCTTTCCCAAATAGTTTATCTGCTTAAGAGAGCCTTGGATAACAATAAATTAATCATACCTTCACTCGCTAATCCCTCACAAGAGGATTAGTTCCTCATGGATCTCAAAAGCATAATAAACTTGATGTAAAAGATGAACATTAATAACAAATCAAAAGATTAAGGTTTAAGAGAAACCTGAATTGTATTTAATTAAAGCACGAAATCCATAAAGAGTTCATCAAGTTACACAAATTAGATCTCCTGACAAATGCAAAATTGAAAATAACCTAAAGTCGAAGAAAAGGCAAAAACAAAAAATGAAACTATGAAGGAAATTATCCAATATGAAATGCTGCCCATAACAAGTGTTAAATGAGCATATTTATAGAGTTAGGGTTGCTGCTATCCTCAACTCTAGTTCTACTGACGCTCTCATGTTTAATATTTGCTTGTGCAGACCAAAACGCACCTGGCTCGTAAGTATTTCTTGTGCAAGATTGGTGTCGCGACACCCTAGTGTCTGTGTCGCAACATTGAAAGCAGTATGGTCATACTTAAGGTAACTTCAAGGGTGTTTCACAGAATCCCTTGGTTGTGTAATGACACTAAAGGCAGTATTGAAATTATTACGCTTTGCTTCCTATGTTGCGACATCAAGCACCCCGTGTCGCAACACAGTGACCAATATTGAGTTGGTGTTCCTTCTAATGGTCTCTTGCACACTCACAAGGTAGGTTAGCTCACCCTTGAGTCTCATTCAGCTCCTAAGGTCAATAAAAGACTCAAATTACACTTTTATTGAATGTAAGCAAAACTAAGAAAACTTAATTAAAACATAATCTACTACATCGAGTTATGACAGATCAAAAGGTAAATAAGTAAGTTTAAAATAACTTAATGAGTTCCATAATAAAGCATATCAATATTTACTAATTCTTCAAGTAGATATTTTCAAAGATTTAAACACAATCACACAATTCATCAGATGGCGAGTACCAGACACAGACAGACTATACGCTAGTTTACTATTTTTTTTGGCATATACAATACACCTATATGACCATTTAGGAAAACCTTCTTAATGTTAACCACGTAGCCAGATCCATAGTTAGATTCATATCATTCATTCCATTCGTATTCCTTTGGTTTGTATCATTTTTTTGTGTTTTTCTAATATTGTTTGCAACATACATTTGTCCTACTAGGGGCTACACAACCATTTTCATGTACCGCGATCTACCAGTTCAATGTACATTCCATCGAAGGCAACACCATGAACATAATTCTTTAAAATTATTTCTATGAATCAGTCCATATCATTATTGTTAGAAGCATAAGGTATGTAACACCCCAAACCCAATGCATACGTTACGACCGAATTTGGTATGCTACAGTGTGACGCAAAATCATATTTATATGGAATTTGGGGAAAAACCTGAAGATTTGAAAACATTCCAATTAAAGCGGTGTCTCGAAAGCTGAGATTTGTTAGTTAGAAAAGTAATAGAAGTTCCATTTGTGTAAACCGAAAAGTCGATAGATTTGGAAACATATGAACTACAACGCCCGTTTCATGTTACTCATCTTTGTAAAACACCTCTTTACTTACGTGATTAAATACTTGTAGTATCAAATTTAGAATTTGTATGAGTTAATAAAATAAAACCAAATGCTAAGCTTAGAAAGGCCTTATTACAAAACAAAAGTCCCAATTTAAAATAAAGTATAGTAAGAAACGAGTTTATGAAAGAAAAGGGCATTATGGCCTCTAAGAGTCCGCCTTAGCTCCCACATCTATGATCTACTGATTACCTGAAAAATTAAAGAAGGGGTGAGTCACTGGGACTCAGTGTGTAAATTCTCCCACATTATACAAACGACTCGTGGCCCACAATCACACAGTGGGCCTTAGCCCATATAAAAAACATACAACCATATGAATGCAATAAGCCCAACACAAACCTAGTTTTTCCATCCTCTACACGCTAACCCGTACTAGCCCATCACACCGTGGGGATTTCTACAATCAACCCTCCATCCGCTACACTCCATTTCGACAGTCATGCTGCCGGTTATAAACCATCACTAGGTGACCAAATAATACATCGTGGCTTAGCCACCGATCATAATGTGACCCAATAAATCATATATATATCGTGGCTTAACCACTGATCACTACGTGACCCAATTAATGTATGTACATATATTTATATCGTGGCATAGCCACTGATCACTACGTGACCAAACAATCATGCACTTCCCCTTCATATCAATCCCATACCCTATAGACTACATACATATCCTAACGAATGCAACATGCTATCCATAACACAATAGATTACCACACATATATTCGTCCATGCAAAGAAAACGATACGGTCACGTACCTGGCACTTCTAGCCTTACCCCTAAGGGCATCATGACTGTCTAAACAGCCTTTTCCGACTTTTCAGCCCATACAATAGTTAGTACAGATAAAGTAAAGTGTGTGGAGGTTTACACACCTAATAACACGCAATACCACGCTTTCTATGCCGACATTATCGCTAATAGGAACCATCGCTATCATCTACTATTTCGCCAAAAGCCGCCCACACACCCGTGGCCAATCTCGAACAGCAGACACCGCGCGTTTCTTGAACTTTGGGGCTGGGACTACGGGTCCAACCCCTTCATTTGCTTGACAAGCGTTTGTATCCATAAAAAAGATCTTGGTCAATAGACCAGATTAAAACATTGAAGTAAAGAACGAAGACGAATAAACACTCAAAGTAAAAATCCCTTACTTAGATCGATAGATCCCGAAGACTATGAAACTTGGATTAAGCACTGATTAAAAGTCTAAGTCAACTAGAATCGAATGCCCTTTAACACCCTTCAATCGCCAACCAAAAGCCGAAAACGTGAAGACAAGCCCTTACTTCGATCGGTCAAAGCCATAAGACAAGATTAATGCTTTCGGCACCTATAAAGGGGAGAAAAGAGAATTGAGATTAAAAGAATAATACCTACCCTGATCAAAAGAATCCGATTGGCAGAGTTGTGGAGCAGAGTGACGACAACTACTATGAGTAGGGACAGGGTATGCTTCAGCAACAGAGAGTCAAGGAGAAAGGCTTATGAGATTCGGCTAAGTAGGATGGAATCAAGGAGTTGAGAACGGAGTTAAGGGTTTTGGCCTCTAAGAAAGAAACAATTGGGAGAAGAGGAATAAAAATAAGATAGAAAGAAGTGATAGGAATGGTAAAAAAGAAGAAGAATTTTTGGTAGGACCTAAGTGAATTCAGTTTTGGCAGAAAAAGAAGAGGAGAAAAAAACCTCAAATGCCAAAAATAAGAAGAGAACTCTCACTTTACTAAACACAATTTCGGCACCTAATAACCCAAAAGTCGAAAATGCATTAGTTTTGAGAACAAAAAGCCTATGCTCTAAAGTAAAAATTCAGCACACCCTAGCCACACCAAAATCGATTTCTCCCCCTTGCTCCTAGTGTCCAACATTTGGCCACCACTTACTCCCATATCTTATCCCATGTTTTCCTCTTAGCCTCATCTTCATATCTTTTGACTTAATCCACACTCACCCATGCAGAGTCCCAGCCGAATCCATCACTCAGGCTCCTTAGGCACAAAAAAATAACACTCCCATTTGCTGCCAACGCAATTCGAACCTGCTCCCTCACAACTTCCCTGTGGCGTCACCTACCTACACCTTGAGTGGCGCCTCCTTGCCACTTTACCAATTAGATTCTTGTGTCAACTACCCCACTTAAGTACCCTTAAGGCCCACTTCAACTAGCTCTCCCTTGCAGTGCCTAAAAACAAAATTTCTACCAAGGCTGAGGCTTAACCTCGAGCCTTCCCGAAACCTATAAATACACCAGAATAACACACATAGCACAGCATATACACATAACACATTACAAATACAGAGCCCCCTATTTAGGATGTTACAGTTCTACCGCCCTTAAAGAAATTTTGGCCCAAAAATTACCCAGTCAAAAGAGGTGAGGGTATTGCTTTTGTATAACATCCTCTGGCTCCCATGTAGTTTCCTCTGACCCGTGATTCCTCCACAGAACCTTAACTAAAGGAACCAATTTCCTTCGCAAAACTTTAACATCTCGCTCCAAGATCTGAACTAGTTTCTCTTCAAAGGATAAATCAGGCCTTACTTTGAGTTTCTCCAACGGTATCACATGGGATGGATTTGAACGGTAGCGTCTCAACATTGAAATATGAAACACATCATGAATCTTACTTAACTCCGAAAGTAGCTCGAGCTGATAAGCAACTGGTCCTACACGCTTCAACACACGATAAGGCCCGATGAACCTGGGGCTTAGCTTACCCTTCTGTCGAAACCTCATAATTTTTTTCCACGGTGACACCTTTAAGAAAACCTGGTCACCCACTACAAATTCTATGTCCCTCCGCTTCAGGTCAGCGTAGGATTTTTACCTGTCAGAAGCTTTCTTCAACCTAGTTCAGATCAACTCAACCTTGTTCTCTGCTTTTAAAACCAGTTCAGACCCAATACCTGACGCTCACCCAACTCTGTCCAACACGTAGGTGTACGACACTTTCGCCCATACAATGCTTCATATGGTGCCATCCGAATACTGGACTGAAGGCTGTTGTTATATGCGATTTCAGCCAACGGTAAAAATTCTTCCCAACTACCCTTAAAATCGAGGATACAACCTCTCAACATGTCTTCTAAGATCTGAATTACCCTTTCTAATTGTCTGTCCGTCTCCGGATGAAACACCATACTAAAATCTAATTTTGTACCCAACGCTTGGTGCAATGCCCTCCAAAATCTTGACGTAAATCTAGGATCTCTGTCTGAGATGATGGACACAGGTACCCCATGCAACCTCACAATCTCCGTTATATACAACTTAGCCAACCTCTGAAGAGAGTAATCGACCCGAACCGGTATAAAATGAGTGGACTTCGTCAATCGATCAATGACTACCCATGTCGAATCCTTCTTAGTAGGCGTAAGGGGTAGCCCACTAACAAAATCCATAGTGATCCTCTCCCATTTCCATTGCGGGATCTTTACCGGCTGTAATAACCCCAAAGGCAACTGATGCTCCACTTTTACCTGTAGACATGTCAAACATCTACCCACAAATTTGGTTACCTCTCGCTTCAGACCTAGCCACCAAAATTGTTCTCGTAAATCTTAATACATTTTACTTCCCCCTAGATGCATAGCGTATGGGCTATTATGCGCTTCCTGAAGAATCATCTGCCTCAATTCCACGTCCTTCGGCACGCAAACTTTCTTTCAGAAACACAGGACCCTATCCTCATTCAGACTATAACCCTCTACCTCACCATGTTGCATTTGAGATAGTCGAGCACTCAAGTCATCATCCTGCAACTGCTTTTCTTTAATTTGATCTATCCACGTCGGCTTCACCTGAAGCTCAGCTAATAAACTCCCATCTTTATACAGGCTAAGATGGGCAAACATCGCCCTCAGATCCGAGATTACTTTCTGACTTAGCACATCTGCCACCACGTTAGCTTTACCCGGATGGTATTCAATTGAACAATCATAATCCTTTAATAACTTAATCCACCTCCTCTGCCTCAAGTTCAACTCCTTCTGGGTAAGGAGATATTTCAAACTCTTATGATCTGTATAAATGACGAATTTCTCTCCATACAGATAATGTCTCCAGATCTTCAAGGCAAAAACCACCATTGCCAACTCTAAATCGTGTGTGGGATAATTTAGCTCATGCAGTCTTAACTGTCGAGACGCATAAGCAACAAATTTTCCACCTTGCATCAACACACATCCTAACCCCGTGTGTGAAGCATCACAGTAAACCATGAACTCTTTTCCAGCCTTCGGCTGAATCAAAACTGGAGCTTCCATCAACACCCTCTTCAGCTTCTCAAAGCTTTCTTGTTGCTTATCACCCCACACAAAAGGTACTCCCTTTCTCAACAACTTGGTTAAAGGTGCCACAATTAAGGAGAACCCCTCAACGAACCTCCTGTAATACCCAACAAGACCAAGAAAACTCTGAATTTCTGTCACAGACCTGGGTGATTTCCAATCCATGACAACTTTAATTTTCCGGCGATCAACTCTGACCCCTTCCGTCGACACAATGTGTCCCAGAAAAGTAACCTCACTTAGCCAAAATTCATGCTTACTGAATTTAGCGTACAATTTTTTCTCCCTTAAGATTTGTAGAACCACTCGAAGATGCGGATCATGCTCCTCCCCCGACCTTGAATATACTAGGATATCGTCTATAAATACTACGACAAACTGGTCCAAATAGGGTTAGAATACTCGGTTCATCATATCCATAAACGCTACTGGTGCATTGGTCAACCCAAACGGCATCACCAAGAATTCGTAATGGCCATAACGGGTCTTGAAAGTCGTCTTATAAATATCTGATTCTTTGACCTTAAGCTGATGATATCCTGATCTCAAATCTATCTTTGAGAATACTGACGCCCCTTTCAATTGATCAAACAATTCATCAATCCTCGGCAATGGATATTTGTTCTTGATAGTCAACTTGTTCAGCTGACGGTAGTCAATGCACATACGCATTGATCCATCCTTCTTCTTAACAAATAGCACTGGCGCTCCCCAAGGCAATACACTTGGTCGGATGAATCCCCGTTCCAACAGTTCCTGAATCTGAGCTTTCAGTTCCACCAACTCCTTCGGCGCCATTCTATATGGTGCAATGGACACTGGTGCTGTCTCTGAAAGAAGATCAATTTCGAACTCCACCTCGCGATCCGGGGGTAGTCCTAGAAGTTTTTTTGGGAAAATGTCAGAAAATTCCCTCACCGTTCTAACATCCCCTACAGTTGACTCTTGGAGCTCCAGAGCACAAACAAAGGCTACGAATGCCCTACATCCTTTTCTTACCATTCTTTCAGCCTTTAGAGCGGACACCATGTTAGACAAGTAGTTTCTCCTTTCCCCTATCACCACCACCTCATCCTCCTGAAGAGTCCTTAGTACCACACGCTTGGCTGCACAGTCCAAATTTGCTCGATATTTTACTAACTAGTCCATACCTAAGATCAGATCGAACTTCCCAAATGGTAGTTCCATTAAATCCACCAGAAAAACTGCCCCTTGCACTTTTAGAGGTACATCTCTATATAGTCTGTTCACCACTATCGTCTGACCTAGCGGGCTAATTACCATCATCTCCATAGAAATAATCTCAGAGTCTATACTTAAAGTTCCAGATACTACACTAGCAACATAAGAATGCGTCGATCCAATATCAATTAATGCAGAAAAAGGCAAACCAAAAATTAAGAACGTACCGGTTATGACATCCGGTGCATCCCCTTCCTCTCGACGTCTAGTTGCATAGACCAACCCCGACTGTCTCGCATCGGTGTTCCCTGCACCTCTGCCTGGTGTTCCACAACCTCGGCCATAACCATTACCCCCTCTGGCTAGACCACGACCTTTCTGCGGTTGTTGACCTCCTCTACCTGACTGAGCATTAGCCTGTCCTACTAGCCCTGCGCCACCCCGATCTTGTGGACAGTCCCTAACTTGATGATCAGTAGACCCACACCTGAAACATCTTCTCTCACCTACCCAACACTCGCCCGAATAAAATCTACCACATTGGGCACACCTCTGAGGCTGACTATTACAAATAGATCTCATACCCCGACTCGGCCCATCCATCTTAGGTCTTTTCTGAAAACGTCCCGTTGACCCTGACGATCTAAAACTCCTCTTATTTCTATCCCTATCTCTATCATGATTCCGCTTCTCGGACCGTTTAACTTTCTCGGCTATCTTAGCCTTTTCCACTAAAACCGCAAACTCCCTTTCTCGCTGTGGAGCTATCAGCACACGCAAATCATCCCTCAGACCATCCTCAAACCGAACACAACGCTCATGGTCTGTGGCCACTATTCCCCGAGCATAACGACTCAAGCGTAGGAATTTTGCTTCATATTCAGCCACCAATTTATTTCCCTAGACCAGATTCAGAAATGCCCTACGCTGTGCATCCACATATCTCGATCCGATGTACTTACTCTGGAATACCGACTTGAAGAAATCCCAGGTAATGCGGTCAGCCACTGAACCATCCCTAACTGTAAGCCACCATTGATACGCCTCATCCCGGAGAAGAGACACCACTCATTTCAGCTTTTCCTCTTCTGCAAAGTCGAGATCATCCATTATACGCTCCACTGCCTCCAGCTAATACTTAGCTGTACTAGGAGCTACGCCGAAAATACCTCTGAACATTTCTGTTCCATTAGCCCAGAGTCGTTCCGACACAGATTTTCGAGCCCCTGTACCCATGCCTGCCCCAGCAACTCTCTCCAATACCCGTAGCATCGCCTGAGACACTGCATCTTCTCTGCCGATTTGGTCCTGATATTCTTCTTCCACAGCTGGCGGTACTGGCATCTCATTTCCTAACTCATGACCAGACCCTATCGGTTTCGACACAACAATCTTGCCTCTACCACGGCCACGTACACCATGCCCCCAGTGCTTATAACTAATGTTTGTGACTTAATCTGATTAAAAGATTTATGAGTTAGTATCTTCCACTGTCTTATTACCGAGCAATTTTATGCGACTTAGCTTTAAAGAGTAGTTTTCATAAAACATGTCACAAGCTAGAGGTTTCAGTCCCTAAAGTTTAAGTTTCCCTATGCTAACAACATATCCATCTAGTCGAATAAGCATTTTATGCATACATTACCAGGATTTAGAACACTTACCTGCGTGGATCGGTTACCGGTAGACTCGGATGCCATATTCTGATCAAAACCTTAATTTTTACTTTGATTTTATACAACCTTTTTGAACCCATTTCACAGCCCAAGTTTTGTAACCTAGCTCTGATACTAAAAATGTAACACCCCAACTCAGTGTATACGTTATGACCGAATCTGGTATGCTACAGTGTGACGCAAAATTATATTTATATGGAATTTGGGGAAAAACCCGAAGATTTGGAAACATTCCAATTAAAGAGATGTCTCGAAAGCTGAGATTTGTTAGTTAGAAAAGTAATAAAAGTTCCATTTGTGTAAACTGAAAAGTCGATAGATTTGGAAACATATGAACTACAACGCCCGTTTCATGTTACTCATCTTTGTAAAACACCTCATTACTTACGTGATTAAATACTTGTAGTATCAAATTTAGAATTTATATGAGTTAATAAAATAAAACCAAATACTAATCTTACAAAGGCCTTATTACAAAACAAAAGTCCCAATTTAAAATAAAGTATAGTAAGAAATGAGTTTATGAAAGAAAAGGGTATTATGGCCTCCATAAGTCTGCCTAGGCTCCCACATCCACGATCTACTGATTACCTGAAAAATTAAAGAAGGGGTGAGCCACCGGGACTCAGTGTGTAAATTCTCTCACATTATACAAACGGCTCGTGGCCCACAATCACACATTGGGCCTTAGCCCATATAAAAAAATACAACCACATGAATGCAATAAGCCTAACCCAAACCTAGTTTTTCCATCCTCTACACGCCAACCCGTACCAGCCCCTCACACCGTGGGGATTTCTACAATCAACCCTCCATCTGCTACACTCCATTTCGAGAGTCATGCTGCCAGTTATAAATCGATCACTAGGTGACCAAATAATACATCGTGGCTTAGCCACCGATCACAATATGACCCAATAAATCATATATATATATATCGTGGCTTAACCACTGATCACTACGTGACCCAATTAATATATGTACATATATATATCGTGGCGTAGCCACCGATCACTACGTGACCAAATAATCATGCAGTTCCCCTTTATATCAAACCCATACCCCATGGACTACATACATATACTAACGAATGCAACATGCTATCCATAACACAACAGATTACCACAAATATATTCGTCCATGCAAAGAAAACGATACGGTCACATACCTGGCACTCCTAGCCTTACCCCTAAGGGCATCACAACTGTCCACACAGCCTTTTCCGGCTTTTCAGCCCATACAATAGTTAGTACAGATTAAGTAAAGTGTGTGGAGGTTTACACACCTGATAACACGCAATATCACGCTTTTTATGTCGACACAATCACTAATAGGAACCACTGCTATCTGTCTACTATTCTGCTCAGAAGCCGTCCTACAACCTGGTGGCCAATCTCGAACAGTAGACACTATACGTTTCTTGAACTTTGGGGCTGGGACTACGGGTCCAACCCCTTCATTTACTTGACAAGCGTTTGTATCCATGAAAAAGATCTTAGTCAATAGACCAGATTAAAACATTGAAGCAAAGAATGAGGATGAATAAACACTCAAAGTAAAGATCCCTTACCTAGATCGATAGATCCCGAAGACTATGAAACTTGGATTAAGCACCGATTAAAAGTCTAAGTCGACTAAAATCGAATGCCCTTTAACACCCTTCAATCGTCGACCAAAAGCTAAAATCACGAAGACAAGCCCCTACTTCGATCGGTCAAATCCATAAGACAAGATTAATGCTTTCGGCATCCATAAAGGGGAGAAAAGAGAATTGAGATGAAAAGAATAATACCTACCCTGATCAAAAGAATTCGATTGGCAGAGTTGTGGAGCAGAGTGACGACAACTACTATGAGAAAGGACAAGGTATGCTTCGGCAATAGAAAGTCAAGGAGAAAGGCTTATGAGATTCGGCTAAGTAGGATTGAATCAAGGAGTTGAGAATAGAGTTAAGGGTTTCGGCCTCTGAGAAAAAAACAATTGAGAGAAGAAAAACAAGATAGAAAGAAGTGATAGGAATGGTAAAGAAGAAGAAGTATTTTCGGTAGGACCTAAGTGAATTTGGTTTTGGAAGAAAAAGAAAAGGAGAAAGAAAACCTCAAATACCGAAAATAAGAAGAGAACTCTTACTTTACTGAACACAATTTCGGCACCTACTAACCGAAAAGCCAAAAATGTATTATTTTTGAGAACAAAAAGCCTATGCTCCAAAGTAAAAATTCGGCACACCCTAGCCACACCGAAACTGATTTCTCCCCCTTGCTCCTAGTGTCCAACATTCGGCCACCATCTACACCCATATCTTATCCCATGTTTTCCTCTTAGCCTCATCTTCATATCTTTTGACTTAATCCACACTCACCCATGCATAGTCCCAGCCGAATCCATCACTTAGGCGCTTTAGGCAAAAAAAAATAACACTCCCATTTGCTGTCAACGCAATTCGAACCTGCTCCCTCACAACTTCCCTGTGGCGTCACCTACCTACACCTTGAGTGGCGCCTCCTTGCCACTTTACCAATTAGATTCTTGTGTCAACTACGCCACTTAAGTACCCTTAAGGCCCACTTCAACTAGCTCTCCCTTGCAGTGCCTAAAAATAAAATTTTTACCAAGGCTCAGGCTTAACCTCGAGCCTTCCCGAAACCTCTAAACACACTAGAATAACACGCATAGTACATCATACACACATAACACATTACAAATGCAGAGCCCCCTACTTAGGATGTTACAAGGTAGTGGCTTAAGCATGAAGAATGGTTCTTACACTTTAACACAGACCTAGACCTAGACTAACAACTCTAAGCAACCATTTTTCTTGTACACATGTTTCACTTTTGCAAAGTATAAGTACTTACCTTACACGAAATATAAAGTAAGAATACTAGACAAATGGAACTAAGAAGGAACTCACTAGGAATACGACAAAGTTTAGATAGTAAGACCTTTTCCTTTTTCACTCAGACCTTCTATAATGTCTTGAGCTAAAATATGGATAATTACACTTATCAGATCATTACTCCTTTGAATCTAAACATACATGCAAGAAACACTAACACATAACCCAGAATTAAGAACTTTCATTCCTTAAATATAATTGTAACACTTATGCTTGCAGAGCTAAAAATACATAAATAACTATAAAAATAACCTAGGGTTAATCAGTATTTACCAAAGAGCTAAAACAAACGTGGGAGGTAGCTGAATACAATGAACCCAACCTTAGTAAGGTTTTTAGACTTAAGCTTTGAGAGAGAGGATGTCGATAAAATCAAGAAGAAGATGAATGAAAAGAACACGCAAAGTTTATCGGTGAAGACACTGATATCCTTATATACTTAAGCATAAAAACAAAGTTTAGTGGAAGTATCAGATTATTCAACTAGCATCCTTGATTTTCATGAATAAGTGTGTTTATCATAATTTAAGTCTTATCAACTACAGTATCATAGCTCCATTCTGACCAGTTATCACTAGACTAACTAAATAGTATTATAAAAATAATAAAAAAATATATGAAACTACTAATTTGACGACTTCGCTAAAACATATAAGGTGGTGTATACCCCATAGAAGAATTTGCCAAGACATAGAATTCACCAATCGACGCATACATAGAATCTTATACTTGGTCATATCTAATACTTTACTTACTCAATGCTATACTTAGTACAATTAAAAATAGCCAAATATAGAGACTTCGTCGGGCGGGCTATTACAGGTTCACAGGATAATGTGAAAGAAGTTCGCGAGATGCGAATTGTGAAAGACTTTTCTGATTAGTTACCTAAGTTACCTCCAAACCACGAAGTGGAGTTCACCATTGAGTTGTACCCTGGTAGTTCACCAGTGTCTATTACACTGTATCATATGACACCCAAAGAGCTTAAGGAGCTGGATATACAACTTCAAGAGTTAATCGATAGAGGCATCATTTGACCAAATATATCACCTTGCGATTCACCAGTGTTATTTGTGAAGAAAAAGGATGGTACCCTAAGGATGTGCACCAACTGCAGGTAGTTGAACAAACTGATTGTAAAAAACAAGTACCCTTTGCCAAGAATTTATAATTTGTTTGACCAGCTGCAAGGTGCCATAGTATTTTTGAAGATCGATTTAAGATTTCGTTACTACCAACTTAAGGTGAAGGAGTCTGACATGTTGAAGACAGCTTTCAAAATGAGGTATGGGCATTATGAGTTTCTGGTGATGCCCTTTTGGGTTAACAAATGCACCTGCAAAATTCATAGATCTGATGGCTCGAGTGTTCCATGAATACTTGGATCATTGTATGGTGGTGTTCATAGATGATATTTTGGTGTATTCACAAATTGAGGAAGAGTACGATACTCATCCGCAAACTGTGTTGCAAGTTCTGCGAAAGAAGCAACTGTTCGCAAATTTCAGCAAGTATGAGTTTTGGCTTAAGGAAGCTATGTTTTTAGGGCCCATAGTTTTAGTTGAAGGGGTTCACACAGACCCAAATAAAATCGAAGCCATTGTGCAATGGAGATCACCAAGAAGTGTTACTGGAGTGTGAAGCTTCTTAGGGCTCGTAGGTTGTAACAATTCGTTTTTAATGGTGTCAGAAATAGTGGTTTTAGGACCACAAATTCGACGAGTGATTTCAAAAATATTATTAATTAATAGTTATGAGCCAAATATAATATTATTAAAATTTTAGTTTAATAAATTTTGTTAATTTAAAGAATAATTAAGTTTAAGTAGTATGTTCCTAAAGTCAAGTGGTTTTAGAAAATGAGGTATCGGAATCTCATTTCTAAAAAATGAGCTCGTAAATATTTTTTACTGAATATTTACGGAGTGATTATATAGGTATATTGAAATTAGGTTCAGAAATTTTGATGATTTGATATTCAATTGAGAAAAAAGGGCTAAATCGTAAAGGCTGTAAAAGTTATTTGCTATAGGTTTATTTGTATTAAGTGGTTATAAAAGTATGAGATGAATGTTTTAAAGTGAATGTAACATCCTAGAATTAGGGGTTCTGCATTTTAGGCTTTTCTGTATGCTTGGTTTGTTCTGTTGTTATTTAAATGTGCTTGGGGGTCTTGTTGAGGCTCGGGTTCAAGCCAGAGCCTTGGTAAAATTTTTTGTTTCGGGCATCTAAGGGGGGAGAGCTAGTAGGACCAGGTCTTAAGTTTATTTGTGTGTGTTTGTTGGTACACAAGAAGCATGTGTCCAAGTGGAGGTGGCGTCACTTGTAGGAGCAGAAAGGGAGGAGTTCGAATCCCATAAGCCTCATTATAAAGCTTTATTTTTGGTGCCAGGATGGAGAGGAGATGGTTTCAGAGGGACTCTTAAAGGGTGGTGGTTGAATGGATCAATGCATTCAAATGGATAGACAAGAGAGCTTGGAGGAGTTTGAATTGGTCAAACAAATTTGAATAAGTGATGGGGAGTATTTGGTGGAGCAAATCAAGGGATTTGATGTTGGTGGAGGTGTTGGTCGAATGTGGGGAGCTTGGAGGGGATTTCGGTTTAGTTGCTAGGATAGGTGTGTGTGTCGAAATTCTCTTGAGTAGTAAGCATTTTCATTTTGGCATTTTCGGTCATATAGGGAGAGTGCCAAATTTTTGCAAGGGTCTTAGGGAGTTCTTTCTTTTTCTCCCATTCGATTTTCTACTTCTCTTTGTGCCGAAACTTTCAACTTTCTTCTCTTCATTTCTTCTTGCTTCTTTGACATTAGCCGAAGCTAGGGTTTGTAACATCCCAAATTTGGGCCTAGTAGGATTGGGCCCAATGGGCCTTGGGCATAGTAGCGGTTAAAATTTTTGAGAATAAGAGAACGGCTTTAATGCAAGTTGGATCTAGTAGGTGAGTGATTTTGGAAGGTTAGAGGGCTTCTATGAAGTCTCGAGTTCAAGTTAGGCCTTAGGAAAAATTTTGGTTTTAGGTGAATAAAACCCTGGTAGTTAGTAGGTAGGCTTTAAGAATAAAATGTGGAGAAAATGACACAAGTGGAGTGTGTGGTTTAGTGGCAAAGTGACACCACTTAGGGAGCAAGGGAGTGACGCCACAGGGAAGGAAGGAGATCCAAGGTTCAAGGTGTGGCACTTGCGTTTCTTTTTGGTATTTTTTCAAATTGAATTTAGACCTTGGCCATAGATTTATATTTAGTTGCGCATGGTTTTAGTCACAAGAGGAGCTTGTGGCTTAGTGGCAAGTGGCGTGAATTGGCTGATGGGAGAGCTTGGGTTCAAATCTCATAGAAAGCAAGGGAGTATTTAGTTTGCGGATTGGACGACAAGAGTTTAAGTTGGATTTAAACTCTACTGACGGAGGGATCCCACATCGGAAAGATACAAGGAAGGAAGGTGCGAAGCTAGCTATATATAGAGCTGTCTAGGAGGAGATTAGGCATACCTGGTTGGCGTTGGATGTAGGAGTGCTCGGAGCACAGTTTAGCAGCTTCAGACTCCTATCAGGTGTGTATTCTCTCTACTCTAGCTGTAGAGCGGCATATGCCAAAGTACCGGCGACATGACGATAGTAACCACACGAGCGTGCGAGCGCACGTGTGGGGCCTCAACGCGATATAGTTGAGGCCATCAGTAGTGTTCTTATAGGTGTGGCCTATTGGGCCACGATGGCCCGAAAAGGGTCAAGTGGGCTCAATAGGCCCGGGGTCCCATATGAGTAAATTGTAAGATTGAGTAGTAGATAGTGAACTAGACTATGTGAATCTCATATATGTGGCTAGGTTTAGGCTGAATGGGCCACACGAGTGTGTAGGCCTACTTGGGCCGAGAATGGGCCTTAGGCCCATTCGCATCATTATCTCTGTTTAGAATACTTGAGTCATTCGAGGCGACAGTGGACCTTCTGTTGGATCATTAATACCTTGATTTTTAAAATGACTAAAATACCCCTGGTTTATAAAATTATCGAAATACCCCTGATTTGTAAAATTACCGAAATACCCCTAGTTTGTAAAATTATTGAAATACCCCTGGTTTACAAAATTATCGAAATACCCCTAGTTTGTGAATTATTAAAATACCCCTGGTTTGCAAAATTATCGAAATACCCCTAGTTTAAGAAATTACCGAAATACCCCCAGTTTGCGAAATTACTATTTTACCCCTAAACGACAAAACGACCGCTGTACCTTCGTGGTAGTACTTGCATTTTATGTGTTAATTGTATGATTGATTATGTTTGAGATACAATGCATACAGGAATTAGTTATGAGTAGAATTACTGAACTACCCCTGAAGGGTAAGATTACCGGAATACCCTTACAGGGTAAAATGACTGATTTGCCCTTGTAGGTAAGTGATTGACTTGTGCTATGATATGATCGGTTTGGCTATGGTTGTATAATTGATATGCTTTTATTACATGTTTAAATGATTGCTATTGAGCATGGCCATTCTGCATACACGTGTAATGATTGAGCGTGACATACACGACATATTGCATGGGGTTGGGATATTGTTGATCGGGGAAGTATATATCAGTGGCTCTGCCACATTCTGTATAATGGCTATATGCCAACCTAAATATGGCTCCGTTCCATCTTGATTATGGCTTTGTGCCAATCGTATTTACCCAAGGCTGTGTGCCGATTATATTACCGTCGCTGATGGCTATGTGCCAAGCATAATATAGTTATTGATGACTCTGTGTCAATCATATTTACCCAGGGCTGTGTGCCGATTATATTATTATTTTGGTGGCTCTGCCACATTGTTTCAATGGCTTGGTGCCACATATATCAGTGACTCTGTCACATTATATTGGCATTGAGCAGCATGACTGTCAGCATGACTGCCAAAGAGGAGTGTAGAGGATGGAGGGTTGATTGTAGAGATCCCCACAGGTGTGCTGAGGTTGGATATATGGAGCAAAGTGTAGAGGATGGAATACTAGGTTGGGCTGGGTTGCATTGCATTCACTATTTATGCCATGTTGTTAGGGCTACGGCCCGATTCGACTAAATATAAGCTTCGCCAATTTCATTACCGTGAGAGCTAAGGCTCATGTGCTTCTCGTGGGCTTAGGCCCGATTATCGCTCAGATAGGGGATTACACACTGAGTTCTCGTAACTCACCCATCTGCTTAATTTTGCAGGTAATTCCTAGCTTTGCGAATTTGGAGTCGAGGTGAACTCTGTGGTGGCCATACATCGTAGCTTAATAAATTCCATTTTGCGGTACTATAGATTTTATTTAAATTTGGGTTTTTATTTTGTAATAAGGACTTTTGTATTTTATTTTGGTTTTAGCTTTTAATTCGGTTACTGCTTATTAATTTTGAATGCTCAATTTGGGATTTTCTAAAACATTAATAACGGTTTTTCTATAATATTAATACACGGTTTCAAACTATAATGGATAAAACTCCAGATTTTCTTAACGTTGATAACTCTTTTCAAAATATCACATGTCTACAATAATTTAAATGTTGTTTTTTTGAAACTCATTGAGTTGGATTAATTATAAACAAGATCATCGAAAATAGCAACGACAATGTTTTTGCAAAGAGAACTATAAAACAGATTGGATTTTTCACAAGCAACAAAACTTGATATTTTTAACGAACGTGTAGATTCTTTAACAACCTGTCCATGTGACATGCCAAGATCCAGTCATAACGTCTAGGTCAGGTTTGGGGTGTTATAGGGTGACCACTCGAACATTTCTTTCTTTTTTCCTTTCATTCTTTTTCTTTAACGATTTTCTCTTCTACACTCTCATAGCCGAATCTCAGTTTCCATTTGCTTTTCTCTCCTCTTTGGTTTTCTTTTGTTTTACTCTAAAGATGAAATAGTCTTCTTCATCTTTTCTCTTCTACACTCTTTTCTTCTCTAGCCGAAACATACTTCTCACTTTTTTCTCTTGTGTGTTTCATTTCTACACCTTTTCACCATAGCAAATCTCCTTTGACACCACACTAAATCTATTCTTACACTCTTTTTCTCTTAGCTGAACATTGCAAAGCAATGTGCTAGGAATCTTTGGCCGTAGGAAGTCTCTTCATTCGGTTTTGGTTGGTTAAGGTGAGGGGAGACTCTTTCGTTTCTTTCTTTATTTCTTTCGATTTTGTGTGGTCATAGCCGAATGGCTATTTTTTTATTGGTGTTTAGATTTTAGCTAATCTCTTCTTCTTCTTCTCTCGTTTTGGAACATTTACTTCGGGAAACCCTAGTGGCCAAACGTTTGAAGTCTGAAGCCAGAAGGTCTGTTGATTGCTGAATCTTACCTTTCTATTCGGGTTTTAAGGTAAGGAGCCCTCTTTTGTTCTTTGTGATCAGCCTCTATTCATTTACCTTGTCTTAATTAAACCCCTTGTTGGGGAAAATCTTTGTTTCACTATAGTATCAGATCGATCAAGTCTCTTCATAGATGCGAAGTGCTAGCCAAACTAAGGAGGAGTGGACCCAGAACCTCTGCTCCTAAATTTAAAAGACGTCTTTGTGTCGTAGCTTGAGACTTTTATCTGCTATGGTAGAGAGCCGACGCTCGCTCGATAGGCAAATCATTTATTATCATTGCTAGTGAGAGTGTCGACGTAGAGAGTCTAGTCTTACGTGTAATCAGGTGTGTAATACTCACACTTTTCTTTATTGTTTGTGTTAATAACTGTGTTGGTCGAAAGCCAAAATGACTGTACAGATAGTCGAGATACCCTTATGGGTAAGGTTGGAGATACTAGGTAAGTACCGTTATGATTGCCTTTCGTATAACATGATTATGTACCTGTTGTATACTGTTAGTACGTTTGCATGGGTTTTGGGATATGATTGAAAGGGGAAATGTGATTTAGTGACTTCTGTCACAGTGGTTTGGGACCACAGTGGTTTGGAACCACGTATACATATATTTATCAGTTACTTATCTTAGTGGTTTGGTACCACAGTGGGTTGGCCCCACATATACTTATCAGAGATTGTCACAGTGGTCTAGGGCCATAGTGGGTTGGCCCCACGTTTATATATTCTGTGACTCTGTCACAAGTGGTCTGGGACCACAGTGGTTTGGAACCATAATGGCTTGATGCCACGGGTGTTTGGCCGATTCAGGTGACCTAGAGGATGGAAAACTAGGTTGGGCTGGGTTTCATTGCATACATATTTTGTAATATGCTATATTGTATGGGCTAAGGCCCAATGTGCATCTGTAAGCTTCAGGCCCAGATTGTGTGATAAGAGGATTTACACACTGAGTCTCGGTGACTCACCCCTCTGCTTAATTTTGCAGGTAATCCCTAGATCGCGAATTTAGAGCCGAGGCAGACTTTGAGGTGGCCATGCAATATCTTCCCATAAACTTTTGGTTCTTATTTAAAAATTTTTTTATTATGGGATTTTGCAATGTAATAAGGCCTTCAAAATTTTAATATGGTTTTTGATTTAATGCAGTTATTATTATATTTTGAATTGCTAAACACAAAGTTTCCCTAAAAATATAATTAAACGTTTTCCAAAATATTAACAAGCGGATAACATGCGGATTAATAATTAAATTCGAAAATCCATTTAAAACCACAAACTCAATTTACAAAATGACATGTTTCGGAATACCTATAGTTTTCGATTTTCGTATCACAAACCTATCTTCGACTATTAAGATTATTCATAATTTTTTTTGCAAGGAAGCCATAAAGCTGAATTTGATTTTCCAAAATGCTAACACATCGCGAAGTATATTTTATTTCAAAAGTTCAATAAAACCATCATTTTATGTGACATACCAGATCCGATCGTAACGTTTAGGCTGGGTTTGGGGTGTTACAATTGTGGTATCAGAGCTAGGTTTCAAAAACTCGACGTGGAAATGGGTTCAAAACTATTTTAAAAAGTTGGTTTGGAATATGGTTTAGGAAAAAAATACATGTTTTCGAGATGCATGGCACCCGAGTCTCCAACACCAATCCGTACTGTAAGTTTTCTGATTATTGTTTAATTTCTTATGGAAAGATTATATTGTGATTGATAGTTTTAAGAACTTCAACTTTAGAGATTAAGACTTTTAGAATTATATCTTGCGAAAAAACTTACTTCTAATTCTATTTTCATAAGATTATCGGGTAATAAATAGTGAAAGATATGCTAATTCATAAAATTTTAATCAGATTAAGTCGATTCTGTGGTCATGAGAACTAGAAGACGTGGATGTTGTATGCGCGGTCGTGGTAGAGGCCGGGGTGTTGAGGCTGAACCCACGGAATCAAGACATAGGTCAGAAGGTGAAGTGCCAGCATCACTAGTAGCGAAAGCGAGGTCTCAGGACCAATCTGAAGGGGACGATGCTTTGTCCCAAGCTATGCTGCGTGTTTTAGAGCGGGTTGCTGGAGCTAGCACAGGATCAGTAGCTCAAAAATCTATTCCGGAGCGACTTCGAGCTAATAGGCAGAGATATTTAGGGTATTTCGGTCCGGCTCCTAAGCGTGGTGAATCATCGCTAGAGACGGTGGATCGAATCATGGACGATCTTGACTTTATCACAGATGAATAGTTAAAAGGAGTAGTGTCCCTCATTCGAGATGAAGCGTACTAATGGTGGCTCACAGTAAGGGATGGTACATCAGCAGACCGTATTACCTGGGATTTCTTCAAGATAGCATTCCAGGGAAAGTATGCTGGGGTGAGTTATGTGGATGCTCAGAGGAAGGCATTTCTGAATTGGGTCCAGGGGAATAAGTTAGTAGCTGAGTATGAGGCAAAGTTCCTGCGTCTAAGCCGTTATGCTAGGGTATCGTCGCAACTGATTACGAGCGTTGTGTTCAATTCGAGGATGGTTTGAGGGATGAGTTGTGAGTACTGATAGCTCTGCAACGGGAAAGAGAGTTTGCTAATCTGGTTCAGAAGGCAAAGATAGCTGAAGAGGTGAAGCGGACAGACAAGCAGAATTGGATAAGGATAGGGGTAGGAACAAGAGGAATTTTGGGTCGTCAGGATCTGCTGGGGGTTTCCAGAACAGGCCTAGGTTTGATGGGCCGAGTCGAGTTACAAAGCATGTTGCTATTGGTCTGTCTCAACCGTATGCCAGATGTGGAAATTTTCATTTGGGGGAGTGTTGGACAAGAAATAAAGGATGCTTTAGGTGTGGGTCTGTAGATCATCTGGTAAGGGACTGTCCATAAGAGCTAAATAGGGCACGACCAGTAGTCAGGGATATGATCAATCCGAACGAGGTGGCAGTAACCATCGAGAGGTCGTGGTTCGGCCAGAGGAGGAAATGGTTTCGATCGAGGACGTGGAGCATCAGGTGGAGGTACTGGGAATACAGATGTAAGATAGCCTGGGTTGGTTTATGCAGCTAGACGTCAGGAGGATGGTGATGCACTGGACGTCGTAACCGGTACGTTCTTTATTTTTGGTGTGCCTTTTACAACTTTGATAGATATTGGGTCTACACATTCATATGTTGCTAGTACTGTGTCTGGAACTTTGAATATAGAATCTGAGATTGCTTCTAGAGAAATGACAATGACTAGCCCTTTAGGACAATCTGTAGTGGTGGATAAACTATTTAGAAGTGTGCCTTTAGAAGTACAAGGGGTTGTTTTCCCGGCTGATTTGATGGAATTACCATTCGATGAGTTTGACTTGATTTTAGGCATAGACTGATTAGTTAAGTATCGAGCAAACTTGGATTGTGCTGCTAAGTACATGAGTTTGAAGACTCCCGAGGATAAGGAGGTGTTGATGATAGGTGAGAGAAGGAATTACATGTCCAATGTGGTGTCTACTTTAAAGGCTGAAAGGATGGTGCAGAAAGGATGTGGGGCATTCTTAGCTTTCATCAGTGCTTTGAAAGCTAAAGAATTGTCTGTAAAGGATGTTAGAATGGTGAAAGAGTTCTCAGACGTCTTCCCAGAAGAGCTTTCAGGGTTACCTCTGGATCGCGAGGTGGAGTTCGGCATTGATTTACTCCCGAGAATAGCTTTAGTGTCCATTGCCCTTTATAGGATGGCACCGAAGGAGCTGGTGGAACTTAAAGCTCAGATTCAGGAGTTGTTGGACCGTGGTTTTATCCGACCAAGTGTTTCTTCATGGGGAGCGTCGATGTTGTTTGTTAAGAAAAAGGACGGGTCGATGCGGATGTGCATTGACTACAGGCAACTAAACAAGTTGACGATTAAGAACAAATACCCGTTGCTTAGGATTGATGATCTGTTCGATCAGCTGTGAGGCATTTCAGTTTTCTCAAAGATAGACTTGAGGTCAGGTTATCATCAGCTTATGGTCAAGTAGGCGGATATTCATAAGACGACTTTTTGAACTCGTTATGGTCACTACGAGTTCTTAATGATGCCTTTCGGGTTGACGAATGCACTAGCTGCGTTTATGGATATGATGAACTGGGTATTTCAAACCTACCTAGATCGGTTTGTCGTAGTGTTCATAGACGATATCTTGGTATATTCAAAGACAGAAGAGGAGCATGATTCGCATCTTCAGATTGTTCTGTAGATTTTGAGAGAGAAGCAACTGTATGCCAAATTCAGCAAGTGTGAGTTTTGGTTGAGGGAGGTTACATTCTTGGGGCATGTTGTATATACCGAGGGGATTAGGGTTGATCCCCGAAAGATTGAAGCTGTTTTGGATTGGAAACTGCTGAAGTCGGTAGCAAAAATTTGAAGTTTTCTTGGGTTAGCTGGGTACTACAGAAGGTTCATTGAGGGATTCTCGTTGATTGCTACATCGTTAACTAAGTTGTTACGGAAAGGGGTACCATTTGTTTGGGCTGATAAACAACAGGAGAGCTTTGAGAAGCTAAAGAAGATCTTGACTGAGGCATTGGTATTGATTCAGCCTGAGGCTGGGAAAGAGTTTGTCGTCTATTGTGATGCATCACATACAGGGTTAGGATGTGTATTAATGCAAGAAGGGAAGGTAGTAGCGTATGCGTCTTGAAAATTAAGACCGCATAAAGTGAATTATCCCACTCATGATTTGGAGTTAGCTGCAGTAGTGTTCGCTCTGAAGATTTGGAGACAGTACTTGTATGGAGAGAAGTCGATTATCTACACCGACCATAAGAGCCTGAAGTATCTCCTTACCTAGAAGGAGTTGAATTTAAGGCAGCGAAGGTGGATTGAATTGTTGAAAGACTATGATTGCTCGATTGAATATCACCCAGGTAAAGCTAACGTAGTGGTAGATGCGTTGAGCCGTAAGGTGATATCAGAGTTGAGGGCGATGTTTGCTCATCTCAGTTTGTATGAAGATGGAAGCTTGTTAGCCAGACTTCAAGTGAAGCCTTCATGGGTAAGTCAGATCAAAGAGAAACAGTTGTCAGATGAATTGTTAAGTTCTTGACTTCAGCAGGTGGAAGGTGGTGAGACAGAAGATTTGCGTGAACAGTTTTGGTGGCCAGGTTTGAAGCAAGAAGTTACCGAGTTTGTGAGTAAATGTTTGACGTGTCAACAGGTGAAGGCAGAGCATCAGTTGCCTTCGGGGTTGCTACAGCCAGTGAAGATTCCACTTTGGAAGTGGGAGAGGATAACGATGGATTTTGTTAGTGGGCTACCCCTTACGCCTACTAAGAAAGATTCGGTGTGGGTGATTGTCGATCGGTTGACAAAGTCTGCCCACTTCATACCCGTTCCTGTCGACTATTCGTTGTAGAAGTTAGCTAAGCTGTATGTAGCAGAGATTGTGAGGTTACATGGTGGTACCAGTATCTATCATATCAGACAGAGACCCTAGGTTTACATCACGATTCTGGAAGGCGTTACATCAAGCTTTGGGTACAAGACTAGATTTCAGTACATCGTTTCATCCACAGACTGATGGTCAGTCAGAGAGGGTAATTTAGATACAGGAAGATATGTTGAGAGGCTGTGTTATCGACTTCAGGGGTAGTTGAGAGGATTTCTTACCGTTGGTAGAATTTGCATACAATAATAGCTATCAATCCAGTATTCAGATGGCACCTTATGAAGCGTTGTATGGTCGTAGGTGTCGTACTCTTACCTGTTGGACTGAGTTAGGCGAGCAATGGTTGTTGGGTCTGAAATTGGTTTCAGAGACGGAGGAAAAGGTTAAGCTAATTCGGGCTCTGTTGAAGGAAGCTTCTGACAGGCAGAAATCGTATGCAGATCTGAAGCGTAAGGAAATAGAATTCACAGAGGGTGTTCAAGTTTTTCTGAAAGTTTCACCTTGGAAGAAGGTTTTAAGGTTTGGTCGAAAGGGCAAGTTGAGCCCCAAATTCATCGGGTCTTATCAGGTGTTGAAACGCGTGGGACCAGTGGCTTATCAGCTTGAGTTACCATCAGAATTGAGGCAGATACATGATGTATTTCATGTTTCAATTTTAAGAAGCTATCGTTCGGATCCATCTCACATAGTGCCAGTGTAAGAAATTGAAGTAAGACCTGATTTGTCTTTTGAAGAATAACCAGTGCAGATCTTAGATCAAGATGTCAAGGCGTTGAGAAGAAAATTAGTTCCATTGGTTAAAATTTATTGCAGAATCACAATTCAGAAGAAGCCATGTGGGAGCCAAAAGATGGGATGCAACAGTAATACCCTCACCACTTTTGATCAGGCAAATTTCAAGGCCAAAATTTCTTTAAGGGGGTAGAACTGTAACATCCTAGAATTAGGGGTTCTGTATTTTAGGCTTTTCTGTGTGCTTGGTTTGTTTTGTTGTTATTTAAATGTGCTTGGGGGTCCTATTGAGGCTTGGGCTCAAGCCAGAGCCTTGGTAAAATTTTTTGTTTTGGGCATCTAAGAGTGGAGAGCTAGTAGGAGCAGGTCTTAAGTTTATTTGCGTGTGTTTGTTGGCACAAAAGAAGCGTGTGTCCAAGTGGAGGTGGCATCACTGGTAGGAGAAAAAGGGGAGGAGTTCGAATCTCATAAGCCTCATTATGAAGCTTTATTTTTGGCGCCAGGATGGAGAGGAGATGGTTTCAGCAGGGACTCTTCAAGGGTGGTGGTTGAATGGGTCAATGCATTAAAATGGATGGACAAGAGAGCTTGGAGGAGTTTGAATTGGTCAAACCAATTTGAATGAGTGATAGGGAGTATTTGGTGGAGTAAATCAAGGGATTTGGTGTTGGTGGAGGTGCTAACAGAATGTGGGGAGCTTAGAGGGGGATTTTGTAACATCCTGAAATTCGGGATATTATGTTCTGCATTATACCATGCGATAGGCTAGTTAAGAATGTTAATTGTGTATGTTTAGGGGTCCTAAGAAGGCTTGGGGTTGAGTTGAGCCTTAGTAGAATTTTTGTGTGTAAGCACTTAAGGGGGAGAAGGCAAAGTGGCATTAAGACTTAAGGAAATAAGTGTGTATTTTGCTAGCACAAGAGGAGCTAGTAGCAAGGTGGTGAGGCGTCACATGAAGGGGCTTAAGGGGTGGAATTCAAATCCCACCTATTGCAAATTTTTTATTTATTTTTGTGCTTCATTTCCAAAGTGTCGACCAAGGCTTTAAAGAAGGAAATGAAGACTTTCTAATGATGGAAAGAACACTATGGAGAAGAGTAAGGAGGAGATCAAGGAGAAAATGATGAAAGAAGTAAAAGAAAGAGATAAGGGGGGAAAGAATTTTAGGTCAACCTTTACCCTTATGGTGTTAGAGGCATACGATTTTGGTAAAGGGGGGATGAGCCAAAATAGTTTTGCAAGTTTTGGTGCATAAAGAGTTTTTCTCTTGTCAACATTTTGGTGCATTTTTCCAATCACTTCCCTTTTGCTTGCCGAATTTTGTTAGACTTCTTGAGGAGTTCTTAGTTTCATTTGAAAGTCCTTTCTTTTTACTAATTGGTACCTCTTTTCCTTGCCTAAAAATCGTGACCATTAAGGAGCATTTTCTTCTCACCTTCTCATATTTGCCATAACTTTCTTTTCCTCCTTTGTTAGACGACATACGTGGAGACCAAATCTCCCTTGTTCTTTCCTCTCCAAAAAGCCGAAACCTCTTAGCCATATCTCTTCTCCATTCTTGCGTGTTGGACATTTCTTCCTTGGTTGAATCGGGTAAGCGGCTTCACCCTATTTCTTTCATCTTCTTTTCTCTCTAGTCTAATATGTGTTCATCATCATTTGGTGGTTTCACTTTGTTTCTAAACCGACACATTAATCCTTTCTACCCCCTCATTTCGTGATTATCTCATTTTTGTAGTGCTCTAATAGGTTGGCCAAATATCACACCCTTGTCGATTTATCTTGAGCCTTAAGCCCAATCGGTGGAAGTCAGATCTATCATCGTTAAGGTAAGGAGTTTCTTTATGGTTTATTTCGAACTCTCTCTCATTGCTCGGTTATTTTGCTGATCAGATCGAAAGTTATGTCTAATAGTTTATTCTAGGGACGAAATCACTCGTTTTTCTCTACTCGTTGGTCTTTCGGAAGTAATGGTAAGCCAAAACCCTCTCCTTAATCTTACTATCATCATAGTATTATTCTAATCGAGACTATTTCCAATAGAGGCAAGTGGCAGCGATACTAAAGGAAAATCAATAGGAGGGCAAAAAGGGAGTGGACTTGAAATCTTTACACCCAAGTTCAAACGTAGGATGGTATCGGCAGTTCGGGATTTTCCACCAGGTTGTGGACCATCTTCGGGTGAGTGTAGTCAAATCGTGGTCGTTCACGATTCTAAGGGTGTCGACGATCAAGAAGGTTTAGTTCTTACCGTACTTAGGTGAGTAATCTCACACCGAAATCCGATAGATTCGTGATTCACTATTATGTTGAAAAATAGATCCTTGTTGCCACAAATCTAATAATTGTAATATGGCATGAATCGAGTAACTTGCTTAATCAACGCTATTTCTAATGATCTATCAAAATCGATATTAAATTGCTAAATTACGAAAATACCCTATGGGCTGATTTACGAAAATGTCCTTATGGGTCGATTTACCAAAATGCCCCTATGGGCTGATTTGCTAGAATGCCTTAGTGGGCCAAATTATTAAATTGCTTTAATGGGCCGATTCACCAAAATAATTCACTAGATTAATGGTGGATATATATATATATATGTAGATATTTAATTATGTATATCGCATTTTTACATTTTGCATGGGATGGGAAAAATTGTATGGAGAGCA
The DNA here is from genome assembly GCA_025506655.1 of Gossypium rotundifolium. Lineage (NCBI taxonomy): Eukaryota > Viridiplantae > Streptophyta > Magnoliopsida > Malvales > Malvaceae > Gossypium > Gossypium rotundifolium. Next base: position 45,016,171 of record CP106724.1, on the reverse strand, counting down.
GTGTAGCCTTGTGGCATAGCCACAATTTGTTTATTATTTTGCTTAAATTATGATTTCAGTGGCTTGACCATAAAAATAATATATTATCACAGCTTGACTGCAAATTTGGTGTGAGCGGCGGGGTGGGTTAACTTGATCCCCACAGGTGTGATTGGCTGGTCGGGGCTGTGATGGATGGATGGGTTGGGTTGCATTCATTCCATTTAATTATCACTTTGTAAATGGGCTTAGGCCCAAGATGTTTCCTATGCGAGTTTAGGCCCAGTGGATGACTGTAAGGAGGGATTATACACTAAGTTCTAGTAAACTCACCCCTTCTTTTTACTCCTTGCAGGTAATGCTCAAGGACGAGGACTTGGGGCCATGGATGACTCGGTGGATGCCATACTTTTGGAATAATATTTTTGAACTATAGTAAATTTCTTTTCCGCTTTATTTTGTTATTTTCACTATTTAGGGTTTTAAAGTTGTAATAAGGCCTCTGAGATTTTTATTTTGTTTTATGTTTGGACGTACTTATTATTTTTCTTGAATTGTTTTAAACGGGGATTTTTTCTAAGATCATAAATAACGATTTTCCAAAATTGATTAACAAATGGATTTTTGTAACACCCCAAACTCGGTCCAAACACTACAACCGAATCTGGCATGCCACAGAAAAGAAAACGTTTGGAAACCGATTTGTTTTAGAAAAAAACCGTTGTAAGATTTTTGAGAAAACGTCGATGTATTTTGTATCGTGTAAAACATGTTGAAACTTGGTTTGGAGAAACTTAGTTGTCATATTGTTACTCCGTATTAATTACTTAGTCTTGGTATAAAAAAAAACAAGTATTTATTTAGCTTTTGAAAACATCCATTTCATAGCTTAATCAACATATTAAATAGAAACTTTAAAATCAACTAAATGAAAGAACCCAAATAAAACTTAAGTGGCCTTATTAATGAACTGAAAACCAAAATTTAATAAAATAGCTAAGTCCGAATGGAAAACTTTGGTATAAACCAAATGCTGTGCATGGCCACCTCGAGTCCACTCTGGCTCCATATCCATGATATAGGTCTGATCTACAAAATGTAACAGAAGGGGTGAGTCATCTAGACTCAGTGTACAAATCCCCTCCCAACAGAAGTTATGCTCTTACACAAATTCATACACTAATATGCAAGTAATGCAACCCATCCAACCTAAGCATCCATCCGGGTCTCCCAAATCTACCCTTGTGGTACCAAACCACTTGGTGGTGCCAAACCACCGTAACGAAGTTACAAAAATATCATATGTGGAACCAAACCTTTGGTAACCGGGTTACAAAATATCATATGTGGTACCAAACCACCGGTGGTGCCAAACCATCGAGACTTAGTCACAATTTTAATATATGGGGCCAACCCACATGTGATACCAAATCACTTGGTGACGGTCGATAAATCATACTCCCCTCCTCTCATCACCCATAACACATATTTATGGTAACAATATCAATATGATCATGCTTAACATCTGAAAATCATGCATACAAAATATCATGCTCTCATAGATCACAATCAACGCGAGAAATAGTAACAACTTACCCGACATCCTCACTTTTACCCACAAGGGTAATTTAGTGACCATTGTAAATCATTCCGCTTTTAACAACACACAACATTTACATATTATATAGAAAGTGTGTAAGAGTTACACACCGGTTTTCGTACTAACATTTTTTACGCTTCTACGCCATCACACGACACTACCACTATCGGCCTACGATCTACTTCTGATGTCGGCCCACACTCAAAAAGCCAATCTCGTACTCCTGATACTGATCGTTTCTTGTACTTTGGCGTTGGGTTTACAGATGAAACCCCAACTGTTTGACTGTTAATATTGTCCATGATAACTCCTTGGTCACTAAACCAATCAACCCGATGAGATCTAATAAATAAACACAGTGTTTAAACGAAACCCTTACCTAGCTTTTGGATCCCGAAAGTCTTTACGAAAATGTCACCACCAACCCACCTACATTCGACCAACACCCATATATTAAATCAATCCCTGAAACGCAACCAATTGAGTACCATAACACATTCGGCCAAAGGGGAAAGAACAAGAAAGGCCATTCGGCCGAACCTAGCACCACCTACATTTGGCTTTTTCACCAAATCGGCACCTCTGACTGTAGCAAGACAGCATTTGACTTCTAGGGGCAGAGAGTGAAATCGACAGGGCCTTTGGAACAAACGATTCGAATTAGAACTTGATAAAAATAGAGAAATCGCAGAGAAGCAAAATCCCAAAACTCACCAGATTAAAGAGGAGTATTCGGCTTATGGTGCACCTTCGGGAAAAAGAACCCACTCTTGTAGATTCGGCTATGGAGGAAAATGATAGGGACCAGGTATTCGGCTTTGAAAGAAAAGACTGAAGAGAAAAAAAGTGTTGGAGAGTGGCGGCAAAGAAAATTTGAGACAATAGGAGGAGAGGATTTTTGGCTAGCAGAGTAGGTGAGAAAGATTAGAGAAGAAAAAGATGAAAGAAAGATGAACACTTTGGCTTACAAAATTTGGCTACACATGCACACACCTCAGAGTGGGAGTTTCGGCCAACTCTCCCCTCTCCTGATAGCCTTTATCCCTTATCTCATCCATCTATTATCACATCCCTTATCTTACCTTTAGAAGAGCCCACCTTAAAACCACCTCTTCCCCCTTAATTATCAGCTTTTAACACTTAAAATAAAATAAATGAAGCTCCTAAAATGTAGCCTCTATGCCGTCCAGCCCTTCCCCTTTGAAGTGCCAAAATTTGCCCCGTCAATTTGGGCCCCAAGCGGCCACACCAGGCCCAAACTCCTCCCCCTTGTGACGCCACCCTCATGTCCACTCAAAGCACCTCCAAATTTTGGGCCACAAGCCTCGCTTGCTACTCAACATAATAATTTACAAATAAATTACTACTACCACTATTTTTAATCAATTTAACCCGGATTTAAGCCCAACCCTGAGCCCAATACACACCTCAAAGCGTTTAACCTACTAACTTATCCATGTAACATACCAAAAGCACAGACACACCAAAATCAGGATATTACAGTTCTACCCCCTTAAAAATAAATTTCGGCCTCGAAATTTACCTGGTGAAAAGAGTTGAGGGTATTGCTATCGCATAATATCTTTTGGCTCCCATGTCGCTTCCTCTAATCCATGGTTCCACCATAATACCTTCACCAAAGGAACTAATTTTCTACGTAAAACCTTAACATCCCGATCCAGGATTTGCACTGGTTCTGTAATATCTCGGGTTAAGGGCTATTTTTTGTTGTGACCTTGGTTGCATGTGTCTGGTGTGCTATGTTACTGTTTTGACGTTTTAGGGGCTTAGTTGTAAGCTAGGAGTAAGCCTGTGTAGGTGGGGAAATTTTGGTTTTAAGCTTTATGCGAGAGGAGCTGAAGGAGTTGGGGTTAATAAGCATTCTTTGGTGAATTCTAGCACAAGTGATGAGCTGGTGGAGTGGCAGGTTAGGCGCCACTTAAGGCTTGTGTGTGGGACGCCACTTGCAAGGGGTGAGGTCCTGTGTTCAAGCTGCAGGATGCTCACTTTTTGTCTCCATTTTGACGCCAAGATGGTTGAGGTTGGACCAAGTCTACCATTTTGAATGGTGGGTGGAGAGTGATTGTGGGAAGTGGACTAATTCAAAGTGATTTGAATTAGTGGCTTGGAGTGGTTGAAGGTGTTTGGCCAGATTTTGGAGAGGTTTTGGGGGAGTGGACGGCTTGGTAAGTGTAGTGGAGGAGTGTGCCAAATTTTTATTTTGTCAATTTGTGCATTTTCGGTCATAGTTAGTGTCAAGCAAGTTCTTTCTTTTTGTCAATAGCCTAAGCCGAATTTTGGGAAGAAAAGTCTTTCTTTTGGCCTTTTGGTAAGCTGAATTTCGGGAAAAACTCTCCCATTTTTGCTTCTTGAAACCGAAACCTCAAGCACCTTTACTTGCCAAAATTTGCCTTGTTCTTCTTAATTGTGTACTTGTGGCCGAATGCTCCTTTCCATGTGTTTTTCTTTTTCATTTGAGTGGCAAACTACTACTCTTTCTTCTCCATACTTTTCCTTATTTGAAAACCTTGGTAGCCGAATGTTCATCTCTCTCCTTTCTTTTCCAATTGTTGAAGCGAAACTAGTGATCCTTCCTTCTCACATTTTTTTTTACAACTCTTGTGCAATTCACATTGCCTTCTTAGCGAATTTTCCATTTGTTTCTTACCATTTCATTAAGTCGAAACCATCTTACCTTGTTCCCCTAACCTTCATTTTCTTTTCTCAATACCATCTTGCCAAACTATACTCTCACCACATCTTTTCTTTTCTCCTTTTACTCAAAGCCGAACATAGGTTGGGTTGTGCACCTATAATGAATCTTCCTTCTTCTTTTTGGGTGCATCTTGGCCAAATCCTAGGAGGGTGGTCATCTTGTTGTGGCACTTGTTGTCAATCGGTGGGATAGGTAAGAGTTTGGCCGAATGGTTATCTTCTCTCTCTCATGTTCTTATTCGGTTTGGGTTTGTTTAAATGGCCGATTTTTAGGCTTTTGTTGAAGGGAGTTAATCTCTTGTGTCTAAATCGATTTCAGTATAGGACATCCGGATTTTGGGAACGATCGTGAGGAGCCTTCTTTCTCTGTTAAGCAATCGATAAGTAGTGGTAAGAACGAGTTCTTTTAGTCGATTTCGTTTAGTTTTCTTTTAGCCAAGTTATTAAGAGATTAACCGTTTTCATTTCTAGGGTGTGACCGATTGGTAAGGGAACCATTGTTGGTTCGGGTTTGGTAGGAAACCAAACCATTTGCGAGGTAAAGGTTTAACGCAAACCCTTTTGGTTTATTGGTTTTGGCCGAAAGTTGTAAGTGACTAATCTGGTGTTTGGCCGCTTTTAGGAGCAAAATAATCGAGGGGTTTAAATCGGTTCTTTGGGATTGAGCATGCGTTCTATCAGGTGTGTAAACTAACACACCTGCTTAACTGAGTAATATGTTAATAACTTTGGTTGTGTAAGTGAAACAAGATGGTTGACCGATGTAATACCCAATGAGGTATGGATACGGATTCGTAAGTCCGTTTCATTACGAGATCTGTGATGAGATGTGATATCATGATTTATTGGTGTATGTATTTTGAAATGCCATATTGAGCATGTAAGCATGATAGTATGATTGCACGTTTTGCATTAGTATGATGTGATATTGGGTGATACGAGAGGAGGGGGATATGATATCCGTGTCTTTGGGACACCAGAGGTTTGGCACCTCAAAGTGGTTTGGTACCACAGATTGATTATTGTGACTTTGGGTCACGGAGGTTTGGCACCTCGCGCCTCGCCCCAAGTGGCTTAGCACCACAGTGGGTTGGCCCCACGGTTGATTATACGGGATTGACGCTAGTGATTTGGTATCACACGATGGGTTGGCCCCATCATCTTAACCGTGACTGCGGTCACCAGTGATTTGGTATCACACTCGTGTCTTTGGGACACGGAGGTTTGGCACCTCATAGCGACTCGCCCACGTGGTTAACGCCACAGTGGGTTGGCCCCACTTTTGAGATCTGGGATTGTCGCCGGTGATTTGGTATCACATGTGGGTTGGCCCCACAGATGGATCTTCCGTGACTTTGGGTCACCAAAGTGGTTTGGCACCACATCTATGGATATCGTGACTTTGGGTCACCGGTGGTTTGGCACCACCGGTGGTTTGGTACCACGGGGTAGAAAAGGTGTTATGGATGGTTAGGATCGGTGCATTACTTGTATTGATTTGTTATGATGTGTGTTAGCATGTTGCATATCTGGGAGAGGGATTTATGCACCGAGTCTTGCGACTCACCTTCTCCTTATCATTCGGTGGTACTTAGATCGCGGACACGAATGGGTGGACTCGAGGTGACCATGCCATGGATAAATTGGGACTTGCACTCGATTTAAAAAACTTGGTACTTTACTCTATTTATTTCCATTGATTTTGTTGGGATTGTAAAAGGCCTTTTAAAATTATACTTTGGTTATTTATATGCTTAGATTTGATTTCAAATATGCCTTAACAAATTATTGGGTTATTATTGGATAAAATTTGTAAAGATAAGGTTTTCAAAATACAAGCGATATGTTTTAAACTTTACCATCGGGTATCACACTGTAATTTAAGATAAATGAAACTCAAATGTTCTCCAACTTGAATGTATCCTCGTACTAAGTAAAAATGTTTTTAGGCAACAACAAGGATTACTTAAATTTTAAAACGAGGTGAACTTGTATTATTTACATATCTGAATAAGTTTTCAAAATTATCGGGTTTTCAAATGCATCATCGATTTTTAAATCAGTCAACCTCAAGATTTTCTTCAAGTACAAAATTTAGCTAGATGATTTTATCGAACTTTTAAACAGAAACCTAAACCTCTCAAATACATTTTTCCTGTAACATATCGGATTCGGTCGTGGTGTATTGACCGGGTTTGGGGTGTTACAATTGTGGTATCAGAGCCAAGTTCAAAGGCTCGGCTTTGGGCCCGAGGCCCAAAATGTTTTAAATTCTGGTTTCTAAAGTGTTTTTTTTAGAATATGGTTTGAAAGGCATGGCACCGAGTCTCCGGCCCCAATCCGCCCAAGTAAGTACCCCTTACTATTGCTTGTGATTTTGATGTTGATGTGAGTGGATGGCTAGCAATAGTGGATTACCTTAGAAACTGAAACTGATAGGACTCAGTGGACTTACGAAAACAAAGCTTCTTTAATATTCATAAGACTTTGCTTTTAAACAGTGGAATAATTACTGATGCATAAAATTCTTTAACTCAGATAAGATTTTAGTCATGAGTACATGAGGTGGACGTGGTCGTGGACGTGGTCGAGGTAGGATGACAGTTTCTGAACCCGTAGGTTACGGTCGGGGTCGAGAATGAGATCTGCATCGCCACCGGTGGAGGTGGTGAGTTTCAGGAACAGACTGGGGACGACGCAGTGTCACAGGCGATGCTGCGGGTTCTGGAAAGGGTAGTTGGAGTAGGTGGAGGCGCAGGAGCTAGAAAATCTGTGCCTGAACGACTTCGGGCAAACGGGGCTGAAGTTTTTCGAGGTGTCTCTGGTGTTGCTCCCAGCACTGCTGAATATTGGCTGGAAGCGACAGAGCGGATCATGGACGATCTGGACCTGACTGCTGAAGAAAAGTTAAAGGGGATAGTATCACTTCTTCGAGATGAGTCATACCAGTGGTGGCTCACGGTTCGGGACAGCGCTGCAGCGGAAGATCTGACTTGGGACTATTTCAGGGCTGCTTATCAGAAAAAGTACGTTGGAGCTAACTACATTAATGAGCAACGGAAAGCATTTCTGAGGTTAGTTCAGGGGAGTAAATCGGTGTCAGAGTACGAGGTCGAGTTTCTCAGGCTGAGTCGGTATGCTAGGGGTATGGTGGCTACTGAACACGAGAGGCGTGTTCGTTTCGAGGATGGCCTGCGAGATGAATTAAGGTTGTTGATTACGCCCCAGCAGAGCGTGAATTCTTTATCTGGTTGAAAAGGCGAAGGTAGCCGAGGGTATTAAGGAGTCTGTGAGGCAAGGCATGGATAGGAAGGCATAAGAGGAGTTTTGGATCTTACGGGTCGTCGGGTAATCCTCGTAAAAGGGCTAGACCGAGTGGGCGAATCATCTGGTAGGTTTATTCTTGCTAGTCGGGGACCGCATGATGTAACCGTTGTAGGAAAGCTCATTGGGGAGGATGTTGGATTTGGTGGTAGAGGATGTTTTGAGTGTGGCTCATTTGGACCACCGTGTGAGGGATTTGTCCGTAAGTTGGCTAGGATTCAGTCCGAGAGTCAGGGCCGTACTCAGTTCAGGAATAATAGACCACCACCGTAGAGGGGCCGAGGTAATGACAGAGGAGGTAATGGTTCTGGTCGGGGCCGTGGAGCACCGGGCAGAGGTGCAGGTAGTTCTGAGGCCAGACAGTCGGGGCTAGTGTATGCGACGAGGCACCGAGAGGAGGGCGACGTACCGGACGTCATAATCGAGTACGTTTTTAATCTTTGGTTCTCTATTTACTGCTTTGATTGATGTGGGTTCGACGCATTCATATGTTGCAAGTAGCATAGTGAAGACCATGGATCTAGACTCTGAGATATCTTCTTGGCAGATGACCGTAATAAGCCCTCTAGGTCACTCTGTAGTTGTAGATAAGCTGTATAGAGACGTACCTCTAGAACTCAAAGGGGAAGTGGCTGATCTGATGGAACTACTGTTTAGGGAGTTCGATCTAATTCTTGGGATGGACTGGCTGGTTAAGTATCAGGCGAAGTTGGATTGCGCGGCTAAGCGCATGGTTCTGAACACAGCTAAGGGTGATGAGGTAGTCCTGATCGGTAATAGAAGAAATTACTTGTCCAACGTGGTGTCTGCTCTGAAAGCCGAGAAAATGGTCAGGAAGGGCTGTGAAGCATATATGGTTCATGTGTATGCCTTAGAGGCTAAAGAGTCTGCTTGAGAGGCAGTTGGACAGTTAGGAATTTCTTGATGTGTTTCTGAGGAGCTTCGAGTTTGCCACGGATCGTGAGGTAGAGTTCGAGATAGATCATTACGGAGCATGCGGTGTCTATTGCTCCGTATAGGATGGCGCCTAAAGAGTTAGTAGAGCTTAAGGCTCAGGTCCAAGAGTTGTTGGGCCGGGGTTTTATCAGACCAAGTGTTTCACCTTGGGGAGCGCCAGTACTCTTTGTCAAGAAGAAAGACGGTACTATGCGGATGTGTATAGACTACCGCCAATTGAATAAGCTGACGATCAAAAACAAGTACCCGCTGCCCCGGATAGATGACTTGTTTGACCAGCTGAAGGGTGCGTCAATTTTCTCGAAGATCGATTTATGGTCTGGGCATCACCAGTTAAAGGTGAAGGAGGCGGATATCTGCAAGACGTCATTTTGTACTCGGTATGGGCACTTTGAGTTCTTAGTTATGCCATTTGGGTTGACTAACGCACCAACAGCCTTCATGGATATGATGAATAGGGTGTTCCAACAGTATTTGGATCAGTTCGTAGTGGTTTTTATCGATGACATCTTGGTATATTCAAGGACTGAGGAGGAGCATGACGCGCACTTGCGGGTGGTATTGCAGATTCTGAGGGAGAAACAGCTTTATGCAAAGTTTAGTAAATGTGAGTTTTGGCTTAGAGAGGTGACGTTCTTAGGTCATGTAGTGTCGGCTGAGGGGATTAGGGTGGATCCTCGAAAGATTGAGGCGATTTTAGATTGGAAGCCGCCTAAGTCAGTAGCTGAGATTCGGAGTTTTCTGGGTTTGGAAGGATACTACCGAAGATTTGTAGAGGGATTTTCGTTGATCGCAGCATCGATGACCAAATTGTTAAGAAAAGGGGTTCCGTTTATTTGGGCTGAGAAGCTGCAGGAGAGCTTCGACAAGTTGAAGAAGATTTTGACTGAAGCTCCGGTTCTAATTCAACCTGAGGTAGGAAAGAAATTCACAGTAGATTGTGATGCATCACATACGGGTTTGGGTTGTGTGCTGATGCAGGAAGGGAAGGTTGTGGCTTACACATCTCGACAGTTGAGGCCACATGAGGTCAATTATCTGATGCACGATCTAGAGCTAGCGGCTGTAGTCTTTGCCTTGAAGATTTGGAGGCATTACTTGTACGGAGAGAAATCGATAGTCTACACGGATCATAAGAGTCTGAAGCACCTTTTGACTCAGAAAGACTTGAATCTGAGGCAGCGCAGATGGATTAAGTTGCTGAAAGACTACGACTGTTCGATTGAGTATCATCCGGGCAAGGCTAACATAGTGGCAGACGCGTTGAGCCGTAAGGTTGTTTCGGATCTAAGAGCGATGTTTGCCTATTTGAGTTTGTACGACGACGGGAGTATTCTGGCAGAGCTGCAGGTTAAGCCTACTTGGGTTGAGCAGATTAGAGAAAAATAGTTGATGGATGGGGTTTTGAGTGCGAGGAGGACACAAGTGCAGAATGATGGTTTGGAGGGTTACAGTTTGTCTAGTGATAGAGTGCTGTGTTTTCGGGGGAGAGCTTGTATGCCGAGGGATATTGAGTTAAGGCGTAAGATTCTTCAGATGCACATATGACCCTACGCTATACATCCCGGAGGTAGCAAAATGTATAGGGATCTCGAGAGAAGCGTCTTGGTGGCCGGTGCGAAAAAGGAAGTGAGCGAGTTTGTAGGGAAGTGTCGACATGTCGATGGGTCAAGGTTGAGCATCGATTGTCGTCGTGGTTGCTTCAACCGTGAAGATTCCACAAGAGAAGTGGGAAAGGATCACTATGGATTTCGTCGGTGGATTACCTCTTACACCTAGCAAGAAGGATTGATTTGGGTAATTGTGGATCGTCGACTAAATCACTCACTTTATCCGGTGAGGTGGATTACTCACTTGAGAGGTTAGCGGTGTATGTGTCGAGATAGTGAGGTCGCACGGTGTGTCGATGTCGATCATCTCGGATAGGGATCAGATTTATGTCAAGGTTACGGAGAGCGTTGCATCGAGCTCTGAGTACGCGGTTGGATTTCAAAGACGGCATTTCACCCTTGATCGACAGGCAATCGGAAAGGGTTATTCGAGATCTTAGAAGATATTGAGAGGTTGTGTTCTGGACTTCAGGGGTAGTTGGGAGGAGTTTCTACCATTAGCTGAGTTTGCCTACAACAATAGTTATCAAGCGAGCATCAAGATGGCACCATATGAGGCATTGTATGGTAGGAAGTGTCGCTCACCTACGTGTTGGATGGAGTTGGGTGAACGTCAGTTGTTGGGACCCGAGTTGGTTGCAGAGACCGAAGACAAGGTTAGGTTGATTCAGGGTAGATTGAAGGAAGCTTCGGACCGACAAAAGTCTTATGCCAATCTTAAGCGGAGAGATATAGAGTTTCTTTGTGGGGATAAGGTTTTTGAAGGTCTCACCGTGGAAGAAAGTGTTAAGGTTGAAAGGAAAGGCAAGCTAAGTCCGAGGTTTATTGGGTAGTATAAGGTCTTGAGGCGAGTGGGACCGAGAGCATATCAACTTGAGTTGCCAGTGAGAGCTAAGTCGATTCACGACGTATTTTACGTTTGATGCTTGGCGCTTATCGCCGAGATCCATCATGCGTGGTGGCGATGGAGGAGATCGAGGTGAACCAGATTTGACCATGGAGGAAGAGCACATGACGGATTTTAGAGCGGGATGTGAAGGTTCTGCGTAGGAAGTCTGTACCTTTGGTTAAGGTACTATGGAGGAATCATGGCGTGGAAGAAGCGACGTGGGAACCCGAGGAGGTGATGAGACAGCAATACCCTCAACTCTTACGATCGAGGTAATTTCGAGGTCAAAATTATTTTAAGGGGTAGAAGCGTAATATCCGGGTTAAGGGCTATTTTTGTTGTGACCTTGGTTGCATGTATGCGGTGTGCTATATTCTTTGTTTTGGCGTTTTAGGGGCTTAGTTGTAAGCTAGGAGTAAGCTTTGTGTAGGTGGGGAAATTTTGGTTTTAAGCTTTATGCGAGAAGTGAAGGAGTTGGGGTTAATAAGCATTCTTTGGTGAATTCTAGCACAAGTGATGAGCTGGTAGAGTGGCAGGTTAGGCGCCACTTAAGGCTTGTGTGTGGGACGCCACTTGCAAGGGGTGAGGTCCTGTGTTCAAGCTGCAGGATGCTCACTTTTTGTCCCCATTTTGACGCCAAGGTGGTTGAGGTTGGACCAAGTCTACCATTATGAATGGTGGGTGGAGAGTGATTGTAGGAAGTGGACTAATTCAAAGTGATTTGAATTAGTGGCTTGGAGTGGTTGAAGGTGTTTGGCCGGATTTTGGAGAGTTTTTGGGGGAGTGGACGGCTTGGTAAGTGTAGTGGGGGAGTGTGCCGAATTTTTATTTTGTCAATTTGTGCATTTTCGGTCATAGTTAGTGTCAAGCAAGTTCTTTCTTTTTGTCAATAGCCTAAGCCGAATTTTGGGAAGAAAAGTCTTTCTTTTGGTCTTTTGGTAAGTCAATTTGGGAAAAACTCTCCCATTTTGCTTCTTGAAACCGAAACCTCAAGCACCTTTACTTGTAGAAATTTGCCTTGTTCTTCTTAATTGTGTACTTGTGGCGAATGCTCCTTTCCATGTGTTTTCTTTTTCATTTGAGTAAGTCAAACTACTACTCTTTCTTCTCCATACTTTTTCCTTATTTGAAAACCTTGGTAGCCGAATGTTCATCTCTCTCCCTTTCTTTTCCAATTGTTGAAGCCGAAACTAGTGATCCTTCCTTCTCACATTTTCTTTTTTTACAACTCTTGTGCCGAATTCACATTGCCTTCTTAGCAGAATTTTCCATTTGTTTCTTACCATTTCATTGTCAAACCATCTTACCTTATTCCTCTAACCTTCATTTTCTTTTCTCAATACCATCTTGTCAAACTATACTCTCGGTCACATCTTTTCTTTTCTCTTTTTACTCAAAGCGAACATAGGTTGGGTTGTGCACCTATAGCCGAATCTTCCTTCTTCTTTTGGGTGCATCTTGGCCAAATCCTAGGAGGGTGGTCATCTTGTTGGGGCACTTGTTGTCAATCGATTGGGATAGGTAAGAGTTTGGCGAATGGTTATCTTCTCTCTCATGTTCTTATTCGGTTTGGGTTTGTTTAAGTGGCTGATTTTTGGGCTTTTGTTGAAGGGAGTTAATCTCTTGTGTCTAAACCGACTTCAGTATAGGACATCCGGATTTTGGGAACGATCGTGAGGAGCCTTCTTTCTCTGTTAAGCAATCGGTAAGTGGTGGTAAGAACGAGTTCTTTTAGTCGGTTTCGTTTAGTTTTCTTTAAGCCAAGTTATTAAGAGATTAACCGTTTTCATTTCTAGGGTGTGACCGATTGGTAAGGGAACCATTGTTGGTTCGGGTTTGGTAGGAAACCAAACCATTTGCGAGGTAAAGGTTCAACGCAAACCCTTTTGGTTTATTGGTTTTGGCCGAAAGTTGTAAGTGACTAATCTAGTGTTTAGCCGCTTTTAGGAGCAAAATAATCGAGGGGTTTAAACCAGTTCTTTGGGATTGAGCGTGCGGTCTATCAGGTGTGTAAACTAACACACCTTCTTAACTGAGTAATATGTTAATAACCTGGTTGTGTAAGTGAAACAGTATGGTTGACCGATGTAATACCCAATGAGGTATGGATACGGATTCGGGTAAGTCCGTTTCATTATGAGATCTGTGATGAGATGTGATATCATGATTTATTGGTGTATGTATTTTGAAATGCCATATTGAGCATGTAAGCATGATAGTATGATTGCACGTTTGCATTAGTATGATGTGATATTGGGTGATCTGAGAGGAGGGGATATGATATCCGTGTCTTTGGGACACGGAGGTTTAGCACCTCCGGTGGTTTGGTACCACAGATTGATTATTGTGACTTTGGGTCACGGAGGTTTAGCACCTCGCGCCTCGCCCCGGTGGCTTAGCACCACGGTGGGTTGGCCCCACGGTTGATTATCTGGGATTGGCGCTAGTTATTTGGTATCACACGATGGGTTGGCCCCATCATCTTAACCGTATTGCGGTCACCGGTGATTTAGTATCACACTCGTGTCTTTGGGACACGGAGGTTTGGCACCTCATAGCGACTCGTCCACGTGGTTAACGCCACCGTGTGTTGGCCCTACTTTTGAGATACGTGATTGTCGCGATGATTTGGTATCACATGTGGGTTGGCCCCAGATGGATCTTCCGTGACTTTGGGTCACCGGTGGTTTGGCACCACATCTATGGATATCATGACTTTGGGTCACGGTGGTTTGGCACCACCGGTGGTTTGGTACCACACGGGTAGAAAAGGTGTTATGGATGGTTAGGATCAGATTGCATTACTTGTATTTCTTTGTTATGATGTGTGTTAGCATGTTGCATATCTGGGAGAGGGATTTATGCACTTTGAGTCTTGCGACTCACCTTCTCCTTATCATTCGGTGATACTTAGATCGCGGACACGAATGGGTGGACTCGAGGTGACCATGCCATGGATAAATTGGGACTTGCACTGATTTAAAAAAAACTTGGTACTTTACTCTATTTATTTCCATTGATTTTGTTGGGATTGTAAAAGGCCTTTTAAAATTATACTTTGGTTATTTATATGCTTAGATTTGATTTCAAATATGCCTTAACAAATTATTGGGTTATTATTGGATAAAATTTGTAAAGATAAGGTTTTCAAAATACAAGCGATATGTTTTAAACTTTACCATCGGGTATCACACTGTAATTTAAGATAAATGAAACTCTAATGTTCTCCAACTTGAATGTATCCTCGTACTAAGTAAAAATGTTTTTAGGCAACAACAAGGATTACTTAAATTTTAAAACGAGGTGAACTTGTATTATTTACATATCTGAATAAGTTTTCAAAATTATCGGGTTTTCAAATGCATCATCGATTTTTAAATCAGTCAACCTCAAGATTTTCTTCAAGTACAAAATTTAGCTAGATGATTTTATCGAACTTTTAAACAGAAACCTAAACCTCTCAAATATATTTTTCCTGTAACATACCGGATTCGATCGTGGTGTATTGACTGGGTTTGGGGTGTTACAATTGTGGTATCAGAGCCAAGTTCAAAGGCTCGGCTGTGGGCCCGAGGCCCAAAATGTTTTAAATTCTAGTTTCTAAAGTGTTTTTTTTAGAATATGGTTTGAAAGGCATGGCACCAAGTCTCCGGCCCCAATCCGCCCAGGTAAGTACCCCTTACTATTGCTTGTGATTTTGATGTTGATGTGAGTGGATGGCTAGCAATAGTGGATTACCTTAGAAACTGAAACTGATAGGACTCAGTGGACTTGCAAAAACAAAGCTTCTTTAATATTCATAAGACTTTGCTTTTAAACAGTGGAATAATTACTGATGCATAAAATTCTTTAACTCAGATAAGATTTTAGTCATGAGTACACGAGGTGGACGTGGTCGTGGACGTGGTCGAGGTTGGATGACTGTTTCTGAACCCGTAGGTTCGGTGAGGGTCGAGAATGAGATATCGATCATGGCACCGGTTGGAGGTGGTGAGTTCGAGAATAGACCGGGGCGACCAAAGTGTCACAAAGCGATCTTGCATGGTTCGGAAAGGGTAGTTGGAGTAGGTGGAGGCGCAAGAGCTAGAAAATCAGGCTGAATGACTTCGGGCAAACGGGGCTGAAGTTTTTCGAGGTGTCTCTGGTGTTGCTCCCAGCACTGCTTAATATTGGTTGGAAGCGACAGAGCGGATCATGGACAATCTGGACTGATCTTTGAAGAAAAGTTAAAAGGATAGTATCACTTCTTGAGATGAGTCATACCGGTGGTGGCTCACGGTTGTCGACAATACTGCAATGAAGATCGACTTGGGACTATTTCGAGTCGCTTATCGGAAAAAATGCGTTAGAGCTAACTACATTAATGAGCAGCGGAAAGCATTTCTGAGGTTAGTCCAAGGGAGTAAATCGGTGTCAGAGTATGAGGTCGAGTTCCTCAGGCTGAGTCGGTATGCTAGGGGTATGGTGGCTATTGAACACGAGAGGTGTGTTCGTTTTGAGGATGGCCTGCGAGATGAATTAAGGTTGTTGATTGCGCCCAAACAGAGCGTGAATTCTTTATCTGGTTGAAAAGCGAAGGTAGCGAGGGTATTAAGGAGTCTGTGAGGCAAGGCATGGATAGGAACCGACATAAGAGGAGTTTTGGATCTTCTGGGTCGTCAGGTAATCCTCAGAAAAGGGCTAGACCGAGTGGGCCGAATCAGTCTGGTAGGTTTGTTCTTTGCTAGTCGAGGACCGCTTGTGATGTAACTGCTGGGAAAGCTCATTGGGGAGGATGTTGGATTTGGTGGTAGAGGATGTTTTGAGTGTGGCTCATTTGGACCACCGTGTGAGGGTGTCCGTAAGTTGGCTAGGATTCATCCCGAGAGTCGGGCCGTACTCGGTTCAGAATATGGACCACCACCATGAGAGGGGTGAGGTAATGACAGAGGAGGTAATGGTTACAGTGAGTGTGGAGCACCGAGGGCAGAGGTCTGTGTAGTTCCGAGGCAGACAGTCGGGGCTAGTGTATGCGGCGAGGCACCGAGAGGAGGGTGACACACCGGACGTCATAACCGGTACGTTTTTAATCTTTGGTTCTCCATTTACTGCTTTGATTAATGTGGGTTTGACGCATTCATATGTTGCAAGTAGCATAGTGAAGACCATGGATCTAGACTCTGAGATATCTTCTAGGCAGATGACCGTAATAAGCCCTCTACGTCACTCTGTAGTTGCAGATAAGCTGTATAGAGATGTACCTCTAGAACTCCAAGGGGTAGTGTTTGTGGTCGATCGATGGAACTACCGTTTGGGGAGTTCGATCGATTCTCGGGATGGGTGGTGGTTAAGTATCGGCGAAGTTGGATTATGACTAAGCGCATGGTTCCAATTTCTGACTAAGGGTGATGAGGTAGTCTGATCGGTAATAGAAGAAATTACTTGTCCAACGTGGTGTCCGCTCCTGAAAGTCGAGAAAATGGTCGGGAAGGGATTTGTGAAGCATATGTGGTTCATGTGTATGCCTTGGAGGCTAAAGAGTCTGCTTTGTAGAGGCAGTTCGGACGATTAGGGAATTTCTTGATGTGTTTCTGAGGAGCTTAGGGTTTGCCGCGAGATCGTGAGGTAGAGTTCGAGATAGATCATTACGGAACTACGCATGATGTCTATTACTCCGTATAGGATGGCGCCTAAAGAGTTAGTAGAGCTTAAGGCTCGAGTCCGAGGAGTTGTTGGACGGGGTTTTATCGAGACCAAGTGTTTCACCTTGGGGAGCGCCTTAGTACTCTTTGTCAAGAAGAAAGAGCGGTACTATGCGGATGTGTATAGACTACCGCCAATTGAACAAGCTGACGATCGAAAACAAGTACCACGCCCGGATAGATGACTTGTTTGACCGGTGAAGGTGCATCGTTTTCTTGAAGATCGATTTAAGGTGCAGGTATCACCGATTAAAGGTGAAGGAGGCGATATCTGCAAGGCGACATTTACATTACTCGGTATGGGCACTTTGAGTTCTTAGTTATGCCGCTTGGGTTGACTAACGATGCCGTGACCTTCATGGATATGATGAATAGGGTGTTCCAACGATGATTTGGATCGACCAGTAGTGGTTTTATCGGCGACATCTTGGTATATTCAAGGACCGAGGAGGAGCATGATGCGATTTTGGGTGGTATTGCAGATTTCGAGGAGAAAGCGACTTTATGCAAAGTTTAGTAAATGCGAGTTTTGGCTTAGAGGTGGCGTTCTTAGGTCATGTAGTGTCTACCGAGGGATTAGGGTGGATCCTCAAAAGATTGAGGCGGTTTTGGATTAGAAGCGCCTAGGTCGATGAGATGAGATTTAGAGTTTTACGGGTTTGGCGAGGATACTAGAAGATTTGTAGAGGATTTTAGTTGATCGTGAAAGACCGATGACCAAATTGTTAAGAAAAGGGTTTCGTTTATTTGAAATTTGAGAAGCGGAGGAGAGCTTCAACAAGTTGAAGAAGATTTTGACTGAAGCTCCGATTCTAATTCAACCTGAGGCAGGAAAGGAATTCACAGTATATTGCGATGCATCACATACGGGTTTGGGTTGTGTGCTGATGCAGGAAGGGAAGGTTGTGGCTTACGCATCTCGGCAGTTGAGGCCACATGAGGTCAATTATCCGACGCACGATCTAGAGCTAGCGACTGTAGTCTTTGCCTTGAAGATTTGGAGGCATTACTTGTACGGTAGTCTACACGGATCATAAGAGTCTGAAGTACCCTTTGACTCAAAAAGACTTGAATCGAGAAAGATGAGATGGATTGAGTTCTTTGAAAGACTACGACTGTTCGATTGAGTATCATCCGGGCAAGGCTAACGTGGTGGCAGACGCGTTAAGCCGTAAGGTTGTTTCGGATCTAAGAGCGATGTTTGCCCATTTGAGTTTGTACGACGACGGGAGTATTCTGGCAGAGCTGCAGGTTAAGCCTACTTGGGTTGAGCAGATCAGAGAAAAATAGTTGATGGATGGGGTTTTGAGTGCGTAGAGGACACAAGTGCAGAATGATGGTTTGGAGGTTCTGATTTGTCTAGTGATGGAGTCTTTGTGTTTTGGGAGAGCTTGTATGCCGAGGGATATTGAGTTAAGGCGAAGATTCTTGGGATGCACATAGCGACCCTACGCTATGCATCCCGGAGGTAGCAAAATGTATAGGGATCTCGGAGAGCGATTCGGTGGCGGGTGCGAAAAAGGAAGTGAGCGAGTTTGTAGGGAAGTGTCTGCCATGTCACAGGTCAAGGTGAGCATCTCTTGCCGTCTCGGTTGCTTCAACCCAATGAAGATTCCACCAGTGGAAGTGGGAAAGGATCACTATGGATTTCGTCAGTGGATTACCTCTTACACCTAGCAAAAAGGATTCAGTTTGGGTAATTGTAGATCGTCTGACTAAATCAACTCACTTTATCCCGGTGAGGGTGGATTACACACTTCAGAGGTTGGCGAAGCTGTATGTGTCAGAGATAGTGAGGCTCCACGGTGTGCCAGTATCGATCATCTCAGATAGGGATCCCAGATTTATGTCAAGGTTCTGGAGAGCGTTGCATCGAGCTCTGGCACGCGATTGATTTCGAAAGACATTTCACCCATGATCGGACGGGCAGTCAGAAAGGGTTATTCAGATCTTAGAAGATATGTTGAGAGGTTGTGTTCTGGACTTCAGGGGTAGTTGGGAGGAGTTTCTACCATTAGCTGAGTTTGCCTACAACAATAGTTATCAAGCGAGCATCAAGATGGCACCATATGAGGGGTTATAAGGTAGGAAGTGTCGCTCACCCACGTGTTGGACGAGTTGGGTGAGCGTCGGTTGTTGGGACCCGAGTTGGTTGCGAGACCAAGACAAGGTTAAGTTGATTGAGGTAGATTGAAGGAAGCTTGGACGGCAAAAGTCTTATGCCGATCTTAAGCGAGAGAGATATAGAGTTCTTTGTGGGGATAAGGTTTTTGAAGGTCTCACCTTTGTGGAAGAAAGTGTTAAGGTTAGGAAGGAAAGGCAAGCTAAGTCCGAGGTTTATTGGTAGTATAAGGTAATCGAGACGAGTGGGACCAGTAGCATATCAGCTTGAGTTGCCAGCAGAGCTAAGTCAGATTCACGACGTATTTCACGTTTCGATGCTTCGGCGCTATCGCTCAGATCCATCGCATGTGGTGGCAGTGGAGGAGATCGAGGTGAACCCAGATTTGACCATGGAGGAAGAGCCTGTACAGATTTTAGAGCGGGATGTGAAGGTTCTGCGTAGGAAGTCTGTGCCTTTGGTTAAGGTACTATGGCGGAATCATGGCGTGGAAGAAGCGACGTGGGAACCCGAGGAGGTGATGAGACAGCAATACCCTCAACTCTTCTGATCAGGTAATTTCGAGGTCAAAATTATTTTAAGGGGGTAGAACTGTAATATCCCGGGTTCAGGGCTATTTTTTGTTGTGACCTTGGTTGCATTTGTCTGGTGTGCTATGTTGCTGTTTTGACGTTTTAGGGGCTTAGTTGTAAGCTAGGAGTAAGCCTGTGTAGGTGGGGAAATTTTGGTTTTAAGCTTTATGCGAGAGGAGCTGAAAGAGTTGGGGTTAATAAGCATTCTTTGGTGAATTCTAGCACAAGTGATGAGCTGGTGGAGTGGCAGGTTAGGCGCCACTTAAGGCTTGTGTGTGGGGCGCCACTTGCAAGGGGTGAGGTCCTGTGTTCAAGCTGCAGGATGCTCACTTTTTGTCTCCATTTTGAAGCCAAGGTGGTTGAGGTTGGACCAAGTCTACCATTTTGAATGGTGGGTGGAGAGTGATTGTAGGAAGTGGACTAATTCAAAGTGATTTGAATTAGTGGCTTGGAGTGGTTGAAGGTGTTTGGCCGGATTTTGGAGAGGTTTTGGGGGAGTGGACGGCTTGGTAAGTGTAGTGGGGAGTGTGCGAATTTTCATTTTGTCAATTTGTGCATTTTCGGTCATAGTTAGTGTCAAGCAAGTTCTTTCTTTTGTCAATAGCCTAAGCCAAATTTTGGGAAGAAAAGTCTTTCTTTTGGTCTTTTGGTAAGTCAATTTGGAAAAACTCTCCCATTTTGCTTCTTGAAACAGAAACCTCAAGCACCTTTACTTGCGAAATTTGCCTTGTTCTTCTTAATTGTGTACTTGTGGCGAATGCTCCTTTCCATGTGTTTTTCTTTTCATTTGAGTGTCAAACTACTACTCTTTCTTCTCCATACTTTTTCCTTATTTGAAAACCTTGGTAGCAGAATGTTCATCTCTCTCCTTTCTTTTCCAATTGTTGAAGCCGAAACTAGTGATCCTTCCTTCTCACATTTTCTTTTTTTTACAACTCTTGTACCGAATTCACATTGCCTTCTTAGCGAATTTTCCATTTGTTTCTTACCATTTCATTAAGCGAAACCATCTTACCTTGTTCCCTAACCTTCATTTTCTTTTCTCAATACCATCTTGCGAAACTATACTCTCGGTCACATCTTTTCTTTTCTCTTTTTACTCAAAGCAGAACATAGGTTGGGTTGTGCACCTATAATGAATCTTCCCTTCTTCTTTTGGGTGCATCTTGGCTAAATCCTAGAGGGTGGTCATCTTGTTAGGGCACTTGTTGTCAATCGGTGGGATAGGTAAGAGTTTGGCCGAATGGTTATCTTCTCTCTCTCATGTTCTTATTCGGTTTGGGTTTGTTTAAGTGGCCGATTTTTGGGCTTTTGTTGAAGGGAGTTAATCTCTTGTGTCTAAACCGATTTCAGTATAGGACATCCGGATTTTGGGAACGATCGTGAGGAGCCTTCTTTCTCTGTTAAGCAATCGGTAAGTGGTGGTAAGAACGAGTTCTTTTAGTCGGTTTCGTTTAGTTTTCTTTAAGCCAAGTTATTAAGAGATTAACCGTTTTCATTTCTAGGGTGTGACCGATTGGTAAGGGAACCATTGTTGGTTCGGGTTTGGTAGGAAACCAAACCATTTGCGAGGTAAAGGTTTAACGCAAACCCTTTTGGTTTATTGGTTTTGGCCGAAAGTTGTAAGTGACTAATCGGTGTTTGGCCTTTTAGGAGCAAAATAATCGAGGGTTTAAACGGTTCTTTGGGATTGAGCGCGCGGTCTATCGTGTGTAAACTAACACACCTTCTTAATCGAGTAATATGTTAATAACTTTGGTTGTGTAAGTGAAACAGTATGGTTGGTGATGTAATACCCAATGAGGTATGGATACGGATTCGGGTAAGTCCGTTTCATTACGAGATCTGTGATGAGATGTGATATCATGATTTATTGGTGTATGTATTTTGAAATGCCATATTGAGCATGTAAGCATGATAGTATGGTTGCACGTTTTGCATTAGTATGATGTGATATTGGGTGATACGAGAGGAGGGGGATATGATATCCGTGTCTTTGGGACACCAGAGGTTTGGCACCTCCAGTGGTTTGGTACCACAGATTGATTATTGTGACTTTGGGTCACGGAGGTTTAGCACCTCCGCGTCTCGTCGGTGGCTTAGCACCACAAATGGGTTGGCCCCACGGTTGATTATCTGGGATTGGCGCTAGTGATTTGGTATCACACGATGGGTTGGCCCCATCATCTCAATCGTGACTGTGGTCACCAATGATTTGGTATCACACTCGTGTCTTTGGGACACCAGAGGTTTGGCACCTCATAGCGACTCGTCCCTGTGGTTAACGCCACCGTGTGTTGGCCCCACTTTTGAGATACGGGATTGCTGCCAATGATTTGGTATCACATGTGGGTTGGCCCCACAGATGGATCTTTCGTGACTTTGGGTCACCAGTGGTTTGGCACCACATCTATGGATATCATGACTTTGGGTCACCAGTGGTTTGGCACCACCAATGGTTTGGTACCACATGGGGTAGAAAAGGTGTTATGGATGGTTAGGATCGGGTGCATTACTTGTATTGCTTTGTTATGATGTGTGTTAGCATGTTGCATATCCGGAGAGGATTTATGCCTTCGAGTCTTGCGACTCACCTTCTCCCTTATCATTCCAGGTGATACTTAGATCGCGGACACCGAGCCGGGTGGGCTCGAGGTGACCATGCCATGGATAAATTGGGACTTGCACTGATTTAAAAAAAAACTTGGTACTTTACTCTATTTATTTCCATTGATTTTGTTGGGATTGTAAAAGGCCTTTTAAAATTATACTTTGGTTATTTATATGCTTAGATTTGATTTCAAATATGCCTTAACAAATTATTGGGTTATTATTGGATAAAATTTGTAAAGATAAGGTTTTCAAAATACAAGTGATATGTTTTAAACTTTACCATCTGTATCCTGCTGTAATTTAAGATAAATGAAACTCAAATGTTCTCCAACTTGAATGTATCCTCGTACTAAGTAAAAATGTTTTTAGGCAACAACAAGGATTACTTAAATTTTAAAACGAGGTGAACTTGTATTATTTACATATCTGAATAAGTTTTCAAAATTATCGGGTTTTCAAATGCATCATCGATTTTTAAATCAGTCAACCTCAAGATTTTCTTCAAGTACAAAATTTAGCTAGATGATTTTATCGAACTTTTAAACAGAAACCTAAACCTCTCAAATAAATTTTTCCTGTAACATACCGGATTTGGTCGTGGTGTATTGACCGGGTTTGGGGTGTTACAGGTTCCTCCTCAAAAGACAAGTATGGGCTCACCTCAATCTCCTCCACTGGCACAACATGCGATGGATCTGAGCGATAGCGTCTAAGCATAGAAACATGAAACACATCATGGATTTGACTCAACTCTGGTGGCAACTCAAGCTGGCAAGCCACTAGTCCTACTCACTTCAACACTCGATAAGGCCCGATAAACCTAGGGCTCAACTTGCCTTTCCTACCGAACCTCAGAACCTTCTTCCACGACGACACTTCAAGAAAACCTTGTCACCTTCTGCAAACTCTATATCCTTTCGTTTAAGATCGGCATAAGACTTTTTCCTATCCGTCGCTTCTTTCAACTGAGCTCGAATCACTTTCACCTTATCTTTTGTCTCTGCAACCAACTTCGGACCCAACAACTGCAGCTCCCCCAACTCCGTCCAACATGTAGGGGTACGACACTTCTGACCATATAACGCTTCGTATGGTGCCATCTGAATACCTGCCTGATAACTATTGTTATATGCAAATTTCACCAACGCCAATTGCCTTTAGAATCCAAGACACAACCCCTTAGCATGTCCTCCAAAACTTGAATCACCCTCTCTGATTGTCCATCTGACTGGGGATGAAATGTCGTACTGAAATCTTGTGCCTAGTTCCTGGTGCAAAGCCTTCCAGAACCTTGACGTAAATCTAGGGTCTCTGTCCAAAATAATTGACACTGGTACCCCGTGCAACCTCACAATTTCTGCTACATATAGTCTTGCTAACTTCTGAAGAGAATAATCCATACGCACAGGTACGAAATGAGCAGACTTCGTCAGACGGTCCACAATCACCCAAATTGAATCCTTCTTGGTAGGTGTAAGGGGTAGCCCACTCACAAAATCCATTGTAATCCTTTCCCACTTCCATTGTGGAATCTTAATCAGTTGCAACAGACCTGACGTCAACTAATGTTCAGCCTTGACTTGCTGACATGTCAGACACTTACCCACAAATTTCGTTACCTCCCGCTTAAGGCTCGGCCACCAAAACTGCTCCTACAAATCTCGGTACATCTTACTACCTCCCGGATGCATAGCATATAGACTGCTATGTGCCTCCTGCAAAATCTTCTGCCTTAACTCCACATCCTTAGGCATACACACTTTTCCCCGAAAACATAACACTTCATCGCCGCTCAAACTATACCCCTCCAATCCATCATTTTTCACTTGTAACCTTCGTGCGCTCAAAACTTCATCCATCAGTTGTTTTTCCTTAACCTCGTTAATCCATGTTGGCTTCACTTGAAATTTCGCTAACGGGCTTCCATAATCATACAGACTAAGGTGAGCAAACATGGCTCTTAACTCTGCCACCACCTTACGACTCAAGGCATCCGCTACTACATTAGCCTTTCCCGGGTCGTACTTAATCGAGCAGTCATAGTCCTTTAACAGCTCAATCCACCTTCTCTACCTCAAATTTAACTCCTTCTGCGTAAGAAGGTACTTCAAACTCTTGTGGTCCGTACACATGACAGACTTTTCTCTATACAAGTAATGTCGCCAAATTTTTAGGGCAAAAACCACTGCAGCCAATTCCAGATCATGCGTCGGGTAGTTTACTTCGTTAGGTCTTAACTGCCGAGAAGCATACACTACTAATTTCCCCTCTTGCATCAGCAAACATCCCAATCCTGTATGGAACGCATCACAATAAACCGTAAACTCCTTCCTGGATTTTGGTTGAATTAACACCGAAGCTTCCGTCAAAATCCTTTTCAACTTCTCAAAACTTTCCTGTTGCTTATCCGACCATACAAACGGAACCCCTTTCCTCAGCAACTTGGTTAATGGTGCCGCAATCAAAGAAAACCCTTCCACAAACCTTCGGTAATACCCTGCTAAACCCAGAAAACTCTGAATCTCCACCACAGACTTCGGTGGCTTCCAATCCAAAACTGCCTCAATCTTCCGAGGGTCTACTCTAATCCCCTCAGCTAACACCACATGACCCAAAAAGGTAACTTCCTTCAACCAGAACTCGTACTTACTAAACTTGGTGTATAACTGCTTCTCCCTAAGAATCTGCAACACCACTCGCAAATGCACGTCATGCTCCTCCTCCGGTTTTGAGTACACCAAAATATCATCTATAAATACTACCACAAATCGATCCAAATACGGCTGAAACACCCAGTTCATCATATCCATAAACGCTACTGGTGTGTTCGTCAACTCGAACGGCATTACCAGAAATTCATAGTGCCCGTATCGAGTACGAAACACCGTCTTATGGATATCTGCCTCCTTTACCTTAAGTTGGTGATACCCCGACCTCAAATCTATCTTGGACAAGACCGATGCTCCCTTAAGCTGGTCGAACAGGTCATCTATCCTAGGCAAAGGATACTTGTTCTTAATCGTCAATTTATTCAACTGACGATAGTCTATGCACATCTGCATCGACCCGTCCTTCTTCTTAACAAAAAATACAGGCGCTCCCCAAGGTGAGACACTTGGCCAGATAAAACCCCGATCTAGCAACTCCTGAATCTGTGCTTTCAACTCCACCAATTCCTTTGGCGCTATCCTATACGGAGCAATTGACACTGGCGTAGTTCTCGGTAGAAGGTCTATACTGAACTCCACTTCCCGATCAGGGGCAAACCCGAAAGCTCTTCCACAAAGACATCAATAAACTCATTCACTGTTTGAACACTTCCTATAGCCGGCTCCTTACCTTTCAAAGCACAAACATAAACTACAAACGCCTCACATCCTTTCCTTACCATCTTCTCCGCTTTCAGCGCGGACACCACATTAGATAGGTAATTCCTTTTCTCACTTATCATTACCACCTCTACACCCTCGACCATTTTTAGCACTATGCACTTAGCTGCATAGTCAAGTTCTGCTTGGTACTTAACCAACCAATCCATTCCTAAGATTAAATCGAACTCCCCAAAGGGTAGTTCCATCAAATCCGCTTGACACATAACCCCTTGAAGTTCTAGGGGTACATCCCTTGACAGTTTGTCTACCACAACAGAGTATCCTAGAGGGCTAACTACTGTCATCTTCCTAGCAGATATCTCATAGGCTAAGTTTAAAGTTCCCACTACATTACTAGCAACATAAGAGTGTGTCGAACCAGCATTAATTAAAGCAATGTAAGGTAGGCCAAAAATCATAAACGTACTGATTATGATGTCCGGTACGTCGCCCTCCTCTCGACGCTTGGCTGCGTAGACCAACCCAGGTTGTCTAGCATTAGCACCTCCATCACCTCAGCCAGGTGCTCCATGGCCCTGTCTGTTACCATTTCCACCCCTACCTGCACCTCGACCCCTTTGTAGTTGCTGGCCATCTCTCCTGAATTGACCACGTCCTTGACCCTCAGCTTGAGTCCGGGCTAACTTTCGCGGATAGTCCTTTACCCGGTGCTCCAATGACCTGCACTCAAAACATCCTTTATTACCAGCCCAATATTCTCCCGAATGAGACTTCCCACATCGAGCAATAATCGAGGTGGCTAACGAAAGCAAAGAAGAAGAGGGCTTTGCGACTTGATTCAGCCCACCAAATCTAGCCCTTTTCTGAGCACTTCCACCAGACCCTGATGGCCCAAAACTCTTTTTATCCTTGCCCCTATCCTGATTTCGTTTCTCGGTTCGCTTCACCTCCTCAGCTATTTTGGCCTTTTCCATGAGAACTACAAATTTCGTTTCACGCTGAGGTGCAATCAACACCTGCAGCTCATCTCTTAGCCCATCCTCGAACCTAACACAACGCTCATGTTCCGTAGCCACCATACCCCGAGCATACCTACTCAACCTCAAAAATTTAGCCTCGTACTCGGGTACCAACTTATTCCCTTACACCAAATTCAAGAATGTCCTACGTTGCCCATCAGTATAACCAGCCCCCACATACTTTCTCTGACAGGCTACCCTAAAATAATCCCAGGTGATATCACCGGCCACTGCACCATCCCTGACCGTGAGCCACCACTGGTACGACTCATCTCGGAGAAGAGATACTATCCCCTTCAACTTCTCCTCATCCGAGAAGTCTAAGTTATCCATTATCCGCTCTGTTGCCTCTAACCAGGACTCAGCTGTGTTGGGAGCCACACTAAAAACTCCCCTAAATAATTCTGCTCCATTTACCCAGAGTCGCTCAGCCACAGATTTTCGGGTTCCTGCACCCGCGCCTGCCTCAATAACTCTTTCCAAAATTTGCACATCGCTCGAGATCGTGCATTGTTACCACCGTCTCGATCCTCGAAACTCGACTTATGGCCAAGCAAATCTGGCATCACATTTTCGGACCCATGGCCAGACCCTGCTGGCTCCGACAAGGCCATCCTACCCCTACCCCGGCCACGCGGCGGACGTCCTCGACCTCTTGTACTCATCTCCTTGTTCATGTTTATCTGGTTAAGAATTTTATGAATTATTATCTATTTCCACTATTTATCCACGAACAATTTTATGAAAATAGTTTTTAAAGTGATTCTTTCGAATTTGAATCTATCTAAAGTTTCAGTTTCAAGCTTATCTCCTAGTTCTAAGTATATTCATCACACAAACAACATCCACAGACCACATTCCATGAACAGGGGTATTTTCATCATTTCACTACCCGGGGGTATTTTCATAATTTTAACCTTAGGGGTATTTTCGTAATTTTCCAAAATAAATTTTTGGGTATTTTTTCAAAATAAGGGTATTTTGGTAATTTTGTAAAGTAGGGGTATTTTGGTAATTTTGCAACTCGAGGGTATTTCGGTAACTTTGTAAGTCAGGGGTAATTTGGAAATTTTACAAACCAGGGGTACTTTGGTAATTTCAAAACTAAGGTTTTTATAAAACAAGGTGGCTGGTCCCTTTCGGGTTTTAATTATCGGATTTAGCCTATAAACAAGTCCTCATGGTTAGGGTGAACAGTCACTACTCACCAGGTAAGATTTGAGCGAAGAGGAGGTGAGTCACTGGGACTGCTTAAATACCAAGCTCTCCCTGAATCCAATCCTAGACATACGCATGCTTGTTGCCACACCCTAACTCAACGACTTACTCCCAAGTTTGTTCAATTATGCTTAAATCTTATTTAATTAAGAAGTTGTATAACTAGCCCTATGGTCCATTAGTACTATCATGCTTAACTACGTCTAAAGCCCACAAAGCCCAACATATATATCACAACAAGAGTTAGGGTACTTACCTGGGTGGATCAGTGCTGGAGACTCAGGTGCCATGCTTTTCAAAAAAATGATCATTTCACAAACTTTTAAAACATATTTTGGGCCCTAAGCCCACAACCGAGCTTTTGAACCTGGCTCTGATACCAAAATGTAACACACCAAACCCGGTCCAAACACTACAACCAAATCTGGCGTGCCATAGAAAAGAAAACGTTTGGAAACCGATTTGTTTTAGAAAAAAATCGTTGTAAGATTTTTGAGAAAACATCGATGTATTTTGTATCGTGTAAAACATGTTGAAACTTGGTTTGGAGAAACTTAGTTGTCATATTGTTACTCCGTATTAATTACTTAGTCTTGGTATACAAAAAAAAAAACAAGTATTTATTTAGCTTTTGAAAACATCCATTTCATAGCTTAATCAACATATTAAATAGAAACTTTAAAATCAACTAAATGAAAGAACCCAAATAAAACTTAAGCGGCCTTACCACAGAACTGAAAACCAAAATTTAATAAAATAGCTAAGTCTGAATGGAAAACTTTGGAATAAACCAAATGCTGTGCATGGCCACCTCGAGTCCGCTCCGGCTCTATATCCATGATCTAGGTCTGATCTGTAAAATGTAACGGAAGGGGTGAGTCGTCTAGACTCAGTGTACAAATCCCCATCCCAATGAAGTTATGCTCTTACACAAATTCATACACTAATATGCAAGTCATGCAACCCATCCAACCTAAGCATCCATCCGGTCTCCCAAATCTACCCTTGTGGTACCAAACCTTGGTGGTGCTAAACCACCGTAACCGGGTTACAAAATATCATATGTGGTACCAAACCACCGTAATCGGGTTACAAAAATATCATATGTGGTACCAAACCATTGGTGGTGCCAAACCACTAAGACTTAGTCACAATTTTTAATATGTGGGGCCAACCCAATCGTGTGATACCAAATCACTGGTGACAGTCTGATAAATCATACTCCCCTCCTCTCATCACCCATAACACATATTTATGGTAACAATATCAGTATGATCATGCTTAACATACAAAAATCATGCATACAAAATATCATGCTCTCATAGATCACAATCAACGCGAGAAATAGTAACAACTTACCCGGCATCTTCGCTTTTACCCACAAGGGTAATTTAGTAACCATTGCCGTCATTCTGGCTTTTAGCAACACACAACATTTACATATTAAGTATAGAAAGTGTGTAAGAGTTACACACCTGGTTTTCGTACTAACATTTTTTTTTTGCTTCTACGCTACTGTCACTCGACACTACCACTATCGGCCTACGTTCTACTTTCGATGTCGGCCCACACTCCAAAGGCCAATCTCGTACTCCCGATACTGATCGTTTCTTGTACTTTGGCATTGGGTTTATAGATCCAACCCCTACTGCTTGACTGTTAATAATGTCCACGATAACTTCTTGGTCACTAAACCAATCAACCCGATGAGATCTAATAAATAAACACAATGTTTAAACGAAACCCTTACCTAGATTTCAGATCTCGAAAGTTTTTATAAAAATGTCACCACCAACCCACCTACATTCGGCCAACACCCATATATTAAATCAATCCCTGAAACGCAACCAATTGAGTACCATAACACATTCGGCCAAAGGGGAAAGAACAAGAAAGGCCATTTGGCTGAACCTACCGCTACCTACCTTCGATTTTTTCACCAAATCGACACCTCTGACTATAGCAAGACAGGATTCGACTTCTAGGGGCAGAGAGTGAAATCGACAGGGCCTTTGGAACAAACGATTCAGATTAGAACTTGATAAAAATAGAGAAATCACAGAGAAGTAAAATCCCAAAACTTACCAGATTAAAGAGGAGTATTCGGCTTATGGTGCACCTTCGGGAAAAAGAACCCACTTTTGTAGATTCGACTATGGAGGAAAATGATGGGGACCAGGGTATTCGGCTTTGAAAGAAAAGACTGAAGAGAAAAAAAAAGTGTTGGAGAGTGGCGGCAAAGAAAATTTGAGACAATAGGAGGAGAGGATTTTCGGCTAGCAGAGTAGGTGAGAAAGATTAGAAAAGAAAAAGATGAAAGAAAGATGAACACTTTGGCTTACAAAATTTGGCTACACATGCACACACCTCAGAGTTGGAGTTTCGGCCAACTCTCCCCTCTCCTGATAGCCTTTATCCCTTATCTCATCCATCTATTATCACATCCCTTATCTTACCTTTAGAAGAGCCCACCTTAAAACCACCTCTTCCCCCTTAATTATCAGCTTTTAACACTTAAAATAAAATAAATGAAGCTCCTAAAATGTAGCCTCTATGCCGTCCACCCCTTCCCCCTTGAAGTGCTAAAATTTGCCCCATCAATTTGGGCCCCAAGCGACCACACCAGGCCCAAACTCCTCCCCCTTGTGACGCCACCCTCATGTCCACTTAAAGCACCTCCAAATTTTGGGCCACAAGCCCAGATTGCTACTCAACATAATAATTTACAAATAAATTACTGCTAGCACTATTTTTAATCAATTTAACCTAGATTTAAGCCCAATCCTGAGCCCAATACACACCTCAAAGCCTTTAACCTACTAACTTATCCATGCAACATACCGAAAGCACAGACCCACCAAAATCAGGATATTAAAATTTTATAACAAATATATTTAAATAATTTAACTTGGGTTTTCTTTTGAATTATCAATGCTATTTTCAAAAGTCACGGTTTTAAGGCTCACTAGTTTGATTTTTGACTTATCCATCAACCTCTTGAAATTGTAGTATTTTATCAACCAAACTTGTTTTCCTTAACGATAACTAATCAACGCCAATTATTAGTAAAATCACAAATACTTTCTCATGCGACATGCCAGATCCAGTCGTAATGCATGGGCCGAGTTTAGGGTGTTACATTTTATGGTATCAGAACCCGGTTTCAAAACTCAACTATGGTTTTGGTTGAAAAAAATGTTTTCTAAAATTACTTGAAATTTGATTTATAAATACATGTTTTAGAGGAAGTATGGCACCACAGGGATCCGGCACCAAGTCAGTAAGTTTTGTTTTCATTTTATGATTATTATGATATGATTGTGTTAAGAAAACTCCACAAAATAGAAATACTCTAGAACTTTTAGCTTTAGGAGCTAAAACTATAGAGATTGAGACTTTAGGATACGTTTTGCGAAAATAACTTTACTTTCTATACGCCATAAAACATTGTTTAATAAACATTGAATAGCATACTAATTCATAAGACTCTTAATTAGATTAAATCGACTTAGCAAACAGAGCACTAGAGGACGTGGACGTGGTAGACGTGGACGTGGTAGAGGCTGAGGTGCTAGAGTTGTATCTGAGGCATCAGGACATATGCCTGAAATGGATGCACCTGCATCACCAGTGACTGAAGCTGGGTCACATGATCGAATGAGAGAGGACGACGCTCTGTCCCAAGCGATGTTACGAGTATTGAAAAGGGTTACTGGGGAAAGAACTAGGTCGACAGCTCGCAGGTCGATATCGGAGCGACTCAGATCGAATGGGGCTAAAGTTTTTAGGGGTATTTTGGGTGTAGCCCCTAGTGTAGCAAAGTACTGGCTTGAGGCAGTTGAGCGGATTATGGACAATCTGGATTGCACAGCTGAGCAGAAATTGAAAGGGGTTGTGTCATTGCTAAGAGACGAGGCGTTTCAGTGGTGGCTCACTGTTCGGGAAGGCACATAGGCTAATCGTATTACCTGGGAATTCTTTAAGACCACATTTCAAGGAAAATATGTCGGGGCTAGCTATGTGGATGCCTAAAGGAAAGAATTCCTGAATCTGGTCCAAGGAGGTAGATCTGTGGCAGCATACGAGGCAGAGTTCCTGCGTCTGAGTCGGTATGCCCGGGGTATAGTGCCGACTGATTATGAACGCTGTGTGCATTTTGAGGACGAGTTGCATGATGAGTTACGAGTATTGATAGCCCCACAGAAGGAGAGGAATTTTTTTACACTAGTGGAAAAAGCTAAGATAGTTGAGGAAGTTAAACACTCGAAATGGCAAAATCAAAACAAGGATAGGGGCAAGAACAAGAGAGACTCTGGGTATTCAGGTCCTGCTAGAAGTTTTCAGAAAAGGCCTAGGAATGAGGGACTAGTTTGAGTGGGCGCTCCAGTTGCTACCAATTAGTTGCAGCCTTGCGTGGATTGTGGGAAACTTCACTCGGGTGAATGTTGGAAGAGAATTGGTGGTTGTTTCAGATGTGGATCCAAAGACCATCAGTTTAGGGATTGCCTTCGGGAGCCTACTCAGACTCAAGTAGTTCGTAATAGATTTGCACAGCCAGTAGGAGGCACTCAGCAGCCGCCGAGAGGCTGTGGGCTAGGTCGAGGTGATAATGGTGTAGGACAAGGTTAGGGTGCACCGTTAGAGGTACTGATAATGGGGGTAACACTTAGGTACGACAGCTAGGATTGGTCTATGCGATCAAACATCGAGAGGATGATGATGCACCGGATGTCATAACAGGTACGTTTTTCATATCTGATGTACCTTTTACCGCTTTGATAGACATTGGATCCACCCATTCGTATGTTGCATGTGCCGTGTCTGGAACTTTAAATATTAGATCTGAGGTTACTGCTAGAGAAACAACTGTGATTAGCCCTTTAGGACAGTCGGTGATAGTAAATAAGTTGTTTAGGGATGTGCCCTTAGAAGTTCAGGGGGTAGTATTTCTGGCGGATTTGATGGAACTGCCGTTCTGAGAGTTCGACCTTATATTGGGCATGGACTGGCTGGTTAAGCATCGTGCGAACTTGGACTGTGCTACAAAGTAGATGGCACTAAGAACTTCAGAGGATAAGGAAGTGTTGATGATAGGTGAAAGAAGAAATTATCTATCTAATGTAGTATCTGCTTTAAAGGCAAAAAAGTTGGAATGAAAGAGGTGTGAAGCATTCTTAGCCTTTATCAGTGTTTTGGATGCCAAAGAGTTGTCAGTAGAGAGTATTAGAACGGTGAAAGAGTTTTTAGACGTCTTTCTCGAAGAGCTTCCAGGATTGCCTCCGGATCAAGAGGTGGAATTTGGTATCAAGCTATTGCCAGGAACGGCTCCAGAGTCTGTTACTCCTTACAGAATAGCACTGAAAGAGTTAGCGAAACTTAAAGCTCAAATTCAGGAGTTGTTGGATCGTGGATTTATTCGATCAAGTGTGTCACCATGGACAGTGCCGGTTTTGTTCATTAAGAAAAAGTATGGGCCGATGCATATGTGCATCGAATATAGACAATTGAATAAGTTCACGATCAAGAACAAGTACCCGTTACTGAGGATCGATGATCTGTTCGATCAGCTTCGAGGAGCTTCAGTTTTCTCGAATATAGACTTAAGATCGGGGTGTCACAACTTAAGGTCAAAGAGGCGGATATTCATAAGACCGCATTTTGAACCCGATATGGGCATTACGAGTTCTTAATGATGCCGTTCGGGTTGACTAATGCACCAGCTGCATTTATGGATATGATGAACAGAGTCTTCCAACCCTATCTAGACCGGTTTGTGGTTGTGTTCATAGATGA
The DNA here is from genome assembly GCA_025506655.1 of Gossypium rotundifolium. NCBI lineage: Eukaryota > Viridiplantae > Streptophyta > Magnoliopsida > Malvales > Malvaceae > Gossypium > Gossypium rotundifolium. Next base: position 44,982,747 of record CP106724.1, on the reverse strand, counting down.
CATCTTGGTGTACTCAAAGAATAAAGAGGAGCATGATTCGCATCTACTGGTGGTATTGTAGATATTAAGGGGGAATCAGTTGTATGCCAAATTTAGTAAGTGTGAATTTTGGCTGAGGGAAGTAACCTTTTTGGGGCATGTTGTGTCTATCGAGGGAATTAGAGTTGATCCCCTGAAGGTCGAAGCTATATTGGACTGGAATCCACCGAAGTCAATGGCAGAAATTTAAAGTTTTCTAGGTTTGGCTGGATATTACAGGTGATTTGTGGAGGGGTTTTCGTTAATTGCTGCACCCCTAACTAAGCTATTGCGGAAGGGAGTACCGTTTGTATGGTCAGATAAGAAGCAAGAGAGCTTTGAGAAATTAAAGAAGATTCTGACAGAGGCGCCAGTATTGATTCAGCCTGAGGCTGGTAAGGAGTTTATTGTTTATTGTGATGCGCCACACACGGGCTTGGGATGTGTGTTGATGCAAGGGGGAAAGTGGTGGCTTATGTATCTCGTCAATTAAGGCCTCATGAGGTGAACTATCCCATACATGATTTAGAGTTAGTTGCAGTGGTGTTTGCTCTGGAGATATGGAGACACTATCTATGCGGGGAGAAGTCAATTATCTACACGGATTATAAGAGTCTGAAGTACCTCCTTACCCAGAAGGAGTTAAACTTAAGACAGCGAAGGTGGATAGAAATTTTGAAAGATTATGACTACTCAATCGAGTATCACCCAAGTAAAGCTAACGTAGTGGCAGATGCGTTAAGCCCTAGGTTTATCGGACCATATCGTGTATTGAAGTGTGTTGGGCCAGTAGCTTATCAGCTTGAGTTACCTCCAGAGTTAAGTCAGATACACAGTGTATTTCATGTTTCAATGTTAAGACATTATCGTTCGGATCCATCTCATGTTGTGCCAGTGGAGGAAGTTGAAATAAGACCTGACTTGTCTTTTGAAGAAGAGCCAGTGCAGATTTTAGATCGGAATATTAAGGTGCTGAGAAGGAAGTTAGTTCCGTTAGTCAAAGTATTATGGCGTAATCACGGGTTAGAGGAAGTTACATGGGAGCCAGAGGACACAATGCATCAACAGTACCCTCATCTCTTTTAATCGGGTAGATTTCAAGGCCAAAATTTCTTTAAGGGGGTACAATTGTAACATCTTGAAATTCAGGATTTTATGTTTTACATTATACCATGCAATAGGCTAGTTAAGAGTGTTAATTGTGTATGTTTAGGGGTCCTAAGAAGGCTTGGGGTTGAGTTGGGCCTTAGTAGAATTTTTGTGTTTAAGCACTTAAGGGGGAGAAGGCAAAGTGGCATCAAGAATTAAGGAAATAAGTGTGTATTTTACTAGCACAAGAGGAGCTAGTAGCAAGGTGGTGAGGCGTCACATGAAGGGGCTTAAGGGGTGGAGTTCGAATCCCACCTATTGTAAATTTTTGATTTATTTTTTTGCTTGTTTTCCAAAGTGTCGGCCAAGGCTTTAAAGAAGGAAAGGAAGACTTTCTAATGATGGAAAGAACACTATGGAGAAGAGTAAAGAGGAGATCAAGGAGAAAATAATGAAAGAAGTACAAGAAAGAGATAAGAGGGGATATGTTGGCCGAATTTTTGGAAGCAACTTGGGAAAGAATTTTTGGTCAACCTTTACCCTTATGGTGTTAGAGGCATACGGTTTTGGTAAAGGGGGGAATGAGCCAAAAGAGTTTTGCAAGTTTTGGTGCATGAAGAGTTTTTCTCTTGTCAACATTTTGGTGCATTTTTCCAATCTTTTCCCTTTTGCTTGCCGAATTTTGTTAGACTTCTTGAGGAGTTTTTAGTTTCATTTGAAAGTCCTTTCTTTTTACTATTTGGTACCTCTTTTCCTTACCTAAAAACTGCGACCATTAAGGAGCATTTTCTTCTCTCCTTATCATCTTTGCCATAATTTTCTTTTCCTTCTTTGTTAGACAACATACATGGTTGGACATTTCTTCCCTGGTTGAATCGGGTAAGCGGCTTCACTCTATTTCTTTCATCTTCTTTTCTCTCTAGCCGAATGTGTGTCCATCATCATTTGGTGGTTTCACTTTGTTTCTAAACCGACAGATTAATCCTTTCTACTCCCTCATTTCATGATTATCTCATTTTTGTAGTGCTCTAAGAGGTTGGCCGAATATCACACCCTTGACAATTCATCTTTAGCCTTAAGCCCAATAAGTGGAAGTCAGATCTATCATCGTTAAGGTAAGGAGTTTATTTATGGTTTATTTCAAACACTCTCTCATTGCTCGGTTATTTTGCTGATCAGATCGAAAGTTATATCTAATCGTTTATTCTAGGGACGAAATCGCTCATTTTTCTCTTCTCGTTGGTCTTTCGGAAGTAGTGGTAAGCTAAAACCCCCTCCTTAGTCTTACTCTCATTGTAGTATTATTCTAACCAAGACTTTTCCAATGGAGGCAAGTGGTAGCGATACTAAAGGAAAATTGATAGGAGGGCAAAAAGAGAGTGGACTTGAAATCTCTACTCCCAAGTTCAAACGTAGGGTGGTATCGGCAGTTCGAGATTTTCCACCAGGTTGTGGACCATCTTCGGGTGAGAGTAGGCAAATCATGGTCGTTCATGATTCTAAAGGTGTCGACGATCAAGAAGGTTTAGTTCTTGCTGTACTCAGGTGTGTAATCTCACACCGAAATCCCGTAGATCTGTGATTCACTATTATGTTGAAAAATAGATCGTTGTTGCTGCAAATCTAATAACTGTAATATGGCATGAATCGAGTAACTTGCTTAATCAATGCTATTTCTAATGATCTATCAAAATCGGTATTAAATTACTAAATTACGAAAATGCCCTATGGGCCGATTTACAAAAATGCCCCTATAGGTCGATTTACCAAAATGCCCCTATGGGCCGATTTGCTAGAATGCCTTAATGGGCCGAATTATTAAATTGCTTTAATGGGCTGGTTCACCAAAATAATTCACTAGATTAATGGTGGTTATATATTTATATGTAGATATTTAATTATGTATATCGCATTTTTACATTTTACATGGGATGGGAAAAATTGTATGGAGAGCAGTGTAGCCTGGTGGCATAGCCATAATTTATTTATTATTGTGCTTAAATTATGATTTCAGTGGCTTGACCACAAAAATAATATATTATAGTAGCTTGACTGGAAATTTGGTGTGAGCGGCGGGGTGGGTTGATATGATCCCCACAGGAGTGATTGGCTGGTCGTGGGTGTGATGGATGGATGGGTTGGGTTGCATTCATTCCATTTAATTATCACTTTGTAAATGGGCTTAGGCCCAAGATGTTTCCTATTCGAGTTCAGGCCCAGTGGATAACGGTAAGGAGGGATTATACACTAAGTTCTAGTAAACTCACCCATTCTTTTTACTCCTTGTGGGTAATGCTCAGTGACGAGGACTTGGGGCCATGGATGACTCGGTGGAGGCCATACTTTTGGAATAATATTTTTGAACTATAGGAAATTTCTTTTCTGCTTTATTTCGTTATTACTATTTTGGGTTTGAAAGTTCTAATAAGGCCTCTGGGATTTTTATTTTGTTTTATGTTTGGACGTACTTATTATTTTTCTTAAATTGTTTTAAACGTGGATTTTTTCTGAGATCATAAATAACGGTTTTCAAAAATTGATTAATGAATGGATTTTATAACAAATATATATAAAGAATTTAACTTGGGTTCTCTTTCAAATTATCAACGCTATTTTCAAAAGTCACGGTTTTAAGGCTCACTAGTTCGATTTTTGACTTATCCGTCAACCTCTTGAAATTGTAGAATTTTATCAACCAAACTTGTTTTCCTTAACGATAACTAATCAACGTCAATTATTAGAAAAATCACAAATACTTTCTCATGCGACATGCCAAATCCAGTCGTAACACATGGGCCGGGTTTGGGGTGTTACAGATTTCGATTTAGTTGCTAGGATAGGTGTGTGTGCCAAAATTCTCTTGAGTAGTAGGCATTTTTATTTTTGCATTTTTGGTCATATAGGGAGAGTGCCGAATTTTTGCAAGGGTCTTAGGGAGTTCTTTCTTTTTCTCCCATTCTATTTTCTACTTCTCTTTGTGCCGAAACTTTTAGCTTTTTTCTCTTCATCTCTTCTTGCTTCTTTGACATTAGCCGAAACTAAGGTGACCTCTCAGGCATTTCTTTTTTCTCCTTTTATTCTTTTTCTCTAACAATTTTATCTTCTACCCTCTCATAGCTGAATCTTAGTTTCCATTTGCTTTTCTCTCCTCTTTGGTTTTCTTTTGTTTTACTCTAAAGCCGAAACAGTCTTCTTCATCTTTTCTCTTCTACACTCTTTTCTTCTCTAGCCGAAACATACTTCTCACTCTTTTCTCTTGTGTGTTTCATTTCTACACCTTTTCACCATAGCCGAATCTCCTTGGACACCACACTAAATCTATTCTTACACTCTTTTTCTGTTAGTCGAACATTGCGAAGCAATGTACTAGGAATCTTTGGCCACAGGAAGTCTCTTCAATCGGTTTCGGTTGGTTAAGGTAAGGGGAGACTCTTTCGTTTCTTTCTTTATTTCTTTCGATTCTGTGTGGTTATAGCCGAATGGCTATTTTGTTCTTGGTGTTTAGATTTTGGCTAATCTTTTCTTCTTCTTCTCTCGTTTTGGAATGTTTACTTGAAACCCCGGTGTTAACGCTTGAAGTCCTGCCGTAAGGTGCATTGATTTCTGAGTCTTACCTTTCCATTCGGGTTTTAAGGTAAGGAGCCCTGTTTTGTTCTTTGTAATCAGCCTCTATTCGTTTACCCTATCTTAATCAAACCCCTTGTTGGGGAAAATCGTTGTTTCACTATAGTACTGTACTGATCAAGTCTCTTCATGGATGCGAGTGCTAGCCAAACTAAGGACGGGAGTGGACCCGTAATCTATGCTCCTAAATTTAAAAGACGTGCTGTGTCGACGGTTCGAGACTTTTCGCCGGGCTGTGGTGGAGAGTCGATGTCTGCCTGGGATAGGCAAATCGCTGTTATCCCTGCTAGTGAGAGTGTCGACGTAGAGAGTCTAGTATTACGCGTAATCAGGTGTGTAATACTCAAACTTTTCTTTATTGTTTGCGTTAATAACTGTGTTGGCTAAAAGCTAAAACGACTGTACAGATAGTCGAGATACCGTTATAGGTAATGTTGGAGATACCAGGTAAGTACCTTTATGATTGCCTTTTGTATAACATGATTATGTACCTGCTGTATACTGTTAGTACGTTTGCATGGCCTTTGGGATATGATTGAAAGGGGAAGTGTGATTCAGTGACTTCTGTCATAGTGGTCTGGGACCACAGTGGTTTGGAACCACGTATACATATATTTATCAGTGACTTATCTTAGTGGTTTGGTGCCACAGTGGGTTGGCCCCACATATACTTATCAGAGATTGTCACAGTGGTCTGGGACCACAGTGGGTTGGCCCCATGTTTATATATTCTGTGACTCTGTCACAAGTGGTCTGGGACCATAGTGGTTTGGAACCACAGTGGCTTGATGCCACGGGTGTTTGGCCGATTCAGGTGACCTAGAGGATGGAAAACTAGGTTGGACTGGGTTGCATTGCATACATTTTTTTTAATATGCTATATTGTGTGGGCTAAGGCCCAATGTGCATCTGTGAGCTTAAGGCCCAGATTGTGTGATAAGGGGATTTACACACTGAGTCTTGGTGACTTACCCCTCTGCTTAATTTTGTAGGTAATCCCTAGATCGTGGATTTGGAGCCGAGGCGGACTTTGAGGTGGCCATGCAATATCTTCTCATAAACTTTCGGTTCTTATTTAAACTTTTTTTATTATGGGATTTTCCAATGTAATAAGGCCTCCGAAATTTTAATTTGGGTTTTGATTTAATGCGGTTATTATTATATTTTGAAATGCTAAACACAAAGTTTTCCTAAAAATATAATTAAACGTTTTCCAAAATATTAACAAGCGAATAACATACAGATTAATAATTAAATTCGGAAATCCACTTAAAACCACAAACTTTATTTTCAAAATGACATGTTTCGGAATACCTATAGTTTTTGATTTTCATATCACAAACCTGTCTTCGACTATTAAGATTATTCATAAATTTTTTTTTGCAAGGAAGCCATAAAGCTGAATTTGATTGTCCAAAATGCTAACACATCGCGAAGTATCTTTTATGTCAAAAGTTCATTAAAACTATCATTTCATGTGACATACCAGATCCGATCGTAACGTTTAGGCCGTGTTTGAGGTGTTACAGTGAAAATAGACCTTAATTGTTATGATGGCCAATTAGTGGGTGGAAAAATAAGAAATATTATGTGTTAAATGTTTTAATTAAAATATTATATGTTAAAATATTAATAAATGAATAAAACAAAAGTCATTATCATCACCTTCTTCATTTTTAGGGTTTTGACCCGAAAACCATTGTTGAAGAACATAAAAGCTTCGATCAAGCTTTGTGGGTGTGCATGTAAGTGCAATTTTATCTCGTTTCCTGTAATTTTTATGTTTTTGTCATTTTTGCAACTAGGTCCAACTAACCCGGGCGTTAAATTACAAAACTGTTAAATGTTTTGACATGTTCCACTATTGAATTTGTGATATTTTTGAAGTTTTATGATAGTTTCCTACACTTGATAATTAAATAGGACTATTTTGTAAAGTGATTTTAGTTAATTTTAAATTTTAAGGACTAGGTTGTTAAAATAGTAAAATCATATGAAATTATTGTAAAATTTGTTAAATATGAGCTGAATAGGGATTATAGGAAATTTAACTAGCATGAATTGGGATTAAATGTTGTTAATTTGAAAGGTTCGGGTTAAGGACTAAATTTAGTAAAGAGTCAAAGTTTAGGGTAAAAGTGTAAAATGATGATTAAGGGTCAAATTTATGAATTTTAGTATTTTATGACATTGAATTGGTTAATTGAATAAAATTATTATTATCTAGATCATGAAATAGACCAATCGATAGACAAATGTGGAAAAAAGAAAATATTTGATTAGACTTCAGAGTCGTGATTGCTGCAGAATCAGTTTAGATAAGTTCGTACTACTATTCCTATGCTTATAATGATTTTTAATTATTACATGCTTTATTATAATTATATTTAATGTTTTTATTTATCTAGTGAATGATTAGAAAATAAATAATAAATGAATATAGTGAGTACATGATGTACTTGAATATCAAGCCTTGAGCCGGTGTTTATTTAGCAGGCTTTGAGTAGATGATGTTTAGCAGGCTTTGAGCCAGTGAATATTTATTAGGTAGTACTTGTGATACAGATCGTAATGATGGCTTAAGATCCTGCATCTGTTGCGGATACTCTAAAGCTTGTGTGAGTAGCATCGTGAGTCAATTAATGTTCTAAACTTAACTTGAATGAGTGTTACCCTTTCGATTATCTGAAATGAGATGTTATTATAATGATGACTTGGTTTATGATCATTTATCATATGGTATTTTAATGATATGAATTATCCAGGTCTAAATGTTTCGAAAAGTTCGATGATATATTGGAAAGAATTGTTAGTTTTATGCTTTGTATGTTTTATAAATAAGTATAAAGGTTATATGATTTATTTATGTGAGTTGGAATATGATGGTATGAACACTTTAAACGGAAAAGTGGTGCTTATTTGTTACGTGAAGAATGAAATGTGTGCATGGCATATTTATTATTATAGGATCTATGATATGTTGGAAATTGTATATTTCATATTACATTTACTAACCTTATGAAGTTTGTATGTATAGAATAGTAATATATATACATTTTAATGAATGAATTTATACATAATGATTATGTGATAAATGGTTTTATGAAACAACTATACAAGATGTTTATATAGAAATAGATATATGAACAATTATATGAAGTATTTGTTGGAATATAAATATGTGAAAAGGGATAATTGAAATGAATACTTGAAATAAAGATATTAAATGTTAAGTGAATATGTGATGGCTGAGTTATGTACCAAATGTGTTTTTGGGTATGTATATTTGTCAACACAATGAAATTACATGTATTATATATGAACACACTAACCGTGTGAGATTTGTGATGTGTATAGGTAGTTAATGAACTCATGATCTAGATACTGAATTATCTTGTAAAATGGTTAAGTTACATCCTTTTTGGTAAGTTAAAGTTTAAGATTATACGAGCTTACTAAGTGCTATTTGCTTTTCTTTGTCTTGTAGGTCATCGAAAAGGTCTATCAGTTGGAATTTAGTAGGAGTATATTCACATTATCCATTCTTCATCTCAGAAGATGATTTAGTTATTTTGTTGTCATGTTATAAATGGCATGTACTTGGAGCCTTTAAGTTAATTTGTTATTGCTGATGTTGTTTATAAGTTAGTTTGAGTAAGCTTTGTGGTTGTATATCTATGTTTAGTATCTTTGGGTTATGTTTGAGACTTGAAGTGCTTTTGGTCATTAGCTAAATGCCTTTTTTGATTAGCTTGATATATGTTAAATGGATGTATTGAAATGGAGGTTTTAGTATGTCTTAAAGGTAATGTCATGTAAACTTTGAGTATGGGTTTGATTGGATGTTTAATTTGTAACAGCCCGATTTTGGGCTTTGTCGGAACAGTGGTTTTCGGACCACAAATCCGATGTTGATAAATTTATTTTATTTATATTTTTATGGTCTACAATTTCACGGAATGATTTCGTGAGAATCTCATTCAAAAATGTTGACGTTTGGGCACTCAATTTAGTCAAAAGGACTAAATTATAAAAAGTGCAAAAGTTGAGTTCTACATGTTAGAGGTATCCAATTGTTATGAAATTTTAAATTGGAGGTCCTTAAATGATAATTAGACCATTGGTTAAGTTGGTGGAAAAAAATGGACATGGATAGGTATGTTTCAAAAGATTTTTTTAGGGGTATTTTGGTAATTTAGTGAATTAAATGAATTAAAAACAAAATTTAAATGCCAAATTTGTCCATCTTCAAGATTAGGCCAAATTTTACATGTGGGAAGCCATGGATAGGGTTTTCAAGATTTCCAAGCTTCATGGTAAGTCCATTCTAGCCTCGTTTTTCATGTTCTTTGCGTTTTTAGAGTCTCGGTAACTTGATTTAGCTTATTCTAGCAATAATTTAACCTAGGGTTTATATTTGGAAAAATACCCATAGGTGAAACGGGTTTATTTTGATGTTTTATGGCAGAATATGAAGCTTAGAATTATGTTAAACAACTTTTACAAAGCGATTTTAAGTGAAAAGGAGTAAAACGACATAATCGGCAAAAATACCTAATGTACATAAGTGCATGTTAGAGCAAGAATTTGATGTTTCCATAGAAGGGAAAAATGATCAGCATGTTATAAAACATAACAATAAGGGATGAAGTTTAATTTTTGAGCCTAGGGGAAAAATCATAATTATGCAAAAGTTTAGGGGTAAAATTGTAATTTTCCAAAGTTTGAGTTAGGGACTATTTTGAGTAGTTAATTAATTAAATAAGTGAAATGTGATGTTTTAGACCCCGAAAAAATGAGATTTAGACCTAGAATGGGAGGAAAATTGAAAATCAGGAAAGTTGGTAAAATGACCGTTTTGGTATCGAGGTAAGTTCATGTAACACCCTAAAAATCTGAGTGTTTATATATTGCATGATTTGGTGTTTAGATTTTAAAGGAAAAAATTTCTTACTTTTATTTTAGTGCTTATTGAAGTCCTAAAGAGGAGTATAGCATAATTTGGATAAGGAATAAATTTAATAATTGAGAATTTATTGAAGAGAAGCAAATGTCATTAAGACTAAAGTTAAATTAAGTGTTAATGAGTGTCATAAGTTGAGTACATGGCATGGTGGTGTTGGCGCATGAGTTATAGCATGAGGGAAGAGGTTCGAATCCCTTGTTTAGCATCTAGGTAAATTTTATTTTTAATTTTTCTGCACATGTATAGCAAGTGTCAGCCAAGAGTATATATGGTAAGTGTTGACCATGTTATTTTTGGTTAGTGTATCAAAGGATTAAGGAAATAGTTAACTTATGGCATGGAATCAAAAACTTAAGGAAAGATAGGGGGACATAAGGCAAATATCAAGGAAGAATTTTGGAAACAAAATCATGGCCAATTGACCATGTTTTGGACTGCAACTTGGTATAGGGAGGAGCCAAATTTAGTTATTAGTTTGGCTAAGAAATTAATTTTCTCTTTGGTCATTCCTTGCACCTTGTGCAGAATTTTGTTTTCTCTTCTCAACTTTTCATCTTGGCGAATTGTGCATTTGGTAAAGCTCAAATTTTGTGATCAATTTGGTCATTTTTTTATTATTTCTTTAGCCATTGCTTTGTGTCTTTTCTTTGAGTGCGAAATCAACTATACCAAAAGGACCATCCTTTCTCTTTTCTTTTACCATGGCCGAATGTACTAGCTCCTAAAATCCATCTTTTCTTCTCTTCTCATTGAAATCAAACAACATCATCACCATCTCTTCTTTCATATTTTAATTCCTCTCATTCAAAGTTTCTCCATCAAACACTCTCATGGCGAATGCTAGAGTGCCCTTAGCGAATCTTTATTTCTTTTCTTTGATCATACATAACCGAAATCTTCATCATCACAAACACCTTTCTCAATCCTTTCTTTTCGATCGTGGATTATAGGTAAGGGGTTCTTCTTTTTTTCATTTTCAATTTATTAATAGTGTTATGGCCGAATATTAATGGTGTTATGGAGGACTATTTGGATCGAAATACACATTCGTTCTAATAACATTTCATTCGTTATTATATAATGCAATAACGGAAGATCGGAACTCAAGTGATCGGGAGAATCGTAGAAACATTGGAATCGATTTATTGTGGTAAGGAAATCACATCCTTTTTAAAGCCTCTAATACTATTTCGATATTATTTTAGATTTAACTAATATCCCTTTGGATCTTGAAGACTTTCAAAATAGGGAGAAAAGGCGATGGTTAGTCACGTTAAGAGGCGGATCAGAATCCCCATTTAAACGAAGAGCGATTTAAGCATCGGATTTTCCACGGGTTGCGGACCATCTTCGAAGGAGTCAATTATTTGAAGTGGTACGAACTTCCGAGCCTTTATCGTTGGTGGATTCTCGCGACTAACGAACCAATAAACGAGGAGAAGTTGAAAATCAAGTGATTCAAAATCAAGAGGGTAAGATTTTGGATCTATTATCGATTAAGTATGTTTATCTGAAATAGTGTTCTAACGGATCGAAAGATGTTTTAGGTGCCGAGGAGCGAGAAGGATTAGTACTCTCGGTATCGAGGTGTGTAACTTCACACTATTTCTCGGCTGGATGTCAATTTCGGTATTGAAGTAAAATCGTAAAAACGACTAGATCGGTAAAAAAACGTAACAACTGATATTTTGGTGAAAATACGTGAAAACGACTAAAATCGTGAAAATTCTGAAAGCGCCCTTGAGAAATTACTTGTTAATATGTAAATTGTATGTTTCGATAAATTGGGCCAAAATACTCTAGTTCGATAAATTGGGCCAAAATACTCTAGTTCGATAAATTGGGCCAAAATACTCTAGTTCGATAAATTGGGCCAAAATACTCTAGTTTGATAAATTGGGCCAAATTACTCTAGTTCGATAAATTGGGCCAAAATACTCTAGATTGATAAATGGGCCAAAGCCCACTAAACTGCTAAATGGGCAAATTGCTAAATTATTTTTTTATGGGCCAAATGAAATGTTTAATGATAAACCCACCATTATGAAGAATTTTTTTTATGACTATATTTTGATATATACGCAAAATTGCATGGGGTGGGGTATATGAAGAGAAGAATGGCCAGTTGCCAAAAATCTAGTTCGGTGGCTCTGCCACAATTATGGCTTATTGCCTCTAGTTCGGTGGCTTTGCCACAAATAATTAAATGGCTTATTGCCTCTAGTTCGGTGGCTTTGCCACAATTATAAAAAAGGCTTAATGCCTACGATTGGTGTGTTGGCGGGGTGGGTTGACTTGATCCCCACAGGTGTGATGGTTGGTACGGGGGTGTTAGCGGATGGATATTAGGTTTGGTTTGGGAAATTCATTTTACATGCATTTTTAAATTATTTTATTTTATGATATATTGTTGAATTCTGTAATTGGGCTCAAGCCCAAAGATAATATCTTGATGATCCGCCCAATAATGGTGGTAAGTGAGTTGCACACGAGTTCTAAGTAACTCACCCCCTTTAATTTTCCATCTCAGGTAATGGAAATTGACGTGGACTTGGGCCGAGGATGACTTCGTGGAGGCCATACTGCAAAACATGGGTTATTTAAACTCTGAACTTTTTAATAAGTATTTTTACTATTTTGGGTTATTGTAATAAGGGCCTCTATAAATAATTTATGGATTTTATGTGTGTTTGGTTTTTAAACTATACTTGGGACTTTTAAATATGGGCTATGATTATATGATGTTTTTATTAAAATAAATTTGGGTTTTCAAGTATATGAAATTCTTTTATAAATATTTTATTATTGTCAACTCTTTAATAAATTACCTAAAGGTTTTTGATAATACAATGTTAATAATGTTTTTCAACTAATGTTTTCTAATATTTATCAAATGCAAATACTCTTCTAATTTTATTAAATCCTGTAATTAATATTGTAGCTTTCAACTTATTGAAGATTTAAAAATAGCTCGATTCATGTAACAAACCAAATCTAATCTCAATGCATAGACCGGGTTTGGGGTGTTACATTTAGTGGTATTAGAGCCAGTTTCAAAAACTCGGCTGTGGTTTGGGTTCGCAAATAATTTCGGTATGAAATCATTCAATTATATTTTAAAGATCAGTATGGCACCACAAGCATCCGACAACAAGTCAAGTAAGTATTTATTGCTTAATGATTACTATGATGATCATAGGAACATTCTAGAACTTCTAGTTTTAGATGTGAAAAATCGTAGAGATTGAGACTATAGGATATGTTGCGAAAAACAACTTTATATCTCAAATCTCATAAAATATCGTTAATAAACACCGAAACAAATTTTCTGATTCATAAAACTTGTAATCAGATAAACGAATAAGCTATCATGAGCACTAGAGGACGTGGTCGTGGATGCGGTAGACGTGGCCGTGGTAGAGGCCGAGGTGCTACGACTGAAGCACCAAATCATATGCCGGAAGTAGACGCACCTGCGTCAATTGAAAGTGAGATGGGATCACGCGATCACATGGAAGAAGATAATTCATTGACTCAAGCAATTCTGCGAGTCTTGGAAAGAGTCGCTGGAACTAGAATTGGGCCAACAACTCGTGGGTCAATTTCAGAGTGACTTAAGTCAAATAATGCAGAAGTTTTTAGAGGAGTCTCTGGTGTAGCTTCGAATGTGGCTGAATACTGGCTCGAAGCTGTGGAACGGATTATAGATGATATGGAATGCACGGTTGAGCAAAAACTGAGAGGAGCCGTATCCTTGTTAAGAGATGAGGCGTATCAGTGGTGGCTCACTGTGTGAGAAGGCACCGAAGCTGCACTGATTAATTGGGAATTCTTTAAAGCTGCCTTCCAAGGAAAATACGTTGGAACGAGTTATGTAGATGCTCGAAGGAAGGAATTTCTGAATCTTGTCCAAGAAAGTAAGACCGTGGCAGCATATGAAGCTGAGTTTTTACATCTGAGTCGCTATGCCCGGACAATTGTAGGAACAGGTCATGAACGTTGTGTGCGTTTCGAGGATGGACTTAATGATGAGCTGAGGGTTCTGATTGCTCCACAGCAAGTTAGAAATTTTTCCACTCTTGTGGAGAAGGCCAAAATAGCTGAGGAGGCTAAAAATTCAGAACGGCAGAATCGAGAAAGATTCCAAAACAAGAGAGAGACACAGCAGTCTGGTTCTTCAAAGAGATTCCAGAAGAAACCTCAGAATGATGAATCAGTTCAAGGTAGAACCCCGATAGCAAATAATCGAAGTCGAGATTGCACTGAGTGTGGGAAAAGACATTTTGAAGAATGTTGGAGGAAAACGAGTGCATGTTACAAATGTGGTTCAATGGATCATCAGTACAAAAATTGTCCTCGACGTATGGATACGACTCAAGAAGTTCGTAATAATGATGCACAGCCGGCCAGGGGTAATCAGCAGCCACCGAGAGGTCGTGGACCAGGTCGTGGTGATAATGGGGCTGGTCATGGTCAAGGTGCACCGGGTCGAGGCAATGGTCATAGAGGAAATACAGATGCAAGACAGCCTGGACTGGTCTATGCAGTTAGACGCCGCGAGGACGGCAATGCACCAGATGTGATAACTGGTACGTTCTTCATTTTTGATGTACCTGTTATTGCCTTAATAGATATTGGCTCTACCCATTCATATGTAGCTAGTGCCATATCCGAAATCAATTTAGAATCAAATTACCGAAAATGAGATGATGATGAATTAGTCCTTTAGGACAGTCGGTAATTGTTAATAAAGTGTTTAAAGACGTGCCCTTGAAAATTCAAGAGGAGATATTCTTAGCAAACTTGATGGAACTACCTTTCGGTGAGTTCGATCTCATTCTGGGCATAGATTGGCTGGTTAAACATCGGGCGCAAGTGGATTTTGCTGAAAAACAAATGTCAGTAAGAACCTCGGATGATAAGGAAGTCATAATGATTGGTGAGCGAAGAAACTATCTGGCAAATGTGGTATCTGTATTAAAGGCAGAGAAGTTGGTGCGGAAAGGATATGGAGCATTCCTAGCCTTTATCTGTGCTTTGGATGCCAAAGAGTTATCTGTGAATGATGTGAGGACGGTGAAGGAATTTCTCGATGTATTTCCGAAGAACTTCCGGTATACCTCGGATCGGAAGTAAAATTTGGCATTGAGCTTTTGCTCGGGCGACTCCGGTGTCCATTGCTCCTTATAGAATGGCACCGAAGGAGTTGGCTGAGCTTAAAGCTCAAATTCAAGAATTGTTGGATCGGGGATTTATTCGACCAAGTGTGTCTCCGTGGGGAGCACTAGTTTTGTTCGTCAAGAAGAAGGATGGATCGATGCGTATGTGCATTGACTACAGACAATTGAATAAATTGACGATCAAGAATCGGTATCCTCTGTCGAGAATTGACGACATGTTTGATCAATTAAAAGGAGCTTCAGTTTTCTCCAAAATTGATTTGAGGTCAGGTTATCACCAACTCAGGGTTAAAGAAGCGGACATTTATAAGACGGCACTTCGGACTCGTTACGGACACTATGAGTTTGTAGTGATGCCGTTTGGACTAACCAATGCACCAGCCGCATTTATGGACATGATGAACCGAGTCTTTCAACCATATTTAGACCGGTTTGTGGTAGTGTTCATAGATGACATATTGGTTTATTCGAGAAATGAGGAAGAACATGACCAAAGATTTGCGGATAGTATTACTGACTACTTCGTGATAAGCAATTGTATGCCAAATTTAGTAAATGCTAATTTTGGCTAAAGGAAGTGACTTTCCTTGGTCATGTAGTATCAGTAGAAGGAATAAGGGTGGATCCTCGGAAAATTGAGGCTATTCGGATTGGAAACCACCAACATCGGTGAGTGAAATTGAGTTTCTTGGGTTTGGTGGATACTATAGACGTTTTGTAGAGGGTTTTCGTTGATTGTTGCACCCTAACTAAAGCATTGCGAAAGGAGCTCCGTATATTTGGTGAAAAAGCAAGAGAGTTTCGAGAAATTAAAGAAGATCTGACGGAAGCTCCGGTTTGATTCGGTAGAAAAGTGGAAAAAGTTCTTATTTATTGTGATCGTCTCACGGGTTTGGGTTGTGTGTTGATGCAAAATGGAAAGGTGGTGGCCTATGCTTCTCGTCAATTGAGACCACACGAAGTAAACTACCCTACGCATGATTTGGAGTTAGCTGCTGTTGTCTTTGCTCTAAAGATTTGGAGGCACTATCTCTATGGTGAGAAATCTATAATCTACACGGATCACAAGAGTCTTAAATACCTCCTTACCCAAAAGGAGTTAAATTTGAGACAAAGAAGATGGGTAGAATTATTAAAGGACTATGATTTCTCAATCGAATATCATCCTGGAAAGGCTAACGTGGTAGCTGACGCGTTAAGTCGTAAGACAGTATCTGATTTGAGAGCATTGTTTGCCCATTTGAGTCTGTATGAGGATGGCAGTTTGTTAGCAGAACTTCAGGTGAAGCCTCTGTGGCTGGAACAAATCAAGGAAAAACAGACATCAGATGAGAAGTTGGGACCTTTATTTCGGCAAGTTGAAAATGGTGAAATCGAGGATTTTAGAATAAACACGGAGGGTGTGTTGTGTTTAAAAGGAAGAGTATGTATGCCTAAGGACTCAGACCTGAAGCAAATGATTCTACGGGAGGCGCATAGTAGCCCTTATGCTATGCATCCCGAAGGAAATAAGATGTATCGAGATCTCTGTGAACAATATTGGTGGCCAGGGCTGAAGCGTGAGATTTTAGAAATTGTGGGAAAATGTTTGACTTGTCAACAAGTGAAGGCAGAACATCAATTACCGTCTGGGTTGTTACAACCGATAAAGATTCCTCTTTGGAAATGGAAGAGGATAACTATGGATTTTGTTAGTGGGTTACCGTTAACACCTACTAAGAAAAATTCCGTTTGGTTAATTGTTGATCGATTGACGAAGACTGCTCATTTCCTGCCAGTTCGTACGGATTATTCATTGCAGAAGTTGGCGAAACTGTACATATCTGAAATTGTGAGGTTGCATGGGGTACCTGTATCTATTATATCGGATAGGGACCCTAGGTTTACATCTCGATTCTGGAAAGCTCTGCATGAAGCCTTGGGGACAAAGTTGAACTTCAGTACGGCTTTTCATCCTCAGTCTGATGGTCAGTCGGAGAGAGTAATTCAGATATTGGAAGATATGTTAAGGGGATGTGTAATCGACTTCAGGGGTAGTTGGGAGGATTATCTACCACTTGCAGAGTTCGCGTATAACAACAACTATCGATCTAGCATTGGATGGCACCTTACGAGGCATTGTATGGTCGTAAGTGTCGCTCTCCTATTTGTTGGACCGAGTTGGGCGAACGACGGATGTTAGGTCTGAGATGATATCCAAACAGAGGATAAGGTAAAAATTATTCGAGTTCGATTGAAAGAAGCCTCGAGATAGAGCGTAAGTCGTATGCGGACACTGAAGCGAAAGGATATCGAGTATGATGTGGGGGATCAGGTTTTCTTGAAGGTATCTCCTTGGAAAAAGATCTTCAGATTCGGAAGGAAGGGCAAGCTAAGTCCTAGATACATTGGACCTTATCGTGTGCTGAAGCGTGTTGGTCCAGTGGCTTATTAGATTGAGTTACCTCCGGAATTGGATCAAATTCATAATATTTTTTATGTTTCCATGTTGAGGCGTTATAGATCGGATTCTTCGTACATTATACCGGTAGAAGAATTGGAGCTGAATTCAGATTTTTCTTTTGAAGAAGAACCAGTGGAAATCTTAGACCGAGATGTCAAAGTGCTAAGAAAGAAAACAGTGCCATTGATCAAAGTTCTATGGCGTAACCACGGAGTGGAAGAAGCTACGTGGGAACCTGAGGATGCAATTCAACAACAATACCCTCACCTCTTTCAATCAGGTAAATTTCGAGGACGAAATTTTCTTTGAGGAGGGTAGAGTTGTAACACCCTAAAAATCTGAGTGTTTATATATTGCATGATTTGGTGTTTAGATTTTAAAGGAAAAAATTTCTTACTTTTATTTTAGTGCTTATTGAAGTCCTAAAGAGGAGTATAGCATAATTTGGATAAGGAATAAATTTAATAATTGAGAATTTATTGAAGAGAAGCAAATGTCATTAAGACTAAAGTTAAATTAAGTGTTAATGATGTCATAAGTTGAGTACATGGCATGGTGGTGTTGGCGCTTGAGTTATAGCATGAGGGAAGAGGTTCGAATCCCTTGTTTAGCATCTAGGTAAATTTTATTTTTAATTTTTCTGCACATGTATAGCAAGTGTCGGCCAAGAGTATATATGGTAAGTGTTGACCATGTTATTTTTGGTTAGTGTATCAAAGGATTAAGGAAATAGTTAACTTATGGCATGGAATAAAAAAACTTAAGGAAATATAGGGGGGACATAAGGCAAATATCAAGGAAGAATTTTGGAAACAAAATCATGGCCAATTGACCATGTTTTGGACGTCAACTTGGTATAGGGAGGGAGCCAAATTTTAGTATTAGTTTGGCTAAGAAATTAATTTTTCTCTTTGGTCATTCCTTGCACCTTGTGCAGAATTTTTGTTTTCTCTTCTCAACTTTTCATCTTGGCCGAATTGTGCATTTGGTAAAGCTCAAATTTTGTGATCAATTTGGTCATTTTTTTTTATTATTTCTTTAGCCATTGCTTTGTGTCTTTTCTTTGAGTGCCGAAATCAACTATACCAAAAGGACCATCCTTTCTCTTTTCTTTTACCATGGCCGAATGTACTAGCTCCTAAAATCCATCTTTTTCTTCTCTTCTCATTGAAATCAAACAACATCATCACCATCTATTCTTTCATATTTTAATTCCTCTCATTCAAAGTTTCTCCATCAAACACTCTCATGGCCGAATGCTAGAGTGCCCTTAGCCGAATCTTTATTTCTTTTCTTTGATCATACATAACCGAAATCTTCATCATCACAAACACCTTTATCAATCCTTTCTTTTCGATCGTGGATTATAGGTAAGGGGTTCTTCTTTTTTTCGTTTTCAATTTATTAATAGTGTTATGGCCGAATATTAATGGTGTTATGGAGGACTATTTGGATCGAAATAAACGTTTGTTCTAATAACGTTTCATTCGTTATTATATAGTGCAATAACGGAAGATCGGAACTCAAGTGATCGGGAGAATCGTAGAAACGTTGGAATCGATTTATTGTGGTAAGGAAATCACATCCTTTTAAAGCCTCTAGTACTATTTCGATATTATTTTAGATTTAACTAATATCCCTTTGGATCTTGAAGACTTTCAAAATAGGGAAGAAAAGGGCGGTGGTTAGTCACGTTAAGAGGGGCGGATCTGTAAATCCCCCATTTAAACGAAGAGCGATTTCGGCAGTCCGGGATTTTCCACCGGGTTGCGGACCATCTTCCGAAGGGAGTCAATTATTTGAAGTGGTACGAACTTTCGAGCCTTTATACGTTGGTGGATTCTCGGCGACTAACGAACCAATAAACGTGGAGAAGCCGAAAATCGAAGTGATTCAAAATCAAGAGGGTAAGATTTTGGATCTATTATCGATTAAGTATGTTTATACGAAATAGTGTTCTAACGGATCGAAAGATGTTTTAGGTTCCGAGGAGCGAGAAGGATTAGTACTCTCGGTATCGAGGTGTGTAACTTCACACTATTTCTCGGTTGGATGTCAATTTTGGTATTGAAGTAAAATCGTAAAAACGACTAGATCGGTAAAAAAACGTAACAACTGATATTTTGGTGAAAATACGTGAAAACGACTAAAGTCGTGAAAATTCCAAAAATGCCCTTGAGAAATTACTTGTTAATATGTAAATTGTATGTTTCGATAAATTGGGCCAAAATACTCTAGTTCAATAAATTGGGCCAAAATACTCTAGTTCGATAAATTGGGCCAAAATACTCTAGTTTGATAAATTGGGCCAAATTACTCTAGTTCGATAAATTGGGCCAAAATACTCTAGATTGATAAATGGGCCAAAGCCCACTAAACTGCTAAATGGGCAAATTGCTAAATTATTTTTTTATGGGCCAAATGAAATGTTTAATGATAAACCCACCATTATGAAGAATTTTTTTATGGCTATATTTTGATATATACGTAAAATTGCATGGGGTGGGGTATATGAAGAGAAGAATGGCCAGTTGCCAAAAATCTAGTTCGGTGGCTCTGCCACAATTATGGCTTATTGCCTCTAGTTCGGTGGCTGTGCCACAATTATGGCTTATTGCCTCTAGTTCGGTGGCTCTGCCATAATTATGGCTTATTGCCTCTAGTTCGGTGGCTTTGCCACAAATAATTAAATGGCTTATTGCCTCTAGTTCGGTGGCTTTGCCACAATTATAAAAAAAAGGCTTAATGCCTACGATTGGTGTGTTGGCGGGGTGGGTTGACTTGATCCCCACAGGTGTGATGGTTGGTACGGGGGTGTTAGCGGATGGATATTAGGTTTGGTTTGGGAAATTCATTTTACATGCATTTTTAAATTATTTTATTTTATGATATATTGTTGAATTCTGTAATTGGGCTCAAGCCCAGCATAATATCTTGATGATCTGGCCCAATAATGGTGGTAAGTGAGTTGCACACTGAGTTCTAAGTAACTCACCCCCTTTAATTTTCCATCTCAGGTAATGGAAATTGACGTGGACTTGGGCCGAGGATGACTTCGTGGAGGCCATACTGCAAAACATGGGTTATTTAAACTCTGAACTTTTTAATAAGTATTTTTACTATTTTGGGTTATTGTAATAAGGGCCTCTATAAATAATTTATGGATTTTATGTGTGTTTGGTTTTAAACTATACTTGGGACTTTTAAATATGGGCTATGATTATATGATGTTTTATTAAAATAAATTTGGGTTTTCAAGTATATGAAATTCTTTTCTAAATATTTTATTATTGTTAACTCTTTAATAAATTACCTAAAGGTTTTGATAATACAATGTTAATAATGTTTTTCAACTAATGTTTTTAATATTTATCAAATGAAAATACTCTTCTAATTTTATTAAATCTCGTAATTAATATTGTAGCTTTCAACTTTTGAAGATTTAAAATAGCTCGATTCATGTAACAAACCAAATCTAGTCTCAATGCATAGACCGGGTTTGGGGTGTTACAGTTCATATGTTTAATAATCATTTAATGATGCAAGTTTGAACGTTAAATTGAAATTTTAGTTATGAATACTTTAGTATTGATTTTCCAATATAATTATAATGTTCGATAATGACTAAACATTTTAATGAGAATTGGTATAAGTTTACATATAAGACAAAATTAGGAAGATGGCTTTGTGTAATATCTAGAAAGTATTGAATAGAATAATTTGGGAAGGATAAGTTAAATTGATGATGTGATGAGATTAAGAATGTAATTATGTAAGTTATGTGTAAATAACAACAATATATTTTTATAAATTGTGAATTGTATTTGATTTGTGAATTAATATTGAATGTGGAAGAAAAACTATTCAAGTGATAAAGTTTTTAAAATAAGTGTTAAGTGTAAATTCCAGTTGAACTTAGAAAGAGAAGTGGATACAAGTGATATATCACTAGAGACCGATGTTACTGATGTTATAGTAAGTTATGTGTAATTAATAGCAATATATTTTTATAAATTGTGAATTGTATTTGATTTGTGAATTAATATTGATTGTGGAAGAAAATTTATTCATGTGATAAATTGTTTAAAATAAGTGTTGTGTAAATTCCCGGTTGAACTTAGGAATAGAAGCAGATACAAGTGATATATCACTAAAGACCAGTGTTACAGTGTTACAGTGAGTCCCGGGTGCTTGGTTATCTACCATGTGTTGCAAACACCTGACAGCTTGTGTGAGCAGGCCCGTGGACATTTCCAGTGTTATGGATCAGTGGTAGCTTTGGCTACATTACAGTGGTAGCTTCGGCTACATTATAGTGGTAGCTTCGGCTACATATCAGTGGTAGCTTCGGCTACATATTAGTGTGGCACTTATGTGCTAATTCTCTACGTATCCGTGTATATTGCGATGAGTTCAACGGGAAATTTACTAAGTGAAAATACATGTGATCGTGTAATGACTACGAGTAATTGAATATGATTATGTGATGAATAAGTATAGGTATAAGTGTGAAAATTTATGAACAATGTACTCGATATTTGATCGAACCTTCGGTAAGATGAAATATAATAAGTGAAATTATGAAAGAGTAAATTTAGCAACAAAACAGTTTTGGACAGTAGTAGTTGTATGAATTTGAAAAATCACCAAAAATGGTGAAAATAGAGTTAGAGGTTGAATAAGATATGAAATTAAAGACGAATGAGTCTATTTTCATATAAAAGAAATAGTGTAAACAAAATAATTTCATATTCTGTGATATTTGAATTTTTGTGAGATAGGGTCAGAATGACGTTGGAATCCCCTGTTCCGACTTTAGAAAATCATTAAAAATTGTACAAAAATAATTATGGGATATAATTTATATGCCTGAAATCCTTAATGAGTCTAGCTTCAAATGAACTAAACAAGAAGGTCATATTAATTCTGTATGAGGATAAAATTGATTCGTAGTGAAGAGATGTCAGAATATTCAAACAGTGAAATAGGAGAAATTTTAATAAATAAAATGTACTAATTTCAAAGACCAAAAATTCTAGAAATTTTAAGTATGAAGATATGTGAGTCTAGTTTAAGGGAAAATTAACGGTTTGTAATTCAGAGCTCTTTAGCTCAAGAAATAAATAATTTAGCGACAGCGATTGAAGTAGACAGATTAATGTGAACATGAGTAATAAGGTATAAGCATGTGATTTCATGATTGAATCAATTTGAGAATTTGTTATAAGGGTTTGTCTTATTGAGGCTTTGGTAAGGCTAAAAATGAGTCAGTAGGAAAAGTAAGAACTTAACATTATTTATGCAAGTTATGACAGCTTAGTAGTAAGCTAAATTTATTGCTAATGCTTATTATTTTTACATGTGAACTTACTAAGCTTTATAAGCTTACCCTATTTTCTTTCCCATGTTTTAGAGTCCTATTAAAGAAGCTCGGGCTGGAGGTCATCGGAGATCACTTTACACTATCAAGCTATCTATGGGTATCTTTATTTATAAATGATTTAAGTTATGACATGTATAGGGGCTTGACTAAGTCATTTTGTGGTGTCAATTAATTTGGCCAAATGTATTGTTAAGTCTGGTAATGCCTTGTACCCGGTTTCGACATAGGATACGGGTAAGGGGTGTTACATAATTTGTGGTGTCAATGAGGGTACATTGGTTATGCACCTAGGTTGGATTTTTGGTATGTTTTATGTTTGTTTGATTGAGTTTTGAAGGCATGAAAATGGTTGATTTTGGTTATGTCTTGATACCTATGAAACGACATTGTTTTGGACTTGTTTTGGAAGGAATATTTAGTGTACACAGCTTAGGACACAGGCTGTCACATGACTGGTTGCCACACACGGCCTACTCATATGGCCGTGTGTCTTACTGATTTTCAGGTGCAGGTTGTTCCACACTATCACAGAGAGTTATACGACTTGGCAACACGGTCGTGTGACCGTACTTCAAATGCACACACAGTCTGGCATACGGCCTACGACACGACCGTGTGATAGTATTTTGAATATCCACATGGGAAGGATCACGGGCTGGGACATGGCCGTGTGTCCCATAGTTCAAATGTTACACGATTGGCCACACGACCGTGTGACTGCAATTTCCATTTAATGGTATCAGAGTTACGATTTAGTTGATTATCAGACTGAACGTAACATGTATATAGTCTAGAAATACATTCCATTTTATAACCTATGATAGTGTGATGTCTCCTGACTCAAGTGGATTCTGTTGTTCACATAGATAAAAGATGTCATCCAACTGAGCTAGTTCCAATGAAGTTGAGAGCAATGTTTAAGCCTCAGATTAATGGGTTGTTCTTAATGTGCTAAAATTTGAATAGCATAGAGAAAAAGGTTCACAATACTTTTATTAATAATGAATGACATGTTTAATGTGTATGAGAATCAATTTTGTGGCTCTACGACCTCTACCCCATTATC
Source organism: Gossypium rotundifolium (assembly GCA_025506655.1). NCBI lineage: Eukaryota > Viridiplantae > Streptophyta > Magnoliopsida > Malvales > Malvaceae > Gossypium > Gossypium rotundifolium. The sequence continues at coordinate 44,958,978 of CP106724.1, read as the reverse complement.
CTAAAAGTCCTATACAATAGAATATTCACCATATTTCTATTGTCTAAGTCTGAAAGTGTGGAGCAGAAGAGTTTAGGGGTAAAATGAGTGATGATCCGGCCAGAGCTGAGTACTGGTTAGGAATTATACAAAGATTTTTAGATGAAATGTTAGGTCTTCCCAAAAATTTACTAATATGTGTTGTATTAATGTTAAAAGAAGTATGTTTTTCACTGGTAATCGATTTTAACTACTTTGGTATCGACATAACGGATTAACTAGGATTTCTTCTGAATTGAATTCTGAAAGAAATACGTCAACACATGATATTTAGATAGGAAGAAAAAGGAATATCTTAAGTTGAAGCTGGGAAACAGATCAATTGTGGAATATGAAAGAGTGTTTGTTTAGCTTCGTAAATATGCTCATAATGATAGTGCCGATTGGAAAGAAATTGTGTATTCATTTCGAAGATGGATCCTAATTTGTTTGCAGATTTAAAGATAATTATGCGAAAATTGTCGTATCGAGTTGATTTGAACAAAAGTTGGAATGTAAGACTTATTGTTACTTCCACGAGAGGCAAACGACCAGGAATTTGAAGCACAACTAAAGTCAGTAGAAGTGGAACAAAAGACATAGTCTATCTAAAGTTCGAACTCCTATCAAAGCTTATGTGATCAAAGTGCATGAGAAAGCCTCAGTTTTTGATGATATTACTAGTACCTTTTCTATCTTTGATGTTATTATGTATGCATTAATTGACGCTAGAATGACACATTTGTATATATATATATGCATTACGTTAGTAGCAGAAAAGAGTTTATTAGTTATTTGCAAATAGTGTCCACTGGAAATTCAAGGTTATGACTTTTTTGTTAGTTTGATGTTGCTGCCTAATTCAAGGTTATGACTTTTTTGTTAGTTTGATGTTGCTGCCTTTTAATGAATTTGACGTTATTCTGAGAATGAATTGATTGACTTTTCATGATACTATAGTGAATTGTTGATGGAAACGAATTGATTGGAGATGCTAGAACAGTGAATTGATTTCAATTGAATCTGCTAAGTCTGATTGTGTTTCGAAAATGATTTCAGCAATATCTGTATAGAATTTGATCCTAAAAGGTTATGATGCATTTTTTATGTGCATGTCCTAGATTCCAGAGTATCAGAAATGAAAGTTGGTCAGCTATTGACAATTATTGTAGCACCCCTAACCTGTCTCTATTGCCAAATTAGGATTACGGAGTATTACTAAACAGTTAGAAACATTTGAACATTTTATCAATCAATATAATAATTACATCACAAACCATTCATAATCATGTACAACGTCACTAAATCAAGCCCTCGAGGCTCTAAAAATACCCTAGAAACAATTTGGGACAAATTTGAAAAGTTTAGGAAAATGATACAAAAAATTGCCAAAACAGGGGTCACACGGCCGTGTGCCTCACACGGTTGAGACGCATGCCCATGTATCAAGCCGTGTAACTATTGAACTAGGGACATGCGGCTGTGTCCTAGCCCGTGTCCTCACCCGTGCAACTCTCTGAGTAGGGCCACACGGCTGTGTCACACTCACTGACTTGCACCTTAAAGAACTCATTAGATGACAAACGGTCGTGTCGTCAGGCCGTGTATCTCACCCGGCTGAGTCACATGCCCATGTATCAGGCCGAGTGGACCCAAAATGAACCTTAAACAACAAGTTTACCAATTCAAGCTTACTTGGACTCTAAGTAATCCATTTACCAGCCAAAAGACCTATTCAAAGTGACATTAAACAAGCTAAAAACATGCTAAATCAACCATTATAATTGACTAACCAATGTTCCCTCATTGGTACCACAAGTATACACAATTACACATCAGTATGAATCATCAATTACAAATTATCAATTCACAAAATCTAATACCCAACCAATGTGCCTATCATAGGCACCTCAAATCACAACAGTGTAATCACACTTACCATGAACTTGCACTTAAGCATCTTACCTCATTCACATGTATCATATAAGTTGACTATTTGCACTTAAGATCATACTTTAACATTTTACATAGAAAAATAATAGTAATAACATACAAGCCTAGTACATGTCATATAATCTGAAATGAACGTTCCAAAAACTACCAAAAATGAGTGGATAGTGTGACTTGAGTGCCGATCTAACCGTCTAACCTTCAAAGTATCTACAAGAACAGAAAATAACAGAAGTAAGCTCATTGAAACTTAGTAAGTTCGACGTAATAAAACGATAAATCTTACCAAAGTAAGTGCAACAAATCATTTAAAAATAATACAAGCTTATGTGTTCATTGTCATCCATAATCTCAACCTGTGAATTGCAAAATTTAATTCAAAACTCAAATTCATGACATAACCATCAAAATCATTAAACAAGTTACATTACAAAGATTTACAATCTAATGAATGACTTACATATATGAGTACATCGGTATTCCAACTGAAACAAACCAGATGTTCATAGGAGCTAATCTATCTGAAACACACCAGATGCTCAAACAAGCCAGTCCACCCGATACTACACCAATGGCTCCACAGAGCTAATCCAATCGAAAACACACCAAAATAGGGAGTATAACACAAGATTTCATAGCAAATGCTGAACCTCGACCTACTCGGGAATCATATATATATCACCCCACAACAATCTCCACTCCAATCCCCCATAACACACCATATCTCAAATGTACTTTATCCCGCATTTAATTCGATCCAAATATTGAAATTCAATAACATTTCCCGAATAACCTTACATCATCTATAATCAATTATATCTACTATACCATGTTATATCATCCAACATTTGATATAGATGCTAAATTTTTAAATCGTATGGACTTACCTGGACTAAATTGTAGTGGTTGTAGAAGTTTAGGGACTAATCCATAATTTTTCTTTTTCCCGAATATCAATAGGGTCTTGATCTAAAATGTAAAACTTCTCAATTATCAGCTTACATAACACCTTCCAATTCACTTTACATTTTATTCCCTTTTATTTTTTAAATTTACACAATTACCCCTAACTTTTACAATTTTTACAATTTAGTCCCTTAACCCGAAAATCATCAAATTAACCATTTTTCTCAAGACAACATTACAACCAAATATTCTAGGCCCTTAAACAATCCCTATTAAATATTCACTATCAAACCTTAAAATTTTGACATTTTCACAATTTAATCCATAAATCAAAATCCAACAAAAATCACTTCACAAAATCACTAAATACCACAATAAAAGCTTCAAATACATAGTTATCATCAATAACATTCAAGATTCATCAATGACAACTTCTAAAATTTTTAACAACTTCAAAAATGAAGGTATAAGATAGCTGGACCTAGTTGCAACGATCTCAAAAACATAAAAATTACAAGAAACGAGTATAAATTTCATTTATATGCAATGAATTTAACCTTGCCAATTCTTCCCAAGCTAAACATCTATGGCCATTTGGTTTACAACAAGAAGATTAAAGAAGATGATGAAAAATTTCATGTTTGTTTATGTTTAATTATTGATTTATTACCTTTTTACCCTTTAAAATCAATTAAAATTTCACTAGAACCATACTAGACCGTCCACTATTTACCAATAAGGTCTATTTACCTTATTGGTCCTTCCAAATTTCTTAGTTAAGCCATTAAATCGTCAAAATGCAATAGTTAGCAATTTTTTCACCTTTTACAATTTAGTCTTTTTTCTTTAATTAGCTATCTAAACGTTAAAATTTCTTAACAAAATTTTAATACGACTCTAATGACTCTATAGATATTCTGTAAATAGTATTTACGAGTCGACACGATAGAAATTTGTGGTTTCGAAACCATTGTTCTATCACCACAAAAAATCAGGCTGTTACAATTACGAGTCTACAGAGGTTTTATTCGACTGAGTGTACCACTTTGGGACATACTTGCACTGCATTGTGAAAAAGAAAGATGGCTCGATGAGTTTGTATTTAAATTCTAGTAGTTAAATAAAGTCACAATAAATAATAAACATCTGTTTCTTCGTATTAAAGACCTATTCGATTAGTTGAAAAGTGCTATAAGGTTCTTGAAGATAGATTACCGGTCAGATTATTATCAGTTATGAGTTACAGATGTGGATGTGCTGGAAACAACATTTAGAAACTATTGTGGATGTTATGAGTTTTAGCAAAGCTTTACGAAATAACTAATACCCCTGCAGCATTTATGAATTTGATGATTTGGGTTTTTGGCCATACCTCGATAGATGATTCATTAGGAATTTCTTGATTATCATAATGCCGATGATGAAGCTATTACAGGAAGATGGTGAATTTATTTAATCAAAATAGGTAACTGTTTCAGCCTAAGTTCAGAGAAGAATTCATTATTTACTATAATGTTTTACTCAAATGATCTTAAATTATGCTAGTTTGATTATTACAGAGTTGAGAGTTAAATCGTTATTTCTTCAATGAACTTGTGTGTTGCAAAGAAAATATTTGAATTTGTTAGCTATACGGGAACATATTCAGAATGATCAAATCACTAATTTTAGTATTGATTATGATGATAGTCTATGTTTTCGGAATTGAATTTGTATGCTAAACAATTTAGAAAGATTATATATAAGACATTTTATACAAGTTTCCTAACAGTGTCCATTTGGTTTAAATCAAGCATTAACTTGAGACAGAATTACTTAGGGCCATGAATAAAACGTGAAATTTCAGAGTTTGTACCGAGATGTCTGATATGTCAATAGGTCTGATCTGTCGTAATTCGATGTAGCAGATTAAACTAGTTTTCACATTTAGGGAGGTTGAATACAAGCATTTTAGTTATGTTTTAGTTAACTTTTCTTATTATATTCAATAAAATGTGCAATGTAACACCCTATACCTGGCCTGGTCGCCAAGACTGAATACGGGATGCCACACCACCATCTCATGTTGTATACAAAGAGTGAAAGTTCATTCTAAAAGAAACATCTTTTGTATTATCATTCGTATAGGTTTTAAGTTAATAATATTTGTTAGTTATCAATATTACATGTTAACTATTCATCAAATAGTCATATAATAATACTCACCACTATGATTTCGCCAAGAAGTCGAAAGCTCAAACTAGTTCTTCCTTTAACTTGTAGAAGGCTCCAATGAATCCTAGGCTTTATATACATTAACCATACAAAATTCACAATCTGATAGTAACCAAGGGCTCACTTAAACCATCTAAAACATCAATCTATTCTAAGTTCTCATTGAACCAAAATTTAACATAGCAAACTTAGAATGTTCATAACTCAGCCTACGATCAACCTTTTCACTTAAAACAAATTCCGTTGACCTAATTAGTCATATAAGCCTAATCCTCAACCCTTAAACCACTGAAAACTACCCATTAAAACGTAATTTTCACAAAATTCATTAAAATGAAAGAAATCATTAACGAAACTTCAAGGTAAGTTTAGAAACCTTCTAATCATGACAAAACGAGTTCAAAAACACTTCGAAACCATATTTTTACTCAAAATATCGAAATCCACCATTAATGTCCCAATTTTCAGCTTTTATTAAAAACTTGCGATTCATTGGCTAATACTTCAATTTTAAGGACTAGATATAATAAAAAATCATAAGAATTCAAAACATTACCTTTGATGAAAGATTAAACGAGTTTTGACGCAAATTCAGAAAACCCACGTTTGGGGAAGATAATGAAATCTATGGAGTTTTGGGTGTTTTTAAAGTGATTCTATTAGTGTTTAAGGGTTGGGTGTTGAGAGAAGTCAAAAGCTTATAGTTTGGAAATCAAAATTTGGTGGTTTAGTGTTGGGAGAATGAGGGACGAAAACAAGAGAGGAGAGAGGATGAAACTAATGTGAATCTGCTATTAGGAAAAGAAATAGGTTGAAATTTTAAAATCTGGGATAATTACCTTTTAAAAACTAACAATTTTGCCCCTTTTACAAATCATTCCCTAGACCCAAATTGAAAGACTTTTAAAACTTATTTTCAAAAAATGATTTAACAGCTAAGATGCCATAGTCGAGTATAATTCCGATTTACCATGCTGCTAAATTTCGAGCACTCTAAGGCCAGAATTCCTAAAATACCTTTAAAACTCCTAGGCCCTATTTTGGGGAGTTACAATTCTCCCATTCTAAAAAGAATTTTGTCCTCGAAATTACCTGAAGTAAACAAATAGGGATATTGCTGCCTCATTGTCTCTTCAACTTCGTAAGTAACCTCTTCAGTCTTGTGGTTGTGCCACAAATCCGTAACCAACGGAACTCTCTTATTACGCAAAATATTCTCTTCACGAGTTAGAATTTAAATTGGTTCTTCTTCATAAGTAATATCATCTCAAACTTCAATTTCCCAACTTGGAACTATATGCGACGGATCTGAAGAATACTTCCTTAATATCGACACATGAAAAAAAATCATGAAATTGCTTAAGTTTTGGCAGCAACTTAAGACGATAAGCTACCGAACCAACCCTCACAACAACTTCATAAGGTCTAATATATCTTGGACTTAACTTACCCTTTCTGCCAAACCTAAAACTTTCTACCAAGGTGACACTTTCAAGAACACCTTATCACCAACTTGAAACTCAATATCTCTTCGTTTCAAATCCACATAGGATTTCTGCCTATCAGACGCTACTTTCAAATGATCACAAATCAACATTACCTTCTCTTCAGTCTCACGAACTAAGTTCAGTCCAACAACTTGCTTATAGTCTATTTCTGTCCAATACAAATGAGTTCTCACTTTCTACCATACAATGCTTCAAAAGGCGTAATACGAATACTCATTTGAAAACTATTATTGTAAGCAAATTCTTCCAATGGCAAATATCGCTCCCAACTACCACTAAACTCAATCACACAGCTTCGCAACATATCTTCTAAAACTTGAATTACCCTTTCAGACTAACCATCTGTTTGGGGATGGTAAGCCGTACTAAAAGTAAGCTTTGATCCTAAAGCTTCTTGCAAACTCTACCAAAACCTCAAAGTAAACTGGGGATCCCTATCAATCAAAATTGGAACCCTATGAAGATGAACAATTTTAGCAATATACAACTCTGAAAACGTCTACAAAGAATAATTAGTATGCACAGCTAGGAAATGCGCACTTTTTGAAAAATGATCAATTACAACCCAAATTCAATCCTTCATTGATAGAGTCAAAGGAAAACCCGAAAAAAAATCCATATTGATCCTTTCTCACTTCCATTCAGGAATCACAATCGGTTGCAACAAACACGAAGGAAATTGATGTTCATCTTTCACCTTTTGACAAACCAAACATCGAGTCACAAAATTTGTAACATCACGCTTTAACTCAGGCCACCATTTAACCTCTCTAAGATCATGATACATCTTACCACTACTGAGGTGCATAGCGTAAGGGCTACCATGCACCTTAGTAAGAATCGCTTGCCTTAAATCTACATCATGTGGCACACATAACCTACCTCAAAAATTCAAGATATCATCACTATCAACATTGAAATCTCTCTTAACACCTTGCTCAACCTGTTGAATCCTCTTTAATAACTCCCTATCTAAAGATAGCTTCTCCTTAATTTGTTGCGATAAAGTTGGCCTCACTTGCAGTTCAGCTAACAATCCACCATCACTACCCAAACTTGAACGTGCAAACAGAGCTCTCAATTTCAACATCGACTTCCTACTCAAAGCATCAGTAGCTATAGTCACTTTGCCAGGATGATACACTATCACACAATCATAATCCTTTAAAAGCTCAAACCAATGCCTTTGCCTTAAATTCAACTCCTTTTGGGTCAGGAGGTACTTAAGGCTCTTATGATTTGTATAGATAACACACTTTTTTCTATACAAGTAGTGGCGCCAAATCTTAAGTGCAAAAGCCACAACGGCTAACTCTAGATCATGAGTGGGATAATTGTGCTCATGAGTCTTTAACTACCTCGTAACATAAGCCACAACTTTTCTCTCTTGTATAAACACACAACCAAGTCCCGAATACGAAGTATCACTATAAACCACAAAATCTTTTCCAGTCTCTGGTTGAATCAACACTGGTGCCTTAGTAAAAAATTCCTTGAGCTGCTCAAAACTTTTCTGCCTAGCATCAGTCCATTCAAACACCACACCTTTCTGTAGCAGTTTCGTTAAGGGTGCAGCAATAAGAAAAAACCCTTCTATGAATCTATGATAATAGCCAGCCAAACCTAAGAAACTCCTAACTTCAGTAACACTCCTAGGCGGCTTCCATTTTAAAATCACCTCTATCTTTTTTGGATCCACACGAATCCCTTCTGCCGATACAACATGTCCTAAAAACGTGACTTTCATAAGCCAAAATTCAAACTTACTTAACTTTGCATACAACTGCTTACCCCGCAGAATCTGCAAAACTACCCTTAAATGCTCATCATGATCCTCCTCAGAATGAGAATTTACCAAAATATCATGTAACACCCCAAACCAGGCCCATGCGTTATGACCGGATCTGACATGTCACATGAGAAAAACGTGTTAAATTCTTTTTATTCGTACTAAAATAGGTGTTGTTTTGCTATAATTGAGAAAACAAGTTTGATTTGAAATAGTTGATAAAATACTACTAATTTCAAGAGGTTGATTGATAAATCAAAAATTGAGGTAGTGAACTTTAAAACCGTGACTTTTGAAACTGACGTTGATAATTTCGAAAGAAAATCCAAGTTAATTTATTTGTCTATATTTATTATGAAATCCATTTGTTAATCAATTTTTGAAAACCGTTATTAATGATTTTAGAAAAATCTCCATTTAAAAGATTTCAAGAAAAATATTAAGTACGTTTAAACTCAAAGCAAAATAAAACATATCCCAGAGGCCTTATTACAACTTGAAATCCAAAATAGTAAAAGTAATAATAGTGAACGGAAATAGAAATCCAAAGTTCAATAAAAACCATTTATGATGTATGGCCTCCACCAAGTCATCCATGGGTCCAAGTCCTCGTCATTGAGCATTATCTACAAGGATTAAGAAAGAAGAGGGGGTGAGTTACAAGAACTCAGTGTATAATCCCCTTACTGTGATCCACTGGGCCTGAACCCGTAAAGCAATATTTTGGGCCTAAGCCCCTTTTACATAATAATGTATTAAATAAATCAAATGAATGTAATGCAATCCAACCCAACCTAATAATCCATCCGCTACACACCACCCGTACCATCCCATCACACCTGTGGGGATCAAGTCAACCCACCCCGCCAAACACACCAATCGCTGGCATTTTGCCATTTATAATATTTGTGGCTGAGCCACCAGAAACGCTGCAATCAAGCTACCTTTTTTATAATATTTTTGGCCGAGCCACCAGAGTCATAAGCACATTAATGGACAAATTGTGGCAATGCCACCAGAATCACTTCTCTTCAACATTTTTCCCATCCAATGCAAAAAATTATGTAAATGCAACATACATAGTAAATCATGATATTTACAAATATAAAAAACAATCATTAATTCAGAGATTCATTACAAAAAATTTGGCACATTATAAAACTTTGCAAATCGACCCATTAGGGTAATCTATCAAATCGGTCCATTAGGGGCATTTTCGTAATTTGGCCCATTAGGGGCATTTCGGTAAATTGGCCCATAGGGGCATTTTGGTAAATCGGCCCATAGGGCCATTTTCATAATTTCATAACCCAAAGGTATTTCTATAATTTTACCCATCGAGGGTATTTTCGTAATTTTGCAACCCCAGACTTAAACTACTAATTTGGGGCATAAAAATTGAAACTGTCCATCCGCGTCATATTGACTAAATTGACTATAACTCGAGTTAGGAAACTTGAAATTTAGATCTGTAAATTTTCCTTGAATCTAGACTCATATATCTTCTTACTACTATATTTACAAAATTTTTTACTTAGCCATTTAGTACAGTTTATTCATTAAATTTTCCCTTATTTCACTGACCAATGGTTCTAACCTCTCTTACCCTAAATTCAAATATCTCATTGTAAAGTTTTTATATGTTGCTCCCACTTATTTCTATTGAAAATAGACTCACTAAGGAATCTATAAATATAAATTATAACTCATAATTCACTTTGTACAATTTTTAATGATTTTTCCAAGATAGAACAGGAAACCACGAAGTCCTTCAGAACCAGTCTTACTAAAATTAAAATATCAGAGAATATAAAATTCCTCTTCCTCCTCTGTTTCTTTAATATAAAACTAGACACAGTAAGATTTGATTCGATATCTTATTCACTTTCTAATTCATTTTCTCCTATTTTTCGTGATTTTTCAAAATCACATCACTGCTGCTAACCAAAAACAGTTTCATTGCAAAATATGGTTTCCACTACGAACATACGCACGCCCGAGTAATCACATATGCCGATTTTCGGTTTTTTGATCTTTCGACCAAATCAAAAAACATTTCGTGCAAATATTTAGAGAACTGTGGGATTACACACCATTTCAAACATGTATTCGGATGGGTACGGGATTACACACCTTATTCGAAATCCGTAACACGATACTCTCCGCGGCACCTAAAGGTACAATCAATTAACAATTAATCCAAAGCCCAATTTAAAACTTCAACCAAGTATTGAGATATTGAACCTTGAAGAAATCCCTTACCTTGACAATAATAGATCCACTTCTTTCGATTGGGCGCAAGACTAGAAATGATTCGGCTAAAATGTGGTATTCGTCCAATCCACTAGAATACTACAAATAGAGAATTATCAAAATATGAGGGAGTGTAGAAAAACACCATTTCGGTTTAGAAACAATATGAAACAACCAAATAATGAGGGACACTCATTCGGCTAAGGAGAAATAGAATGAAAAGATTTGAATAAAAACACTTACCCTATTTAATCAAGAAAGAAAAATCCAACTTGTAAGATGAAGAAGAGGATGATAAAAAATTCGGTTATGAAAATGTGGATTAAAGAAGAAGGAAGAAAGGTTGAAGAATTTTGTGAAAAGAAATGAAAAGATGGAGAAAGGGAGCTTAATAGTTTCGGCTAAACAAGAGAAAAAAATGGACAATTGTGCAGGAGTGATTCGGCCATGAAAAGAAAAAGAGCAAAAGTGGTTTGAAGGTCACGGCAAAACAAAAGAGAAAAATTACCAAATAGATTAGGAGGTTTCAGCCAAAGCAAAGAGGGAGATGGATTTGAAAAGAAGGCACAATGTTCAAAGAGAAAAGTGTACCTCTCATGCACCAAAAGTAACAAAATGGTCTAAAGAGAAAAGAGAAATTGAGCTCTCCCTTTCCCCCTAACAAAACCGTGTGAACTCCAGCCAAAAGTGTGGATGTTGACCAACAAAAATCCTTCCAAAACATCACCCATGAAAAAGGCCAACATGTTCCCTTATCTTGCCTTTTCCTTTTGATTTCTTTCCTTACCCTCATCCTTGCCTTATTTCCTTAGCCACCTTTCCAAAATTAAAAGTCTTCCTTGCCTTATATACATTCATGGCCGACACTTAGGGATGAATAGCATAAAAAAATAAATAAAAAATTGCATTAGATTGGATTCAAACTCTAGCCCTTAAGCCCCGTCATGTGATGCCTCACCACCTTGCTACTAGCTCCTCTTGTGCTAGCAAGTTGCCCAATTATTCCCTTATGCTAGACGCCTCTTGTCTTCTCCCCTTTAAATGCTTCAACACTAAAATTTTCCTATGGCCTAACTTGAACCTGGAACTTCCTAGAAACCCCGTAACTTTCCAAAATGACTTACCTAATAAGTCCAACTTGAAATAATGTCATTCTCTTGTTCTCAAAATTTTAAATGCCCCCAAGCCCAAGGCCCAATGGGCCCAATCCTACTAGGTCTAATTTTAGGATGTTACAATTCTTCCCTCCTTAAAGAAATTTCATCCTCGAAATTTCCAACCAACTACTAAACTTACTGCTTAAGTCACACCGCTATGCTTTCACTGCGCACTCTGATTTTAATAACACTAATGTACTTTCTATCTTAATCTTGGAAGCTCTTCACACCGTCAAATATCTAACCTTAGAAGAAAATAGGTATTTAACACACATACATCAAATTTTCTACATTCAACCAAAACATACCTGTCTTAATGGTGATGGAACAATCCCAAGCCTTATGCTCCTTAGACCCACATCTCAAGCATGCTTCTGACCTCCTTCGGCATTCTCCCGAGTGATGCCTTCTGCAATAATTGCAAGCCAGAAAGTTTGGACGTGCCTTGACACGCTTCACAGAATGAGACTGCGACCCTAAAGAACCGCGATATATTTTCTTCTTACAGTCCACGCACCCAACTCGAAGTGCCTCATCGATTCCTTTAACCTCCTCCAATACCTCCTTAACTAACTGAGTCAGCTCATCAACCCTAGCTCGATCATGAGATCCCGTCTCAGCCACTGGCGAAACTGGTGCATCCATTTTAGGTATATGTCCCGATGCCTCAAATACAACTCTAGCACCTCGGCCTCTACTACGGCCATGTCTACCGCGTCCACGTCCTCTAGCGCTCATATTTGCTAATTCAATTTAATCTGGTTAAGAGTTTTATGAATCAATATACTATTCAATGTTTTATTAACAATGTTTTATGGAGTATATGAAGTAAAATTGTTTTCACAAAACGTATCCTAAAATCTCAATCTCTATAGTTTCAACTCTTAAAGCTAACAGTTCTAGAGTATTTCTATAGTCATACCACAATAATAAAATAAAAACATAAACTTACTTGACTTGGTGCCAGATACCCATGGTGCCATACTTCTGCTAAAACATGTATTTATAAATCCAATTTCAACAACTTTGGAAAACGCTTTTGAATCCATACTACAACCGAGTTTTGTAACCGGCCTCTGATACCATAAAATGTAACACCCCAAACTCGGCCCATGCGTTATGACTGGATCTGACATGTCACATAAGAAAAACGTGTTAAATTCTTTTTATTCGTACTAAAATAGGTTTTTTTTTTGCTATAATTGAGAAAACAAGTTTGATTTGAAATAGTTGATAAAATACTACTAATTTCAAGAGGTTGATTGATAAATTGAAAATCAAAGTAGTGAACTTTAAAACCGTGACTTTTGAAAATGACGTTGATAATTTTGAAAGAAAATCCAAGTTAATTTATTTGTCCATATTTATTATGAAATCCATTTGTTAATCAATTTTTAAAAACCGTTATTAATGATTTTAGAAAAATCCGCATTTAAAACATTTCAAGCAAAATATTAAGTACGTTTAAACACAAAGCAAAATAAAACATATCCCAGAGGCCTTATTTCAACTTGAAACCCCAAATAGTAAAAATAATAATAGTGAATGGAAATAGAAATCCAAAGTTCAATAAAAACCATGTAACACCCTAGAATTTGAGTTTGTATGTGTTACATTAAATTGGTGATTTAGCTTGTTAGATTATTAATTTTGTTTCTTAAGGAGGTCCCGAGAAGGCTTGGGATCTATTTGGACCTAGTGAAAATTTTAGCATTTGGTACTTTAAGAGAGGCAGTCAGTGGATTTATAGCATATGGAAATTTTTGAGTAAGTATCTTGCATAAGTGAGTATTTGGTTAAGAGGATATGTGCCACATGCATTGTCTTGAGGGGAGAGGTTCGGATCCCTTGGTATGCATTTTTGTGACTTAAATTTTTGCACTCATCTAGCATGTGTCAGTCAAGCTTTATTTTTGGAAGGTTGGACTTTTGGTTTTATGGCAAGGTGGCTAATGGATTAAGGCAAGAGTTGAACATAGGGAAAGGAATTATTAGGATAAGGTATGTAGGGGAACAAGTGGCTTAAATTGAGGAATGTGTTATGGATAGAATAGTTGGCAAAGGTTGACTCTCTTGGCCATGAACTTGGTCGATTTTTGGGGCTAGAAGGGTTGGCCTAATATTGATAGGGATTAGGAGCTAGTTGGTCAATTTTCTTTAGCAATTTTGTTCACTATTTTCTTTTCTCTCCAAAACTTCTCTCCCTAGCCGATTTTGTCATGAGCAATTGGTAAAGCTTTTGTTTTCTTTTGACCATTTTGGTACCATCCTTTTTCTTCCTAAACTCTTTTCTTTTTTGTGCTAAAATCGTACAACCTTAAGGGACACTTTCAATTCCTTTCTTCCTTGGCCCAATGAACACCAATCTCAAAACTTCTTCTTTGTTCATTCTCCATCCTTGAAAATTGAAACATAAATATCTTATCCCCTATTTTTTTTTTCTTATTTACTTCTTACAAAAGACTCTCAAACATCTTTCTCCCTAATTCTTCATCATGGTCGAATGTCAATGATCATCTCCTTAGCCGAATCTTTCTCTTCACATATATTTTTCCTTCTCAATCATTCTTTCTACTCACGTTTTGATCAATCGGTAAGAACCCTCTTCAATGCTTTATTTTTTTTTCTTTTGCCGAATTTATATATTGGCTTGGAAGGGTCTTTTTGACCAAAAATGTCATCATCTACCTCTCTCTTAGACAAATTCTTTTTCATCTTTATAGTGAAATAGAGAAAGGCCGAATTACCATTTCCTCAAAGTTATCTCGTAATCACTAGAATTCGGATAAAAAATCTTCAAGGTAAGAATTCTTCACAGATTTCATGATCATCCTTTATTTATTAAGAGGATTAACAGTATGGAGAGGAGTAACCGATTATTTTATATAGGGATTTATTCGTGGATCACTCAGAACTTCGTGGTAAGCCTATCTATACCATTTTGTTAAGTCCATACTTTAATAGATTATTGATTTATTGAAGATCTAACGAATGGAGGCTCGTAGTAATGTGTTGAAAGGGAAATGTAGTGGTGATCTCAAAAGGAGTGGATTGACGATCCCAACTCCTAAATTCAAACTTAGGGCCGTTTCGGCAATTCGAGACTTTCCATCGGGTTGTGGACCCTCCTCTGGTGAAAATCAATTATTCGAGGTTATTCGTAGTTCTGAGCCATTAGCAGTTTGGGGTTTTCCAATGGGTTGTGGACCGTCAACTGGGAAAATTGACAAATCGTAGTTAATCGCGATTCCAAGGGTAAATCTTAGATTTGTTTAGAGTAGCTTTATTAGATCACATTTATTTTTTCTAATCGAGCGTTAAACATATTTTTAGGTGTCAATGATCAGGAGAGCGTAGTGCTTCCCGTAATCAGGTGTGTAATCTCACACCATATTTCATGGGATAGATATTTATATTGTGACTAAAGGTAAATCGCTTGATTTCGTCACTTGTTAGTGAAATCAGATAAGATGGCGTAATTATCATTATTTTTGGTAGAAACTATACAAATCGATATTAAGACTGTGATAAATGGGCCAAATGTGATATGTGATAAATGGGCCAAATGTGATATGTGATAAATGGGCCAAATGTGATATGTGATAAATGGGCCAAATGTGACATGTGATAATGGGCCAAATGTGATATGTGATAAATGAGCCATATTGTTCGTGACAATTATATGAATGGAATATTGTAATTGGATATGTATATTATATACATGATTTGCATGGGTTGGGATTTTGATGAAGAGAAGTTCTAGTAGCTTTGCTACAAAATTCTAGTGGCTTGTCCACAAATTGATATATGGCTTAATGCCCAGTTTGATATATGGCTTAATGCCCAGTTTGGTGTGTTGGCGGGGTGGGTGACTAAAGCTCTCCGCAGTTGTGTTGGTTGGTACGGGTGGTGTGTAGCGGATGGAAAAACTAGGTTTGGTTGGGAAATTGCATAACACATGCATGTTATATATGATATTATGTTATGATTGTAAATGGGCTTTGGCCCAATAAATGCTTAATTGAATTTTTGGCCCGGTGACAATGGTAAGTGAGTTACACTTGAGTTCTAAGTAACTCACCCCATTTTCTTTACCCTCCTCGGTAATGATCGGTGATGGAGGCTTCAATGGGATGACTCAGTGGAGGCCATACTACGAATTATGAGTTATTTAAATTTCGGATTTCTTTTTAAGTACTTTTTATTATGTTTGCTATTTTGTAATAAGGCATCTAATTAAATTTTTATGGATGTTTTACTTATGGATGGATTTTATAATATGCTTTAAATACTTAAGTGGGATTATTTTTTTTCGAAAATAGAAATAAACGTTTTCTTAAATAAACGTCATTGAAAAGGGTTTCATTCTTAAATAGTTTTAACTTGGTAATTTTTCTGTAACAATATTTTTAACTTTTGTTTTCAAATTACTTTCAAACTCTTTAAATTTTCTCAAAACATTAAATCAATTTTTCCTAAGTTTCAATTTATAAATTTTTACGTCCCAAGTTATTAGATTTGGTAATCAAACTTAGGTTTCAATAACTCCACGTTAAAATGTTTTTAAAAATCCATTTTCTTTAAATCTTTAAAAGATTAGGTGTATGTTCATTTTGTGTGACATGTCAAATTTGGTCTTAACGTATAGACCGGGTTTGGGGTGTTACATTTTATGGTATCAGAGCCTGGTTCAAAACTCGACTGTGGTTTGGGTTCTAAAACATTTTTTTAAATTGTTTTGAGTTATAGAATGTATGTTTCAAAGGTAGTATGGCACCACGAGTATCCGGCACCAAGTCAAGTAAGTGTATTGAAATTTAATGATTATTAATATTGTGATATGACTATAGGAACACTCTAGAACTTTTAGTTTTAGATGTTGAAACTATAGAGATTGAGACTATAGGATGCATTTACGAAAACAACTCTACCTCTTATGTCTCATAAAATATCGTTAATAAAACACTGAATACTAATTCATAAAACTTGTAATCAGATTGAAACGAAATAGTCAATATGAGCGCTAGAGGATGTGGACGTGGTAGTCGTGGCCGTGGTAGAGGCCGAGGGCTAGAGTTGTGTCTGAGGCATCGGGGCATATGCCGAAAATGGACGCGCCGGCATCACCTGTGTCAAAAAATGGATCACATGATTGTATGAGAGAAGACATTGCTCTGCCTCAAGCAATGTTACAAGTTTTGGAAAGGGTTGCTGGGGTTAGATCGGGACCAGTAGCTCGTGGATCAATATCGAAGCGACTCAGATCAAATGGTGCTGAGACTTTTAGGGGTATCTCGGGAGTAGCCCCAAATGTTACGGAGTATTGGCTCGAGGTTGTGGAGCGGATATGGACAATCTAGAGTGTACTACCGAGCAGAAACTAAGAGGAGCTGTGTCCTTGTTGAGGGACAAGGCGTATCAATGGTGGCTTACTGTTCAGGAAGGCACTCAGGCCGAACGTATTACTTGGGATTTATTCAAAACTGCATTCCAAGGAAAGTATGTTGGGGCAAGCTATGTGGAAGCCCGAAGGAAGGAATTATTAAATCTGGTTCAAGGAAATAAGACGGTGACAGCTTATAAAGCAGAATTTCTACGTTTGAGTCGTTATGCTCAGACTATAGTGCCAACTGACCATGAACGTTGTGTGCATTTTGAAGACGGATTGGATGATCAGTTGAGGGTACTGATTGCCCCACAACAAGAAAGGACTTTTGCCACGCTTGTGGAGAAAGCCAAAATAGCTGAAGAGGCTAAGAACTCAGAGAGGCAAAACTGAGAAAGAGATAGAGGCAGGAACAAGAGGGACTTTAGGTATTCGGGTCTTGCTAAAAGGTTTCATAAGAGGCCTAGGAATGATGAACCAGTTCAAGCTAGAGCACTTGCGGCTACCAATCAGATTCAACCATGTGCTGACTGTGGGAGATGACACTCTGGTGAATGCTGAAAGAGAATCGGTGGATGCTTCAAATATGGTTCTAAGGATCATCAGCTTAAGAATTGACCTCGATAGACTGCTCTGACTTAAGAAGCTCGTAACTCTGATGCACAGCCAACTAGAGGCTCTCAGCAGCCACTGAGGGGCCATGGACCAGGTCGAGGTCGTAATGGCGCAGTTCAAGGTCAAGGTGCACCGGGTAGAGGTAATGGGTTTAGGGGTAATGTAGAGGCGAGACAGCCAGGGTTAGTTTATGCGGTTAGACGCTGAGAAGATGATGATGCCCTTGATGGGATAACCGGTACGTTCTTCATCTCCGGTGTACCTGTTATTGCTTTGACTGATATTGGATCTACCTATTCGTATGTTGCTAGTGCTATATCTAGAAATCTAAATATTAGATCTGAGATTATCGATAGAGAGATGACGGTAATTAGTCTTTTAGGACAGTCGGTGGTAGTGAATAAATTGTATAGAGACGTGCCTTTAGAAATTAAAAGAGAAATATTTTTGACGGATTTGATGGAACTGCCTTTCGGTGAGTTCGATCTTATTTTGGGCATGAATTGGTTGGTAAAGCACTGTGCGTACTTGGATTGTACTGCAAAGCGGATGTCGATAAGGTCTTTGGAAGATAAGAAAGTAGTAATGATAGGTGAACGGAGAAACTATTTAGCAAATGTGGTATCTACTTTAAAGGCAAAAAGATTGGTGCGAAAAGGGTATGGAGCATTCCTAGCCTTCATTAGTGCTTTGGATACCAAGGAATTATTGGTGGAAAGTGTTAGAACGGTGAAAGAATTTTTAGATGTCTTTTTCGAGGAACTTCTGGGTCTACCTCTAGATCGGGAAGTAGAGTTTGGCATTGAGCTTTTGCTCGGAACGGCTCCGGTGTCCATTGCTCCTTATAGAATGGCACCGAAAGAGTTAGCGGAGCTTAAAGCTCAAATTTAAGAATTGTTGGATCGGGGATTTATTCGACCGAGCGTGTCTCCGTGGGGAGCACCGGTCTTGTTCATCAAGAAGAAGGATGGGTCGATGCGTATGTGCATTGATTATAGGCAATTGAATAAATTGACAATCAAGAATAGGTATCCATTGCTGAGAATCGATGACATGTTTGATCAGTTGAGAGGAGCTTCAATTTTCTCCAAGATAGATTTAAGATCAGGTTATCATCAACTTAAGGTTAAGGAGGCGGATATTCATAAGATGACATTTTGAACTCGTTATGGACATTATGAGTTCTTGGTGATGTCGTTTGGATTGACCAATGCACCAGCTACATTTATGGACATGATGAACCGAGTCTTTCAACCCTACCTAGACCGATTTATGGTGGTGTTCATAGATGATATCTTAGTATACTCGAGGAATGAAGAAGAGCATGACTCACATCTGCGCATAGTATTGCAAATGCTGCGAGAAAAGCAACTTTATGCCAAATTCAGTAAGTGTGAATTTTGGATGATGAAAGTGACTTACTTGGGACATGTTGTGTCGGTTGAAGAAATCAGAGTTGATCCTCGAAAGGTAGAGGTCGTGTTGGACTGGAAACCACCGAAGTTAGTGGCTGAGATTTAGAGTTTCCTAGGATTGGCTAGTTATTATAGACATTTTGTTGAGGGGTTTTCGTTGATTGCTGCACCCTTAACTAAACTGTTGCGAAAGGGAGTACCGTTTGTGTGGGCAGAGAAACAACAAGAAAGTTTTGAGAAATTGAAGAAGATTTTGAAGGAAGCGCTAGTACTGATTCAACCTGAGGCTGGAAAAGAGTTTATTGTTTACTGCGATGCGTCACACACGGGCTTGGGATGTGTGTTGATGCAAGGTGGAAAGGTGGTGGCTTATGCATCTCGTCAGTTAAGGCCGCACGAGGTAAATTATCCCACTCATGACTTGGAATTGGCTACAGTGGTGTTTGCTTTGAAGATTTGGAGACACTACCTGTACGGTGAGAAGTCGATCATTTTTACGGATCATAAGAGTCTAAAGTACCTCCTTACCCAAAAGAAGTTGAACTTAAGACAGCAGAGGTGGATAGAGCTGTTGAAGGATTACGACTTTTCAATTGAATACCATCTTGGAAAGGCTAACGTAGTGGCAGACGCATTGAGTCGTAAGGTGATATCATATTTGAGAGCGATGTTCGCTCATCTCAGTTTGTATGAAGATGGAAGTCTGTTAGCCGAAATTCAGGTGAAACTGGTGTGGTTAGATCAGATCAAGAAAAAGTAGTCTTTAGATGAAAAACTGGGTTCCTTACTTCAGCAAGTGGAAGGCCGTGTGATAGAGGATTTTGGATTGAATAATGACAAAGTATTGTGTTTTCGCGGAAGAATCTGTATGCCCAAAGATTCAGAATTAAGACAAATGATTCTGCAAGAGGTGCATAGTAGCCCTTATGCTATACACCCCGGGGGAAATAAAATGTATCGAGACCTTCGTGATCAATATTGGTGGCTAGGGTTGAAATGGAAAGTTATAGATTTTGTGAGTAAGTGCTTAACATGTCAGCAAGTTAAGGCGGAACACCAATTATCGTCGGGATTGCTACAACTGGTGAAGATTCCATTATGGAAATGGGAACGGATAATGATGGACTTTGTTAGTGGGTTACCCTTATCACCTACTAATAAAGATTCCGTCTGGGTAATAGTGGATCGGTTGACGAAGACTGCTCATTTTCTACCTATTCATATGGATTACTAGTTGTAGAAGTTGGCTAAATTGTATGTAGCAGAGATTGTGAGGTTGCATGGGTACCAGTGTCTATTATATCGGACAGGGACCCTAGTTTTACATCACGATTTTGGAAAGCTTTACATGGAGCTTTGGGAACAAGGTTAAATTTTAGCACGGCTTTTCATCCTCAGTTAGATGTTCAGTCAAAAAGAGTAATTCAGATCTTAGAAGACATGTTGAGGGGTTGTGTGATTGACTTCCTGGGGAGTTGGGAAGATTTTTTACCGTCAGCAGAGTTTGCGTATAACAATAGTTATCAATCCAGTATCCAAATGGCACCCTTTGAAGCATTGTATGGTCGTAGGTGTCATACTTCTACTTGTTGGACTGAATTGGGGGAACGACAATTGTTGGGTCCTAAATTGATATCAGAGACAGAAGGCTGAGAAAATGGTGAAGAAAGGATGTGAGGCATTCATGGTTCATGTGTGTACCTTGGAGGTCAAGGACTCAGCTGTGGGGGATGTCCGAATAATAAAGGATTTTACCGATGTGTTTCTAGAAAAGCTTTCGGGTTTGCCTCCAGATCGCGAAGTTGAGTTCGGTATAGATCTGTTACCGGGGACTGCGCCAGTATCTATTGCCCCATACAAAATGGCGCTGAAGGAGTTAGTGGAGCTAAAAGCGCAGATTCAAGAATTGCTGGATCAAGGTTTTATCCGGTCGAGTATATCACCTTGGGGAGCGCCTGTACTTTTTGTTAAGAAGAAAGACGGATAAATGCGGATGTGTATTGATTACCGTCAGCTGAATAAGTTGACAATTAAGAACAAGTATCTGTTGCCGAGGATAGATGACCTGTTTGATCAACTTAAGGGAGCCTCAGTCTTCTCTAAGATAGATCTTAGGTCGGGGTATCACCAACTTAAGGTAAAGGAGGCAAATATCCAAAAGACGGTGTTTCATACCCGCTACGGTCACTATGAGTTTTTGGTAATGCCGTTTGGGTTGACCAACGCGCCAGCAGTGTTTATGGATATGATGAATCGAGTTTTTTGACCATATTTAGGTCAGTTCGTTGTTGTGTTTATAGACGACATTCTGGTGTACTCGAAATCTAAGGCGGAGCATGATGCGCATCTGCGTATGGTTTTACAGATTCTGAGGGAGAAGCAGTTGTTCACAAAATTTAGTAAGTGTGAGTTTTGGTTAAGGGAAGTGACCTTCTTGGGTCATGTGGTGTTAGTTGAGGGGATTAGGGTGGACCCTCGGAAGATTGAAGCAGTATTAGACTGGAAACCACCTAAGTCTATGGCAGAGATTTGGAGTTTTTTAGGTTTAGCAGGGTACTACAGAAGATTCGTGGAAGGGTTTTATTTAATTGCAGCGCCGTTAACCAAGTTGTTAAGGAAAGGAGTTCCGTTTGTGTGGTCAGACCAGCAGCAAGAAAGTTTTGAGAAATTAAAGAGGGTTCTGACAGAAGCTCCAATTTTAATACAGCCTGAGGCAGGGAAAGAGTTTACGGTTTATTGTGATGTATCGCATACTGGGTTAGGATGTGTGCTGATGTAGGAGGGGAAAGTGGTAGCGTATGCTTTTCGATAGTTGAGACCTCACGAAGTGAATTATCCGACGCATGATCTGGAGTTGGCGCGATGGTTTTCGCCCGAAAATTCTGAGCATTACTTGTATGGGGAGAAGTCTCGTCTACACGGATCACAAGAGTTCAAATACCTCCTTACTCGAAGGAGTTGAATTTGAGGCAGTGAAGGTGGATCGAGTTGCTGAAGGACTATAACTGCTCGATTGAGTACCATCCGGGGAAAGCCAACGTGGTGGCAGATGTGTTGAGTCGTAAGGTGGTGTCAGATTTGAGAGTAATGTTTGCTCACCTTAGCCTGTATGATGACGGAAGTTTACTAGCGGAACTGCAAGTGAAGCCGTCATGGGTAAAACAGGTTAAGAAAAAGCAATTGGTGGATGAAGTTTTAAGTGCTCGATGTTTGCAAGTATAGAATGGTGGATTAGAGGGGTATAGTTTGAGCAGTGAAGGTGTGTTGTGTTTTCAGGGAAAGGTTTGCATGCCGATGGATGTGGAGTTGAGGAAAAAGATTATTCAGGAGGCACATAGCAGTCCGTACGCTATGCATCCGGGAGGTAGTAAGATGTACCGAGATTTGCAGGAGCAATTTTGGTGGCCGGGTCTGAAGCGAGAGGTAACAGAATTTGTAAGTAAGTGTCTGACGTGTCAGCAAGTCAAAGCCGAACACCAGTTACCCTCGAGTCTTTTGTAGCCGATAAAGATTCCGCAATGGAAGTGAGAGAAGATTATGATGGATTTTGTCAGTGAGCTACCCCTCATGCTTACTAAAATGGATTCAGTTTGGGTGATTGTGGACCGTTTGACAAAATTGGCTCATTTTATACCAGTTCGGATTGACTATTTACTCGAAAGGTTGGCTAAGTTGTATGTGGCAGAAATCGTGAGATTGCATGGAGTGCCAGTGTCAATTATCTCAAATAGAGATCCTAGATTCACGTCAAGGTTCTGGAAGGGTTGCATCAGGCATTGGGTACAAGGTTGGATTTTAGTACGGCGTTTCATTCGCAGTTAGATGGGCAATCAGAGAGGGTGATTCCGATTTTAAAAGATATGCTGAGGGCTATGTCTTGAATTTCAGAGGTAGTTGGGAGGAATTTCTACCATTGGCAGAGTTCAGATACAACAATAGTTACCAAGCAAGTATTCAGATGGCACCGTATGAAACGCTATATGGGTGGAAGTGTCGAACCCCTACATGTTGGACAGAGTTGGGTGAATGTCAGTTGTTGGGTCCAGAGTTGGCTTCTGAAATGGAGGACAAGGTTAAGATGATTCGAGCTCGTTTAAAGGAAGCTTCAGACAGGCAGAAATCCTATGCCAATATCTAGCGAAGGGATATAGAGTTTACAGTGGGTGACAAGGTTTTCCTGAAGGTGTCGCCGTGGAAGAAGGTGCTGAGATTTGGTCGGAAGGGCAAGCTGAGCCCTAGGTTTATCGGGCCTTATAAGGTGTTGAAGCGTGTAGGATCGGTAGCTTACCAGCTCGAGTTACCATCAAAATTGAGCCAGATCCATGACGTGTTTCATGTTTCCATGCTTAGACGCTATCGTTCGGATCCATCACATGTTGTGTCGGTAGAAGAAATTAAAGTGAGCCCCGACTTATCTTTTGAGGAGGAACCAGTGCAAATCTTGGATCGGGATGTCAAGGTCTTGCGTAGGAAATCAGTTCCTTTGGTGAAGGTGTTATGGCGGAATCATGGAACAGAAGAAGCCACCTGGGAGCCAGAGGATGTGATGCGGCAACAATACCCTCAACTCTTTTGACCAGGTAATTTCGAGGCCGAAATTATTTTAAGGGGGTAGAACTGAAACATCCTTAAATCGGGGTCTTTGCATTTTATCTGCTTGCATGCAAATAGTATGGTTGTCATGCTAGTTTAGGCTAATTTAGTTGCTAGGCATGAGCCAGGGATAGGCTAGAGCCTTAGCAAAATTCTTGTTTTTGGGTATTTAGAAGGGGGAGCTGTTTGAGTTAGGGGTTAAAGGTAACTGGAGGTAGGTTGTGACGCAAGGAGTGCCTTGGTAAAGTGGCAAGGGGGGCGCCATTTAAGGCTTAGTGAAGTGACACCTTAGAGGAGTGAAGGAGCCTTGGTTCGAGCAGTAGAAATCCCCTTTCTGCTTATTATTTTTGACGCCAGGACAAGGGAGAGTTGCACTCAGGTAGGACTCTGGTGGATGAGTGTTGAAGGGGTCAACAGATTTGAATAAGTGGAGGGGAGAAAAATTAGGAGTGAAAAAAATTCAAACAGATTTGAATGTGTGGTCAGGATGAAATTGTGGAGGACAAAGGGGGATGGGCACTTGAGCTTAGAGTTGGCCGTATGTCAAACACTAAGGGAGAGGGGAGAGATCGGTTTGGGGTAGCTTAAGGGGGTGCCAAATTTCAATAGTAACTTAGGAGAGCATTTTCGGCTAGCTAGGAAAGGCTAAGAGCATTCTTTTGCTCCATCTCGTTTTGTCAAACCGAAATACCCCATAGCACCTTTGTTGCGTTTTCTTTCTTTCAAGTACCAAAACCGAAATCTCTCATAAATCTCTTTTTGTTTCTTTTTCTTCTCTCTGCTTCTTTTGTGTTTGGCCGAATCCACCTTGCTCTCCACTCATCGTTTGTGATTCATTTTCTTGCTATTTCCTTAAGAACCAAAACCTCATCTACCATTTTTCCTCTTCATCATTTTTCACTTTTAGTTTGTTGTTAGCCGAATTATTCTAAAAGCTTCATCCTTTGCCAAAACCTCTGCTACTCTTCTCTTCTCATTAAACACTTTAGCCTAATACTTCTTGCCATAATCTCCTTGGTTGCCGAAATCTATTTTCCCTTCTTTGGTTCTCAAAGCCGAAATCTCAACCCATAACCAGGTAAGATCTCCTTGCTTTGTTCTTTCTTTTTCTTCGCTTTCTTTTCCTTCTTGGTTTATGGCTGAATCTCCCTAGCATTCACACATCTCTGTTCTCTATTTTGATTACTATGGGAAGGAAAGCCGAAACTCCTATGTGTTTTGTAGAGGGTCTATACGTCTAGTTTCGGTTTCTTATTTGGTCTCCCTTTTGTTTTAGCCTTTACCGAATCTTGCTGGAAGGTGATCGAGTTTATCAGGAAGGTAAGGGGCGATTTTTTTATTTTGTATTATCTAGCTCGGGTTTTCATGCCAAAGCCGAATGGCTACTTGGCCTAATGGCGTGTTTTTTGGCCGAATGAAGCAGGGGGTGACACACTCAATTGGTTTTGGGATTTGTTGGTCTGTGGAGTAGATCTTGAGCTTCGAGATTTGTCGATCTAGGTAAGAGCCTTCGCTTTAAGTGATGTGCTACTCTTTTATATTTAATCTTGTTGCTTTAACCCGATTTAGTGACCAAGGATTATTGTGGACTCGAATGCCAGCCGAGCGTTAGGAGGGGTTGGATCGGTGAACCCAGCCCCTAAGTTCAAGAGGCAGGCAGTATCAATGGTAAGGGATTAGCCACCGAGTTATGGGCCAGCCTCTGGACAGGAAAGTAGGCAGATAGCGGTAGTGTCAGTTAACGACAGTGTCGACGTAGAAAGCATAGTGTTACGAGTAATCAGGTGTGTAGCTCTTACACACTTTCTCTGTTTAATATGCTATTTGTTATGTGTTGATAAAAGTTAGTATAACGGCATAGATCACAAATTTACCGGTGTGGGTAAAAGCAAGGATGCCGTGTAAGTTGCTATGACTGCAAATGTTAATTGCATATATTGGAATCTGTCAGTGCCATGTTATTTTACATATGTTATTCTACATGTTAAGCATGATAATACTTAGTGGCAAGCATGTACATGAGAAATGGGTGATGAGAGGAGGGGGAAGGAATATTTTCAGACTGTCACCAGTGGTTAGGTACCACACAGTAGGTTGGCCCCACTAATGATTATTTGTGACTTCGGTCACCAATGGTTTGGAACCACCAGTAGTTAGGTACCACCAGTGGCTAGGTGCCACAAGGGGTAGAATCGAGAGTTCGGTTGGATAGGTTGGATGGGTTGCATGACATACATATTGACATATGAAACTGTGTAAAAGTTTAATACCTTCGGGACGGGGATTACACACTGAGTCTTGGTGACTCACCCCTTCCATTATCATTTTGCAGGTAATTCCTAGACCGTGGATGTGGAGCTGGGAGGACTCGAGGTGGCCATGCTCAAGATTACGTTTCTTTTATTTTAAGTGGTTATTTTGGATTTATTTTATTTTAAATTTGGGTTATCCATTATGTAATAAGGCCACTTAAGGTTTTTTCTTTGGGACTATTCTTTTGGTAGAATTTCTTTATAATTTTGTTTAATTACTGAAAGCATGCCTAGTAAGTTAACTGGACGTTTTCAAAACTAAATAAAACTTCGGAATTTTTTTCTTAATTTTACCATCGGGTAACTGATTAACTTGTAATAACAACACGGCCACTCTAATTTCATGAGACTATGGGTTAAAATGTTTTTCTAGTTTACACAATATATACGGGGTTCTCCCAAAAAAGCAAAGGTCTACTTTCTAACTTGAGTCGACGACCGGGTTTTCAAATGTTTTCTTCCCTGTAACATACCAGATTCGGTCGTAGCGTTTTGACCGGGTTTGGGGTGTTACTCATGTACTAATACATATCCATTTCTCACCATTTCATATCTTTAATATACCCATTAACTAGTTGGAATAATATCGGATACTCGAGAATCTCGCACCCTAAGTGCCAAATACATAGTCGAAACTATCTCAATCTCATATCCCATATATTGCTCACTCTCGAGCTATCAATGGGTCTGCTCACACAAGTTGATGGTCATGACATAGCTCCACGGTGCTGCTCACACAAGCTGACGAGAATCCGCAACACATGCCGGATAACCCAGCCACTGGTAGGATGTACGGACTAGCACCTAAAACACATAACCCCTAATGACATGTCATCTGTATCCTAATCTATTCTTAAGGTTCAACCGGGATTTCACACGTAGCCAATCCTCGTCGAACATTTTCGTATAGTCGTATCCATCAACAATTCAAATATAAAGAATTTAAAACACAGTTATATTAATGCTTACTAACATACGAATTTACCTCGATCACAAAAACGATGGAATGGATTGACTAGTCCAATACTTTGTTTTTCCCCACGATCTAGATCCGAACTTCACTTTTCTTGATCTATATGTAATAAAAACTAACTTCTTTAATTATCATTCTATTCAATTTAGCCCGACAATCACATCATGGCAACTTTACACTTTTTCCCTTAATATTTCAAATTCTTTACAATTTAGTCTTTATCTCAAAAAATACAAATTCATGCAATTAGGTCCCTACCCGTGCTAGTCGAATTTCATATAGACCCATAGTAGCTCATATTTTTCATTTATTTCAAATTTAACCATGAATTTTTTACATTTTACAAATAAATCCCTAATTGATAATTTTACCAAAAAAATCACTTTACAAATGTTGTTTATCTACCAACAAGCATACATTTGCTATTATGAAGCATCAAAATACATGAACATTCATCAATGGCAAAACCTTAAACCTTTAATATTTTTGTAAATTAGTCCCTGGGCTAGCTAGATTAAGCTGCAACGACTCCAAAAACATAGAAATCATTAAAAACAAATCAAAATTCACTCACCAATTTATCTTGCAAGCTTGACCGAACCTAGCATGCATCTGTAAAGGTTTTTTCTTCTTAATTTCGGTGGTGAATAAGATAAAATGATGATATTTTTATGTTATTCATTATTTTACTTACGTTATTTACTAAATTATAATATTAACCTTAATTAATAACATTTAAAACACCTAATAATGTGTCCAAATATGTCCACTCACAATATGGATGGTTTAATTACCACATAAGGACCTCCAATTTAAGGTTCTATAGCTATTAGACACTTTTAGCTAATAGAGCTCAAGTTTTACACTTTACGCGATTTAATCCTTTTTATTTAATTGAGCATTCAAACGATAAAATTTCTTAACAAAATTTTCACACAATCATACTATCATGCGGTAAACATTAAAATAGTAATAAAATAATTATTTTGACATCAAATTTGTTGTCTCAAAACCACTATTCTCATTTGAACAGCCTCATAATCAGCCACAGATAAATCACCCTG
Organism: Gossypium rotundifolium; assembly: GCA_025506655.1. Lineage (NCBI taxonomy): Eukaryota > Viridiplantae > Streptophyta > Magnoliopsida > Malvales > Malvaceae > Gossypium > Gossypium rotundifolium. The sequence goes on along the minus strand of CP106724.1, from coordinate 44,930,825 downwards.
AATCAAATCTAGAAACTCATGCTTAAGCCTCCACATACTCTTGCCCATAAACTTCCTCTTAAAAACCTCAAGAATGTAACTCCAAGTTATCCTATCAGAAATAGTACCTTTCCTAACCATATTCCACCAACGATGAGCCTCACCATCGAGTAAGGACACCGCACAACCCAACTTTTTCTCGTCAGAACAGGAGATCTTCTTGAGGATCCTTTTGACTCCTTCCAACCAAAACTCAGCTACGGTCAGATCAGTACCTTTCACCTTAGAAAATTCCTTACCACCTGTAAGAACCAATTTATGCCCAGGCCCATATTAACCAAATATTAGCCAAAATGAAACCAAAGCAGAATTCAAACAAAATCCAATAAAAAGTCCACAGTCCTTATTTACAAAATAGTAGTGCCCAATTGGCCCAAACTAAACCAATACCTAGATACATAACCCAAAATACCTAATCACAGGCCCGATACTGGATAGGCCAAAATGACAGCATCGTCGCGTCCCTCGCACACGCCTTGCGTCGCTTCAGCAACCCATGCGCACCTCCATACGGCCTCCGTACTACCAGTGAGCCTCCATGCCCACATACGCGCCACGTCCACCTCCGTACGATGGCCATACCTACAAAACGAGACAAGCAACGACAGCAAACAGAGTAGCAATTGACAGAAAAAAAAGGGATTATTTTTCCTTATTTTTATTTTTCAAATTCAGTTATAAGAAACCGAAGCAAACATTTGTAAAGCTCTTTACACACATTTCTTAGGAATACATAGAAAGATTCGGAGAAATACAAACAAAAAAGAGAAATTCAGAGGTTTTTTTCGTTTTCAATCTCTTCCAATTGCTTAAATCTGGTTCTATTAGTTTTCAATTTTTCTTTTCTGCATGCGAAAATAAACAAAATAAAAAGAGGACTGACCTTCAAAGGTTGAATCGACGGTCCGCCTTCTTCGTCGAAATTGAAGCGAAGGTGGTCGTCGGGGTTAGGAGCAAGTTTGGTTTGAAAGAGGTCGACTGATCAGACCTGAGTTGGCTCCCCAATCGCCGATTGTCGTGGGATGAGGGAGAAGGCACAAGGGGCTGGGGTTTGGTTTAGAAACAAAAAAAAAAGGATTAAGCTCTTCTAATTTTTTTAGGTTTTATTTACTAATTTAAATCATAAGAAACGACGTCGTTTGAAGCTTGATTAAGTGGCTTCAAAACGACGTCGCATAAAGCAACCTTGATTCAATCCGACCCGCCCTGAACAGAATTCGCGTGTTTCTGAGTATTGGTTTTATTGTGCGATTAGTCCTTCCTATTTGTGCGAATATTTGATTAAATCCTTTGTACATTTTCTTGGTTTCTGAGAATTATCCTCTATAATTTGTGCGATATTTCAATTTGATACCTGTCTATACGCTGCGTTTTGATGGCTTGGAATATTTGTATCTTTAATACCTGATTATTGGCATGCATTCTACTTTAATTATTTTTTGTATAATATCTTTGTTTATTTCTAAATTAACCTTTTAATTTTACTTTTAATTCAATCGATTTTTTATTCTTTTATTGTTTTTATTGTTTTAAATTGATTGATTTCTTTTTTAAATAAACTATTTTTGAATTAATTGATTCATTTTGATGTGTTTTAAATTAAATACATATATTTTTATTATATAAATTTTATTTCTAAATTCTTTTTAAATGTTTGTATAATTCAAAATTGATATAATATCAAATACAAATTTTCTTTTTTGGCATCATATCTTAGAAGTATTTAATTTAAATTATCCTTTGTTCATTTTAAATATTATTTATTTATGTAAATATATATTTGTTTGCATCAAATTTTTCTTCAATAGGGACCAATTATTGCTTTGTATATATATTTTAAATTATATATATGTGCATGCTTTTTATAAATCTAATTGAATAATTTATATCTTTTAAAATTTTCAACCTTATTCGTATTTTTGTTAATTTTAAGAACTCTCTTTATATATAAATTATTAAGTTTTATGTCATATGTGTATTAATTTGATTTCGCAATATTTGTACATAAATTTGTTTCAAAGATAAGGCAATATTTGTATGTTTGGGAATGTAGGAAAGTGATATCCTAACATACTAAGTGTTAATTTCCTATTCAACCAGATAGCCAAATAACCTTTTCAATTAAATATCTTGAGGATCAAAGATGATCTCGGTGTCGAGGTATAAAGGTTTTATGTCCAAACGTACTGGATGTGACATTTTTATTCTTTCGAAACGAGCTAATCTTCAAGTTCAAAATCCAATATAAACTAACTTTCTTTAAGAAAACTGGCATTTTATAGCATGTTGTTAATACGATCTTTAGTTTGTGTATATTTCTTGATTAATTATTATGCATCCTATTACTGTTACGCCTCAAATTCTAACATGTTCTAATTTTTACAAAATGTTTTTATTTATTTAAATGCATTTTAAGCCTAATATAAAATTTTGTTTTTTTCTAAAATAAGGCAATGTTTGTGCGTTTGGCAAGTCAGAAAATTATGTCCTAACATACTGGGTGTCAATTTTCTATCCAACTAGGTAATCAAATACCCTTCTTTGATTGCATGTTTTGAAGATCAAAGATGATCTCGATGTCGGGGTATAAAGGTGTTATGTCCTAACCTATTGGATGTGATATTTTTATTTCTTTCGAAACGAGTTAATCTTGAGATTCAAATTCAATACAGTTTAATTTTCCTTAGAAAATTTATAACGTTTCCAAATTTTCAACAAAAGGACACTAATTAATCAATTTGGTACCAATTTAGGGTGTTGCGAGGGTGTTAACCCTTCCTCGCACGTAACCGACTCCCGAACCTGTTTTCTCGAATTTCGCAGACCAATATATTTTTATGGGTGATTCGATCACACCTAAATAAAAAAGGATTGGTGGCGACTCCTTATTTTTAAAGTCGATCCCCGTTTTTCAAAACTCCATAAAAAATGGTTTCGACAGCTTGGCGACTCCGCTGGGGACTGTTGAGAGTCAAGCCATAGATTGATTAATTCTTGTCCTTTGATTGAAAATTTGGAAAATTGTGTTGAAAAATCATGTTTCTTTTAATGAATTTGCAATAATATTCCTTGGCATTGAATTGCATGACCGTTGTGGTCATACCTTTAAGTGGGATTGAGAGACTATGCCTTCGTGAGGTTTTCACCTCCGCATGGGCTAGTGGACTGCTTCCGGGATACATCTGTACCTATGTGCTTCGTGAGATTTTCATCTCCGCATGGCTATAGGGAAATGTATTCCCCTGAACTGAACTCGATTCATATGAGCCTATAATGGGTGAGGATTGAGGAATCTGCTGGTTCAGGTACCCATTCTTTAGAACCAAGCCACATATAGCAGCCCTAGGCGCCTACCCTAGATATAGCCACGCCAAATCCTAGTGGTCACCCGGTCAGGCGTTCTATATTGTTTATTTCTCTTGCACTAACATGTTTTCTTTTGTTTGGATTGCATTGCATTGCATTCATTCCATGTATTTGCATTGCATTTCATGCATGTGCATTACATAATTTGCATTACGCTATTTTCATCACATTGCATCATTTGCATTAGTTTTTACAAAATGACCCTGATTAGGTGAAATATTTTCAGTTAACCTAAAAGAAATGGAGCAAAGGTTAGAGAGATTAGAGCAAAGGCAAATACTGATGCAAGAGCAGTTGGCCAAAATTCAACGGGATATGCGAGATCAAATGAATATGACATGCTAATTAACCCAATTACTAGTCGGAGGGCTTGAAAAAAGGATTTGCCAGTAGTCAGTAGTGTGGATGATGATGATGACATCGTTTATTCCCCGATAAGTATCCCGACTCAATCAGACACGCATTCACATGGGGTGCCCGTCATTATTGGACCCTAATGTCAGACTAATGCTTCGGCCCTGTTCAACTTCCCGATAGGTTCCGGTTTTAACTTGAAGGATGATCAAACCAAACTGGTTATACTGACAGAAACAAAAGAAAGGGGAAAGTGGGCTTCAAAGGCCCCAAAGAGGAAGGACAGGGATGTGAATAATAAAAGTCGGTATAACAAGGGCCATTCGAAGCCGTTTATAGTAAACCAGCCAAGGAAGGCAGTTGCTAGTTATTTGGTCTCCCCAAGAGAAGAACTCAATCCAAAACTGAACTCAGGGAAACCCCAGTTCACACCTATTCCAATGACGTATAGGGAGTTATACCAGAGCTTATTTGAAATGCATGTTGTAGCTCCTCATTACTTGACACCATTATAGCCCCCATACCCCAAATGGTACGATGTGAACGCCCAATGGAATACCACGTAGGAATTACGGGGCACTCGATAGAAAACTGCACCGCTTTCAAAAAATTAGTCGAAAGATTCATCAAAATAGCAGTTATAAGATTCGATGATCCCTTTGGTGCAAAAAATCCGTTACTCAACCATTCTATTAAAAGGATAACTATTGTGAACACCATGATAGATGGGGACATGAGATCAGGCGTATGTTAGGTTCAGGGCTCTAAACAAAACCTGATACTGGTGAATTTGAACATTAATGGCATATCTGAAGGGTAAGCTGGGGAGTAGACTGTAACACCCCAAACCCGGCCTATACGTTATGATTGGATCTGACATGTCACATGAGAAAAACATGTTAAATCCTTTTTATTCGGAATAAAATATGTATTATTACATTATAATCAAGAAAATAAGTTTGATTTGAAATATTTGATAAAATACTACTAACCTCAAAAGTTGATTAATAAATCAAAATTTGAACTAATGATCTTATATAACCAATAACCTTTGAAAATATTGTTGATAATTTAAGAGAAAATTTACGAGTTAAAATATTTATATAAGTTTGTTATGAAATCCATTTGTTAGTCTATTTTAGAAAACCTTTATTTTAGTTTTTATAAAATTTCCCATTTAAAGCGATTTAAGCAAAATAATAAGTACGTCAAACATAAAGCAAAAATAAAATATTCTAGAGGCCTTATTACAACATAAAAACCCAAAATAGTAAAGAAAACGGAAATAGAAATCTAAAGTTCAATGAAAACCATTTTTGAAGTATGGCCTCTACTGAGTCATCCATAGCCCAAGTCCACATTACTGAGCATTACCTGAAAGAATTAGGGAAAAAGAGTGAGTTACAAGAACTCAGTGTATAATCCCCTTACCGTTATCCATTGGGCCTGAACCCGTAAAGCAATATCTTGGGCCTAAGCCCATAAAGCATAATCTTGGGCCTAAGCCCACTTACATGTAATAAATAAATGATATGAATGCAACCCATCCCATCCAGCCAATCTCTCTACCCGTACCAACCAATCTCTCCTGTGGGGATCAAGTCAACCCACCCCGCCAATCTCTCCAATTTGCAGTCAAGCTGCCATTTATAATATTTGTGGTTGAGCCACCAGAATCATATACGGTAATGTAATCGGCATAGAGCCTTAATCACGATGGCGCAAAGCCATATTTAAATTGGCACATAGCCATTATCAGAATTTGTGGCAATGCCACCGGTCTACACTTCTCTTCATTTAATTTTCCCATCCCATGCAATATGAAAAGATGCAACATACATAAAATATCCTCATGTATAACAACCATTAGTTTAGTAATTTAGTACGGTGAATTGACCCATTAAAGCAATATAATAATTCGGCCCACTAAGGCATTTTAACAAATCGGCCCATAGGGGCATTTCGGTAATTCAACCCGTAAGGGCATTTCAGTAAATTAGCCCATAGGGGCATTTCGGTAATTTAGCCCATAAGGGCATTTCGGTAATTTATCAATTTTAATGCCAATTTTGTCAAATCTATAAAAATAATGTACTTTAAGCCAATTTCTCGTTTTATGCCAACTTTATGATTTTTAGCCGTATAACAATAACAATCTACTATCAAACATTATACAGAATCATGGATCTTCGGAATTACGGAGTGAGATTACACACCTGATTACGGCGAGTATTAAACTCTCTTGATCGTCTGCGCCTATGACAACATAATACTCGATTAATCTAATGAACAAGATTTTTATTAATCTAAATCTAAACCAAGCGATCTATTGAAACGCTTACCCTCGATATCATGAACGACCACGATTTGTCTATTCTCACCGGATGATGGTCCACAACCCGGTGGGAAATCTCGAACCCCCGAAACCACTCTACGCTTGAACTTAGGAGTAGGAATTCCAATTCCACTCCTCTTTTGATCTCCAATCGCTTTTCCTTTCGATTCAATACCGTTTGCCTCCATTGGAAAAAGTCTTAATCAAAATGATATTACAATATATATATCAATTGTTTAAGGAAGAAGGGTTCGGCTTACCACTAAATAAGGAGAGAATATCGAGTGAGTTTGTCCCTAACAACATAATCGATTGGCCAAACTTTCAATCCGATTAACACCATAACCAAGTAACGATATCAAATGGACTATGAAAAGACTCCTTACCTTAATCGATGATAATCCCTATTCCCACCGATTGATTTATGCCCACCGATAAGACAATGATATGTGATTCGGCTTTCCACTATAACAAGAAGATGATCAAGATATGAAGGGTTTAGAGAGAATGGTATTTCGGTTTAGAACAAAATAAAACATCCGAATGATAATAGGCACACATTCGGCTTAGGAAAAAGACAATGAAAAGAGTAGAAATGAAGCCCTTACCCAATTCAACCAATGAAGAAATGTCCAACGCACAAAAATGGAGAAAAGAGAAGATGTTAAATATTCGGCTAATGAAGAGAAAAGGGCAAAGAAGATTCGGCCAAATAAAGTTGTCAACTAAGAAGAAGAAAAGAGAGGTTGAAGAAATGGTGAGAAAAAAAAAAGAAAAGATGAAGAAAGGATGCTAGATAGTTTTGGCTATCAAAGGGAAAATAAACAAAAAAATGAATTTGAAAAAAAATGGTTAGATAGTTTCGACAAAACAAAGGAAAAAGATGCTCACATTTGGCTTTAGAGTTTTGGCAATGAGGGAAGAAGTTGGAAGAAAGCAACCAAATATGCTAGTAAGGAACAAACATTTCACACAAAATTGCAAAATGCCTAAAGGAAAAAAATCGGCTACCAAGTATTCCCCTCCCCAAAACCGTGTATACCATACCAAAAGGATCAAAAATTGACCAAAAAAACTTTCCAAAACATCACCCACGAAAAAGGCCAACATGTTCCCTTATCTTGCCTTTTTCTTTTGATTCTTTCCTTCATTATCCCTTATCTTCCTCCTTACCATAATCCTTAGCTACCTTTCCATAATTAAAAAGTCTCCCCTTACCAAAAATACTCTCATGGCCGACACTTAGGGAAGAAGTACAAAAAAATATCAAAATAAATTTCACTAGGAGGGATTCGAACCTCTTCCCTTCAAGCTTTCCACTTGACATCATAACCTCCTTGCCATATGCTCATTTATGCTATCAAAGTACCCATTTATTACCTTAAGTCTTGATGTCACTTACCCTCTCTCCTTATAAGCTTAAACACAAAAAATTTTGCTAGAGCCTAACTTTACCCCGAGCCTTCTTAGGACCTTAAAACATGCACAATTAATATTTTAACTAACCTATCGCATGATATATTGCAACACATAAAATTCTAAATTTCAGGATTTTACATAGACTTTTCCAAGCTTTTGCCTTTATGTACTTGGAATGTTTTGAACAATGGAACTGTAAAAAAGATCCTTGTATTTTTAGAGCTAATCTAGAGCAATATTCAAAACATGCTTGTTGCTTTAAGCCTAGAAGCAACAAGAATCTTTTTTGTGAAATAGGCTTGTGTCCGAAATTTTTATTTCAATAAAATGCATCTTTTTAAGCAAATATTTTTATTCTTTACATCTCATACTATACATTCTTCGGTTTTTAGAATATTCTTTCATTCTATATTCATAACCATACCATAATCATTTATTCTTTGGAATTTGCCTTCATACCTACAATAGGTCCCCAGATATCAATGGCATGGGTGACGCTGTTACTGGCTCCCTTTTTGAATGAAATATGGGTCTAAGGGATCTCAGGACTTTGAAGATGACAGAAATTGTAACATATCTTCTTATTTATTAGTACTAGATAAAAAATAGATCCTACGTCGCGAGCCAAGGAAGGAGATGAAGATTAAAGCCTAGCTCAATGCAGAAATAAGATTTCCTATATGTGGGGCATAGATGTTACCAAGCCAGTCTCATCAAAAGCTTCTAGCCAACATCGATTAATTTTCATGGATGTCGGTTACTTCACTAAGGTGGTAAAAGTCACTTCATGTGCCAATATTACAAATTCAATAGTCATCAGAATAAAAGAAAAAGAAAGAAAGAATACTGAAAAAAATGTCAAAAAGATCACATTTAACCGCGCAATCTCAAAAGTCTGCTATCTGTTCAAAGTTCAGGTGCCACATATCAGTGCAGCAAAAGAAACCAAAAAGAAAAACAAAAGATCATAAAAAGACCGAGACTTGTAAGGATTGGCATATAGAAGTTCCTATTTACACTCTATGCTTATCAAACATTGGCCAAGACTGTCACGGAAGCAACATGTTTCTTATTGGTTTCGCCCATTGGAGTCAAAATTCTGTCAGCGCTAAAATTGGATGAGGCAAAATGGATCTAATCTCAATATGATCAATCAAATTTGTGAGGAAAGGTTAATAGCTATCCGTTACAGTCTGATGATGCGGATTTGTGAGAAAGAGGCTCATCCTAGAAAATTCCCAAAGGGGGACTTGATATTGAAGAAGATCTTTCATATACAAAAAGATTTTAGAAAAAATGGAGGCCAAACTAAGAAGGACCTTATGCAGCAAAGAAGGCCTATTTTAGGGAAGCATGAATATCGACCGAGATAGATAGCAAGGACCTGCCCAATCTGGTGAATTAAAAAAATAGCAAAAAGAAGAAAGAAAAAGGAGATGCGCTTTGAGACCAAAGGGAATTTGAGTTGAAAACCCAAAAAGGACGGCTCAAATTTTGATCAAAGGGGGTATACAACAGTCTTGCTATGCCTGGATTAACGATAAAGAAGTATGCTACATCTTGGGGCATCGACAAAGTACTCCGGATCCCCTAAACACATATTGAGCTTAAAATGGTCCTCAAGAAGTTTAAACAGAGAAGCTCAGGCTGCGATATCTAGGGCACCTAGTTTTCCATCTTATCCATTTTGAATTTGCTATCTTTGATTACCTTATTCTTTCCAAGATACGCCTTTAATAAATTCCCTACTTAATTGCATTTGCTAACTTTGATTACATTGCTTGTTTCAAGCTATACTCCTAATCAATTTCCTTCTTGTCCATGGTTATGATCTTTTTCGAGCATTTTGCATTGAAATAACGATTAGTGGACTAATAATATTTTCATAAAATGAGTTTCACATATTACTCTGGAACCTTCTAAATGATACAAGAACCTAAAACAGGACTATTGTTTAAAACTCACCAATTTTAAGGAAGAGTCTAAGTGGAGGCTATCTCATTGAATTTTCTGTTAAAAATAGTTTAGTGCCACAATCTCGACGAAAATGGGCATTGTTAACCCAAGTGTAAAATGGGAATCATTCTTGAAAGAAATTATATTTTGCATTCACGTGAACATCATGCATACACATCTGGTTGGGTCACCCGAGGAGTGATCAGTTGATGGAACAAGTTACAGGCCCTATACCCCCGAGTTATAATGGGATAGATAGATGTTGATTGTAACACCCCAAACCCGGCCCATGTATTACGACCGGATCTGACATGTCACATGAAGAAAACATATTAAGAACTTGTAATTTGTACTAAAATAAGTGTTATTAAATTATAGTTAAGAAAACAAGTTTGGTTGTGAATATTCGATAAAATACTTCTAATCACGAGAGGTTTAATTGATAAACCGAAACTCGAACTAGTGAACCTTAAAATTGTGACTTTTGAAAATGACGTTGATAATTTCAAAAGAAAATCCAAGTTAAATTATTTGTCCATATTTATTATAAAATCCATTTGTTAATCAATTTTGGAAAACCATTATTAATGATTTTAGAAAATCCCCATTTAAAACAATTCAAGAAAGATATTAAGTACATCTAAATGTAAAGCAAAATAAAACATATTCCGAGGCCTTATTACAACTTTAAAACCCAAATAGTAAAAGTGTAATTAAAATGGTAAAGAAGTTTACTCTTCGCATCGAAAACATTATTTCCAAAGTATGGCCTCCACCGAGTCATCCATGGCCCAAGTCCACATCACTGAGTATTACCTGCAAGGATTAAGAAGGAGGGGTCAGTTACTAGAACTCAGTGCGTAATCCCCTTACCGTCATCCATTCGGCCTGAATATATTTAGCAATAATTTGGGCCTGAGCCCATATAGCATAATCTTGGGCCAAAGCCCATTTACATAACAGAATATATATATGTGTGCAATGTATGCAACCCAACCCATCCATCCAACACACCCCCGTACCAGCCAATCACACCTGTGGGGATCAAGTCAACCCACCCCGCCAATCACACCAATTCGTAGGCAAGTTGCCATTTATAATATTTGTGGCTCAGCCACCAGAAACACTGCAAGCTACTTTTTATAATATTTGTGGCTGAGCCACCAGAGTATCATATACAGTAATATAATCGGCACACAGCCTTGGGTAAAAACGTTTGGCACAAAGCCATATTTAGGTTGGCACATAGCCATTATCAGAATTTGTGGCAATGCCACCAGGCTACACTTCTCTTCATTCAATTTTTCCCATCCCATGCAATATGTAGAGATGTAACATATATATAATAACATTAAATATCCACATATAAATAACAACCATTAATCTAAGAATTCATTTCGGTGAATCGACCCATTTAAGCAATAGTAATTCGGCCCATTAAAGCATTCAAGCAAATCGGCCCTTTAGGGGCATTTTCGTAATTCGGCCCATAGGGGCATTTCGGTAATTCGACCCATAGCAGCATTTTGGAAATTCAACCCATAGGGGCATTTCAGTAATTCGGCCCATAGGGGTATTTCGGTAAATTTCAAAACCCAAAGGTATTTCTGTAATTTTACATATCGAGGGTATTTTCGTAATTTTGCAACCCCGGACTTAACTATTAATTTGGGGCATAAAAATTTAAACTATCCATCCGCGTCATATTGACTAAATTGACTATAACTCGAGTTAGGAAACTCGAAATTTATATCCATAAATTTTCCTTGAAACTAGACTCATATATCTTCTTACTACAATTTTTCCAGAATTTTTGGATTAGCCATTTAGTATAGTTTATTCATTAATGTTTTCCCTGTTTCACTAACCAATGGTTCTGACCTCTCTTACCCTAAATTCAAATATCTCCTTGTACAGTTTTCATTTGTTACTCCCGCTTGCTCATATTGAAACTAGACTCACTAAGGAATCTATACGTCTAAATTATAATTAACTTTATACAATTTTGAATGATTTTTCCAAGATAGAATAGGGAACCACGAAGTCATTCAGAATCGGTCTCACTAAAAAATATCACAGAATATAAAATTCCTCTTCCTACTCTGTTTCTTCCATATAAAAATAGACACAATAATCTTTAATTATATTATTTATTCACTTTCTAATTCCCTTTCTCCTATTTTTCATGATTTTTCAAAATCATGTCACTGTTGCTAACCAAAAACTATTTCATTGCAAAATATGGTTTCCACTATGAACATACGCACACCCGTGTGGTCACAGATGCCGTGTAACACCCCAAACCCGGCCTATGCATTTAAGACTAGACTTGGCATGCCACACAATTTGAACTTAGGTCCAGTCATCAATACTTTTAATGAAAACAATTCCTCAAAACAATTTTGAAGATGGAGTTTAATAAAAAATTGAGATTTAGTTAAAAAAAAACCATGATTTTAAAAAATAAGAGTTTACAATTTGATTTTTAGAGAAATAATTGGTTAAAAACTTAAATAATTGGTTAAAATAAATTTATAAAAGAGTTTTCAGAAAATTTTACGTGTGAGTGATATTTAAGAAAAACCCTTTTTATATGTAAGTTGAAGAAAACATTTATAAGAATTAAACAGCCCCATTTAAGTAACTAAAACATATTAAAATCCATCCACGAATAGAAATCCATAAAAATAATACCAGAGGCCTTATTACATCGCAATTGAAATAGTACTTAAATAAAAATACTTAAAATAAGTTCAAAGTTTTTATAACTCATCATTTGTAGTATGGTCTCCACACGAAGTCATCCCCGGCCCAAGCCTTCATCAATTATTATTACCTGAGAAGGGTAAGAAAAAAATGGGGTGAGTTACTTAGAACTCAATGTGTAACCCACTTACCGTGTTCACTGGGCCAAAACCATTTAAGCAATTAGCTGGGCTTGAGCCCATTTACAAATGTACAATATAAAAATAATGCATATGATATGCAATTCCCAACCAAGCCTAACTTCCATCCGCTACACACCACCTGTACCAACCAACACACCTGTGGGGATCAAGTCAACCCACCCCGCCAACACACCAATAGTAGGCATTAAGCCAATTATAATATTTGTGGCAACAGGCCATTGTGACAGAGTCACCGAACTTGATTTTGGCAACAAGCCATTTATAATATTTGTGGTAGAACCACCGAACTAGATTTTTGGCAACAGGCCATTTATAATATTTGTGGTAGAACCACCGATCTAGATTTTTGGCAACTGGCCTTTCTTCTCTTCGTCAATTATCCCAACCCATGCAGCCATGTTTATGTATAATGCATAACAAAATATTCATAAGGTAATTTTAACAAAAAGCCCATATTACAAGTTATCAATTGGCCCATTAGTTAAAATAGCAATTTGGCCCATTTAACGATCTAGCAAACTTGGCCTATTTCATCTCATATCACATTTAGCTCATATATTAATATCACATTTGGCCTATAAAGCAACATATTTCAATTTGGCCCATAAAGGGTATTTTCGTAATTCGATCCATAGGGACATTTCATAATTCGACCCATTTAACACATGAGGCCTTTTCACAATTTCCACACTTGGCCAATTTATCAAAATAATTATATGGCCCAAAATAGCACTTTTTTTAACAAAATAGCCCATTAAGGGCAAATCCATAATTTTTCCACAACCTAAATTCCGGTTTCATGCATTCACACAAAAAGTGTTAATATATCATATTTTCCAATTTTACCGGATTTACAATTTTTATTCTAACGCTTATAGTATAGTATAACCCATGAGATAAGTGTGAAGTTACACACCTGATTACGGTGAGAACTATACCTTCCCGCTCGTCGATATCTAAACACGCATCACGATGGATTAGAACACTAATACTTATTTGCAAAACTATTCTTAAAAAAAATAAGCGTTCTAAACTTTACCCTCAAAATTTTGAACAACTTCTATTTGTGGTTTCTCCCTGATTAATGATTCGTTACCCGTTGAATAACCACGAACAAACAAAGGTTCAGGAGTACGTATGACTTCAAATAATTGATTTTCGTCGGATGAGGGTCCACAACCCGGTGGAAAATCCCGGATTACCGTAACAGTCCTTCGTTTGAATTTAGGGGGAATAGCAAAACCACCCCTCTTTCGAACACTATTAACAACCCTTTTCGTCCCTATCTTGTTTGCCTTCATAGACAAAGGATCATTAGTCCTAACAATATATCAGGAATTTTAAGACTAATGGCTTAAAAGGGCGAATCCGGCTTACCTTAAAATTTTGAATGATCCCAAAAGAATCCCTTGAATGTTATGATCCAATCTTAATTGACTTCAAGACTACTTCGAAAAGATGATGATTCGACCCTCCACTATTTCACTAAAAAAAATAATGAAAGAAATCATCTGAATAAGTGATTGGTTATTCGGTTTAAAAGTCTCTTCCAAGACATTCTATAAATTCGACCATGGTGACCAAATAGCAAAAAGAAAAGGCAAAGAAAATGATTCTTACCGATGATCCAAAGTTTGAATAGAAGAAAATAATTGAAAAATAAAAGTTATGAGGAATGGAAGATTCGGCTATGATTTAATGGATAGGGAAAATAATTTCGGCTATGGGGATGATCACAAGCATTCGGCCATGGAAGATAAATGAAGGAAGGATGTGTTTGAATGATAAGTAAAATGGAGAGGAAAAGAGAATAGAGAGAAGAGAAAAGAGAGGAGTTTAGGTTCAAATATGCATTCGGCAATGGGGAAAAAGAAGAAAAAGAATTGGCTTTTTGTGTTGATAATTTCGGCACTAGGAGAGAAATGCAAGATGAAGCACTTGAGGGGTTTTGCAAAAAAAAAAAATGACCAAATGGTCAAAAAGAATGACCAAAAGAGACAAAACAAAGATTGATTCCTCCTAACACAAGCACATTCGGCCAAGAGAGAAAAGATGAAAAAGAAAAGGTGTTTTGGAAGAACAAAAATGACTAAATGGGATTACACCCTAACTACTCATCCTTACCAAAGTCTATCACAAAAATTCGACCACCCCCTAGTCCATAAAGCCGTCCAAGTTCATGGACAAGTTGGCCATGCCAAACTTTCCAAAACACACCCCCTAAAGGGTGACTTATATCCCCCTAACTTACCATAAGCTTAGGATTTCATTCCTTATGTTCAAGCTCATCTTATCCAATAATCACCTTGCCATAAGAGAAAAATCCAACCTTCCATAAGTAAGGTTTGACTGACACATGTAATATAGGTAAAAAAAAAAAAATAAAAGTCACCAAAATGCTATCCATGAGATTTGAACCTCTTCCCTCTAAACATGCTTATGGCACCAACTCCACCTTGCCACTAGCTCATCTTATGCAAACTTTTACCAATTAAATTCCCTTAAGCATCAGAGTCACTTGTCCTACTTCAATAAAGTACTCATTACTAATATTTATTCTAATTCTAAATAAATCCCAAGCCTTCTCAAGACTATACAAGCACACAAATTTAATCATTCACAAGTTAAGCACCAAAAACATGCAACATATCGATACTCATATTTTTAGGATGTTACAACTCTACCCCCTTAAAGAAAATTTCATCCTTGAAATTTACCTGGTTAAAATAGGTGAGGATATTGTTGCCGAATTGCATCCTCAGGCTCCCACGTAGCTTCTTCCTCTCCGTGATTTCGCCATAGAACCTTAGCCAACGGTACAGTCTTCTTTCTTAGCACCTTAACATCGCGATCTAAGATTTTCACTGGTTCTTCCTCGAAAGACAAGTCTAATCTCAACTCCACTTCTTCTACCGGTATTATGTGAGACGGATTCGATCTATAATGCCTCAGCATAGAAACATGGAAAACATTATGAATCTGACTCAACTCCGAAGGTAAATCATGCTGATAGGCCACTGGTCCTACATGCTTCAACACATGGTACGGTCCAATGAACCTAGGGCTCAACTTGCCCTTCCTTCCAAATCTGAAAATCTTCTTCCAAGGTGAGACTTTCAGAAAGACCTGATCTCCCACTACAAACTTAATATCTTTACGCTTCAGATCCGCATACGACTTTTGTCTATCCAAAGCTTCCTTTAACCGCGCTGGAATCTCCTTTACCTTTTCTTCCGTCTCAGATATCAATTCAGGACCCAACAACTGTTATTTCCCCAATTCAGTCCAACAAGTAGGGGTACGACACCTACGACCATATAACGCTTCATAGGGCGCCATTTGGATACTGGATTGGTAACTGTTATTATACGCGAACTCTGCCAACGGTAGAAAATCCTCATAACTACCTCTGAAGTCGATCACACAACCTCGTAACATGTCTTTCAAAATCTGAATTACTCTTTCTGACTGACCATCTAACTGAGGATGAAAAGCTGTAATATCCTAATTTTGGTGGGTCTGTGCATTTGGTACGTTGCATGGGTAGTTAGTAGGTTAAAGGCTTTGAGGTGTGTAGTGGCCTCAGGTTTGGGCTTAAATCTGGGTTAAATTGATTAAAATTTGTGTTAGTAGTAATTTAATGTAAATTACTATGTTTAGTAGCAAGCAGGGTTTGTGGCCCAAAAATTAGAGGTGCTTTAAGTGGGCATTAAGGTGGCATCATAAGGGGGAAGGAGTTGGGCCTAGTGTGGCCGCTTGAGGCCCAAGGTTGTTGGGTCAAGATTCGGTACTGAGAAGGGAAGGGGGTGGATGGCACAAAGGCTACCATTTAGGAGGATTATTTCTTTTATTTTAAGTGATAAAAGATGATAAAAGGAAGGAGAGAGTTGGTTTGAGGGTCGTCTCTTTTAAAGGTAAGATAAGGGATAAAGGCTATCAGGAGAGGGGGAAGAGTTGGCCGAAACTCCAACTCTAAGGTGTGTGTGATTGTGTCAAAATTATTAGCCAAGTTATCATCTTTTTGCTTCCATTTTTTTCCTTCTTTTTCACACATCTAGCCGAAACTCTTCTTCTCCATTTGCCTTAGCTTTTCTCTTCTACCCAAAACTCCCTATCTCTTTTCTCCTCTCCATTATTCTTTTAAAAATTAAATTTCCTTTTGATCATACCCTCTCCTTCCCACAACCTAATCTTCAAGGTGGTTTCATTTTCTCGAAGGTGCACCGTAAGTCGAATACTCCTCTTTAATCTGGTGAGTTTCAGGATTTTGTTTCTATACAATTTCACTCTTTCTTTTCATTAAGATCTAACCTGAATCATTTGTTTTATGCCTATCAATTTCCCCTCTCTGCTTCTAGTAGCCGAATCTATCCCATTAAAAGTCTCATGTGCTGATTTGGTGGAAAAGCCGAAGGTAGGTAGTGGTAGGTTAGACCGCATGGCCCTTTCTTAATTCTTTTCATTTGGCCGAATGTCATATGGGCTAGATTGGTTGTAATTTTTGATTTGTTTAATACTTGGGGAATGGCTGAATGTAGGTAGGTTGGTGGTGGTGTTTTCTCATGGACATTCGGGATTCGATTAATTAGGTAAGAGTTCATTTTTAGTGTTATAATTATTTGAGTAATTAGATCTCATCGTTTAAATGGTTTAGTGATTAAGGGATTGTTATGGACTCGAATAACATTCAAGTAGAAGAGGTTGGATCTATAAACCCAATGCCAAAATACAAGAGAAGATCAGTATTGGGAGTGTGAGATGGCCTTTGGAGTGTGGGCCGACATTGGAGTTAGATCATAGGCCAATAGTGGTAGTCTCGAGTGATAGTAGCGTAGAAGCAGTAAAAGCATCAGTACAAAAACCAGGTGTGTAACTCTTACACACTTTCTATGCTAAATATGTTAAATGTTGTGTGTTGTTAAAAGCTAGAGTGACGGCAATGGTTACTAAAATACCCTTGTGGGTAAAAGCGAGGATGCCGGGTAAGTTGTTATTATTTCTCGCGGTAATTGTGAACTATGAAAGCATGTTATTTTGTATACGTAATTTTGTATGTTAAGTATGATCATACTGATATTGTTGGCATTAATATGTGTTATGAGTGATGAGAGGAGGGGGAAGTATGATCTATCAGACTGTCACCAGTGATTTGGTATCACATAGTGGGTTGGCCCCACATTTTATAAAAATTGTCACTAAGTCTCAGTGGTTTGGCACCACCAGTGGTTTGGTACCACATATGTTATTTTTGTAACTTCGGTTACCAGTGGTTTGGCACCACCAGTGGTTTGGTACCACAAGGGATAGATTTGGGAAACATGGATGGATATCTAGGTTGACTGGTTGCATGACATGCATATTTGTATCTGAATCTGTGTAAGAGCATATTTCCATTTGGGATGGGGACTTACACACTGAGTCTAGGTGACTCACCCCTTCCATTATATTTTGCAGATAATCCGTAGATCGTGGATATGGAGCCGGAGTGGACTCGAGGTGGCCATGCACAGTATTTGGTTTATTACAAAGTTTTCCATTCGGACTTGGTTGTTTTATTTAATTTTGGTTTTCAATACTATAATATGGCCGCTTAAATTTTATTTTTGGGATGTTTTATTTAATTGGCTCTTTAACTTTTGTTAAGCATATTTAAACGTTATGAATTGGTTGTTTTCAAAACCTAATAAAATACCCATTTTCTAAAGTGATCACTGACTAAGTAATACATATGAAGTAACAATAAGGCAATTTAGTTTTCTAAAACAAGTTTTAACGTGTTTAAGATGTCACAAGATTCAACTTCGTTTTCTCTAAAATCTTACATTGGTTTTCTTTTGAAAACATGTCGACAAATCGGTTTCCAAAATGTTTTCTTTCTCGTGGCACGTCATATCCGGTTGTAGTGTTTAGACCAGGTTTGGTGTGTTATATTTTGGTATCAGAGCCTGGTTCAAAAGCTCGGTTGTGGGCTTAGGGCCCAAACTATGTTTTAAAAGTTTGTGAAATAATTATTTTTCTGAAAAGCATGGTACCTGAGTCTCCAGCACCGATCCACCCAGGTAAGTACCCTAACTTTTGATGTGATATTTATATGTATATGTTGGGCTTTGTGGGCTTTAGACGTAGTTAAACATGATGGTACTGATGGACCATAGGGTTAGTTTACACCACTTTTTAAATACATAGGACTTAAGCATAATTAAACAAACCTGTGAGTAAGTCACCGAGTTAGGGTGTGGCAATAAGCATGCGCATGTCTAGGAGTGGATTCAGGAAGAGCTTGGTATTTAAACAGTCCTAATGACTCACCTCCTCTTTGCTCGAATCCTACCTGGTGCGCAGTGACTGTTCACCCTATCCATGAGAACTTGGTCACAGGCTAAATCCGATAATTAAAACCCGAAAGGGACCAGCCATACTGTTTTGTAAGAACCTTAGTTTTGAAATTACCAAATTACCCTTGGATTTGTAAAAACTACCTTAGATTTGGAAAATGACCAAATTACCCCTGGTTTGCAAAATTACCAAAATACCTTTGCTTCACAAAATTACCAAAATACCCTTATTTTGAAAAAAATCACCCGAAACTTTATTTTGGAAAATTATGAAAATACCCCTAAGTAGTGGAATGACGAAAATACCCCTGCTCATGGAATGTGGTCTGTGGATGTTGTTTGTGTGATGAATGTACTTAGAACTAGGATGTAAGCTTGAAACTGAAACTTAGATAGATTCGAATTCAAAACAATCACTTTTAAAACTGTCTGTCATAAAATTATTGTGGATAAACAGTGAACAGAGTTAATAATTCATAAAATTCTAACTAGATAAACGTGAACGAGAAGAATGAGTACAAGAGGTCGTGGACGTCCACCGCGTGGCCGTGGTAGGGGTAGGATGGCCTTGTCGGAGCCAACAGGGTCTGGCCATGGGTCCGAAAATGTGATGCCGAATCTGCTGGCGATGGAAGCTGAGTTTCAGGATCAGACGGGTGGTAACGATGCAGTATTTCAAGCAGTATTACGAGTTTTGGAAGGAGTTGTCGGGGCAGGCGTGGGTGCAGGAGCCCGAAAATCGGTGGCTGAGCGACTCTGACCTAACGGAGCGGAGGTGTTTAGGGGGTGTCCGGTGTAGCTCCCAATACTACTGAGTATTGATTAGAGGCAACAGAGCATATAATGGATGACTTAGACTTCTCGGCTGAGGAGAAGTTGAAGGGGATAGTGTATCTTCTCCGGGATGAGTCGTATAGTGGTGGCTCACGGTCAGGGATGGTGCAAATGTGGGTGATATCACCGGGATTATTTTTAGGTGCTATCGAGAAAGTATGTGGGGACTGGTTATACTGATGCACAATGTAGGGCATTCCTAAATTTGGTGCAAGGGAATAAGTCGGTACCCGAGTAGGTATGGTATGCTCGGGGTATGGTGGCTATGGAACATGAGTGCTATGTTAGGTTTGAGGATGGGCTAAGGGATGAGCTGCGGGTGTTGATTGCACCTCAGCGTGAAAGGGAATTTTTCGTTCTCGTGGAAAAGGCAAAAATAGCTGGGGAGGTGAAGCGGACTGAGAAACGGAATCAGGATAGGGGCAAGGATAAAAGGAGTTTTGGGCCATTAGGGTCTGGTG
Source organism: Gossypium rotundifolium (assembly GCA_025506655.1). NCBI lineage: Eukaryota > Viridiplantae > Streptophyta > Magnoliopsida > Malvales > Malvaceae > Gossypium > Gossypium rotundifolium. The sequence continues at coordinate 44,910,817 of CP106724.1, read as the reverse complement.
GAAGTGCTTAGGAAAGGGCTAGATTTGGTGGGCCAGATTAAGCTGTAAAGCCTACTGCTGCTACTCAGTGGCCACTTCAATGTGCTCAATGTGGGAAGTCTCATTCTTGAGACTGTTGGGCTGGTAATAGAGGATGTTTTGAGTGCGGGTCATTGGAGCACCGGGAAGGGACTGTCCGTAGAAGTTAGCCAGGACTCAAGCTGAGGGTCAAGGACGTGGTCAATTCAGGAGAGATGGCCCGCAACCACAGAGGGGTCGAGGTGCAGATAGGGGTGGAAATGGTAACGGACGGGGCTGTGGAGCACTTGGCCGAGGTGCTGGAGGTGCTAATGCTAGACAGTCTGGGTTGGTCTACGCAGCCAAACTTCGAGAGGAGTGCAACGTACCGGACGTCATAACCAGTACGTTTATAATTTTTGGGCTGCCTTACATTACTTTAATTGATGTTGGTTCGACACACTCTTATGTTGTTAGTAGTATAGTGGGAACTCTGAACTTAGCCTATGAGATATCTGCTAGGAAGATGACAGTAGTTAGCCCTCTAGGACACTCTGTGGTAGGGATGTACCCCTAGAACTTTAAGGGGTCGTGTTTCAAGCAGACTTGATGGAACTACTATTTGGGGAGTTCGATTTAATCTTAGGAATGGATTGGTTGGTTAAGTACTAGGCAGAACTAGGCTGCGCGACTAAGCGCATGGTGCTGAAAACGGTCGAGGGTGTAGAGGTGGTAATGATAGGTGAGAGAAGGAATACCTATCTAATGTGGTGCCCGCGATGAAAGCGAAGAAGATGGTAAGGAAAGGATGTAAGGCGTTTGTAGTTTATGTTGGTGTTTTGGAAGGTAAGGAATCGGCTATAGGAAGTGTTCGAACAGTGAATGAGTTTATTAATGTCTTTTCTGAAGAGCTTCTGGGTTTGCCCCTGGATCGAGAAGTGGAGTTCAGTATAGATCTTTTATTGGGAATAGTGCCAGTGTCTATTGCTCCGTATAGGATGGCGCCAAAGGAATTGGTGGAGTTGAAAGCACAGATTCAGGAGTTGCTGGATCAGGGTTTTATCCTGCCAAGTGTTTCACCTTGGGGAGCGCCTGTGCTTTTTGTGAAGAAAAAGGACGGGTCGATGCGGATGTGCATAGACTATCGTCAGTTGAATAAATTGACGATTAAGAACAGGTATCCTTTACCTAGGATAGATGATTTGTTCGACCAACTTAAGGGAGCATCGATCTTTTCCAAGATAGGTTTGAGGTCGAGGTATCACCAACTTAAGGTAAAGGAGGCGGATATCCATAAGACGACGTTTCGTAGTCAATACGGGCACTATGAATTTTTGGTAATGCCGTTCGGGTTGACGAACGCACCAGCAGCGTTTATGGATATGATGAACCAGGTGTTTCAGCCGTATTTGGATCAGTTCGTCATAGATTTATAGATGATATTTTGGTGTACTCAAAATCGGAGGAGGAGCATGATGCGCATTTACGAGTGGTGTTGCAAATTCTTAGGGAGAAGCAGTTATACGCCAAGTTTAATTAGTGCGAGTTCTGGTTGAAGGAAGTTACCTTTTTAGGTCATGTGGTGTCAGCAAAGGGGATTAGAATGGACCCTCGAAAGATTAAGGCAGTTTTGGATTGGAAGCCACCAAAGTTTGTGGCAGAGATTCAGAGTTTTCTAGGTTTAGCAGGGTATTACCGAAGGTTTGTAAAATGGGTTTTCTCTGATTGCAGCACCATTGACCAAGTTGCTGAGGAAAGGGGTTCCGTTTGTGTGGACGAATAAGCAATAGGGAAGTTTTGAGAAATTGAAAAGGATTTTGACGGAAGCTCTGGTGTTAATTCAACTGAAAGTCAGGAAGGAGTTTACGGTTTATTGTGACACGTCCCATACAGGATTGGGATGTGTGCTGGTGCAAGAGGGGAAAGTAGTAGCGTATGCTTCTCGACAGTTAAGACCTCACGAAGTAAACTACCCGACGCATGATCTAAAATTGGCTGCAGTGGCTTTTGCCCTAAAAATTTGGCGACATTACTTGTATGGAGAAAAGTCTGTCGTGTATACGGACCATAAGAGTTTGAAGTACCTTCTTACGCAGAAGGAGTTAAATTTGAGGCAGAGAAGGTAGATTGAGCTATTAAAGGACTATGACTGCTTGATTGAGTATCACCCGGGAAAGGCTAATGTGGTAGCAGATACCTTGAGTCGTAGGGTGGTGGCAGGGTTAAGAGCCATGTTTGCTCACCTTAGTCTGTGTGATGATGGAAGCCTGCTAGTGGAATTGCGAGTGAAGCCAACATGGATTAACGAGGTTAAGGAGAAACAATTGGTGGATGAAGTTTTGAGTGCACGAAGGTTACAAGTGCAGAATGATGGATTGGAGGGGTATAGTCTGAGCAACGATGGAGTGTTATGCTTTCAGGGAAAAGTGTGTATACCTAAGGATATGGAGTTAAGGCAGAAGATTTTGTAGGAGGCACATAGCAGTCCATATGCTATGCATCCGGGAGGTAGTAAGATGTACCGGGATTTGCGGGAGCAATTTGGTGGCCGGGCCTTAAGCGAGAGGTAACGGAGTTTGTAGGTAAGTGTCTAATATGTCAGCAAGTCAAGGCTGAACATCAGTTGCCGTCAAGTCTGTTGCAACCGATTAGGATTCCACAATGGAAGTGGGAAAGGATTACAATGGATTTTGTGAGTGGGCTACCCCTTACGCCTACCAAGAAGGATTCAATTTGGGTGATTGTGGATCATCTGGCGAAGTCTGCTCATTTCGTACTTGTGCGTATGGATTATTCTCTTCAGAAGTTAGCAAGACTATATGTAGCGGAGATTGTGAGGTTGCACGGGGTGCCGGTGTCAATTATTTTGGACAAAGACCCTAGATTTACGTCAAGGTTCTGGAAGGCTTTACACCAGGCACTAGGCACAAGATTAGATTTTAGTACGGCATTTCATCCCCAGTCAGATGGGCAATCGGGGAGGGTGATTCAAGTTTTGGAGGACATGAAAATGGGTTGTGTCTTAGATTTCAAAGGTAGCTGGGAAGAATTCTTACCATTGGCGGAATTTACGTATAACAATAGTTATCAGGCAAGTATTCGGATGGCACCGTACGAAGCGTTATATGGTCAGAAGTGTCGTACCCCTACATGTTGGACGGAGTTGGGGGAGCGGCAGTTGTTGGGTCCGGAGTTGGTTGCTGAGACAGAAGATAAGGTGAGACTTTCAAAAAGACCTGATCTCCCATCGCAAACTCAATATCTTTACGCTTCAGATCCGCATACGACTTTTGTCTATCCGAAGCTTCCTTAAACCGCGCTCAAATCTCCTTTACCTTTTCTTCCCTCTCAGATATCAATTTAGGACCCAACAACTGTCGTTCCCCCAATTCAGTCCAACAAGTAGGGGTACGACACATACGATCGTATAACACTTCATAGGGCGCCATTTGGATACTAGATTGGTAACTGTTATTATACGCGAACTCTGCCAACGGTAGAAAATCCTCCCAACTACCTCTGAAGTCAATCACACAACCTCGTAACATGTCTTCCAAAATCTAAATTACTTTTTCTGACTGACCATCTGACTGAGGATGAAAAGCTGTATTATCCTGATTTTGGTGGGTCCGTGCATTTGTTACGTTGCATGGGTAAGTTAGTAGGTTAAAGGCTTTGAGGTGTGTAGTGGTCTCAGGTTTGGGCTTAAATCTGGGTTAAATTGATTAAAATTTGTGTTAGTAGTAATTTAATGTAAATTACTATGTTTAGTAGCAAGCTGGGTTTGTGGCCCAAAAATTGGAGGTGCTTTAAGTGGGCATTAAGGTGGCGTCACAAGGGGGAAAGAGTTGGGCCTAGTGTGGCCGCTTGGTGCCCAAGGTTGTTGGGTCAAGATTCGGCACTGAGAAGGGAAGGGGGTGGACGGTAGAAAGGCTACCATTTAGGAGGATTATTTCTTTTATTTTAAGTGATAAAAGATGATAAAAGGAAGGAGAGAGTTGGTTTGAGGGTGGTCTCTTTTAAAGGTAAGATAAGGGATAAAGGCTATCAGGAGAGAGGGGTGAGTTGGCCGAAACTCCAACTCTAAGGTGTGTGTGATTGTGCCAAAATTATTAGCCAAGTTATCATCTTTTTGCTTCCATTTTTTTTCCTTCTTTTCACACATCTAGCCGAAACTCTTCTTCTCCATTTGCCTTAGCTTTTCTCTTCTACCCAAAACTCCCTATCTCTTTTCTCCTCTCCATTATTCTTCTAAAAATCGAATTCCTTTTTGATCATACCCTCTCCTTCCCAGAACTGAATCTTTAAGGTGGTTTCATTTTCCCGAAGGTGCACCGTAAGCCGAATACTCCTCTTTAATCTGGTGAGTTTTGGGATTTTGTTTCTATACGATTTCACTCTTTCTTTTCATTAAGATCTAACCCGAATCATTTGTTTTATGCCTGTCGATTTCCCCTCTCTACTTCTAGTAGCCGAATCTGTCCCATTAAAAGTCTCCTGTGCCGATTTGGTGGAAAAGCCGAAGGTAGGTGGTGGTAGGTTCGACCGAATGGCCCATTCTTGATTCTTTTCATTTGGCCGAATGTCATATGGGCTAGATTGGTTGTGATTTTTAATTTGTTTAATACTTGGGGAATGGCTGAATGTAGGTAGGTTGGTGGTGGTGTTTTCTCAAGGACATTCGGGATTTGATTAATTAGGTAAGAGTTCGTTTTAAGTGTTATAATTGTTTGAGTAATTAGATCTCATCGTTTAAATGGTTTAGTGATTAAGGGATTGTTATGGACTCGAATAACAGTCAAGTAGAAGAAGTTGGATCTGTAAACCCAACGCTGAAATACAAGAGACAATCAGTATCGGTAGTGCGAGATTGGCCTTTGGAGTGTGGGCCGACATCGGAGTTAGATCGTAGGCCAATAGTGGTAGTCTCGAGTGATAGTAGCGTAGAAGCAGTAAAAGCATTAGTACGAAAACCAAGTGTGTAACTCTTACACACTTTCTATCTAAATATGTTAAATGTTGTGTGTTGTTAAAAGCCGGAGTGACAGCAATGGTTACTAAAATACCCTTGTGGGTAAAAGCGAGGATGCCGGGTAAGTTGTTATTATTTCTCGCGGTAATTGTGAACTATGAAAGCATGTTATTTTGTGTACGTAATTTTGTATGTTAAGCATGATCATACCGATATTGTTGGCATAAATATGTGTTATAGGTGATGAGAGGAGGGGGAAGTATAATCTATCAGACTGTCACCAGTGATTTGGTATCACACAGTGGGTTGGCCCCACATTTTATAAAAATTGTGACTAAGTCTCAGTGGTTTGGCACCACCAGCGGTTTGGTACCACATATGTTATTTTTGTAACTTCGGTTACCAGTGGTTTGGCGCCACCAGTGGTTTGGTATCACAAGGGGTAGATTTGGGAGACATGGATGGATATCTAGGTTGACGGGTTTCATGACATGCATATTTGTATCTGAATCTGTGTAAGAGCATATTTCCGTTTGGGATGGGGACTTACACACTTAGTCTAGGTGACTCACCCCTTCCATTATATTTTGTAGATAATCCGTAGATCGTGGATATAGAGCCGGAGTGGACTCGAGCTGGCCATGCACAGCATTTGGTTTATTACAAAGTTTTCCATTCGGACTTGGTTGTTTTATTTAATTTTGATTTTCAATACTGTAATATGGCCGCTTAAGTTTTATTTTTGGGATGTTTTATTTAATTGGTTCTTTAACTTTTGTTAAGCATATTTAAACGTTATGAATTGGTTGTTTTCAAACCCTAATAAAATACCCGTTTTCTAAAGTGATCACTGACTAAGTAATAGATATGAAGTAACAATAAAGCAATTAAGTTTTTCTAAAACAAGTTCTAACGCATTTAAGATGTCACAAGATTCAACTTCATTTTCTCTAAAATCTTACATTGGTTTTCTTTTGAAAACAAGTCGACAAATCGATTTCCAAAATGTTTTCTTTCCCGTGGCACTTCAAATCCGATTGTAGTGTTTGGACCGGGTTTGGGGTGTTACAAAAGTCGTACTGAAGTTTAACTTTGTTCCCAAAGCCTCATGTAAAGCTTTCCAAAACCGTGATGTAAACCTAGGATCCCTGTCCGATATGATAGACACTGGTACCCCATGCAACCTCACGATTTCATATACATACAGTTTAGCCAACTTCTGTAACGAGTAATCTGTACGAACTGGTAGAAAATGAGCAGTCTTCATTAATCGATCTACTACCACCCAAACAGAATCTTCCTTAGTAGGTGTTAAGGGTAACCCACTAACAAAATCCATCGTTATCTGCTCCCATTTCCATACAGGAATCTTTACCTGTTGCAATAAACCCGATGGTAATTGATGTTCCGCCTTCACTTGTTGACAAGTCAAACACTTTCCCACAAAATCAGTAACCTCCCGCTTTAACCTTAGCCATGAGTACTGCTCACAGAGATCCTGATACATCTTATTTCCTCTGGGATGCATAACATAAGGGCTACTATGCGCCTTTCGTAGAATCATTTGTCTCAAATTCGAATCCATGGGCATACAAACTCTTCGACGAAAACACAGCACGCCATCATTGTTCAATCCAAAGTCCCCTATTATACCACTTTCAACTTGTTGCATTATAGGACCCAACTTTTCATCTGATAACTGCTTTTCCTTAATTTGCTCCAACCACAGAGGCTTCACCTGAAGTTCTGCTAGCAGACTACCATCCTCATACAAACTGAGATGAGAAAACATTGCTCTTAACTCCGATACTACCTTACGACTCAACGCGTCTGCCACCACGTTAGCCTTTCCAGGATGGTACTCGATTGAGAAATCATAATCCTTTAACAGCGCCACCCATCTCCGTTGTCTCAAATTCAACTCTTTTTGGGTAAAGAGGTACTTAAGACTTTTATGGTTTATATAAATGATTGACTTCTCACCATAGAGATAGTGCCTCCAAATCTTTAAGGCAAACACCACCGCAGCCAACTCCAAATCATGAGTAGGATAGTTGACTTCGTAAGGCCTCAACTGTCGAGAAGCATAAGCTACCACTTTTCCACTTTGCATCAGTACACATCCTAAACCTGTATGTGACGCATCACAGTAAACGGTAAACTCTTTTTCACCTCAAAGTTGAATCAAGATCGGCGCTCCGCCGTAATCTTCTTCACTTTCTTGAAACTTTCTTATTGTTTATCGGTCCACACATATGGTACTCCCTTTCACAACAGCTTAGTTAGGGGTGCAGCAATCAATGAAAACCCTTCAACAAAGTGTCTATAATAACCAGCCAAACCCAAGAAACTCTGAATCTCAGCCACTGACTTCGGAGGTTTCCAATCCAACACTGCCTCTACCTTTCGAGGATCAACTCTTATTCCTTCGGCTGACACTACATTACCCAAGAAAGTCACTTCCTTCAACCAAAATTCACACTTACTAAATTTGGCATAAAGTTGCTTATCCCACAAAATTTGCAACACAGTGCGCAAATGTGAGTCATACTCTTCTTCATTCCTCGAATATACCAAGATGTCATCTATGAACACTACTACGAACCGGTCTAGATAGGGTTGAAAGACTCGGTTCATCATGTCTATAAATGCAGCTGGTGCATTGGTCAAACCAAACGGCATCACCAAAAACTCATAATGTCCATAACGAGTTCAGAATGCCGTCTTGTGAATATCTGCCTCTTTCACCTTGAGTTGGTGATAACCCTATCTCAAATCAATCTTGGAGAAAACTGAAGCTCCTCTCAATTGATCAAACAGGTCGTCGATTCTCGGAAATGGATACCTATTCTTGATCGTCAACTTATTCAACTGCCTATAATCAATGCACATACGCATCAACCCATCCTTCTTCTTGACAAACAAAACCGGTGCTCCCCACGGAGACACACTTGGTTGAATAAATCCCCAATCTAACAGTTCTTGAATTTAAGCTTTAAGCTCCGCTAACTCCTTTGGCGCCATTCTATAAGGAGCAATGAACATCGGAGCCGTTTCGAGCAGAAGCTCAATGCCAAATTCTACTCCCGAAAGTTCTTCGGGAAAGACAACTGGAAATTCTTTCACCGTTCTCACACCTTCCACTGATAATTCCTTAGCCTCCAAAGCAGTAACGAAGGTTAGGAATGCTCCATACCCTTTCCGCACCAACTTTTCTGCCTTCAAGGTAGATACCACATTTGCCAAGAAGTTCCTTCGCTCACCTATCATTACTACCTCCTCATCATCCACAGTCCTTATTGACATTCGCTTTTCGACACAATCCAATTGCACCTGGTGCTTCACCAACCAATCCATGCCCAAAATAAGATCAAATTCACCGAAAGGCAATTCCATCAAGTCCGCTAGAAATATCACTCTTTGAATCTCCAAGGGCACGTTTCTAAACAATTTATTCACTATTACCGACTGTCTTAAAAGACTAATTACCGTCATCTCTCTATCTGTAATCTCAGATTTAATATTTAGGTTTCCAGATATGGCACTAGCAACATACGAGTGGGTAGACCCGATATCTATCAAAGCAGTAACAGGTGCATCAGAGATGAAGAACATACCAGTTATCACATCAGGTGCATCGCCATCTTCACGACACCTGACCGCATAGACCAATATCAGTTGTCTTGCCTCCGCGTTACCTCTAAAGCCATTACCTTGACCCGATGCACCTTGACCACGTCCAACACCATTTCCACCACGACCTGGTCCACGGCCTCTCGGTGGCTGCTGAGTACCCTAGCTGGCTGAACATCAGGGTTACGAGCTTCCTGAGTCGTATCAGTCCGTCGAGGGCAATTCTTATACTGATGATCCTTGGAACCACAATTATAGCAGGCACCAGTTTTTCTCCAACATTCCCTGGGGTGTCGTCTTCCACAGTCGGCACATTCTCGACTCTGATTGGTAGTCACAGGTGCTCTAGCTTGAGCTGGCTCGTCATTCTGTGGCCTCTTCTGAAACCTTTTAGAAGAACCTGAGTACTTAAAATCCCTCTTGCCTCTGACTCTTTCCCGGTTCTAGCATTCTAAATTCTTAGCCTTTTCAGCTATCTTGGCTTTCTTTACAAGCGAGGTAAAAGTCTGTACTTGTTGTGGGGCTATCAGTACCCGCAACTTATCATTCAGCCTATCTTCAAAGCGTACACAGCGCTCATGATCAGTTGGCACTATTGTACGAGCATAACGGCTCAAGCGAAGAAATTTTGCCTCGTAAGCTGCCACTGTCTTACTTCCTTGAACCAAATTCAGGAATTCCTTCCTTCGGGCATCTACATAACTTGTCCCAACGTACTTCCCTTGGAGAGCAGCTTTAAAGAAATCCCAAGTAACCAATGCAGCCTCAGTGCCTTCTCGAGCAGTAAGCCACCATTGATACGCCTCGTCCCTTAGTAAGGACACGGCTTCTCTCAGCTTCTGCTCGACGGTGCACTCTAGGTCATCCATAATTCGTTTTACAACCTCAAGCCAATATTCCGCAACATTCAGAGCTACACTGGAGACACCTCTAAAAACCTCGGTGCCACTTGACTTGAGTATTTCTGATATTGATCCACGAACTGCTAGACTAGTTCTAGTCCCAACAACCCTCTCTAGGACTCACAACATTGCTTGAGTCTCTCTCAAATGGTCATGTGATCCATTTTCACTCCTGAGTGACACAGGTGCATCCATTTCTGGCATATGACCTTGTGCTTCAGACGTAGCACCTCGTCCTCTACCACAGCCACGTCTACCGCATCCACGACCACGTCCTCTAGTGCTCATAATGACTAATTCAATTTTATCTGATTACAAGTTTTATGAATCAGAATATCATTTTAGTGTTTATTAAGGATATTTTATGAGATATAAGAGATAAAATTGTTTTCGCAATCACATCCTATAGTCTCAATCTCTACCGTTTTCAACACTTGAAACTAGAAGTTCTAGAGTGTTCCTATGATCGTATCACAAGAATAAACATTTAATAAGCAAATACTTACTTGACTTGATGCCGGATGCTCGTGGTGCCATACTACCTTTAAAACATAAAGTCTAGAAATTTAAGTAATTTTTAAACAAAAAATTGTTGTTGAACCCAAACCACGGTCGAGTTTTGAAACTGGGCTCTGATACCATAAAATGTAACACCCCAAACTCGACCTATGCATTTAAGACCAGACTTGGCATACCACACAATTCGAACTTACGTCCAGTCATCAATGCTTTTAATGAAAACAATTCCTAAAAACGATTTTGAAGATAGAGTTTAATCAAAAATCGAGATTTATTTAAAAAAAACCATGATTTTAAAACATAAGATTTTACAATTTGATTTTCAGAGAAATAATTGGTTAAAACTTAAATAATTGGTTAAAATAAATTTATAAAAGAGTTTTCACAAAATTTTACGAGTGAGTGATATTTAAGAAAAACCCTTTTATATCGTAAGTTGAAGAAAACATTTATAAGAATTAAAAATTTCATTTAAGTAACTAAAACATATTAAAATCCATCCACGAATAGAAATCCATAAAAATAATACCAGAGGCCTTATTACATCGCAATTGAAATAGTGCTTAAATAAAAATACTTAAAATAAGTTCAAAGTTTTTATAACTCATCATTCGTAGTATGGTCTCCACACGAAGTCATCCCCGGTCCAAGCCTCCATCAATTATTATTACCTGAGAAGGGTAAGAAAAAAATGGGGTGAGTTACTTAGAACTCAATGTGTAACCCACTTACCGTGTTCACTGGGCCAAAACCATTTAAGCAATTAGCTGGGCTTGAGCCCATTTACAAATGTACAATATAAAATTAATGCATTTCATATGCAATTCCCAACCAAGCCTAATTTCCATCCGCTACACACCACCCGTACCAACCAACACACCTGTGGGGATCAATTCAACCCACGCCGCCAACACACCAATAGTAGGCATTAAGCCAATTATAATATTTGTTGCAACAGGCCATTGTGACAGAGTCACCGAACTTGATTTTGGCAACAGGCCATTTATAATATTTGTGGTAGAACCACCGAACTAGATTTTTGGCAACATGCCATTTATAATATTTGTGGTAGAACCACCAATCTAGATTTTTGGCAACAGGCCTTTCTTCTCTTCGTCAATTATCCCAACCCATGCAGTCATGTATATATATAATACATAACAAAATATTCATAAGGTAATTTTAACAAAAAGCCCATATTACAAGTTATCAATTTGGCCCATTAGTCAAAATAGCAATTTGGTATTAATATCACATTTGGCCCACAAAGCAACATATTTCAATTTGGCCCATAAAGGGTATTTTCGTAATTCGGTCCATAGGGACATTTCGTAATTCGACCCATTTAACACATGAGGGCTTTTCACAATTTCCACACTTGGCCAATTTATCAAAATAATCATATGGCCCAAAATATCACTTTTTTAACAAAATTGCCCATTAAGGGTAAATCCGTAATTTTTCCACAACCTAAATTTCGGTTTCATGCATTCACACAAAAAGTGTTAATATATCGTATTTTCCAATATTCCCGGATTTACGATTTTTATTCTAACGCTTATGGTATAGTATAACCCATGAGATAAGTGTGAAGTTACACACCTGATTACGGTGAGAACTATACTTTCCCGCTCGTCGATATCTAAACACGCATCACGATGGATTAGAACACTAATACTTATTTGCAAAACTATTCTTAAAAAAAATAAGCGTTCTAAACTTTTACCCTTGAAATTTTGAACAACTTCTATTTGTGGTTTCTCTCCGATTGATGATTCGTTACTCGTTGAATAACCACGAACAAACAAAGGTTCAGGAGTACGAATGACTTCAAATAATTGATTTTCGCCGGATGAGGGTCCACAACCCGGTGGAAAATCCCAGATTGCCGTAACGGTCCTTCGTTTGAATTTAGGGGGGATAGCAGAACTGCCTCACTTTCGAACACTATTAAAAACCATTTTCGTCCCTATCTTGTTTACCTTCATAGACAAAGGATCATTAGTCCTAACAATATATCGGAAATTTTAAGACTAATGGCTTAAAAGGGCGAATTCGGCTTACCTTAAAATTCAGAATGACCCCAAAAGAATCCCTTGAATGTTATGATCCAATCTTAATTGACTTCAGGACTACTTTGAAAAGATGATGATTAGACCCTCCACTATTTCACTAAAAAAAATAACGAAAGAAATCATCTGAATAAGTGATTGGTTATTCGGTTTAAAAGTCTCTTCCAAGACATTCTATAGATTCGGTCATGGTGACCAAATAGCAAAAAGAAAAGACAAAGGAAATGATTCTTACCGATGATCCAAAGTTTGAATAGAAGAAAATAATTGAAAATAAAAGTTATGAGGAATGGAAGATTCGGCTATGATTTAATGGATAGGGAAAATAATTTCGGCTATGGGGATGATCACAAGCATTCGACCATGGAAGATAAATGAAGGAAGAATGTGTTTGAATGATAAGTAAAATGGAGAGGAAAAGAGAATAGGGAGAAGAGAAAAGAGAGGAGTTTAGGGTCAAATATGCATTCGGCAATGGGGATAATGAAGAAAAAGAATTGGCTTTTTGTGTTGATAATTTCGGCACTAGGAGAGAAATACAAGATGAAGCACTTGGGGGGTTTTGCAAAAAAAAAAAAAAAGACCAAATGGTCAAAAAGAATGTCCAAAAGAGACAAAACAAAGATTGTTACCTCCTAACACAAGCACATTCGGCCAAGAGAGAAAAGATGAAAAAGAAAAGGTGTTTTGGAAGAACAAAAATGACTAAATGGGATTACACCCTAACTACTCATCCTTACCAAAGTCTGTCACAAAAATTCGGTCACCCCCTAGTCCATAAAGCCGTCCAAGTTCATGGACAAGTTGGCCATGCCAAACTATCCAAAACACACCCCATAAAGGGTGCCTTATGTCCCCCTAACTTACCATAAGCTTAGGATTTCATTCCTTATGTTCAAGCTTATCTTATCAAATAATCACCTTGCTATAAGAGAAAAATCCAACCTTCCATAAGTAAGGTTTGACCGGAACATGTAATATAGGTAAAAAAAAAAATAAAAGTCATTCGAACCTCTTCCCTCTAAACATGCTTATGGCACCAACTCCACCTTGCAACTAGCTCATCTTATGCAAACTTTTACCAATTAAATTCCCTTAAGCATCAGAGTCACTTGTCCCACTTCAATAAAATACTCATTACTAATATTTATTCTAATTCCAAATAAATCCCAAGCCTTCTCAAGACTATATAAGCACACAAATTTAATCATTCACAAGTTAAGCACCAAAAACATGCAACATATCGATACTTATATTTTTAGGATGTTACATGCCGGTTTTTGAGTTTTCGATCTTTCCACTGAATCACAAAACATTTCATGCAAATATTCATATAGGTGTGAGATTACACACTTGATTTGGATTTCCTAAAGAACCACTCTTCGTTGCCCCCACAATCGTTATCCTTCCCTACTAGGTTCTAAAATCCAGCCTTGCATTTTGGCTATTGCAACGAGTTCTTAAAAATAAGTAAGTGATGTACCAAAGGGTTAGCCTTCATCCAATATTCGGCCCTTCCACAAGAGCAAGAAGTTGATATCATCACCACAAAATAAAATCACATGAGCGGCGCAAAACATCGAAATAAAGAGTAACATCTTACCACCAATATTCGGCTTAATCACCCACTTACCAATCAACTTCCGAAACCAAGGCTAAGAGAATGATAAGTAGCAGCAAAGAATGGCTTGAAAGTTTTGGCAAAACAAAGGAGAAAGGTGCACAATTTTGGCTTTAGAGTTTCGACAAGTGAAGGAAGAAATTGGGAAAAGAGAAAACTCAAAATGCTCCAAAGAAGAAAACTTTACATGCCCCAAAACTTACAAAACTATATTGGCTCTCTTTTTCTCCCTACCAAAACCTTGTATCATCTTTACCAAAAAGATGAGTGTTGACCCAAAATATTCTTTCCAAAACATCATCCACATAATAGGCCAACATGTTCCCTACTCTTACCTTTTTCCTTTGATTATTTCCTTCATTTTCTTTTGTTTTCCTCCTTACCATATTCCTTAGCCTTATTTCCTTAATTAAAAAGTCTCCTTTTCCTTTTTGATGCCATGGCCGACACTTACCTTAAAGCACCAAAAAAATAATCCAAAATAAGTGCATTAGGTGGGATTCAAACCCAAGCTCTCCCCTCTACCATTCACGCCACTTGCCACTAAGCCACAAGCTCCTCCTGTGCTAGCAAGTTGCCCAATTATTCCCTTATGCTAGACGTCACTTGCCTTCTCTCCTTTAAATGCTTCAACACTAAAATTTTCCTATGGCCTATCTTGAACCTGGAACTTCCTAGAAACCACGTAACTTTCCAAAATCACCTTTCCAACAAGTCCAACTTGAAATAATTCCGTTCTTTTGTTCTCAAAAAAATTTTAAACACTCCTACGCCTAAAGTCCAATGGGCCCAATTCTACTAGGCCCAATTTCGGGATGTTAAACTGATACAGATCCTATGCCTTTGAATAGCAATGGGATGGATCAAAAAAGAAACAAATCCTACATTTTGGAGTTGCAGTGGGATGGATTCAGATCTTACACTCTTAAGTCACAATGAGATGAACCCTGAAGTTGAATAGCAATATGTTGAGCAAGATAATCATTTTCTCGGGTTTTCTGTTGAAAATATCAGTCAAACAAGATGGCAGCATAATTCATCAGCAATATAGCCGTGATAAAGAATGAGGGATGACAACCTTAAGTAGGGATCATTCTCATGAAATTCTGCATTTATGCAAAACACATTTAGTTAGAAGCATTTGATCCATTCCGATCATTACATCCTAATCATTGTAAGAAATCATTCTCATGACATTCTACATTCATACAAATGTCATCCATAAGACACATCTATTTAGGGGAATTTGATTCATTCCGATCATTGCATCCTAATCTTTGTAAAAAGACCATTCTCATGACATTCTGCATTCATACAAATGTCGTCCATAATACATTTAGTTAGGAGCATTAGATTCATTCTGATCATTGCATCCTAACCATTTTGCATAAGCATAAACATAAAACCAATTTTACAGGATAGGTCCCCTAGAGGACGGTGTCGCAACATTGGTAAAATAGCAGATCTTGCCTTTCTGAGCGAGGCGGATCAAAGATACCAGTCTGGCATCCCTGAGTTTGCAGTGGAACAGATTGAAGATAGAAGATCTTGCCTTCCTAAGCGAGGCGGATCAAAAATACAAATCTTTTCACCTCGAAGTCCCAGTGGAGCAGGTCAAAGCTACAAATCCATCCTCCCTGAGTATATTGAGGATCAACTTTCATTTTTGAGAAGTTTCAGTAGAGAAGATTGAGGTTACGAATCTCTTCTCTCTAAATTTCTATTTCCTCGAAGTTCCAGCGGAGTAGGTTGAGGCTACAAATCCCTCCTCCCTGAGTTTACAACGAGGATCAGTCCGTATTTCTTTAAAGTTTCAGTAGAGAAGATTGAAACTACGAATATCTTCTCTCTGAATTTCTATCTCCTCAAAGTTCTAGTGTAGTAGGTTGAGGCTACAAATCTCTCCTCCCTGAGTTTACAATGAGGATCAGCTCATATTTCTTTGAAGTTCCAGCGAAGAAGATTGAAATTACGAATCTCTTCTCCCTAAATTTCTATCTCTTCGAAGTTCTAGTGGAGTAGGTTGAAATTACAAATCCCTCCTCCCTGAGTTACAGCGAGGATCAGTTCATATTTCTTTAAAGTTTCAGTAGAGAAGATTGAAACTACGAATCTCTTCTCTCTAAATTTCTATCTCCTCGAAGTTCTAATGGAGTAGGTTGAGGCTACAAATCCCTCCTCGCTAAGTTTATAATGAGGATCAATCTGTATTTCTTCGAAGTTCCAGTGGAGTAGATTAAAATTATGAATCCCTTCTCCCTAAATTTCTATCTCTTCGAAGTTCTAGTGGAGCAGGTTGAAATTACAAATTCCTCCTCCCTGAGTTACAGCGA
The DNA here is from genome assembly GCA_025506655.1 of Gossypium rotundifolium. Taxonomy (NCBI): domain Eukaryota; kingdom Viridiplantae; phylum Streptophyta; class Magnoliopsida; order Malvales; family Malvaceae; genus Gossypium; species Gossypium rotundifolium. The sequence goes on along the minus strand of CP106724.1, from coordinate 44,894,768 downwards.
GGATCAGTCTGTATTTCTTTAAAGTTTCGGTAGAGAAGATTGAAACTACGAATCTCTTCTCTCTGAATTTCTATCTCCTCGAAGTTCTAATGGAGTAGGTTGAGGCTACAAATCCCTCCTCCCTGAGTTTACAATGAGGATCAATCTGTATTTCTTCGAAGTTCCAGTGGAGTAGATTGAAATTACGAATCTCTTCTCCTTAAAATTACATTGGAGAGGATTGAAGCGCCAGTTCCTGGGCCCCTGAAGATGCAGCGGGATTGAACGAAGCTACTCGAAGAAGAAAGACACCGAAAGAAGTCAATGATTTGAAGACCGAGCAAAAATGGTCCTTTTCGAAGTCTTTGCTCCATTCTCATTACACGACAATGAGCAAAGAGGGGCAGCTGTAAGAACCATTTATGCCCAGGCCCATATTAACCAAATATTAATCAAAATGAAACTAAAGCAGAATTCAAACAAAATCCAATAAAAAGTCCACAGTCCTTATTTAGAAAATAGTAGTGCCCAATCGGCCCAAACTAAACCCATACCCAGATACATAACCCAAACTACTGACTCATAGGCCCGATATTGGATAGGCCCAAATGACCCAAAGAATAGCAAGGGCAGAAACCCTAAGGTTAGCCCTAGTGCTGCCACGTCCCTCGCACGCACCTTGCATCACTTCAGCAACCCACGTGCGCCACCACGTGCACCTCCATACGGCCTCCGTACTGCCAGCGAGCCTCTACACCCACACGCGCGCCACGTCCACCTCCGTACGATGGCCATACCTGCAAAACGAGACAAGCAACGATAGCAAACAGAGTAGCAATTGATAGCAAAAAAAGGGATTATTTTTCCTCATTTTTATTTTTCAAATTCAGTTATAAGAAACCAAAGCAAACATTTGTAAAGCTCTCTACACACATTTCTTAGGAATACATAGAAAGATTCAGATAAATGCAAACAAAAAAGAGAAATTCAAAGGTTTTTTTTTGTCTTCAATCTCTTTCAATTGCTTAAATCTGGTTCTATTAGTTTTTTATTTTTCTTTTCTGCATGCGAAAATAAACAAAATAAAAAGAGGACTGACCTTCAAAGGTTGAATCGACGGTCTGCCTTTTTCATCGAAATCGAAGCGAAGGTGGTCGTCGGGGTTAGGAGCAAGTTTGGTTTGAAAAAGGTCGGCTGATCAGACCTGATTTGGCCCCCCAATCACCGATTGTCTTGGCATTTGTGGTGGCAGGAAAGGAGATCTCCTTTTGTGGCTGAGGGAGAAGGCACAAAGGGCAAGGGTTTGGTTTAGAAAAAAAGAGGATCAATCTGTTCTGATTTTTTTTTTTTTTTAGGTTTTATTTACTAATTTAAATCATAAGAAACGACGTCGTTTGAAGCTTGATTAAGTGGCTTCAAAATGACATCGCATAAAGTAGCCTTGATTCAATCTGACCCGCACCGATCAGAATCTGCGTGTTTCTGAGTATTGGTTTTATTGCACGATTAGTCCTTCCTATCTGTGCTAATATTTGATTAAATCCTTTGTACATTTTCTTGGTTTCTTAGAATTAGCCTCTATAATTTGTGCGATATTTCAATTTGATACCTGTCTATACGCTGCGTTTTGATGGCTTGGAATATTTGTATATTTAATCCATGATTATTGGCATGCATTCTACTTTAATTTTTTTTTGTATAATAACTTTGTTTATTTCTAAATTAACCTTTTAATTTTACTTTTAAATCAATCGAGTTTTTTATTCTTTTATTGTTTTAAATTGATTGATTTCTTTGTTTTTTTAAATAAAGTGTTTTTGAATTAATTGATTCATTTTGATGTGTTTTAAATTAAATACATATATTTTTATTATATACATTTATACAAATATTCTTTTTTTGGCATCATATCTTAGAAATATTTAATTTAAATTATCCTTTGTTCATTTTAAATATTATTTATTTATATAAATATATATTTGTTTGCATCAAATTTTTCTTCAATAAGGACCAATTATTGCTTTGTATATATATTTTAAACTTATCTATATGTGCATTTTTTTATAAATCTAATTGAATAGTTTATATCTTTTAAAACTTTCAACCTTATTCGTATTTTTGTTTATTTTATGAACTCTCTTTATATATAAATTATTAAGTTTTATGTCATATGTGTATTAATTTGATTTCGTAATATTTGCACATAAATTTTTTTCAAAGATAAGGCAATATTTGTATGTTTGGGAATGTAGGAAAGTTATGTCCTAACGTACTGGGCGTTAATTTCCTATTCAACCAGATAGCCAAATACTCTTTTCAATTAAATATCTTGAGGATCAAAGATGATCTCGGTGTCGAGGTATAAAGGTGTTATGTCCTAACGTACTGGATGTGACATTTTTATTCTTTCGAAACGAGCTAATCTTGAAGTTCAAGATCCAATATAAACTAACATTCTTTAAGAAAACTGGCATTTTATAGCATGTTGTTAATATGATCTTTAATTTGTGTATATTTCTTGATTAACGATTATGCATCCTATTACTGTTACGCCTCAAATTCTAGCATGTTCTAATTTTTACAAAATGTTTTTTTTCAAATGCATTTTAAGCCTAATATAAAATTTTGTTTTTTCAGAAATAAGGCAATGCTTGTGCGTTTGGAAAGTCAAAAAATTATGCCCTAACGTACTGGGTGTCAATTTTCTGTCCAACAAGGTAATCAAATACCCTTCTTTGATTGCATGTTTTGAAGATCAAAGATGATCTCGGTGTCGGGGTATAAAAGTGTTATCTCCTAATGTACTGGATGTGATATTTTTAATTCTTTCGAAACGAGTTAATCTTGAGATTCAAATTCAATACAGATTAATTTTCCTTATAAAATTTATTACGTTTCCAAATTTTCAACACAAGGACACTAATTAATCAATTTGGTACCAATTTTGGGCGTTGCGAGGGTGCTAACCCTTCTTCGCACGTAACCTACTCCTGAACCTGTTTTCTCGAATTTCGCAGACCAAAATATTTTTATAGGTGATCCAATCACACCTAAACAAAAAAAGGATTGGTGGTGACTCCTTATTTTTAAAGTCGATCCTCATTTTTTTAAAACTCGATAAAAAATAGTTTCGACACCATCCAATACCAGGAGATGTTCAAGTTGCAACCAATGATTCAGAGGTGCAGGATTGGCATGTGTAAGAGTAGGTAACACTAGCAATCTACTGAACGTTCCTATCATAGCTTCCATTAGAGTTCCTACACCCTTATCAGGTATATTCACTCTACGCGGTGGCGTATGAGGTTTATAAAATGTACCATCCTCCTGAGCACTAGCTCTGGCATTAACACATCTAGGAGGCATATCTAATAATCTAGCATACAAACAAACAAGATAAACTGTGTGAGTGATGGGAAGATGATCCAAGTCTCATTCTTGCAAGCAAAATTTAGGATTAAGTCAATGTTTTCCCATTCCTACCCTACATGTAACTCAATAAACTATTTCAAACAACCTCATGCACGTTTAATAGAGTCATATCAGCCATTTTATGAAAGCAAGGAAATTTAAACTCATGAGTTTCGAAACTACACTCACACAACAATCACCTAGGTCTGAGAGTTAATAAATGTAGAGCTTTGATACCACCAAATGTAACACCCTATACCTGGCCTGGTCTCTAAGCCCGAATAGTAGAGGCCACACCACCGTCTCATGTCATATGCAACGAGTGAGAGTTCATTCTAAAAGAAATGTCTTTCATATTATAATTTGTATAGGTTTTAAGTCAATAATATTTGTTAGTTATCAATGTTACATGCTAATCGTTCATCAAATAGTCGTATAGTAATACTTAAACATGCGTAAGGTCCTTTAAACAAAATTTCCAAAAATTATTTGTAGGCATCGATATTGACACTTGGTTATCGATATTTTTCATAGGTGATATCGATACCACTTGGAAAAATAATACCAAATATGCATTTTGTTTCTTGACAAAAATCCCAAAGTCTAAAAAATTATCAGTACTTGTCATGGAATATTGATATTTTAACACCGAGTATCGATAATCGAGTAAAGGTATCAATACCAAATCTTTTATCTGACTTCCTGGACATTTCAAAACACAGAGGCATTGATCTTACAACATTAATATTGATACGCCTTCTCCATACTTAAAAAATATAGCATACATAAGCAAATAATCCATTCCCATTTAGCTTCTAAACATCATGCATCATATACTTAGACAAATAATTATCCAACGGCTAAAATTTGACGGTTTAAAATGTTAAAAACTTGTCTGTAATGCCCCAAATTTTGGGCCTAGAAGTTTTAGGTTATGAGGAGGGGTACAGTTTGGAGGTTGGACATAAATATTTTATTGTTCAAGGAGGTGACACAATTGGTTGTTTGCATTAGTGGCTAAGTGATTTAAGAAGATTTGGAAGTGTTGGAGAAGTCCTGGGTTCAAACCTAGGCTTTAGCAAATTTTTTGATTTTTGCTCTTAAGTGAATCTTGGCCTTAGCTTGAAGGCTTTATAAATATTTTTGGTGAATTCATGACACAAGGAGTCTGCTGGTAAAGGTGGAAAGTGGCATGTGGAGTGTACTAGTGGTCTGAGGTTTGAATCCCTGCTTATGCAAATGGAGATTATTTTTACTGATGGCCATGGGAGGAGGTTGTGTTTGACCGAAACACCAAAAGTTTGAACAGATTTGAATGGGGTTGTTGTTAACCAAATTTGGGGAGTGAAAAGGGGGATTTTCGATTGTTGAGGTTTGTGAACAGAAGGGATTTTAAGAGGAAAGAGAGGAATTCAAATTTGGTGGGAGTAGTTGTGCTGAAGTGGGATTCTTCTCAACCATTCGATTTCCTTTGGAGCTTCTAGCCATTCGGTCATGTTTTTCCCCCATTACTGAATTCTTTGAGGTCTTTTGCTGAATCTGTTTGTTTTGCTACTCTCTCGAATTTTTCTCTTCTTCTGCACTTTTCTTCCTCTAGCATCTATTTTTTTTCTATCGTTTGCACTTTTTGTCAATTTCTGGTAATTCAAGTGCCTCTTTGTACCTTTTCGGTCTTTTTCTCTTCTATTCTTTTTCTATCGAAAGGTGTCAATTGCCAAAACCTCTTATTTCTTTTCTCATTTTCATATTCCCCGTTTTCCAAAATTAGTCTCCTCCTCTTAATTGTCTTTTATCTTTCCCTTTTAGCCGAATATAGTTTCCTTTTTCCCTAATTATTTCAATATTTCTTTCGGTCTTCTTTGAGCCGACCATTCCCTCTTCTTCTCTTTCAGTTTTTTGTCTTCCACTTGGTGTTTGATGGATCATTTCGGTGCGCTTGGGTGTGGTGGTTTCGGTCTCATAAGAATCCTGACAATCGATAGGTACCCGTAAGATCCCCCTTTTGCTATTTGGTTATTTCAGTATGTGTTCAACCTGTTATTGAAACCTTTTATTGGGGGAAGCCGAATGTTGTGTTTTCCTCTTATATTTTCTAACTTTGATTCTTATTCTTTCTTTACGGTACAATATACAATGGTTCTGAGGATCTTAGTGGAGTAAGGTGATCTTGTAGCCACATAAATCTTTTTGTCTCTCATCTTTCATTAAGTTAATCGCTAGGTGCAAGGGATAGATTTTGGTCGATGATTTTGGAGGGATTAATTCCAGATCATCTAATCGTGGTAGGTGGTGATCGTTACATTATGGTTTAGTTCTTGAGAATGTTAACAGTTGAAGGACTGACTAATTACTTGGGATGGTTATAGGTTGGTGCTCAAAGGGTGTTTTGTAGGCTTTCAAAAAAAGGTGTGAAACTATTTTCCATAAATGATAATCGAATTAAAAGCCGAAAGGGTGTGTAACCATACACCAAATTCATTACTGTCAAAATCCGAAAATGTGTGTAATCACACTATCGTTTCTGTGAGTCGGCAAAAGCTGAAAAGCCGAACCTTCGGCAGTTGAGGCCTCACGTGCGTGCGATCGCTCGTGTGGTAAATCGAGCCCACAATCATAGGCGATAGACTATAGAGGCCACCATGAGCGTTCTCGTGCTCTTGGGTCGTTATGGGCCTCGTTTGGCTGAAATGGGCCATGTGGGTTCAACGGGCTCATGGGCCCCACAAGGAATAAATCCACGATAAGTAGCCAATACTGAAATGGGCTATAATGCTCACATAGCCGTGACTGAATTTGGGCTAAATGGGCCACACGAGCATGAGGGCCCACTTGGGCCGAATATTGGGCTTTGGGCCCATTTACACCATTTTGACGATATATGTTATCTGTGTCGCTCGAGGAGACTGTAGGCCATCGAGAAGGTTGTTATATGACTAAAATACCCCTAAAGAGTAAATGACTAAAATGCCCCTAAGGAGAAAATGACCATAAGACCCCCGTAGGGCAAAATGACTGTAATACCCCTATAGGGAAAAATGACTGTAATACCTGTCGTAACCATTTTTTTGATAAAACAGAAAACGACGCGGTCGACTCGGGTTTTGAAAACGAAAAAGAAGGGAGTTGCTGAAACACCCCACACCCGGCCCACGAGCCTGAACCGGATCTGGTATGTTCCTAAAGTAAACTGGTTTCAAAAAGTTTCGATACTTAGAGAAATTTAAAAAAAAATATTTAGAAAAATGTTGTTGTGGATTGGGCTTAGGTTGGAACCCGTTTATTTAATCTTGTAAATCCAATTTTAAAGAGGTGACAAAATAATTTTTAGGGTTTATAACAAAAATATATCACTTTAATTTTAGTTATAATTGGTTCGTAACATAATAGTAAAAAAAAAATAAAGCAAAGTAAAGAAAATCCACTGGGCCTTATGGCCTTATTACATCAAGTATAACCCCAAAATAAAATTAAAGGAACTAAACAGAAATAAAGTCCAAATTTAAATGGAATCTTCAAATGAGACATGGCCACCTCAGGGTCTACCGGCCCGGTCCGTCACTGTTCATCACCTGAAAATAATTCCCACAACGGGGTGAGTCAACAGACTCAATGTGCACACAGTACTAACATTCAACAAATCAGGCATACACGTTCATATCAAATTCACATTCATATAAAATAAGTTATGATGCAACCCAAACCCAATCCTAGTGGTCCATCCGCTACACACCACCGTACCGCCATTCACACCGTGGGACTACTAAGTCAACCTCCATCCGCTACACACCATCGAAGGCGATCGCCCATATCGTTGTGTCATTAGACACTATATTCAAATAATGTAACCGGAGTTACCAAATTTCAAATAATGTGACCGTAGTCACCATATAACGTTGGTGAGACCGAAGTCAACACCTTCTAACATTGGTGAGACCGAAGTCAACACCTTCAAACGTTGGTGAGACCAAAGACAACACCTTCTAACATTGGTGAGACCGAAGTCAACACCTTCTAACATTGGTGAGACCGAAGTCAACACCTTCAAACGTTGGTGAGACCGAAGTCATCACATTCACTTCCCCTTTCTCAAATAACCCGAATGCCCCAAATTATACATATCATGCATATCATATTTTATTTCACTTTCACATCACTTTTCACATGTTAAATATAACATATTTCGAAATCCTAGTAGGAGTAGGAAAACGTACCTGAGTACTTTGTACCATAATATGGTACTTTAGCCACATTCTTTCATATTCTTACGTATAATCACATAATAAAATAATTGCCATATGAAATATCGAAGTTAGTTTGCGTACACACCGATTTGCTTAAAAGGTTCCTTGAGATCTCGAAACCCCGATCTAACTTTAGATCGTTAACTCCTATATTCGCCATCATATAAGTCACATTAATAAACCTATTTGGCTTAAAACAAAACCAAATCCTAGTAGGATTTGTATTACTTACCTTGTTGCGAATAGAAAGATTGTAAATCAAATGCGAAAATTGACAAGATTCTTCCTTAAATCGGCTAGCCACTAAATCCGTAATTATGTCAGGTTTCTAACTTTTGAGTAAATGGAAAATAATACCAATATAACCCTAGGCCGATTGGATCTATGTACTTACCTTATAGTTTCCAAATCCGAAAGTTTCCCTTGTCTTGAATATCCGTCGAAATCCCTATAACTTCATGTCGATTTATTTTAATATTGAGACATAATCAAAACCTTGACCGAATATTTATATTCCTTACCTTAGATCTTTGATCCTTATATTCGTAATTGTAGAAACCTTGATGCCTTTAATCGATTGCTTCCTTGCCTAGAGTCACAGAGATTGGCTATGGAGATTTAACAGGATCAAAAGAAAAGGGTTTTGGCTTAACAATGACAAAGGAGAGGAGAAGAAAATAGAAGAAGAAGAGATGGATTTTGCTTAAAGAGAAATTCGCAAAGAGGGGAGAGAGCAAGGGATTTTCGCTACTTGGAAAAGATGAGAGAAAAAGACCTTGGGTTCTCCTTTTATAGCCAAATTTTTTAGGCCAAGAGTCCTTGACTTGGCCACCACTCTCCTTAAGATAATATTATCTCCTTTATCTAAAAATAAAAGCATTTAATCCATCAATTATCTCCTCGATAATCCAAATTTAAAATCCCTTATTTATCACTTATTAATCAAGTTTTAACCAAATAAAACTCCTCCTCTTAGATTCCCTTGTGCCGTCAACTCCCCACTCATGGAAGCAAAATAAAACTTCTTTTATTTGCTTCCTAGATGACTCAAACTCAGCCCAAAAACCTCTTGCATTTGGGCCATTTCCTAAGGCCTTAGGTGGCATCTTCAGCCACATTTCCAAGTCCGTTATTGGGTCAAATTTCATGTACTTTATATTTTAGGGTCATTTGGCCCTAAGTTCCCTTTGGGCTCCAAAATTCGACATTCGGGGTCATTTTAAGTTTCCAAAAATTTTCGCACTCAGATTTTCCAAGTTTCCAAAATGTTTAGTTTCCTATTTTGGCTTGGTTTCCAAAATGTTTAGTTTCCTATTTTGGTTTGGTTTCCAAAATGTTTAGTTTCCTATTTTGGTTTGGTTTCCAAAATGTTCAAGTTTTGGAAAATGTTCATTTTCCTATTTCCAACATAACATTTCCATGCATTCTCAGGTTTCCAAAAATCACTCCAAATTTATTCCAAAACACATAAAAGATGTCTTTTTGTACAATTAGGCCAAAATGCATAGGCCCTTTTCAGGATGTTACAATTCTACCCCCCTTAAAAATAATTTCGTCCTCGAAATTACTTACTATCGTTCATCCGTACAGTCTAACTCACCACACAACGCTATTGCTGCGCACTCTGATCTTAAAGAACTATCATCCTTTCTAGGCATAATCTCTAAGTTTAAGTCCCTTAGAACTCATTTCTAACGTCGCGATTTAATCTGATTAAGAAGTTTTATGTGTTAAAAAAAAATTTTGTTTCACTTGATTACCCGCGAAGAAATTTTATGAAAAGGAATTTAGGAGTGGTTCTTTCGTATTCATACAAACACACAGTCTTTTCCATTCATCCATTCATTCATCAAACAAGTATGAACTTTCGTTCATTCAGAGAAACGTTGTAGTTTTTGTTGTTGTTTTCCACTACCCGGGGGTATTTTCGTAATTTTGTCCTACAGGGGTATTTTCGTAATTTTTTAGAAGAAAAACATTCCTTGGTGTTTTTGTCAAAAATTATTTGAAAATTTTGAAGTCTTGGGGAAATTTGGAAAGATTCAAAGATACGGGGGTATTTTGATAATTTTTCATAAATCAGGGTAAACTTGTAATTTTAATAAATCAGGGGTATTTTCAAAAGTTGTAAAACTCTGAGGGTTCTTTTCGAGGATTGTTCCTTCAAAAATGGAGATGTTGCAAAAATTTTGATATTCAGGGTCATTTTGGTAATTTTGTAAGTTAGGGGCAATTTTGTAATTTTTCCAAAATCAAGATATTTTGATATTTTGCAAATTAGGGTTTTTGAAATTTTATAACATAATGAAATTTTGGCAAAACTATTGAGTAGTTGGACATCTTATAAACCAAGGGCATTTTTGTAATTTTATCACTAGGGGTATTTTAGTAAATTTGTAAATCAAAAATATTTGGAAAATTTATAAAATATTCTTTTCAAATCAAGAGGGTAATTTAGAAATTTTAAAATTAGGGTTTCGAGAAAAATCGGCTAGTCCCTTTCGGGTTTTAGTTATTGGGTTTAGCAGTGACTAAGTCCTCTTGGTTAGGGTGAAGTTACTACGCACTGGTAGGATTCGAGTAAAGAGGAGGTGAGTCACTAGGGCGCCTAAATGCCAAGCTCTTCTTGAATCCACTCCTAGACATGCGCAACAGATTACCACACCTAGCTCGGTGACTTAATCATGTGTTTGTCTAGTGTATTAAGTCTTATGTATTTGTGTTTGAGTAGACTAATCCTAGGGTTCAAGTTCCTATCATGCTATTCTACGCTCCATTCCTTTTCTACCCTTCTATAATTCACATAATCACACAGATAGCTAGGGGTACTTACCGGTGGATCATGGTTTGAGACTTAGGGGCCATGTCATCATACCTGTCCATTTTCAGAAGTATTTCCACAAAACTCATTTGGGCTTATTTTGAAAACGTTTTGGGCCTTAGCCCACAGGCCGAGAGTTTAAAACTTGGCTCTGATACCAAACTGAAACACCCCACACCCGGCCCACGAGCCTGAATCAGATTTGGTATGTTCCTAAAGTAAACCGGTTTCAAAAAGTTTCGATACTTAGAGAAATTTAAAAAAAAAATATTTAGAAAAATGTTGTTGTGGATTGGGCTTAGGTTGGAACCCGTTTATTTAATCTTGTAAATCCAATTTTTAAAGAGGTGACAAAATAATTTTTAGGGTTTATAACAAAAATATATCACTTTAATTTTAGTTATAATTGGTTCAGTAACATAATAGTAAAAAAATAAAGCAAAGTAAAGAAAATCCTTCGGGCCTTATGGCCTTATTACATCAAGTATAACCCCAAAATAAAATTAAAGGAACTAAAGCAGAAATAAAGTCCAAATTTAAATGGAATCTTCAAATGAGACATGGCCACCTCGTGGTCTCTAGGCCCAATCAAATCCTTGTTCATCACCTGAAAATAATTCCCACAACGGGGTGAGTCAACAGACTCAATGTGCACACAGTACTAACATTCAACAAATCAGGCATACACGTTCATATCAAATTCACATTCATATAAAATAAGTTATGATGCAACCCAAACCCAATCCTAGTGGTCCATCCGCTACACACCACCCGTACCTGCCATTCACACCGTGGGGACTACTAAGTCAACCCTCCATCCGCTACACACCATCGAAGGCAGTCGCCCATATACGTTGTGTCATTAGACACTATATTCAAATAATGTAACCGGAGTTACCAAATTTCAAATAATGTGACCGTAGTCACCATATAACGTTGGTGAGACCGAAGTCAACACCTTCTAACATTGGTGAGACCGAAGTCAACACCTTCAAACGTTGGTGAGACCGAAGACAACACCTTCTAACATTGGTGAGATCGAAGTCAACACCTTCTAACATTGGTGAGACCGAAGTCAACACCTTCAAACGTTGGTGAGACCGAAGTCATCACATTCACTTCCCCTTTCTCAAATAACCCGAATGCCCCAAATTATACATATCATGCATATCATATTTTATTTCACTTTCACATCACTTTTCACATGTTAAATATAACATATTTCGAAATCCTAGTAGGAGTAGGAAAACGTACCTGAGTACTTTGTACCATAATATGGTACTTTAGCCACATTCTTTCATATTCTTACGTATAATCACATAATAAAATAATTGCCATATGAAATATCGAAAGTTAGTGTGCGTACACACCTGATTTGCTTAAAAAGGTTCCTTGAGATCTCGAAAACCCCGATCTAACTTTAGATCTGTTAACTCCTATATTCGGCCATCATATAAGTCACATTAATAAACCTATTTGGCTTAAAACAAAACCAAATCCTAGTAGGATTTGTATTACTTACCTTGTTGTCGAATAGAAAGATTGTAAATCAAATGCCGAAAATTGACAAGATTCTTCCTTAAATCGGCTAGCCACTAAATCGGGTAATTATGTCAGTTTCTAACTTTTGAGTAAATGGAAAATAATACCAATATAACCCTAGGCCGATTGGATCTATGTACTTGCCTTATAGTTTCCAAGTCCCGAAAGTTTCCCTTGTCTTGAATATCTGTCGAAATCCCTATAACTTCATGTCAGATTTATTTTAATATTGAGACATAATCAAAACCTTGACCGAATATTTATATTCCTTACCTTAGATCTTTGATCCTTATATTTGGTAATTGTAGAAACCTTGATGCCTTTAATCGATTGCTTCCTTGCCTAGAGTCACAGAGATTCGGCTATAGAGATTTAACAGGGATCAAAAGAAAAGGGTTTTGGCTTAACAATGACAAAGGAGAGGAGAAGAAAATAGAAGAAGAAGAGATGGATTTTGCTTAAAGAGAAATTCGCAAAGAGGGGAGAGAGCAAGGGATTTTCGGCTACTTGGAAAGATGAGAGAAAAAGACCTTGGGTTCTCCTTTTATAGCCAAATTTGCTAGGCCAAGAGTCCTTGACTTGGCCACCACTCTCCCTTAAGATAATATTATCTCCTTTATCTAAAAATAAAAGCATTTAATCCATCAATTATCTCCTCGGATAATCCAAATTTAAAATCCCTTATTTATCACTTATTAATCAAGTTTTAACCGAAATAAAACTCCTCCTCTTAGATTCCTTGTGCCGTCTAACTCCCCACTCATGGAAGCAAAATAAAACTTCTTTTATTTGCTTCCTAGATGACTCAAACTCAGGCCCAAAACCTCTTGCATTTGGGCCATTTCCTAAGGCCTTAGGTGGCATCTTGAGCCACATTTCCAAGTCCGTTATTGGGTCAAATTTCATGTACTTTATATTTTAGGGTCATTTGGCCCTAAGTTCCCCTTTGGGCTCCAAAATTCGACATTCTGGGGTCATTTTTAAGTTTCCAAAAATTTTTGCGCGGCTCTGTATTTTCCAAGTTTCCAAAATGTTTAGTTTCCTATTTTGGCTTCGTTTCCAAAACGTTTAGTTTCCTATTTTGGTTTGGTTTCCAAAATGTTTAGTTTCCTATTTTGGTTTGGTTTCCAAAATGTTTAGTTTCCTATTTTGGTTTGGTTTCCAAAATGTTCAAGTTTCGGAAAATGTTCATTTTCCTATTTCCAACATAACATTTCCATGCATTCTCAGGTTTCCAAAAATCACTCCAAGTTTATTCCAAAACACATAAAAGATGTCTTTTTGTACAATTAGGCCAAAATGCATAGGCCCTTTTCAGGATGTTACAGTCGCCACCAACCTTTTTTAATGAGGTGTGATCGGGCCACCTCGTAAAATAGTTGTTTTTAATAAATAGTTTGATTTATCAAAATAACGATTTTAGTCTTTGAAATCCAAAAAATAAGTTCGGGAGTCGGTTACGCATGAGGAAGGGTTAGCACCCTCGATACGCCCAAAATTGGTACCAAATTGATTGATCAAAAAAAAAAGTCCTCTGTACAATGGTTTTAAAATCAGCCTTTAAAGCCTTTCTTTTACAAGAATTCTTTCCCTTTTCTGTCTTGTCTTTGTTTAATGGCTTTGCTTTGGGCGGTGGCGAGGGCGGTGCTGCAGACGCCGTCAGACTGGTGGCTAGTCAGAAGGCCAGGGGTCAGAAGGCAGATGCCCTAGGTGCGGCGCCACTTGTGGTAGGGTTATTGTTCTACTGATTTTGGGTTTGTAATGGGCTAATTGGGCTTTTGTTGGGTTGGGTCTATAATTGGGTAGGTTTTAGTGGGCTGCTGGGTTTTAGTTGGTTAATGGGTTAGGAGGGTTTGGTTTTGGTTGGGACTGAAATGGGCCCGGGCAATTTGGGCTTCGTACAGCTGCCTCTCTTTGCTTATTGTCGAGTAACGAGAATAGAGCAAAGACTTAAAGAAGCCCAATGTTGCCTGGTCTCGCCGAGTCTTGACTTCTTAGGTGCTCTTCTTCAGGTAGCGTCGCTCCTGTCCACCGCATCTTGTTGCTTTGATCCACTTCACTATAACCTTGAAAAATGAGATTTGTAGTGACCTGTTCTACTGCAACTTCAGGAAGATAAGATCTTCTGTCTTCGATTTACCTCCTGCAACTTCAGGAATGTCAAATCTACTATCCTCAATCTGATCCCTGCAAACTCAGGGATCACTAGACTGATGTCCTCGATCTGCTTCCTGCAACTTCAGGAATGTCAAATCTGCTTTCTTCAACTGATCCCCGCAAACTCATGGATCACCGATCGATGTATTCGATCCGCTTCGCAACTTCGTGAATGTCAAATCCGCTTTCTTCAACTGATCCCTACAAACTCGTGGATCACCGACCGATGTATTCGATCCGCTTCAGTAACCCGGGAAGGTCAAATCTGCTATCTTCAATCGATCTCGCAAACTCAAGGACAACCAGGTCGATATCTTTGATCCGCTTCGCAACTTCAAGAAGGTCAAATCGCTATCTTCAATCGATCCTCGCGAACTCAAGGACCACCAGACTGATATCTTCGATCTGCTTCCTGCAACTTCAAGAAGGTCAAATTTGCTATCTTCAATCTAATCCCTACAAACTCAGGGACCACCAGAATAATATCTTCGATCTGCTTCCTGCAACTTCAAGAAGGTCAAATTCGCTATCTTCAATCTGATCCCTGGAAACTTAGGGACCACCAGACTGATGTCTTCGATCTGCTTCCTGTAACTTCAAGAATGTCAAATCTGCTTTCTTCAATCTGATCCCTACAAACTCAGGGATCACCAGACTGATTTCTTTGATTTACTTCTTACTCCATGGGAACTTCGAGGAAATAAGAATTCAGGGAGAAGAGATTTGTAGTCTCTATCTTCTCTACCGAAACTTCAAAGAAATAAGAACTTATCCTCATTGTTAACTCAGGGAGATGGGATTTGTAATCTCAACCTACTCCACAAAAACTTCGAGGAAATAAGAATCCAGGGAGAAGAGATTTGTAATCTCCATCTTCTCTTACTGAAACTTTAAAGAATTAAGGATGTAACCTCATTGTTAACTCAGAGAGACAGGATTTGTAATCTCAACCTACTCCACGGGAACTTCGAGGAAATAAGAATTTAGGGAGAAGAGATTTGTAATATCCATATTCTCTTACTGAAACTTCAAAGAATTAAGGATGTAACCTCATTGTTAACTCAGGGAGACGGGATTTGTATTCTCAACCTACTCCACGGGAACTTCGAGGAAATAAGAATTCAGGGAGAAGAGATTTGTAATCTCTATCTTCTCTTACTGAAACTTCAAAGAATTAAGGATGTAACCTCATTGTTAACTCAGGGAGATGGGATTTGTAATCTCAACCTACTCCATGGGAACTTCGAGGAAATAAGAATTCAGAGAGAAAAGATTTGTAATCTCTATTTTCTCTTCTTGAAACTTCAAAGGAATAATGATTGATTCTCATTGTTAACTCAGGGAGACGGGATTTGTAATCTCAACCTACTCCACTGGAACGTCAAGGAAATGAGAATTCAGAACTTTTCAATTTGCTTCCTTACTATCTTCAAGAAGACTTCAATCTTCAGTCTGCTCCCCTACCATCTCGAAGGAACAAAATCTGAACTTTCCAATTTACTTCCTTACTATCTTTAGGAAAACTTTAATCTTCAGTCTGCTCCACTACAATCTTGAGGGAACGAAATCTGAACTTTCCAATGTGCTTCCTTACTATCTTCAGGAAGACTTCAATCTTCAGTCTGCTCCACTATCATCTCGAGGGAACAAAATCTGAACTTCAATATCGTTACACCATTTTTTGAGGAACCTATCCTGTAGAATTAATTTTATGTGCTTATGCTTATGCAAATGATGAGGATGCTATGATCAAAATGACTCAAATCCTCCTAACTACATGCGTTATGGACGACACTTTCATGAATGCAGAATGTCATGAGAATGGTCTTTTTACAATAATTAGGATGCAATGATCAGAATGAATCGAATGCTTCTAACTAAATGACAATGGATGACATTTGCATGGATGCAAAATGTTATGAGAATGATCCTCTGTTAAATGTATAATGATTAGGATGCATTGGATGATATTTGCATGAATGCAGAATGTCATGAGAATGGTCTTTTTATGATTATTAGGATGCAATGAGTCGAATGCTCCTAGCTAAACGTGCTTTGAAATGATGTATGAATGCAAAATGAAATGATCCCTTTTTAAATGCTTAGGTTCATCATTGCTCGTAGTTCATTAAGGTTCTATCACTGATACGTTATCATGCTTTCTCGTTCAGCCAGTATCTTCGATAGAAAACCCAAAAAACGATCATATTCTGCTCAACAAGCTTGCCCCGCCGTGATTTTAGAGTCCCTTCCACTGTACCTTCTGGGGCATAAAGTTTGCATCTCTCACTGTGACTTTAAGAGAATAACATTTGGTTTCTTCTATCCATCCTGCTGTAACTCCAAGGTATAGGATCAATTTGATCTATTACACCATTCACTGGTGTAATGACCAGATGTGTAGGCCTGATATGTACATGAATGCAGAGTATCATTTTTCTTTTCTAGAGAATGATCCCTTTGTACTGCTGGGTTGACATTGCTCGTTATCTGTCAAGGTTGTATCACCGGCGAAATGTATTATCTTTTTGTTCAACCAATAAAAGGCCCAAAGAGATAATCATCTTTCTCCAATATTTCCAAACCTTAAGCTAAGTGAGTTTTAACCAATAGTCTTGTTTCAAGTCCTTGTATTATTCAGAAGCTTCCAGAGTAATATGCAAAACTCCTTTTATGAAAATATTATTAGTCCACAAATCGTTATTTCAATGCAAAATGCCTGAAAAAGATTCTAACAATGGACAAAAAAAGAAATTGATTGGGAGCATAGCTCGAAACAAACAAGTTAATCAAAGCTATCAAATGCAATTAAGAAGGAAGTTTATCTGTGGTGTTTTGAAAGGAATAAAATAACCACAAGTAACAAAAATGGGTAAAATAAAAACTAAGTGCCCCAGATATCGCAGATTGAGCTTCTCTGTTCCAACTTCTTGAGGACCATTTTGAGCTTAATATGTGTTTAGGGGATCCAGAGTACTTTGTCGATGCCCCAAGACGTAACATACTTCTTCGAGCGTAGCAAGACTACTGTATGCCCTACTTTCGATCAAAATTTTGAGCTGCCCTTCTCGGGTTTTCAACTCAATCACTCTTTGGTCTCAAAGCGCCCTTTGCGGGTTTTTGCCTTGGCCTCTCCTTTTTTCTTTTTTTCTCTTTTTTTCCTTTTTTGTGTTTTTCGTTCTTTGTGTTTTTTTGTGTTTTTTTTTTCTTCTGGAAAATTTTTTTATTGAATTTGAACTCACCGGATTGGGCAAGTCCTTGCCATCCATCTTGGTTAACACCCATTTTTCCCTAGAACATGCCTTTTTTGTTGTATAAGGCATTTCTTTTTTCTTTGGAGTTCTTTTGGATAAGAAGAATCTTTCTTAATGCTAAGTCCTCTTCCTGAAATTCTCTTGAGCGAACCTTTTTGTCATAAGCCCGTGTCATCCGTTTTTGGTAAATTTGACCATGCTGAATACTTTCAATCAAGCTTACTGGAGGCATTCTGCTTCATCTAATTCAATCCAAGCTTGGGGAAAAGGAATCTTATCTTCCAACAATTGTTTCCCTTTCATAAACCAATGGGAAAGATGCCCCGGTAAAAGTCCTGGCCAATGTTCAAAGAACTTAAAGGGTAAATGGTAACTTCTCTATGCCAACCTTTACAAGTCTCAGTCATTTTGTCAAGAAAAATCTTGAATTTTTTTTTTGTTAAATTTGAATTTGATGACTGCCGACTTTGTAATTTTGGCATATGAAAAGACCTTCACCCGCTCAGTGAGGTAACTAACGACCATGAATATGAATCAATGTTGACTAAAAGCTTTTGAGGAGACTGGATTGTTAACATCCATGCTTCATATAGGGAAAATGGAGAAGGCACAGTCTTCCTCGACTTGGCATTTTATGGTATAACAGATGCAATTTCCCTTTCTTGGTGAACTAATAGCCCGAGCCTCTTGATTAGCTAGGATGTTGTAAAACATGGGTTCTTTAAAACCCAACCTTAACAGCATACCCATGTTTTAGTAGTTTGGCATGCCTTGATATGATCGTGTGAAAACATCTTAAATTCCTAAAAACAGCTCAATGATGCCTTGCCTTATTCCTACGAGGAGTTACGCTTCCATCTTCATCCCCTTCGTTAGTTCATAGCGTCTGCTGACACTTCATAAGGTAGGATCTACCATTGGGGAAGTAAGTTGCAATCTTTGTCATCTTCAAAGTCCTTAGATCCCTCTAGATACATATCTCACTAAAAAGGGAGTCAGTAATAGCGTCGCTCATGTCATTGATATCTGGGGAACCATTGTGGGTGAAAAGGAAAAAAATCCAAAGAATAAATGATCCTAAGGATGATTATTCGTATGATATGGCCATGAGTGAAAAATATTCAGTATGAAATGTAAAGAATGAAAATATTTACTTAGAAAGATGTATTTTATTGAAATAAAAATTCTGGACACAAGCCTACTTCGCAAAAGGACTCTTATTGCCTCTAGGCTTAAAGCAACAAGTGTGTTTTGCACATTACTCTAGATTAGCTTTAAAAATACATGTTTCTTCCACAGTCTCATTGTTCAAAACACTCCCAAGTACATAAAGGCAGGTGCTCGAAAAACTTTTATTCCTCGGTTCTCTTCGGGTACACCATTGGCGTTCTGATCCCCTGATTTCTAGGTTTCTAATGACTTCTTTTAAGGAAACGCAACTCTCCGCCTTCAGTTTCAATTACCAACGCTCGTCATCGAACTTCACAATACCCATGTTGATGAGATTTTCCACCAATTTCTTGAAAGTAAGGCAATTTTCTATCGAATGGCCTGTGATCCCGGCGTGGTACTCACACTGAGTGTTTGGGTCATACCATTTTGGGTATGGAGGTTGCATCGGTTTTGGATATTGGGGGGACACAATATGTGCATCAAATAAACTTTGATACAACTCCTTATACGTCACAAGGATTGACGTGAATTGGAGTTTTTCAATGTTTTTCCTTGTGCGAGATTCTTTCCTTGATGAACCTTGATACTCAGTAGTCACCATTTTTGGCTGATTAACGGTAATTAACTTTGGGTCCCCCATGTTTGTATTATTCACCTCGTCATCCTTTTTTCTAGGAGCAGACCTTCTAGTGCTTTCTCCTGCCTTGATCTTGCCACCCCTTGTGGCATGTTCGATCATCTCTCCTGCCATTACTATGTCGGCAAAGCTTTTAGTCGTACTCCCTATCATATGAGTTATGAAAGGAGCCTTCAGGGTGTTGATGAAGAGCATGGTAGTTTCTTTTTCTAAGAGGGGTGGTTGGACCTGCATGGCGACCTCCCTCCACCTTTGCGCATATTGTCTGAAACTCTCATTTTGTCTTTTTTCCATGCTTTGCAAAGTAATTCTATCCGGTGCCATGTCCGTGACATGATTGTATTGATTCGTAAAGGCTTGGGCTAGGTCTCTCCAAGAACTAATTTCGGTACGGCTCAACTGATTATACCATTTAGATATTGCTCCCGCCAGACTGTCCTGGAAGCAATGAATTAGCAGCTGGTCATTGTTAACATACCCAGTCATTCTCTGGCAAAACATAGTTATGTGAGCCTCGGGGAAAGTAGTCCCATTGTATTTTTCAAATTCAGGCATTTTAAACTTTGGCGGAAGTACCAAGTCCGGGACCAAACTTAAGTCCTTAGCGTCTACCCCGTGACGGTAGTCAGCAGTCTCTATTTCTTTAAACTTCTCTTCTAACCACTTGCAATGGTCCTCAAGTTGCCTTGGTAGGTCGATTCTTGCTTGGTCTATTTCTGCCATTTCGTCAGGACCACAGGGTTAGCTGGACTATCTCCTGGGTTAGTACCTGAGCCAGTTTGAAAGTTCGTGGGCAGTCTAGTATCAGTTTGCCCCTGTTGAGGCCGAATCGTGACAGATGGCCTTTGGGGATACTCTTCACGCTGTGTTGGCACATGTGGTGGGGTAAAACCCAAAGGAATGCCTTCACTTTCTTCCCCTGTAATTGCCATGGGACCTTTAACTTTGTCTATTGCCCCACTCAACATTTGGGCCATTTGAGCCATCGTGCTCTTTTGAGCCTCCAACATCTGATCCCTCATCTCTTGTTGGAGTTTTCCCATTTGCTCTTGCATCTGGCCTTGCAGGTCTTTCTGGAATTGTTCAAATCTTTGATCCATTTTCTTTGTCTTGGCACGTGTACTCTAATGGTTCTCAGTTTCCAAATTTCCCTTTTCTCTCTCTCTGTATTAATTTTGACTAATTAGGCTCTCTCTATGGACTTAAATGCATATGACCATAATACCCTTGTAGGGTAAAATGACCGTAATGCCCCTGTAATGTAGAATGACCGTAATGCCCCTGTAGGGTAAAATGACCGTAATACCCCTGTAGGGTAAAATGACCATAATGCCCCTGTAGGGTAGAATGATCGTAATGCCCCTGTACGGTAAATGACTATTTTGCCCCTTGAGAGTAAATGACTAACTTGTGCTATGATTTGACTGTGATTGTATGACTATGATTTGATTGACTTAACTGTGAATGATATGATGATTTGTGGGCCAGATCATATTTATCCATGGCTGTGTGCCGGTCGTAATTATTGATGACTTTGTGTCGATCATACTCACCCATGGCTGTGTGCCGGTTATATTACCATAGCTGATGGCTATGTACCGATCTTATTACAATTACCGATGGCTATATGCCAATTCTAAGACTGTTACTGAAGGCTTAAAGCCGCATATATACTAGCAACTTTGCTGCGATTTCGGTTAGTGCTGCAACCGGTGCTAACATTGTAAGTGTAGGGATGGAATGGGTGATTTATTCCCCACAGGTAGTGCAGGGTTGGATGGGTTTGCATGCATCATGCATCATTCATACTGAGGCTGTTACTGTGATGGGCTAGGCCCAATTGATTCTGTTATGGGCTGTGACCCAAATGACATTATTTTGGGCTTTGGCCCACATATACTCTGAACTGACCTGTACTGTTCTATTAAAGGGCTCAGGCCCAAACTGATTCTGTTTTTGTATACTGACTGTTTCTTTAATAAGGGGATTACACACTGAGTTTTTCATAAACTCACCCCGTTTTTAACCTTTCAGGTAATCCTCAGCGTTAGATGGTTTGGAGCTTCGAAGGACTCGGAGAGGGCCATACAACTGCACATGTTTTATTCTGTTTTGCTCATCTACTTAAGCACTTTGATTTTGATTTGGGTTGTAACAAGGCCTCTATAATTTCTGGATTTTAAATTTGGGATTTTATGGACAGTGATTTATATCTGCTACAAGTAGAACACGATTTTCCAAAACAATAACTATTTTCAAACACTACATTTCCTCAACTCAATTTTTAAATATCACGTTTTCTTAAATCATTTGTTTTAAATTAAGCTTCCGCAATAAATAACGTTTTAAAGGGAATAACTTTTTAATAAACCACGATTGAAAATAAACAAATGCAAACTAAGGTTTTGCACAAGTTTTAAATGGAAAGAAGTTTTAAATTTCAAGAAAGGTTTTCAATGAAAACATGGTTTTCATAAAACACTTCAATGTGACACACCAGATTCAGTCATAACATTTAGGCCGGGTTTAGAGTGTTATAGTGTCCGAGCTAGAAACACCGTGCCATCATCAATGTTTATAACCTAAGCATAATCGTAACTTTTAAACCTTATAAACAAAAGCTATAACCAGCAAAATGTCTAGAAAATAACATGTTCATAAATAAGTCATCATATTGCCTTTTCCCCCAAAACGTAAATAAATAAAGAACACTTACAGAATAACACAAAATTAGCTTGGATCATTTTCTCGAAAAACCATATGGCTCACACCGGTACACAACTAGTCTGCAATGGGTAAAGAAGGGAGTGGGTGAGCTTAACAAGCTCAGTGAATGATTAGAATAACCATATCGCAAATGTGTCATCATGTATCATCAAGGCAACCATTTATAAGTACAACTACAATAGTCTTATGTCTAGTATCATAGAGTACCTATCCATGCAATATCTACTGGTTCATCTACACAATGTTTACATACTCATGCAAACATATATCATGTAACACACATATTTAATCAAGCATATATCACATTTCACAATATAGCTTGTACTTCATTAAGCATACAACATGTTCCTCATAGTTACATATAATATGATAGATTGACAATTGAGTTATGAAACATATAGTGAGCTTTATCATCACACATCAGATACACGAATCTCCAACACACCAAACATAGACTTATAGAGTCAAACATGTCCAAAAGTGTAGCATAAAAATAACACTCTCCTTATTTCGCCTCACATGTCCCGTTGAATGGAGCTTAGCTCACATTCCCTTATTCCTCCAACATATCCCAGGGCCTTAACACCCAAAATCATTGTACATATAACTGAGTACTCACAATCCTATGGCATGCCAACTATATCCAATGGTTTCAAAGTTACAAGGCCAAAATTTTTTAAATAAAAAACATAACACTTACCGATTATCGGTGCACTATCACTGCATGTTAGCATCTTTTATAAAATAGTATCACTGTCATATAACATATACATCATGTATACATTTGCACCTTTCACAATAGTTACCATATCTATGTATACATTCGAGCTTCTCATCGCCATGCACAATTTCATAATCATATAAGCACAAAACCACAAAACAAATATAGATACAAGAAAACTTACACTCAAAATTTAGAATAGGGGTTTAGGCTACTACTAAATTCCTAAATGACACATGACTCGTGTCTACGAGTAGTGATTCCAAACACTCACCACTAGGCTTTCACCGAGAAGCCAAAAGCTCAAACTAGTTCTTCCTTTAACTTGTAGAAGGCTCCAATGAATCCAAGGCTTTATACATATTAACCATACAAAATTCAAAATCATATAGTAGCCAAGGACTTATTTAAACCAACTAAAACATCAACATATTCTAAGTTTTCATTGAACCAGAATTTAACATAACAAACTTAGAATGCTCAAAACTTAGTCTACGATCAACCTTTTCACCTAAAACAAATTTTGTTCACTTAATTAGTCATCTACGCCTAATCCTTAACCTTTAAACAACTAAAAAAAATACCCAATTCATGGTATCAAAATTTTTTGACATATTTTCGGTAATTTTCAAAAAATTCATTAAAATGTAATAAATCATTAATGAAACTTAAAGGTAAGCTTAGAAACCTTCTAATCATGACAAAACAAGTTGAAAAACACTTTGAAACCATGTTTTTACTCAAAATCTCGAAATCCACCATTAATGTCCCAATTTTTGACTTTTATTAAAAACTTACAATTCATTGGCTAATACTTCAATTTTAAGGACTAGATATCATGAAAAACTCATAATAATTCGAAACATGACCTTTGATGGAAGATTAAATGAGTTTTGATGCAAATATGAAAAAACCCACTTTTGGAGAAGATGATGAAATCTATGGAGTTTTGGGTGTTTTTAAAGTGATTCTGAGTGTTTAAGGCTTGGGTGTTCAGAGAAATCAAAAGCTTATAGTTTGGAAATCAAAATTGAGTGGTTTAGTGTTGGGAGTATGAATGACAGCAACAAGAGAGAAGAGAGGATGAAACTAATGTGAATCTGCTATGGGGGAAAATAGGTTGAAATTTTAAAATTTGGAATAATTACATATTAAAAACTCTCAATTTTGCCATTTTTAGAAATCAGTCCCTAAACCCAAATTGAAAGACTTTTAAAACATATTTTCAAAAATTGGTTTAACAGCTAAGCTGCCATAGTCGAATATAATTTTGATTTACCATGCTACTAAAATCCGAGCACTGTAAGGCCAAATTTCCTAAAATATCCCTAAAACTCGTAAGCCTTATTTTGGGGTGTTACATGCAAATTGATTCTTTAATTAACCTTAGGGGTCAAATGAGGCCAAAGGGTGAGCTAATGCACATTGTGAGTGTGCAGGAGACCTTTAGAAGGCATATTAAATTGATATTGGTTGCTACGTCACAACACGAAATGACCGATGTCATAACATAATGAGTAGAATAGAAAAACCTTAAGACTGCCTTCAATGTCGCGACACAGCTTGAGGGTGTCCCAAAAGAAGTACTGGCTGCATTGTCACGGCACAAGTCCTAGTGTGTCGCGACATCGACTCTAGGACAGAAATTAAATACGTAGTGGCGCTTTGGTCTACACAGTCGAATTTAATGCTCGGGAACGTCAGCTAACCTAGGGTTAAGGATGATAGCCACTTGAAAGCTATAAATAGACTCCTTTGTCACATGTTATAAACACCATTCCTTTAGCCTAAATTGTAACACCCTTAACCCGTAACCGTCGCTTGTTTAGGAAGGCGTTACTAGATAATCAAAAATTTTTATGGACAATTCATAATTTAATCTGACAAATCACATCAAAGTGTCCCTAGAATAGGTCAACGAGACCTTAAACATGCTTTAGAATAGGGTTGGGACTGAACCGAACACATACGAAAGTTCTCAGAAATTTAAAAATTTTTCTAAGTTACAAAGGTCACATGCCCGTGTGGGCAGGCCGTGTGCCTCCCACGGCCTCAGACACGCCCGTGTGTTTAAGCCGTGTCAAAACAGGTCATACATACTAACTTGTCTCCATGGCCAGTCACACGCCCGTGTGTCTAGCCCATGGTCGAGCCTGACTTGTTTCGAATTACAACCACAAGAGACACGGTCGAGCCACAAGCCCGTGTGCTCAACCGTGTGGGTAAATATAGGCCATTTGCAAGGCCAAAATGCCACCCACACTTGGGTCATTCTTTCATGCACATTTAAGCATCATCCTGTACACCTTTGGCAACCAAAACACATCCAATTGTACCCATATCTACTCAATTATGAGCCTAACAACCATACCAAAATTAATAGCTATTTAACTCAACATAACCACAAGCACTTCAAGACAAATTCATCACAAACTTATCATCAATAATGTGCTAGTTATTCATCAATAAACTTACCATTCATATGACCATTTCATTTACTATTAAGCTATATCAAAACTAGCATCATAGAACATAAATAACCATTTAAAACTCAACCATTTAACTAGCCAAATAACATGGATATACACATATTTCAAACATAACTCAAGGTAACTAGCCTATACATGCCATATTTAGCTATATACACATTTTCAAATGTACCAAAATATGATTGAGTAGTGTGATGATGAACCTTGACGGTCCTTGAGCCTTTCGGTAGCTTCGACGATCTATAAAATAGAGTAAACATATACAAAGTAAGCTTTCCAAAAGCTTAGTAAGCCATATACAAATAAACTTAACATATAATCAATTAAAATCATGGAAAAATCAATTTCATAAACATATCTTCATTTCAAACACATAGATTTCTCTTTGGCTCAATTGGATTTCCATTGCTTACCAACATATCATATCTCAAGCAACTCTTTTTCTCATATAACAAACAAACACATATATCACACTTCGTTCAAAGTATCTATGTACATATTAACTTACCTTTCATGCTTATTCAAAGCATATACATTGAACATACCTGAAACGAATATACAACTCACATAGTCATTCATTTCTTGGACTTACCCTGAAACACCCCAAACTCGACCCACAAGTTTTGATCGGATTTGATATGTTCCTCGAGTAAAACTTCAATTAAATCTCGTTTTGTTTATTAAGAAAATATGATGGTTTCGTATAAAATAGATTAGCTTAGTGATCGTGTTGAAAATCGTATTGTTAAATAAGTTTGTATCTTCTTAAAACGTTATCTTTATGAGAAAGATTATAAGTTAAAAGAAAACCAAATTTAAAACTTATTATTATTGTGAAAACCATATGTGTTTAGATGTCAAAACAGTTTAAGTTATTTTTTGAAATCATTTAATTATTTAGTAAATATTTGATCGTAGCAGATTAAAAATCTAAAACATAAAAAAAAAATAGTATATAGCGGCCTTATTACAAAAAATAACCCAAAATAAATCCAGAATAATAAAAATAAACGTAGTGGGTTTAATTAAAAGAAAATCTGAAATACTGAGTTGAGCAATGGCCACCACATAGTCCTCACTGATCCGATCCATCACGCTAAGCGTCACCTGAAAAGATAACCCACGAGGGGTGAGTCAATAGACTCAATGTGTAACATAACACTAAAAACCCAATCGATCATAGCCATAAAGCCCATTTAAATCACATTTAGCCATAAGCCCATAATATAGCAAATTAGATAATAACAGATTAAATCACATGTACATATATAATGAAATGCAATCCCGAGCCCACCTAGATATCCATTCGCTACACACCACCCATACCTACCAATCACACCGTGGGGATTACTAAATCGACCCTCCATCTGCTACACACCATCGAAGGTAGTCACTGCAGTCCACTACACATCGCCCTTATAAAATGTGGCATGGCCACCGGATAATTGTGACAGAGTCACCGGATTCATAATATGTGACCGAAGTCACCAGATTCATAATATTGTGACCGAAGTCACCGGATACATAATATTGTGATCAAAATCACCGGATAATGTGGTAAAAACCACCGGAACACTTCCCCTTTATCAATATCACCCATATGCCCATGCAATAAACATATTATTTCGATATCATGCCATATACCCCCAAAATCATAACGGAATCATACACATTTCATATTCATGCTTATAGCATTATTAACGAAGTATTAGGGGTAAACATACCTGAATACCATGTACCACTGAATGGTACCCGCAACCATTATCATACATATTTTTCTTAACACATGTAAATCATTAATATTATCAATCTATTAGAAATTTAGTGTAGTGCTACACACCTTATAGCAGTGAGAACTATGCTTTCCTGCTCGTCGATACCTAATTATTTATCACGCTTGATTAGAACACTAATACTTATAAAACTATACAATTGATAAGTAATCTAAATCCTTACCCTCGAAATCTCGAACAACAACAATATGTGATTTCTCTCCGATTGATGGTTCATAACCCGATGAAGAACTACGAACAAACAATGGCTCGGGTGTACGTACGATTTCAAATAATCGATTTTCACTTGAAGAGGGTCCACAACCTGATGGACAGTCTCGGATTCCCGATACAGCCCTTCGTTTGAAATTTAAGGGTATAGCAGAACCACCCCTCTTCCAAACACTATTTACCGCTCTTTTCGAACCTATTTTGTCTGCACCAAAATCTTACGTTCACGAAAAAATAATAATCGAGCGATAGAGTCCCCTAAAACGAAATCGATTAGTAGTCTATCTAAAACGATATAACAAGTAATATAAAAATCCTTACCTTGAATAATTTAAATCCCGAATGATTTCTCCTTAATCGTTGGCTACAAAAAGAATCCCGAAATCCTCCTTCAAGGTTTCGGCCAAAGAGGATTAAAGGATTAGAATCTTGATTTTTTTGACAATAAAAGAAAGATAAAGGAAAGATATCAGTCTAGAAGAGATTCTTACCGGAAAGAATGACCAAAACGCAAATGGTCAAAAACTTCAAGGAATCGACAAAAAGAACATGAAGTGGAGAAATCGGTTCAATGAGAAAGATGATAGGCTTTTAGTGCTTAGTAGCAATCAGTTTCAATGGGTGACAAAGAAGTGGAACTTTCGGCTATAGGAGAGAATAGCAAAGGGTTATAGGTTCGGTTTTAACAAAATAGAAAGAAAAGAAGAGAAAGGAAAAGTAAAAGAAAAGAAGAAATGATCAAAGAGGCTAAATGGTTTCAGTTATGGAAGAAATTGAACAAAGAAAAAGTTTTTGATAATGGTGCACATTCGGTCAAGTAAGAAAAAGAATGAAAGAAAAATGCCTTCAAAAGTAGTAATATTTCGGTACCAAAAAGAAAGAAAAGCTTGAGAGGAAAAGAAGAAAAAGAGATACCAATATGGTCAAAGATGGTAGCCAAAACAAAACAAAATTTTCACCTAATGCCAATGACAAATTCGGCTAAGGAGAAAGATTTTGGAGAAAAGGGAAAAGATGCACAAAATGCTAAGAATTTGGCCAACTATCCTCCCCCTAATCCCATACAATATTCGGCCAACCCCCCTAGCCACCTATGCCGTCCACATTCATGGTCAAAATGACCATGAAAAATTTCCAAAACATCATCCATTCATCAAGCCTTATGTCCTCTTATCCTTCCATAGCACCTTGATTCCATACCTTAACTAATAACTTGCCTTTTTCCTTTAGTCTACTATCCAAAAATGAAAGAAAATCCATCCATGCAAAAAATAGAGCTTGACCGACACAATAGGAAAGAGAACAAAAAATAAGTATCCTTCCAATTGTCAACCAAGGGATTCGAACCTCTCCCCTCATGCATTCACCCATGCGCCAACACCACTTTGCCAATTGACTTGTTGTGATTAAAACCTCATACCAATTTTTCTTAAGGCCAATCTTGCTTAGCTCCCCTTTTAAGACTAAAAAAAAAAATCTAATATTTTTCTAAAGCATTCTCCTACATTCTAAAATTCCCGAAGTCCTCAAAACACATACAATCAGCACACAACATATCACTGCACGCATTCAAGCGAAAAAAATTCATAACCCTTAAATCTTAGATATTACAGTTCTACCCTCCTTAAAAATAATTTCAACCTCGAAATTACCTGACTAGAATAAGTGAGGGTATTGTTGTCGCATTACTTCCTCCGGCTCCCATGAAGCTTCTTCCGATCTATGATTACGCCATAACACTTTGACGAGAGGAGCTGATTTCCTCCGTAACACCTTCACATCCCATTCTAGAATCTGAATCAGCTCTTCCTCGTAGGACAAATCTGGTCGTAGTTCCACCTCCTCAACTGGCACTACATGAGATGGATCCGATCAGTAATGACGTAACATCGAAACATGGAACACATCGTGCATTTGCTTCAACTCCGAAGGTAACTCTAACTAATATGCCACTGGTCTAACTAGCTTCAAAACCCAATAAGGTCCTATAAACCTGGGACTTAACTTCCCTTTACGACCAAATCTCATCACCTTCTTCCAAGGTGAAACCTTTAGGAACACTTGATCCCCCATAGAAAACTCTATTTCTTTCCGCTTAAGACCAGGCCACCAAAACTGATCCCGTAAATCTCGGTATAACTTACTTCCTCCAGGATGCATAGCATAATGGCTACCATGCGACTCCTGAAGAATCCTTTGCCTCAACTCCTGATCCTTCGGCATACAGACTTTACCCTTGAAACACAATACTCCATCGCTGTTAACACCATAATCTTTCAGCTCCCTATTCTGCACCTACCGTAGCTTAGCACTTAGATCATCGTCTACAAACTGTCTTTCTTTCACTTGTCTCAACCACGTCGGCTTTACTTGTAATTCTGCTAGTAAGCTTCCGTCGTCATAAAGACTAAGATGTACAAACATCGCTCTTAGATCTGACACCACTTTCTGACTTAAAGCGTCTGCCACCACATTCGCCTTGCCCGGATGGTACTCTATAGAACAGTCGTAGTCTTTCAACAACTCCACCCACCTTCGCTGTCTCAAGTTCAGCTCCTTTTGAGTTAGCAGATATTTCAGACTCTTGTGGTCCGTATATATCACTGACTTTTCCCTATATAAATAATGCCTCCATACCTTAAGAGCAAAGACTATCGCTGCCAATTCCAAGTCATGCGTCGGATAGTTAACCTCGTGTGGTCTTAATTGTCGAGACGCATAAGTAACCACCTTCCCGTCTTGCATCAAAACACATCCCAATCTAGTGTGAGACGCATCACAATACACCACGAAATCCTTCCCTACCTCAGGCTGAATCAAAATCGAAGCTTCAGTCAAAACCCTCTTAAGCTTCTCAAAGCTCTCTTGCTACTTATCTGCCCATATGAAAGGTACCTCCTTTCCCAACAATTTCGTTAAAGGTGCAGCTATCGATGAAAATCCTTCGACGAATCTTCTGTAGTAGCCTGCTAATCCTAAGAAACTACGAACCTCAGTTACGGTCTTAGGTGGTTTCCAATCTAATACTGCCTCAATCTTCCGAGGATCCACCCTTATCCCTTCTGCAGACACCACATGGCCTAAAAACGCAACTTTTTCAGCCAAAATTCGCACTTGCTGAATTTGGCATAAAGCTTCTTCTCCCTTAACACTTGCAACACTATCCGGAGATGCTCATCATGCTCTATCTCAGATTTGGAATATACTAGGATGTTGTCTATAAACACAACGACGAACTGATTCAAGTAGGGTTGGAAAACTTGATTCATCACATCCATGAATGCAGCTGGGGCGTTCATCAATCTGAACGGCATTACCAAGAATTCATAATGCCCGTATCTTATTTGGAAAGCTGTCTTATGGATATCCGCTTTTTTCACCTTAAGCTGATGATACCCCGACCTTAGATCTATCTTTGAGAATACCGCAGCTCCCTTAAGCTGATCGAACAAGTCGTCGATCCTCGGCAAAGGATACTTGTTCTTGATGGTCAGCTTATTCAACTGCCGGTAATCTATACACATCCTCATCGTTCCGCCCTTCTTCTTTACGAACAAAATTGATGCTCCCCATAGAGACACACTTGGTCGAATAAACCCACGATCCAGCAACTCTTGAATCTGAGCCTTAAGCTCAACCAACTCCTTTGGTGCCATTACATGCGGGCGATGAATCGGCACCGTGCTGTGCAACAAGTCAATCCCAAATTCTACCTTCCGATCCGGAGGTAATCCTAGAAGTTCTTCCGGAAAGACATCCACAAATTCACTCACAGTCCTGACCTCTTCAGCAGTTGATTCCTTAACCTCCAAGGCACTAACCAACATCAGAAAAGCTACACATCCCTTTCTTACCAACTTTTTTGCCTTAAGAGCAGATACCACATTTGATAAGTAATTTCATCTCTCGCCCATCATCATAACTTCTTTGTCATCAATAGCTTTTAATGACATCTGTTTAGCAGCACAATCCACATTCAGACGATATTTCACTAGCCAGTCCATGCCTAAGATCAGGTCAAATTCCCCAAATGGCAATTCCATTAAGTCAGCTGAAAACTGCGTCCCTTGAACTTCTAAAGGCACTTCCTTAAAGAGCTTATCTACTACTACAGTCTGTCCTAAAGGACTAAGCATAGTCATCTTCCTAAGTACAGTCTCAGAGTTCACATGCAGAGTTCCAGATACTTCAATAGCAATGTATGAATGAGTTGACCCTATATCTATCAAAGTAATAAAGGGCAACCCAGAAATAAGGAACGTACCCGTTATAACATCAGGTGCGTCACTATCTTCCCTTCGACGAACTGCATACACCAGACCTGGTTGTCTCGCCTCAGTGCTACCACTGCCTCTGCCTGGGGTCCTACGACCTCTACTAGAACCATTACCTCTGCCATTCGGACCACGACACCTCATCATTCTTTGTTCACCTCTGCCGACTGATTAAAACCACGACTCTTTGGCGGTTCTTATCTGTATTCATCAGACAATCCTTAATCATATGATCCTTGGACCCGCACTTAAAACATCCCCTAGTCTTTTTCCAACATTCTCCCGGGTGCATCTTTCCACACTGAGCACAAGCACGGTACTGTCCCCCCATAGCAACCTGCTGACTTCGTGGCCCATCAACTCTAGGTTTCTTTTGAAAATTCCCGGATGACCGTGAAGACCCAAAGCTCCTCTTATTCTTATTCTGACCTCTGTCCCGATTCTGTCTCTCGGTCCGCTTAACTTCTTCAGCTATCCGTGCCCTGTCCACTAAGACTGTAACGTCTCTTTCTCGGTGCGGAGCAATCAACACTCGCAGCTCATCTCTCAGTCCATCCTTGAATCTGACACACCGCTCATAATCAGTAGTCACAATCCCTCTGGCATACCGGCTAAGCCGCAAAAACTCCGCTTCATACTCAGCTACCGACTTATTTCCTTGCACTAAATTCAAAAATGACTTTCTCTGCGAGTCGATGTAGCTAGCTCCAACGTATTTCCCTTCAAACTTGACCTTAAAATACCCCCAATCCACTCGATCCGCAGGGGTACTCTCCTTGATAGTGAGCCACCACTGGTAGGCCTCATCTCGAAGCAGCGAAATAGCACCTTTCAGTTTTTCTTCAGCAGTGCGTCCAAATCATCCATGATCCTCTCGACTGCCTCTAACCAATACTCTGCTACATTCGGAGCTACCCTAGATACTTCCCTAAAAACCCTAGCTCCATTTGATCTAAGTCTCTCAGCGACTGACTTTCGAGCCCCATTACCCATACTAGCTCCTGCTACTCGCTCTAGAACTCATGACATAACTGCGATATTAAATCATCTCCTCCGGCTTGCTCTTGAAATTACGCCCTACAGTAGGTGGCGGTGCCTCATTTCGAACCACGACTAGATCTAGCGGTTCGACACGACCATTCGCCTCTCGCTTCCACGATGACCACGTCCCCTAGAACTCATGTTTACTTCGCATCTTATCTGTTTTTACGAAAATTTTATGCATTAGAGTCTTTTCACTTCTTGTTTAAAGAAAGTTTTATGCAACAGAGATTTATTCAGTGGTTTTTCCGTAAAAGTACAAACATATACCTAGGGTCCATATCTCTAAAGTACAGCTTCCTAGGCCTATTATTTAGAGTATTATACATCAACATACACAAATAAATTAAAAGAACTTACCTGGCAGACCTGGGCCGAGAACTCGGGTGCCATGCTTCTATAAAACCATTTTAATAAAAAATTTTCAAAAAGTTATTTGGGCCTAATTTTGAAAACGTTGTGGATTCAAAACCCAAGGCCGAGTGTTTATAATTGGGCTCTGATACCAAGTTGAAACACCCCAAACCCGACCCACAAGTTTTGACCAGATTTGATATGTTCCTCGAGTAAAACTTCAATTAAATCTCATTTTGTTTATTAAGAAAATATGATGGTTTCGTATAAAATAGATTAGCTTAGTGATCGTGTTGAAAATCGTATTGTTAAATAAGTTTGTATCTTCTTAAAACGTTATCTTTATGAGAAAGATTATAAGTTAAAAGAAAACCAAATTTAAAACTTTTTATTATTGTGAAAACCATAAGTGTTTAGGTGTCAAAACAATTTAAGTTATTTTTCAAAATCATTTAATTATTTAATAAATATTTGATTGTAGCAGATTAAAAATCTAAAACGTAAAAAAAAAACAGTTTGTAGCGGCCTTATTACAAAAACATAACCCAAAATAAATCCAGAATAATAAAAATAAATGTAGTGGGTTTAATTAAAAGAAAATCTGAAATACTGAGTTGAGCAATGGCCACCACATAGTCCTCACTGACCCGATCCATCACGCTAAGCATCACCTGAAAAGATAACCCACGAGGGGTGAGTCAACAGACTCAATGTGTAACATAACACTAAAAACCCAATCGATCATAGCCATAAAGCCCATTTAAATCACATTTAGCCATAAGCCCATAATATAGTAAATCAGATAATAATAGATTAAATCACATGTACATATATAATGAAATGCAATCCCGAGCCCACCTAGATATCCATTCACTACACACCACCCGTACCTACCAATCACACCGTGGGGATTACTAAATCGACCCTCCATCCGCTACACACCATCGAAGGTAGTCGCTGCAGTCAACTACACATCGCCCTTATAAATTGTGGCATGGCCACCGAATAATTGTGACAGAGTCACCGGATTCATAATATGTGATCGAAGTCACCGGATTCATAATATTGTGACCGAAGTCACCGGATACATAATATTATGATCGAAATCACCGGATAATGTGGTAAAAAACACCGAAACACTTCCCCTTTATCAATATCACCCATATGCCCATGCAATAAGCATATTATTTCGATATCATGCCATATACCCCTAAAATCATAACGGAATCATACGCATTTCATATTCATGCTTACAACATTATTAACGAAGTATTAGGGGTAAACATACACGAATACCATGTACCCTTGAATGGTACCATAACCATTATCATACATATTTTTCTTAACACATGTAAATCATTAATATTATCGATCTATTAGAAATTTAGTGTAGTGCTACACATCTTATAACGATGAGAACTATGCTTTCCGGCTAAATCGATACCTAATTATTTATCACGCTTGATTAGAACACTAATACTTATAAAACTATACAATTGATAAGTAATCTAAATCCTTACCCTCGAATCTCGAACAACAACAATATGCGATTTCTCTCCGATTGATGGTTCATAACCCGATGAAGAACAACGAACAAACAATGGCTTGGGTGTACGTCGACTTCAAATAATTAATTTTAAACTGCAGAGGGTCCACAACCCGATGGAAAGTCTCAATTCCGTCGGCCCTTCATTTGAAATTTGAGGTATAGCGAACCACCCTCTTCCAAACACTATTTACGCTCTTTTCGAACCTATTTTATACGCCCCAAAATCTTACGTTCACGAAAAAATAATAATAATCGGCGATAGAGTCCCCTAAAACGAAATCGATTAGTAGTCCATCTAAAAAGATATAACAAGTAATATAAAAATCCTTACCTTGAATAATTTAAATCTCGAATGATTTCTCCTTAATCGTTGGCTACAAAAAGAATCCTGAAATCCTCCTTCAAGGTTTAGGCCAAAGAGGATAAAAGGATTAGAATCTTGATTTTTTTTGATAATCAAAGAAAGATAAAGGAAAGAGATCAGTCTAGAAGAGATTCCTACCGAAAAGAATGCCCAAAACGCAAATGGTCAAAAACTTCAAGGAATCGACAAAAAGAACATGAAGTGGAGAAATCGGTTCAATGAGAAAGATGATAGGCTTTTAGTGCTTAGTAGCAATCGGTTTCAATGGGTGACAAAGAAGTGGGGGCTATAGGAAAGAATAGCAAAGGGTTATAGGTTCGGTTTTAACAAAATAGAAAGAAAAGAAGAGAAAGGAAAAGTAAAAGAAAAGAAGAAATGATCAAAGAGGCTAAATGGTTTCGGTTATGGAAGAAATTGAACAAAGAAAAAGTTTTTGATAATGGTGCACATTCGGTCAAGTAAGAAAAAGAATGAAAGAAAAATGCCTTCAAAAGTAGTAATATTTCGGTACCAAAAAGAAAGAAAAGCTTGAGAGGAAAAGAAGAAAAAGAGATACCAATATGGTCAAAGATGGTAGTCAAAACAAAACAAAATTTTCACCTAATGCCAATGACAAATTCGGCTAAGGAGAAAGATTTTGGAGAAAAGGGAAAAGATGCACAAAATGCTAAGAATTTGGCCAACTATCCTCCCCCTAATCCCATACAATATTCGGCCAACCCCCCTAGCCACCTATGCCTTCCACATTCATGGTCAAAATGACCATGAAAAATTTCCAAAACTTCATCCATTCATCAAGCCTTATGTCCCCTTATCCTTCCATAACACCTTGATTCCATACCTTAACTAATAACTTGCCTTTTTCCTTTAGTCTACTATCCAAAAATGAAAGAAAATCCATCCATACCAAAAATAGAGCTTGACCGACACAATAGGAAAGAGAACAAAAAATAAGAAGCCTTCCAATTGTCAACCAAGGGATTCGAACCTCTCCCCTCATGCATTCACCCATGCGCCAACACCACTTTGCCAATTGACTTGTTGTGATTAAAACCTCATACCAATTTTTCTTAAGGCCAATCTTGCTTAGCTCCCCTTTTAAGACTAAAAAAAATCTAATATTTTTCTAAAGCATTCTCCTACATTTTAAAATTCCCAAAGTCCTCAAAACACATACAATTAGCACATAACATATCACTGCACGCATTCAAGCAAAAAAAAATTCATAACCCCTAAATCTTGGATATTACATGCCCGTTGAACCGTTCAAAAATCTAATAGAATACTTGGAATGATTGGAATAGTCGTACAATGCCAACATCCCAGACGTGGCCTTACATGGAATCAGATATCGATGCCACAGTCCCAGACAGGGTTTTACACGAATCAATACGATGCCAATGTCCCAGACATGGTCTTACACATAAATCTCATATAGATGCCAACGTCCCAGATCTGGTCTTACATGAAATATCAAATCAATGCGAACGTCCCAGACGTGGTCCTACATGATATTACATATCGGACACCTATGTCATGACATATGCAATCCTATCTATCCCTAGGTTCAAACGGGACTTCTTGGACTTTATCAACTTATCGATATAAATATATCATCGAATTTCATGTACGTGTCATCTCGAGCATTATTCATTGCAAACTAAACTTCATGAATGCATAAATAACTCAATTCAAATACGTTTATTTGTATATCGACTTACCTCAGATTCAATTTAACGGGAACGGACTCGGTTACTCAATTACTTTCAATTTCCCGCGATCTAAGTCTGTTTTGTCCGGTTCTTGATCTATTCATATTCAAATTTAATCCATTTATTCACCAAATCATTCAATTCAATCCAAGAATACACATTTAGGGCAATTTACAAATTAGCCCCTATATTTTCACATTTTGACATTTTAGTCCCTATTTCACAAAATCACAAAATACAAAAAATTTCAATACACCCATGCTTTGCCGAATGTTCATGTAGCTCATACAAGTCCTTACATTTCATTTATTTCACAATTTAGTCCCTCATAATTTTATTTTCACAATTAGTCCTTACATTTCTTGTGGCTATTTTTGTTGAGGGTCCTGGTTGTTTATCGTAAAATGATAGAATAAATGTGTCATCATAGTGAAAAACACATTCCTAAATGCATTCCTTATATTTCCCATATTATTAGTAGTAATAGTGTAACATAATAAGTTAGGGGGTTCTGCATTTCATGTTTACTGTGTGTTTAGCTTGTTCTGCTTACTATTTGAATGTGTTTGGGGGTCTTAGGAAGGCTCAGGTTCAAGCAAAAGTCTTGGTTAAATTTTTGTTTTAGGGCACTTTAGGGGGGAGAGCTTGTAGAAGTAGGTTTTATGTATATTTTTGTGTGGCTGATGACACAAAAAAAGGTGTGGATAGTGGTATGTGATGCTTAGGGAGCAGGGGGGATGATGCCACAAGAGAGCAGTGAGGGTGGAGGTTCGAGTCGCGTATGCCACATTTTAGAGTTTCTTTTTGGCGTCAGGATGGAGAGGTGGTAGATTTTGGCTTGGAGTCTGAAGTGTGGGAGTTGAATGGCTCAAATATTTTGAAAGAGTGGACAAGAGGGATTGTGGGAGGTTTGAATGAGTCAAGGTGGTTGGGGGATTTCAAGTGAGGGGTGGAGAGTGAAAGGTGGAGAAAGTTGTGGGATTTGGTGAGAGGGAGAGTGTGACCGAATTTGGAAAGGTGTGAAGGGTGTGTGGACAGTTTAGCTTGGGTAGGTAAGGGCCAAATTTTTCTTTAGGGGTTTTTGCAAATTGTCCCTTGTTTGTACATATTCGGTCATCTAGAGTGTAGTGCCGAAATTGTTCCCAAATAGGTGCTTGTGATCGTTCTTTTTCATTTTTCTTCCAAATTTGTTCTTATTGACTTGTGAGCATTGCCGAATCTCTTAGTAGCTTCTTCTCCTTCACCCATCTTTTCCTTTTTGTGTCAGTTAAGCCTATTCTGAATTTCCTACTTTCATTTCTTTCTCTTGTGGCCTCAATCTACAACTCAGTTTATTAATATCTTTTCTATACTTTTTCTTTGGCCGAGACTATTCATTCATCTTCTACAAGTTGTAATCATCACCATAACCGAACCCCTTTGATGCCTATTTTAAATCAATTTTTATCCTGTGTATTCATTTTAGCTAAATCTCTGACTGCTATTCTCTTCTTTTCTTCTCCTTAAGTTTCTTTCTCGAGCTGAACCTTTTTTACTTTTGGTGGCTTGTGCCGAATCTTTGGACACCATTCGGCTTCTCCTAATCCAAGGTATGGTACTCTTCTTGTTTTTCAATTTCTTTTCATCTCCCATACTTTTCTTTAGAAACTGACAGCTCACTCTTCCATTAACTAAAGGGGGTTCTCTTTTGTAATAATTTGCCTCACCTTTTAGTAATCTATTTCTTTCATCTCTAATTGCTAGTGGCTGAATATCAGTAAGAGAGGTGTTAAGGTTTCTGTGATTACCGAAGGTTCTTTTCTAAGTAGTCTTGTGGGTTCACATTGGTAACAAAGGTAAGCAATACCCTCTGACTTTATTCGATTGGTTTTCTCTCTGTTGTTTGTTGCCATAATTTGATATCGTTAATAGATAACCGTCGTTTCCATTATAGTACGATATTGATCAAGATTCTTTAATGGATGCGAGTTCCAGTCAATCGAAGGAAGGGGGTAGGCTCGGAGTCTCTGGCCCTAAGTTCAAACGATGTGCAGTGTCAGCCGTTCGAGATTTTCCATCAGGTTGTGGGCTGATTTTGAATCTGAATAGACAGATTGTGGTGGTTTGTAATAGTGGGGGACATTGATTAGGAATATTTAGTTTTTCGCGTTTACAAGTGTGTAATTTCCACACCTTCTTTTGTTTATTATAAAAATTATATGTGTTGTTTGAAAGTCGAAAACTTGGTAATGGCTATTGAGTTACCCTTGGTGGGTAAAATTAGAATACCAGGTTAGTTATTCTCTGATTATGTCCTATAAATATTTTTGTTAGCATGAATATATATGTGCTTTAAATATTCTATGAATGTTGTTATATGTTACTTTCAATTCACTATGATTGCATGTGCATGGGGTTGGGGAATGATAATGATGTAAAGGGGCAGTGTATATCGGTGACTTTGTCACACTATTCCAATGGCTCGGTGCTACATATGTATATTTGTGACTTGGTCACATTGATTCGGTGGCTAGGCCACATCATATCGGCTTTGATGTAATATCTGGATTTATGGCCTATGCATTAATACTAAATTGTATGAGGTAGCATGCCTATGTGTGTTCTGAATTGTGTTGCATGAATTTTGGAAGCTTTAAAGTGTAGTAAATGCCTTAGAAATTATTCAATTTTAAGATTAAAAACGGGAGCTAAGCCTAAAAGGCCTTAAGAAAATTAGTAGGGGAAATATGACACAAGAATGGGCTTGTTTAACTGGCATGAAGGCGCCACTTAGGGCCTTAGAGTGTGACGCCACAAGCAAGGGGAAAGGGCCTAGGTTCGAGTCACAAGGGAAGCAAAAGGAGCTTTTATTTTGCTACAAGGATGAGCAAAGATGGGATGGCATATGGACTCTGGAGGAAGGAAGTATAGATTGGGTTGGAGTGTTAAGGGTTCGGCTAAGGTAGAGTCAAATAAGGGATTTGATAGTGAGAGGAGGAATTAGCCGAATATGGGACTCTCTTAAGGAGATTTTCGGTCAAGGTTAAGAGGTTTATGTTTTTCTTCTTTGTCAAAATTCATTCTTTTCTCATCTCTCTCCATTGAGCCGAAAACCTCTAATTCAACTTGTTCTTTTTCCTTTTCAATTCTTCAAAAGCCAAAAGTGGGATTCTCCTATCCATTGTCAATTCTTCCTTTCCATTCTCGTTAAAACCAAATCCATAACTCTTTATCTATTATTCTCTATAGCCGATTTGATCATAGCATTAAAAGCCGAAAACCCAACACTCTCTTCTTCTTGTCGACATTATAAGTTGGTGAACAAAAACATTTTTGACCACTCCATTCGGTAAGGATCTCTTTTGATTTATCTGTTGTTTTTTTTTCTATTGAAAATCAAGACTCTAATCTCATTAAGGTTCTTGGCCGAAACTATGAAGGAAGTTTCGGGATTTCTGTTGTAGCCGATTCCAAGAAGGGAACTTTTGGGACTTTTAAGATCTAAGGTAAGCTATGGGTGATATTCGGCCAAAGGCCACTTTATAGTGTTTAAGTGTTAGAATCGAATCTAACATATATCTATAGGGATCTCGACATCACCAAGAGCAAGTAGCAATTTCGGGATTCAGATCCATAAGGTAAGTGACTATGTATATTCGGCCAAGGCCTATTTAGCGACTTAGACCTATTTCTTATTTATTCAAAAGCCGAGAACTAATCTGTAAAGTGACTTAGTGCTTGCCAATTGAAAGGAGGAAACATTACAAAGTTTCGGGATTTGATTAGTAGTCAAATCGGCAACAAGGTAAGATTTTGGTTGCGATAATCCTTCGGGATTTGATCATTTGTCCGAATGGCCTTTAGCTAAAATGGTTAGTGTTGACCGAATGTAAGAACTTGAGATCTAGAGGATTAGATTGGGACTTTCAGGATCTCAGTAAACTCACTAAGTAAATCAGGTGTGTAACCCACACTGAATCTTAGTAGATTTACGGATTTAATTTAATATGTGTTAATAAGAATGTGAAAGATATGGCTTAAGGTACCATTCAATGGTACGGTAGATTCAGGTACGTTATTCTCTAAAACTATGTTTACAATGTTACGAATACCTATTATGACACATATGTGAATATTGGTAAGAATGTGAAATAAAGAATAAGGCATGTTATTGCATGATTTGTATGACATGGAGCATATGGGTGATATGTTAAGGGGAAGTGATCTGGTGGTTTTATACCACAATATCTGAATGTGGTGACTTATGTCACGAAATCTGAATGAGGTGACTTGTGTCACAAAATAATTATCTGGTGGCTATGCCACAATATATATAAGGCGATGAGCATGTCGCCTGCAATGACGCCTCGATGATGTGTAGCGGATGGAGGTTGACTTAGTAGTCCCACGGTGTGATGGTTGGTACAGTGATGTGTAGCAGATGGTTATCTAGGCTTGGGTTGGGTTTGCATCATTGACTATATATGTTTATTATGTATGATTTGACATGCCTAAATTGATTGAGACTTGTGTTGGTTGTTACACACTTGAGTCTGCTTTGACTCACCCGTTGTGGGATTATTTTGGTGACACACGGTAATGGACCGGGTCGGCGGGAGCTTAATGGTGGCCATGCTCATTTCGAATTTGTTTCATTTGAATTTTCCATACTTAAGTATTTTGAATTATTTGGGTTTTGTTTTGATGTAATAAGGCCATAAGTATTAAGCAGTTTATGCATGCATTTTAATTATTTTAGTATGATCGATTTTTATTAATTTAAAGTTAAAGTCAATTTTTCTTAAATATAAATATTAAATGTTTTGACACCTAATCAACACTGTTTTAATTTTGAACCCAACCCAAATCAATGGTTCTTCAAAAACACACAAGTGATCTTTTATTTTGGCAAAGTCCAAAAAAAAAAAGTTTTGAATGGTTTTTCTCTAGAAGCATACCAGATCCGATCAGGGCTTGTGGGTCGGGTTTGGGGTGTTTCAACTTGGTATCAGAGCCCAGTTCAAAACTCGGCCTTGAGGGTTTTAGGGCCCAAAATGTTTTCTTTCTTTTGAAAATGGGTTTTACTAAGAAACGAGCAAGTTATTCTGGCATGGCACCTGAGTTTCCGGCCCGATGTCCACCAAGTAAGTACCCTTAACTCCTCTGTGACTTGTATGGGGGAAATCATAGGGACGTGGATTAGTAGATTAGGATATATTAAACCCTAGGATTAGTCTGCTTCAACAGCAAGTTACATAAAACTTAAAGTCTAACCAAACAAACCTGTGTCTAAGTCGTTGAGTTAAAGGTGTGGCAACCGTTGTGCGCATGTCTAGGATTGGATTCAGTGGGAGCTTGGTATTTAAGCAGTCCTAGTGACTCACCTCCTCACCGCTCGAATCCTACCTGGTGCGAAGTGACGGTTCACCTTAGCCAAAAGGACTCAAACACAAGCTAAACCCAAAAATTAAAACCCGAAAGGGACTAGCCATATTTTTATAAAAACCCTAGTTTTAAAATTACCAAATTACTCCTTTGATGTGTAGGAAAACTATTTTGAAATTTTCCAAAATATTCTCGATTTACAAAATTACCCAAATAACCCTGGTTGAAAAAAATACTAAAATACCCTTGGTTCATAAAATTTTTGTACTACCCACAGTTTTATCAAGATTTTCCTACCTTATAAATGTCTAAAAACCCTATTTTGAAAAATATTAGGATACCCTAATTTGGAAAATTTACGAAATTACCCCTGATTTGCAACTTGACCAAATTACCCCTAGTCCGTACAAATGACCAAAATACCCTTAGTGTGGAAAGTTACCAAAGTACCCTCACAATTAAAATTTCTAAAATACCCTTATTTTGAAAAGTCACCACGAACCATATTTTGCGAAACATTACCGAAATGACCCTAGTTTGAAAAATTACGAAAATGCCCTCAGCTTATAAAATTACCATTTTACCCTTAAAATTTTCTTACCAAGTATTTCAATTTTGTAAAAATACCAAAAATCTCTATTTTGCAACATTTTCAAATACCCTAATTTGGGAAAATTACCAAAATACCCCTATAGGATAAAATTACGAAAGTACCCCTGGGTAGTGGAAAACAACAAATAATGACAACTACAATATTTTTCTGTAATGAACGCAAGTTCATGAATGTGATTGAATGAATGAATTGAGACTGTATGTGTATGAAATCGAAAGAACTACTCTTTAGAACTATTGAACATAAGATTGTTTGTGATAAATCAGTGGAACAAAAACTAATTTATAAAATTGTTTAACCAGATAAACGTGATTCAGAAGTATGAACTCTAGGGGACATGGTCGTAACGTGTGAGGCCATGGTAGAGGCCAAATGATCGTGTCAGAGCCAGTTAGGTCTAGACAAGGGTCCGAAAATGAGATGCCACCACCACCAGCCGCTGATATGGAATATCAGGATCAGACGGGGGATGATGCAGTATCACGGGCGATGCTAAGAGTTTTGGAAAGAGTGACTGGAGCAGGCGGAGGCATGGGAGCTTGGAAGTCGATACCTGAGTGACTTTGAGCTAATGGAGCTGAGTTTTTTCATGGAGTATCTGGTGTGGCACCTAATACGGCTGAGTATTGGTTAGAAGCAACGGAGCAGATTATGGATGACTTAGACATTGAGGAAAAGCGAAAGGGTAGTGTCGCTACTCGTGATGAGTCATACCAATGGTGGCTCACAATTTGGGAAAGTCTTTGCATGACGATCTTACTTGGGAATATTTCAAAGCGACATATCGGAAGAAGTACATTGGAACTACCTATGTGGATGCCTGAGAGGAAGGCGTTTCGAGGCTAGTTCAAGGAAATAAGTGCATAGCGAGAATCTGAGGAGAATTCTAAAATTTGAGCCGTTATGCTCGAGTATTGTATCGTGAAGCATGAGCGGTGTATACGATTTGAGACGGACTGATGGATGATCTAAGATTATTGATAGCTCCACAACAGGGGCGAGAGTTTGCCGTGTTGGTGGAGAAGGCTAAAATGGTGAAGGGATTAAGGATTGGTGAGGCGAATCTGGTGAAGTAGGAAAAGAAAGGCTTTAGATCATCAAGGCCTTCAAGGAATGAGTAAAAGAGGCCTAGAGTTGATGGGTCGCGAGGTTGACAAGGCGCTCTTGGAGGCGATGTCGTACTTGTGC
Source organism: Gossypium rotundifolium (assembly GCA_025506655.1). Classification (NCBI taxonomy): domain Eukaryota; kingdom Viridiplantae; phylum Streptophyta; class Magnoliopsida; order Malvales; family Malvaceae; genus Gossypium; species Gossypium rotundifolium. The sequence continues at coordinate 44,851,154 of CP106724.1, read as the reverse complement.
CCAGTGTGGAAAGATGCACTTGGAGGAGTGTTGAAAAAAGATGGGAGGATGCTTTAAGTGTGAGTCCAAGGACCACATGATTAAGGATTGTCCTATGAGAACAGAAGGGGGTCAACCAGTAAGCCAAGGTCCTAACGGTGGAAGAGGTGGACAGTAGCCTCGGTAGGGCCGTGGTCAGAATGGAGAATGTGATCTTGGTAGGGGACGAGAACAACTGAAATTTGAGGTGTTGGTAACACGAAGGCCAGACAGCCAGGTTTGGTTTATGCGGTACATCGGAGGGAGGACAGAGACGCACGGGACATCATAACTGGTACGTTCCTTATGTTTGGCAAGCCTTACTTTGCTTTGATTGATGTTGGCTCTACCCACTCTTATGTTGCATGTAGAGTAGTTGAAACTCTAGAAATAGCCTCTGAACTTTCTAGTAGGGAGATGACTGTAGTAAGCCTATTAGGTCAAACTGTAGTGGTGAACAAGATATTTTGAAAAGTACCTCTAGAGATTCAAGGAGTGATATTTCCTGCCGACTTAATGGAACTACCCTTCGGAGAATTCGATCTTATTCTTGGCATGGACTGGCTAGTGGAGCATCAGGCTGTATTGAATTGTGCAGCTAAACGAATGGAGTTAAGAACTCTAGAGGATAAGGCGGTAATTATGATTGGAGAGAGAAGAAACTACTTGTTTAACGTAGTTTCGGCATTAAAGGCTGATAAGATGGTTTGGAAAGAGTGCAAGGCATTTTTGGCTTTCGTTAGTACTTTGGATACGAAAGAAGGGTGAGTTAGTGGAGTTAGAACCATAAGGGAGTTTGTGGATTTCTTTTCGGAGGAGTTACCTAGAATACCCCCGGATAGGAAAGTGGAGTTCGAAATTGACTTGTTACCGGGAACCGCTCCTGTGTCAATTGCCCCGTTCAAAATGGCGCCAAAAGAGTTGGTTGAGCTCAAGGTTCAGATCCAAGAGCTGCTAGACCGTGGGTTTATTCGACCCAATGTGTCTCCATGAGGAGCACCGATCTTGTTCGTGAAGAAGAAGGACGAAACTATGCGTATGTGTATAGATTATCGTCAGTTGAACAAGCTGACCATCAAGAACAAGTACCCTTTACCAAGAATAGACGACTTGTTTGATCAGCTTAAGGGGGCCGCGGTATTCTCGAAGATAGATCTAAGGTCAGGATATCATCAGCTTAAGGTGAAGGAGGCTGATATCTATAAGACAGCTTTCTGAACAAGGTACGGGCATTATGAGTCCTTGGTAATGCCGTTCGGATTGACAAATGCCCCAGCCGCATTCATGGACATGATGAACCGGGTTTTCCAACCCTATTTGGACCGGTTCGTTGTTTTGTTCATAGATGATATATTGGTGTATTCGAAGTCTGAGGAAGAACATGATGAGCATCTTCGGATAGTGTTACAAGTGTTAAGGGAGAAAAAGTTATATGCCAAGTTCAGCAAGTGCGATTTTGGCTGAAGGAAGTTACGTTTTTAGGACATGTGGTATCTGCTGAAGGAATAAGGGTGGATCCTCGGAAGATTAAGGCAGTTTTGGATTGGAAACCCCCTAAGTCTATGGCAGAAGTTTGGAGTTTCTTGGGATTGGCAGGCTACTACAGAAGGTTTGTAGAAGGATTCTCGTCGTTAGCCGTACCTTTGACAAAGTTACTAAGGAAGGAGGTACCTTTCATATGGACCGATAAGCAACAGGAGAGCTTTGAGAAGCTTAAGAGAGTCTTATTTGAAGCTCGAGTTTGATTGACTGAGGCGGGGAAGGATTTTGTGGTGTCTTGTGATGCTTCCCATACGAGTTGGGAGGTGTCCTTATGCAAGACGGGAAGGTAGTTGCTTATGCATCTCGACAACTAAGGCCACACGAGATTAACTACCCGACACATGACTTGGAATTGGCAGCAGTGGTCTTTGCTCTTAAAGTGTGGATGCACTACTTATATGGAGAAAAGTCAGTGATCTACACGAACCACAAGTGTAATATCCCGAATTATGGCTTATGCATTATTGTTAAAATGTGTGAAATAGCATGTCATTGTGAGTTTGAATGTGTATTTATGAATGCTTGTGAACTCAAGAATAATAGGAAAATACTTTAGAAAATATTAAGTTTTAAGTTTTAATAAGGGAGCTAAGCCTAACAGGGCCTTAAGAAAATTAATAGAGGAAATATGACACACAATTGGGCTTGGAAAAGTGGCTTGGAGGTGCCACTTAGGGCCTCTGAAATGGCGCCATAAGCTAGGGAAGGACTTGTGTTAGAGTCGTGGGAAGCAAAATTTTAAGGTTTTATTTTGCTTGTGGCGTCAATAAGAGGGGTGGGGGGACGACACCAAGGCTAGATTTTAGGAGCTTAAATTCTTTTATTTTAGAGATAAATGGAGGAAAATTGATGGATTATTTTATTAATTTTAAAACGAAGTGATAAAGGAGGAAAATGTGGGAGAAGTGATGGCCAAGTAGGGGACGCTAAGCTTAGTAATTTCGGCTAAACTAGTAAAAGGAGATAGCCGAAATTATCAAGTAGATATTCATTTTTTTTCCTTTGTTCTCTTTTATTCTCTCAATTCTTGCCTAGCCGAAATCTTTTCTCCCTAAAAAGATCACCATTGCCGATTTCTCCCAAGTCCCATACTCTTCCATTGAAGCCGAATCTCCATCATAAATCTTCTTCTTCTTCTTTTGCAAACCCAATCAAAAGCCGAAGATAAGTTTCAAGACCATAGCCGATTGTTCATTAAGTCTCTAAGCCGAATCTCTGTGGTGTCAGGAAGAAGGTGTAACCGATTTCATCATTAGGGGGTAAGAGCAAATTCGATTTTTATTCCTTTTCTTTTAAGACTTGTCGAAATCTAGGACTATTCCCATTAATATTTTGTTTGCCGAAATTTGGAAGGATCTTAGGATTTTTTTCGATGAAATCGGCTACAATAGGGGATCTTGAGATTTTAAGAACCCAAGGTAAGTCATAAGTGAAATTCACCATAGGCCATTCTATTATGTTTTAGTGTTAGATTAAATCTAACATATGTGTATAGGGCTATCGACATCTCCATAGTCAAGTGGTGTTTTCGGGATATTAGGATTCACAAGGTAAGTGAATCTGACATTCGGCCAAGGCTTATTTAGCAACCTAGATCTATTCATTATTTTATTAAAAAGTCGGAACTAACCAAATTAAGTGATTTAACATTGATCGATTGAAGGAAGGTCATAGATTTTCAAGATTTGACTAATAATCAAATCGGCAGCAAGGAACTTAGGATCTAAAGTGTTAGACCGGGTTTTTTAGGATTTCCATAAAGCGTTAAGTATATCAGGTGTGTACCCTTCCCTAAGATTTATTAGATTTAAGGCATTAAGATTTTTATATGTGTTTATAAGAATGTGTAAAATATGGCTAAGGTACCATGCAATGGTACAAAGTACTCAGGTACGTTTTCCTACTCCTACTAGGATTATGATAAATATCTGTTATGATACACATATGAAACTATAAGAATGTGAATTAAGAATTTGGCATGGTTTGTATGACATGGGCATACGTGTCATTGTGAAAGGGGAAGTGAAAGTGGTGGTAATACCACGATATCTAAATGTGGTGACTTCGGTCACGTTATCTGAATGTGGTGATTTTGGTCACAATTATTTAATCTGGTGGCTATGCCACGAATTTTATAAGAGGCGATGAGCACGTCATTGCAATGACGCCTTCGATGGTGTGTAGCGGATGGAGGGTTGACTTAGTAGTCCCCACGTTATGCGAGGATGGATGCAGTGATGTGTAGAGATGGCATATAGGTTTAGGTTTGGTTTGCATCATTATTTCCTATCATTATATGAATATGTAAGTGATATGAGAATGTATGCTGAATTATTAAATTTTAGTGTTGGTTACACATTGAGTCTTTTGACTCACCCGTTGGGAACATTTTCTTCGGTGTGAACGGTGATGGACGGGTCGTGAGGAGCTTAGTGGTGGCCATGTGAAGTTCAGATTTTCTTTGTCTTAGACTCTTTTTACTTTATGAACTTTGAATTTAATTTTGGGATTTATTTGATGTAATAAGGCCATAGTAGAACTACTTTATTTTACTTTTATTTATTATGCTTACAAATTTTATCAATTAAAAGATTAAGTAAATTTATTTTAAAATAAACTCTAAGTGTTTTGTCACCTAAAATAAAGGGGTTTCCAATATAAGATAAACTTGTGTTCAACTCGAGCCCAACCCAAAAACAATCTTTCTTTCAAAAACACGCAGATTTTCCAAAGTAACAAAAAAATTTTTAAACGGTTTACATCGAGGAACATACCAGAACTAGTCAAGGCTCGTGGGCCGGGTTTGGGGTGTTTCAGCTTGGTATCAGAGCCCAGTTTTAAACTCTCGGCCTTGGGTTTAAGGCCCAAAACGTTTTTAAAATTAAGCCCAAAAGAACTTTGTGAAAAATTTTGAGAAATAAGCAGGTTTTCTGGCATGGCACCTAAGTCTCCGACCCGAGGTCCACTGGGTAAGTACCCCTATCTCTTGTGTGATTCATGATATGAATTGTAGAAGGGTAGAAAGGGAACGTAGATTATCATGATAAGTGCTTGAACTATAGGACTAGTTACCCCAACAATTACATAAAATTTTAAATGCCTAATTAAACAAACCTGTGACTAAGTCACTTAGGTTAGGTGTGGCAACCATGGTGCGCATGTCTAGGATTAGTTTGGTGGGAGCTTGGTATTTAAGCGATCCGCGTGACTCACCTCCTCTCCACTCGAATCCTACCTGGTGCGTAGCTACGGTTCACCCTAACCAAGAGGACTTATTCACAGGCTAAACCCAATAACTAAAACACGAAGGGGACTAGCCGTATTTTCATAAAACACCCTAGTTTTAAAATCACTAAATTATCCTTTGATTTGTAAAGACTATTTTTATAAATTTTTCTGCAATATTTTTGATTTACAAAATTACTAAAATTACTAAAATGCCATTGGTTTTAAAATTATCATTACACTCTCAATTTCAATAAAATTTTCTTACTTTGTAAAAGTATCAAAAAAACCCTATTTTACGAAAGTCCAAAATACCCTAATCTGGAAAAAAAATTTATGAAATTACCCCTAGTTTACCAAAATTACCAAAATGACCCTATTTTCTGAAATTTTGACCATACCTTTGATTTGGAAAATCTTTCTTTCAAAAAACTCATGAGTTTGGAAAATTTTGAAATAACTTTTGTAATTTTCAAATTGACCCCGATTTATTGCAAAATACCCCTGTAGGACAAATTACGAAAATACCCCTAGGATAGAAACGGACAAAAATGTTCGAAGAGTGAATGTGTATGGAAGATACTATGGAATGGATGTGTTTTCTTTGAATTAGGATAGAAGACTTGAAACTTTGATTGATCGAAGAACCCTATTAAACTTTCTTCCATAAAACTTCTTGCGGATAATCGGTGGAATAAAGGTTAATTCATAAAATTTTTAAACCCAGTTAAAATCGTAGTAGATTTGAGCTCTAGGGGCGTGGTCGCAATTCTGAGGATCGATCGAGTAGAATGGTATGTCGAACCCGTTAGATCGGGTCAAGGATCGAGAATAAAGTCTGCACGCCGCCACCACCACCACCCATTTATCGGTGTTGAGCAACAAGATCAGACGGAAGAGGATCTTTAGATCGCAGTTTGTCTTTGCGAGTTCTTGAAATGGTGGTGGTCTTTGGAGGAATATGGGATCTCGAAATCTGTGCAGTGACTCAGAATATGCAGTGAAGTGTTTCATGGAGTATCTGGTGTGGCACCCAGTACAGCTAAATATTGGTTGGAGGCAACCGAGCGAATTATGGATGAGCTCGATCTAACCCCTGAGGAGAAATTGAAAGGAATGGCGGCGCTGTTACGCGATGAAGCGTATCAATGATGGCTCACAGTTTGGGATGGTGCCACCGTGAGGATCTAACACAGGAGTATGTTAAGGCGGTGTATCAAAAGAAGTATGTGGGAACGGATATATTGATGAGCAGAGGAAGGTATTTACAGGGAAATTTGGTTCAAGGAATAAGTGCATGCAGTCTGGCTGAATTTTTGAAATTTGGCCAGTATGCTCGAGGAGTGGTGGCATGAGCATGGCGATGTGTCCGGTTTGAGGATGGACTAAGGGATGACTTGAGGTTGTTGATAGCCCCACACCGGGAGGCGGAGTTTGCCGCATTAGTAGAAAAGGCTAAGGTAGCCGAGGGAATTAAGGACTCTACAAGGCAGAACTCTGATCGGAATAGAAATAAGAGTGGTTTTGGGTCGTCTGGATCATCTGGGAATGCTGAAAAAAGGCCTAGAGATGATGGGCCCCGAGGTCAGCAAATTAGTACTGATGGGCAATATCGTACTTGTGAGCAATATAGGAAGAAACACTTAGGCGAATGCTGGAAGAAGGCAGGTGGATGTTTCAAATATGGGTCAAATGACCATATGATTAAGGACTACCCAATGAGACCAGATGGGAATTGACCAGTAGCTCAGAATGTTAATCAGACTGGTAGAGGTGGACATGACCTCAGGTGAGCCGTGGTCCGAATAATAGAGGAAATGGTGCTTGGTAGAGGACGTGGAACAAAATTTGAGTCTTGCTATCTTGAGGCAAAGCGGTAGGGTTTGGTTTATGCGGTTCATCGGAGGAGGATAGAGATGCCTTTGGGCGTTATAATAGAAGACGTTCCTTATTCATGGCAAGCCTTTTGTTGCTTTAATTGATGTGGGCTCGACCCATTCTTATGTGGCATGTAGAGTAGTTGAAACTTTAGACATAGCCTCTGAACTTTCTGATAGGGAGATGACTGTAGTAAGCCCATTAGGCAAAACTGTAGTGGTGAATAAGATCTTTCGAAGTGTACCTTTAGAAATTCAAGGCATAATATTTTCGGCCGACTTAATGGAACTTCCCTTCGGAGAATTTGACCTCATACTTGGGATGGACTAGCTAGTGGAACACCGGGCTATGGTGAACTGTGCAGCTAAGTGAATGGAGTTAAGGGCCCCAGAGGATGAGGTGGTAGTTATGATAGGAGAAAGGAGGAACTACTTGTCTAATGTAGTTTCGGCTTTAAAGGCGGATAATATGGTTCAGAAAGGGTGTAAGGCATTCTTGGCTTTTATTAGTACTTTGGATGCGACAGAAAGGGGAGTTGGTGGAGTTAGAACGGTAAGGGAGTTTGAGGATGTCTTTCTAGAGGAATTACCTGGAATACCCCCAGACAGGGAGGTTGAGTTCGGAATTGACTTGTTGTAGGGAACAGCTCATGTGTCAATCGCCCCATACAGAATGGCACCAAAGGAGTTGGTGGAGCTCAAGGCTCAAATCCAAGAATTGCTGGATCATAGGTTTATTCGACCCAGTGTGTCTCCATAGGGAGCACCGATCCTATTTGTGAAGAAGAAGGACAGAACTATGTGAATGTGCATAGATTATCGTCAGTTGAATAAGCTGACCATCAAGAACAAGTACCCGTTGCCAAGGATAGATGACTTGTTCGATCAGCTTAAGGGGGCCGCAGTTTTCTCAAAGATCGACTTAAGGTCAGGATATCATCAGTTGAAGGTGAAGGAGGTAGATATCCATAGGACGACTTTTCAGACAAGGTATGGGCATTTTGAATTTGTAGTAATGCCGTTCGATTTGACAAATGCCCCAGCCGCATTTATGGACATAATAAACCGGGTCTTTCAACCCTATCTGGACCGGTTCGTTGTTGTGTTCATAGACGATATTCTGGTGTACTCCAAGACTGAGGGTGAGCATGATGAGCATCTCCGGATTGTGCTGCAAGTATTGAGGGAGAAGAAGCTTTATGCCAAATTCAGCAAGTGTGAATTTTGGCTTAGGGAAGTTGCCTTCTTAGGGCATGTGGTGTATGATGAAGGAATAAGGGTGGATCCTAGAAAGATTGAAGCGGTGTTGGATTGGAAACCACCTAGGTCTGTAGCGGAGATTCGTAGTTTCTTGGGATTGGCAGGCTATTGCAGAAGGTTTGTGGAAGGATTTTCGTCAATAGCCGTGCCTTTGACAAAGTTGCTGAGAAAGGAAGTACCTTTCGTTTGGACAGAGAAGCAACAGGAGAGCTTTGAGAAGCTTAAGAGGGTTTTGACTGAAGCTCCAGTTTTGATTCGGCCGGAGGCAGGGAAGGATTTTGTGGTGTATTGTGATGCTTCCCACACAGGATTGAGAGGTGTTCTTATGCAAGATGTAAAAGTAGTCGCTTATGCGTCTCGACAACTAAGGCCACATGAGGTTAACTACCCGACGCACGACTTAGAATTGGAGGCAGTGGTCTTTGCCCTTAAGGTATGGAGGCACTATTTATATGGAGAAAAGTCAGTGATTTACACAGACCACAAAAGCCTTAAGTATCTGCTGACTCAGAAAGAGTTGAATCTGAGACAGCGAAGATGGGTGGAACTACTGAAGGACTATGATTGTTCAATAGAGTACCATCCGGGCAAGGCAAATGTAGTGGCGGATGCTTTAAGTTGGAAGGTTGTGTCAGATCTGAGGGCGATGTTCGCACACTTGAGTTTGTATGATGATGGAAGCCTGTTGGCAGAGTTGCAAGTCAAGCCGGCGTGGTTGAATGAGGTGAAAGAGGACGAGTTGGTGATGAGGACCTAAGTGCTAAGCTCTGATGAAATCTGAATGGAGAGTTGAAAGATTATGGCATTAATGGCGAAGGAGTGTTGCGTTTCAAGAGAAAGGTGCGTATGCCTAAGAATAAGGAACTTAGGCGAAGGATTCTTGAGAATCGCATAGTAGCCCTTATGCTATGCATCACTGGAGGCACTAAGTTGTCTGAGGACTTGAGGAAGCGATTTAGGTGGCTTTGGTTTGAAGAAAAAGTTCTTGAATTCGTGGGGAAGTGTTTAGCGTGTCGACAAGTTAAAATTTGAACACGAGTTCCGTCGAGATTACTTGACCAATCATGATTTCGCAGTGGAAGTGGGAGAGAATTACCATGGACTTCGTTAGTGGGCTTCCCCTTACGCCTACTAAGAAGGACTTGGTATGGGCAATAGTGGACCGTTTGACCAAGTCCGCGCACTTTATTCCAGTGAGAGTTGATTATTCTTTGCAAAAGTTGGCAAGGTTGTATGTGGCGAAAGTCGTAAGGTTGCATGGAGTGCCGGTGTCGATTATCTCGGATAGGGACCCAAGGTTTACTTCTTGGTTCTAGAAAGCGTTACATCGGGCTTTAGGCACTAAGTTAGATTTTACTACGATTTTTCATCCACAGTCGGACGGGCAGTCTGAATGAGTAATCCAAGTTTTAGAAGATATGTTACGGGGATGTGTGATGGATTTCAGAGGAAGTTGGGAGGAATATTTGCCTTTAGCAGAGTTTGCCTACAATAATAGCTATCAGGCAAGTATTCGAATGGCACCGTATGAAGCACTGTATGGTCGGAAGTGTCGGACTCCTACATGTTGGAAGGGATTGGGAGAACGTCAAATTTTGGATCCAGAAATTATGGCAGAGTCTGAAGAGAAGGTTAGTGTAATTCGGGCTCGGTTGAAGGAAGCATCGATGAAGCGAAGTCGTCTGCGCAGATCTCAAACGGAAGGAAATAGAATTTGATGTGGGAGATCAAGTGTTTCTTAAGGTTTTGCCTTGGAAAAAGGTAATAAGATTTGGTCGGAAAGGGAAGTTAAGTCTAAGGTTTATAGGACCTTATAAGGTTTTGAAGCGAATTGGACTAGTGGCATATCAGTTGGAGTTGCCACCGGAGTTGAAGCAGATGCATGACGTATTCCATGTGTCCATGCTACCCCGTTATCGATCGGATCCATCTCATGTAGTTCCGGTTGAAGAGGTGGAGCTAAGGCCAGATTTATCCTACGAGGAAAAACCGATTCAGATTCTAGAACGAGGTGTGAAAGTGTTACGACGGAAATCAGTACCTTTAGTCAAGGTGTTATGGCGCAATCATGGATCGGAAGAAGCTTCTTGGAAGCCAGAAGAAGCAATGCGACAGCAATACCCCCACCTATTCTAGCCAGGTAATTTCGAGGATAAAATTATTTTAAGGGGGTAGAACTATAATATCCCGAATTATGGCTGATGCATTATTGTTAAAATGTGTGAAATAGCATGTCATTGTGAGTTTGAATATGTATTTAGGAATGTTTGTGAACTCAAGAATAATAGGAAAATACTTTGGAAAATATTAAGTTTTAAGTTTTAATAAGGGAGCTAAGCCTAACAGGGCCTTAAGAAAATTAATAGAGGAAATATGAGACACAATTGGGCTTGGAAAAGTGGCTTGGAGGTGCCACTTAGGGCCTCTGGAAATGACGCCATAAGCTAGGGGAAGGACTTGTGTTCGAGTCGCGTGGGAAGCAAAATTTTAAGGTTTTTATTTTGCTTGTGACGTCAAAAAGAGGGGAGTAGGAGGACGGCACCAAGGCTAGATTTTAGGAGCATAAATTCTTTTATTTTAGAGATAAATAGAGGATAATTGATGGATTATTTTATTAATTTTAAAATGAAGTGATAAAGGAGGAAAATGTGGGAGAAGTGATGGCCAAGTAGGGGACGCTAAGCTTAGTAATTTCGGCTAAACTAGTGAAAGGAGATAGCCGAAATTATCAAGTAGATATTCATTTTTTTCCTTTGTTCTCTTTTATTCTCTCAACTCTTGCCTAGCCGAAATCTTTTCTCCCTAAAAAGATCACCATTGCCGATTTCTCCCAAGTCCCATACTCTTCCATTGAAGCTGAATCTCCATCGTAAATCTTCTTCTTCTTCTTTTGCAAACCCAATCAAAAGCCGAAGATAAGTTTCAAGACCATAACCGATTGTTCATCAAGTCTCTAAGCCGAATCTCGTGGTGTCGGGAAGAAGGTGTAACCGATTTCATCATTAGGGGTAAAGCAAATTGATTTTATTCCTTTTCTTTTAAGACTTGTGAAATCTAGGACTAATCCCATTAATATTTTGTTTGCGAAATTTGGAAGGATCTTCGAGATTTTTTTCGATAAAATCGGCTACAATAGGGGATCTTGAGTTTTAAGAACCCAAGGTAAGCCATAAGTGAAATTCGACCATAGGCCATTCTATTATGTTTTAGTGTTCGATTAAATCTAACATATGTGTATAGGGCTGTCGACATCTCCATAGTCAAGTGGTGTTTTCAGGATATTATGATTCACAAGCCAAGTGAATCTGACATTCAGCCAAGGCTTATTTAGCAACCTAGATCTATTTCTTATTTTATTAAAAAGCCGGAACTAACCAAGTTAAGTGATTTAACATTGACCGATTGAAGGAAGGTCACAGATTTTCGAGATTTGACTAATAATCAAATCGGCAGTAAGGAACTTAGAATCTAAAGCGTTAGATCGGGTTTTTCGGGATTTCCATAAAGCGTTAAGTATATCAGGTGTGTACCCTTCCCTAAGATTAATTAGATTTAAGGCATTAAGATTTTTATATGTGTTTATAAGAATGTGTAAAATATGGCTAAGGTACCATGCAATGGTACAAAGTACTCAGGTACGTTTTCTTACTCCTACTTGGATTATGATAAATATCTGTTATGACACACATATGAAACTATAAGAATGTGAATTAAGAATTTGGCATGTTTTGTATGACATGGGCATACGGGTCATTGTGAAAGGGGAAGTGAAAGTGGTGGTAATACCACGATATCTGAATGTGGTGACTTCGGTCATATTATCTGAATGTGGTGACTTCGGTCACAATTATTTAATCTAGTGGCTATGCCACGAATTTTATAAAGGCGATGAGCACGTCATTGCGTGATTGTCTTCGATGGTGTGTAGCGGATGGAGGTTGACTTAGTAGTCCCACGATGTGCATGATGGTATGAGTGATGTGTAGCGAGATGGCATATAGGTTTGGGTTGGGTTGCATTATTATTTCCTATCATTATATGAATATGTATGTGATATGAGAATGTATATACGAATTGTTAAATTTTAGTGTTGGTTACACATTGAGTCTGTTTGACTCACCCGTTGAGAACATTTTCTTCGGTGATGAGCGGTGATGGACCGAATTCGACGGGAGCTTAGTGGTGGCCATGTGAAGTTGATTTTTCTTTGTCTTAGACTCTTTTTACTTTATGAACTTTGAATTTAATTTTGGGATTTATTTGATGTAATAAGGCCATAGTAGAACTACTTTATTTTACTTTTATTTATTATGCTTACAAATTTTTATCAATTAAAAGATTAAGTAAATTTATTTTCAAATAAACTCTAAGTGTTTTGTCACCTAAAATAAAAAGTGTTTCCAATATAAGATAAACTTGTGTTCAACTCGAGCCTAACCCAAGAACAATCTTTCTTTCAAAACACGCAGATTTTCCAAAGTAATAAAAAAAATTTTTAAACGGTTTACATCGAGGAACATACCAGAACCGGTCAAGGCTCGTGGACCGGGTTTGGGGTGTTTCAACAAGAGCCTGAAGTATTTGCTGACTCAGAAAGAATTGAACATGAGACAGCGAAGGTGGGTGGAATTATTGAAGGACTACGATTGCTCTTTAGAGTATCACCAGGGCAAGGCGAATATGGTGGCAGATGCCTTAAGTTGGAAAGTAGTGACAGAGTTAAGGGCAATGTTCGCATATTTGAGCCTCTATGACGATGGAAGTCTGTTAGCAGAGTTGCAAGTTAAGCCAACATGGCTGAATGAGGTGAAAGAGAGTCAGTTGGCAAATGATGATCTAGGTGTTTAGCTACGACAAGTGCAGAGCGGGGAGTTGAAGGACTATGGTATTAATAGCGATGGAGTATTGTGCTTCAAGGGAAAGGTCTGTATGCCAACGAACGAGGAGTTAAGGCGAAGAATTCTTCAGGAATCGAATAGTAGTCCTTGTGCTATGCATCCTGGAGGCAGTAAGATGTATAAAGATCTATGGGAGCAGTTTTGGTGGCCTGGTCTTAAGTGGGAAGTTACCGAATTTGTAGGCAAGTGCTTAACGTGTCAGCAAGTTAAGGCTGAACACCAAGTTCCATCACGATTACGTCGTCCGATAAAGATTTCATAGTGGAAGTGGGAGAGAATTACCATGGACTTCGTTAGTGGGCTTCCCCTTACACCTACTAAGAAGGACTCGGTATGGGTGATAGTGGATCGGCTGACAAAGTTCGCGTATTTTATTCCAGTGCGGGTTGACTATTCTCTGCAAAAGTTAGCAAAGTTGTATGTAGCTGAGATCGTAAGGTTGCATGGAGTGCCGATGTCTATTATCTCGGATAGGGATCTGAGGTTAATGTCTCGGTTTTGGAAAGCATTACATCAGGCTTTAGGCACTAGATTGGATTTCAGTACGGCTTTTCATCCACAGTCAGACGGCCAGTCTGAACGAGTGATCCAAGTGTTAGAGGATATGTTAAGAGGCTGTGTGATAGACTTCAGAGGAAGTTGGTAAGAATATTTGCCTCTAGCGGAATTTGCTTACAACAACAGCTATCAGGCCAGTATTCGGATGGTGCCGTATGAAGCGTTGTATGGTCAGAAGTGTCACACTCCTACATGTTGGACGGAATTGGGAGAACATTAGATTTTGGGTCCAGAAATTGTGGCAGAATCCAAGGAGAAGGTTAAGATAATCCGGGCACGGTTGAAGGAGGCATCTGACAGGCAGAAGTCGTATGCCGATCTCAAACAGAAGGACACAAAATTTACTGTAGGAGATCAAGTGTTTCTCAAAGTTTCACCTTGGAAGAAGGTGATGAGATTTGGTCAAAAAGGGAAGCTAAGCCCAAGGTTTATAGGACCTTATCGAGTGTTGAAGTGAATTGGACCGGTGGCATACCAATTGGAGTTCTATTCGGAGTTGCAATAGATGCACGACGTATTCCATGTTTCGATGCTGCGTCAATACCGATCAGATCCATCTTATGTAGTTTCGGTTGAAGAGGTAGAGCTGAGACCAGATCTGTATTATGAGAAAGAGCCGATTTAGATTCTGGAATGAGATGTGAAGGTGTTTCGGAGGAAGTCGGTCCCTCTGGTCAAAGTGTTATGGCGTAACCATGGATCGAAGGAAGCTTCTTGAGAGCCGGAAGAAGCAATGCGACAGCAATACCCCCACCTATTCTAGCCAGGTAATTTCGAGGTCGAAATTATTTTAAGGCGGTAGAACTGTAATATCCGGATTTATGGCTTATGCATTAATACTAAATTGTATGAGGTAGCATGCCTATGTGTGTTCTGAATTGTGTTGCATGAATTTTGGAAGCTTTAAAGTGTAGTAAATGCCTTAGAAATTATTCGATTTTAAGATAAAAAATGGGAGCTAAGCCTAAAAGGCCTGAAGAGAATTAGTAGGGGAAATATGACACAAGAATAGACTTGTTTAAGTGGCATGAAGGCGCCACTTAGGGCCTTAGAGTGTGACGCCACAAGCAAGGGGAAAGGGCCTAGGTTCGAGTCACAAGGGAAGCAAAAAGGAAGCTTTTATTTTGCTACAAGGATGAGCAGCAGTGGACGGCATATGGACTTTGGAGGAAGGAAGTATAGATTGGGTTGGAGTGTTAAGGATTCGGCTAAGGTAGAGTGAAATAAGGGATTTGATAATGAGAGGAGGAATTGGCCGAATATGGGACTCCCTTAAGGAGATTTTCGGTCAAGTTAGAGGGGAGAAGTAGCTGAATTTTGTTAAGAGGTTTATGTTTTTCTTCTTTGCCGAAATTCATTCTTTTCTCATCTCTCTCCATTGAGCCGAAAACCTCTAATTCAACTTGTTCTTTTTCCTTTTCAATTCTTCAAAAGCCGAAAGTGGGATTCTCCTAGCCATTGTCGATTTTTCCTTTCCATTCTCGTTAAAACCAAATCCATAACTCTTTATCTATTATTCTTCATAGCCAATTTGATCATAGCACTAAAAGCCGAAAACACAACATTCTCTTCTTCTTGTCGACATTCTAAGTTGGTGAACAAAAACATTTTTGACCACTCCATTCGGTAAAGATCTCTTTTTATTTATCTGTTGTTTTCTTTCTATCGAAAATCAAGACTCTAATCTCATTAAGGTTCTTGGTCGAAACTATGAAGGAAGTTTCAGGATTTCTGTTGTAGCCGATTCTAAGAAGGGAACTTTCGAGACTTTTAAGATCTAAGGTAAGCTATGGGTGATATTTGGCCAAAGGCCACTTTATTGTGTTTAAGTGTTAGAACCGAATCTAACATATATCTATAGCGATCTCGACATCACTAAGAGCAAGTAGCAATTTCGGGATTCAGATCCATAAGGTAAGTGGCTATGTACATTCGGCAAAGGCCTATTTATTGACTTAGACCTATTTCATTTTTATTCAAAAGCCGAGAACTAATCTGTGAAGTGACTTATTGCTAGCCGATTAAAAGAAGGAAACACTACAAAGTTTTGGGATTTGATTAGTAGTCAAATTTGCAACAAGGTAAGATTTTGGTTGCGATAATCCTTCGGGATTTGATCATTTGGCCAAATGGCCTTTAGCTAAAATGGTTAGTGTTGATCGAATGTAGGAACTTGAGATCTAGAGGATTAGATCGGGACTTTCGGGATCTCAGTAAACTCGCTAAGTAAATCAGGTGTGTAACCCACACTGAATATTAATAGATTCTGGTTTGATTTAATATATGTGTTAATAAGAATGTGAAAGATATGGCTTAGGGTACCATTCAATGAGTGCGGCTGATTCGTGCACGTTATTCTCTAAAACTATGTTTACAATGTTACGAATACTGTTATGACACATATGTGAATATTGGTAAGAATGTGAAATAAAGAATAAGGCATGTTATTGCATGATTTGTATGACATGGGGCATATGGGTGATATATTAAGGGAAGTGATCGGTGGTTTTATACCACAATATCTCGAATGTGGTGACTTATGTCACGAAATCGAATAAGGTGACTTGTGTCACAAAATAATTATTGGTGGCTATGCCACAATATATATAAGGCGATGAGCATGTAAATGCAATGACGCCTTCGATGATGTGTAGCGGATGGAGGGTTGACTTAGTGTCCCCACGGTGTGATGGTTAGTGCGGGTGATGTGTAGCGAATGGTTATCTAGGTTTGGGTTGGGTTTGCATCATTGATTATATATGTTTATTATGTATGATTTGACATGCCTAAATTGATTGAGACTTGTGTTGGTTGTTACACCTTTGAGTCTTTGACTCACCCATTGTGGGATTATTTTTGGTGACACACGGTAATGGACCAAATTGGCAAGAGCTTAATGGTGGCCATGCTCATTTCGAGATTTGTTTCATTTGAATTTTCCATACTTAAGTATTTTGAATTATTTGGGTTTTGCTTTGATGTAATAAGGCCATAAGTATTGCTGGTTTATGCATGCATTTTAATTATTTTAGTATGATCGATTTTATTAATTTAAAGTTAAAGTCAATTTTTCTTAAATATAAATATTAAATGTTTTGACACCTAATCAACACCGTTTTTAATTTTGAACCCAACCCAAATCAATGGTTCTTCAAAAACACACAAGTGATCTTTTATTTTGGCAAAGTCCAAAAAAAAAAGTTTTGAATGTTTTTTCTCTACAAGCATACCAGATCCGGTCAGGTTTGTGGGCCGGGTTTGGGGTGTTTCATTTGAGCAGCATGACTATCATCATGGCTGCCAAAGAGGAGTGTAGTGGATGGAGGGTTGATTGTAGAAATCCCCACAAGTGTGCTGAGGTTGGATATATGGGGCGAAGTGTAGAGGATGGATCATTAGGATGGGTTGGGTTTATTATATTGAATATCTGTTATGCCATGGTATTTGGGCTTCGGCCGAATAAATAATGGGGGCTTAGGCCCAGTTATGGATCAGGCGAGATAATTGCGCACTGAGTTTTCTTGACTCACCTTTTCTGCTTAAACTTTTACAGGTAATCCTTAGTTCAGTGGATATGGGCCAGAGAGGACTTCGAGGTGGCCATGCACAGTTTTTAGTAAATTAAACTATACTTTTCTTTAAATTTTCTTAAGTTTGGGATTTCTGCTATGTAATAAGGCCACTAATAATTTGGGTTTATCTTTGGTTTGAACTTTAAATGCTTTAATTTATGAATTAATTGGTATAGTGTTTTCTTAATAAAAAAATGTACATAAAAGTTTTTCCAAAATCTAATCAACGATTTATAAACAATGTTGTCAACATCTCAAATTAATTCAAGGTAACAACAAGTGTTTCAAACGTCACCTAGCAGCAAGATTTAGGGTTAACTACAACTTTTATAAAATAAACACTGAGTTTTGGATGAACTATTGAACTTAAAGTTTTCAAAATAGATTCTAAAATTTCAGATGGATGCGAAGTTTCATAAACACCTTCTTATGTGACATACTGGTTCCGGTCGTAGTGTTTAGGCTGGGTTTGGGGTGTTACAATTGTGGTATCAGAGCCAGGTTGCAAAACTTAGCTATGGGTTTTGGGTTCAAAATGTTTTCCAAAATTGGTTTGAAAAATGGTTGAAAAATATATATCCATGTTCTCTGAAAGTATGGCACCCTAGTCTCCAGCACCAAGTCCGTACGGTATGCTTTCTGACTGAATTGGGTGATTTGCATGAAGTAACTATATTGTGCTATGAATGCTAGAATTAAGAAACTCTACCTTAGAGATTAAAACCTTTAGGTATACGTATGTTCTGCGAAAAACTACTTTTAACTCTACTATCATAAGACTGCCCAGTGATAAATAGTGAAAGAGATGCTAATTCATAAAATTTGTAATCAGATTAAGACGATTCGATAGACATGAGTGCTAGAGGACGTGGATGTGGTACATGCAGCCGTGGTAGAGGCTGGGGTGCTGAGGCTGAGTTCTCAGAAGCAAGATATGAGCCTGAAGGTGAAGCGCCAGCATCACCCGTGGTAGAAGTGGGATCTAAAGACCGAACTAGTGGACATGATGTGTTGTCCCAAGTGATGTTGCGTGCACTGGAGTGAGTTACTGGGGCAAGCACTGGGTCAGTATCTCGAAAGTCTATTCCTGAGCGACTTCGAGCAAATGGGGCTGAGATGTTTAGGGGTATTTCTGGTGTGGCTCCAAATGTAGCTGAATATTGGCTAGAGGCAGTTGAGCGGATTATGGATGATCTCGACTGCACGGCAGAGGAGAAATTGAAAGGAGCAGTGTCTCTTCTCTGGGATGAGGCATATCAGTGGTGGCTTACGGTAAGAAAGGGTACTCCAACGGATCATATTAATTGGGATTTCTTCAAGATAGCATTTCAAGGGAAATACGTTGGGGCAAGCTATGTGGATGCTCAGAGGAAAGCATTTCTAAATCTGGTACAAGGGGGTAAATTCGTGGCTTAGTATGGAGCAAAATTTCTGCATTTGAGTCATTATGCCCGAGGGATAGTTGCGACCGATTATGATCGTTGTGTACTGTTAGAAGATGGGTTGCGAGACGAGTTGAGAGTATTGATAGCTCCGCAGCGGGAGAGAGATTTTGCCATCCTGGTTGAACAAGAAAAGATAGCTGAAGAAGTAAAGTAGATTGAGAGGCAAAATAGGGATAAGGATAGGGGTAAAAATAAGAGGACTTTTGGGTCGTCGGGATCAGTTGGCTTTTTAGAAGAGGCCTAGGTTTGATGGGTCGAGTCAAGTTGCGATGCCAATTACTGTTGGTCAGTCTCGATTGTGTGCTCAGTGTGGGAGATCACATTCGGGGGAGTGTTGGGGAAAAGATAGAGGATGTTTCAAGTGTGGATCTAGGGATCATCTAATAAGGAATTGTCCGCAAGAGCTGGCTAGGGCACGGTCAGTAAGTCAGGGTTATGTGCAGCCTATAAGAGATGGACAACAGCTGCCGAGAGGTCGTGGTTCGATTTGAGGGAAAAATGGTTTTGGTCATGGTCGTGGAGCACCGGGTAGAGGTGTCAGTAATACAAATGCAAGAAAGCCGGATTTACTCTATGTAGCTCGACGGTGAGAGGATGACGACGCACCGGACGTCATAATCGGTACGTTTCTTATAATTGATAAACTGTTTGCTGCTTTGATTGATAGTGGATCAACCCATTCATATGTTGCCTGTACCGTATCTAAGACTTTAAATAGAGAATCTGAAATTGCTGCTACAGAAATGACTGTGGTTAGCCCTTTAGGACAATCTGTGGTAGTAAAGAAGCTGTTTAGGGATGTGCCTTTAGAAATTTAGGGAGTATTATTTCTGGCAAACTTGATGGAATTGCCATTCGGTGAGTTTGACCTCATCTTAGGCAGGGATTGGCTGGTTAAGCATCGTGCTAATTTGGATTACGCGACTAAGCGAATGGTGTTAAGAACTCCAGAGGGTAAAGAGGTGGTTGTGATAGGAGAAAGAAGGAATTATTTGTCTAACGTGGTTTCTGCATTAAGGACTATTAAGATGGTACGAAAAGGGTGCAGGATGTTTCTAGCTTTCATCAGTGCTTTGGATGCAAAGGAGGTGATTGTAGATGAGGTTAGAACAGTGAAGGAATTCATGGACGTCTTTCCTGAAGAGCTTCCGGGGTTGCCTCCGGATCATGCGGTGGAATTTGGAATTGAATTACTTCCTGGTAAGGCTTCGGTGTCCATCGCCCCTTATAGGATAGCGCCGAAGGAGTTGGTAGAACTTAAAGCTCAGATCTAAGAGTTGTTGGATCGCGAATTTATTCAGCCAAGTGTATTTCTGTGGGGAGCGCCGGTGTTGTTCGTGAAAAAGAAGGACGGGTCGATGCGTATGTGCATTGACTATCGCCAGTTGAATAAGTTGACGATTAAGAACAAGTACCCACTGCTGAGGATTGACGATTTGTTTGATCAGCTTAAAGAGGCTTCAGTCTTCTTGAAGATAGACTTGAGGTCAGGTTACCATCAACTTAAGGTCAAGGAGGCAGATATTCATAAAACTGATTTTTAAACTCTTTATGGTCACTATGAGTTTTTAGTGATGTCGTTCGGGTTGACGAATGCACCATCTACGTTTATGGATATGATGAACCGGGTATTCCTACCCTATCTAGACTGGTTTTTCGTAGTGTTCATAGATGATATCTTGGTTTATTCAAGGTCAAAAGAGGAGCATGATTCGCGTCTTCGGGTTGTTCTGCAAATATTAAGAGAGAAGCAGCTGTACGCCAAATTCAGAAAGTGTGAGTTTTGTCTGAAAGAGGTAGCTTTTCTAGGGCATGTGGTTTTTGCGGAGGGGATTAGGGTGGATCCCCGAAAGATCGAAGATGTTTTGGATTGGAAGCCACCGAAATCTGTAGCAAAAATTTGAAGTTTCTTGGGATTGGCCGGGCACTATAGAAGATTTGTGGAGGGTTTTTCCTTGATTACGGCACCCTTAACTAAGTTGTTGCGAAAAGGGGTACCATTTGTTTGGGCTGATAAGCAGCAGGAAAGTTTTGAGAAGTTGAAGAGGATTTTGACGGAGGCTCCGGTATTAATTCAGCCTGAGGCGGGGAAGGAGTTAGTTGTTTATTGTGATGCTTCGCACACAGGGCTAGGGTGTGTGTTGATGCAGGAAGGGAAGGTAATTGCGTATGCGTCTCAGCAATTAAGACCGCATGAGATGAATTATCCCACTCATGACTTAGAGCTAACTACGGTAGTGTTCGCCCTGAAGATTTGGAGACACTATCTATATGGGGAGAGGTCCATTATTTACACCAACCATAAGAGCCTGAAATATCTCCTGACCCAGAAGGAGTTGAATGTAAGGCAGCAGAGGTGGGTTGAACTGTTGAAGGATTATGATTGCTCGACTGAGTATCACCTGGGTAAAGCTAACATGGTGGCGGATGCTTTAAGTCGAAAGGTGATATCAAATTTAAGGGCAATGTTTGCTCATCTTAGCTTGTATGATGATGGAAGTTTGTTAGCCGAACTCCAAGTGAAGCCGACGTGGGTCAGTCAGGTTAGAGAGAAGCAGTTATTGGATGATGTGTTAAGTGCTCGATTTCAGCAAGTATAGAATGGTGAGATAGGGGAATATAGTTTGAGCAGTGTTGGAGTATTGTGCTTTCGTGGAAAGATCTGCATGCCGAAGGATATTGAGTTGAGGTAGATGATTCTTCGGGAGGCACATAATAGCCCATACGCTATGCATCCTGGTGGGAGTAATATGTATCAGGATCTGCGTGAATAGTTTTGGTGTCCTGGATTGAAGCGAGAAATTATCGAGTTTGTGGTTAAGTGCTTGACGTGTCAGCAGGTGACAGCAGAACATCAGTTGCCTTCGGGATTACTACAGCCGGTAAAGATTCTACTATAGAAATGGGAAAAGATAATAATGGACTTTGTTAGTGGGCTACCTTTTACGCCTACTAAGAAAGATTTGGTATGGGTGACTGTTGATCGGTTGATGAAGTCTGCCCATTTCATACCTATTCGTATCGACTATACATTGCAGAAGCTGGCTAAGCTGTATGTGGCAGAGATTGTGAGGTTGTATGGGGTACCAGTGTCTATCATATCGGACAGAGACCCTAGGTTTACGTCGCGATTTTGGAAGGCCTTGCATTAGGCACTGGGTACAAGATTGGATTTCAACATAGCGTTTCATCCATGGTGATGGTCGATCGAGAGGGAATGGTCGGATCTTAGAAGACATCTTTGAGGGCGTGTTATCGACTTCAGGGGTAGTTGGGAAGATTTTCTACCGCTGGCAGAATTCGTATACAACAATAGCTACCAATCCAGCATTCATATGGCACCTTACGAAGTGCTGTACGGTCGTAAGTGTCGAACCCCTATGTGCTAGACAGAGTTGGGGGAGCGACAGTTATTGGGTCCAAAATTGGTTTCAGAGACAGAGGAAAATGTTAAGTTGATTTGGGCTCGGTTGAAGGAAACTTCCGATAGACAGAAATCGTATGCAGATTTGAAACGCAAGGAAATAGAATTTTCTGTGGGGGATCAAGTCTTCCTGAAAATCTCGCCTTGGAAAAAAAGTTTTGAGATTTGGACGAAAGGGGAAGTTGAGTCCCAGGTTCATCGGGCCTTATCAGGTATTGAAACGTGTGGAACCAGTGGCGTATCAGCTTGAGTTATCTTTGAAATTGAGACAGATACATGATGTATTCCATGTCTCAATGTTGAGGTGCTACCGTTTGGATCCAACTCACATAGTGCCAGTGGAGAAAATTGAGGTACGACTAGACCTGTATTTTGATGAAGAACTAGTGCAGATCTTAGATCGAGACGTTAAGGTGCTGAGGAAGAAATCCATTCCGTTGGTTAAAGTCTTATGGTGAAATCACGATGCGGAGGAAGCCACTTGGGGGCCGGAAGATGTGATGCGATAGCAATACCCTCACCTCTTTTGACCAGGTAAATTTCGAAGCCAAAATTACTTTAAGGGGATATAACTGTAACATCCCGAGTTAGGGGGTTCTACATTTCATGTTTACTGTGTGTTTGGCTTGTTCTACTTGCTATTTGGATGTGTTTGGGGGTCATAGGAAGACTCAGGTTTCAAGCTGGAGTCTTGGTTAAATTTTTGTTTTAGGGCACTTTAGGGGGGAGAGCTTGTAGAAGTAGGTCTTATGTATATTTGTGTGTAGTTGATGACACAAAAAGGGGTGTGGAAGAGTTGTAAGTGACACTTAGGGAGTATGGGGGATGACGCCTTAAGGGAGCAGTGAGGGTGGAGGTTCGAGACGGGTATGCCACATTTTGGAGTTTCTTTTTGGCGTCAGGATGGGGAGGTGGTAGATTTCGGCTTGGACTCTGAAGTGTGGTAGTTGAATGGGTCAAATATTTTGAAAGAGTGGACAAGAGGGGTTGTGGGAGGTTTGAATGAGTCAAGGTGGTTGGGGGATTTCAAGTGAGGGGTGGAGAGTGAAAGGTTGAGAAAATTGTGGGATGTGGTGAGAGGGAGAGTGTGACCGAATTTGGGAAGGTGTGGGGGGTGTGTGGACGATTTAGCTTGGGTAGGTAAGGGCAGGATTTTCCTTTGGGTGTTTTAGCAAATTGTTCCTTGTTTGTGCATATTCAGTCATCTAGAGTGTAGTGCCAAAATTGTTCCCAAATAGGTGCTTGTGATCGTTCTTTTTCATTTTTCTTCCAAATTTGTTCTCATTGACTTGTAAGCATTTTCGAATCTCTTAGTAGCTTCTTCTCCTTTTCCCATCGTTTCCTTTTTGTGTCAGTTAAGCCTATTATGAATTTCCTACTTTCATTTCTTTCTCCTGTGGCCTCAATCTACAACTCAGTTTATTCATATCTTTTCCATACTTTTTCTTTGCCTAGCCTATTCATTTATTTTCTAGAAGTTGTAATCATCACCATAACTGAACCCCTTTGATACCTATTTTGAATCAATTTCTGTCCTGTGTGTTCCTTTCAGCCGAATCTCTGACTGCTATTCTCTTCTTTTCTTCTCATTGAGGTTTCTTTCTCGAGCCAAACCTTCTTGGCTTTTGGTAGCTTGTGCCGAATCTTTAGACACCATTCGGCTTCTCTTGATCCAAGGTATGGTACTCTTTTTGTTTTTCGATTTCTTTTCATCTCCCCTACTTTTCTTTAGAAACCGACCGCTCACTCTTCCATTAACTGAAGGGGGTTTTCTTTCGTAATAGTTTGCCTCACCTTTTAGTAATCTATTTCTTTCATCTCTAATTGCTAGTTTTCGAATATCAGTAAGAGAGGTGCTAAGGTTTCTGTGATTGTCGAATGTTCTTTTCTAAGCAGTCTTGTGGGTTCGCATTGGTAACAAAGGTAAGCAATACCCTCTGACTTTATCCGATTGGTTTTCTCTCGGTTGTTTGCTGCCATAGTTTGATATCTTTAATATATAACCGTCATTACTGTTATAGTACAATAGTGATCAAGATTCATTCATGGATGCGAGTGCTAGTAAATCGAAGGAGGGGAGTAGGCTCAGAGTCCCTGGCCCTAAGTTCAAACGACGTGCAGTGTCAGCCGTTTGGGATTTTCCACCGGGTTGTGGGCCGACTTCGAATCTGAATAGACAGATTGTGGTGGTTCGTAATAGTGGGGGGACGTTGATCAGGAGTACTTAGACCTTCGCTTTTACAGGTGTGTAATTTCCACACCTTCTTTTGTTTGTTATAAAAAGTATATTTGTTGGTTGAAAGCCGAAAACTCGGTAATGGCTATTGAGGTACCCTTGGTGGGTAAAATCGGAATACCAGGTTAGTTATTCTCTAATTATGTCCTATAAATATTTTCGTTAGCATGAATATATATGTGCTTTAAATATTTTATGAATGCTGTTATATGTTACATTCAATTCACTATAATTGCATGTGCATGGGGTTGGGGAATGATAATGATGTAATGGGGCAGTGTATATCGGTGACTTTGGCACACTATTCCAATGGCTCGGTGCCATATATGTATATCAGTGACTTGGTCACATTGATTCGGTGGCTAGGCCACATCATATCGACTTTGAGCACCATGACTGTCAACATGGCTGCCAAAGAGGAGTGTAGCGGATGGAGGGTTGATTGTAGAAATCCCCACAGGTGTGCTGAGGTTGGACATATGGAGCGGAGTGTAGTGGATGGATCATTAGGATGGGTTGGGTTTATTATATTGACTATCTGTTATGCCATGGTATTTGGGCTTCGGCCGTATGAATTATGGGGGCTTAGGCCGAGTTATGGATCAGTTGAGATAATTGCACACTGAGTCTTCTTGACTCACCCTTTCTACTTAAACTTTTGCAGGTAATCCTTAGTTCAGTGGATATGGGCTGGATAGGACTTCGAGGTGGCCATGCACAGTTTTTAGTAAATTAAACTATACTTTTCTTTAAATTTTCTTTAGTTTGGGATTTCTGCTATGTAATAAGGCCACTGATAATTTGGGTTTATCTTTGGTTTGAACTTTAAATGCTTTAATTTATGAATAATTGGTATAGTGTTTTCTTAATAAAAAAATGTACATAAAAGTTTTTCCAAAATCAAATCAACGGTTTATAAACAATATTGTCAACATCTCAAATTAACTCAAGGTAACAACAAGTGTTTCAAACATCACCTAACGGCAAGATTTAGGGTTAACTACAATTTTTATAAAATGAACACTGAGTTTTTGGATGAACTACCGAACTTGAAGTTTTCATAATAGACTCTAAAATTTCAGACGGGTGCGAAGTTTCATAAACACCTTCTTATTTGACATACCGGATCCAGTCGTGGTGTTTAGGCCGAGTTTGGGTTGTTACAAATAGCTTGTTCCTATGTAGGCATATGACTTTCTATTTCTTCACTCGTGGTTTTTCAAGAACTATCAAACATTTTTCTTATAGTACTACAAAAGAAAATTTAACTCAGTTTAAAACATTAAAGATTAAGCCAAAGGCATACTATGCATGATGGGGTGTAACACAACCATTAGTTTTTTTGAGAATCAGCTAAATCTTGGCTCTGATACCAACTTATAACATGCCAAACTCGACCATTTAGGAGGATTCGCGTATGTCATGTCACTACTTAGAAATCATTATATTAAACTGTTTCTAGTGTAAACTTTATAAAACCATATTGATTAAAATAAACCTTTAATGAAATACAAAAAAAAAGAGAGAGAGAGTATAAGCCACATAATGTATAAAATTTCAATAAGGTATTTTATAACCCTAAAATAATGTACTTTTAAAATATTCCATAAACTTCATTGAACTTCATTAAATCATAATTATTCAACATGAGTTTTAAGTATAATTTTTTTCAAACTACAATTAGACATCACGCCCATCGTCATGCATAATACAAAATAACAGAAGTCTCACAGCAACAAAGGTCCTCTGATGTAGTCTAACAGAATTTCCTTTTCTTCAATAGAAATCGTGAGAAGAAATGTGACCGCCTCCAAACGTACCAATATCCAGCGCAGAAATCTTGCACAAAATATGTTAAGTAGGCGGTATTCGCAAGTATACGGGTCAGGTTATAATATAGTTACAACGAATTAGGTGAGTACTCCGAGGATTGTACCCAAGGGAGGCGAGCAATAAATTAATCCCAACCTAAGCAAAAATAGAGCTATTAGTACTTTCAATAAATTATATTACAACTAAACATAAAGAAAGAGTTTTTAATAACTAAAGAAACAAAATAAAATAAATAGAAAAACTTGGAAAATTTGCTATGAAAACTTTAATCAGATTTAAGCATGGGTGAGTAGCTCGCTTCGGGCTCCCTGTTCAATCAACTATTCATTACCCTAATAGGATCTATCGATCTTCCACTAGAATAACGAGTCAGCAAGAACTACTTATCTCTCAACCTCACAATCCAAACTGGTCCGGGGTTAAGGTGTTCACGGATAGGCCATATCAATTTTGGGTTAATTCCCACCTAAATGACTTCCTAGGATCGTCAAGCCTAGGGTTTAAATTCTTCCTTTCCCAAATAGTTTATCTGCTTAAGAGAGCCTTGCATAACAATCAATTAATCATACCTTCACTCACTAATCCCTTACAAGAGGATTAGTTCGTCATGGATCTCAAAAGCATAATAAACTTGATGTAAAAGATAAACATTAATGACAAATTAAGAGATTAAGGTTTAAGAGAAGCCTGAATTATATTTAATTAAAGCACGAAATCCATAAAGAGTTCATCAAGTTACACAAATTAGATCTCCGAACAAATGCAAAATGAAAATAACCTAAAGTCTAAGAAAAGGGAAAAACTAAAAACTGAAACTATGAAGGAAATATTCCAATATGAAAAGCTGTCCATAACAAGTGTTAAATGAGCATATTTATAGAGTTAGGGTTGCTACTATCCTCAACTCTAGGTCTACTGACGCTCTTATGTTTAACATTCCCTTGTGCAGACCAAAACGCCCCTGGCTCGTAAGTATTTCTCGTACAAGATTGGTGTCGCGACACCCTAGTGTTTGTGTTGCAACATTGAAAGCAGTATGGTCATACTTAAGGTAACTTCAAGGGTGTGTCATAGAATCCCTTGGTTGTGTAACGACACTAAAGGCAGTATTGAAATTATTGCGCTCTGCTCCCTATGTTGCGACATCAAGCAGCCTGTATCGCAACATAGTGACCAATATTAAGTTTGTGTTCCTTCTAATGGTCTCTTGCACACTCACAAGGTAGTTTAGCTCACCCTTGGGTCTCATTCAGCTCTTAAGGTCAATAAAAGACTCAAATTACACTTTTATTGAATGTAAGTGAAACTAAGAAAACTTAATTTGTAACATCCTAAAAAGGGCCTATGCATTTCTAGCTTAATTGTATGAAATGACAAGTTTCAAGCACTATGAATAAAATTTTGATACTTTTGGAAACCTAGAAATGCATGGAAATGGAAATGAAAATGGAAATGGAAATGGAAATGGAAATGGAAATGGAAATGGAAATGAAAATGGAAATGGAAATGGAAATGAAATGAACATTTTGGAAACTTAGACATTTGGAAACCAAACCAAAATAGGAAACTAAACATTTTGGAAACCAAACCAAAATAGGAAACTAAACATTTTGGAAACCAAGCCAAAATAGGAAACTAAACATTTTGGAAACTAGGAAAATCTGAGAGCATGTGAAAATTTTAGGAAACTTAAAATGACCGGAATCCGAATTGAAGAGCCCAAAGGGAGCTTAGGGCCAAGTGACCCTAAAAATATAAAGAACATAAACTTTGACCCAATAACGAACTTGGAAATGTGGCTGAAGATGCCACCTAAGGCCTAGGAAATGGCCCAAATGCAAGAGGTTTTGGGCACGAGTTTGAGTCATCTAAGAAACAAATAAAAGAAATAAAATTTTGTCTCCATGAGTGGAGGGTTGGACGGCACAAGGGGAGGAGTTTCCATTCAATAAAACTCTTGACTAATTAGGAGAGTTGATGGAGTTTCATATTGATAAAACTAAACCTTATCACAAGTGAAGAATTGGTGAAATAGGGACTCTAAGACTAATAGATTGGCTAAAGAGAGAAAAGTAAAAGCCATTCTCTTCTCTTCATCATTCTTGCGAAACCTCCTAATCAAAGCAACAACAATTTATTTTTTTTCTTTTCTTAGCAGAATCCTCCTTGTCTCAAGGTCTCTCCATCTCTTTTCCTTTCTTTTTCTTTTCTTCTCTTGTTCCTCCACAAAAGCCAAAGCTTTGAGATCCCAAATAGAGCCATAGTCGAATATTAAAAGAGATCATCAGGGATTGAAACGAGGTAAGAACATCACCATACATTCGGCTAAAAGGTTCTTTCCATAGTTAAATAATAGTTCAAACCTAACAAGTGATTTCGACGAGAATCAAATCGACTTGAGGATTTAAAGGTAAGTAAGACATTCGCCAAGGCCAAACCATTAGTCAATTAGATCAGATTGATCAAAAGCTAACCTATTCAAAAATCTAGGTTGGCGATTACAAGGAAAAAGGAGGTGAAGTTTGGATTTTAAGAATCCATAAGGTAAGTCCCCAAAAGGTATTGACCAAAGTTTTGTGATTACTAAGATTAGATCTGAAATTATTAAAAGCGAAAACTAATTTATGATGAGGTTTCAAGGTTGGTAGAATATCAAAGGAAGGAAAACAAAGATTAGGGATTTGAATAAACATCAAATCGGCATCAAAGGTAAGCCTCTTTACAAATCCTACTAGGATTTGGATACTATAACTCAAAATAGAATTTATGTTAAGTAATATTTGACAAACCAAATGTAGGAATTAGGATCTAAATGCTAGATCTTGCTTTGAAATCTCAAGGAATCGCTAAACAAATCGGTGTGTATTCCACACTATTCTTAATAGTTTTATGGTTTAAATATGTTATATATGTTAATGTGAAAGTGAAAGAAAGTGGCTAGAGTGCCATATTATGGTACAAAGTATTAGAATACGTTTTCCTACTTCTACTAGGATTTGAAATAAATGTTATACAAGTGAAAAGTGATGTGAAAGTGAAATAAAAATATGTTATGCATGATATTTATAATTTGGGGCATTCGGGATCTATGTAAAAGGGAAGAAGGTGTTGACTACGGTCTCACCAGCGTTATAAGTGAAAGTGATGACTTGGTCTCACTAAGTGATTGTGATGACTCGGTCTCACTAAGTGAATGTGATGACTTGGTCTCACTAAGTGGTAACCGGTTACATTACGATGGTGGCTATGCCACAATATTATCGATGGGCGATGAGCACGTCATTGCAATGACGCCTTCGATGGAGTGTAGCGGAAGGAGGTTGACTTAGTAGTCCCACGATTGTACTGAGTTGGTGCAGGTGGAGTGTAGCGGATGGCATATAGGTTTGGGTTGGGTTTGCATCATGATCTTGAAATTGTTATATGCATATGATTTTTATGGTGTGCCTATTTCTATTATGTTTAGTGTTGGTTACACTTTGAGTCTATCGACTCACCCGTTGTGGGAATATGTTTTGGTGATGAGCGGTAATGGGCCGGGACGGCGAGAACTTGTGGTGGCCATGATCGACTTGAAGTTCAGTTTAATTTGAATATTTATTTTATTTTAAAATCTTGTACAATTTATTATTTTGGGTTTCATTTTATGTAATAAGGCCACCGTGATTAATTTTTATTTCTACTATAATTACTATGTTATGAGTTTAGGGCTTTGTAAAAAGTAAGCCCACTTAGTATGAAACAAGTTTAAATATTTTTGTCACTTAAAGCAAATGGGTTTTGTTATAAAAATAAATTTGTTTTGAACTCAAGCCCAACCCACAACGAGCTATCTTCCAAAACTCACGATTTTCAAAGTATTGAATGGATTTGAGCAAGGGTTACTTGAGGAACATACAGATCCAGATCCATTCTCGTGGTAGGGTTTGGGGTGTTTCAATTTGGTATCGAGCCAGTTCAAACTCTCGGCACTGTGGCCTAAGGCCCAAAACATTTTCTTTTAACAAGGCCAAATGAGTTTTATGAAAGTATTTTTACAAATGGGCGGTATAAAGACATGGCCCTAAGTCTCAAACCATGATCCACGGTAAGTACCCCTAACTCTATGTGTGATTACGTGAATTTATATAAGGGTAGAAAAGGCATGGAGCGTAGAATAGCATGATAGGAACTTGAACCCTAGGATTAGTGTACTCAAACACAAACACATAAGACTTAAGGCACTAAACCAACCTATGGCTAAGTCAATTAAGCTAGGGTGTGGCAACCATGGTACGCATGTCTAGGAGTGGATCTGAAGAGCTTGGTATTTAAGCGGTCCTAGTGACTCACCTCCTCTTCTTGAATCCTACAG
The DNA here is from genome assembly GCA_025506655.1 of Gossypium rotundifolium. NCBI lineage: Eukaryota > Viridiplantae > Streptophyta > Magnoliopsida > Malvales > Malvaceae > Gossypium > Gossypium rotundifolium. The sequence goes on along the minus strand of CP106724.1, from coordinate 44,820,912 downwards.
TGCGTAGCTTGGTTCACCCTAACCCAGAGGACTTAGTGGGTGTGGTAACCCCATGACGCATGTCTAGGAATGGTTTCAGTGGGAGCTTGGTATTTAAGCGATCGCGTGACTCACCTCCTCTCCACTCGAATCCTCGCACAGTGCGTAGCATTGGTTCACCACGACCAAGAAGGCTCGGTCATAGGCTAAACTCAATAACTAAAACTAGGAAGAATTAGCCATTTTTTTTAACACTTAATATTAAAATTCTTAAATCAATTTCTTTCTCTTATCCTTAATTCACGAAAACTATTTCTGTACACAATTATTTTCGAAAAATTTTTGATCCATAAAAATTACAAAAATGTCCTTAGTGGTAAAATTACCAAAATGCCCTTAGTTTATAAAATGATTCAACTATTCAACAGTTTTACCAAAATTCCATTATTTTATAAATATTCAAAAACCCTAACTTGCAAACTATCAAAAATATCTTGATTTTGGAAAATTACAAAATTACCTCTGACTTACAAAATTACCAAAATGACCCTAATTTTCAAAATTTTTGCATCATTCCCATTTTGAAGAAACAATTTTCGAAAAGAACCCTCAGAGTTTTACAAACTTTTGAAATACCAACGATATATTAAATTTTACAAATTTACCACGATTTGTGAAAAATTACCAAAATACCACGAGGTTAAAAACTAAAATAACCCCAGATTTAAAACTTTTCCAAATTACCTAGACTTCAAAATTTTTCAAAATAATTTTGACAAAAACACCAAGGAACGTGTTTCTTACGAAAATAACGAAAATGCCTGTAGGACAAAATTACGAAAATACCCGGGTAGAGGAAAATAACAACAACAACAAAAACTACAACATTTCTCGAATGAGCGAAAGTTCATACTTGTTTGATGGATGAATGAATGAATAAAAAAATGTGTGTTTGTATGAATACGAAAGAACCACTCTTAAATACCTTTCCATAAAACTTCTTGCCGATAAATAAGTGGAACAAAGACTAATCCATAAAATTTCTTAATCGGATCTAGACACTAGGAAATGAGTTCTAGAAGGCGTGGTCGCCAAGGTGTGATAGAGGAAGAATAAGCGTGTCGAACCCGTTAGATCAGTCAAGGTTACGACAATGAGTTACCACCACCACCACCCCATTTGTTAATGTCGGCGGCGAGGCTCAGACGGGGGATGAGGCGTGTCATGAGCCATGTTGCAGTATTGGAAATGGTGGTGGCGTGGTGGAAATTCGAGAGCTCGAAAGTCATGCCGGCGACTCAGAACCAACGGGCCGAGGTGTTTCGTGGAGTGTCGGTGTGGCACCAAGATCTGTAGAGTATTGGATGGAAGCAATGGCGTATTATGGATGAACTCGACGACCCCGAGGAGAAGTTGAAAGGAATGGTAGCCACTACGTGATGAAGCATACCAATGGTGGCTAGCTGTTCGTGATGGTGCCACGGCGGAGGATCGGCGTGGGAATATGCTAAAGAGGCATATCGAAAGAAGTATGTCGGCACTCGGTATATTGATGAGCGGAAAAGCTTTTCTAGGACTAGTTCGAGGGAACAAATCGGTGGCGGCATATGAAATTTGAATTTACGAGGTTAAGTCGATATGCTCGAGGAGTAGTCATGTTGAACATGAACGCAATATGTCCGTTTGAGGACGGATTAAGGGATGACCTAAGGTTCTTGATAGCTCCACATCGAGAGAGGAGTTCTCACGTTGGTTGAAAAGGCTAAGGTAGTGAAGGAATCAAGGACTCGACTAGGCGAAATTAAGCGAGAATAGACCCAAGAGAGGTTATGGATCATCGGAAATGTGAGAAAAGGCCCAGGCGAGGGGTCAAAGGGTGACAAGTTGATACCGAGGCGATGTCGTTCTTGTGATTATTGTGGAAGGAAGCACTTTCGGCGAGTGTTGGAAAAAGATAGGAGCATGTCTTAAATGTGGGTCTAAGGATCATATGCTCAAGGATTGTCCAAAGATATCGGATGACGATGACCGACAACACAGAATGCTAATCGAGCGGTAGGGAGGACAATGACCTCAACGAGGTCGAGGTTGAATAACCGGAGTTAATAATCTTTGGCGGAGGGCGTGGCGGAGGTGCCACCAATCTTGAGGCAAGACAGTAGGGTTTGGTTTATGCGGTTCGTAGAAGGAGGATGAAGATCTTGGCGGACGTCATAGCAGTCGTTCCTCATTCATGGTAAACCCTATTATGCTTTAATTGATGTGGGCTCGACCCATTCTTATGTTGCTGTAGTGTAGTTGAGACACTAGGCCTAGACTCGAACTTTCGGATAAAGAGATGGCGGTAGTAAGCCCATTAGGTCAAACTATAGTGGTAAATAAGATCTTTGGAATATACCCCTAGAAATTGAGGGAGGCGAGCTTTGGGCCGACCTAATGGAATTACCCTTGGAATTTGACCTTATACTTGGTATGGATTGGTTAGTAGAACATCGAGCCGTGTTGGATTGTGCGGCTAAGCGAATGGAACTAAGAACCCCGAGGATGAGGTGGTCATTATGATAGGAGAAAGAAGGAATTATTTGACTAATGTAGTTTGATTGCTTAAGGCGGAAAGGATGGTGCGTAAAAGTGCGAGGCGTTCTTAGCCTTTGTAAGTGCATTGGATGGAAATGAGGAGGGTGTCAAAGTAGTCGAGCGATAAAGGACTTTGAGGATGTGTTTCCAGAGGAATTACCAGGAATACCCCCAGATAGAAGTTGAATTTGGAATAGACTTACTACCAGGAACAGCGCCTGTGTCGATTGCTCCATACCGAATGGCGCCAAAGGAGTTAGTGGAGCTTAAGGCTCAAATCCAGGAATTATTGGATCGAGGGTTTATTCGGCCCAGTGTGTCTCCGTGGGGAGCACCGGTCTTGTTTGTGAAGAAGAAGGGCGGAACTATGCGTATGTGCATAGACTATAAATCAACTAAATAAGTGACCATCAAGAACAAGTATCCCTTGCCAAGGATCGATGACTTGTTCGATCGGTGAAAGAGCCATGATGTTTTGAAGATCGATTCTGGTCGGGATACCATCAGTTGAAGGTGAAGGAGGTGATATCCATAAGACCGCTTTTAGGACAAGATATGGTCACTTTGAGTTTGTGGTAATGCCGTTTGGGTTGACAAAGCGCTCCGGTAGCGTTCATGGATATGATGAATCGAGTGTTCCAACCTTACTTAGACAGGTTTGTTGTGGTATTCATCGATGATATCTTGGTATACTCTAAGTCGGAAGAGGAGCATGATGAGCATCTCCGAATTGTGTTACAAGTATTAAGGGAGAAGAAGCTTTATGCCAAATTCAGCAAGTGTGAATTTTGGCTTAAAGAAGTTGCTTTCTTAGGACACGTGGTGTCTGCCGAGGGAATAAGGGTGGATCCTAAGAAAATCGAAGCGGTGTTGGATTGGAAACCACCTAAGTCGGTGGCGAGATTAAGTAGCTTTTAGGGTTGGCAGGCTATTACCGAAGGTTCGTGGAAGGATTCTCGTCGATAGCCGCGCCATTAACAAAATTGTTGAGGAAGGAAGTACCCTTTGTGTGGACGGATAAGCAACAAGCGAGTTTTGAAAAACTTAAAAAGGTGTTAACAGAAGCTCCGGTGTTGATTCAACCTGAGGCAGGAAAGGATTTTGTGGTATATTGTGACGCGTCACATACGGGGTTAGGATGTGTTCTTATGCAAGATGGCAAGGTAGTCGCTTATGCGTCCCGACAGTTAAGGCCGCATGAAGTGAACTACCCAACCCATGACTTGGAATTGGCAGCAGTGGTTTTCGCTCTCAAGGTGTGGAGGCATTATCTGTATGGAGAAAGATCGGTGATCTACAGGACCACAAGAGTCTCAAGTATCTGTTGACTCAAAAGGAGTTAAACTTGAGGCGTGAAGGTGGGTGGAATTACTAAAGACTATGGTATTCGATAGAATATCATCCGGGCAAGGCGAATGTAGTGGTGATGCTTTAAGTAGGAAGGTGGTGACGGACTTAAGAACAATGTTCGCTCATTTAAGCTTATATGAGGATGGAAGTTTATTGGTGAGTTACAAGTCAAGCCAACATGGTTGAAGGAAGTAAAGAGGGACAGTTGGTTGATGAAGATTTGAATGTTAAGCTACAAAAAGCACGAGCGGAGAGTTGGAGGACTATGAGATTAACGATGAAGGAGTATTATGCTCTGAGAGGAAAGTATGTATGCCAAGAGACAAGGAGTTAAGGCGGAAGATCCTTGAGAAGCGCATAGTAGCCCTTATGCTATGCATCCGGAGGCATTAAGCTATCTGAGACTTAAGAGAACAATTTTGGTGGCGGATCTTAAAGAGAATTCTGAGAATTTGTGGGAAGATGTCGAGCGTGTCGACAAGTTAAGGTGAGCACCAAGTTCCATCGAGTTGCTTGACCAATCCAGATTCCACGATGGAAGTGGGAAAGAATTACCATGGACTTCGTTAGTGGGCTTCCCTTACGCCTACTAAGAAGGACTCGGTATGGGTTATAGTAGACCGTTTGACTAAGTCCACATTTTATCCCGGTGAGAATAGACTATCCTCTTCAAAAGCTAGCCAAGTTATATGTGGCGAAATTGTGAGGTTACATGGAGTGCCAATGTCGATCATCTCGATAGAGATCAGGGTTTACGTCTCGATTTTGGAAGGCACTTCATCAAGCTTTAGGCACCAAGTTGGATTTCACTCGACCTTTCATCCACAATCGGACGGGCGATCTGAGCGAGTAATACAAGTGTTGGAGGATATGTTGAGAGGGTGTGTGATGGATTTTCGAGGAAGTTGGGAGGACTACTTACCTTTAGCGAGTTCGCCTACAACAACGATTATCGAGCTAGCATTGAATGGCACCATATGAAGCATTATGCGGTCGAAGGTGTCGTACTCCTACTTGTTGGGTGAGTTAGGAGAACGTCGAGTTTTGGGACGAGATAGTGGCGAAGCAGAGGAGAAGGTTGAAATAATTCAAACACGGTTGAAAGAAGCCTCGAGATAGGCGAAGTCTTATGCCGAGCCTCAAGCGGAAGGAAATAGAATTTGAAGTAGGAGACCAAGTGTTTCTAAAAGTCTCACCATGGAAGAAAGTGATGAGGTTTGGTCGGAAAGGAAATTAAGCCCAAGATTCATCGGGCCCTATCGGGTACTAAAGCGAGTGGGACCCGGTGGCATACCGCTAGAGTTGCCACGAGTTGCAACAAATGCATGGCGTGTTCCACGTGTCCATGCTACGTCGTTCCGATCGGATCCCTCTCACATAGTACCGAGAGAAGAAGTAGAGCTAAGGCCGGGCTTAACCTACGAGGAAGAGCCGATTCAGATTACGGGCGTGGCGTGAAAGTACTACGAAGGAAGTCCGTCCTCTAGTTAAAGTATTATGGCGCAATCATGGATCGAAAGAAGCTTCGTGGGAGTCAGAGGAGACCATGAGACAACAATACCCTCAATTGTTTAGTTAGAAAATTTCGAGGACGAAATTTTGTTTAAGGGGGGTAGAACTGTAACATCCTAAAAAGGGCCTATGCATTTCTAGCTTAATTGTATGAAATGACAAGTTTCAAGCACTATGAATAAAATTTTGATACTTTTGGAAACCTAGAAATGCATGGAAATGGAAATGAAAATGGAAATGGAAATGGAAATGGAAATGGAAATGGAAATGGAAATGAAAATGGAAATGGAAATGGAAATGGAAATGAACATTTTCGGAAACTTAGACATTTTGGAAACCAAACCAAAATAGGAAACTAAACATTTTGGAAACCAAACCAAAATAGGAAACTAAACATTTTGGAAACCAAGCCAAAATAGGAAACTAAACATTTTGGAAACTAGGAAAATCTGAGAGCATGTGAAAATTTTAGGAAACTTAAAATGACCGGAATGCCGAATTGAAGAGCCCAAAGGGGAGCTTAGGGCCAAGTGACCCTAAAAATATAAAGAACATAAACTTTGACCCAATAACGAACTTGGAAATGTGGCTGAAGATGCCACCTAAGGCCTAGGAAATGGCCCAAATGCAAGAGGTTTTGGGCTGAGTTTGAGTCATCTAAGAAACAAATAAAAGAAATAAAATTTTGTCTCCATGAGTGGAGGGTTGGACGGCACAAGGGGAGGAGTTTCCATTCAATAAAAACTCTTGACTAATTAGGAGAGTTGATGGAGTTTCATATTGATAAAACTAAACCTTATCACAAGTGAAGAATTGGTGAAATAGGGACTCTAAGACTAATAGATTGGCTAAAGAGAGAAAAGTAAAAGCCATTCTCTTCTCTTCATCATTCTTGCTTAGAAACCTCCTAATCAAAGCAACAACAATTTATTTTTTTCTTTTCTTAGCGAATCCTCCTTGTCTTAGGTCTCTCCATCTCTTTTCCTTTCTTTTTCTTTTCTTCTCTTGTTCCTCCACAAAAGCCAAAGCTTTGAGATCCCAAATAGAGCCATAGCGAATATTAAAAGAGATCATCCGGATTGAAAGCGAGGTAAGAACATCACCATACATTCGGCTAAAAGGTTCTTTCCATAGTTAAATAATAGTTCAAACCTAACAAGTGATTTCGACGGGAATCAAATCGACTTGAGATTTAAAGGTAAGTAAGACATTGGCCAAGGCCAAACCATTAGTCAATTAGATCAGATTGATCAAAAGCTAACCTATTCAAAAATCTAGGTTGGCCGATTACAAGGAAAAAGGAGGTGAAGTTTGGATTTTAAGAATCCATAAGGTAAGTCCCCAAAAGGTATTCGCCAAAGTTTTGTGATTACTAAGATTAGATCTGAAATTATTAAAAGCGAAAACTAATTTATGATGAGGTTTCAAGGTTGGCGAATATCAAAGGAAGGAAAACAAAGATTCCGGATTTGAATAAACATCAAATCGGCATCAAAGGTAAGCCTCTTTACAAATCCTACTAGGATTTGGATACTATAACTCAAAATAGAATTTATGTTAAGTAATATTTGACAAACCAAATGTAGGAATTAGGATCTAAACGCTAGATCTTGCTTTGAAATCTCAAGGAATCGCTAAACAAATCGGTGTGTATTCCACACTATTCTTAATAGTTTTATGGTTTAAATATGTTATATATGTTAATGTGAAAGTGAAAGAAAGTGGCTAGAGTGCCATATTATGGTACAAAGTATTCGTGCGTTTTCCTACTTCTACTAAGATTTGAAATAAATGTTATACAAGTGAAAAGTGATGTGAAAGTGAAATAAAAATATGTTATGCATGATATTTATAATTTGGGGCATTCGGGATCTATGTAAAGGGAAGAAGGTGTTGACTACGGTCTCACCAGCGTTATAAGTGAAAGTGATGACTTGGTCTCACTAAGTGATTGTGATGACTTGGTCTCACTAAGTGAATGTGATGACTTGGTCTCACTAAGTGGTAACCGGTTACATTACGATGGTGGCTATGCCACAATATTATCGATGGGCGATGAGCACGTCATTGCAATGACGCCTTCGATGGAGTGTAGCGGAAGGAGGTTGACTTAGTAGTCCCCACGGTGTATGAGGTTGATGCTGGTGGAGTGTAGCGGATGGCATATAGGTTTGGGTTGGGTTTGCATCATGATCTTGAAATTGTTATATGCATATGATTTTTATGGTGTGCCTATTTCTATTATGTTTAGTGTTGGTTACACATTGAGTCTATCGACTCACCCGTTGTGGGAATATGTTTGGTGATGGCGATAATGGACCGGAATGGCGAGAACTTGTGGTGGCCATGATCGACTTGAAGTTGATTTAATTTGAATATTTATTTTATTTTAAAATCTTGTACAATTTATTATTTTGGGTTTCATTTTATGTAATAAGGCCACCGTGATTAATTTTTATTTCTACTATAATTACTATGTTATGAGTTTAGGGCTTTGTAAAAAGTAAGCCCACTTAGTATGAAACAAGTTTAAATATTTTTGTCACTTAAAGCAAATGGGTTTTGTTATAAAAATAAATTTGTTTTGAACTCAAGCCCAACCCACAACGAGCTATCTTCCAAAACTCACAGTTTTCAAAGTATTCGAATGGATTTGAACCGGGTTACTTCGAGGAACATACCAGATCCAGTCCATTCTCGTGGGCCGGGTTTGGGGTGTTTCATAATTAAAACATAATCTGCTACATCGAGTCATGACAGATCAAAAGGTAAATAAGTAAGTTTAAAAGAACTTAATGAGTTCCAGAATAAAACATATCAATAGTTACTAATTCTTCAAGTAGATCTTTTCAAAGATTTGAACACAATCACACAATTCATCATATGGCGAGTACCACACACAGACAGACTATACGCTAGTTTACTATTTTCTTTGGCATATACAACACACCCATATGACCATTTAGGCAAACCTTCTTAATGTTAGCCACATAGCCAGATCCATAGTTAGATTCATATAATTCATTCCATTCATATTCCTTTGGTTTGTATCATTTTTTGTGTTTTTCTAATATTGTTTGCAACATATATTTGTCCTACTAGAGGCTACACAACCATTTTCATGTATCGCGATCTACCGGTTCAATGTACATTCCATCGAAGGCAACACCATGAATATAATTCTTTAAAATTGTTTCTATGAAACAATCCATATCATTATTGTTAGAAGCATAAGGTAGTGGCTTAAGCATGAAGAATACACTAAATTTCAATATTCCCATGCTCGGCCGAATAGTCCTCATGTTCATACAAGTCCATACATTTCATTTATTTCACATTTTAGTCCCTCAATTTATTATTTTCATAATTTAGTCCAAATTACTCAAATTCATCAAAAATCCACAGACAAAATATGTTAATCTTTCACATATCTTTCATATTTCATCATCAACCATCATAAAGCTCAATCATTCATCAATGACACATTACAAAATCATCATCAAATTCCAAAATTAAGACATGGGCTTAAGAGAACACGAAGCAATGATTACAAAAATATAGAAATCACTAAAAATCGAGCTCAAAACATACCTTGATTGAGCTTAGCCAATGGCCAAATATACAAGAGTTCCAAACCCTATTTTTCTTTTATATTTTCAATGAATGAACATCAAAGATGAACATTAATTCATCTTTTTGTTTTATTAATAATCATAATAATTATTTATTTCCATTTTTACCCTTAATGAAACATTATAGAATATTTAAATTGAATGTCCACTACCATCCATACTACAACAAAATGGCCTAATTTCATTTTCAAGGCCTTCACATTCAAAAACCAAATTCAATTAAACACATTAACATATAAATGGTCACTTTTACCTTTTATGCAATTTACTCCTTTTCTCAAATTAAGCATACAAACAATAAAATTAATTCACAAAACTTTCACACATGTTGCAGGCACGAAAAATAATATTAAAATATTGTTTTAACTCGAATTTGTGGTCTCGAAACCACTATTTTGACTAGGGTCAAAACTGGACTATTACACACGGCCTGTAGCACGGGCGTGTCCCTCGGACCACATGGGTGTTTGAGCCCTGTAACTTGGAAACTTTTTGTAATTTCACGAAAAATTCTTAAAGTTTCTGATTAAGTCCCAACTCGATTCTAATGCTTGTTTTGGGCCTCGAGGGTCCGTTTAAGGGACGATATCAATAATCTCAGTTAATTAATAGTGATTTACATTAATTATTTGTAAATGTTTTGAAAGTTCCACTAATGCTCCGTAACCCTATTCCGACGACAGATACGGGTTAGGTTGTTACAAGTACAGTATATTCATTTGTGACCTTGTAAATTTTTTAAAAAAGATTGGTTAATAAAAAAATTTATTGATTACATTAATATACTTTGTATGATTGTCCTCATATGATTTTTGCACACAAAGAAAATGGAAGCAAATATTGTTCATTGGTTGTCTAATGTTTAAACTAATACTAAGTGATATTACTTGGTCAGATAGTAATACAGAAAGGCAACTTGTATTAGTAGATGAACCTAAATATGTCCTTAGTCTAATAAAAAATGAGCAAACCGATTGAAAGACTAATATGTCGTCTATCAAGTCCAATTGGGGAGATGCTTTGTCTTGGGTATTAGAGTGGATGACTCCCAAAAGATAGAGATGAAGATGTGACTGATTGGAATTGTACCTCAGACTAGACCCAAGAAGAATAGATATTGAATTTGTTTATGGATTTATTCTTGTGACGTTCATAGTGCAACATACCTAAATCTTAAGTGGATGACGGATTATGTATGCGTGACTTGTACAACTTGATGTAAGTAAAATCCTGAGTTGAAATAGATAATGAATCAAAAGCTAGTGCGTTGGGTGTACGACTTCTACAGTATGTAGTGTCATTCACAATAGTGGAATTCGTAACCCGAGACATGGGTAAATGATATCCTTACATTGGCATTACATGGTTGATGAAAAGTAAATGTGGCCACATGTTATTAGTCTTTATGATGGATGACTTGATTACTATTTGATAGTAATTGACTTTTCATGAAGGAAGATGTAATGGTTACTATGAGATAAAATAGGATAATATTGGGGGAACGGATATTATCTGAAAGATATTAAGGATATCATATAAGGGTAACACAATTATGACAAGGTCATTGAACGAGCACTGATTGAGTTGTTTTCGTAATGGTATGCCATTGCCGAGAGCCCAGTCATAATACTATAGTGGAATGAATTTGTGACTACATAAGTCTTTTATTAATAAGTGAAAAGTTGAAACTTATTTATTGTAACACCCCTTACCCAATCTGATCGTAGGGTTCGAGCAACAGGATGCCACATTCGTTGCTGGGGCAACTACTGACAAGTTCACAATAAAATCATCATTTCACATTATCAATCATGAAATCTAAAATAATACAACATCGAATAACATGAACATTCTTTCCCGGGTCTTATATGAGCATACGAATGCTTCAAAGTGAACCTAAGATCAAATAGGGACCTTTCTGTAACATTTTTAAAATGTCAAAACAAGTTCACCATAAATAAATCATTCAAGTATTCAATCCTATCATAAACATCTAGATATTATGATATACAATCAAATCCGAACATTAATCGAGCTTATGAAAGTTTTTTAATGACCTGAGTACAGATTAGGACCAAATTGTAAGGTTTTGAAAGCTCGGGCTCGACATCACGATGTCACTATATCCACATCGTGATGTCATTAAATAGTTTGTCATGTCATGACGTTGGACCACACAATATTACGACGTCACAAACTGTCGATCGACGTTACAGCGAGGGATATTCCACGTCGTGACCAGGATCTTATTTTTCGTAAAATGTGGCCATTTGGTACCTATTTTGTGTCAAACCAAATTAATAGCTTATTTGGTGCATAAATGCACACTTAAATCTGCACAATAACCAATCCAAAACATGCCAAGGCATCCATTTAACCATTCCTAATATTAACTAAACCAAAAGGCCACATTTGACATGAAACTTAACCATGTTACCTATTCATACATAATCTATACAAATATGCTTTTGAACCATTAAACATCAACATCATACCAATCATTCATATAACCCTTTCCAATCTAACCAATCCAACCTTTTCACTAATAGACACCAAAACATATCAATACAACTTGTACCAATTCAACCTACTTAACCATGTCATATATCCATTTCAAGTCATCATTCATTTCAACCATTCCATGCTCAATAACCCTTATGAATGCAATTCAAACATCACAACTTTTACTACAAGCATTGTTATTCATATAATTCAACTATAGCTTAACACATTGCCAACATATTCACTTATAGAGACAATAAATAACCATTCAAGCTTAAGCATCATTTAAGGTTAAAAATCACCAGTTTTCAAGGTAAACGCATATACATAACCAACCTATGTACATGTCACATGACTGAGTCTACAACAATTAAAAGACTTCGAACCAAAGGTTGGATACCGTGAGCTTTGAGGTGATCCAATCGAAGCGTTCCGCAAAATGACCACTAGAGAAATAGAAAATGCAACAGAGTAAGCATATTGAATACTTGGTAAGTTCATAATAAATTAACTTAACTTACCTTGTCATAATAACAATTTAAGTAATTGAAACACAAAGGCACATCATGGCATATCCTTAGCATCCCTATTTATATATATTCATAAACCATTCCACAAGATAACATGTAGGTTAATACCTCACATAACAAGATCATGGGATTTATATTCATATATAGGTACAGTCAAATTACTTTACGTCATACTATTCAACCTTGTTCGATACTAAAACACATCAATGGAATTCACATTCAATCATTTCATTACCATTTAATTTTTGTTTTTTGTCCGGAGAACTATAGAAATTTATATTTAGATACATAGGACTAATTTGCCGCTCACTCAAGCTATCGAGAATCTGCAACATGTGCTAGATCTCAGCCATCGATAAAGAATAATTCGAGTTGCTCACACAAGCTGTGATATTCGGGTTGCTTACACAAGCTGTAAATCAGGGTTGCTTATATAGACTTTATTCGATGCTGGACACTAAAGCTGTCGAAAATCCATAATATATGTTAGATCTCAGCCATCGATAAGGTACCCCTAATCAACGCTCGATTCCTTTTTTCAACCTTAAAGGGTTGCCATTAGTATCCTAATCGTTTATTAAGTTCAGCTGTCATCATTACCAATTCTATATCATTTTTAACCCTGTAACATCATCATCTACATATTACTCAATCATATATCAATTTCACATTTAATCATTTTCATGAATTTATTCATATTAGTCATTCATTTCATGTTTATGACTTAGTCCATTTGATGCCAAAAGACATTATTTACCTAACAATTTGAACTAAAGAGTAAAACAATATAATACAAACATAACATGAATTAATAATGTAAGTCTTGTACAAACTTACGAGATAAAAACAACAACAATTAAAAGGTCAAGGACTAATCCATAATTTTGCTTTTTCTTCAATTATCTTTTGGTTGATTAAAATCTCAATCTATAATAATTCATTACAATTTATTAATTCTAACATATTTTAACAGTCTAATATAACCATAAGTTAGTTAAATTTCACTTATTGAAAGTTCCTTAATTTTTACTTTATTCAATTTAGTTTTTGAAACCGAAATAACTATCTTTCACATTTAAGCTTTTCTTTTCAATCCGATTTCAATTCCATCCTTCTATAACCCTATATTATCAATAATTGTAGAAATGCCATATCAATTTCAAAATATTTAAACTTTAGTCCCTATGTTCAAAACTAACCATTTTCACTTTACAAATTAGTCATTTTTCATCTTTAAACTTACAAACTAACAATTTAACATTAAAACTTCAAGAATTTCATCAATTAAATAATTTATAAAATTTAGTGGAAATTCATCAATGGCATAATTTAGTCTATTTCTTGTAATTTTTATAAACTCACCAATTGAGGTCTTCAAGCATGATAGCCTAGAACCAATTCTACACACTTTAACAATGGTGAATCCGATGGTGAAGAAGAAAATGAAAAAGTGTTTTTCTTTCTTCTATGTTTCTGTGTTTACTATATCATTTTTATTATTAAACTTTAATATAAATGATAATTTCAATGTTATTACTAACCATATGAAGCCAAACTATCCACTATCACTTTAAAATGGCCTAGTGCTAGTTTAAGCCTTGATTTAATCACTAGATAAGTCCCTTAGCTAATAAAAATCTATTGTAACATCCTAAATTAGGGGTTGTTTGTAATTTAATTAATTTCCCATGTGTGTGCTTGAAGAAATGAATATTATGATGGCTAAGCATGTTCTAGGGTCTAGAAATAACCCTGGGCTAGGTCTGACTTAGGATTAAAAACTTGTTTTTAGCACTTGAGAAGAAAAAGCTAAGTGAGGAGGCTTTAAAAATTATTGGTGGGAAACATGACACAAGGAAGCAGCTGGTAGAGTGGTTGGGACGCTACCTAGGGAGCTAAAGTGGTGCGGCAAAGCAGGGGTTCGAGCTGCCAAGGTTGCGCTTGGGGCTTTTATTTTTGCATTATGTATGGAATGTTGGGCTAGGAAGGCCTTATAATTAAATGGTGAGGTTTTATGACATGAAAGTCATTTGGGAGGAATGGCATGGGGCGTTGAAAAGGGGGCTGCAGCAGTTGCTCCTCTAGGTCCCGGGTTCGAACCAAAGAGGCTGCAGTTTGGCTTTTTATTTTTTTGAAACCGGCGTGAATGGGAGAGGGGAGTGATGGTTTGATTTTGGACTCTTAAGGAGCTAAGGATAAATATTGATTCCTTTCAATTTTTGGCTGTGATGTTGTTACTATTTTTTTTAATTTTATTTGTTTAAAGAGGAGATTGAGGGATAAATAAAAGATAAATATTATTTTTATTGGGTGATAATTAAGCTGAATTATCACAAAGAGGGGAAGGTGATGGCTGAATTTGGGACACCTTAGGGGCCATTCACTTTCGATTTTATCACCTAGAAGGAGGGGCCGAAATTCTTTTAGCAAGGTTCTTTTCTTTTTACATTTGGTTGCTGCCGAACTCTCCCTAGCCTCTCTTGCCAAAATTCTTCAAAAGTTCTCTTCTTCTCTTTCTCTTTTGGCAGAACCTCTTCCACCCTTTTGCGAAATCCCTAAGTCTTTCCTTCCATCTCTTTTCTTCCTCTCTAGTGAACATACTCCATTGGTGTGCGAAATTCCTTCCTCCTATTTGATTCACTTTGGCGAATATCAAGTGGATATATATCTCTTGAGATTTCTTTCCCAATTGATTTGAGAAGATGAGTGTGTCTTGAAACTCTTCTCCTATATTCTTTTGTTCTTTATCGATTTGGTTGAAGAGAAAAGCGAGATCCGCATTTATTGATGTTTCGCTAACCACTATTTAAAACCAATTTCATCTAGGAACTCGGGATTTTCAAAGCGGAGATCTAATTGCCCATTCTCTGCTAATCGATTTGGTAAGTCTCGGTAAGAGATTCTCTTTAGTCTTTCCATTAGATACTTGGAAAAGCCGAAAACTAATCACTTGTGTAAATCTAAGGTTGGCCGATTACAAGGAATCCAGTGTGTGGCTTCGGGATTTGGTTGAAAACCAAATTGGGTCAAGGTAGGTGCCACAAGTGAGTCTTCAGGTTTTAACTAATTTGGCCGAATGGTCCATGGCACTAACTTTGGTAATTGGCCGAATATAGGGTCAAGATCTAGCGACGTAGATCGAATCTTCGGGATCTAGGAATTTCGGTAGTGACAGGTGTGTAAACTCTTTACACACTTTATTAGTAGACTTTGCTATATTGTTGCCATGTTAATAATTTTGGTAGTGATTAGCTTGTGGCATAATCATGGTTTCCGGGTAAGTCCCCTAACTTGTGATCTATGATATATGATTGAGTTTGCCATCATATGCTGTTAAATGATATGTTGTACATAATGCATGATATATATGGGATTATGATATTGTTATGTAAGCATGATGATGGTGGGATTGATGAGAGGAGGGGGATGATTTTTTATAGACTGTCACCAGTGGTTTTGACCACAAGATGGGTTGGCCCCATCAGATTTATTGTGACTTCGGTCACCAGTGGTTTTGACCACACCGATGATAATTATGACTAAGTCCTAGTGGTTTGGTACCACCAGTGGTTTTGACCACATTATGATATTTTGTGACCTATGGTCATCAGTGGTTTTGACCACACGATGGGTTGGCCCCATCATTTGATTTGTGACTCTAGTCACCAGTGGTTTTGACCACCAGTGGTTTTGACCACACGGGGTAGAAAAGGAGTATGGATGGTTAGTTGGGTTGCATAATTGCATGTTTATTAATATCTTGTGTATGAGTTACCTTTTCGGGTGGGGGATTACACACTGAGTCTTGGTGACTCACTCCTTCCCTTACTATTTTGCAGATGAGTAGAACGCGGAGATGGAGCCGGAGAGGACTCGAGGCGGCCATGCTTATCGTTGGATTTGAATTTACTCTGTTAAAATTATTTATTTTCTATGTCTTTTTATTTTGGGTTGTAATAAGGCCGCTAATTATTATTTGGATGTTTATTTTATTGTTTTATTTACTTATGTTATATCACAAATGAAATTTATAAATGTTATGTAAACCGGTTAAAAGCAACATTTTCCAACTTAATAACTTCTACGGGTTTTCAAAGATGTTACCACCGGGTAACAACATACACCAAGTCAACTATAACTTTAACGATCTTAAATTTTACATGATCAAACGATTTCAAAGGGTTAAACAACCCAACCATGTTTATAAAAAATAATCCCAACTGAGTTTTATCAAACCCCATTTTAAAACCTTAGCCATATTTTAACAAGTTTTCACCAGACACTCAAAATGATTCAAATTATTTTACTCCGTGACATACCAGATCCGGTCAGGACTCATGGGCCGGGTTTGGGGTGTTACATCTATAGTGACTAACTTTTACCACTTTTAAAATTTAGTCCTTGTACCTTAATTAGTCACGAATTCAAAAAAAATATATGTAAAACCCTATACATGACCCATTTTACTAGATCCGAATATAAGATTTCATAATACTTACATACTTAACTAAATTTTTTATTTTGCGAAAAATTATACTGAATGTACCTTTTATTTATTTAAAATCCTTTCTAGGGAATTAGGTTTGAAATAATACATTTTTCATTTGTCATAAACTTTCAAAGGTAAAATAAGACCTTATGTAACAGCCCGCTTTTGGGCCTAGTCAGAACAGTGGTTTCGGGACCACAAATCTGACGAGGAAAAATTTATTTTTTATTACATTTTTATGGCCTACGATTTCACAAAGTGATTTTGTGAAAATTTTGTTCTAAAATTTCGACGTTTGGGCACTCAATTTAGTCAAAAGGACTAAATTATAAAAAGTGCAAAAGTTGAGTTCTACATGTTAGAGGTGTCCAATTATTATGAAATTTTAAATTTGAGGTCCTTAAATTATAAATAGAGCATTGGTTAATTTTTTGGAAAAAATGGACATGAAATAGGTGAAATAGAATATTTTTAAGTTAAGGGCATTTTGGACATTTAGTAATTAAAATGAATTAAAATCAAAATTAAAAGCCAATTTTTGTCCATCTTCAACCCCATGGCCGAATTTCACAAGGGGAAATAATGGCTAGGGTTTTTAAAGCTTCCAAGCTCGATTGTGAGTCTATTTTAGCCCCGTTTTTAATGATTTTTACGTTTTCGAAATCCTCGTAACAAGATCTATCTATTTCTACCACTAATTTGAGATATGGTTAAAGTCCTGGGTTTTGATCCATGATGAATGTGTCTGTACTTTTGTGTTTAATGGAGTAAATTGCATGTTTATGATTAGAGAAACGACTTTTACTAAGCGATTTTCGGTAAAAATGCCTAAAAGGACTAATTTATAAAAGTTATGAAATTTGTCAAAAAAGTGTGAATTAGTGGAAATTGTGGGCTTCTATAGTTATGAAAATGGTTTGGCTAGGCTTAAAATACAAGGAAATTGAATAAAAATCATTTTACGAGCCTAGGGACAAAAGTGTAAATATAATAAAGTTTAGGGGCAAAAATGTATCTTTTCAAAATGAGATTCGGACTTAGAACGGGGGAAAAACAAAGAATATGACGAATAAGTCTTTTTCACTAATTGTGCTATCGAGGTAAGTTTGTATGTAAATAATACATCGTTTTTATTTATGTTTTAATATTTTGTTATATTATATGAGATATGGTTGAATATGTAGTAATTATTTGAAGTAAATTATGAATTGTGATTGACTATGGATGAATTGGTAAAATGTTGAAAAGTGAGAATTCTCGGTTGAACCTTCGGAATAGAAAAGATACGAATGAGGTAGCTAGGTCACATGTGTGGTACTAAGTGTAGGGCACTATGTGTACAAGAGAGCTACGAGATGGTTTTAGGTCACATGTGTAGTACTAAGTGCAGGCTACTACGTGTACAAGACGGATAGGTCGCATGTGTAGTACTAAATGCAGGCTACTATGCGTACCCGATAGCTTCGATCACATATATAGTACTAAGTGCAGGACACTATGTGTAAGTGATGATTTTGGTCACATGTGTAGTACTAAGTGTAGGCTACTATGTGCACCAGATAGCTTCAGCTACAATGGTGGTACTATGTGCAGGCCACCGTGTATCTGTTATTATTCCGATAAGTCCAACAGGAAATTGACTAAGCAAAAATACATGTGTTCATGTAACGAGTAAGTGTAACTCAATATGAATATGTAATGAATAAGTGCAGGTATAAGTGTGAAAATTTATGAACAATGTGCTCGATGTTTGACCGAACCTTCGGTAAGATGAAATGGAGTAAGTGAAATTATGAAAGAGTAAATTTAGCAACAAAACAGTTTTGGACAGAAGCAGTTGTGTGACTTTGAAAAATCACCAAAAATGGTGGAAATAAAATTATAGGTTTAATAAGATATGAAATTAAATCTGAATGAGTCTATTTTCAGATAAAAGAAACGGTATAAACAAAAGAATTTCATATTCTGTGATATTTGAATTTTTGTGAGACGAGGTCAGAATGATGTCAGAATCCCTTATTCCGACTTTAGAAAATCACTAAAAGTTGTATAAAAATAATTATGTTTTATAATTTATATTCTTAAATTTATTAATGAGTCTACCTTCAATAGAAACAAATGGAAATATCATCCGAATCCTGTACAAAGAGATAATTATTTTTTGGTGAAGAAGGATCGAAACTGTTAGACAGCATGATAGGGGAGACTTTAAAGAATAAACTGTACTTATTGGCTAAACCAAAAATTATGAAAATTTTATGGTAAAAATATATGTGAGTCTAGTTTCAGGTACAATTTTTGAAACTTAATTTTGAGTTTCTTAAATCAAGATATAAATAATTTAGTGACTGTGACTCGAGTAGACAGCTTGAGATGAACATGAATAGATAGTTGAACTATGTGCAATTATGATTGTATTATCTTCAGAACATATTGTGAAGATTTATAAAAGCCTGTTAATAAATCACTTATTATTTACATACCTACTTACTAAGCTATAATGCTTACCCCCCTCCTTTCTTTTTTCCTATAGTGTCATAGATGCTAGCTCGAGTTGTAGGTCGTCGGAGATTCTATCACACTAAGAAGTTATTGTTTGGTATTGTATCAACGATCTTCAAGTATTTTTAAGTCTATGGCATGTATAAGGACTTGATTATGTGTATATGTTGTTATGACTTGGCCTAGAATGTTGGCATATGCTATTTGATGGTTATTGTTGTATAAGGCCATTTAATGTGGCAACTAATTGTTATGTTATAAGTCTATGATGATGCATTTTAAGGATGTGTATGCTTGCATGTGTTGGATGAGTAAATGTGTGATAATTATGAGTGGTAAATGTGATTGGTTGTGTAAGTTGCATGATGTGAATGGTTAAGTGTGTGTGTGTGTGTGTGTGTGTGTGATTATGCATGATGAATGTAGTTTGTAAATGGTATGTGGATGTCTTAGTGTGGATGTTTGAATGCTTAAAAATACCATGTTGTGTGATGATAAATTTGTCTAAGTGTATAAGTGTTTTTGGATGGAAAAAGGCTTAGTAAATAGCCTAATTTTCATCTGCACGATTGACCACATGGTAATGTTCTCAGAGAGCGTGCCCCTATTTTTTTTCAAAATTTTTTTCAATATTTTCCAAAGTTCTCGGTTTAGTCCTGGACCACTTCCAAAGTATGTTTTAGACCTCGTAGGCCCGTAATAGGGACAATATGATTATGAATGAAAAGTTTTAAATTTGAATGGAAATTTATGACTCAAAAATGATCTGTTATATGTGATTAAGTCCGATAATGCCTCGTACCCTATTTTGGTGACGGATACAGGTAAGGGGTGTTACACCTTGCATCAAATTGTTTGATAAAATAGACATATTCGTAGCATATATTACTATTTTTAATTTGAAAAATACGTTTCTATAAATGGCCCTCTGTATGCATAATATCACCCTCGATTACCGCCATGGCGCATCCCTTGTTTGGTCCCTCTCGGCGTTCTAGTTCAATTCATAAGCATGCATACCAAGGAACTTAGTGAGCCTCACTCATTATTACTTTTACACGATGTTGTAAAATTCTTCGACTCAAGGATTTGGATTCCTTCTTAGACCTTGGCAGATACTGTTCTAATTCTTGGTTGGCGAATAACCATACTTCACCCGACTGACGAGTCTCAGACTTATCACCATACTTCAAATCCCATTACACAATTTCTTTGCAGTTGTTGTTATATACGCTTCTCAAAACGATATTCGATGGATACTACTCTTGATGGATTCCTTTCAGGACCCAACAATTATCAGAACACCAGTTACATCGCATCTTCAAATTAGTCCAGACAGACTACTTGCTTAGAAGAATACAATGTTTTAATTCAAGCAATAGAATCCTAGATAAATTCAATATAGGACCTAAAAACTTGCAAGTTTGGCAGGCACTTACACTACCCCATATTCCAATACATAAGGTTCCTGTCATAATAGATCACTAAGGCGGATTTATCAGTTGGTTACTTTGTTGAGAATTCTATCAGAATATGCCTCACAGGCATACCTAGATCTCACGCAAGGCAGACTAACATCTCACCACTTGGTAATTACAAAATTCACTCAACGAATTTTCCAAATAATTTGCCACAAAGGCTTTCTAGAGAATTCACCTCAAATGGTTCCCAAAGAATTCGCCAAAAAGGCTTTCTAGAGAATTTTTGAGTTTATTGTCCCAGCAGACTAATGTTTGCCATGCCGGCCTTCGTGTTTACTATCCCAATGGACCAACACAATAGATGCCATGAAGCTTCTCGTACATGGTCTTATACCTTCACGCCCTCTTGGCATATTCTCATATGATGCCACGGGCCTCATGCACATGGTCTTACACATAACGTATTCACCCGCAAGGTCGAGTCGTGATCTACTGGTCCGATTTGTAATAAAATTGCCCTACTAAAGGAATCACAAATAAATATTTGTTTTCACAGTGATTTGCTTGTCCAGTCAGCAATATACCTACCCTTCTGGAGGCTATACAAATAGATATTTTTCTCACATTTTTACATAACTCAGATTTGTTAGGTACTGAACCCATATAATAGGAAATGATTAATCAATGCCTATACAGACATGCCAACAACAACATCTTATATCACACAATGTCATATCATGTCGCACATTGTTCACCTCATTTACGTATTTGTTGATATCTCTCAAAAACATTCATTCACATAATTACATGACCTGCAAGAGTCAGGTTTAAAGACTCACCAGGGACCTACCTTAACCTTGGCCTGGAGTTTCTGTTTCAAATGATCATCCCAACCAATAGCAGTAACTACTTAAAAGATCGTAAGATTTCCATTAGAATTCCTATTAGACATTTTACTAACATTTCAAATATATGAGACCCCCAAACATTGCCTTCTGTAACACTCTCCCCTTCTATAATCGTAACGTGCAAAGCTGTAAGACTTGCCAGAAAGCTAAATCATCTACTCATTAGATGAGATCTTAGTCTAATCATAACGAAGAAGAAGATGAAGAGAATGTTGAGGTTAGAAAGAATAACCTGAACATTAAATAGAAAGAAAAACCATCTGAAATGGTCCCCTCCTATAAATATACTCTTAGACACCCTGATTTTCCTACCAAATCCAGGATAGGTAAAAGAATATTCGACGAAGGTTAACCTCACTGTTGACCAGTCATGGAAAGGTCAAATCAATCTAATTTACTCCTGTTAAGAAATGGCCAACCATGCTGCTTGTGATGATTTGTTTAGTTTGTTGGTTATAGAGTACAAGTAATCTTTCATTCATTTTGCTACTCTACTCATGGAATCAAATATTTGATCAAACAATTAAGACTTTCCAATTTGAGCAAAATGCAGATGAACCTTGTGTTTATAAATGTTTAAGGGACGGAAAGGTGGCCTTTAACGTTTAAGGGATGGAAAGATGGCCTTTCTCGTTCTATATGTCAATGACATTCTATTCATTGGGAATTGTAACACCCCAAACCCGACCAAGTTGGTTCGACCCAAATTTGGCGAGCTACATTAGCCACCGGAGTGACTCTCTATTTATTCCCAACCTAATCTCCAACAGACCACTTATATACAACAAATAATGTGATAAGTGGAATAAAATTATACATATAATGTAAAACATGCAAGCTTATCGAACGAATAGAGAAAAAAAAGTTTACATTGCAAAGTAACATATGACTTCACACAACAACGTAAAGCATGAGTTCGCACAAAAAAACGAGTTCCCATAATATTAGTGGCTCACATACTAACTAAGTTCACACATCAAAATATATCATAGTTTCACATGCAAAAGGGCTTCACCACGAAAGACTTTATTCATGCAAGGTTTCGCATAATTTTATAGGGTTCGATAATAGTAATATTATCAATACTAAGGGTTCATATGCATAATGGGGTCGCAAACATACAAAGGTCATAATAAAATTGGCTCGTATATGCTATTAAGTCATACTTCGGAAAAATTAAAAGAATACAACATGGTACGCATGCAAGGAGAAGTAAGGAAACATTAAACTATATTCATGTTGAAAAGGATAGATTATCAGACAAATATTTTAGTGCATAGTTCACGAAAACTAAAAATAAGACAAAACAACCTTAAGGAAATTACTTCAATAACAATAGCAAGACCATAATAAATCTAATCCCACACAATTAACCTCATTTCCTTTATGCTCAAGTGCACTGGTATCTGTTTAGGATCTAGCCTCTCCCAAGTTATCTACCTCGCCACTGCCATCTGCGACCTACTTACCTACGAAGTAAGAGAGGAGTGGGTGATTTCATTGAGAACTTAGTGAATATTCAGACAACATCAGAGCATGCTTAACATATGGAGTTTAAAACAGAAAGGAAATTAGTTTGGAAATCATTTCACGTGCTGGGTTTGTTGTGAAGATGTGAGACCTAATTTGTAGATCCTGCTTGTCAGAAAACATATAAGATTGTTAAACAGTTTCAATCGTGCTTGTTGAAAGTCATACTTAAAAACATGGCTTATTCTTGTTCATATAACATGAAACATGCTCTTATGCTTGTCTTAGTAGAATGGTTGAAGAACATAGAACTTGTTCTCAACACTTGTCATAACTTATTTTATCTTATCTGTTGGATATACAGATCTTCTTATAACACCTCAAAATGAATTGATGAAATCTTAGCATGTCCCATAAGTGTAGCATAATCTAAACAATCTTATGTACGCCAACATGTCCCATTGAATGGAGCATAGCTCGATATTCCCTTATCTCTCCACATGTCTCAAGGCCTCAATGCCCAAATCACAGAACTTGTAGGTGAGTACTCACAATCCTTTGGTATACCAATATATCTAACATAAAGTTCACAAAAGAGCTTGTACAGAATACTAGTCACATAGAGCTTGCATAGGAATCTTGCTTGAAAACACTTGTTCATATATAGCTTGCAAAAATGCTAGTAAAACACAATTTATAAAACCGCACTTTAAAAACATATCTTTAAAACATATGCTCACATAGTCGTACATATAAAACATAAATTGAAAACATAACTTGAAAATAGAATTTATAGAAAAGCTTACTCTTAAAAATTATTTTAAAACCTTAAGTTCTTGAAAGCATAGTAGTTTATACATACTAAAAAACATAATAGTTAACACATATCTTACAATTACTAAACACTCACCAAAAAGATGAGAATCTTAAATGAGTTTTTCTTTACCTTTATCCTTGTTGGTAGATGGTCTGGCTGGTTCACAACATACATAAACACACAAATTACTTAAACAGACAAAAATTATGGAATTTAGACATGCAAGCAAACCTAACTTTCTGGACAATCATACCTAACAGGATAGAGACTTATCATGTTTGCTACAAACTTGATTCTGAATAGATACTTGACAATAGAAAAATCAATGAGAGAATTTTCATGGAAAAAATGACTTATTTATAGGTACTAAGTGTCTTAGTAATCCTAGGATACCCTATTTAACTTAGGAAACCCTAGTCAGTTTAGAAGAAGGTTACATGCACGAAAAGTATCCTGGATATAAAATATCTTAATTTCCTAATTTAAGTCTGACTTGACTTTGTCTAGCAAACCCTAGCTTCGCCAAACCAACTGGCAAACCCCAATACGCCACTCACCTAGGGAACACAGCTTGTAATGAATCTAGCGAACCCTCACTTGTAAGTCCAAAACTTCTAGGCTCTCTCTCGGGATGTTACAATTCTCCCCCACTTAAGGATTTCATCATCGAAATGTTCTCTTTCAAAAATTTGAGGGTACTATTACTTCATTGCGTCTTTTTTTTTAAGCAGCTTCACTAGTCTTATCGTTTCGCCACAACATTTTGACCAAATGAATCTTCTTGTTTTTCAATATTTTCACCTCGTGATCCATAATCTTCATTGGTTCCTTCTCATAAGTTAAATCAGGTCATACTTCAATGCCATCTGTTAATACTACATGGGATGGGCTTGCATGATACTTCTCAGCATGGATACATGAAACACAACATGCATTCAAACAATTTTGCAGGGCAACTTGAGTCGATATGCTACAAGATCAATTCTTTCCACCACTTCATAAAGACCAATAAATCTCAAGCTTAACTTTCCTTTACACCCAAACCTTAGGGCTTTCTTCCATGGCAATACCTTAAGAAGTACATACTCGTCCGCTTGGTACTCAATATCTTGCTGTTTTAAATCAGTATAGGACTTTTGTCTATCTGAGGTAGGTTTTAACCTTTTACATATGATCTTCACCTTGTCTTCAATCTCACAAACTAAGGTAGGTTTTAACCTTTTACATATGATCTTCACCTTGTCTTCAATCTCACAAACTAACTCAGGTCCAACGAATCAATTTTCATCCAATTTTGCCCAACATAGAGGTGTTTGATACCTCATCCATACAATGTTTCGAAGGGTGCCATTTGGATACTTGCTCGGTAACTATTGTTATATTCGAACACTACCACAAGGTAAATAACATTCCTAACTTCCTGTGAACTCCAATACGTAGCTTCATAGTATATCTTCCAACACTTGTATTGTAACACCCCCACCCGTATTCAATGCTAAAATAGGGTTACGGAGCATTACCGAACAAATAATACAATTAAGCATACACTTCAAATACATTACTACATTTCAAGTAATCATCATTCATCAACAATAATAATATTCTTATTACCAGCCTACGACGCCCAAAACATGCTTTGGGAGTGGTTCAGAACTAAACCAATAACTTAGGAAATCTTTAAAAACTTAGAAAATTTTCCAAACTGCAGGGGACACACGCCCTGTGGCCCGGCCGTGTGGACATTCGAAATGGGATCACATGCTGTGTCCCAGCCCGTGTCCGAACCCGTGTAACTCTTTAACTTGGGTCACACAACTAACACACACGCCCATGTGGCTAGCCCGTATGCCCTACAAATGGACAAACACACCCGTACGTCAGGCCGTGTGCTAGGCCGTGCCAATCCTGTAAGGTATACTGACTTATACCACACGGCCAAGTCACACGCCCGTGTGTGAGGCCGTGTGGGGCATACTGACTTGATTTTAATTTCAACACAAAGGGACACATGGCCGTGCAACATGATCGTGTGTCACACATGGCTAAGACACACGCCCGTGTGTCACACACAGTTGAGACACACACCCGTGTGGACAAAAATAGGCTATTTACCAAGCCATTTTGCTACCCAATTTGGTACACACCTGCATCAAACCAATTGGCACCAATACAATGCATAAATAAGCATTCTATTAACCTTATTCAAGCACAATTCCTACCATCTCAACACCAACGAATACAAATACATCAATACCATAATATACCATTCAATTTTATACCAAAACTCACTTACACAACACATCTACATGCACTATTTCATCTAAACCTTCCTTTGCCTAAAACCATAAGCATACCAATCTCAAATACAACCATTAGATACTCAAACTAATAATCCACAATCAACCCTTCTCCAAGCAATATAAACCATATCACAAAATGACATTAGCACATATATATAGACATAACCAACTAAGCCAAATAGGTCAACTTACATGGCCATATACAACATTATATACATAATATTTATAAGCCAACACAAATGGACAAATTCATAACAACATAATACCAAAATGACCAAAGTCCCTATACATGCCATATACTCAAAACATAAGTTTAAAAGTACCAAATTAATAGATGGATGGTGTGACGATGTCTCCGACGATCTCTGAATCTGAGCTAGCTTTGAATTCACTATAAAACATAGAAAAATAAACAATGTAAGTTATAAAGCTTAGTAAGCTCGTATAAAATAAACTCGCTATAATCATAAACACATAATTCAACCATTGATTATAAATACATGAATTCACATTAACTAACAAACCTTTCAATTACTCATTCTCAAAACTATATATTTTCTTCACCATTTCTTTGATTTCAAAGCTAATATGGTTTATGAACATACCATTACCGTCTCGTACTAATTTCATTCTCAACCATATCATTCATTTACCCATTAAACCATTCAGAATAGAAGTCGGATACTCAAGAGTCGTGCACAATAAGTAACTATACCATGGCCCAAAGCCAAATCAATGTAACTTATATCCGAAGTACTGATATCATCGCTCGAAGACAAATCAGTCGATATTTATGGCCCGAAGCCAAATCGATATAACTTGCACCCAAAGTGCTAATATCATGGCCTGGAGCTAACTCAATGTATCCCCTAATGACATGTCACTAGTATCCTAAACTATTCCTAAGATTCAACCAAGATTTCGAATGTCGAATTACCATCGAGTCATTGTCGAACTTACCTGAAGTCTCGTATTCACAACTTATACAATATCAAAGCATTTAAAATACATTTATAATGAAACCTATCATATATGAACTTACCTCGGATGTGGAAATGACGAAATAAGTCGATTAGTCAATAACTTTAGTTTTCCCCTGATCTATATCCAAATTCCATTTTTATTGATCTAAATATATTCAAAATTAACTTATTTAATAATCTCTCTATTCAATTTAATCCAAAACACACATTTAAGCACATTTACACTTTTACCCTAAAAATTTCATAACTTTTACAATTTAGTCCCTATGTTTATTGTAACAGCCCAAACCTAGCGCAAATACCACATCCGGATCTAGCATGTCACTGAGAAGATTTAGTAAAACATGTCGCATTTTTGGAAAACATTTGTCGAGTTTAAACGTGTATTCTGGAAAACTTAATGATTTGATAATTTATAAAAGATATAAATTTTATATGATGCCTTTATGAATTAAAAACCAAAATTTAGTACATGCCTTAGTTTATATTTTTCGCCGAAAGTAGGTGTCCAATAATAGTAAAAACCCAAAAGAAAGCCCAAAGTATAAGGCTAGTGGGCTATGGCCTTATTACAATAAAATATAAAACCCAAAATAATTTAACATATTGAAGGAAAATTTAAATAAACAGTGTCTTTACTGTAACAATTCGAACTCTTGCATGGCCACCTTGCGCTCCCCTCCAGCCCGGTCCGATGCACTAAGTGCTACCTAAAAAAAATGTTAAATAATGGGGTGAGTCACAAGACTCAGTGTGCAACCCTTGTGCACCATCAGACTGGGCCTTAGCCCCACAAAATAGATAACAAAATATAATATGTCAGGAATTATGCAAAGCCCAACCCAATCCTAGGTTTCCATCCGCTACACACCACCCTTAGCTGTCGATCACACCATTGGGGATTTCTACAATTAACCCACACCGCTACACACCATTGATGGCAGTCATGCTGTAGTTAGCTGCTCATCGTCAGATCATGGAAGTAGCCGCTACAAAAAATCATGGCAAAAAGCCACTACAATAGATCATGGCAAAAAGCGACTACAATAGATCATGGCGAAAAGCCACTACAACAGATCATGGAAAAAGTCACTACAACAGAACACTTCCCCTTTCATCAATCACCTAACCCCGTCCAATCACAGAAACCGACATACATGTTTATCATATCAAATCAACAGAACCATTCACTTTAGAATGATAGAGATCACTAACCTGGTGATTCACCTTTACCCTCATCGGGTTTTCAATGGCCATGTCGGTATTTCAGCATTTAACAGAATATAACAGACTTATAAGCATATACTAACAGGCAATCCAAATGGTGTGAGAATGTTACACACCTGATTAACGCGTAGGAATACGCTGTATGTCGATACCCTCGCTAATCAGATCAAATGCCTTCTGTCTACAACTTTGCTCAAAAGTCAGAAGAATGCGAAGATAAGGCCTCTCCTTGAAATCTCGAATGTAACATCCAAAAAGTGGGCCTACGCATTTATATGGTAGTCTAATATGTTAAATTGAGATTGTAAAGGTTGGGCTAACTTTTTGATTAAATATTTGGATTAGGGTTAAAGTTAGAGCTCTGGATAATTTAAAGTGAAATAGTGGGCTTTAAAAATTTGGGTTAGGTGGCTAATAAATGGTGTTAGCTCATAATTTAAGAAGATGGTTAATTAAGTGTCAAGCTGGGCTTGTGGCCCAAAGAATTAAAGTGCATTAAGTGGGCATAAGGTGGCGCCATAAGGGGGGAGGAATTTGGGCCCTTGTGTGGCCAATTGGGCCTTAAAAGATGGGTCAAACTTGACCCTTAAATGGGAAGGGGGTGGACGGCAATTAGGCTACCTTTTGGGAGTTATTTCTTTTATTTTAAGTGTTAAAAAGTTGATAATTAATAAGGAGGAGTTGGTTTTAAGGTGGGCTCTCCTAAAGATAAGATAAGGATTGAGTTATCAGATGAGATGAAGGCTATCAGGAGAGGGGAGATTTGGCCGAAATTCCAACTCTGTGTGTGTGGGTATGCAGAAATTTCTCTATAAATAGGGAGTAGTATTCTTCAATTTCAGTATCTTGAAACCCTATTCTTCTCTCATTCTCTGCCAAAATTTCCAAGTGTTCTCTACAGTTTCTCTTTTTTTTTTCTAAGAGCCGAATTCCTTTGTTCATACCCTCATCTCCCATAGCCGAATCTACAAGTGAGATCTCTGTTTTCCTGAAGGTGCACTGTAAGCCGTATACTCCTTAGTAATTCGGTAAGTTTCGGGATTTTTTTCTGTGATTCCCTTATTTTTATCAAACTCCTAATCTAAACCATTATTCCAAGGTCCTTTCGATTATACTCTTTACTCCTAGAAGCCGAAACTATCCCGTTAAAGCCGATTTGGTGGAAAAATCGAAGGTAAGAAGTGGTAAGTATGGTCGAATGGTCTTCCATTATTCTTTCCATTTAGCCGAATGGCATATAGGTTGGAATGGTTGTGATTTTTGATTCGTTTAATATTTGGGGAATGGCCGAATGTAGGAAGGTTGGTGGTGACAATTTCTAAAGGATATTCGGGATTCGGCTAACTAGATAAGTGTTCGTTTTAAAGGTTACATTTAACTAATGAGTTAGATCTCATCGTTATTTGGTTTAGTGATTAAGGGATTGATATGGACTCAACTAACAATCAAGCAGAGAAGGTTGGATCTGTAAAATCGTCGCCCAAATTCAAGAAGCGATCTATTTCGGTTGTGTGAGATTGGCCAACGGGGTGTGGGCCAAAATCAAAGTCAGATCATGGGCCAATAATAGTTGTTTCAAGTGATACTAATGTAGATATAGCAAAAGCCTTAGTACGCAAATCAGGTGTGTAACACTTCCCCACCATCTAGATCTGATTAATAATAAATGTATATATATATATATATATATATGTATATGTGTTCACAAGATTTATATGTTACATTAAAAGCTGAAATCTCGGATTTAAATGACGGACCCTCAGGTTAGTAAATAATCTGACTATATGTTACAAGTAAACTATTGTACATGTTTTAAATAATTATGCATGTTGCATGGGGTGGGTGATGAAAGGAGAAAGTTATATGTACATGTATATGAGTAACGATTTTTACCGTGAATTACTGTAGCGGCTAATGCCGTGAACTATTATACGAGCTTGGGCCATTATATGTTATAAGGGCTTCGGCCAATATATGTTGATGAGCGACTTGGCGCCATCTTGGAAATAGCGGTGTGGTTGATTGTAGAAATCCCCAATGGTGTGTTGGTTGGTACGGGGGCGTGTAGCGGATGGAAACCTAGGCAAATGGGTTGGGCTTTGCATATTATATGTTTCCATGTAAATGAATTTATTATTATGTTTAATGAGGCCCAAATCTAGCGGTGCATGAGGGTTGCACACTGAGTCTCACAACTCACCCCCTTTAAACTAACCTTTCAGGTGACGATTAATGCATCGGACCGGGCCGGAGTGGAGTGCAAGGTGGCCATGCAAAAGAAGGTGGATCCGGCGACCCCATATTTGTTTTTTTTAAAGTACTTTATATGATGGATTTAAAATACATTGTAATAAAGCCATAGGCCATTTGTTTACATTTTAGATTTAAAACGGGCCTTTAGTATTTATTCTCATTTTAATTTCTTTGAAGGACATGTAATTAAGTTTTGGGCTTTTGATTATTAAGGCACAATTTATGTAATTTTCTATTCGGGCTTTTTGTCGACACGATGGTTTTCCTAAAAATTTCCTCAGTGACAGACCAGATCCGATCGTGGTGTTTGGGTCGAGTTTGGGGTGTTACAAATTGGTATCAGAGCCCGGCTCAAAACTCGACTTTGGGATTTTGGGCCCAAAAGATTTTCTAAAAATGGGTTTTTTTTGTTAAACATGGATTTCTCTTAGTAAAGGTTTGTTAGTCCAGCATGGCACCTGCGTCTCTGGCCCAAGTCCGCCAGGTAAGTATTCAGAACTCCTTGTGTGATATATATATGAATATGGGCTTGATGGGTTTTATGGGACGTAGGTTAGATTAGTTAGACTTTGATGGACTATAGGCTTCACTTAAACAACTTCTTAAATTCCAGAAGACTTAATTTACCAAAACAAATCCTGTGAACTAGTTGCCGAGTTAGGGTGTGGCAATAGGCATACGCATGTCTAGGAGTGGATACAGGGAGAGCTTGGTATTTAAGCAGTCCTAGTGACTCACCTCCTCTTTGCTGGAATCCTACCTGGCGCGTAGTGATTGTTCACCCTAACCATGAGAACTTGTTGACGGGCCAAAATTTATAATTAAAACCCAAAAGGGACCAGCCACCCTATTTTGTAAAATTACTAAAATAACCTCTAATTTCAAAAATTTTCAAATTTCCCCTGATTTGTAAAATAACCAAAATACCCCTGGTTTGAAAAAAAATTTCCAAAATACCCCCGATTTGCAAAATTATCGAAATACCCCCGAATTTCAAAATTACCGAAATACCTCCGAATTTTAAAATTACCGAAGTACCCCAGATTTATAAATTACTGAAATACCCCAAATTTGCAAAATTATTGAAATACCCCTAGATTTGTGAAATTATCGAAATACCCCTGAGTGGGAAAATTACGAAAATACCCCTGTAGGATAAAATTACGAAAATACCCCTGTGTAGCAAAATGACGAAAATACCCTTAGGTAATGAATGTTACTTGTATGAACGTTGTGTGTGCATAATTCCTAGAATAGGAAGACTGGAAAACTGTAGATAGGTTCGAATTCGAAAGAATCACTTTTAAACTATGTTTCATAAGATTGTTTGGGGATAATTAGTGGAAACAATTATGACTCATAAAATTTTTAAATCAGATAAACACGAACCGATAGCATGAGTACAAGGGGATGAGGACGCTCTAGATGTGAATACCGGTGCGTACTCTACCATAGAATATTAAGTGTTTATTTTGGCTTTAGAATTAGAGTGCGCAGCGAAAGCATAGTGGTGAAACTTAGGTAGTATGATTTCTAGTTAGCTGAAAATTTCGAGGACGAAATTTCTTTAAGGAGGGTAGAACTGTAACATCCAAAAAGTGGGCCTACGCATTTATATGGTAGTCTAATATGTCAAATTGAGATTGTAAAGGTTGGGCTGACTTTTTGATTAAATATTTGGATTAGGGTTAAAGTTAGTGCTCTGGATAATTTAAAGTGAAATAGTGGGCTTTAAAAATTTGGATTAGGTGGCTAATAAATGGTGTTAGCTCATAATTTAAGAAGATGGTTAATTAAGTGTCAACCTAGGCTTGTGGCCCAAAGAATTAAAGTGCATTAAGTGGGCATAAGGTGGCGCCATAAGGGGGGAGGAATTTGGGCCCTTGTGTGGCCGATTGGGCCTTAAAAGATGGGTCAAATTCGACCCTTAAATGGGAAGGGGTTGGATGGCAATTAGGCTACCTTTTAGGAGTTATTTCTTTTATTTTAAGTGTTAAAAAGTTGATAATTAATAAGGAGGAGTTGGTTTTAAGGTGGGCTCTCCTAAAGGTAAGATAAGGATTGAGTTATCAGATGAGATGAAGGCTATCAGGAGAGGGGAGAGTTGCCCGAAATTCCAACTCTGTGTGTGTGGGTATCCCGAAATTTCTCTATAAATAGGGAGTAGTATTCTTCAATTTCGGTATCTTGAAACCCTATTCTTCTCTCATTCTCTGCCAATATTTCCAAGCCTTCTCTACAGTTTCTCTTTTTCTTTTTCTAAGAGCCGAATTCCTTTGTTCATACCCTCATCTCCCATAGCTGAATCTACAAGTGAGATCTTTGTTTTCCCAAAGGTGCACTGTAAGCCGTATACTCCTTAGTAATTCGGTAAGTTTCAGGATTTTTCCTTTTCTGTGATTCCCTTATTTTTATCAAACTCCTAATCTAAACCATAGCTCCAAGGTTCTTTCGATTATACTCTTTACTCCTAGAAGCCGAAACTGTCCCGTTACAGCCGATTTGGTGGAAAGATCGAAGGTAAGAAGTGGTAAGTATGGCCGAATGGTCTTCTATGATTCTTTCCATTTAGCCGAATGGCAAATAGGTTGGAATGATTGTGATTTTCGATTCGTTTAATATTTGGGGAATGGTCGAATGTAGGAAGGTTGGTGGTGACAATTTCTAAAGGATATTCGGGATTCGGCTAACTAGGTAAGTGTTCGTTTTAAAGGTTACATTTAACTAATGAGTTAGATCTCATCGTTATTTGGTTTAGTGATTAAGGGATTGATATGGACTCAACTAACAGTCAAGTAAAGAAGGTTGGATCTGCAAAATCGTCGCCCAAATTCAAGAAGCGATCTGTTTCAGTAGTGCGAGATTGGCTAACGGGGTGTGGGCCAAAATCAATGTCAGGTCGTGGGCCAATAATAGTTGTTTCAAGTGATAGTAACGTAGATATAGCAAAAGCCTTAGTACGCAAATCAGGTGTGTAACACTTCCCCACCGTCTAGATCTGATTAATAATAAATGTATATATATATGTATATGTGTTCACAAGATTTACATGTTACATTAAAAGCTGAAATCTCGGTTTAAGCAGCGGACCCTCGGGTTAGTAAATAATTTGACTATATATTCTGAGTAAACCTGTTGTACATGTTTTAAATAATTGTGCATGTTGCATGGGGTGGGTGATGAAAGGAGTAAGTAATATGTACATGTATATGAGTAACGATTTTACCGTGAATTCTTGTAGTGGCTAATCTAGTGAATCATTATCTGAGCTTGGCCATTATATGTTATAAGGGCTTGGCCAATATATGTTGATGAGCGACTTGACCGCCATCTTGGAGAAATGTGGTGTGGGTTGATTGTAGAAATCCCCAATGGTGTGTTGGTTGGTTCAAGGCGTGTAGCGGATGGAAACCTAGGCAAATTGGTTGGGCTTTGCATATTATATGTTTCCATGTAAATGAATTTATTATTATGTTTAATGAGGCCCAAATCTAGCGGTGCATGAGGGTTGCACATGAGTCTCATGACTCACCCCTTTAAACTAACCTTTCGGTGATGATTAGTGCATCGACCAGGAGTGGAGCGAAAGGCGGCCATGCAAAAGAAGGTGGATCCGACGACAAAAGTTTCCCCATATTAGTTTTTTAAAAGTACTTTATATGATGGATTTAAAATACATTGTAATAAGGCTATAGGCCATTTGTTTACATTTTAGATTTAAAACGGGGTTTTAATATTTATTCTCATTTTAATTTCTTTCAAGGACATGTAATTAAGTTTTGGGCTTTTGATTATTAAGGCACAATTTATGTAATTTTCTATTTGGGCTTTTTGTCGAGACGATGGTTTTCTTAAAAATTTCCTTAGTGACATACCAGATCCGGTCGTAGTGTTTGGGCCGGGTTTGGGGTGTTACACTTAAAGTAATAAGATCCGAGTGCTACTGAACTCTGGCTTAGAATTCTAAGCGATTGAATCCCCTTTAGTTTTCTTCAAGATTTGGCACAAGCAGACACCACAGAAGGAATTCGGCAATCACAGGAGATGACATCTAGGGATTTCAGCTTTTAAAAAATCCCGAAAAAGATGAACGAGAGAAATGCTGATGCGTTTTCGGCTTTTGGAAGAACTAGGAATTGAAAAGATGGGCAAGGAAGTAAATAGAGAGATTCAGCCAAAGTGTTTGCAAGAGAAGAGAAGGTGGATTGCAAGGGTTTCAGTTTCTGACGGAAAAAGAAAAAGAAGAAGAAAAGATGATTCTAGTTTGCCGAAAAGAGACAAAGCTTAAGGCTATTTTCAGAGAACACAATGAAAAATTCGGCACATCCCCTAGCCTATACTGGACCGATTTTTCCCCCCTCTCCTGTGTTTGATTTTCAGCCAACTCTGCAACCAAGAGATCACTCTTATCATTCTATCCCTTATCCTTAACAGAACACTCATCCAACAGAGACCTACACCACACCACTACTTCCCCTTTATTAGCATTATATCCACATAATTTAAAAAAAAATCCCCTGTTTTGTAGCCACATTGCCGTCCCGCCTAGCTCTCCTTGGGCTGCCAGAATTGGTCCAATTCCTTGCGCTCTAAGCGGCCACACTGGGCCCCCTTCCTTTGCCTATTGGCGCCAATTATAGCTCCCTCCTACTGCGCCTCTTGTTCCTGGGCCACAAGCCCATTATGCCTATTACACTCTCAATACTTTATTTAAACCCAATAGTCCCTAAACAAAAATATCTAGCCCAGACCACGGCCCATTCCTGAGCCCAATTTGCACCTCTAAACCTCAAAATAACATTTTAAGCATACATCACATAAATTGCACAAGCCCAATAATTCGGGATGTTACACTTATAAAATAAAATTCATTCAATTTCATCACAACCCTAGCCTAGCTGAATTATTATTATGCCCCCAGCAGCCCATACATTTCATTTATTTCATATTTTAACCACAAAGTTTTAACATTTCTCAATTTAACCCTTATTTTGCATTTTCTCTAAAAATCACTTAATAAAACTTGTATAATTCACAACAAGCATTCATAATCTATCATCAAACATCAAAACACATGCTTATTCATCAATGGCAACATTCAAAATCTTTAACGGTTTTGGAAAATAGTCCCTTGGCTAGCTAGACCTAGTTGCAACGATCTAAAAAACATAGAAATCATTAAAAATGGATACAAAACACATGCCTAATTGATGAAAATAGAAGAGCTGAACCTTAGCCCTAATTTTCTGAAGAGAATTGGTTTGTTTTTGAATTTTGAAGAAGATGAATACAAATTAAACATTTTGTTTTAGTTAACTTTCATTTATTTACTAAAAACAAAATTAACTGGATTAATAAACATAAAAATCACTTAATGCTTTCCATCATTGTCCACTCATGTTTCAAATGGTATAATTACAACATAAGGACCTCTAAATTAAAGTTCTATAGCTATTAGACACCTTTAACTAATAGAACATCACTTTTGTACTTTACGCGATTTAGTCCTTTTTATAAAATTAACTAATCAAACAATAAAATTTCTTAATGAAATTTTCACACAAACATATTATCATGATATAGACATTATAATAATAATAAAATAAATATTTTGACTTTGGATTTGTGGTCCCAAAGCCACTGTTCTGATGTGACTAAAAGCGAAATTTACAACTCTCTCCCTTAGGAATTTACATCCCCAGAAAATCTTACGGTGAATAGGTTAGAGTCTTTGTTTTCTCATAGCTTCCTCGAGCTCCCACGTAGCCTCTTTGACTCTGTGTCATTTCTACAAAACTTTCACTAAAGCTATGTTTTATTTCTTAACTCTTTAATCTCCCGAGCTAGAATTTTGATCGGTTCTTCGTTGTATGTCATATCAGGTTGAATTTCAATCTCTTCCGGAGAAATTACATGTGATGGATCTGATCGATATCAACACAACACCGACACATGAAAAAAATTATGGATTTTCTCTAGCTTAATCAGTAAAGCTAGCCGATATGCCATTAGACCTATTCTTTCGATGATCTCATACTGCCCGATAAAACGTAGACCGAAATTACCTTTGCGACCAAATCTAAGTATTTTCTTCAACTGAGATACTTTCAGAAACACTTTATCACCGATCTGAAGTTTAATTTCCTTTAGTTTCAAATTCGCATACGATTTCTGTCTATCTGAAGCTACTTTCAAACAGTCACGAATTATGTACACTTTCTCTTCGGTTTATCTAACCAAATCAACCCCGTGAATCTGTTTCTCACTAAGCTCAGTCCAGTATAATGGTGTTCGGCATTTGCAACCATACAATGATTCGTACGGTGTCATCTTTATGCTCGATTAAAAACTATTATTATACGCGAATTCAACCAATGCCAAAAATCTCTCCCAATAGCCTTCAAATTTTAGAATATAACAATAAAGCATATCTTCGAGAACCTGAATTACTCTCTCAGACTGACCGTTAATTTGCGGATGAAAAGTAGTACTAAAGTTCAACCTTGTACTCAGGGCTTCTTGCAATTTCTTCCAAAATCTCGATGTGAACCTCAGATCTCTATTCGAAATAATCAAAATTAGCATCACGTGCAATCTAACAATCTCAAAGACGTATAATTTGGCCAATTTATCAAGTGAATAATTAGTACGTACTTGAATGAAATGTGTCGATTTTGTCAATCGATCAACGACAACCCAAACAACATCTTTCTTTTTAAAAGTCAGGGGTAATCCCGATATGAAATCCATCGTAACTCTATCCCATTTCCACTCAGTTACCATTACTGGCTGAAGTAGTCTCGACAGTACTTGATGTTCGGCTATGACTTGCTAACAAGTCAAACATCTTGACACAAATTTAGAAATGTCTCGTTTCATACCCGACCACCAATACAGTTGTTTCAAATCATTGTACATTTTAGTACTCCCCGGGTGAACAGAGAGACAACCACTATGTGCTTCGTGCAAAATTTTTTGAATGAGCTCAAGATTCTTTGGTACACATATTCTACCACGGAATATTAAACAATCATTGAATCCGATCTGAAAGTTAAAATTACTAGTCGATTCACATTGCACTCTTTTGGCTTACTATTCATTATCATATTTCTAAGCTTTATAAATTTACTGAAGAAATACCGGTTTAGCTTTCAACTAGGCTAGAATCAAACCATAGTTAGATAATGACAACCGAGTATTCATCCCTCACAAAGACTATAATGATTTTTTACTCAGCGCATCTGCGACTACATTTTCTTTCCCCGGATGATAGTCAATAACTAACTCGTAATCTTTCAATAG
This sequence comes from Gossypium rotundifolium, assembly GCA_025506655.1. NCBI lineage: Eukaryota > Viridiplantae > Streptophyta > Magnoliopsida > Malvales > Malvaceae > Gossypium > Gossypium rotundifolium. The sequence goes on along the minus strand of CP106724.1, from coordinate 44,783,158 downwards.
CTCCAGCCATCTCCGTTGTCGTAAGTTTAGATCTTTCTGAGTCATTATGTATTTCAAGCTCTTATGATTAGTAAAGATGTGACATTTTTCACCGTAGAGATGATATCGCCAAATTTTCAATGCGAAAACAATAGTAGCCAACTCTAAATCATGTGTTGGATAATTCTTTTCATGCAGCTTCAACTATCTCGAGGCATAAGCTATCACTTCTCTATCTTGCATCAACATGCAACCCAAACCATTCAATGACGACTCGCTATAATTCACAAATTCTTTTCTCAACTCAGGTTGAACCAACACTGGAGCCTCAGTTAACTTTGCTTTCAACTGATCGAAACTCTGTTGACATTTCTTAGACCACTCAAATTTCACATCTTTCTATAACATTCTAGTTATCGGTGTAGCAATCATCAAGAATCCTTTGAAAAATCGTTAATAATAACCAGCTAACCCCAAAAAACTTCTGACTTCGGATACATTTCTCGGTGATTTCCAATCAACAACAGCTGAAATCATGCTCTGTAACACCCCAAACCCGGCCCATGCGTCAGGATCGGATCTAATATGCTACGGGTTGAATCTTGAAAACTTTACTCCGATGGGTTTTGGAAAAACTTAATTTGTTATAGCCGAATAATCTATTAAAAATAAAAATTTGAAAATAACTTTAAACCTTTGTGTGGGTCATGTTTGGAAAGCCCATTTGTCATTTTACTTTATAATTAAAACTTTAGAAAAAAAACATAAGTTTATTAAAACCTAACAAAGAGAAATAATATAAAACCCTAAATGATGGAGGCCTTATTACAAGAAAATATCCCAAAAATTAAACCTTAAAAAAAAACTGAAAGTAGTCTATGAAGATAAAAGACTTGATGGCCCCTCGAGTCCGTCTCGGCTCCCATGTCCACGATCTACTGCTCATCTGGAAAGTGGGAAAAATAAAAGGTTGAGTCACAAAGACTCGGTCATAAATCGAAATCACATAAAAGCCTTGGGCCCATAGACACATTATGGGCCTTGGCCCATACAAAACAGCAAAGAATAATTCATGCAATATGGCCCATCCCAAAACCTAAGAGTCCATCCTCTACACACCCCGTACCAACCATCACACCGTGAGATTTCTACAATCAACCCTCCATCCGCTACACACCATATCGATCACTTTGTGACCTATGTGGCAAAGCCACCGATCACTATGCGACCTCAGTAATACATTATAGTATTCGATAGCCTTGCTGTCTATCATACAGATTGATCACTATGTGACCTATGTGGCAAAGCCACTGATCGCCTCGCGACCTGCTCCCCTTCCGTAATCAAACCATCAATCCCATCCCATGCATACATACATACAAGAATAAAAATATTAAGCCATCTAAACAGATATCATATTTTCACATGCTTCGATACACATAGAAAAGTTTCTATGATTACGTACCTGTCATCTCTTGCCTACCCCTTACGGGTATCTGATTATTCATCTGACCTCTCTTTTGACTTTTAGCCCATAACATACATATATATTACAACAATACTTATGTGTTAAGGATCTACACACAATCACGCTAATCAACTCCTAAGGGTATAACAGTAATTTTACCTACCGAGGGTATTTCAGTAATTTACCTACCAAGGCTAATCGATAATTTGACAAACTAGGGGTATTTCGATAATTTTACAAACCAAGGGTATTTTGGTAATTTTATAAACTAGAGGTATTTCAGTAATTTTACAAACTAAGGGTATTTTCATCATTTCACTACCTAGGGGTATTTCAATAACTTTACAAACCAAGGGTATTTCGGTAATTTTACAAACCAGGGGTATTTTGGTAATTTTACAAACCAGAGGTAATAAGGGTATCTTGGTATTTTTGTAAAATAGGGGTATTGTGGTACTTTCACAAAACAGGGGTATTTTAGTACTTTCGTAAAATAGGGGTATTTTAGTAATTTTGCAATCCGAGGGTATTTTGGTAATTTCACAAATCAGGGGTGTTTCGGTCCCTTTTGGGTTTTAGCTATGAACTTTGACCCATCAACAAGTCCTCGTGGCTAAAGTGAACAGACACTACGCACCAGGTAGGATTCCAGAAAAGAGGAGGTGGGCCACTAGGGCCGGTTAAGTACCAAGCTCTCCCTAGATCCAATCTTAGACATGCATATGCCCATTGCCACACCCTAACCCAGCAACTTGTTCACAGACATGTTTAATTAGAGAAATTAAGTCTTATGGAATTTAAGAGTTGTTCAAACTAGGCCTAAGGTCCATAAACCCTAACATACATGTCTACGTCCTCATAAGCCCATCAAGCCCAAATCACTCCCTTATGGCCCATTAGGCCCAAAACAAATCCAATTCATGTATCATGCATGGCTAATTCAATTCGTAAAACCAACCAAACCATTTAATCAATCTTAGCCTCAGGGCCCACTGGGCCCATTTAACCACTTTCGACTTTTTTGCTTTTCGGTATTGCCGATATCGTGTGTGTAGTGTTTATACACACCTGGTTACTGCGATGTGCTATCCTATCCTTAGCCTTGATCCTACAACAAACCAACCTTCAATCAACCACTCATACTTAATCAAAATATTTACTCAAAAGCTGAAACCTTATCGTAACCTTACCGTGTGCCATTGGGTTCTAATAGCCTTTCCTTAGCTACTAATCTCAAGTTTTCCCTAAATATGCACTCACACGTACACCATCAAAATTCGAGCGACTCATAATCCACACAAGTCATCCACACATTCAGCCATTCACTTCAACCATAATCGAGTTGAGTATACTTACCCTTGCTAATGATCCTACCATGCTTCCGATCTCCGAACCTTACTATTATTAATACAAGATCAACGATAATGAAAAATTAGATCGCCCATCAGCTTTTAACAAAACATACTAAGGGGAGTTAACAGAATACTTACCGAATCCAACCTTAGATCTTGCGGCCTAGATAACTACCGCACAAGATTCGGCTTTTAACCTTGACTGAAAGGGATCACAATCGGTTTGTGATGGAGGAAACAATAAGGGTTTGGCAAAAATAGGAATTTTGACAAGAGAAGATGTTGGCAATTCAGCAATAGAGGGGCTTGGCTAAGAGAGAATTTGACAAAAAGAAATTCGGCTTTAGGATACTTCGGCTTTCAGAGAAAGAAGAAGAACACAACTCTAATGGGAATTCTGGCAAAAAGAATGATGAGTTTTATTTTCGGCAAATGAAAGAATTCGGCTAAGGGGGAGAATAGGAAGAAATAATAGAACCCAACGAACCTTTCAATGAATTCGGCAAAGAAAAGAAAGACTAACGTATTTACAAAACTCTCCAAATGCCGAAGGCCACAATGAAAATTCGTAATACCCCCTAAAAGACCCAAAAACGACACTCATCTACCTCTTAAGCTGAATTTATACACTCTCCACTTCCCAAAACGGCACCAACTCTTCACACATCTTAGCTCCTAACTTTTCTCCCTGATAACACCTTAATCTTATCCGAAATCTCCTCCACATCCATCAGTCCTGCTTACTACAAACTCTCCACGGCAAGAGTACAAAACAAACACAACTCTTACCGTCCACCTATGCAAAATAAAACACTCCAAAATACACTCCTCCTGCTCGAACCTAGGACCTCTTCAGATTTTACACACGCCACCTAATTACCCCATTATAATGCCACTTGCCACTAGACCAGAAGCCCATTTGTGTCTTATTTTCACTTAATCAACTTAAGAGGCCTCACACCTAAGACTAGGGTCCACTAAGCAAGAAAAATAAATTTTTCCCTATGGTCTCCCATACTCTAAGGCTTCAAATAATCCCAACAATACCTTTATATTATTATTATAAGTGCTACACATTTCCCAAAAATTTTAAACGCTCCTATTCCTAAGGCCCATTGGGCCCAATTCATCTAGGCCCAAATTTGGGGCGTTACATGCTCGGATCAACATGTATACCTTCTGCTGAAACAATGTGCCCCAAAAATCTGACTTCTCTGAGCCAAAAATGACATTTATTAAATTTAGCATACAATTGCTTATCTCTCAAGGTTAGCAACATAACCTTTAAATGCTCGGCATGCTCAGATTCATCTCGTGAATAGATCATAATGCCATCAATGAACACAACAACAAATCTATCTAAATACGGTCTAAAGATCCTATTAATCAAATCCATAAAGACTGTAGGAGCATAAGTCAATCCGAAAGGCATAACAAGGAATTTATAATGTTCGTACCTCGTTCTGAATGCAGTTTTCGACACATCTGAGTCTTTAACTCGCAACAGATAATAACAAGATCTCAAATCAATCTTTGAAAACACTGTTGCCCCTTTCATCTGATCAAACAAATCATCTATTCTCCGCAGCGGATACTTGTTCTTTATCATAACCTTATTGAGCTGTCGATAATCAATACACATTCTTATTGACCCGTCTTTCTTCTTTATAAACAATACCGGTGCACCCCAGGGTGAAAAACTAGGTCGTGCAAATCCTTTATTTGTTATCTCTTACAACAGATATTTCAACTCTTTCAGTTCTATCGGAGTCTGTACAGAGCGATCGATATTGGTGAAGTCCACTATACCAATTCAATAGAAAATTCAACCTTTATGATCGATGGTAATCCAGGCAACTCTTCTGGAAATACATCTAGAAACTCACATATTATCGGTACTTATTCAATCTTCGATTCAGAAACTTTTGTATTTAGTATATAAGGAAGATAAGCTTCACAGCCTTTTCTCACATATATTTGAGCTGACATAGATGAAATCAAAACAGGCAATCCACTACATTCATCTGATTCAATTCGAAGGATTTCACTATTTTGACATTTCAATTCAATAGTCTTTCATCTAAAATTCACAGCAGCATCATGTTGAGTCAACCAATCCATTCCCAGAATTACATCAAACTCATCAAATGGTAAAAGCATCAAATCAGCAGAAAAACAATAACCCCGAGACATTAAAGGACAGTTCTTACATACTTTATCAACTAGAACATACTTGCCTAAGGGGTTCAATACTTTAATCACAAACTCAGTAGACTCAACAGGCAAACTCTTACTAAACACTAAATTCATACAGATATACAAATGAGTTGATCCAGGACTATCAAAGTAACTACATTAGTGTCATAAAGAGAGAATGTACCAGTGATAACATCTGGTGATGACGTATCTTCGCGAGCGTGAACAGCATAAGCTTTAGCTGGCACTCTAGCCTTAGATCTCACAGTTAAATCTCTAGTCACAACTTTGCCACTAGACACATTTCCCGTATTTCTCGGGGTTCTCCGTCTCGTAGTCGTATTGCTCGGTCTTGCATTCTAAAATTTATCTTTCTCAGATAATTTTAGGCAATCTCGAATAAAATGATCTAGCGAGCCACATTTGACACAAGCTTGCTTACTCTTATTCTAGCACTCTCCAAAATGTGTTCTCCTACACTGTTGACATTCGGGTTTGTTGTTTCTCACACTGCCAACACTCGAGACGGAAGTAGCTTGAGCTTTAGGACTCACATGTTGATTTCCATGATCTCTATTTTGATATCCCACTAAAGCATGTGATCGACTATACGAATCTCAGAATTTCTTTGATGAAGAATGATAAAGTTTATTCATCGATCTTTTTCTCAAATCTCTAGTATCTGAATCAGCTTCCCTCTTTTCTTGGCTAAGTTCTTCGACTTTACAAGCTTGATCAACCAGGGCAACAAATTCTTTCAATTCTAGCATTCCAACCAAAAGTTTAATGTCTTCATTAAAACCGTTAACAAACCACTTGCACAGGATTTCTTCGGTAGAAACATACTCTCGAGCATACTTGCTCAACCGTACAAATTCTCTTTCATATTCAGTTATAGTCATTTGACCCTACTTCAATTCTAGAAACTCTTTTTGCTTTTCATCGAGAAATCATTGGCTTATATATTTCTTCCGAAATTCAGTCTGAAAGAATTCCTAGGTCACTCTTTCTCTCAGTACGTATTCCACCATTGATACGCGGTATCTCTTAATAATGAAATGGCACACTTTAAACTCTCAGCTGGAGTACACGACAATTCATCACATACCCAAATAGTGTTTTCAAGCCAAAATTCAACTCTCTCAAGATCGTCATCAACAGTAGCTCTAAATTTCTCGGCCCCGTACTTACGGATTTTATCAATCGGACGCCTATTTAGTCATTAAAATTCCACAACTTGAGGGGCTACAGGAATCGGTTGAGGATTAGGTGGGGGTGGAGGTTGTTGAGTAGCCGGATTTGTCCGAACATATTGAATGAACCACTCATTCATCATTTGGAAAAAGGCTTCCTTAGCCTCGCCTCCCTGACAACCCGATAAGGGTCTAGATTCAAAAGGCACTGTCCCTTGAGCGGGAGCTGGCTCATTACTCTCAAAATCATCAGCTACAGCTCGATTGACATCCATTTACTATACAAAAACACAGTTTAGATTGTCAGGAGTCATTACACTATCACATGTTATATATGACATGTATAGCTAGACTCACGCACACACTACGTTAGTCCTAGAATCAACTAAATCGTAGCTCTAATACCAATAAATGTAACACACCTTACCGTATTCAATGTCAGAATAGGGTTATGGAGCATTACCAAACAAATAATACAATTAAGCATACATTTCTCATACATTTCCACATTTCAAGTAATCATAATGTTCCTATTACGAGCCTACGAGGCCCAAAATATGCTTTGGGAGTGGTTTGGGACTAAATCGATAACTTAGGAAATCTTTAAAAAACCTAGAAAATTTTCCAAACTGAAGGGGACACGCGCCCGTGTGGCCCAGCTGTGTGAGACAAACATGCTCGTGTCACAGGCCGTGTGGACATTCGAAATGGGATCGCATGGCCATGCCCGATCCCGTGTAACTCTCTGACATGGGTCACACTGCCAACACACACACCTGTGTGGCCAGCCCGTGTGCCCTACAAATGGCCAAACACACCCGTGTGCCAGGCCGTGCCAATCCTGTAGGGTATACTAACTTATACCACACGGCCAAGTCACACGCCCTTGTGTGGGGTATACTGACTTGATTTTAATTTCAACGCTAAGGTACATACGGCCGTGCAACATGACTGTGTGTCACACACGGCTGAGACACACGCCCGTGTGGACAAAAATAGGCTATTTACCAAGCCATTTTGCCACTCAATTTGGTACACACCAGCATCAAACCAATTGGCACCAATACAATGCATAAATAAGCATTCTATTAACCTTATTCAAGCATAATTCCTACCATCTCAACACCAACCAATACAAACACATCAGTACCATAATATACAATTCAATTTCATAACAAAACTCACTTGCACAACACATCTACATGCATTATTTCATCTAAACCTTCCTTTGCCTATAACCACAAGCATACCAATCTCAAATACAACCATTAGCTACTCAAACTAATAATCCAAAATCAACCCTTCACCAAGCAATATAAACCACATCACAAAATGACATTAGCACATATATATATACATCACCAACTAAGCAAAATAGGTCAACTTACACAACCATATACAACATTATATACATAATATTTATAAGCCAACACAAACAGCCAAATTCATAACAACACATATACAAAAATGACCAAAGTCCCTATACATCCATATACTCAAAACATAAGCTTAAAAGTACCAAATTAATAGATGGATAGTGTGGCGATGTCTCGAACGATCCCCGAATCCGAGCTAGCTTTGAATTCATTATAAAACATAGAAAAACAAATGATGTAAGCTATAAATCTTATTAAGCTCATGTGAAATAAACTCGATATAATCATAAACACATAATTCAGCCATTGATTATAAATACATGAATTCACATCAACTAACAAACCTTTCAATTACTTATTATCAAAACTATATATTTTCTTCACCATTTCTTTGATTTCAAAGCTAATATGGTTTATGCACATACTTGTACCATCTCGTACTAATCTCATTCTTAACCATATCATTCATTTACCCGTTGAACCATTCGGAATAGAAGTCAGATAGTCAAGAGTCTTGCATAATAACTACCTATACCATGGCCCAAAGCCAAATCAAGGTAACTTATATCTAAAGTACTGAAATCATGGCCCGAAACCAAATCAGCTGATATTTATGCCCCGAAGACAAATCGGTATAACTTGCACCCGACGTGCTAATATCATGGCCTGAAGCCAACTCAATGTATCCTCTAATGACATGTCACTAGTATCCTAAACTATTCCTAAGATTCAACCGAGATTTCAAATGCCGAATTACCATCGAGTCATTGTCGAACTTACTCGAAGTCTCGTATTCGCAACTTAGACAATATCAAAGCATTTAAAATTTATTTATCATGAAATTTATCACATACGAACTTACCTCGGATGTGGAAACGATGAAATAAGTCGATAACTTTAGTTTCCCCCCGATCTAGATCCGAATTTCACTTTTCTTGATCTTAATATATTCAAAATTAACTTATTTAATAATCTCTCTATTCAATTTAATCCAAAACACATATTTAAGCATATTTACACTTTTACCCCAAGAATTCACAACTTTTATAATTTAGTCCCTAGGCTCATAAAACAAAATTCATTCAATTTCATCACAACCCTAGCCTAGCCAAATTACTATTATGCCCCTAGTAGCCCATATTTTTCATTTATTTCATATTTTAACCACACAGTTTCAACATTTCTCAATTTAATCCTTATTTTACATTTTTACTAAAAATCACTTAATAAAACTTGTATAATTCACAACAAGCATTCATCATCTATCATCAAACATCAAAACACATGCTTATTCATCAATGGAAATAGTCAAAATCTTTAATAGCTTTGCAAAATAGTGACTAGGCTAGCTAGACCTAGTTGCAACGATCTCAAAAACATAGAAATCATTAAAAACGGATACAAAACACATACCTAATTAATGAAAATAGAAGTGTCGAACCTTAGATATAATTTTCTCAAGAGAATTGGTTGGTTTTTTTCCCTTTAAAGAATATGAATACAAATTAAACATTTTGTTTTATTCAACTTTCATTTATTTACTAAATTACAAAATTAACCTTGATTAATAAACATATAACTCACTTAATGCTTGTCCATCTTTGCCCACTCATGTTTCAAATGTTCTAATTACAACATAAGGACCTCCACATTAAAGTTCTATAGCTGTTAGACACCTTTAACTAATAGAACATCACTTTTGCACTTTACACGATTTAGTCCTTTTTATCAAATTAACTAATCCAACGATAAAATTTCTTAACAAAATTTTCACACAAACATATTATCATGCTATAAACATTATAATAATAAAATAAATATTTTGACTTTGAATTTGTGGTCCTAGAACCACTGTTCTGATTTGACTAAAAATGAGCTATTACATGTATCACTCTTTCAGACTAGCCATCTGTTTGAGGGTGATGTGCATTACTGTAACATCCTAAAATTTGGAATTTTATGTGTTGCATTATTTCTGGCGTTAAGCTAGTTAAATTACTAATTGTGTATGTTTAGGGGTCCTAGGAAGGCTCGGGGTTTATTTGGGCCCTAGTAAAAATTTGGTATTTTAGCACTTTAAGGAGATATAGTAAGTGACCTCAAGCTTATGGAAATAAATAGTAATGTGCTAGCATAAATAAGCTTATGGTAAAGGGGATATGGTGCCATATGAATTACTTTGAGGGAGGAGGTTCAAATCCCATTATGTGCAAATTTTGACTATTATTTTTTTATTCTTTCTCTAAGTGTCGGCCAAGCTAGTAAATAAGGCAAGGTGGAATTTTTTTATTTTTGGCAAGGTGGCTAAGGAAATTAGGAAAGGATGAAGGTAGGGAAAGAAATCAAATGAAAGGGGAAAGTATAGGGAACATGTTGGCACACAGAGAGGAAAGTGTTATGGTAAGTTTTGGTTGGCAAATTTTGACCTTTTTGCCAAGGCATGGACGGTTTTGGCATAGAGTGAGGATAGCCAAATTTTGGTAGGAGTTCTTGGAATTTTAGTGCTTGAGAGGTTGTTTCTCTTTAGCTTTTGTGTCATTGTCTTTCTCTCTAAATTTCCTCTTCTCTTTGCCGAATTTTTGATCATTTAGTGTGCATTTTTGTTTCTTTTTTTTCTTTCTTGTTTGCTGAAAGTACCTAAGCCTTTGAGACCAAATTGTTTCACTCATTTTCCTTTGGAAAACCGAATTCTCATAAACACTCATTTTCATCTTTCTTTTCCTTTTTACAAAATTTTCCAACCCTTGATTATTCTTCTCAAATCCATATCCTCCATAGCTGAATATCATTGTTCATTTTTCGCTATAGCCGAACCCTTCATCTCTTCTTTATCTTTTCTTCTCATCCTTATTAACACTCACTCCTTTGATCAATTGGTAAGTGGCTCTATTCTATATTCTCATTTTCCTTTCTCCTAGCCGAATGTGTGTTTATCAACATTCGAATATTCATTTTGTTTCAACCAAAATATTTTCATTTTTTAACTCCTTACAATATGATCATCTTCTAATGTAGAGTTATAGTGGGAGGCCGAAACTTTGATTCTTTCTTAGCCATCTTACAATCGTTGAGAATCGGTTCTATAAATCTTTAAGGTAAGGAGTTCTTCATGGATTTTATGAAATCATTCCTTATTCATTTAAGATGTTATCAAAATAGTGATGATTAACCAATTATATTTTAGGGATTAAAACGCTCGATCTATCGATTTGTGACCATACGATTCTAGAGGTAAGCCGAATCTTTTCCTTAGTCAATCATCTCATATCAAATTATTATCGATCTAACTAAGATCTGACTGAATGGAGGCTTGTGGTGCTAATTCGAAAGGAAAGGCGAGTGGAGAACTCAAAAGGAGTGGATTTAAGATTCCTACTCTTAAGTTCAAGCGAAGGGTGGTATTGGCGGTTTGAGATTTTCCACCGGGTTGTGGACCATTATCCGGAGAGAATCGACAAATCGTGGTCGTTCACGATTCCAAGGGTAAAAAATTTAGATCGTTTATTTTAGAGTTGATTAATTAAATCGCATATGTCGACTAATCGAGCTTTATGATATCTTAGGTGTCGAAGATCAAGAAAACCTAGTACTTATCGCAATCAGGTGTGTAATCTCACACCGTTATCCGTGGATTTTAAGATTGATATCATATTGGAAATAAATCACTACGACTAAAATTGTAATAGGGTGTAAACCAGAAAAATTGGTCTAAGATACACTATTTTGATAAAATTGACAAAATCGATAATCATTGTACGAATTACGAAAATACCCTTAAAGGGCCGAATTACAAAATTGCCTTAATGGGCCGAATTGATATATTGCCTAATGGGTCGAATTGATACATTTCTTAATGGGCCATTTTGATACATTGTTTAATGGGCCAAATTGATATATTGCTTAATGGGCCGATTTGATACATTACTTAATGGGTCGAATTGATATATTGCTTAATGGGCCGATTTGATATATTGCCTAATGGGCCGAATTGACATATTGCTTAATGGGCCGATTTGATAAATTGCCTTAATGGGCTGATTTGTAAAGTGTTAAAGGGCCGAACTTTTGTCTAAATTAATTATTGTTGTTATATTTGTAAATATCATGATTTACTATGTATGATGCATTTACATGATTTTGCATGGGTTGGGAAAATGTTGAAGAGAAGTAATTTCGGTGGCACTGCCACAAATATGTTTGATAATATGATACTCTGTGATTCTGGTGGCTTGCCCACAATTAAATTTGTTATAAATGGCATAATGCCTGCGATTGGAGTGTTTGGTGGGGTGGGTTAACTTGATCCCCACATGTGTGATGGATGGTACGGGTGGTGTGTAGCGGATAGATCATTAGGATGGGTTGGGATTACATTACATTCATATGATATATTTGATACATTATTATGTAAAAAGGGGCTTAGGCCCAAAATATTGCTAAATGGGTTTCAGGTCCAGTGGACAATAGTAGGGGGGTTATGCACTGAGTTCTAGTAACTCACCCCATTTCCTTAACCCTTACAGGTAATGCTTAGTGACATGGACTTGGGCCATGGATGACTTGGTAGGGGCCATACTTTAGAAACGGTTTTATTTGGACTTTGGATTTCTATTTCGTTTACTTTATTTCTTAAATATTTTGAGTTAAACGTTGTAATAAGTCCTCTGAATTATTTTGTTTTGCTTTATGTTTGACGTACCTATGTTTTTGCTCAAATTACTTTAATTGGGATTTTTTTTTTTTACTTAAACAAAGATTTTCTAAAATGGATACATAATGGTTTTATAATAAACTTATATAAATAATTTTAACTCGAAAATCTTCTCTTAAATTTTCATCAACACTTTTCAAAAGACATGGTTGTAAAATCATTTGTTCAAATTTTGCAATCTTCTATTCAGTAATACTTTGTTAAGAATTTTAAATGGAAATTGTTTTACTTGAAGTTAAATCAATATTTATTTACGTGCGAGTAGAAAGGACTTAAAAGCATTTTTCTCATGTGACATGTCAGATCTAGCCTTAACGTATGGGCTTGGTTTGGGGTGTTACATTTTATGGTATCAAAGCCCGATTTCAAAACTAGATTGTAGTTTGGGTTCAACAATATTTTCCAAAGCTGTTTTGGATTTTAAATTTAAAATGCATGTTTTAAAAGAAGTATGGCACCACGGGTAACCGACACCAAGTCAAGTAAGTATATATTATCATTGTATGATTATGATTATTGTGAAATGGTTGTAGGAACACTCTAGAACTTTTAGTTTTATGTGTTGAAACTATAGAGATTGAGACTTTAGGATGCGCTTGCAAAAACGACTTTACTTCTTATATTTCATAAAACATTGTTTAATAAATATTGGAATAGTATACTGATTCCTAAGACTTTTAATCAGATTAAATCGAATTAGTCAATATGAGCACTAGAGGACATGGACGTGGTAGACGTGGCTGTGGTAGAGGCCGAGGCACTAGAGTTGTGTCTGAGGCATCGGGACATACACCAGAAATGGACGCACCTGCGTCACGCGTGGCTGAAGCTGGATCACATAATCGTATGAGGGAGGATGACGCTCTGTCCCAAGTAATGTTGCGAGTCTTGGAAAGGGTTGCTGGGGCATGAACTGGGTCAGCAGCTCGTGGGTCAATTTCTGAATGACTCAGATCAAACAGTGCTGAGGTTTTTAGGGGTATCTCGGGTGTGGCCCCAAATGTAGCGGAGTACTGGCTTGAGGCTATGGAGCGAATCATTGACGATCTAGATTGCACCACCGAGTAGAAACTGAAAGGAGTTGTGTCCTTGTTGAGAGATGAGGTGTATCAATGGTGGCTCACGGTTCGGGAAGGCACTCAGGCCGATCATATTACCTAGGATTTCTTTAAGACGACATTCCAGGGAAAGTATGTCGAGGCTAGCTATGTGGATGCCCCCGAAGGAAAGAGTTTCTAAATCTGGTCCAAGGAGGTAGGATTATGGCAGCTTACGAGGCAAAATTTCTGCGTTTGAGTCGGTATGCCCGGGGAATAGTGCTGACTGACAACAAACGCTGTGTGCATTTTGAGGACAGGTTGTGTGATGAGTTTCGGGTACTGATAGCCCCACAAAAGGAGAAATTTTACTATACTATTGGAGAAAGCCAAGATAGCTGAAGAGGCTAAGCACTCAGAGCGGAAAAACCGAGACAAAGATAGGGGCAGGAGCAAGAGAGACTTTAGGTATTCAGGTACTGCTAAAGGGTTTCAGGAGAGGCCCAGGAATGAGGAGCCAGCTCGAGCTAGAGTACCAACTGCTACCAATCAGTTACAGCCATGTGTAGATTACAAAAAATGACACCGGGTGAATGCTGGAAGAGAACCGATGGTTGTTTCAAATGTGGTTCCAAGGACCATCAGCTTAGAGATTGCCCTCGACAGACTGCTCAGGCTCTTGATGTTCGTAACTATGATGCACAACCAATTAGAGGTGCTCAGCAGCCACCGAGAGGCCGTGGGGCAGGTCGAGGTGGTAATGGCATAGGACGAGGTCAGGGTGCACTGGGTAGAGGTACTGGTAATAGGGGTAATGCGGAAGCGAGACAGCCAGGGTTGGTCTATGCGGTCAGACGTTGAGAAGATGGCGATGCACCTGATGTAATAACCGATACGTTCTTCATATCTTATGTACCTGTTACTACTTTGATAGATATTGGATCCACCCATTCGTATGTTGCTTGTGCTATATCTGGAAATCTGAACATTAGATCGGAGATTACTGCTAGAGAAACAATTGTAATTAGTCCTTTAGGACAGTCAGTGTTAGTGAATAAATTGTTTAGAGATGTTGAAACACCCCACACCCGGCCCACGAGCCTGAACCGGATCTGATATGTTCCTAAAGTGAACCAATTTCAAAATCATTCGTTACTTAGAGAAAATTCGTAAAATTTTTAGAAAATGTTGTTGTGGATTGGGCTTAGATTGGAAACCCATTTTATTAAACTTGTAAATCCAATTTGATGTATTACGTCCAAAATAGTTCTTAGCACAATATTTAAAAGTAAAGTAAAAATAAAGAATAATCCACTGGGCCTTATGGCCTTATTACATCAAATAAAACCCAAAAGAAATATAATTAAGGGTACCAAACAGAAATAAAGTCCAAATAAAATAAAATCTCCAAATGTAGCATGGACACCTCGAGGTCCACCGGCCCGGTCCGTCACTGCTCATCACCTGAAAAATAATTCCCACAGCGGGGTGAGTCAACAGACTCAATGTGCACACAATACTAACATTCAACAATTCAGGCATTCATGTTCAAATCATCAGATCCATATAAAAATGAAATTTATGATGCAACCCAAACCCAATCCTAATGGTCCATCCGCTACACACCACCCGTACCTGCCATTTACACCATGGGGACTACTAAGTCAACCCTCCATCCGCTACACACCATTGAAGGCATTCGCCCACATACGTTGTGTCATTAGACACTATAATCAAATTTATACGTTGTGTCATTAGACACTATAATCAAATTTATACGTCGTGTCGTTAGACACTATTCAAATATTGTAACCGAAGTTACCAAAATTTCACAATGTGACCGTAGTCAACATATTTCGTTGGTGAGACCGAAGTCAACACCTTCGTTGGTGAGACCGAATTCAACACCTAATCTCCCCCTTTCACATAAATCCCAAATGCCCCAAAAATAAATATATTGTGCATAACTTAATTTCATGTTCATATACATATATTCGCATGTTATAGAATAACATATTTCACAATCCTATCAGAAGTAGGAAACGTACCTGGGTACTTTTTGCCACATTTGTGGTACATAGCCACATTCATATTCATTACATATTAAAATAATAGCCATAAAATATCGAAGGTTAGTAAGGGTACACACCTGATTTGCTTATTAAGGTTCCTTGAGATCTTGAAAATCTCGATCTAACTTTAGATCTATTAATTCCTATATTCGGCCCACCAAATAAAACACATTAATAAACCCTTTTGGCTTAAAACAAAACCAAATCCTAGTAGGATTTGTAGAGAGACTCACCTTTGTTGATTTGGTGTTTACACAAATCCCGAAAACTTCGTTTTTCCTTTACCTGATATTCGGCCAACCTTGAATCTCAATATGGGCTAGTTTAGGCTTTTTAATAATTAGAGAATTGATCTAGATACTCACATAAGCCTTGGCGAATACTTTTAGGGCTTACCTTATGGACTTCAAATCCGAAAGTTTCCTTTGTCTTGAATATCTGTTGAAAATCCTAATATTTATAAGTTAGATCGATCTAACTTTAATAAGTAGTAATTGGCCTTTGGCCGAATGTGTCTCACTTACCTTGGATCCTTGACCCTTCTATTTGATGATGGCGAAACCTAAGAGATCATGGTAGGTTCGACCATGAACAAAGTTAGGATTAGTACCGAATTTTTGGTAAAAGGAAAGAATAGAAGTTGATTGACCACAGATCTTACCCTTTTGATGTTGTAATTGTTGCTCCTTTACTTAGAATTGTGAGGATTCGGCTTTGATAGTAGAAACAGAGGAGAAAAGAGAAGAAAAGAGGATGGTTTTGTTCAAAGAAAATTCGGCAAAAGGGGGAGAGAGCTATGAAAATTTCGCACACACTTAGGAAAGATGAGAGAATGGCCTTAATTCTCCTCTTTTAACTGAAATTGCTATGCCAAGAGTCCTTGACTTGGCTACCACTCCCCACAAGTGATAATATTATCATTTAATTATCACTTTAATTAAATTAGAGTATTTTATCCATCCTTTATCTCCTTATTTATTTTATTAAAAGAAATTCCTTTACTTAACACTTAATTAAACAAGTTTTAACCGAAGTAAAACTCCTCTAATTCAAGAAGCTTGTGCCGTCCCACCTCTTAGCCTAGGAAGCAAAATAAAGCCTTAATTATTTGCTTCCTGGATGACTCAAACTCAGGCCCAAAAACCTCTTGTATTTGGGCCATTTCCTAAGCCCTAAGTGACACCTTCAGGCCACTTTTCCAAGCCTGATTGTGTGTCAAATTTCATGTACTTTATATTTTTAGGGTCACTTGGCCCTAAGTTCCCCTTTGGGCCCTTAAATTCGACATTTGGGGTCAATTTTAAGTTTCCTAAAATTTTCATGACTCTGTATTTTCCGTGTTTCCAAAATGTTTAGGTTTCCAAAATGTTCAAGTTTCCAAAATGTTCAGGTTTCCAAAATGTTCAAGTTTCCAAAATGTCTAAGTTTCCAAAATGTCTAAGTTTCCAAAAATGTCCATTTCCATTTCCATTTTCATTTTCATTTCCATTTCCATGCATTTCTAGGTTTCCAAAAGTATCAAAATTTATTCATAGTACTTGAAACTTGTCATTTCATACAATTAAACCTGAAATGCATAGGCCCTATTCGGGATGTTCTGATTCTACCCCTTAAACAAAATTTCGTCCTCGAAATTTCCTAACTACAATAGTTGAGGGTATTGCTGTCTCATGGTCTCTTTTGACTCCCACGAAGCTTCTTCCGTTCCATGATTGCGCCATAGCACTTTGACTAGAGGAACGGTCTTCCTTCATAGTACTTTCACATCACGTTCCAAGATCCGAATCGGTTCTTCCTCGTATGATAAGTCTGGCCTTAGCTCCACTTCTTCAACAGATACCACATGCGACGGATCCGATCGATAGTGACGTAACATGGACACATGAAATACGTCGTGCATCTATTGTAACTCGGTGGCAACTCTAATTGGTATGCCATCGCCCAACTCGCTTCAAAGACTTGATAGGGCCCTACAAACCTTGGGTTTAACTTCCCTCATGATCGAACCTCATAACCTTTTTCCAAGGCGAGACTTTTAGGAATACTTGGTCTCCCACTTCAAACTCTATTTCCTTTCGTTTAAGGTCCGCGTCTTAATTCTCGCCTATCGAGGCTTCCTTCAACTGCGTGCGAATTAACTCAACCTTCTTCGTTTTTGCCACCAACTCGGACCCAAAACTCGGCGTTCTCCTAACTCGGTCCAACAAGTAGGTGTTCTACACTTCCTTCCATACAATGCTTCAGTATGGTGCCATCCAGATATCTTGGCTTGATAGTCGTTGTTATAGGCGAATTCACTAAAGGCAAGTAATCTTCCCAACTTCATCGAAATCCATTACACAACCTCTCAACATATCCTCCAACACTTGTATAACTCGTTCGATCGCCCGTCCGATTGTGGATGAAAAGCCGTAGTGAAGTCTAGCTTAGTGCCTAAAGCTTGATGAAGTGCCTTCCAAAATCCAGACGTAAACCTTGGGTCTCTATCAGAGATGATCGACATTGGTACTCCATGTAATCTCACAATTTCCGCCACATACAACTTAGCCAACTTCTGAAGAGAATAATCCATTCTGAATTGACTGGGATAAAGTGTGCGGACTTGGTCAAACGGTCCACTATCACCCATACCGAGTCCTTCTTAGTAGGCGTAAGGGGAAGCCCACTAACGAAGTCCATGGTAATTCTCTCCCACTTCCATTGGGGAATCTCGATTGGTTGAAGCAATCTGATGGGACTTGGTGTTCACCTTAACTTGCGACACGTCAAACATTTCCCACAAATTAGGTCACCTCTCGTTTCAGGTCAGACCACCAAAATTGTTCCCTTAGATCTCTATACAGCATGATGCCTCCGGGATACATAGCACAAGGGCTACCATGTGCTTCCCGAAGAATCCTTTGTCTCAACTCTTTATTCATCAACATACGACTTTTCCTTGTAACACAATACTCCTTCATTATTGACACCATAATCCTCTAATCCCCTTCTTTGTACTTGCGCAACTTAGTACTTAAGTCATTATCACCAACTGTCCCTCTTTCACTTCCTTTAGCCATGTGGGCCTGACTTGTAATTCCGCCAATGACTTCCATCGTCATATAGACTTAGATGAGCGAACAAAGCCCGTAGATCCGATACAACCTTCCGACTTAGGGCATCGGCTACCACATTCGCCTTGCGGATGATATTCTATCGAGCGATCGTAGTCCTTCAAACAATTCCACCCACCTTCGTTGCCTCAAGTTTAACTCCTTACGAGTCAATAAATACTTAAGGCTCTTGTGATCTGTGTAGATAATCGACCTTTCTCCATAAAGGTAGTGCCTCCAAACCTTAAGGCGAAAACCACATTGCTAGCTCTAAGTCATGAGTTGGGTAGTTCAACTCATGAGGCCTTAGCCATGCGATGCATAGCGACTACTTTGCCATCTTGCATTAGTACACATCCTAACCCGTGTCTGAAGCATCACAAGACACCACAAAATCTTTTCCCGCCTCTATTTGAATTAACCTCTGGAGCTTCCACAAGACCTTCTTAAGTTTTTCAAAGCTCTCCTGCCGCTTATTAGTCCATTCAAGGTACTTCCTTCCTTAGTAACTTGGTTAAAGGTGCGACTATCGACGAGAATCCTTCCACAAACCTTCTGTAATAGCCTGCCAAGCCTAAGAAACTTCGGATTTTAGCCACGGACTTAGGTGGTTTCCAATCCAACACTGCTTTGATCTTCCTAGGATCCACTTTTATTCCTTCTGCGGATACCACATGTCCTAGGAATGCCACCTCCTTAAGCCAAAATTCGCACTTGCTGAATTTGGCATAGAGCTTTTTCTCCCTTAACACTTCCAACACGACTCGGAGATGCTCATCATGCTCCTCCTTCGACTTCGAATATACCAAAATATCATCGATGAACACAACAACGAATCTATCCAAGTAGGGTTGAAAAACCTGATTCATCATATCCATGAACGTGGCTGGAGCGTTCGTCAACCCAAACGGCATCACCACAAACTCGAAGTGACCATATCTTGTCCTAAAAGCGGTCTTATGGATATCAGCCTCCTTCACCTTCAATTGATGGTATCCGACCAGTAAATCGATCTTCAAAACATCTGCGGCTCCTTGGTGATCGAACAAGTCATCAATCCTTGGCAAGGGATACTTGTTCTTAATGGTCACTTATTTAACTGACGGTAGTCTATGCACATACGCATAGTTCCGTCCTTCTTCTTCACAAATAAGACCGGTGCTCCCCACGGAGACACACTGGGTCGGATGAACCCACGATCCAACAGTTCTTGTATCTGAGCCTTGAACTCCACTAACTCCTTTGGTGCCATTCGGTATGGAGCGATTGACACAGGAGCTGTCCCCGGTAGCAAATCAATCCCAAATTCTACCTCCCTATCTGGGGGTATTCCCGGTAACTCTTTTGGAAACACATTCACGAAGTCCCTTACCGTCCTGACTCCATTAATACCTTCCTCCTTTCCACCTATCGCACTTACAAAAGCTAAAAACGCCTTGCAACCCTTCTTAACCATCTTCTCAGCCTTCAGTGCCGAGACTACATTAGATAAATAGTTTCTCCTTTCTCCGATCATTATTACCACTTCATCCTCCGGGGTTCTTAGTTCCATATGTTTAGCCGCACAATCCAACACGGCTCGGTGTTCTACTAACCAATCCATTCCGAGTATAAGCTCAAACTCTCCGAAGGGTAACTCCATTAAGTCCGCTCGAAAGTTCACTCCTCGAATCTCTAGGGTACATTCAAAGATCTTGTCTACCACTATAGTTTGGCCTAAAGGGCTTACTACGATCATCGCCTATCGAAAGTTCGAGTCTAGGCCTAGTGTTTTCACTACACTACTTGCAACATAGGAATGGGTCGAGCCCACATCAATCAAAGCAAAGTAGGGTTTGTCAAAATAAAGAATGTGGGTTATTACGTCCGGCGTGTCTCCATCTTCCCTTCTACGAACCGCATAAACCAAACCCGGTTGTCTTGCATCAACATTAGTATTACCTCGGCCACATGTTCCACGGCCTCTGCATACCACTACCACGGTTACTCGAACCACGACCCGTTGAGGTTGCTGTCATCTCTCTAGGTCAGCTAGCATTCGAACAACCGGTCGGCTCTCATCGATTGTTTGGGACAATCCTTAAACATATGGTCCTTGGACCCACACTTAAGACATGCTCCTATCTTCTTCCAACACTCACCTAAATGCTTCTTTCCACAATACTCACAAGGACGAATCGCCAAATTGCATCAAATTTGTTGATTCCATGGCCTATCAACCCTAGGCCTTTTGTAACCCTTTCCAGATGGCCCAAACCCTCTTTTGGCCTTATTCTTATCCACGGTCTGCTTAGTAGCATCCTTAATCCCCTCGGCCACCTTGGCCTTTTCCACCAAAGTCGAGAATTCCCGCTCCTGATGCGGTGCTATCAACAGCCTCAGGTCATCTCTCAGTCCGTCCTCAAAACGAACACAGCGTTCATGCTTAGTCGCCACTACCTCTCGAGCATAGCGGCTCAATCTCAAGAATTTCGCCTCATATTCTGCGACAGACTTACTCCCTTGTACCAACCCTAGAAAAGCCTTCCTTTGTTCATCTGTATACCTGGTTCCCACATACTTCTTTTGAAAGGCCTCTTTAACATACTCCCGGGTCAAATTTCCAGCTGTAGTACTATCATGAACAGTTAACCACCACTGACACGCTTCATCGCGTAACAACGCCACCATCCCTTTCAACTTTTCCTCTGGAGTCAGGTCAAGCTCATCCATGATACGCTCTGTTGCTTCAAGCCGATTTCGGTATCTTGGGTGCCACATTAGATACTCCTTGAAACATTTCTGCTCCATTAGCTCGGAGCCGTTCGGGTACCGATTTTTGGTTTCCTGAATTTCCACCTGCACCCGCCACCAATTCCAAAACTCGCAGCACAGCCTGCGACACAGCATCTTCCCCCGTCTGAGCCTGTTGCTCAACATTAATAGCTGGGGGTGGTGGTGGCGGTGGCATTTCATTGTCGGACCCTTGACCCGACCTAATGGGTTCCGACACGGTCATCCTTCCTCTGCCTCGACCACGACGACCACATCCTCTAGAGCTCATTTTCTAGCGTCGGGATCTGATTAAGAAATTTTATGGATTAGTTATTGTTCCACTTATTTATCAGCGAAGGAGTTTTATGAAAAGGGATTTAAGAGTGGTTCTTTCGTATTCATACAAACACACAGTCTTTTCCATTCATTCATCCATCAAACAAGTATGAACTTCCGTTTATTCAGAGAAATGTTGTAGTTTTTGTCGTTGTTGTTGTTGTTTTCCACTACCCAGGGTATTTTCGTAATTTTATCCTACATGGGTATTTTTGTAATTTGTCAAAATAGGGTTCCTTGGTGATTTTGTCAAAAATTATTTTTGGAAATTCCAAAATCTCGAGGTAATTTGGAAAAATTTTGAAGTCCGAGGGTATTTCGATAATTTTTGACCTCAGGGGTATTTTGGTAATTTTTCACAAATCAGGGTAAATTTGTAAAAAATAAATTTTGGGTATTTCAAAAGTTGTAAAACTTTGAGGGTTCTTCTTTTTTTTTAAAAAAAAAAATGGTTCCTTCAAAAATGGGGATGTTGCAAAAATTTTGGAAATCAGGGTCATTTTGGTAATTTTGTAAGTTAGGGGCAATTTTGTAATTTTTTCCAAAATCATGGTATTTTGATATTTTAAAAATTAGGGTTTTTGAATGTTTATGAAATCATGAAATTTTGGTAAAGTTGTTGAGTAGTTCAACATTTTACAAACCAGGGGCGTTTTGGTAATTTTACTGCTAAGGGCATTTTTGTAATTTTCGCAAATTAGGAGTTTTTCAGAAAATGTTGTAAAAATAATTTTCTCAAATTTAAAAGAAAGTTTTAAAGGTTTGAAAAACTAGGGTTTGTTGTTTTGTTCTCTTCTTTTTTTTTTAAACATGGCTAGTTCCTTTCGGGTTTTAGTCATTATGTTTAGCCTATGACCGAGCCCTCTTGGTCGTGGTGAACTAAAGCTCTTGATCGAGGCAGGATTCGTGTGGAGAGGAGGTGAGTCACGCGATCGCTTAAATACCAAGCTCCCACCAAACTGTTCCTAGACATGCAAGTGAGAGGTTGCCACATCATCGAGCCCTCCGAGTTATGGTGAACCAAAGCTACGCACTGTAAGATTCTGCAAGAGGAGGTGAGTCACTAGGACTGCTTAAATACCAAGCTCTTGGGATCCAATCCTAGACATGCGTATAAGGGTTACCACACCACTAGCTCGTTGACTTAGCCATAGGTTTGTTCAAGACATTAAGTCTTATGTGGTTTGTGTTTTGAATAGTCTAATCCTAGGGTTCAAGTTCCTATCATTCTATTCTACGTTCCATGCCTTTTCTACCCTTAAACAGTTCATAGAATCACACATATAGTTAGGGGTACTTACCTGGTGGACTGCGGGTCGGAGACTTAGGTGCCATGCCATAAAACCTGCTTATTTTTCAAAGAAAATCATGTGGCTCGCTTTGAAAACGTTTTGGGCCTTAGCCCACAGGCCGAGAGTTTGAAACTGGGCTCTGATACCAAATTGAAACACCCCACACCCGGCCCATGAGCCTGAACTGGATCTGGTATGTTCCTAAAGTGAACCAATTTCAAAATCATTCGTTACTTAGAGAAAATTCGTAAAATTTTTAGAAAATGTTGTTGTGGATTAGGCTTAGATTGGAAACCCATTTTATTAAACTTGTAAATCGAATTTGATGTATTACGTCTAAAATAGTTCTTAGCACAATATTTAAAAGTAAAGTAAAAATAAAGAATAATCCACTGGGCCTTATGGCCTTATTACATCAAACAAAACCCAAAAGAAATATAATTAAGGGTACCAAACAGAAATAAAGTCCAAATAAAATAAAATCTCCAAATGTAGCATGGCCACCTCGAGGTCCACCTACCGATCATCACGCTCATCACCGAAAAATAATTCCCACAATGGGTGAGTCAACAGACTCAATGTGCACACAATACTAACATTCAACAATTCAGGCATTCATGTTCAAATCATCAGATCCATATAAAAGTGAAATTTATGATGCAACCCAAACCCAATCCTAATGGTCCATCCGCTACACACCACCCGTACCTGCCATTTACACCGTGGGGACTACTAAGTCAACCTTCCATCCGCTACACACCATCGAAGGCATTCGCCCACATACGTTGTGTCATTAGACACTATAATCAAATTTATACGTTGTGTCATTAGAAACTATAATCAAATTTATACGTTGTGTCATTAGACACTATTCAAATATTGTAACCGAAGTTACCAAAATTTCGCAATGTGACCGTAGTCAACATATTTCGTTGGTGAGACCGAAGCCAACACCTTCGTTGGTGAGACCGAAGTCAACACCTAATCTCCCCCTTTCACATAAATCCCAAATGCCCCAAAAATAAATATATTGTGCATAACTTAATTTCATGTTCATATACATATATTCGCATGTTATAGAATAACATATTTCACAATCCTATCAGAAGTAGGAAACGTACCTGGGTACTTTTTTGCCACATTTGTGGTACATAGCCACATTCATATTCATTACATATTAAAATAATATCCATAAAATATCGATGGTTAGTAAGGGTACACACCTGATTTGCTTATTAAGGTTCCTTGAGATCTCGAAAATCCCGATCTAACTTTAGATCTATTAATTCCTATATTCGGCCCACCAAATAAAACACATTAATAAACCCTTTTGGCTTAAAACAAAACCAAATCCTAGTAGGATTTGTAGAGAGACTCACCTTTGCTGATTTGGTGTTTACACAAATCCCGAAAACTTCGTTTTTCCTTTACTTGATATTCGGCCAACCTTGAATCTCAATATGGGTTAGTTTCCGGCTTTTTAATAATTAGAGAACTGATCTAGATACTCACATAAGCCTTGGCCGAATACTTTTAGGGGCTTACCTTATGGACTTCAAATCCCGAAAGTTTCCTTTGTCTTGAATATCTGTCGAAAATCCTAATATTTATAAGTTAGATCTGATCTAACTTTAATAAGTAGTAATTGGCCTTTGGCCGAATGTGTCTCACTTACCTTGGATCCTTGACCCCTTCTATTTGATGATGGCAGAAACCTAAGAGATCATGGTAGGTTCGGCCATGAACAAAGTTAGGGATTAGTACCTGAATTTTTGGTAAAAAGGAAAGAATAGAAGTTGATTGACCACAGATCTTACCCTTTTTGATGTTGTAATTGACTGCTCCTTTACTTAGAATTGACAGGGATTCGGCTTTGATAGTAGAAACAGAGGAGAAAAGAGAAGAAAAGAGGATGGTTTTTGTTCAAAGAAAATTCGGCAAAAGGGGGAGAGCGCTATGAAAATTTGCACACACTTAGGAAAGATGAGAGAATGGCCTTAATTCTCCTCTTTAACTGAAATTGCTATGCCAAGAGTCCTTGACTTGGCCACCACTCCCCACAAGTGATAATATTATCATTTAATTATCACTTTAATTAAATTAGAGTATTTTATCCATCCTTTATCTCCTTATTTATTTTATTAAAAGAAATTCCTTTACTTAACACTTAATTAAACAAGTTTTAACCAAGTAAAACTCCTCTAATTCGGAAGCTTGTGCCGTCCCACCTCTTAGCCTAGGAAGCAAAATAAAGCCTTCATTATTTGCTTCTGGATGACTCAAACTCAGCCCAAAACCTCTTGTATTTGGGCCATTTCCTAAGCCCTAAGTGACACCTTCAGCCACTTTTCCAAGCCCGATTGTGTGTCAAATTTCATTTACTTTATATTTTTAGGGTCACTTGGCCCTAAGTTCCCTTTGGGCTCTTAAATTCGACATTAGGGTCAATTTTAAGTTTCCTAAAATTTTCATGGACTCAGATTTTCAGTGTTTCCAAAATGTTTAGGTTTCCAAAATGTTCAAGTTTCCAAAATGTTCAGGTTTCCAAAATGTTCAAGTTTCCAAAAATGTCTAAGTTTCCAAAAATGTCTAAGTTTCCAAAAATGTCCATTTCCATTTCCATTTCCATTTTCATTTCCATTTCCATGCATTTCTAGGTTTCCAAAAGTATCAAAAATTTATTCATAGTACTTGAAACTTGTCATTTCATACAATTAAACTGGAAATGCATAGGCCCTATTCAGGATGTTACAGATGTGTCCTTAGAAATTTAAGGGGAAATATTTTTGGTGGATTTAATGGAACTGCCATTCGGCGAGTTTGACCTTATTTTGGGCATGAACTAGTTGGTGAAACACCATGCGAACTTGGATTGTGCTGCAAAGCATATGTTACTAAGAACTTCGGAGGATAAGAAAGTGATGGTAATAGGTGAAATGAGAGACTATCTGTCTAATGTGGTATCTACTTTAAAGGCAAAAAAGTTGGTGCCAAAGGGGTGTGGAGCATTCCTAGCCTTCATTAGTGCTTTGGATGCTAAGGAAATGTCGGTGGAAAGTGTTAGAATGGTGAAAGAGTTTTCGGACGTCATTCCCGAGGAACTTCCAAGACTGCCTCCGGATCGGGAGGTAGAGTTTGGCATTGAGTTGTTGCCAGGAACGGTTCCGGTGTCCTTTGCTCCTTATAGAATGGCACCAAAGGAGTTAGCGGAGCTTAAGGCTCAAATTTAGGAGTTGTTGGATCGAGGATTCATTCGACCGAGTGTGTCACCGTGGGGAGCGTCGGTCTTGTTCGTCAAGAAGAAGGATGGGTTGATGCGTATGTGCATCGATTATAATAGTTGAATAAGTTGACGATCAAAAATAGGTATCCTTGCCGAGAATCGACAATCTGTTTGATCAACTGTGAGGAGCTTCGATTTCCTCGAAGATAGATTTGAGATCGGGTTATCACCAACTTAAGGTCAAGGAGGCGGATATTCATAAGACTGCGTTTCAAACTCGTTATGGGCATTTTGAGTTCTTGGTGATGCTATTTGGGTTGACTAATGTACCAACTGCATTTATGGAAATGATGAACCGGGTCTTCCAACCCTATTTAGATCGGTTTGTGATGGTGTTCATAGATGACATCTTGGTGTACTCGAAGAATGAAGAAGAGCATGATTCGCATCTGCAGGTAGTATTGTAGATATTAAGGGAGAAGCAACTTTATGCCAAATTCAGTAAGTGTAAATTTTGGCTGAAGGAAGTGACCTTTTTGGGGTATGTTGTGTCGGCCGAAAGAATTAGAGTTGATCCTTGGAAGGTCGAGGCTGTGTTGGATTGGAAACCACCGAAGTCAGCGGCTGAAATTTAGAGTTTCTTAGGGTTGGCTAGTTATTATAGGCATTTCGTTGAGGGGTTTTC
This sequence comes from Gossypium rotundifolium, assembly GCA_025506655.1. Taxonomy (NCBI): domain Eukaryota; kingdom Viridiplantae; phylum Streptophyta; class Magnoliopsida; order Malvales; family Malvaceae; genus Gossypium; species Gossypium rotundifolium. The sequence continues at coordinate 44,756,392 of CP106724.1, read as the reverse complement.
GTTGATTACTATACCCCTAACTAAGCTGTTGCGCAAGGGAACGCCTTTTGTGTGGTCAGATCAGCAGCAAGAGAGCTTTGAGAAATTAAAGAAGATTCTGAAAGAAGCGCCAGTATTGATTCAACCTGAGGCTAGAAAAGAGTTTATTGTTTACTGTGATGCATCACACACGGGCTTGGGATGTGTATTGATGCAAGGAGGAAAAGTGATGGCTTATGCATCTTATCAATTAAGGCCGCACGAGGTAAACTATCCCACCCATGATTTGGAGTTGGCTGCAGTGGTGTTTGCTCTGAAGATTTGGAGACACTATCTTTACAGTGAGAAATCTATTATATATACGGATCATAAGAGTCTAAAGTACCTCCTTGCCCAAAAGAAGTTGAACTTAAGATAGCAGAGGTGGATAGAACTGTTGAAAGATTATGACTTCTCAATCGAGTCTCATCCCGGAAAGGCTAATGTGGTGGAAGATGCATTGAGTCGTGAGGTAATATCAGATTTGAGAGCGATGTTCACTCATCTCAACCTGTATGAAGATGGTAGTCTGCTAGCCGAACTTCAGGTGAAGCCTGTGTGGGTAAGCCAGATTAAGGAAAAGTAATTATTAGATGAAAGGTTGGGTTCCTTACTTCAGCAAGTGGAAGGTAGTGTGATAAGGGATTTTGGATTGAATACTGATGGAGTATTGTGTTTCTGCGAAAGAATTTGTATGCGCAAAGATTTAGAATTGAGACAAATGATTCTGCGTGAGGCGTATAGTAGACCATATGCTATGCACCCTGGGGAAAATAAAATGTATCGAGACCTTCGTGAGCAGTATTGGTGGCCAGGGTTGAAACGGGAGATTACTTATTTCGTGAGTAGGTGCTTAACATGTCAGTAGGTGAAGGTGGAACATCAATTGCCATTGGGATTGCTACAGCAGGTGAAAATTCCATTATGGAAATGGGAAAGGATAACGATGGACTTTGCTAGTGGGTTACTCTTAACGCCTACTAAGAAAGATTCCATTTGGGTCATAGTGGATCGGTTGACGAAGACTGCTCATTTCCTACCTGTTCGTGCAGATTATTCATTGTAAAAGTTGGCCAAGTTGTATGTAGCAGAGATTGTGAGGTTACATGGGGTACCGGTGTCTATTATATCGGACAGGGACCCTAGGTTTACATCACAGTTTTGGAAACCTTTACATGGAAGTTTGGGAACAAGGTTAAATTTTAGCACGGCATTTCATCCTCAGACTGATGGCAGTTAGAGAGAGTAATCCAAATTCTGGAAGACATGCTAAGGGGCTATGTGATTGACTTCAAGGGTAGTTAGGAGGATTTCCTACCGCTGGCAGAGTTTGCATACAACAGCAGTTACCAATCCAGCATCCAAATGGCACCCTATGAGGCGTTGTATGGTCATAGGTGTCGTATTCCTACTTGTTGGACTGAGCTGGGGGTGTGACAATTATTGGGTCCTGAGCTGATATCAGAAACGGAGGAAAAAGTAAAGGTAATTCGGGCACGATTAAAGGAAGCTTCGGATAGACAAAAGTCGTACGCGGATCTGAAGCATAAGGATATTGAGTTTACGGAGGAATATCAGGTCTTTCTAAAGGTCTCACCTTGGAAGAAGATCTTTAGATTTGGAAGGAAGGGCAAGTTAAGCCCTAGGCTCATCGGACCGTACCATGTATTGAAGCGTGTTGGGCTAGTGGCTTATTAGCTTGAGTTACCTCTGGAGTTGAGTCAGATATATAGTGTATTTCATGTCTCAATGTTAAGGCGTTATCGATAGGATCCGTCTCATATAGTACCGGTAGAAGAAGTTGAGATAAGACCTGATTTGTCTTTTGAAGAGGAGCTAGTACAGATTTTAGATCGGGACGTTAAGGTGTTGAGAAAGAAGTCGGTACCATTAGTCAAAGTATTATGGCATAATCACAGACCGGAGGAAGCTACATGGGAGCCTGAGGACGCGATTCAGCAACAATATCCTCACCTCTTTTAATCAAGTAAATTTCGAGGACGAAATTTTTCTTTAAGGGGGTAGAATTGTAACATCCTAAAATTTGGAATTTTATGTGTTGCATTATTTTTGGCGTTAAGCTAGTTATATTACTAATTGTGTATGTTTAGGGATCCTGAGAAGGCTCGGGGTTTATTTGTGCCCTCGTAAAAATTTGGTATTTTAGCACTTTAAGGAGATATAGTAAGTGATCTCAATGCTTATGGAAATAAATAAGTAATGTGCTAGCATAAATGAGCTTATGGTAACGGGGATATGGTGCCACATGAAGTACTTTGAGGGTGGAGGTTCAAATCCCATAATGTGCAAATTTTAACTATTATTTTTGTATTCTTTCTCTAAGTGTCGGCCAAGCTAGTAAATAAGGCAAGGTGGACTTTTTTTAATTTTGGCAAGGTGGCTAAGGAAATTAGGAAAGGATGAAGGTAGGGAAAGAAATCAAATGAAAGGGGAAAGTATGGGGAACATGTTGGCACAAAGAGAAGAAAGTGTTATGGAAAGTTTTGGCTGGAAAATTTTGACCTTTTTGCCAAGGCATGGACGGTTTTGGAATAGGGAGAGGATAGCCGAATTTTGCTAGGAGTTCTTGGCAATTTTAGTGCTTGAGAGGTTGTTTCTCTTTAGTTTTTGTGTCATTTTCTTTCTCTCCAAATTTCCTCTTCTCTTTGCCGGATTTTCAAGCCTTTAGTGTGCAGTTTTGTTTCTTTTTTTTTTCTTCCTTGTTTGCCGAAAGTACCTAAGCCTTTGAAACCAAATTGTTTCACTCGTTTTCCTTCGGAAAACTGAATCTCATAAACACTCATTTTCATCTTTCTTTTCCTTTTTACAAAATTTTCCAACCCTTTATTCTTCTTCTCAAATTCGTATCCTCCATAGCCAAACCCTTCATGGGCCGATTTGATAATTGCTTAATGGGCCGATTTGCAAAGTGTTAATGGGACGAACTTTTTTCTGAATTAATTATTGGTGTTATATTTGTAAATATCATGATTTGCTATGTATGATGCATTTACATTATTTTGCATGGGTTGGGAAAATGTTGAAGAGAAGTAATTTTAGTGGCACTGCCACACATATGTTTGATAATATGATACTCTGTGATTCTGGTGGCTTGCCCACAATTAAATTTTTTATAAATGGCATAATGCCTGCTATTGGTGTGTTTGGCGGGGTGTGTAACACCCTAAACCCGGCCTAGAAGTTAGGCCCAAATCTGGCATGTCACAAAAAAAAAAAACTCGTTTGAAAATTTCAGTCTCTTTGTTAAAACCCAAAACACTTAAGCAAATGTTAACTACTTGAAAATGTAATTTTCTTTTAAGAAAAACCTTTTTGGTGGCGAAAACGTATTTGAAATAAACGATTTTCAAATAAGTGATGTTTAGATAGAGAGTTGCAGAAGTATTTTGAAATCGTTGCGGAAACGTAGATAAAATGCAAGTATTTTTGAGAGATTGATTGATGAGTCAACAATCAAGGTAGTGAACTTTAAAACCGTGACTTTTGAAAATATTGTTTGATAGTTCGAGAAAATAACTTCCGTGTTAAAATATTTATAAAGTTTATTATGAAATTCATTTGTTAATCGATTTTGGAAAACTTTATTTAAGTTTTTAGAAAAATTCTCGTTTAAAACAAATTAAGCAAAATAATAAGTATATCAACCATAAAGCAAATAGCAAAATTTATAGCAAAATAATAAAATAAACGGAAATAGAAATTTAAAATTTAATAACACCATTTCTGAAGTATGGCCTCAACCGAGTCATCCATGGCCCAAGTCCACCTCACGGAGCATTACCTACAGGGTGAAGAAAGAAGGGGGTGAGTTACAAGAACTCAGTGTGAAATCCCCTTACCATTGTTCACTGGGCCAAAATCTCATTAAGTAATTATTTGGGCCTAAGCCCACATACAATAATAATAATGTAATGAATATAACATGAATATGAAATGCAATACCCAAACCAAACCTAGTTTTCCATCCGCTACACACCACCCGTACCAACCAACACACCTATGGGGAGCTTTAGTCACCCACCCCGCAAACACACCAAGTGTAAGCATTAAGCTATTTATAACAGATTATTTGTGGACAAGCCACCAGAATAATAGAATTTACGTGGCATATCCACCAGACAAATTGTGACAGAGTCACCAAATATGTGGCAGAGCCACCAAAATTATGTAGCAAAGCTACCAAAACTTCTCTTCATCATTATCCCATCCCATAAATTCATGTATATGTATCATACATATCAAATCATGATATCTAAAAAAATAATAACAATAATTAAAATTTCAGAAATTTATTACAAACAAATTGGCCCAATAACACTTTGCAAAATCGGCCCATTAGAGCAATATATCAAATCGGCCCATTTTATCACATATCCTTTAAGCCTATTTAATCACATATCAATTTGGCCTATTTAGTCACATATCAATTTGTCCCATTTAGTCACATATCAAATTGGCTCATATAGCAAAATATCAGATCGACCCATATAACAAAATATCATATTGGCCCATTAATCAAAATGTCCAGTCGGCCCATAAGGTAATATGTCAATTCAGTCCATTAAGCAATATCGTATTTCGGCCCTTTAGGGGCATTTTCGTAAATTGGTAATATTACCCACTAAAGGTAATTTGGTAATTTCGCAATCCAGACTTAACTACTAATTTGGGCATAAAAATTTAAATTGTCCATCTGCATCGTACTGACTAAATTGACTATAACTTGAGTTAGGAAACTCGAAATCTAAATCCGTAAATTTTCCTTGAAACGAGACTCACATATCTTCTTACTAAAATTTTTTCATAATTTTTGTTTTAACCATTTAGTATAGTTTATTCCTTAAATTGTCCCTTGTTTCACTGTCCAATGATTCTGACCTCTCCTTACTTAATTTTAAATATCTCACTATACGGCTTTCATATATTGCTCCCACTTGTTTCTATTGAAAATAGGCTCACTAAGGAATTCATACATATAAATTCTATCCCATAGTTCACTATGTATAATTTTATATGATTTTTTCAAGACAGATAAGGGAACCACGAAATCATTCAGAACCAGTCTCACTAAAATTAACATATCTCAGAATATAAAATTCCTTCTCCTTCTCCATTTCTTCCTTATCAAAATAGACACAGTAATATTTTATTTGATATCTCATTCACTTTCTAATTCCCTTTCTCCTATTTTTCGTGATTTTTCAGAAACACGTCACTGTTTCTAACCGAAACTGTTTTATTACAAAATATAATTACCACTACGATCATACACACGCCTGAGTGATTATGGATGCCGATTTTTGGTTTTCTTCAGTATTTCAACCGATTTACAGAATATTTCATACAAACTTTTAGATAAGTGTGAGATTACACACCATTTCAGATATGTATACGGAAGGTACGGGATTACACACCTTATGACGGGATCCGTAACACGATACTCTTCACGGCACCTAAAAGTACAATCGGTCAACAATTAGTCCAAACCCAATTTACAACTTCATCCAAGTATTGCGATTGGTTAACAATCTATATCACTTATCAACAATCTAAGTCTCTTATTACGAGGGATAGATCGAGTGATTTAGTCCCTAAAAATATAATCGATTAGTCACAACCACTATCTCGTTAAGCAAAATAACCGATCAACAAAAAGATCCAAAAAGAACCATGATGAATCCCTTACCTTAACGATATTGGTTCCGATTTCTAATGATTAAACGATAACTTCGAAAACTCCAAGTTTTGACCTTTCACAATATTTCTACAGAGAAGAAAAGTGATTTTGTATGAGAGAAGATATGATGATGGTTTCGGTCAATGTGACCATCCCACACCAAGACATAGATTCGGCATTAAGAGAAAGAATAAAAATAAAATGTTGAAATGGATCGCTTACCGATTGATCAAAGTATGAGTAGCAATATGGTTGAGAAGAAAATATGTATGAGATGAAAGATTCCGCTATAAAGAAATAGTGGACTCAATATTTGGCTATGGTGAAAAAATATTAGAAGGGAAGTGATTCTTGAAAGATTTTGCGAAAAAAAGAAGAAGAAGAAGAAGTAAAAAAATGATGGATTAGTTTCGGTTTTCAAGAAGGATGAGTGAACAAAAGAAATGGTCTCAAAGTTTGGGGTACAATCGGCAAGAAGAAAGAAATGGAATTTGCACTCTCCAAGTTGTGTAGATTCGGCAAGGAGAAGAAAAGGAGTTTGGGGAGAAAAGAAAATTGATACCAAAACATCAAGCACCAAATTGGCTATCATCCTAGCCCCAAGCCGTCCACATTCATCACCCCTAGGATAAGAGTTTGGCCACCCAAACTTTTCAAAACACCACCCACGAAATAAGCCTCTTGTCCCCCTTACTTACCTATTCCTTTTGATTCTTTTCCCTAACCTCAACCTTGCCTTATTCTTTTAGCCACCTTACCAAAAATAATGAAGTCCACCCTTGCCATAAATACTCCTTAACCGACACATTAAGGAAGGAAAGAAAAAAATAAAAGTCACAATGCACACAAAGGGATTCGAACCTCTTCCCTCAAGGTAATACATGTGGCGCCATAACCTCTTTACTAATAGCTCACTTATGCTAATCATTTACTCATTTATTTCCATAAGCTTTATGGTCATTTACTCTCTCTCCTTAATAGGCTTAAACACAAAATTTTTCCTATAGACAAACTTGAACCCGAAGCTTTCCAGGACCCCGTAAATTTCCAAAATCACCTTCCTAATAAGTCCAACTTAAAATAATGCCATTCTCTTGTTCTCAAAAATTTTTAAACACTCCTACGCCGAAGGCCCATTGGGCCCAATTCTTCTAGGCCTAATTTCGGGATGTTATAGGGTGGGTCGACTTGATCCCTACAGGTGTGATGGATGGTACGGGTGGTGTGTAGCGGTTGGATCATTAGGATGGGTTGGGATTGCATTACATTCATATGATATATTTGATACATTATTATGTAAAAAGGGGCTTAGGCCCAAAATATTGCTAAATGGGTTTTAGGCCCAGTGGACAACGGTAAGGGGGTTATGCACTGAGTTCTAGTAACTCACCCCATTTCCTTAACCCTTGCACGCTCAATGATGTGGACTTGGGCCATGGATGACTTGGTGGGGGCCATACTTCAAAAATGGTTTTATTTGGACTTTGGATTTCTATTTCGTTTACTTTATTTCTTAAATATTTTGAGTTAAGCGTTGTAATAAGTCCTCTGGATTATTTTGTTTTGCTTTATGTTTGACGTACCTATGTTTTTGGTCAAATTACTTTAATTGGGATTTTTTTACTTAAATAAAGATTTTCTAAAATGGATACATAATGGTTTTATAATAAACTTATATAAATATTTTTAACTCGAAAATCTTCTCTTAAATTTTCATCAACACTTTTCAAAAGACATGGTTGTAAAATCATTTGTTCAAATTTTTCAATCTTCTATTCAGTAATACTTTCTCAAGAATTTTAAATGGAAATTGTTTTACTTGATTTTAAATCAATATCTATTTACGTACGAATAAAAAGGACTTAAAAGCATTTTTCTCATGTGACATGTTAGATCTGGCCTTAACGCACGGGTCAAATTTGGGCTGTTACAATTACTGAAATTAAGCTTCAAACCCAAAACTTCTTTCAAACTCTTCTAGATTCTTGAAGTGAATCGAGGATCTTGATCGAAAGTAATGGAAAATGGCATGTTGTGAAGTCTCACAATCTCAGCAATGTAAATTTCTGCGAGCCTTTCTAAGGTGTAGCATGTGCGAACAACTAAGAAATGTGCACTCTTGGTAAGATGATCCATAATCACCTAAACAACATCTTTCTTTGTTTGAGTCAAGGGCAAACTCGACACAAAATCCATGGTGATTCTTTCCAACTTCCACTCTAAAATTATGAGTCGTAATAGCTCAACTTAGGGCCTAGTCAAAATAGTGGTACGAGACAACAAATCCAAAGAAGAAATATGTGTTTAAATGATTTTATAAGGCTTATGAGGTATTTTCATGGTTGTGTGAAAATTTTATGAAGTAATTTTATTAATTAGTGAACAAATTGTCCATTAGGACTAAATTGCAAGGATAAGAAAATACGAGATTCTAGAAGGTTTAAGTATGAAATAGAATTATAAAAATTATTAGAGGTCCTTATCTAGCAATTAGACCATTATATGTTGAGATGGACATAAATGGACATAGGAAGGAAAAATCTCAAGAAATAATCATTAAGGACATTTTTGTCACTTGGTAAATTAAAGAATTAAAAGGGAAAAAGAAGCCAAAATCATGTCCATCTTCTTCCGTCTTGGCCAAAAATCACAAGGGAACCATAGCTAGGGTTTCTTCATCTTCCAAGCTTGATAGTAAGTGCATCCTAGCCCATTTTTAATGTTCTTCATATTTCCTCGTAGCTCGGTTTAGCTATTTCTAGCCATATTTTGAGCTAGGGTTTATGTTCAAAAAATTACTCATGTGTGACATGCATGTATCTTGATATTTTATGGAAGAATATGTAAGTTTGAGGTAGGATAAACATCTTTTTCTAAGTGATTTTCATGAAAAATCCATAAAAGGACCAAATTGTAAAAGTTAGAAAAATGGTCATATATGGGTGAAATAGTAAAAATTGAAAGTTTCTATAGTTTAGAATATGATTCGGATAGGCTTGAAATGTAAGAAAGTTGAATGAAAATCATTTTTTTGAGCCTAGGGGCAAAAGTGTAATTTTGAGAAAGTTTAGTGGCAAAAATGTAAATTTTGCCAAAGCATGAATTATGAGCCGATTTAGTCAATGTAGGTATTAAACAGTTTAAATTGTTATTATAGATCAAGAAACACGAAGCTCGGTCCAAAATAGAGGCAAGAACAAAGTTGCGGATTAAATTGCACATCTACATCTATTTTGGAGTACCGAGGTAAGTTTGTATGAATTTAAGGTTTCACATGTATTATCATTAAATTACTTACTATGTTATTAATGTACATTATTTTCGTGAAGATGATTAATAATGCCTTAATAAGGAAGTCAAAGAGAACAAGTAAATAGAAGTCCAGGTTAAAGTCTTAGAATAACAAGGATACCTATGTCATAACATGAGACAAGGAAAGCCCATGTAAGACCATGTCTAGGACATGGCATCAGCATCAAGGAATGTAGGTCCCGTGTAAGACCATCTTTGGGATATGGCATCGGCATCGAACATAGATCCTGTGTAAGACCATGTCGGGACATGGCCTCAACATCGAATAAGGAAGGTCTCGTGTAAGACCATGTCTGGGACATGGCCTCGACACCATTTAAGGCAGGTCTTGTGTAATTCCATGTCTGACGCATGGCATCGACACCATTTAAGGAAGGTCTCGTGTAAGAGAATGTCTGGGACATGACATCGACGCCATTTAAGGAAGGCCTCGTGTAAGTCCATGTCTGGCACATGGCATCGACATCAAGTTAAGAAAGCCCGTGTAAGACCATGTCTGGGATATGGCATCGGAACTAAGAGGCGATCCCATGTAAGACCATATCTGGGATATGGCATGGGCATCGGGAGACATGTTTGATGAGATTGAGTATCCTCTGGTATTCCGAGAAATTCAACGGGCAAAAGAGTAAGCATGAAAAGTGACTAAGAGCAAAGTAAGTAAAGTTGATGATAAGATATGTTATATAAGAATAATAGATAATTTCATTCAAGTTAATGAAGGTAGAGATTCAAGTTAATGTTTATGGTAGTTTAAGCGCTAAACTATGTAATGAGTGATATAGGTACCATGAGTAAATACAAGTTAAGGTAACCCTAATGTGATTGGTAAGTATGAGTAAGAGTAAGTATGAGTAAGTAAACTTAAGCACTTGAGATTTATGTATTCTTGTTTCATGATGAATGAGTTTAATTTGAGAAATTTTGTTGCTATGTAAGATTTCATGCAAACTTACTAAGCTATATGCTTACTTTCCTCTCTTTTCTTTCTTCCTTGTAGTATCGCCAACCTAGCTCGGGGATCAAAGACGTCAGAGCTTGGATCACACTATCAATCATTATGTTGGCATAGCCAAGTTGTTTTATTTTGAGTATGGCATGTATAGGAGTTTGATCATTTTGAGTTATGTCATATTGTGAGTTGTATACTTGGCTAATATTGTTATGTTCCATATCCTATTGATGAAGAGTTTTATGAATTCTATATGTGATGTTTCGAGGGTATTGCATAGTGTATAAAGATTATGTTGTGTATTGCTTGAGTTGGTATAAGTGTGTTGATGTTTAAGGGTGGCACTTGGCTTGGAAAATAGCCTCAAATTGTCCACACGGGTAAACACACGGGCGTGTGTCTGTGCCGTGTGAGACACACGGCCAGCCCCATGGGTGTGTTAAGAGGCCGTGTGTCCCCTGCACCAATTTATAAGAATACAATTCGTCACACAAGCCAGCACACGGGCATGTGCCATGGCCATGCGTTATTAAGGGTATGATGATGTCATAAACAGAGAGCTCCACGGGCAGAAGACACGGGGCGCGTCTAGGCCGTGTGAAGGACACGGGTTGTAGACATGGGTGTGTGCTCAGCCTTGTGAAATAAGTCATTTTCGACCACTGGTGGAGAACATGAACATGTCTTAGGGGCACACGGTTGTGTCCCTTGGATAACACGGGCGTATGGCCCCTGTGTAGGCAAAATTTTTCAAAAGGTGCAAAAGTTTCCGGTTGAACTCCAAAATCTTTCGGATGGGTGTTTAAGGCTACATGGGCCCATAATATACATGTTATGATTAAGAAGGAAAAGTTTTAAGACGGAGCAAAATTTTATAGCTCGATAATACATGTTTAAGTAAGGTTAAGCATGGTAATGCCTCGTATCGAGTCTCGAAGGTAGAGACGGGTAAAGGGTGTTACATGAGTAGTTGAAGCAGTCCTGAAGGATACTAATGTTCTACTTTGACTTTCTGATAGGTTAGGCACTTTGCCACAAAGTCTATAATAGCTCGCTTCAATCCCGACCACTAATACAATTCGCGGAGTCACGGTACATCTTGTTACTTCTTGGGTTCATTGCATAAAGAATATTGTGGGTTTCAATAAGAATAACATGTTACTCATCATCCATTTCTTGTCTTTCATTTCTATTTATTTTTCTTACTCATCCCCTCCTGCACCAAAACCTCCTTTGGCATTGTTCTTTAGTCCTCGACGGACCACCCCCTCATAGCCTAACCATCATCGAACTGCCACCACTGTCAGTGACCAAAATCCTTTTTTTATCTTTCTCCTCTATTTTCGATTCTTATTTTGTTTAACTTATATATTCTCTTTGCTTTATCAACTATTTTAGATCACTCAAATCATCGATGTCATTCCCTTCTTGATTCATCGACCATTCTATATTGAATCAAGAAGCCAAACGATATTCGTAGGGGAGACCAATAACTTCACAATTGGAAATCCTCGTTTTGAGAGTCTTAAATCATTAGATTGTCTTGTGAGATAGATCGAGTGAAATAATTAAAAAAGGATTGTGGCAATCGAATCTACAATATAAATTGTGGGATTTAAATCTTTAATTTGAGTATAATATGTCCCTTTCATTTTCAATAATATTTTATTAAAGAACTAGTTGAGAGTACACAAAATACTCTAAGAGGAGTTGAAAAATTCATCGAAAGGAAATCCAAGTAAGTGATCTTAATCCTTTAATTTCATGAAAAGCATGATTTGTGATGTGTTGATGTATGTGATGATGACATGTGTGCAAATCTCATCTATATTTTATGTGATACATGGCTTTAATTGATAGGTTGATGATTTAAATATGTGTTATATATATGTGTGTGATGTGTAATAGCCCGTTTTCAGTGAAATCAAAATAGTGGTTTCGTGACCACAAATCTAATGAGTAAACTATTATCTTATTATTATTTTAATGTATATGGAATGTTAGTATGGTCGTATAAAACTTTCGTTAAGAAATTTTGACGTTTGCATGTTTAATTATGTAAAAATGATTAAATCGTAAATGGTGCAAAAGTAGAGTTTTATTAGTTAAAGGTATCAGATAGTTATGAAATCCTAAAGTGAGTGTAATTAAATGGTAATTAAACCATTTGAGTGGTTAGTGGATATTCATGGACTGGTTTTGTTGAAATTATTAAAGTTTTTAAAGGTTATTTTGGTAATTAGGTAAATAAAGGTAAAAATTAACAAAACCAAAAATTCATTCATCTTTCTCAAGTCTTCTTCCAATAAATTTCATAGGATAGAAACACTATTTTAGGGTTCTTCATTCGGTCAAGCATCCCTTAGCATGTAAGTGAAATTTTGTTCCCTTTTTTTATGATTTTTATGTTTTTGAGATCATTGTAGTTAACCTAGCTAGCCTGGGGATTAATTTGTAAAAATGTTAAAGGTTTAGGTTTTTTCCATGAATGTTATTGCATGATTCTTGATGTTTGATGGTAGATTATGAGTTCATGTTAATAAATAAATAAGTTTTGTAAAGTGATTTTAGATGAAAATAACATTTAGGGACTTATTTATAAAAATGGTAAAAGTTCATGGCGAAATTCTGAAATGATGGTTTGTATGAATTGATATAGGTCCCTAGTGAATTCGGCTAGCATAAAAAGAGGATTAAAATGCTTAAATTTCAATTTATGAGCTTAAGGACTGAATTGTGAAAAGTTAAAATGTGTAGGGCCAAAAGGTAAATATGCATAAATGTGAATTATGGATTGAATTGAACATTTGAGATTTATTGAAACTCTTAGGTGAATATAATTATTTATTTAGATCAAGATAAATCTCAATCAGATCTAAATCGAGGAAAGGCGAAAATCACGGATTAGCCCAGTATATTTCTACGCTCTAGTCGTTAATGCAAGTCCATAGTATTTCAATATGTAATTGAATATCTACTTGTATTTTCACATTATAGCTATGTAATGTTTATAGTTAATTATTCTATGAATTGCACATATGTGCCCCTATTTGTACTTTGGTACCCCTGAATTGCACATACGTGCCACTGTTTACACTCCAATAACTTTGAATCGAGTAATATATGAGTTGTATTCAATTGTTGTTAAATTTAATGATATACTATCTCCTTACTAAACTCAATAAGCTTATTTTTTTCTTGTGAACTGTTTTGTAGACTGTTGTTGTTGACATTTGGACGGATCGAACTTTCGACGCACACTATCCATTGATGTTGGCAGTTCTTATGTCTCTTAGGTTAGTGGCATGTATATGTGGCTATATAGGTTGTTTTGGTAAAATATGACAATATAATAAACTAAGTTATTAGGTATTTTATCAAGATTGTAAATAGGTATCTTTTTTATATAATTAGAATGGTATGAAAGTGAACACTTGTGGTTGTTTTGGTTTATGATTGAATTAAATTGCTATGCTAGGAATGGATCAATGTTGACATGTTTTAGTTGTTGATATTTGGACATATTTTTGGTGTCTATGAAGGGCACATTGGTTGGTTGTTTTAGGACATTAAAATGGTATGTTTATTTTGAGTTACTTATGGTCACAATTATGGTATATTTTAAGATAATATTGAACTAGATGTACATGTTTTAAATGTGATAATACATATGTTAGGGTAAGTTTGTATGTTTGTTTTTGAGGTACCTTATAAGGCATATTGGTTGAATGGTTTTAGACTAGTGAATTGGTCATTTCATGTTGATTTTGGTCATGTTATAATGCATTGATAATGTGTACAAAATGCTTTTAGGTACATGCTTCATTTGGTGATGGAAATGGCTTGATTTTGATAAATTTCATGTCCACATGGCTTGAGACACTGGCGTGTGACTCAACCATGTGTGACACACAGCCAGGCGACATGGTCGTGTGTACCTCTTTCAAAATTTGCACGGCCTGAAACACGGGCGTGTGTCTCATCCGTGTGAGTCACACGGTTGTGTGACCCCTACAGTTTAAATTTTCTAACATTCTCTTAAACGTTCCAAATGTTTCCAATTTGGTCCCGAATTGTTTCTATCATATTTCTAAGGCCTCGAGGGCTTGGTTAAGGGACAATATGCATGTAAATGAGTGATTTATGCTATGTTTATGTTAATGTATAAATGTGTGTTTTTATGTTACGGTAATACTCTGTAACCTTATTCTAGTGACGGATATGGGTTAGAGGTGTTACATGATGAGATCCATGATTTAATATGAAAAATATATTAAAGCTTGTTAAAGTGTATAAAAAGCTAATAATATGTGATATAAGAAAATGTGAGCATGTTTACATGCATATGTGTAAAATGGAGAAATATGTGTTATGTGAGATTATGAGCATGATCAGGTGAAAAATGTGAAAAGTGAATTATATGTGTTAAATTTGACAAATGGCCATATCACATGCATGGGGTGGGTTTTGTTAAAGGTGGAAGTTATGGCAATTTATTTGCGATTATGTGGCTGTTATTGGCAATTATGTGGTAGCTTGTCAATAAATGGTGTGTTATTGGATGGATGGGTTTTGGGGAACTTGATATTGGTGTGTAGCAATGATGGGTAGGACCGTTTTCATAAAAATATGCATCGATTTAAAATATGCATCGACATGTTCATGCATAAGTATAAGTGCTAGAACTTGTGATTATTATGATGATTGATATGTTGTCATTGATATTTTGATATGCATGCGATTATATTTGTGATGATCTCACACTAGGCTTGTAAGCTCACCCATCTTATGTGTATGTTTCAGGTAATCCTCATAATTAGGACTGGGATGTGGATTTTTGGTGATGCTCTCAGATGTGAACTTTTTACAAAATTATGAACTTTATATCATTTTATGGATTTTTATGGACTTTGATTTGGGTTTGTTTTAATAAAATTTTTGGGACTTTATTTTAAATTGTGGACCATGGCATGAGGATTTTCCTTTATGATATTTTGGAATTATTGCATGGATTGCTTATGTTGGATTTCAGTTTTAAACATTTTTAAGAATGAGTATCTGCTCCAAATGTGTTTTCAAAACTTAGTTATAATACAAGTATTTTAATAAAAAATAAGAAATGAATTTTATTGAAATGAATATGATGTTTTCAAAATGACATGTTTCAAGGACAAATGGACTTTTTTATGAAAACCTTTTGGCCGTCTTTATGGCCCATGTAGTTGCTCAGATTGGGTCGTAACGTCTAGGCCCGATTTGAGGGGCTCTTGTGTTTCGTAATAAATGGTACACTTCTCACCATACAAGTAGTGTCGCCAAATCTTAAATGCGAACACCACCATTGCTAACTCCAAATCGTGGGTTGGTGATCGTTTGAATTGTCGAGTTTTAAAATTTATAAAGAGAATGATCGAACCTGAAAACTAACTCTGACAACGACTTAAGGCAAGTGCGAACAGTAGTATAGCTTAGGCAAGACCAGATTGTCGAACCCTGATAAACCGTAAAAGTAACATATTTTACCCCATATTTAGTATGCTTTTGGATGATTTAGCCCTTGATTTATGTAAAACGGTGCTTTTAATCCTTTCTTTTCATGTTTATACTCAGGAAAGCATCCGAGGATGAAAATAACGAGAAACGGACTTAAAACGGGCCGATTTGGGCCAAAGAGGAAATCGACACGGCCTGGACTTCAAGCCACACAGTCGTGCATAGATGGAAACATTCCACACAGTCTAACCAACGATTTACACGACCGTGTATCATCAAATTACCACACACGGGCCTGTCCAGACATTTACACAGCCGTGTCTAAAATGACAGAATCGAGACACAACCCAACCACGACTTACACAGGCGTGTGCCATGGGCATGCCCCTGCCACGAGAATGAGCAATTTCACTAGAATTTGAATGCTTGAAGCCAAAGAAACATACTCTTAAGTCTACTTAAACACCTTAACAGTAATTCTATTTGAAGGAGGTACTTAGGAGCCAAGTGAAGCATCTAAGGCAGCTATTCTAGGGAATTAAGTTTTAGGTAGAGTTTTCTGCCAGAGCTTTTATTTAGGGATTTAGTCAAAGATAGCTAGTTGATCCATCTCAAGAAGCTGGTGTTCTACTCAAGACAGAGGATCTCCTCTTCAATTCCTTCAGGGGGTTTTAGGGATTTCTTATGTTTTGTTTTATCTTTTCTCTTGAGATGTTTTCTTATTTTGTTATGAACTAAACCCTTCAGATACCTGAAGGGGATGAAACCTATGCTGGATTTTGTTATTTGATTTCTAAATTATATGATAAGTACTTAGTTTGTTCTTAATTATGTTGCTTAATTTAATCTGATGTGCTTAGGTGGAGGAGGAATAGACCCTGCCTAAGAGCAGATCTAGCATAATTAAGTGGAGTTGATCGCACGTCTAGAGATAGGGTGATGAGATTTTGTCGGATTAGGGTGAAACCTAATATGGGAGTCCATTGATCGATTTACTGCTTCCTTAGGGGGTTATTATAAGATAACAAGAGTTCCACTAATTAACCTAAGGTTAGACGTTATTCGCCTCGAGGGAGGGTTTAATTTAGGTTAGGGAGTCTCACGGATCAAGCTAAGTAAAGAAGTCATATGAATTAAAAATTAGATAACAAGAGAAGTCATAGGTGGATTCTTCCTGAGGGTATCGTCGTAATCAACTGAGTTTTTCCATAGTCTTCTCCCAAAGTTTCATTCTTTTGTCTTTGCATCTAGTTTAGTTTTTAACTAGTTTTAGATTAATAAACCAATCACTCCATATTTCAGGCTAAATAATAGAAAGAAAGTGAGTAGTAGTACTTTTAGGTTCCTTTGGGTTCGATAAAATAATCTTGCCTAAACTATACTATTGTTCGATAGGTGCACTTGCCTCAATCGTTGTCATAGTTAGTCTATAGGTTTGATCATTCTTTATAAACATTAAAACTTGACTGTTTGACACGATCAAACCCAAAGGAACTAAAAGTACTAATACTAACTTTCTTTTTATTATTTAGCCTAAAATAAGTGAAGTTGCTTTAATCTAAATTAATGATTACTAAACTAAAGACGCAAAGATAGAAAGAATGAATTGGAAAATAACTTGAAGTGAAACTCAGTTGATCACGACGATACCTCAGGAAGAATCCACCTAGACTTCACTTGTTATTTAACTCTGAACTATACGATTTATTTACTTAGTTTGATCCGTAAGACTCCCTAACGTATATTAAACCCTCTCTCGAGGCGAATAACGTCTAACCCTAGGTTAATTAACGGAAATATCATTCTCAAATAATAACCCCCTAGAATAGTAGTAAATCGATATATGGACTCCCATATTAGGTTTCACCCTCTTCCCAAAAAATCTTGTCACCCTATCTCTATGTAACATCCTGAAAATGGGCCTATGCATTTTTGATTTAATTATACGAAATCGCATGTCTTATGTATTATGAATGTATGGTGAACATTTTTGGAAACTTGGAAATGTTAGGTCTAAAAAAGGAAAGTGAACATTTTTGGAAACTTGGAAATGTTAAGTTTAAAAGAGGAAAGTGAACATTTTTGGAAACTTGGAAATGTTAAGTTTAAAAGAGGAAAGTGAACATTTTTGGAAACCTGGAAATCTAAGAAATGTTAAGTTTAAAAGAGGAAACTAAGGCAAGGTGGTCTTAAGAAAATTAACAGAAGAAAATTGACACAAGAACGGGCTTGGAGAAGTGGCTAGGAGGCACCACTTAAAGCCCAGTAATTGACGCCACAATCAAGGGGGAAGGAGCCTAGGTTCGAGTCACGTGAGAAGCAAATAAAAGAGTTTTATTTTGCTGCAAGGAGCAAGGGAGTTGGACGGCACCAAGGCACTTGAGAAGAGTTTAATTCTCTTTAAAATTTGGCTAAATAGGTGGATCAATGATGGATAATTATTGTTTAAGAGATAAGAGATAATTAAGGGATTATTTCCATTAATTTTTAATAA
Source organism: Gossypium rotundifolium (assembly GCA_025506655.1). Classification (NCBI taxonomy): domain Eukaryota; kingdom Viridiplantae; phylum Streptophyta; class Magnoliopsida; order Malvales; family Malvaceae; genus Gossypium; species Gossypium rotundifolium. The sequence continues at coordinate 44,738,425 of CP106724.1, read as the reverse complement.
AGATAAGAGAAGTGATGGCCAAGTAAGGGAGTCTTGGCCTAGTAATTTCAGCAAAAAGAGGAAAATAAGGCTATTCATCAATCTTCTCTTTTCCATTGAAGTCTCTGCCGAAAATTTCCTAGCAAACTCTATCATTTCTCTCTTATTTTTGCCATAGCCGAAATCTTTTTCTCCATAAGTCCACCATTGCCGAATCCCCTAGTGACTCTTTTCCCTCTCTTTTCTTTTGATAAACCGACAACACCGATAACCCTTAGTCGATTTCTTGTTAAGTTCCAAAAGCCAAAAACATGCTATTATTAAGACCATCGCCGAATATTGCTAAAGGTTCAAGCAAGGATTGCCGATCTCTAAAGTAAGGATAAGATCTCATTCAGTTTCATCCTCTTTCTTTTAAGATTTGCCGAAATCTAGGATTAACCCCATTAATATCTTGTTGCCAAAACTTTGAAGAGATCTTTCGGGATTTACTAAGTGTCAACTACAAGGAAGGAGAAATTCTTTTCCCGAAGGTACACCATAGGCCGCGTGTTCCCTAGTTATTCGGTGAGTTTCGGGATTTAAAATCCACAAGGTAAGTATCTATAGCATTCGGCCAAGGCCATGTTGAGTAAATAGATGTGTTTCATTAATATTTAAAAGTTGAAACTAATCTATTCAAGTAATCTAGTGATTGCCGATTTCAAGAAAGAAGGATACAAAGTTTCGGCATTTGATTATACATCAATCGGCAGCAAGGTAAGGATTTAAGTGTACTAATCCAACTGGGATTTGGTTTTATGGCCGAATGGCTCTTTACTAAGTATTAAGTGATTGATCAAATGTAGAGATTTAAGATCTAAGGCATTAGATCAAGCTTTTCAGGATTTGGAGTGAACTTGCTAAAGCGAATCAGATGTGTACCCCACACTATCTTTTAATAAGATTTATGGCTAGAATTTAATATGAGCATGTTTATAAGAATGTGAATATGGATAAAGTACCATGCTATGGTACAAAGTACTGTGCACGCTTCCTACTCCTACTAGGATTATGTTAAATATCATTACGACACACATATGACATTATAAGAATGTGAAATAAGAATTTGGCATGTTAATGCATGATATGTATGATATGGGGCATATGGGTTATATGAAAAGGGAAGTGAATGTGGTGACCTAAGACCACGATATTTGAATGTGGTGACCTAAGACCACGATAATCGAATGTGGTGACCTAAGACCACGATATCCGAATGTGGTGACCTAAGACCACGATATCCGAATGTGGTGACCTAAGACCACGAATTTTATATAGGCGATGAGCACACGACCGTATGTATGTGACGCCTTCGATGGTGTGTAGCGGATGGAAGGTTGACTTAGTAGTCCCCACGGTGTGCGAGGATGGTACGGTGATGTGTAGCGAATGGCATATAGGTTTGGGTTCGGGTTGCATCATTATTTCCTATCTGTTATATGAATATGCATGTAATATGTGAACATATGCCTAAATTGTTAAATTTTAGTGTTGGTTACACATTGAGTCTATTTGACTCACCCCTTGTGGGATTATTTTTCAGGTAACGATCAGTAATGGACCGGGTCGGCAGGAGCTTAAAGGTGGCCATGCACAGCAAGGAATTTGTTTAATTTGGATTTTTATTTCATTAAGTACTTTGAATTTTTTTTTATTTTTGGAAATTATTTGATGTAATAAGGCCATCGTTGGATTATTTTACTTTACTTTTACTTATCCTGCTACAAAATATCATTTAAAAAAAAAAAGACTAAGTGAATTTACCATGGACTAAACCCTAAATGCTTTGTCACCTAAAGTAAAGGATTTTAATAATGAAATAAACTTGTTTTCAACTCAAGCCCAACCCAAAACAATCTTTCTTTCAAAACACACAAGTTTTTCCTAAGTAACAAAAGAATTTGAAACGGTTTACACCGGGGAACATACCAGATCCGGTCAAGGCTCATGGGTCGGGTTTGGGGTGTTTCAATTTGGTATCAGAGCCCAGTTTTAAACTCTCGGCCTTGGGTTTAAGGCCCAAAACATTTTCAAAGTTAAGCCCAAAAAGAATTTTTGTGAATTTAGCAGGATTTACTGGCATGGCCCACTAAGTCTCTGACCCGAAGTCCACCAGGTAAGTACCTCTGACTATTGAAGTGATTTACATGTGAATGTTATGGGCTTATTCGAGCTCGTAGATTAGAATGTTAGGGCTATTGAACCCTAGGACTAGTGTACTCAAACATATGCATAAGACTTAAGGGCAATCAAACAAACCTGTGTCTAAGTCACCGAGTTAAGGTGTGGCAACCATTGTGTGCATGTCTAGGAGTGGATTCAGTAAGAGCTTGGTACTTAAGCAGTCCTAGCGACTCACCTCCTCTCCACTCGAATCCTACCTGGTGCGTAGCCTCGGTTCACCCTAACCAAGAGGACTTATACACGGGCTAAACCCCGAACTAAAACCCGAAAGGAACTAGCCATATTTTTATGGAAACCCTAGTTTTATAATCACCAAATTACCCCTTAAATAGTAGCAACAACTTATTTTGGAAAATTTTCAAAATATTTCCAATTTATAAAAACTACAAAAATACCCCTAGTGGTAAAATTACAAAAATGTCCTTGGTTTATGAAAATTTTCAAAATACCCACAGTTCTTATCAAAATTTCACTACTTTGCTTAAAGGAACCCTAAATTTACAAAATATCAAAAATACATTGATTTTGGAAAAATTTACAAAATTACCCCTGATTTGCAAAATTATCGAATTACCCCTAACATGTGCAAATGACCAAAATACCCCAGTAAGGAAAATTACTGAAGTACCCTCAAATTAGAAATTTTTAACAATGCCCTTGTTTTGAAAGTAACCAGGAACCATATTTTGCGAAAAATTACCGAAATGACCCTGGCTTGTAAAATTACAAAAATACCCCTAGTGCATAAATTACCATTTAACCCTTGAAATTTTTCCAACAAGTATTTTAATTTTGTAAAATATCAACAACCTCTATTTTACGACATTTTCAAATACTCTAATTTGAAAATTACCAAAATACCCTTAGTTTCTAAGATTTCCAAAAATACCCTCGACTTATGTAAAAATATTTTTACTTCACAAAATATCAAAAACCCTATTTCACAAAATACCGAAATACCCTGATTTGGGAAAATTTACGAAAATGCCCCTAACTTCCAAAATTACCGAAATAACCCTGATTTCTAAAATTTTTGCAACACCTCTGATTTGGAAAACAAATTTTCAAGATAACCCCCGAGGTTTTGTAAATTCTGAAATACCTTTGATTTGTAAAATATTTTCGAATTAACCCCGATTTATTACCAAAATACCCTTGTAGGAAAAATAACGAAATTACCCCTGGGTTGGGTATGGTCAAAAATGCCCATGGAAGTGTGAGTGAATGTTGTGAATAAATGTGTCTCTATCGAGATGGATGAATGTGAATGTGAATGTGAATCTCTGAATTAGAATGGTGAACTTGAACTGAGACTTTGTTTGATCGAGAGAACCACTATTAAACTCCTTTTCATAAAACTGTTCGCGGATAAACAGTGGAATAAAGAACTAATGCATAAAACTTTTTAATTAGATTAAATCGCGACGTTAGTAATGAGTTCTAGTGGGCGTGGTCGAGGTAGTATCTAAGAAATGTGTTAGTTTTGTTAAGATCAGAGTGCGCAGCAAAGGCGTAGTGTGATGAGTTAGGATTGAACAATAGTAAGTAATTTCGAGGATGAAATTATTTTAAGGGGGGTTGAACTGTAACATCCTGAAAATGGGCCTATGCATTTTTGATTTAATTATAGAAATGGCATGTATTATGTATTATGAATGTATGGTGAACATTTTTGGAAACTTGGAAATGTTAAGTCTAAAAGAGGAAAGTGAACATTTTTGGAAACTTGGAAACGTTAAGTTTAAAAGAGGAAAGTGAACATTTTTGGAAACTTGGAAATGTTAAGTTTAAAAGAGGAAAGTGAACATTTTTGGAAACTTGGAAATATAAGGAAATGTTTTAGAAATGTTAATGTAAGGAAATGTTTTAGAAATGTTAAGTTTAAAAGAGGAAACTAAGGCAAGGTGGTCTTAAGAAAATTAATAGAAGAAATTTGACACAAGAACGGGCTTGGAGAAGTGGCTAGGAGGCACCACTTAAAGCCCAGTAAGTGACGCCACAATCAAGGGGGAAGGAGCCTAGGTTCGAGTCACGTGGAAAGCAAATAAAGAGTTTTATTTTGCTGCAAGGAGCAAGGAGTTGGACGGCACCAAGGCACTTGGGGAAGAGTTTAATTCTCTTTAAAATTGGCTAAATAGGTGGATCAATGATGGATAATTATTGTTTAAGAGATAAGAGATAATTAAGGGATTATTTCCATTAATTTTAATAAAGATAAGAGAAGTGATGGCCAAATAAGGAGTCTTGGCCTAGTAATTTAAGCAAAAGGAGGAAAATAAGGCTATTCATCAATCTTCTCTTTTCCATTGAAGTCTCTACCGAAAATTTCCTAGCAAGCTCTCTCCTTTCTCTCTTATTTTTGCCATAGCCAAAATCTTTTTCTCCATAAGTCCACCATTGCCGAATCCCCTAGTGACTCTTTTCCCTCTCTTTTCTTTTGATAAACCGACAACACCGATAACCCTTAGCCAATTTCTTGTTAAGTTCCAAAAGCCAAAAACTTGCTATTATCAAGACCATCGCCGAATATTGCTAAAGGTTCAAACAAGGATTGCCGATCTCTAAAGTAAGGGTAAGATCTCATTCAGTTTCATCCTTTTTCTTTTAAGATTTGCCGAAATCTAGGATTAACCCCATTAATATCTTGTTGCTGAAACTTTGAAGAGATCTTTCGGGATTTACTAAGTGTCGACTACAAGGAAGGAGAAATTCTTTTCCCGAAGGTACACCATAGGCCGTGTGTTCCTAGTTATTCGGTGAGTTTTGGATTTAAAATCCACAAGGTAAGTATCTATAGCATTCGACCAAGGCCATGTTGAGTAAATAGATGTGTTTCATTAATATTTAAAAGTGAAACTAATCTATTCAAGTAATCTAGTGATTGCCGATTTTAAGAAAGAAGGATACAAAGTTTAGGCATTTGATTAGACATCAATCGGCAGACAAGGTAAGGATTTAAGTGTACTAATCCCATGGGATTTGGTTTTATGGCCGAATGGCTCTTTACTAAGTATTAAGTGATTGATCAAATGTAGAGATTTAAGATCTAAGGCATTAGATCAAGCTTTTTGGGATTTGGAGTGAACTTGCTAAAGCGAATCAGGTGTGTACCCCACACTATCTTTTAATAAGATTTATGACTAGAATTTAATATGAGCATGTTTATAAGAATGTGAATATGGCTAAAGTACCATTCTATGGTACAAAGTACTCAGGAACGTTTCCTACTCCTACTAAGATTATGTTAAATATCTGTTATGATACACATATGACATTATAAGAATGTGAAATAAGAATTTGGCATGTTAATGCATGATATGTATGATATGGGGCATATGGGTTATATGAAAAGGGGAAGTGAATGTGGTGACCTAAGACCACGATATCTGAATGTGGTGACCTAAGACCACGATAACTGAATGTGGTGACCTAAGACCACGATATCTGAATGTGGTGACCAAAGACCACGATATCTGAATGTGGTGACCTAAGACCACGAATTTTATAAGGGCGATGAGCACGTCGACTGCAGCGACTGCCTTCGATGGTGTGTAGCGAATGGAGGGTTAACTTAGTAGTCCCCACGGTGTACAGGATGGTACGGGTGATGTGTAGCGGATGGCATATAGGTTTGGGTTCGAGTTGCATCATTATTTCCTATCTGTTATATGAATATGCATGTAATATGCGAACATATGCCTAAATTGTTAAATTTTAGTGTTGGTTACACATTGAGTCTGTTTGACTCACCCCTTGTGGGATTATTTTTCAGGTAACGATCAGTAATGGACCGGGTCGGCAGGAGCTTAAAGGTGGCCATGCACAGCAAGGAATTTGTTTAATTTGGATTTTTATTTCATTAAGTACTTTGAATTTTTTTTTTTTGGAAATTATTTGATGTAATAAGGCCATAGTTGGATTATTTTACTTTACTTTTACTTATCCTGCTACAAAATATCATTTTAAAAAAAAAAAGACTAAGTGAATTTATCATGGACTAAACCCGAAATGCTTTGTCACCTAAAGTAAAGGATTTTAATAATGAAATAAACTTGTTTTCAACTCAAGCCCAACCCAAAACAATCTTTCTTTCAAAACACACAAGTTTTTCCCAAGTAACAAAAGAATTTGAAACGGTTTACACCGGGGAACATACCAGATCCGGTCAAGGCTCGTGGGCCGGGTTTGGGGTGTTTCACTCTAGTCGTGCGATCAACTCTGATTAATTATGCTAGATTTACTCTTAAGTGGGGTCTATTCCTCCTCTACCTAAGCACATCAGATTTGGATTAAGTATGCATAATTAAGAACAAACTAAGTATTTATCATATAATTCAGAAAACAATAACAAGATTCATCTAGGTTTCATCCCCTTCAGGTATCTGTAGGGTTTAGTTCATAATGAATAAAGAAAACATCTCAAGAGAAAAGATAAAACAAAACATAAGAAATCCCTAAAACCCCCTGATGGAATTGAAGGAGAAATCCACCGTCTTGAGTAGAATTTTGACTTCTTGAGATGGATCAACTGGCTATCATCGAGTAATTCTCACAAATCTGGCCATCTAGCTCGGCTCTTTGGCCTAGCTAACTGCCCCCTCTCAGGATACATTTAGGGTGTTTATATAGACTTTTAAAATGCTTTACTTGGACTCTAAGTGTCTTAATTCAAGAATACTTTCTATTCGGTGTTTGAATAAGCTTTGGAAAGTGTTTCTTTGCCTTAAAGTATCCAAATCCGAGTGAAATTACTCTCTCTCGTGGTAGGGGTACGGTCAGGGTACACGCCCGTGTAAATCATTTTCAGGCCATGTCTCGATTCTGTCGATTAGGGCACAGCTGTGTAAATCGTGGCATGGCTGTGTCTTAATTAATTGTCGAGGCACGGTCGTGTGGCTTGAAGTCCAGGCCGTGTCGATTTTCTCTTTGGCCTAAATTGGCCCCTTTTTAGTCTGATTCTTGTTCTTTTCATCCTAAGGTGCTTTCCTGAGTAAAAACATGAAAAGAAAGGATTAAGACATCTTTTTACATAAATCAAGGGCTAAATCATCCAAAAGCATACCAAATGTGGGCCTAAAATATGTTACTTTTACAGTTTGTCAAATACCCCACACTTAAGCTTTTGCTTGTCCTCAAGCAAAATTCTCAGCTTATAATTAAAACAAACTTTCAATAATTCACAATTCCTATCAATAATGCCTCATCATAATTCATAGATAATTCATACATGGATAATTTAACTCAAAGACTCTTAAAGATTCAAACAATATAAGTCATTTATTTGTAGCACGAAAACATAGATGTCTCCCCTTATCTAAATAATTACCTTTAATTCAAAACTAACAAGGATTGACATCCTCACTGAAGATTCACTCAAATCACTCAAAGTGTTTCAAGGTTCAAGAATAAGAACTCATAAGTCGAACCTGAAAAGTTAATCCCATAGGTTTGCCTAAAAATCAAGTTTCCACCACTGTAATATGAAATGATACACAAATCAAAAGGTTTTTGACAAGGTTGTAACGGGGCTAGGTTAAAGGTGAGAGTAAAGGCTTAATTAGAAGGTTTAGAATCGAGATTGACCTGACCAATTATCTAACTAAAAATAATGAACTTGAAAATAAATGATTATATCAATTGAAATTTTGAAACTAATAATACTACGACCTTTTTCTTTGATAATTGAAATTTAAATGTACAAACTCACTTTTTATACTATTAATGCTAAATATACTTTGATTTTGATTGATTTTTTTAAGAACAAACTAGAAACATAAGAAAACTTTATCTACTGAAATAAACTAATTCGGTAGCTGATCAAATTAATCCTCGATAGAAGGGTAGTCAAAAGAATGGTGATAACAAATACAAAGGGTTTTGGGTTAATATTAGCGGGTAAAACAATAAAAAGGGTTGTTAGGATCAAATGGGTTCACTAAGGGTTAATTTGTGAAGGTAGGCTTTTTTTAGTGGAGTGGATGGGTTAAAACCTAGGTGCCTTTATCATCTCAGTATATCAAATCATTAATGTGGTCTCGATATGTATAATCTAGGCAAGTTCTAGAATAACAATTCAGTGTTGACACACTCATAATCAATAAAGTGAGCATGAAAAAGAATATATGCTCTATAAGGCTCAAATCTCACAAAAATTATGGGTATTCGACATCAATCCTGTAAATTTCAAACTTCAAGGTAATATTCAAATTCAGTTTAACAACCTAGGAAATTTTTAGATTATTGAAAAATAGGCTTATCATTCTTGATTCTCTAGTATTCTTCAAGTATAAATCATCAATGCACAATTATCGATGACTTACTAAAAACATATCGATAAAAATCATAAATCATTAGAAATTTCACCCTATTTAATAATATGAGAAAATTACTTAGGAAGAAGACTAAAATTCAGGATTTTGGGATAATGCAAAAATTTAGGTACTTTTACCCCCATACTTAAGATGTATATTGTCCTCAATGTACAAAGATAGATAACTAATAATGTAATCAAAAGAGAAGGGGAGAAGTGGCACTTCCTGACTTTTGGATGATTCCGGGGGTTGGCAGAGGTCATGGTAGAAGGTGGTTGGAGGAGGCGGTGGTGGCATTTTCTATGGGCCTGGTGGGGTGGTTACCAATGAGCTTTGTGCTAGATACAGAAATTAGGTAGCCTGCAAAGATATAACCAAGAAATCTAAAGAAACATTAATAATATACTAATACTATAATTAAAGACAAAGAAAATAAAGAGAAGGAGACTAAGAAGAAAACTGAAATTGAAAGAAAAGACTAATGGACTAAGGAGTCCTTATTGTTGGATGGTTCGCGAGGTGGGTGTGACCTCTAAGGATATGGTGCGTGATTCCCAAGCAGCCTTTAGAACCTAAAATAAAGAAACTAAAACAAGATAAACTAAATTGAGTAGAAGAGAAGTAAAGATAAGGAAATTGAAGTAAAAGAGAAAAGAAAAATAAAAACTAAATTTTCTCAAAGACCCTTGGCTTGTCGAATAGCTAAAGCTGCCGGCATGAACTCATGTGAATCGGTCTCCTTTGAGGAGACTGTGGTTGGCCTTTTATGCTTCTTTGGCATGGCTTTGGTGTCTCAAGAGTTATAGGAATATTAGAAGAAAAGGAGAGAGAGGAAATATGATAAGAAGAAGAAAGAAAGGAGGAAGGAGGGTGAGGAAGAAGAGGGGAGGGGGTGGGGTTTAAATAGAATTTTGGCTTCTGATATTTTCCCATACCCGTGCACCGAAGGTGTGTTGAATTACACGGCCGCATCACACGACTTGTGTCTAGGCGTGTTTGTTCACCCACGCCCGTTCCTGAAAAGGCAGTGTGTTGGCACGGTTGGGTAGCATGGGCATGTTTTTCCCGTGTCTGGTAAGTCAGTAGCTTTACACGATCATGGAGCACGGACGTGCCAATTTACTGGGGCCTGTGGGGGAGTGGTTGGATTCGTGACATCGAAAAGCAGTTGGGATTTGATTCGCATGGCCTCTACTATGTCAGTACGGGGATTCCATTGGTCCACACGGCCACGGACACGGCCGTGTTCCCTAGAAATCTGCACTTTTGGTTAGTGTATAAAGAGATAGAGAAAAAAAATAAAATAAAATAAAAACACATGTAAAAAGAAGTAGGGATAGTGCTCGAGTTGCCTCCCGAGAAGTGCTCGTTTATAGTCTTAAGCTAGACTTTCCTCGACATTGAAAATAAAATCAGGGAGGTTTAAAGGTTTGAATATCTTCCCTCTTGCTTAAAGTTCTATTTTTTTGGTAAAGTTGAAGTCGAGAAGTGTTTACCTCAAAAGTGTTGAATGTTGGGCTGCTTACCTCGACTATTTTCGTGTGGGAAGATATTGTGTTTGATAAACCGTAAAAGTAACATATTCTAATCCTACATTTAGTATGCTTTTGGATGAATTTATTCTCGGTTTATGTAAAAAGGAGCTCTTAATCCTTTCTTTTCATGTCTTATACTCAGGAGAACACCTAAGGATAAAAAAAACGTAAAACGGGCTTAATACGGACCAAATTGGGCCAACCCAAGAAGTCAACACGGCCTGGGCTTTATTCCACACGGTCGTGCCTTGCTATCCACCTAGAACACGGCCTGTCACCAATTTACACGATCGTGTCTCGTCGAAAAAAAGCCCAACACGGCCTATCCCCGATCTGCATGGCTGTGTCCCAATTGACAGACCCGAAGCATAGCCTGACCCTCGACTTGCACATGCATGCCACGGTCGTGCCTAAATCAACAGAATAGAGACACGGGTTGAGCCTCAATTTACACGGGCGTGCCTTAGCTGTGCCCCTGCCGCGGGAAAGAGCAATTTCACTCGGATTTGGATGCTTAGAGGCAAAGAAACACATTCCTAAGTCTACTTAAACATCCTAGGAGGAATTCTACTTGAATTAGGATACTTAGGAGCCAAGTAAAGCATCTCAAAGCCTATATAAACACCCAAGGTAGCAACTAAAAAGACAGTTCGGCAGAAGCCAAAACAGGATGACTTTTTGGTAGAGGCTTTTTTCGAAGCTTTCATCTTTTAGGGAATCACTTGAAGATAGCCATTTGATTCATCTCAATAAGCCGGAGCTCCATTCAAGATGGAGGATCTCTCTTTCAATTCCTTTAGGGGGTTTTAGGGATTTCTTATGTTTTGTTTTATCTTTTCTCTTGAGATGTTTTCCTACTTTGTTATGAACTAAACCCTTCAGATAACTCAAGGGGATGAAACCTATGATGGATTTTGTTATTTGATTTCTAAATTTATATGAGAAGTACTTGGTTGGTTCTTAATTATATTGCTTAATTTAATCTGATGTGCTTAGATGGAGGAGGAATAGTGTAATATCCTAAAATTTGAGTATCTTTTGTGTTGGCGTGGGTATGAATTTTTGTGTGTTAGCATAGTCTTGTGAAGGCTTGATTTTATTTAGGAAGCTAGAATAATTTTTAGTATGGTTTATTTAATGAAGTGGATTAAGTGAGTTTGACACTTAAGTTCATTTAAGTGTTAAATTAAAGCACATGAGGAGTTAGTGGCAAAGTGGTTATGGCGTTTGGATGGTTGCTCGAGGATAGAGGTTCGAGTAGCATGTTTAGCATTTTGAATGTTTATTTTTGAATCCTTACTTTGATGGACGGTCAAACTTATTTATGATAGGTTGGACTCTTAACTTTTGGTAAGTTGAATATTTGTTTAAGGAAAGCATGAAATTGGGGATAAGAATCTTAAGGTTTTGGTATGATGAGGGGACAAAATGCATGGAATATTGAGGATGTTTTGGAAAGTATTCCTAGGCCTTTAGTGCATGTATGTGGACGGCATGGGTGTTTAGAGGGGTGGCCGAATGTTGTTAGGTGGTTTGGAGGGGTATAGTTAGCCAACTTTTGCATTTGTGCATCTTTTGGTATTGTTTTTCTTTCTCTCCAAAAACTCCCACCTTGGCCGAATGTCTATTGTGCTTTTGGTGCAAATTTGCCTTTGGTTTTAGCCTTATTTTGTTTGAACCAAATACCATCTTCTTTCTTTCATTTGCTCTTTTGAAACCGAAACTACAATTGAACTTTGTGCATTTTTGTGCACTTTCTTTTTGGCAAAGAAGTGTTTGTCCGAACCTCTCTCCCATATTTCTCTCTTTTCTTCTCTTGAGATTGGTTCATAATCACATTTTCTTTTATTCTCTCTTGGCCAAATTTCTCTCTTCTCCAAACTCCTTTTTCTTTTCTCCATTGTTGCTAAAATCGAACACACTCTCTCTCTCTTTCATTATCTTTTCTACTCACATACTTTCTCACTTTTATACACATATCTTTCTTCTTTCATAACCATATTGCCGAAACTTCCCACTCTCTTTAAGTCTTTTTTTTTGGCCGAATATGCAAGGGTAGATTCTCTTTGGTTTTTCTCCAATCAATTTTGGATAATAGGCTCCTCGGGACGTTGGAAGCAATCAATCTAAGCCTCATATCTTGACTATCGTTTTGGGTTAGTTTAAGTAAGACTTGGTTTTCGAAGTGATAACTCTTTGGATTTAGTGGTAGGGCCGAATGGCCTTTGTTTATAATTTAAGTATCGGCCGATTGTAGGACAAGGTGATCTAGTGCGATAGATCGGATCTCCGGAAGTTAGTTCTTGCTTTGGTGAAAGGTGTGTATCTTACACACTTTATAACTTGGTTTGTATATGTATTTATGTGTGTTATAACTAATCATATTATGCAAGTGGGAAAAACGATGAGATTTGGATATGATACCATGATGGTATGAATGAGGATTCGGGTAAGTCCGTTTCGATATGTTGTAAATACATGTGGATAGAAATCATGATCTACGATTTATGATATATTTGTTATGAGATACATATCAAAGTATATTGACATGATTTGTTTATTTATTGCATTGGCATGGGCAATATGAGAGGAAGGGAAGATTGATATCGTGACTTGATCACCGGTGATTTGGTATCACATTCGTGTCTTCGGACACCGAGGTTTGGTACCTCCGGTGATTTGGTATCACATTCGTGTCTTGGACACGGAGGTTTGGCACCTCATAGCGACTCGTCCACGTGGTTAACACCACCGTGGGTTGGCCCCACTTTTGAGATATGGGATCATCGCGGTGATTTGGTATCACACGTGGGTTGGCCCCACAGATGGATTATTCGTGACTTTAGTCACCGGTGATTTGGTATCACATTTATATCGTGACTTGGTCACCGGTGGTTTAGCACCACCGGTGGTTTGGTACCACGGAGTAGAAAAGGAGTTATGGATGGCTAGGTTGGGTGCATTATACATATATGTTGCTTCGTTATAATTTATGTAAGTATGTGGCATTTACCGGGAGAGGGAATATGCACTGAGTCTTGGTGACTCACCTTCTCCCTTATCTTTTCAGGTGATTCATGAGATCGCGGATGATGAACCAGATGAACTCAAGAAGGCCATGCAATAAAATTTGGTTTTACATGAACTTCCATTTGGGTATTTTATTTTAATTTGGTTTTCATATTTTATGGATTTGTAATAAGGCCTGTTTAATTGTGTTTTGGATTATTTTTATGTTTTGAACATGTTTTAAATATGGTTTATAAATTTCATGATTATTATAATAAATTGAGCACCAAGTTTTCTAAACTACAAAATGCGATGGTTTTTAAAAACGTTACCATCGGGTAACATAAATCATTTGATAATTTAAACAACCTAAGGGTTTTCGATAATTTAAATGATTTTCAAATATTAAGTTTCTACATTCAAATGCAAATGGTTTTCAAAGTAATAATTGAGTTTTCTTAAAATGATATAAATGTTTTCTAACCTATGATTTATTCACTTATTTTAAAGTTTTATGTAATTTCAAAATAAATTTTCAGTTTTATCTTATTAAACATGTAATTTCTACGAATATAGAATTTCAAAGAGTTTTTCACAAAAATTAAATTGTTAATTCGTTTCTTTCAAAAATATTTTCCTCAGTGACATATCAGATTCGGTCGTGGCGTATTGACCGGGTTTGGGGTGTTACAAATAAACCCTACCTAAGAGTAGATCTAGCATAATTGAGCGGAGTTGATCGGGCGCCTAGAGATAGGGTTACGAGATTTTGTCGGATTAGGGTGAAACCTAATATGGGAATCCATTGATTGATTTACTGCTTCCTTAGGGGGTTATTATAAGAGAACGAGAGTTCCAGTAATTAACCTAAGGTTAGACGTTATTCGCCTCGAGAGAGGGTTTAATATAGGTTAGGGAGTCTCACGGATCAAGCTAAGTAAAGAAATCATATGGTTTGGGGAATAAATAATAAGTGAAGTCATAGGTGGATTCTTCCTGAGGGTATCATCTTTATCAACTGAGTTTTCCTAAAGTCTTTCTCCAATTCATTCTTTTGTCTTCGCATTTAGTCTAAGTATTTCATTAGTTTAATAATTCAATCACTCCAGATTTTAGGTTAAATAATAGAGAGAAAGTGAGTAGTAGTACTTTTAGGTTCCCTTGGGTTCGATAAGAATTTCTTTTTTGAGCTATACTACTGTTCGATAGGTGCACTTGCCTCTATCGTTGTCACAGTTAGTCTACAGGTTCGATCACTCTTTTATAAATATTAAAACTCGACTGTTTGACACTATCAAGTTTTTGGCGCCGTTGCTGGGGAACACTAAAATATTAAGAAAACTCTAGTTTTATTACTTTAGCCAAATTTTTTTATTTGCAATTTATTATTATATTATTCTTTATTATTATTTCTTTTTACTTTGCTAATTTTTTCCTCTATTTTGCTTTTGGCAGAAAATTTTAGTCTATGGAAAAGATGGCAGTGAATAAATATCAGTGGCAAGGCATGGGGGCAATTCCTACTAAAGCAACCAGTGTTTTCAACCTCGACATGGTCACCAGGTTATCTAATCAGTTAGAGATGATGAATAAAAAGATTGATGATTGGTATAGTCCCTCGTAGGTACATCCAGAAATACAATATGATTTGAATTTAGGAGGCGTGGCAAATCCTGAGTACCCACTCTACGGATATGGCATGGAAAACGAGCAAGCTCACTATACAGGTAACTATTCTAGATATCAAAATAATTTTTATAGTGACACTTATAATGCAAGTTGGAAGTACCATCCCAATTTCTTGTGGAATTATCAAAATAGACAAAGATCAGAACTTCCTCCAGATTTTCAACAACCACCTCACCAACAAGAAGAGGAGCTGAATCTTGAAGAGATGCTGACAAATTTCGTGGCAGCCACAGATTCTCATCTCCAAAAGACTGAAGAAGCACTTGATGAACAACAAAAATCGATCAAAGGGATCGAGAATCAAGTTGGAGAACTTACTAGGTCAGTGGGACATCTCGCAAAGCTAATACAACCGCTAGGATGTCTACCAAGTAACACCGAGGTTAACCCAAAGGAGAAAATTCAAGCCATTTCAGCTCAAGACAGTAAGGGGTTAGATGAACCAAACTCAATACAAGAAAACAAGGTAGACGAAGGTAAGATAGAGGTAACACAAGAAAAGCAAAAACCGGTAATCAAGGAGTACCAACCTCGCATACCTTATTCCAAAGTAATGAAAAGAGGCGATTAGGAGGAGCAGTTCGGTAAGTTTCTTAAACTCTTAAAGAAATTACATATTAACTTCCTCTCCTTGAAGCTCTTTTTAGGATACTAGACTCGAGGAAATTTTAAGGCGACTCGACCAACAAAGCAAATTAGACGAAGAGCACCACATGGAGCTAAACGCAATGTGCTCAGCAATTCTACAAAATAAACTACAACGGAAATTAAAAGATCCAGGGAGTTTTACAATTCCATGTTTAATTGGTAGTTTATCTATTGATAATGCGTTAGCGGATCTAAGGGCAAGCATCAATGTTATGCCTTACAAAATGTTTAAACAATTAGGTCTAGGGAAACCCAGACAAACTAGGATGAGCATTCAATTAACTGATAAAACTATAAGAATTCCTAGGGGTATAATAGAAAATGTTCTAATCAAAATTGATAAATTCGTATTCCCAATACACTTTGTCATTTTAGACATGGATGAGGACAACACGATCCCCTTAACTTTAGGAAGACCCTTTTTAGCTACTGCCAGAGCTAAAATTGATATCTATGCAGGAGAACTCATACTTCGTGTAGTGATTGCTGCAAAACAGTCTAGTTTTAAAATTTATAAAGGATAATCAAACCTGAAGACTAACTATGACAACGATAGAGGCAAGTGCACCTGTCGAACAGTAGTATAGCTTTGGCAAGAATATCTTATCGAACCCAAGGAACCTAAAAGTACTACTACACACTTTCTTCCTATTATTTAGCCTTAAATATGGAGTGATTAATTAACTTATCTAAGACTAATGAAATACTTAAACTAAGCATAAACACAAAAGAATAATCAGGAAAAGACTTTGGAAAACTCAATTGATAAAAGCGATACCCTGGAAGAATCCACCTATGACTTCACTTATTATCTAACTTTCAATTCATATGATTTCTTTTACTTAGCTTGATCCGTGAGACTCCCTAACCTATATTAAACCTTCTCTCGAAGCGAATAACGTCTAACCTTAGGTTAATTAGTGGAACTCTCGTCCTCTTATAATAACCCCCTAAGGAAGCAGTAAATCGATCAATGGACTCCCATATTAGGTTTCACCTTAATCCGGCAAAATCTCATAACCCTATCTCTAGGTGCACGATCAACTCCGCTTAATTATGCTAGATCTACTCTTAGGCAGGGTCTATTCCTCCTCCACCTAAGCACATCAGATTAAATTGAGCAACATAATTAAGAACAAACTAAGTATTTATCATATAAACCGAAAGAATTAAATAACAAAATCCATCATAGGTTTCATCCCCTTCAGGTATCTGAAGGATCTAGTTCATAATAAAATAAGAAAACATCTCAAGAGAAAAGATAAAACAAAACATAAGAAATCCCTAAAACCCCTTGAAAGAACGGAAGGAGAGATCCTCCGTCTTGAGTAGAATTCTAACTCTTCGAGATGGATCAACTGGCTATCTTGAGTAATTCCTAAACGAGTAAAGCTCGCAAAAACTCGCTAAAACCGTCAGCCTTGAATTGTCCTTGGATTGTTTACATAGACATTTTTGATGCTTTACTTGGATCCTAAGTACTCGTAACTCAAGTGAAATTCATCCTAAGTGTTTGAGTGGACTTAAAATTGCGTTTCTTGGGCTCCAAGCATGCAATTCTGAGTGAAATTGCTCTTTCTCGCGGTAGGGGCACGGCCTTGACACGCCCGTGTAAATCGTGGTCCAGCCTGTGTCTCCATTCTATTGATTTAGGCATGGCTTTTACACGCCCGTGCAATATCTGGGTAGAGGCCGTGCTTCGGGTCTGCCAATTAGGGTCAGGCCGTGTTGGGCTTTTTGTCGACGAGGCACGGTCGTGTAAATCAGGGTATGACCGTGTGCAATCTAAATATTGGGGAACGGCCATGTGGCATGAAGTCTAGGCTGTGCCGACTTTATGGGTTGGCCCACTTTAGTCCGTTTTAA
This sequence comes from Gossypium rotundifolium, assembly GCA_025506655.1. NCBI lineage: Eukaryota > Viridiplantae > Streptophyta > Magnoliopsida > Malvales > Malvaceae > Gossypium > Gossypium rotundifolium. Next base: position 44,721,162 of record CP106724.1, on the reverse strand, counting down.
ACCCGTTTTGTGTCTTTTTTATCTTTGGGTGCTTTCCTGAGTATAAGACATGAAAAGAAAGGATTAAGAGCACCTTTTTACATAAATTAAGGATAAATTCATCTAAAAGCATACTAATTGTGGGATTAAAATATGTTACTTTTATGGTTTATCAAATACCCCCACACTTAAGCTTTTCCTTGTCCTCAAGCAAAATTCTCAATTTACAATTAAAACGAACTTTCCAAAATTCATAATTCCCATTGACAATGTCTCATCATAATTCATAGATAATTTATACATGGATCATTTAGCTCGAAGTGCCCTAAAGATTCAAACGAGATAAGTCATAATTTTGTAGCATGAAAACATAGGTGTCTCCCCTTATTTAAATAATTACCTTTGATTCAAAACCGACAAGGATTGACATCCTCACTAAAGATTCACTCAAAGCACTCAAAGTGTTTAAGGATAAAGAAAAAATGCTCAAAAGTCGAACCTGAAAAGTTAATCCCATAGGCTTGCCTAAAAATCAAATCTCCACCACTGTATATGAGATGATAAACAGATCAAAAGGTCTTTATTAGGGTTATAACGGGGCTTGGGTTACAAGGTGTGGATAAAGGCTGAATTATAGGGTTAAAATCGAGATTGAATTGACTAATTACAATCAAAAAATAATGAACTAAATATGAATATTTACATCGAATGAAAAGTAATAATACCACTATTGATAATTACTCTATAATAAAGAGTATTTTCTTCACTTTAAAATTTGATAATACTTTAATCGAGCTTTTCTTCAACAATTGGAGTTTAATTGCTCTAAGCTCTTTTATACTACTAATATTGAATAAACTTGGATTTTTTTAAGAACAAACTAAGAAAAACTTAATAGAAGGAACTTTGATAATTGAAATAACCTAATTTGGCAATTGATCAAGTCAATTCTCGATAGAGGGGTAGTCAAAAGAATGTTGATAACAAATACAAAGGGATTTTGGGTTAATATTAGTGGGTGAGTCAATAAAATGGTTGTTAGGATTCAACGGGTTCACTAGGAGTTATTTATGTAGGTAGGCTTTTTAGTGGAGTGAGCAGGTTAAAACCTAGGTGCCTTTATCATCTCAGTATATCAAATCATTATTGTAGTCTCGACATGCATAAACGAGGCAAGCTCTAGAATAACAGTTCAAAGTTGACACACTCATAATCAATAAAAGTGAGCATGAAAAATAATATATGCTCTATAATGCTCAATATCTCACGAAATTATGGGTGTTTTGACATCAATCCTATAGATTTCAAATTTCAAAGTAATACTCAGATTTAGTTCAACAACCTATCAATTTTTATTTTGAAAATAGACTTATCATGCTTGATTCTATAGTATTCTTCAAATTTAATCATCAATGCACAATTAACTATGACTTACTCTAAAACATATCAATAAAAATCATAAATCATTAGAAATTTCATCCTAATTAATAATATGAGAATAATACTTAAGATCAAGACTAAATTCAGGATTTGAGAATAAAAAAAAAAGTTGGACACTTTTACTCCCCCACACTTAAGATGAACATTGCCCTCGATGTACAAAGATAAATAATGATAAATCAAAAGAGAAGGGAGAAAGTGACATTTCTTGAATTTTTGGATGGAGTCCAAAATACATTCCTCGGGTGACTTTTATGTGAATATGTGTTTGTGCGGCGTGTAATTGATTCTACAAAGTCACTTAGTTAATAATTTTTGAATAGGGATTACTTATGAGGTTAGATAGCCAATGGTATAAAAATATGAAATACTAATAAAGTTCAAAAATAAAAGCATCATTAATCAAACATTTAAAATAGGGAAAAATATATGTCAAAAAACAATCTATGAGAACTCAGAAGTCCTCATCATTAGCTGGATCCTGGGGTGGTTCTGATGGTGATATGTGAAAGTGATGACAGATTTGCTGAAGGGTGGCCTCGATCCCATCAAGACATCGAGCATTGCCAGTAAACTACTGGGTACAATAGTGCTCGAGCTGAGTGAGGCGTGCAGAGATATCTGCCAGTGAAGTCATGAACATGATGGCTGCTGGCTCGGGACTGGTGGCACATCATCAGGAATGTCCTCAGGCACCTCCTCTTCTGTAGCTAGCCTATATTGAGGAGGGTCCGTTCCACGACGTCGTTTGATCATATTCATATGTAACATTGTTTGTATCCCTTGAGGTGTCATATTCATATGGAACATGATGCCCTTTCTATGTGCTTCTGTTTGATGCTGCATTGTACATGTGATAAAATATGCCACATCGAAAACATATCCCTCGGACATGCATGACAAGAAGTAGACGTCTTGTTTATTAACGACGCCTGTGCTCTCTTTGCGACCTGTAATTGTATAAGCAAGGATAGCATGAATATACCTGAGAGCTAGGGAAAGGGTGGTCGCCTTTGAACGACTGGGGTTATAGTTTCTTATAGTAGGGTGCAAGCTTTGCCAGCAGGCGATTTGAGTGATGTGCAGGTAACAGTTTAAATCCTCCATAGGATTTTCTTCAATAAATTCTGGAGTGTAGAGACCAAGGGCCGTACCAAATTGTGGTATGCTTAATCATCGTATTGTGCCCCCGAGATGAAATTGGATAGTGCCGGGGTCGTCATACTGAGCCATCATTGTTTGCAATGTGAAGCTGGAACAAAATTTGAGTGTGAGTTCCAAGTAAGTAGGCTCGATTATAGAGAAGATCTGCTCCCATGACTCTGTTTCTATGAGGGCTCGAATATCAGTTGTCAGTCCGATTTATTCTATCGCGTTCCAATCCATACATCTTCCGGTGCCTAAAGGGCATTCCTAGAGTGCCTTATATCATTTTTCTTGAGTGTTTTGATTAAATTAGAGGAAGCGGTGTTGAATTTCTAATGAGGTGCTAGCCGAAGATGGTCCAGGTGCTTTTCTTTTCTCACTTGGAACGGCCCTTTTAAGACATGATGACGACATAATTCCTGCAATGTAATCAAAAAGAGATACACCTCCTTTATACAGCCATGAATTTAACAATAATCACAGTCAATAGCCGAGATAGATGCTTCTTTGAACAACAAATACTAAAATCGTAATCTTATGAACAATTCTTAACTAAAATCATTATTTAGTTCTGAATACAATAACAAAAGGTAAACAAAGATTTCATTGGGATCAATCATGGTGTATGAGAGTTATAATTTAACGTTTAACTAAATTTAGTCAACAGAGTATCAATTCTGCAATGAAGGGGAAGAAAAATCAGCATTAAAAATTAAAATGCTAAAACAGAGAATATATTAAAAAGAATTGAAATCAAAATAGAAGGAAATAATTAATAAATCAATCAAGAAGAAGATGAAAGTAAAAATACTGAAAAACTAAAAAGGAATCAAGTCTTTTGAGTCTAAAATCAACTATAACTTTTAAATAAAGAGAAAGTAATTGAAAATATGAAGAAAAGGGAACTAGGGATGGTTGTATGCGATGAACACGGGTGAAGCACAGAAGTGGCAGCGGCGTGGCGTGTGGTAGCACGGTTGTGTTCTTGGTGTATAACTTGTTTTTGATTGGTTATCTTTGAGGAAAAATAGGAGAGGTAGTTTGGTGGTGGAGGTGTGGGTATGGTGGAAATTTTGGGGAAGGAGGTGAGAATTGTGTCTAGGGTTTAAAATGGGGAGGTTTTTTTCAGTTAATTTTCTTATATAAGGAGGGGAACATGGCCACCTGACACGGCCGTGTTAAATTTGAACTGCCCGTGCTTTTCGCGATTGCTTGGAATTGGGCGCGATTTAGGGTGTTTAGCACGCCCGTGTGATAATTTGACACGCCCGTTCTCGATAAGTCAGTATATTCACACGATCACGATGCATGCCCGTGTTCCAGCCATGCTCAATATGTCAGTAGCCTCACACGGTTATGAGGCTCTCCCGTGTGATTTTATCGCAGCCTGTGTTGGAAAAGAGAGGTTTTCCCTGTTTATGCACGGTTATGGGCACGCCCGTGTTCAAGGCCGTGTTAATGATCCTGCATTTTTGTTAGACTTTGTAAAACAAAGTTAATGTGTTTAGTGCTCGGGTTGCCTCTCGAGAAGCGCTCGTTTATAGTCTTAAGCTAGACTCTCCTTGCTTTTAGTTTTAAAGGAAGGCTTATGGAGCATAAACTCCTCTCTTGTATCTCCAAGATTTGCACCACTATAAATCTTAAGTCGGTGACCATTTACCTTGAATGTACCTTTAGTGGGATGAGTTACCTCAATGGTGCCATATGGAAATATTGTTTTGATCATGAATAGGCCTGACCATCTGGATTTTAACTTCCCAGGGAATAATTTAAGCCTTGAATTGTATAATAGGACTAGGTCTCCTACTTCGAAATGTCTTGATCACTTGAGGCGGGCATCATGACGTCGCTTTGTTGCTTCTTGGTACAACCTTGAGTTCTCATAGGCTTCCATTCTCCATTCATCTAACTCGTTTATTTGTATCATTCTTCTCTTTCCTGCAAGGTCAAGGTCAGTATTTAAAAATTTTATTGCCCAGAAAGCTTTGTGTTATAACTCGAATAGTAGATGACAACTTTTCCTGTATACGAGCTTGTATGGGGATGTCCCTAGAGGTGTTTTGAATGCTGTTCTACAAGCCCATAAAGCATCATCTACTTTAACTACCCAATCTTTTCTATTTGATTCAACTATTTTTTCTAGAATGCACTTAAGCTCTCGGTTTGCTACCTCAACTTGCCCACTAGTTTGGGGATGATAAGGGTATTGTTTTATGGCATACCCAAATTTCTTTAAGACTTTTCAAATTATGTATTACAAAATGAGTACCCTATCACTGATGATGGCTCTAGGTGTACCGAATCAGGAAAATAGTCTCTTGAGAAATTTAACTACAACCCTAGCATCATTGGTAGGTAAGGCTTCCACTTCTACCCATTTTGACATGTAATCAAGCGCTACTTCGGATGTATTTATTTCCAAATGAACTGGGAATGGTCCCATAAAATCAATACCCCATACGTCAAATATTTCACATGATAGCATATATGTTTGAGGCGTTTCATCACGTTTAGAGATGTTACCTGTTCTTTGGCATTTGTCACACGAGGTAACATACCTATTGGCATCTTTAAATAGAGTGGGCCAGTAAAAACTTGATTCGAGTATTTTGTGTGCTATCTTAATACCACTGTAGTGTCCTCCTGATGGTCCTAAATGACAATGTTCCAAGATTTTCCTTGCCTCTATCCTTGTAACGCATCTTCAAATTACCTCATCTGCACATATACGTAAAAGAAAGGGATCCTCCCAAAAATAATTTTTCACATCAGGAAAGAATCGCTTCTTTTGGTGATGTGTCAATTTTCTTGGTAGGATGTTAGCTGCTAGATAGTTTGCTATATTTACAAACAAGGGTACTTTAGAATATGTTATAGAAAAGAGCTGTTCTTCAGGAAACGAATCATTTATTTCATGTTCATCAAGCTCTTTGGTATGTGGATTTTCGAGTCTTGAAAGATGATCTGCCGCGAGATTCTCAGCTCCCCTCTTATCCTGTATTTCCAAGTCAAATTCTTGTAAGAGTAAAATCCATCATATTAGTCTAGGTTTTGGATTAGGTTTGTTTAAAAGATAACGAAGAGCTGAATAATCAGTGTAAACAACAACTTTAGATAATATTAGATATTGTCTAAATTTGTCAAAAGCAAAAACTACAGCTAGCAATTCTTTCTCAGTCGTGGTGTAATTTTGTTGTGCGGGTGTTAATGTTCTGCTAGCGTAGTAGATTGGTTGAAAATGCTTGTCTCTTCTTCGTCCCAAAACTGCACCTACTGCAAAGTCACTTGCATCACACATTAATTCGAAGGGTAAGTTCTAATCAGGTGCAATTATAATTGGTGCATTTACTAATTTATCCTTAAGGACATTGAATGCATCTAAACATTCCTGATTGAAATTCATAGGAACATCTTTTTCTAGTAATTTTTTTAAAGGCTTAGCTATTTTAGAAAAATCCTTAATAAATCTTCTATAAAAACCTGCGTGTCCTAAAAAAACTTCTAATAGCCTTGGTGAGCTAGGGGAGGTAATTTTCTATGGTTTCAACTTTTGCTTTATCTACCTCAATTCCTTTACTAGAAATCTTATGTCCTAATACAATCCCTTCTCTAACCATAAAATGGCATTTCTCCCAATTTAAAACAAGGTTTGTTTCTTCACATCTCGTTAGAACTCGTTTTAAATTTTTAAGGCAAAGATGGAAAGAATTACTGAATACCGAGAAATTATCCATAAATACCTCCATGATGTCCTCCACGAGTTCATCGAAGATTGCCAACATGCAATGCTGAAAAGTAGCGGGAGCATTACATAATCCAAAATGCATTCTACGATAAGCAAACGTACCGTATGGGCATGTAAATGTTATTTTTTTCTTGGTCTTTAGGAGCTATGGGGATTTGAAAGTATCCGGAGAGTCCATCCAGGAAGTGGTAGTACATATGCATGGATAATCTTTCTAGCATTTGATCTATGAAAGGCAAAGAAAAATGATCTTTTCTGGTGGCATCACTCAACTTTCTATAGTCTATGCAGACTCTCCATCCTGTAACTGTTCTTGTGGGAATTAACTCAACCTTCTATAGTCTATACCCAAGTGCTGTCAGAAATAGGATAAATTATTCCTGCATCTAGAAGTTTAATTACCTCAACTTTGACCACTTCTTTCATGTTTGGGTTTAAACGTCTCTGAGGTTGCACACATGGTTTGTATTCTTCTTCCATCAAAATTTTGTGGATGCAGAATGTGGGGCTTATTCCCTTGATATCAAAAATTTTCCAAGCTATGGCTTTCTTGTGTTCTTTTAGTACTTTTATCAGTTCCTCCTTTTATTTGGATTTTAATTCTGAAGAGATGATTACTAGTAGTGTATAATTGTCTCCAAGGAATGCATATTCTAGGTGTTTTGGTAACTATTTGAGTTTCAATTTGGGTGGCTCTACGATGGAGGGTTTTTGTTTTATTTCATTATCATTCTTGATGCTTTCTTTTCTCCGTTGTTCATATGATGACATTTTCAGGTTGTCTTTATCTTCTTCCCCTTCTTCTTGAGCTGGACACAATTCCAATGTGTCACCTTGTATAATTTCCTGTAATGAATTCTTTCTAATATGATCAGTAGTGTCGACGAAATAACATGAATCATCTTGTTCTTTAGAATATCGCATGGCACTACAGAGTTGAAAGATAATTTCTTCATCACATATTCTCAGAGCTAGTTTACCATTACCTACATCAATAATAGCTCTAGCAGTGGCTAAAAAGGGATGCCCTAAGATTAAAGGAACATTAATGCCTTCATCCATGTCTAACACAACGAAATCAATAGGAAAAATAAATTTATCAATTTTAACCAAGACATCTTCAATAATTCCCATAGGATATTTAATAGATCTATCGGCTAATTCAATGCTCATCCTAGTGGGATTTGGTTCCCCAAGATTTAGCCGTTTAAATAATTTGTAAGGCATTAAATTAATACTAGCGCCTAAGTCTGCTAATGCTTTCTTGATGTTTAAACTACCAATTAAGCAAGGAATAGTGAAACTCCCTGGATCTTTTAATTTTCGTGGTAGTCTATTTTGGAGAAGGGCTGAACATTCTTCGTTAAGCTCCACCATGGATACCTCCTCAAGCTTTCTTTTGTTCGTAAGAAGTTCCTTTAAGAATTTTGCATACTTTGGCATCTGTGAAATAGCTTCAATGAAAGGTAAGTTAATATGTACTTGTTTAAAGAATTCGAGGAGCTTACCGTATTGAGCATCCAATTGTTCTTTCTTCAATTTTACTGGATATGGAATTTTTGTTTTATTCTCTGTAGGCAATAGATTATCGTTCTCACCTTCTACACTATTTTTCTTGATAATTTCATGTGGTGTCTTTCTTTGTGGTTCAATTAACTCTTTGCCACTGCTTAGTGTAACTACTTTTACCTGTTGTGTGCCTTTGGAAAAAATCTCTGTCCGTATTTCACATAATATCTCAATAAGTAGACCAACCGACGTGATGATTTCTCTTACCTGAATTTTGATTCCCTTGATTGATCTTTGTTGTTCATCGAGTGTTTCTTCAGCCTTTTGAAAATGAGAGTTTGTAGCTGTCACCAATTTTGTCAGAATCTCTTCAAGGTTTGATTCCCCTTCCTGTGGATAAGGTTGTTGAAAATTTGGAGGAAAATCTTGTCTTTGATCATTCCACGAGAAGTCGGGATGGTACCTCCATCCTGTAGTATAAGTGTCACTATAAAAATTATTTTGACATCTAGAGTAGTTACCTATATAGTGGACTTGTTCTTTTTTCATGCCATATCCGTAGGGTGGGTACTCAGGATCCACCACGCCTCTCAGATTCGAGTTATAATGCATTACTGGGTGTACCTGCGAGAGATTATTCAAACCATCAATCTTTTTATTCATTATTTCAAACTGATTAGATAACCTGGTGACCACGTCGAGGTTGAAAATACTGGTTGCTTCAGTAGGAATTGTCCCCATGCCTTGCCACTGATAATTATTCAGTTCCATTCCTTTGAAAAACTAGAATTATCTGTCAAAATTTAAATAAAATAAAAGTTAGCAAAGTAAAAATAATAATAATGGCTAAAGTAATAAAAATAGAGCTTTCGTAATATTTTAGAATTCCCCAACAGCGGTGCCAAAAACTTGATCATTTGCAAAAGCAGTCTAGTTTTAAAATTTATAAAGGATAATCAAACACAGAGACTAACTATGACAACGATAGAGGTAAGTGCACCGTCGAACAAGAGTATAGCTTTGGCAAGAATATCTTATCGAACCCAAGGAACCTAAAAGTACTACTACTCACTTTCTTCCAATTATTTTGCCTTAAATATGGAGTGATTAATTAACTTATCTAAGACTAATAAAATACTTAAACTAAATGCAAAGACAAAAGAATAAACTGGGAAAAGACTTTGAAAAACTCAGTTGATAAAAACGATACCCTCAGGAAGAATCCACCTATGACTTCGCTTATTATCTAACTTTCAAGTCATATGATTTCTTTTACTTAGCTTGATCCGTGAGACTCCCTAACCTATATTAAACATTCTCTCGAAGCGAATAATGTCTAACCTTAGGTTAATTAGTGGAACTCCCATTCTCTTATAATAACCCCCTAAGGAAGCAGTAAATCGATCAATGGACTCCCAAATTAGGTTTCACCCTAATCCGGTAAAATCTCGTAACCCTATCTCTAGGCGCCCGATCTACTCTGCTTAATTATGCTAGATCTACTCTTAGGCAGGGCCTATTCCTCCTGTACCTAAGCACATCAAATTAAATTGAGCAACATAATTAAGAACAAACTAAGTATTTATCATATAAACTGAAAGAATTAAATAACAAAATCCATCATAGGTTTCATCCCCTTCAGGTATCTGAAGGATCTAGTTCATAATAAAATAAGAAAACATTTCAAGAGAAAAGATAAAACAAAACATAAGAAATCCCTAAAACCCCGTGAAGGAACGGAAGGAGAGATCCTTCGTCTTGAGTAGAATTCCGACTCTTCGAGATGGATCAATTGGCTATCTTTGAGTAATTCCCTAAACGAGTAAAGCTCTGGCAGAAAACTCTGCTAAAACCTGCCGCCCTTGAATTGCTGCCTTAGATTATTTATATAGACGTTTGGGATGCTTTACTTGGCTCCTAAGTACTCGTAATTCAAGTGAAATTCGTCCTAAGTGTTTGAGTGGACTTAGGATTGCGTTTCTTGGGCTCCAAGCATCCAATTTCGAGTGAAATTGCTCTTTCCCGAGGCAGGGGCACGGCCTTGACACGCCCGTGTAAATCGTGGTCCAGCCCGTGTCTCCATTCTGTCAATTTAGGCACGACTTTGACATGCCCATGCAATATCTGGGTAGAGGCCGTGCTTCGGGTCTGCCAATTGGGGCACGGCCGTGTACATCGGGGTCAGGCCGTGTTGGGCTTTTTGTCGATGAGGCACGGTCGTGTAAATCAGGGTGTGACCGTGTGCATTCTAAATATTGGGGTACGGTCGTGTCGCATGAAATCCAGGCCGTGCCGACTTCTTGGGTTGGCCCACTTTGCTCCGTTTTAAACCTGTTTTGCGTCCTTTTTATCCTTGGGTGCTTTTCTGAGTATAAGACATGAAAAGAAAGGATTAAGAGCACCTTTTTACACAAATTAAGGATAAATTCATCCAAAAGCATACTAAATGTGGGATTAAAATATGTTACCTTTATGATTTATCATGCAGGCGACGAGATAGTCACTCTTCAAGCTCTTGACTCGGCCAGAACATCAAGTGATAAAGGTGAGAAAGTAAATTCAGTTGATAACCAACTTGTTCAACCTTCATTGCAGGAAACACCACAAAGCTACAAACTTAAGCCGGATCATAGACCTCGTACTAATAAAGAAGAATTACATGAGGAACCAGAACCACACGAAGTGTAACCGAAGGAAACCCTAGACGAGTTGATAGGAACAACAAATCACATCAAAATAGAGGATTAGGTATTGTTGAATAAGGAAGACCCTCGAATCACCAATTCAGAACTCAAGGCAAACAAAGAAATCACTTTTGAGGTACTTAATGTCTTCCTATACGGCACAGTCGAGGTAAGAAATCCTAAATTCAACACTTTTGAGGTAAACATTACTCGACTTAAACTTTATATCCATAACCGAGTTGATCGAATGAGAAAGGATTTCCACCTCCTCAAACCACCATGACCATACGAATGAGAGGTAAAGTCTAGCTAAGACGGAGGATCTCTCCTTCAATTCCTTCAGGGGGTTTTAGGGATTTCTTATGTTTTGTTTTATTTTTTCTCTTGAGATGTTTTCCTACATTGTTATGAACTAAATCCTTCAGATACCTGATGGGGATGAAACCTATGATGGGTTTTGTTATTTGATTTCTAAATTTATATGAGAAGTACTTGGTTTGTTCTTAATTATGTTGCTTAATTTAATCTGATGTGCTTAGGTGGAGTAGGAATAGACCCTACCTAAGAGTAGATCTAGCATAATTGAGCGGAGTTGATCGGGCGCCTAGATATATGGTTACGAGATTTTACCGGATTAGGGTGAAACCTAATATGGGAATCTATTGATAGATTTACTGCTTCCTTGGGGGGTTATTATAAGAGAACGAGAGTTCTACTAATTACCTTAAGGTTAGACGTTATTCACCTCGAGAGAGGGTTTAATATAGGTTAGGGAGTCTCACAGATCAAGCTAAGTAAAGAAATCATATGGTTTGGGGAATAAATTTATAAGTGAAGTCATAGGTGGATTCTTCCTGAGGGTATCGTCTTTATCAATTGAGTTTTCCTAAAGTCTTTCTCCAATTCATTCTTTTGTCTTTGCATTTAGTCTGACTATTTCATTAGTTTAATAATTCAATCACTCCAAATTTTAGGTTAAATAATAGAGAGAAAGTGAGTAGTAGTACTTTTAGGTTTTCTTGGGTTTGATAAGATATTCTTGCCTGAGCTATACTACTGTTCGATTGGTGCACTTGCCTCTATCGTTGTCAAAGTTAGTCCACAAGTTTGATCACTCTTTTATAAATATTAAAACTCGACTGTTTGACACGATCAGTGTACGTTAAGAAGGTTTTCTCCCTTTGCCTTCGGGTCTGTTGTGATGATGTGCTGATCTGCTTTGTCTAACAGTACCTGGTCTCCTATTTTTTAGTGTTTGATGTTCCTACTAGCTCTTCTAGTGGTTCCTCTGGTTTTACTTCGTGCGGTTCTGGTTTTTCTTTGACTTGTGTCCTCTGCTCTTCTAAATTGTCAATCTTAAGGTCTTGTTCCTTGTGTGGTTCTTCTTTGTCGATTTGGGATCTATGATTCGGCTCAGGGTTATGTCTTTGCGGTGTTTCTGGTGATAAAGGTTGAACAATTTAATTATTGTCTGTATTGACTTTCTTACCTTCATTGATTATTATCCTGGCCGAGTTAAGAGCTTGAAGACTAATTGATTCTTCACCTACACAAAGTATGAGTTCTCTTGTGGCAACATCAATTTTAGTCTTGGCAGTTGCTAGGAAGGGTCTTCCTAAAATTAAGGGGATTGTGTTATCCTCATCCATATCTAAGACAACAAAATATACTGGGAAAAAAAATTTATCAATTTTGACAAGAACAACTTCGATAATGCCTCTTGTAATTCTAACAGTTTTATCAACTAGTTGTATACTCATCCTAGTTTGTTTGGGCTTCCCTAGACCTAGTTGTTTAAATAATGTATAAGGCATGACAATTATGCTTGCCCCTAAATCAGCTAACGCATTATCAATTGCTAAACTACCAATTAAACATGGAATTGTAAAACTCCCTGGATCTTTTAGCTTTTGTGGTAGTCTATTCTGTAACATTGTTGAGCATGCTGCGTTCAATTCTATGTGGTGCTCTTCATCTAGTTTGCGTTTGTTCGTCAAGAGCTGTCTTAAAAATTTCCTTGAGTCTAGCATCTGAAAAAGAGCTTCGAGAAGAGGTAAGTTAATAAGTAATTTCTTTAAGAGTTTAAGAAACTTACCAAACTGTTCTTCTGAATCGTCTCTTTTCATCGCTTCGGGATAAGGTATGCGAGGTTAGTACTCCTTGATTACCGGTTTTGGCTTTTCTTGTGTTACATCTACCTTAACTTTACCTATCTTATTTTCTTGTATTAGATTGGGTTCATCTAACCCCTTATTGTCATGAGCTGAGATGACTTGAATTCGCTCCTTTGGGTTAATCTCGGTGTTACTTGGTAGACGTCCTTGCGGTCGTTCTGACATTAGCTTTGCGAGTCGTTCGACTGCATTAGTGGCTTCCTTGACTGACTTAGTAAGTTCCTCGACTCGGTTCTCATTGCTTTTAATTGTTTTCTCAGTTTCTTGGAAATGATTTTCTGTGTTTACCATGAATTTTGTCAGCATCTCTTCGAGGTTTGGCTTCTTCTCTTGCGGATATGGCTGATTTTGGAAATTTTGAGGAGGTTGTTGTCTTTGAATTCCTTGGTTTCCTTGGCCTCCCCATGAAAAATTTGAGTGGTTCCTCCAACCTGGATTGTAAGTATTACTATAAGGATTATTATTAGATCTGAAATTATTACCTATATAGTTCATTTGTTCAGTCTCTATGTCCGGTTGGTAGGGTGGGTACTCAGGATTCGCCATAGTTCCACCTGCGTTGCACTGCATGACTGGATGTACCTACGAAGAAAACAAACTATCAAGATTTTTATTCATCATCTCTACCTGTGTTGATAGCATGGTCAATGCATCGAGGTTGTAAACTCCCGCTGATTTTGTCGGTTTTGTCTTTGTAACCTGCCACTGATAGTTATTCAGTGATATCTCTTCAATGAAATCGTAGGCTGCTTTAGGAGTTCTGTTGTTCAGGGTTCCACCGGTGGCTGAATTGATTAGTTGCCTCGTTGAGGGGTTTACACCATTATAGAAAGTTTGGACTTGTAGTCATAAGGGTAAACCATGGTGTGGACGCCTTCTCAAGAGATCCTTGTATCTCTCCCATGCATCGTATAATGTCTTTAAATCCATCTGCACAAAAGAAGAGATATCCTTCCGTAATTTGGCCGTTTTGGCCAGTGGGAAATATTTTAATAAAATTTTTCGGTCATTTGGTCTCATGTAGTGATTGACCCTCGTGGTAACGAGCATAACCACTGTTTAGCTTTATTCCTTAATGAAAAGGGAAATAACTGAAGACGAATGGCATCATTATAAATGTCATTTATTTTGAAAGTATCACAGAACTCTAACAAATTAGCTATATGAGTGTTCGGGTCTTCGTCCTGCAAACCATCAAATTCAACAAATTGTTGAATCATTTGTATTGTGTTAGGCTTTAATTCAAAATTATTAGCAGCTATAGCATGCCTAACAATACTAGATTCAGCTCCTATTAAATGAGGTTTAGCATAATCAATCATAGTACGCAGAGCATTGTTTTCTTCCACATCTCGTGGTGGAATATTCTTGTCCGTCCCTTCAGTAGGATTGAATCTGCCTTCTCGCTCTTCTTCTGTGTAATCTAGGGCTCGCCTAATTTCTCTGCGATTCCTACGAGCGATAACTTCAAAATCACTATCGTATACTTGAGGTCCTGTCGGGTTCCTTCTAGTCATAAACTAGAGGTACCTGCTAGGAAAAGGAAGAAATAAAATTAGCAAAAAAAATAATAATAAATAAATTACTAAATAAAAATAAAAATAAAAATAATGGCTAAAGTAATAAAAATAGAGTTTTCTTAATATTTTAGTTCCCCGGCAACAGCGCCAAAAACTTGATCATCTGAATTGTCGAGTTTTAAAATTTATAAAGAGAATGATCAAACCTGGAAACTAACTCTAACAACGACTTAAGGCAAGTGTACCTATCGAACAGTAGTATAGCTTAGGCAAGACCTGATTGTCGAACCCAAAGGAACTAAAAGTACTAATACTATCTTTCTTTTTATTATTTAGCCTAAAATAAGTGACGTTGCTTTAATCTAAATTAACGACTACTAAACTAAAGACGGAAAGACAGAAAGAATGAATTGGAAAATAACTTGAAGGGAAACTCAGTTGATCACGACGATACCCTCAGAAAGAATCAACCTAGACTTCACTTGTTATTTAACACTGAACCATACAATTTATTCAATTAGTTTGATCCGTAAGACTCCCTAACGTATATTAAACTCTCTTTCGAGGCGAATAACGTCTAACCCTAGGTCAATTAACGAAAATCTCTTTCTCGAATAATAACCCCCTAGAATAGCAGTAAATCGATCTATGGACTCCTATACTAGGTTTCACCCTAATCCGGCAAAGTCTTGTCACCCTATCTCTAGGTGTACGATCAACTCCGCTTAATTATGCTAGATCTACTCTTAAGCAGGGTCTATTCCTCCTCCACCTAAGCACATCAGATTTGGATTAAGTATGCATAATTAAGAACAAACTAAGTATTTATCATATAATTCAAAAAACAATAACAAGATCCATCTAGGTTTCATCCCCTTCAGGTATCTGAAGGGTTTAGTTCATAATGAATAAAGAAAACATCTCAAGAGAAAAGATAAAACAAAACATAAGAAATCCCTAAAACCCCCTGAAGGAATTGAAGGAGAAATCCGCCGTCTTGAGTAGAATCCCGGGTTCTTGAGATGGATCAACTGGCTATCTTCGAGTAATTCTCACAAATCTGGCCTTTTGGCTCGGCTCTTTGGCCTAGCTAACCGCCCCCCTCTCAAGATACACTTAGGGTGTTTATATAGACTTTTAGAATGTTTTACTTGGCCTCTAAGTGTTCTAATTCAAGAATACTTCCTACTCGGTGTTTGAATAAGCTTTGGAAAGTGTTTCCTTTCCTCAAAGTATCCAAATCCAAGTGAAATTGCTCTCTCCCGCGGTAAGGGTACGGTCATGGTACATGCCCGTGTAAATCGTTTTCAAGCCGTGTATCGATTCTGTCGATTGGGGCACGGCCGTGTAAATTGTGGCATGGCTGTGTCTTTGTTAATTGTCGAGCACGATCGTATGGCTTGAAGTCTAGGCCGTGTCGATTTCCTTCTTGGCCCAAATTGTCCCGTTTTAAGCCTGTTTCTTGTTCTTTTCGTCCTCGGGTGCTTTCCTGAGTAAAAACATGAAAAGAAAGGATTAAGAGCACCTTTTTACATAAATCAAGGGCTAAATCATCCAAAACCATATTAAATGTAGGCCTAAAATATGTTATTTTTACGGTTTAACAGTTGGGTAGTTACACTCATAGACCTTCAATTTTCTGGAAGCATAAGCTACCACCTTCCCTTCTTGCATCAGAGCACAACCTAGCCCCGTGTGAGAGGCATCGCTATAAACCACAAATTCCTACATTGGTTTTGGTTGAATCAGCACAGGTGCTTTAGTGAGTATCGCTTTAATTTTGTCGAAGCTTTGCTGCCTTTCTTCTGTACATATGAACTCTTCTTTCTTCTAGAACAACTTTGTTACAGGTGCTGCTATAGTGGTAAACCCCTCACAAACCTATGATAGTACCCTGTGTAACGCCCCTAACCCATCTCTACTGCCAAATTAAGCTTATAGAGCATTACTGTTCAATCGAAACAATTGACATCACATGGAAACAATTTACAAATTTAAAATATTATCATTCCATTTTAACATTTATTCAAAGCATAAAAACCTTCACAAACCTTAAACCGAGCCTATGTGGCCTCAAAAATAGTTTGGGAACAATTGGGGACTAATTTGAATCAAAGCAAAAGAACATGAAAATTTGAAATTTTCAAAATTAGAGCCACACAGCTGTGTGACTCAAAACATGGCCGTATGGCCAACCGTGTAACATTTTAACTATGGGACACACAGTCGTGTCCCAGCCTATGAGCCCACTTGTGTGGGTATTCAAAATACTATCACATCACCATGTCATAGGCCATGTGCCAGACCGTGTGTGCATTCGAAGTAAGGTCACACGATCATGTCGTCAGTCCATGTAAGCTCTCTGTAACCGTGTGGAACAACCTACACCTAAAAATCAATAAGACACACGACCGTGTAAGTAGGTCGTGTGTGGCAAATGGCCGTGTGTAGCCCATGTCCAAGGCCGTGTACACCAAATATTCCTTCCAGAATAGGTCCAAAACAATGTGATTTCATAGGTCTAAAGACATAACCAAAAATAATCATTTTTCATGCCTTCAAAACTCAATAAAAAAAACATATAACATACCAAAAATCCAACCTAGGTGCCTAACCAAGGTACGCTCATTGACACCACAAATTAAATATCCAATCAAAACCATACTCAAAGCTTACATAACATTACCTTTAAGACATACTAAAACCTCCATTTCAGAACATCCATTTACCATATATCAAGCTAATCACAAAATACATTTAGCTAATAACCAAAAGCACTTCATGTCTCAAACATAACTCAAAGATACCAAACATAGATACAACCACAAAGCTTACTCAAACTAACTTATAAACAACATCATCATAAACAAATTAACTTAAACACTCCTAGTACATGCCATTTATAACCTGACAACAAAATAACTAAATCTTTTTTTGAGATGAGGAATGGATAGCCTAAATATACTCTGACTAAATTCCAACTGATCAAGCTTTTCGATGACCTACAAGACGAAGAAAACAACTATATAAGCAAATAGTGCTTAGCATGTAACACCCTAGTCCCGGCCTAGACGTTATGGCCAAATATGGCGTGTCACATCAAAGCATCGTTCAAAAATTGAGTTTGTCGTTAAAAGATCATTTTTATGTTTAAATCCTTTTGCTCGAGTTTAGCAAATCATCTCATCAAAAACGTTTACTTAATGTCTGGCATTGATACTTTAGGTTATTCCAACAGCGGAGGCTACTAAAGTTTGAAATATAAAACATCTATTTTTAAGTGTTTTTGAAAATAGTTGTTAATTTTGAAATTTTGTGTTTAAAAGTTTAAAATAAGGAAATCTAAAGCCCATTTAAAAATCTAATCCCTCAAAAGCCTTATAACAGAATTAAAACCAAAAATATAAAATTCAAATAAAAAGTCTACAGTAGAGCATCAGCGATCGTGTGGCCACCTCTGAGTCTCTCGCGGCTCCAAATCACCTAAGGCTAGGGATTACCTATACAGTTAGATAGAAGGGTGAGTTTACGGAAACTCAGTGTGTAATCCCTTATAATACAAGCGATCGAGATACAAGATGTCTGAGAAGCAGATCGGGCTGAGCCCATCACGAGACCACATATTAGGTGGGCCTTAGCCCATTAACAGAACCTAGTGGACCTAAGCCCACTACAGAATTAATATCAGATGCAGATATGCAGACAAAATCCAGCCCAATCCAACCAATACGCCACTCATACCAACCAACACACCATGTGGTGATAGAATCAACACACCCAGCAAACACACCAAGCTTAGCACCCGTTGCGGCACTAAGTCAACAGAACAGCTCGGCACTGTAGACAGAACGACTAAAAGCCATAAACATCGCAACACCGCTGCCAGTTAACAGAACGGCTAAAAGCCATAAATATCACAGAAAAGCTAAAAGCCTTGTACAGAATGGCAACGGGCCATACTCTTCCTCCATAACAATGTCCCAACCCCATTGAAAATGTCTTGTATGTCATGGTCAATCATCACAGGTGTATGTAGAATGGCCATGCTCATAACGGTCATTTAAACATATATTAAAAGCATATCAGTCACACGACCACAGTCAAGTCAGTTAAAATACAGTCATACGATCACAGTCAAATCAATCAAATTTATAGTCTAAGTTAGTCATTTACTTACAAGGGTAAAATAGTCATTTTTCCCTACAAGGGTATTTCAGTAATTTTACAAATATTGGGGTCTCGGTACTTATTACGACCTCCTAGAAGGTGTATCTTCGCTTCAAATGACTCAGATAACCTACACGGCCAGAACAGTGTATATGGGCCCAAAATCTGCTATTAAGCCCAAGTGGGCCCATACGCTCGTGTGGCCCATTTAGTCCAGATTCACATACGAAATCGCGAGCCTCATAAACCAACCTATCAATGATCACTTACTGAGGATTTTACCCATGTGGGCTCACAAGCCCATTGGGCCCACGCGACCCATTTTGACCTATTGAGGCCCATAACGGCCCCAGTTATGCAAACTTCACAGTCCAAACAACACTAACCACATCACATACATTTTATCCGTGTGGCCCACAAGGCCACTGGGCCCACATAGCCCATTTCGACCCAACGAGTCCCAGAACAGCCCAAGACCACAAGAGCGCTCATGGTGGCCTCTACAGACTAACGCCAGTGTTCGTGGGCTTGGTTCACCACATACACGATCGCACGCTCGTGTGCCATCATACGTCATATTTCTGGCTTTTCAGCATTTTGCCGATCTACAGTCGTAGCAGTGTAAACAACGTATACTTTCAGCTTTTCAGCCGATCATCGAATACCGCATACAAATACACACCTGATTGCAACAACGAAGAGTGCGAATAATCTGGAGCACAAAACCTGTAACCAACACAACACAAGATTAACACATACTCTTAATCCATAAACTTTCTTTACTAAACCACAAACACTCACCTTGCTAGAACTAACATATACTATCACCTTACTGCTGATCAAGGGCAATCCCCCCTCCTAACATGATTCGACAGATCAAAAGTTGTTAAAAGACAACCATACATTTGGCCCCCAAGAGAAAGAAAAGGGAAAACCGAATCTTGTTAATAGAACCAAAAGAAATTTGACTAAGAACGAAATAATAAAGTGGTTGTAGCACCCCCTTACCAATAAAACAAATATATTTTGGCAATAGTCAGTCAAGAAGATATGGCCTGAAATAAGAAGAAGAAAGAGATCTGAGAGGGAGAGAGTATGAGAATTCGGCCTAACAGAGAAAGGAAAAACGAAAATGGAAAAAAAGTAGAGATGAAAGTAAAAAAGAGGGTCGGCTATAGCAAAAAATGATTAAAGAAGAGATGAGTAGGAGGTTTCAAGCAAAGAAGAAACAGTATTCAGTTTCTTTTAGAGAAAAGAAGCAAAACTAAAGTCGAAAAGGAGAGACCAATCGACAACATAAAAAAGAGCACGCAAAAAAAAAACCAACTTCGGCACTTCGGATATACCTAACAAAAGCCCCTAGCCTAATTTCCAAGAGCAAGAAACCTATTTCAGCATAACTTCTCAAGCCTTCAAACTCCTTGAAAATCTCCACCCCCCTCTCCTTGATTTTCTCCCCTTATCCCTCCTTGATATCCTCCACAACCAACTCACAAGACCAATTCAAACTCTCCAACAACAGAGTTCAAATCCAACACCAACTCTTGCCTCCTCATGAACAAAATATATAACCCCATTTGCATGCAGTGAGACTTGAACTCCTGTCCCCTAGCAGAAATAGCACGCCTCCTTGCCACTAGACCATCCCCTCTCTTTGTGTCACATTTTATCCTCAATTAATTAAACGGTCTAAAGGACAAAGTCTAGGTTCCTTTAAAAAAAAACAAAATAAATTGCAAGAGCCAAGACTTGAACCTAGGCTCCCTTTCAACCTCAATGACGCCACAACCACTAGACCACATGCTTCCTTGTGTCATTTTTTTAATAGAATAATTTAAAATACCTACATCCAAGCATCCAGGGTTTTATCCACTTAAAACCAAAATTTTTGCTAAAGCCTAGGTTTGAACCCAGGACTTTTCCAACTCCTCTCAAGACCCTTAACCACTTGAGCAGACATTTAATTGTGTCATTACCTAGCTCACATAAACTTTTATGCACAGTTTTCTCATTGTTCCCTTGCTCAAGGCCCAATACTTTTAGGCCCAAATTTTGAGCCGTTACATAGCAATTTCATATAATCTTAAACCTTAACTTACCAAAGAGGATGTAACTTTACCATTTTACAAGATAATTCAATATCTCAATCGTAAGATCATTAACACATCACAAATTTCACACAGTTAGTGAGTTCATATATAATACATGTAACTTTATTGTGTTTACAAATATATATACCCAAAAACACATTTGGTACATAACTCAACCATCACATATTCACTTAACATTTAAGATTTTTATTTCAAGTATTCATTTCAATTATCCTTTTCACATATTTATATTCCAAAGAAATACTTCAGTATAACCATTCATATATCTATTTCTATATAAACATTTCCTATAGTCATTTCTTAAAACCATTTATCACATAATCATTATGTATAAATTCATTCTTTAGAATATGTATATATATTACTATTATATACATACAAACCTCATAAGGTTAGTAAATGTAACAATGAAATATACAATTTCCAACTTATCATAGATCCTGTAATAAAAAATATGCCATGTACACATTTCATTCTTCACATAACAAATCAGCATCACTTTTTCATTTAAAATATTCATACCATCATTGTAACATCCCTCACTCGTATCCGTCGTCGAAATAGGGTTTCAAAGCATTACGAAATAAATGTTACCTAAATTATTCATTTCAAAACATTTCAATAATCATAGCATAATCCGTCATTAAGCATGCATATCATCCCTTATTCAAGCCCTCGAGGCCTTAGAATCACTTAATAAATGATTCAAGACTAAATCAGGAACATTTGAAAAAATTTCGAAAAAAGTTAGAAAAATTCAACTATAGGGGTCACACGGCTGAGACACACGCCCGTGTCTGTGCTCGTGTAACTCTTTGACTTAGGGTCACACGGCCAAGCCACACGCCCGTGTGCCAGGTCGTGTAACTCTTTAAATGGCCTCACACTCCCGTATGCTAACAGCCCAATTTAAGGGCTAGACAAAATAGTGATCTTGAGATCACTAATCCGAGATTAGATAAATTTATTTTCATGATATTTTGTGAATTAGATTATGATTGTGTATATACATGAGAATTTTGGTACTTTAATTTTAGCGATTTCATGATTAATCGCGAAAAAGGACTAAATCGCATATAGTGTGAAAGTTCCATTCTATAGTCTAAAAGTACCAAATAGCCATAGATTGTTAATTGGTGGCCTTTAAAAGGAAATTTGACCCCCAAAATTAGCATGGCCAACCATAGGAGACAAAGATGGACAATGTTGGTCAAAGTTGGTGATAGTTGGTGACTTATTTGACTTGTATTAATAAAATAAGAAGAGAAAAGATGTCATCTTTTCTCCTTCTCTCTTCCACTGAAAATTAGCAGCAAATAGGGGGTAGAAAGCTTTAAAAATTTCAGCACACTCATCTCTTCACAAGTAAGTGTTCTAGTGAACTTTTCTTTAAGATAATTATTACTTTTGAGACCCCTAAAGCTTAAGCATTCATATGAGGGGACTAATGTGCAATATGGTGAAGAGTTTAGAGTTTTGCCATGAGAGCCTTCATTGTTATTTGCTACATTTATTATGGAAGAAACTGAGACTTAGCTGCTAGATGAACAGGTTTTGTGAAAGGTGTTAGCATGAAAACACCAAATAGGACCTTGATGAAAAGGTTACAAAATTTGCAGTAAGTATGTGAAATGTTGAGTTTTGATGATAGCTACAAGAGTATTAAATGTTCACCTAGGCTTGTTGAAAGTAGAAATACGATTAGAATTTATTTCTGAGCCTAGGGGAAAAATGGTCATTTTGCCTGATAAACTGTAATATGTTCATATTTTAATCCAACATTTAGCATAATTTTGGATGATTTATTCCCTGAATTGTGGAATTTAGTGCTCCTAATCCTTTAATTTCATGTTTTACAGTTAGGAAAGAACCGGAGGATGCAAAGAATGAGAAATGGGCCGAAAATGGAGAAAATGGAACAAAGTACAAAATCAACACGGCTTGGGCCCGAGACATACGACCGTGCCTTTTTAGCAGATCGACCACGGCCTGGCCCCGAATCACAGGGCGTGTCCCTACCACAGCAAAGAAGATTTCCATTCAGACTCGGGTACTTAGAGGCAAAGAAAGACATTCCAAAAGCCTATATCAACACCCTAGAGGCCAACCTCAGAGGGGGCATGCAGCTAGGCCAAGGAGCCAAGTCAGAGGACCATAATTGTGGGATTCACTCGAAGAAAGCTAGTTGATTCATCTCAGAAGCCAGAGTCATACTCAAGACTGAGGATCGCTCCATCAATTCCTTCAGGGGTTTTAGGGTTTTCTTTATGTTTTGTTTTATATTTACTTTTGAGATGTATTCTTTTATGATTATGAACTAATCCCCTCAAATACCTAAGAGGGATGAAACATAAGACGGATCTTGTTATTGTTTTATGAACTATATGATAAATACTTGATTTGTTCTTAACTATGTGTTCTTAATTATTGCTTTGATATTTCAGGATATTGATTCAAGTATTCATGTGCTTAGGTAGAGGAGGAATATTCCCTGTTTAAGAGTAGATCTAGCATAGTTAAGCAGAGTTGATCGCAACCCCAGAGATAGGATGACGAAAATCTGCCGGATTAGGGTCAAACCTAATATGGGAGACCATAGATTGAGTTAATGCAATTCTAGGGGTTTTAATTAGAAATTAATCAACCTAAGGTTAGAAGTTAGTAGCCTCGAGAGAGGTATTATTATAAATTAGGGAATCCTATAGATTAAGTCAAGTGAATAAATCATCTGGTTCAGAGTTAGATAACAAGTGAAGTCTAGGTGGATTCTTCCCCGGGTATTGTCTTAATCAATTGGTTTTCCCACAAGTATTTCCCCATTTCCTTCTCTGTGTCTTAGCATTTTTAGCTTAGTAGCTAGTTAATTTTAGATTAAACAACCATTCTCTTAATTCTTAGGCTAAACAATAAAAAGAAAGTTAGTATTAGTACTTTTGGTTACTTTGGGTTCGACAATCCGGTCTTGCCATTAAACTATACTACTGTTCGATAGGTGCGCTTGCCTCAATCTTGGTGATAGTTAGTTTCTAGGCTTGATTGTTCATTATATAATTTTTTAAGACTTTTTCCACCACGCATCAAGTTTTTGGCGCCGTTGCCGGGGAACTGAAATATTAAGAACGCTCAATTTTTATTACTTTAGCCATATTTTATTTTTGCAATTAAATTTTATTTTTACATTTCTATTTTTCTTTTTTCTTTTTATCTGTTCCTAGTAGGTACCTCTAGTTTATGACTAGAAGGAACCCGACAAGACCCCTGATTTACGACAGTGATATCAAATGTACTGTTCGCAAAAATCGTAGAGAAATAAGGCAAAGCTTAAACTACATACAAGAATATCAAGAAGACGAAATTAATACTACCGAAGGGATGGCTGAGAATAATCCGCTACCTCAAGAGATGGCCGAAAATCATGCTCCTCGAACTATGTATGATAATGCTAAACCTAATTTAACAAGGACTGAATCGAGTATTGTTAGGTCTGCTATAGCTGCTAATAATTTTGAACTGAAACCTAACACTATACAGATGATTCAACAGTTTGTTCAATTTGATGGTTTGCAGGACGAAGACCCAAATACTCATTTAGCAAATTTTCTAAAATTCTGTGATACCTTCAAAATAAATGGTGTTTCTGGTGATGCCATTCGTCTTCGGTTATTTTCCTTTTCATTAAGGAATAAATCTAAATAGTGGTTGAATTCTCTTCTACGAGGATCAATCATTACATGGGATCAAATGACAAAAAATTTTTTATTAAAATATTTTTCGCCGGCCAAAATGGCCAAGTTGAGAAATGATATCTCTTCTTTTGTGCAGATGGATCTAGAAACACTATACGATGCATGGAAGAGATACAAAGATCTATTGAGAAGGTGCCCTCACCATGGATTACCATTGTGGTTACAGGTCTAAACTTTTTACAACGGTATAAACCCCTCAGACAGGTAGTTGATTGATTCAGCCACTGGCAAAACCCTGAATAACAAATGTAACACCCCAAACTAGGTCAAAATGCTACGACCGAATCTGGCGTGTCACTGGGAAGAAAACATCTTGAAAACCAATTTGTCGACTTTATTTGAGAAGAAAACCAGTATGCAGTTATAAAAAAACAAATTTGGATTGAGTGAATTGTTAAACATTTTGAAACTTAGCTTAGCAAAATAGAGTTGCCTTGTTGCTAACCCTTTTTTGTTATTTACCCGGTGTATAACTTCATAAAATCTCAAAAAGTTTACTCAAGTTTGTAAAAACGTCCATTTCATAAATCACTTGGCATGCCTTTTTAGTTTAACAAAAATTTAAGGAAAGCAAGCGAATAATAAATCCCAAAGTAAAGTTTAAGTGGCCTTATTACAAAGCTAAAATCCAAACTTAAAGTAAAGACACACTAAATCCAAAAAAAACATTAAAATGGAACAAATGTTGAGCATGGCCACCACGAGTCCACCCCGGCTCCAAATCCACGATCTAGGCATTATCTGCAAGTAAAGGAAGGGGTGAGTCACTAAGACTCAGTGTGTAATTCCCCATCCCCAAAAGATGTTAAGCTTTTACACAGATTCATATACAAACATGCATGTCATGCAACCCATCCAACCTAAATATCCATCCGAGTCTCCCAAATCTACCCCTTGTGGGACCTAGCCACTGGTGGTACCTAACCATTGGTAACCGAAGTTACAAATATTCATGTGTGGGACCAACCCACTTTTGGTACCTAACCACTGGTGACGATCCCTTATATCGATACGTGGGGCCAACCCACTATGGTACCTAACCACTAGAACAAGTCACAAAATAAGCACATGTGGTACCTAACCACTGGTGGTTCCAAACTACTGAGACTTAGTCACAGAATCATGATATGTGGGGCCAACCCACGTGTGGTACCAAACCACTGGTGACAGTCTGATAAAACATACCTTCCCCCTCCGCTCATCATACCCATTTTCATGCATATGCTTTTCCATACCATATGATCATGATTATTATTAAAGAAAAGATATAACATGACACACACAGGTTTAACATAGATAAATAACGTTATCCCTCATAATAGACTTACTCGGAATCCTTGCTTATACCCACAAGGGTAACATAATGGTTCCCACCGTTACTTCGGCTTTTGACAAAACATAACATTAACATATCAAACATATGAAGTGTGTAAAAGTTACACACCTGATTACTCGCACTATAACACCCTCTACTTCAACACTATCGTCAAACGAGACTATTGCTATCTATCTACGATCTTGCTCTGATACCGACCCACAACCCGATGGCCAATCTCATACTGCTGATAGTGCTCGCTTCTTGAATTTAGGGGCTGGGTTTACAGATCTAACCCTTCCTAACGCTTGGCTTTCATTTGAGCCATAACAACCCTTGGTCACTAAACTGAATTTAAACGATGAGACCAAATCTAAGAGATTAACATAACACTTAAAACGAAACCCTTACCTAGATCGACAAATTCTGAAAATCCTCAAGAAAGTGTCACCACCCTACCTACATTCGGCCAAGCATCCAATCATTAGACCAACACGATGATCGCACCTACACAAGTACCTGATGAGATTCGGTAAAAGAGAAAGGGTAAGGGAGTGGCCATTCGACCGAACCTATTACCAAAACATACCTTCAACTTTCCTCAAAATTCAGTACAAGAGATCACAGTGAGGAAGATTCGGCTTCAATCTTGAGATGATGATTTGCCTATGGTGAAACTTCGGGAAAAGACGCTGAACTTTGAAGGTATCGACTATGGGAATAGGCAATGGGTATTCGACTTTTGGTAGAATTTGAAGAGGAGAAGAGAGAGAGTTAGAGAGTTTTAGTTTTGAGAGCAATTGAGAAAAATAAAGAGAGAACCCACAAGTGAAAGGGAATTTCAGCTTGAAAGAGAGAAGATAAGAAAGAAAAATAGATGAAGAAGATGAGCACTTTTGCCTACTAATTTCGGCATACCAAACCGATTTTCTCCCCCTCCCAGAGTTTGATTTTCGGCCAACTCTACCTCCACATGATAGCTCTTATCCTTCATTGTCATCTAAATCTACAACTTCCTTCAAAAGAGGCCTCCTTAGCTCCAACTCCTCCCCTCATATATCAGCATATTATCCACATAAATAAAGCATTTAAATCTCCTATTTCCTAGCCTTTGTACTGTCCTCCCCTAGTCCCCTTAGAGTGCCAAATTTGACCCAAGAGCATGGGCTCCAAGCGGCCATCACCTGGGCCCAATCCTTCCACTTAATGACGCCACCTTCTGGTTCTCTTGCAGCACCACCAAACTTTGGGCCACAAGCCCACTATGCTAATTTTAAACCCAGATACCTATTTTTAAACTCTATAATGCCCCAACAGAAAATTAACCAAGGTCTCAGCCCAAACCTGAGCCCAATCCACACCTCAAATTCTCAATCTAACACATTAAACACATACTCAATGCACAGGCCCACAACTCAGGAAGTTACAGTTGTACACCCCTTAAAATAAAATTTCGGCCTCAAAATTACCTGACCTAAAGAGTTGAGGGTATTACTGTCGCATAACATCCTCCGGCTCCCATGTGGCCTCTTCTAATCTATGGTTCTGCCATAATACCTTCACCAAAGGGACTGATTTCCTACGCAATACTTTGACATCTCGATCTAGAATCTGTACGAGTTCCTCCTCAAAAGATAAGTTAGGCTTACTTCAATTTCTTCTACCGACACAACATGAGACGGAGATGAACGATAGCGTCTAAGCATGGTAACATGAAATACGTTATGAATCTGACTCAATTCTGGTGGCAACTCAAGTTGATAAGCCACTGGTCCCACACGCTTCAACACCCGACAAACCTAGGGTTCAACTTGCCCTTCCGACCAAATCTTAGCACTTTCTTCCACGGCGACACCTTTAAGAAAACCCTATTGCCCCCTGCAAATTCTATATCCTTCCGTTTAAGATCGACATAGCCTTTTGCCTGTCTGAAGCTTCCTTTAGACGAGCTCGAATCAGCCTAACCTTATCTTCTGTTTCAACAACCAACTCTGGACCCAACAACTGCCGCTCCCCCAACTCCATCCAACATGTAAGGGTACGACACTTTCGGCCATATAGCGCTTCATATGGTGCCATCTGAATACTTGTCTGGTAACTATTATTGTACGTGAATTCCGCTAACAATAGAAATTCTTCCCAACTACCTCTAAAATCCAAGACACAACCCCTTAACATATCTTCCAAAATCTGGATTACCCTCTCCGACTGTCCATCCGACTGGGGATGAAATGCCATACTAAAATCCAATTTTGTACCTAATGCCTGATGCAATGCCTTCGAGAATCTTGACGCAAATCTAGGGTCTCTGTCCGATATAATCGACACTGGCACCCCGTGCAACCTTACAATCTCTGCTACATATAGTCTAGCTAACTTCTGAAGAGAGTAATCCACACGTATAGGTATGAAATGAGTAGACTTTGTCAGACGGTCAACAATTACCCAGATCGAATCCTTCTTAGTAGGCCTGAGGGGTAGCCCACTAACGAAATCCATCGTGATCCTTTCTCTTTTCTACTGTGAAATCTTTACCGATTACAACAACCCCGAAGGTAACTGATGTTCGGCTTTGACCTACTAATATGTCAAACAATTACTTACAAATTCAGTTACCTCCCGCTTTAGGCCCAGCCAACAAAACTGCTCCCGCAAATCCCGATACATCTTACTACCTCCAGGATGCATAGCATATGGACTACTATGTGCCTCTTGAAGAACCTTCTGCCTTAACTCCATATCTTTAGGCATGCAAACTTTCCCTTGAAAACACAACACTCCATTGCTGCTCAAACTATACCCCTCCAATCCACCTCTTTGCCCTTGTAAACATCGAGCGCTTAAGACTTCATCTACCAATTGTTTTTCCTTAACCTGGTTCACCCATGTTGGCTTCACTTGCAGTTCCGCTAGTAGACTTCCGTCATCATACAGACTAAGGTGGGCAAACAAGGCTCTTAACTCTGCCACAACCTTGCTGCTCAAGGCGTCAGCTACCACGTTAGCCTTACCTAGATGGTACTCAATTGAGCAGTTATAATCCTTCAACAACTCGATCCATCTCCGCTGTCTTAAATTCAAATCCTTCTGAGTAAGGAGGTATTTCAAATTCTTATGATTTATGTACACAATAGACTTCTCTCCATACAGGTAATGTCTCCAAATTTTTAGGGCGAAAACCACTGCCACCAGCTCAAGATCATGTATCGGGTAATTCACCTCATGAGGTCTCAATTGTCGAGAAGCATACACTATTACTTTCCCCTCTTGCGTCAGCACACATCCCAATCCTGTATACGATGCATCACAATAAACTGTTCCCTACTTCAGGTTGAATCAGCACTGGAGCTTCCGTCAAAATCCTCTTTAACCTCTCAAAACTTTCTTATTGCTTACCTGACCACACAAACGGAACCCCTTTCCTCAACAACTTGGTTAGCAGTGCTGCAATCAAAGAAAAACGTTCCATGAACCTTCTGTAATATCCTGCTAAACCAAGGAAGCTCCAAATCTCTGCCACAGACTTTGGTGGTTTCCAATATAATACAGCTTAAATCTTCTGAGGGTCCACTCTAATCCCCTCAGCTGACACCACATGACCCAAGAAGGTAACTTCCCTTATCCAGAACTGGCACTTACTAAACTTTGCGTATAACCGCTTTTCTCTTAGAATCTACAAAACCACTCGCAGATGTGCATCGTGCTCCTCCTCCGATTTCGAGTACACCAGAATATCATCTATAAATACTACGATGAACCGATCCAAATACGGTTGAAACACCCGATTCATCATATCCATAAACGCTGCAGGTGAATTCGTCAATCAGAATCTATCTTGAAAAAGACTGAGGCTCCCCTAAGTTGGTCGAACAGGTCGTCTATCCTTGGTAATGGATACCTGTTCTTAATCGTTAACTTATTCAGCTTACGGTAATCTATGCACATTTGCATCGACCTGTCCTTTTTCTTAACAAAAAGCGCAGATGGTCCCCATGGCAATACACTCGAGCAGATGAAACCTCGATCCAATAATTCCTGAATTTGCACTTTCAGCTCCACTAACTCCTTTGGTGCCATTCTTTATGGAGCAATAGACACTGACGCTGTTCCTGGTAGAAGGTCTATAACAAACTCCACTTCGCGATCTGGGGGCAAACCTGGAAGCTCTTCTGGAAACACATCGGTGAATTCTTTCACTGTTCGCACATTCCCTACAGTTGATTCCTTAAACTCCAAGGCACAAACATAAGCCACAAACACCTCACATCCTTTCCTCACCATTTTCTCAGCCTTCAAGGTAGACACCACACCAGATAGGTAGTTTCTTCTCTCACCTATCATCACCACCTCTCCACCCTCGACCGTCTTCAGCACCATGCGCTTAGTTGTACAGTTCAAGCCCACTTGATACTTTGCTAAACAATCCATCCCTAGGATCAGATCAAACTCCCCGAATGGCAGTTCCATCAAATCAGCCTGAAATACTACCCCTTAAAGTTCTAGGGGTACATCCCTATATAGTTTGTTTACCACCACAGAGTGTCCTAGAGGGCTAATTACTGTCATCTCCCTAGAAGAAGTCTCATAGGCTAAGTTCAAAGTTCCCACAATACTACTAGCAACATAAGAGTGCATTGAACCCGCATCAATCAAAGCAGTATAAGGTAACCCACAAATTAAAAATGTACTGGTTATGACATCTGGTGCGTCGCCCTCCTCACGACTCCTCGCTGCATAGACCAACCCAGGCTGTCTTGCATTAGCATTTCCAGTACCCCTACCCGGTGCTCCACGGCCTCATCCGTTACCCATTTCACCCCTGGCTAAACCTCAACCCTACTGCGGTTGCTGACCATCTCTCCTGAATTGTGTACGTCCTTGACCCTCAGCCTGTGTCCTAACTGACCTCTGCGAATAATCCCTTATCCGATGATCCATTGACCCACACTCGAAGCACCCTCTATTACCTGTCCAACACTCCCCCGAATGAGACTTCCCACATCGAGCACACCGGGGTGGCCACTAAGTAGCAGTAGCAGGCCTTGCAGCTTGATTCAGTCCACCAAATCTAGCTCTTTTCTGAAAACTCCCAGTAGACCCTGATGGCCCAAAACTCCTTTTATCCCTATTCCTATTCTAATTTTGTTTCTCGGTTTGCTTCACCTCCTCAGTAATCTTGGCCTTTTCTACAAGAACGATAAATTCCCTCTCTCGTTGCGGAGCAATCAACACCCACAGCTCATCCTTTAATCCGTCTTCAAACCTAACACAGTGCTCATGCTCCGTAGCCACGATACCCCGAGCATACCTGCTTAACCGCAAGAATTTTGCCTCATACCCAGATACCGACTTACTCCCCTGTACCAAATTTAGAAATGCCTTTCGTTGCGCATCTATATAACTAGACCCAACGTACTTCCTCTGGTAAGCCGCCTTAAAGAAATCCCAAGTGATGTCATCAGCCATCGTACCTTCCTTGACCGTAAGCCACCACTAATAAGACTCATCCCAGAGAAGAGATACTATCCCTTTCAACTTCTCCTCAGCTGTGAAATCCAAACCATCCATTATGCACTCTGTTTCCTCTAACCAATACTCTGCTATGTTGGGAGCTGCACTCGAAACTCCCCTGAATACCTGTGCTCCGTTGGCTAGGAGTCGTTCGGACACTGATTTTTGAGCCCTTGTACTTACGCCTGCTCTAGCAACCCTTTCCAAGAACCGTAGCATTGCCAGCGACACCGCGTCATCACCACCCGTTTGCTCCCGAAACTCAGCGCCCATAGCTGGCGACGCTGGTACCTCATTCTTTGACTCATAACCAGACCCTACTGGTTCTGACACAGTCATCCTACCCCTACGACGACCACGCACATTACGCCCACGTCCTCGAGTGCTCATGACTAGCGTTCACGATTTATCTGTTTAGAAATTTTATAGATTAATTACTCTTTCTTCCACTGCTTAACAACGAACAGTCTTATGAAAGGGAGTTTTAACAGTGGTTCTTTCGCATTCGAACTATGTCTACATAGTTCAGTTCTCAAGTCTGTACTTCCTAATTCTAGAATTCACATTCAATCAACATCCAACAGAGCACCACATACACGTATCAATCACACAAGTACATTCATGGACTCACATTCATTACCTAGGGGTATTTTCGTCATTACACTATTTAAGGGTATGTTCGTAATTTTAACCTATAGGGGTATTTTTGTAACTTTTCAAAATAAGGTATCCCGATGATTTTTCAAAATAGGGGTATTTTGGTAATTTTGTAATCTGGGGGTATTTCGTAAATCAGGGGTAATACAGTAATTTCTCAAACAAGGGTACTTTGGTAATTTTCAAATAAGAGTATGTTGGTCATTTTACAAAATCAAGGGTATCTCGGTAAAATTTCTCAACCTAGGGTAATGTGGACAATTTTACAAAATTAGGGACATATAAGAAATTTTACAAAGATAGGGTACTGGCCCCTTTCGGGTTTTAGTTATAAAGTTTGCCCTGTCAACAAGTCTTCGAGGCTAAGGTGAACAGTCACTACGCACCAGGTAAGATTTTAGAAAAGAGGAGATGAGTCACTAAGACCGCTTAAATACCAAGCTCTTCCTGAATCCAATCCTAAACATGCGTATGCCTGTTACCACACCCTAGTCCTTCTGGCTTGTTCACAGACATGTTTAATTAGGGAAGTTAAATTTTATGGAATTTAGGAGTTTGTGTGACTAAGCTTATGGTCCATAAGCCCTAGCATGCCTATCTACTTCCCTACCAAACCCATTAAACCCATCATATATATATCACATCAAAGGTTAGGATACTTACCTGGGTGGATCGGTGCCGGAGACTCAGGTGCCATTCTTTCCGAAGTATGCATCTCCCTGAAAATCATTTCACACACCCTTCATTGAAAACATTTTGGGCCTTATACTCACAACTGAGCTTTTGAACCTCGCTCTAATACCAAAAATGTAACACCCCAAACCCAGTCAAAATGCTACGACAGAATCTGGCGTGTCACTGGGAAGAAAACGTCTTGAAAACCAATTTGTCGACTTTATTTGAGAAGAAAACCGTTATGTAGTTATAAAAAAAATGAATTTGGATTGAGTGAATTGTTAAACATTTTGAAACTTAGCTTGGCAAAATAGAGTTGCCTTGTTGCTAACCCTTGTTTGTTATTTACCCGGTGTATAACTTCAGAAAATCTCAAAAAGTTTGCTCAAGTTTGTAAAAATGTCTACTTCATAAATCACTTGGCATGCCTTTTTAGTTTAACAAAAATTTAAGGGAAAACAGAACGAATAATAAATCCCAAAGTAAACTTTAAGTGGCCTTATCACAAAGCTGAAATCCAAACTTAAAGCAAAGAAAAACTAAATCCAAAATAAACATTGAAATGGAACAAATGTTGAGCATGGCCAGCACGAGTCCACCCCAGCTCCAAATCCACGATCTAGGCATTATCTGCAAAAAGTAATGGAAGGGGTGAGCCACCGAGATTCAGTGTGTAATTCTCCATCCCCAAAAGATGTTAAGCTTTTACACAGATTCATATGCAAACATGCATGTCATGCAACCCATCCAACCTAAATATCCATCCGAGTCTCCCAAATTTACCCCTTGTGGCACCTAGCAACTAGTGGTACCTAACCACTAGTAACCAAAGTTAAAA
Organism: Gossypium rotundifolium; assembly: GCA_025506655.1. Lineage (NCBI taxonomy): Eukaryota > Viridiplantae > Streptophyta > Magnoliopsida > Malvales > Malvaceae > Gossypium > Gossypium rotundifolium. Next base: position 44,687,945 of record CP106724.1, on the reverse strand, counting down.
ATATTCATGTGTGGGACGAATCCACTTGTGGTACCTAACCACTAGTGACGATCCCTTATATCGATACGTGGGGCCAACCTACTGTGGTACCTAACCACTGAGACAAGTCACAAAATAAGCACATGTGGTGCCTAACCACTGGTGGTTCCAAACCACTGAGACTTAGTCACAGAATCATGATATGTGGGGCCAACCCACGTGTGGTACCAAACCACTGGTGACAGTCTGATAAAACATACATTCCCCATCCGCTCATCATACCCATTTTCATCCATATGCTTTTCCATACCATATGATCATGATTATTACTTAAAGAAAAGATATAACATGACACACACAGGTTTAACATAGATAAATAACGTTATCCCTCATAATAGACTTACCCGATGTCCTTGCTTATACCCAAAAGGGTAACATAATGGTTCCCACCGTTACTTTAGCTTTTGACAAAACACAACATTAACATATCAGTCATATGAAGTGTGTAAAAGTTACACACCTAATTACTCGCACTATAACACCCTCTACTTCAATAATATCGTCAAACGAGACTACCGCTATCTACCTACGATCTTGCTCCGATGCCGTCCCACAACCCGGTGGCCAATCTCGTACTGCTGATACTACTCGCTTCTTGAATTTAGGGGCTGGGTTTACAGATCCAACCCTTCCTAATGCTTGGCTGGCATTTGAGTCCATAACAATCCTTGGTCACTAAACCAAATTTAAACGATGAGACCAAATCTAAGAGATTAACATAACACTTAAAACAAAACCCTTACCTAGATCGACAAATCCCGAAAGTCCTCAAGAAAGCGTCACCACCCTACCTACATTTGGCCAAGCATCCAATCATTAGACCAACACGATGATCGCGCCTACACAAGTACCTGATGAGATTTGTTAAAAGAGAAAGGGTAAGGGAATGGCCATTCGGCCGAACCTATTACCAACACATACATTCGGCTTTCCTCAAAGATCAGCGCAAGAGATCACAACGAGGAAGATTCGATTTCAATCTTGAGATGATGATTCGGCTATGGTGAAACTTCAGGAAAAGAGGCTAAACTTTGAAGGTTTTGGCTATGGGAGAAGAAGATATGGGCAAGGGGTATTCGGCTTTTGGAAGAAATTGAAGAGGAGAAGAGAGAGAGTTAGAGAGTTTCGATTTTGAGAGCAATTGAGAAAAAGAAAGAGAGAACCTACAAGAGAAAGGGAATTTCAGCTTGAAAGAGAGAAGATAAGAAAGAAAAATAGATGAAGAAGATGAACACTTTTACCTACTAATTTTGGCATACCAAACTGATTTTCTCCCCTCCAGAGTTTGATTTTCGGCCAACTCTGCCTCCACATGATAGCTCTTATCCTCCCTTGTTATCTAAATCTATAACTTCTTTTAAAAGAGACCTCCTTAGCACCAACTCCTCCCCTCAATATCAGCATATTATCCACATAAATAAAGTATTTAAATCTCTTATTTCCTAGCCTTTGTGCCGTCCTCCCCTAGCCCCCTTAAAGTGCTGAATTTGACCCAAGAGCATGGGCTCCAAGCGGCCAACACTTGGGCCCAATCCTTCCCCTTAATGACGCCACCTTCTGGTTCTCTTGCAGCAGCACCAGACTTTGAGCCACAAGCCCACTATGCTAATTTTAAACCTAGATACCTATTTTTAAACACTATAATGCCCCAACAAAAAATTAACCAAGGTCTCAGCCCAAACCTGAGCCCAATCCGTACCTCAAATTCTCAATCTAGCACATTAAACACACACTAAATGCACAGGCCCACAACTCAGGATGTTACAACAAAACACCTGAAGCGGCCTACAAATTCATTGAAGAGATGTCACTGAATAACTATCAGTGGCAAGTCATGAGGACAAGGCCAACAAAAGCCGCCAGTGTTTTTAACCTCGATGCAGTAACCATGCTATCAAACCAAGTAAAACTTTTAACAAAGAAAATTCATGGCTTGTGTGGTCCTTCGTAGGTACACCCAGTAATGCTTTGTGATTCAAACCTAGGAGGTGTGGCAAATCCTAAGTACCCACCCTACGGATATGGCATGACAAATGAGCAAGTTCACTATATGGGTAAGAATTTTAAACCTCAAAATAACCCTTATAGTAATACTTATAATCCAGGTTGAAGGAACCACCCCGATTTCTCATAGGGTGGTCAAGGAAATCAGAGACAACAACCCCCTCCAAACATCCAACAATAGCCCTACCCATTGGAGAAGAAGTCGAACCTTAAGGAGATGCTGACAAAATTCATAGCGGTGTCAGAAACACATTTCCAAAACACCGAAACAACACTTAAAAATCAACAAGCATTGATTCAAGGGATCGAGGGCCAGTTAGGGAAACTTACTAAGCTAATCTCCGAACGACCACAAGGTATTTTGCCAAGCAACACTGAAACTAACCCAAAAGAGCAACTTCAAGCCATCACAGGTCATTACAGTGAAGGGTCAGTGGAATCTGAATCTGAGCTACGCAAGAACCTGTGGGAAGTAAAGGTAAAGTTGAGGAAAGCCAAGAAAAACCAAAACCGGTAATTAAAGAGTACCAAACTCGAATACCATACCCCAATGCGATAAAAAAAGACAATATAGATGAACAGTTTGGTAAGTTTCTTAAACTTTTAAAGAAATTACATATTAACTTATTGTTTCTTAAAGCTCTTTCACAAATGCCAGATTCAAGGAAATTTTTAAAAAAGCTTTTAACAAACAAGCGGAAGTTAGACGAGGAATCATATGTGGAGCTGAACGCAATGTGATCAGCAATGTTACAAAACAAACTACCACAAAAATTAAAAGACCCAGGGAGTTTTACAATTCCATGCTTTAATTGGTAGTTTCTCTGTTGATAAAGCTTTAGCTAATTTAGGGGAAAGCATCAATGTTATGCCTTATAAAATGTTTAAACAGCTAAGTCTAGGGAAACCCAAACAAACTAGCATGAGCATTCAATGAGCTGATAAAACTATTGGAATTCCTAGGGGTATAATTGAAGATGTGCTAGTAAAAATTGACAAATTCATATTCCCAGTAGACTTTGTTATTTTAGGTATGGATGAGGACAATAGTATCCCCTTAATTTTAGGAAGGCCCTTTTTAACAACAGCGAGAGCTAAAATTGATGTTGGTACAGGTGAACTCATACTCCATGTAGGTGTCGAATCAATCAGTCTTCAGGCTCTCGACTCAGCTAGGACATCAAGTAATCAAGGAGAGAAAATTAATTTTATTAATGACCATTCGATTCAACCTTCCTTATAGGAAACACTATAGAACCACACAACTGAGCCAGATCTTAAACCTCGTGTCAATAAAGAAGAAATTTATGAGGGACGAAGGTTTCAGATTGACGAACTAGACGAGTGGAAAGCACATTTCAAGGAGGAATCAAAGCCACACGGAGCAAAGCTGAGGGAATCTCCAGACAAGCTTATAGGAACAGCAAATCACTTCAAAATAGGAGATCGGGTATTGCTGGATAAGAAAGACCCTCGAATCGCCAGTTCAGACCTGAAAAGGAACGAAGAAACCCCTTTCACGGTACTGAATATCTTCCCATACAGAACAGTCGAGGTAAGAAATCCCATATTCGACACTTTTAAGGTAAACACCACTCGACTTAAACTATATATCGATAACCAACTTGATAGCATGAGAAAGGATTTTCACCTCCTCAAACCACCATGATTATGCAAATGAGAGGTAAGTCTAGCTTAAGACTTTAAACGAGCACTTCTCAGGAGACAACCAGAGCACTAACTTCACTAATGTCATATTTTCGATTTTTAGCACCTAACTACAAACTAACCAATTCAATAAAGCGCAGGTTTCCCTACCACACGGCCTTGCACATGGGCATGGCTGTGGCCGTGTGGATACCACGAGCTAGCACTAGGGGCGTGGCGGAGTTCGTGTAAAAACAGGACAAAAATTTTCCCCAAGACATGGGCTCTGACTAAACGCTACCGTTGTGCGACGCGATCATGGTCGAAATTGCCTAAAGAACACGGGCTGAGATAAATACACACGGTCGTGCGAGGCAGCCGTGGTCGACATTATCAGCTTTTTCACATATCGCCACCACCACTTCCAGATCACTCCGATGATGAGGACCTTTGAGTCCTTTATTATTTTATTTTTATTTTTATTTTTCATTATTAAGTATAATATGATTTCTTTTATCTCTTACTGTTTAACTCTCGAGCAACTATAATAAACGTCCATTAAATAAGAACTCCCCAAAAACTTTACTGATGACTTCGCAGTTTAAAAAGGTTCAAGGTGCCACTCAAGGAACGAACACACCACCAGAGTATTCTCTGCCACCTTCACCTATACCTAGTCATCATTGATCATCCTCCAAGGATTTCATCCATAATTCAGGAAGTTTCACTTCTCCTTATCTTTTGATTTTCTTACTATATGTTTATTATATATCTTTGTACAATGAGGGCAATGTACATCTTAAGTGTGGGGGGTGAAAATTTTATTTAGGAAAGTTCTTAACTTTTTGCATTATTCTCAAATCCCTGAATGATATCTTGTCTTAATTAAATTTCTCATATCACTAATTAGAATGAAATTTATGTTGATTTATAATTTTTATTAATATGTTTTAGATTAAGTCATAGTTAATTGTGCATTGATGATTTAAACTTTAGGATACTAAAGAATCAAGCATGATAAGTCTATTTTCAAAATTAAAATTTTTTTAAGTTGTCTGCATGAATCTAATTATTACCTTGAAGTTTGAAATTTACAAGGTTGATATCAAAAACCCATAATTTTTGTGAGATTTTGAGCCTTTTAGAGCATATATTCTTTTCGTGCTCACTTTTTTTATGAGTGTGTCAACATTGATTTGTTATTCTAGAACTTGCTTCGATTATACATGTCAAGACCACATCATTGATTTGATATACAAAGATGATAAAGGCACCTAGGGTTTAACCCACTCACTCCACTAAAAAGCCTACCCTCACAATTAACCCCTGGTGGACCCCTTTGATCCTAACAACCCTTTTATTGATTCACCCACTAATATTAACCCAAAATCCATCTTGTATTTGTTATCAGCATTCCTTTTGACTACCCTTATATCGAGAGTTGATCAGTTGCTTAATTATTTTAGTTCAGCAGTAGAATTCATCTTTTACTATGTACTTATTTTGATTTGCTCTTAAAAAAATTGAAGTATATTCATTATTAGTTCTGTGATTAAGTGAGCTTTTACAATTAAATTCAACATCTTATTAGAAGAAGCTCATTTTATTTGTTTCAAGTTTTTAATTTTTGTAATTATTCATTCATTGTTAAGTAATTTGTCAATTCAATCTCGATTACAACCCTTTAAAGACCTTTTGATTTGTGTATCATTTCATTTTATAGTGGTGGAGATTTGATTTTCAAGTAAGCCTACGGGATTAACTTTTCATGTTTGACTGATGAGTGCTTTATTTTAAACCTTAAACACCTTAGGTGATTTGAGTGAATCTTTAGTGAGGATGTCAACTCTTGTCGATTTTGAATTAAAGGTAATTATTCGGATAAGGGGAAACACCTATGTTTTCGTGCCATAAACTTATGACTTTGATTGTTTGAATCTTTAGGACTCTTTGAGTTAAATTATCCATGTGTAAATTATCTATGAATTATGATGAGGCATTGTTGATAAAAATTATGAATAGAGGGAAGTTAATTTTAATTGTGAGTTGATAATTTTTCTTGAGGACAAGCAAAAGCTTAAGTGTGGGGGTATTTGATAAGCCGTAATATGTTCATATCTTAATCCCACATTTAGCATAATTTTGGATGATTTATTCCCTGAATTGTGGAATTTGGTGCTCCTAATCCTTTAATTTCATGTTTTACACTTTGGAAAGCACTGAAGGATTAAAAGAACGAGAAACGGGCTAAAAACAGAGAAAATGGGCCAAAGTACGAAATCAACAAGGCTTGGGCCCATGACACACGGTCGTGCCTCTTTAGTAGATCTGACTACGGCCTGGCGCCGAATCACACAAGCGTGCCACACGGGCGTGTCCTTACCGTAGCAAAAAAAGAGTTCCATTCGGATTAGGGTACTTAGAGGCAAAGAAAGACATTCCAAAAGCCTATATAAACACCCTAGAGGCCAACCTTAAAGAGGGCGTTCAGCTAGGCCAAGAAGCCAAGCCAGAGAGCCAGAATTGTGGTATTCACTCGAAGAAAGCCAGTTGATTCATCCCAGAAGCCGGAGTCATACTCAAGACTGAGAATCTCTCCTTCAATTCCATCAAGGGATTTTAGGGTTTTCTTTATGTTTTGTTTTATATTTACTTTTGAGATGTATTCTTTAATGATTATGAACTAATCTCTCAAATACCTGAGGGGGAAGAAAACTAAGACGGATCATGTTATTATTTTCTAAACTATATGATAAATACTTGATTTGTTCTTAACTATGTGTTCTTAATTCTTGCTTTGATATTTCAGGATATTGATTTAAGTATTGATGTGCTTAGGCAGAGGTGGAATATTCCCTGTTTAAGAGTATATCTAGCATAGTTAAGTGGAGTTGATCGCAACCCTAGAGATAGGATGATGAAAATCTGCTAGATTAGGGTCAAACCTAACATGAGAGTCCATAGATTGAGTTAATGCAATTCTAGGGGTTTTAATTAGAAATGGATTTCAATTAATCAACCTAGGGTTAGATGTTAGTAGCCTCGAGAGAGGTATTCATATAAATTAGGGAATCCTACGAATCAAGTCAAGTGAATAAATCGTCTGGTTCAGAGTTAGATAACAAGTGAAGTCTAGGTGGATTCTTCCTCGGGTATTGTCTTAATTAATTGGTTTTCCCACAAGTATTTCCCCAATTCCTTATTTGTGTCTTAGCATCTTTAGCTTAATAGTTAGTTAATTTTAGATTAAACAACCATTTTCTTAATTCTTAAGGCTAAATATTAAAAAGAAAGTTAGTATTAGAACTTTTGGTTCTTTTGGGTTCGACAATGCGGTCTTGCCACTAAACTATACTACTGTTCGATAGGTGTGCTTGCCTCAATCGTGGCGATAGTTAGTTTCTAGGCTCGATCATTCATTATATAAATTTTTAAGACTTTTTCCACCACGCATCATTGCCAAAGTCTAAGGGCAAAATAGTAATTTTGCCAAAGCATGACTATTAAAATGCTTTATTAATGTGAGTATTAAAATGAGCTAATTTGCTATTATATAGCAAGAAGAACCGAGAATCTGCCTCGATCGGGGAAAGAACAAAGTCTCGGAATAAACCGTCGAGCTAGTTTATTTTGAAATCAAGGCAAGTTTGTATGCGATAGATTCAACATTTATGTTAGCATGTTGAGAATGCTTGCCATTATATTGATGCATGATGCTCTACTAAATTATGTAGTTAATGCTGAATAAGATGTTGAAGTCCTAGTGGACCATATTGATTATGAAAAGGCTATCACTGAGAAGTGAAATAGATAAGGCCCCGTATAAGGCCACATACGGGACATGGCCTCAGCGCCGAGTTAAGATCCCGTATAAGACCACATCCGGGATATGGCTTCGGTAATGAATATGAAAATTGTATAAGACCATATCTGGGATATGGCATCGATACTTGATGTGAAAGTCCATATAAGACCATATCCAGGATATGGCATTGAATTTTAGAGGTGACTCTATGTAAGACCACCTCGGGGATGTGGAATTGGCTTCGTACCTACACTAATGACGATGAATATGCGTCTTAGACTATCCTTAGTGATTAATGGGATAAGTAGATGAGTTTAGAAGTAGAAACGAGGATTTTACAAAAGTCACGTGAATGAGTGAATATAGGTACTCGTGAATGAGTCACGAAGAAACGATTACGATGTGTGGCACGGTATGTGCTAATTAAGGGCAATTGTTAGTAAGTATGGCAAGAAGCCTATGACTTGTGTATGGTTAGTTAATGCCATGGATGGATGATATTATGAGCGTATTGTTTCTATTTATTTCCATGCAAACTTACTAATCTTTATGCTTACGCCTTTCATTGCCCTTTTTCCTTGTAGTGGTGCCAAGATAACTCGAGAAGTTGCGGACGTCGGAGTTCAGAAATCACACTATCATCATCACTTTGGTATAACAATTTAGACTTGTTTTGAGTATGGCATGTATAGGACTCGAGTATTTTGTTAGGATGTAATTGTTAGTCAAAGTGTTGGCTATGTAAGTTATTAGTTACTAAAGTCATTTTGTAAATGGTCTTAAGTTAGACCAATACTTGGCAAATTCTTTTGCTCAATGAAGATGATTTTCATGAAGTATATGCCCTTGTGCATGTCTTGATTCTTTAAATTCCTAGAGATACCAATTAGTCATCTTTTAAATTGGAATTCTTTGAATTAAGTTATTAGATGTGCCATTGGGTTATGAGTTGTGTTGTTTTAAATTGGAGTATGTATGTGTGCAATGTAGGGTGGCAAAGGGCTTGGTAGATAGCCACCTAATTGTCCACACTGGTAGTCACACGAGCATGTGTCTAGGCCGTGTGTGACACACGGTCAACTCTATGGGCATATGGATTGACCGTGTGTCCCATTACATGCTAGTTTTGCAAGTTAGTATGCTCCACGGGCAGAGACACGGCCGTGTGTCTCAGTCGTGTGAGAGACACGGCCTAGAACATGGGCGTGTGCCCAGGCTGTGTGAAGTCTGCACGTTAATTGTATAATTTAATTTGACACATGGGCTAAGGACACTGGCGTGTGCCTTGGCCGTGTGACCATAGTGAGTTGATGATGTCATAGTCGGAATGCGAAGTTTTTGGCATATGGGCTAAGACACGGGCGTGTCAAGGTCGTGTGAGGGACATGGGCCTGGGACATGGGTGTGTGTTCGGCAGTGTAAAATTAGTCAGGATCGACCACGAGTGGAAGACACGGGCATGTCTTACGGGCACACGGGCGTGTCCCTAGACCAACACGGACGTGTGGCCCCTGTTTTGATGAAAAGTTTATCGGGCTCATAAAAGTTTCGAGATTGATTTCGAAGCCTCTCGGAGGTATGTCTAGGGCTTCGTAGGCCGAGATTGAGTAAATGATGGGTTTAAAATGAAATTTTATATCACGTTTCAAGATGTTAAGTGAGATAAGTTAGGTAATGCCTTAAACTCGGTTCTGGCTTTGGACATGGGTAAGGGTTATTACAACTAGGCCATGTACTAGCTGCCTTACTTTCTAAGCACCCCAAAGATGACACACGGCCGTGTCGCCCAGCCGTGTGGACCTAAAATGTACCTTAAACAACAAGTTTACCATTTCCTACTTTCTTTGGCATTAAGAAATTCAAAAACCACTCCTTTAACCTATTCAAAACATGATCAAACATGCTCAAAACATGCTAAAACAATCATCCTAGGTGCCTAACCAATGTACCCTGATTGGTACATCATTCAAAACATATCATCCATACATCATTCAAATCAAAGTTTTAAACATGCCAAAATTAATCAATTTGGCCTAGCTTATGTCAACCTAAACCATCAAACTTAAATTCACAAAAACCTAACAAGTCTTGGTTCAAATAGACATGCCAAATTATGGCTCCAAACACAAACATATACTGTATATACTCAAACCAACATTATAATTATAACTCCATTACAATCCATTCACAAAATAACTATTAACTAAGACCTCTTAGGTACATGCCATCACAAAATGTAAACATCACCACATTTGAGGTTGGGATAGTTGTTGGATGCTGAGTCGGCGATAAAAAGAGAAGTACTTGACCCGCGCACGGAAAACAAAACCATATGCTAAGTAAAACTCAGTGATATTTCTATAATCTGAACAGTTAAAGACATAATGATACAAGAATGCATAATTTGAATTATACGAACATACTATTGTCTAAGCTCACAACTACCATATACCATCATTTGAAATTCATGCATATTACCATATCATTTCATACTATACTCAATTTTCACATGCTATCATATTTGATTTATTTAACAAATACATCAATTCATATCACTTGCTATATAAATAGCTTTTCACATATCAATCCAAATTTGTTTATACAACGGCATTGTCCATTCCATATTCAATTCTTGAGTGCATAACTCATGTATTTCATTTAATCAGAACATATCTCATTTTTCATGTTTCTATTCACTATCTCATTTCCATTTCACATACCATGCCTTTTAATATCGATCATAGAACTTTATTATTTAATTACCCCTATTAACATGACTCAGACTCAGACGGATACACGGATCCAACCAACACACCAATTTGGCACCAAGTGCCTCATCGGATAAATCCAAAATAATAACTGTGCCCAGCGCTATATAAATTGACCCCCAGTGTCCCATCTGTTAAACCGAAGCAAATTGGCACCCGGTCCTCATCAATTCGAAGTCGAATAAATCGCTGAACTCTTCCTATCCTATGACATACCATCTATATCTAAGCTAGATCGAAACAATTAATAAGGTTTCAATTCAATTACAAATACATCCAATTTCCAAATCTTATATATGCACCTTATCACATTTAAAAATATGCACATTTCAATTCACATAATCAATACATTCATAATGTATATACCAATTCAAACCATTTCAATCAACTATAATTTGAATTCACTATCAAAGCGCCAAAATACTCACCACAACCACTTACCATATGCATTAAATAAAATTACAACAATTAACAACTAGGTTCGAATTATAGAAATACAACTGTGGATTCCAAGCTATTCGACGTCGATTTTATCTTTCCCCTTTTTAATCAAGGATTCTGATACGACATTAGCTATAGAATTAAAACAATTAAAGTACATCAATACAACACAATTCAATTTCACATTGAATACTTCAACTTTTACTCAATTTCTACTTAAATTTTAATTTAGCCCCTAAATCGAGACTAATTTTTTATTCCTGACAATTAACTCTATATTTTCATACAAATTTCACTTTAAACTAAATTTAACCCCCTATTATCAATTAAACCCTTAAATTTTGAATTCTTCATAATTTAGTCCCTATACTCAAAATCAAGAATTAACTTCACTATTTAGTCCCTTTTCACTTTATACATTGAAATCTATCAATTTAATCCCTAGTATTTGAAATATTCAACAATATTAACATCCAAAATTCTAAGCAATACTAAAAATTACAACATACGTCGACTAGCCCTAAGTACCAGGATTCCAAAAACACAAAAATTACAAGAAAAGGGACTAAATTGACTAATCGATTGAAGTTTGAATATGAAAGATCCTTAGGTCGTGCGTTCTTTCTTATTTATTTTCTTTAATTTTGCATGTCTTTCTTTTCACCATTTCCACTTCCTTTCTTTTTATCTATTTTATTATACATTAATTTTTATTATTTTTATAACCTTTAAACATATTAGTTTGATTCTATTAATCATAATATATAACTTATATATATTAAACTATTATATATATATAATACCCCATTAATGTCGTCCATTACCTAATATAAAGGTATATTTACCACTTTAATCCCTCAATTGATTTTAATAAATAATTCAACTTTTACTCTATCTGCGATTTAGTCCTTATACTATAATAATTCTTAATTCATGCAATTTCACTTAACCGAAATCTAATTAACTGCATAAATAACTTTGTAAAATTTATTAAAAATATTTACGAGTCCAAATTACAGGAACGGAGTCTCGAACTTCATTTTTTGACACCCTAACTATCAGGTCGTTACAATCATATTCCAACTCACATATATAAATCATGTAACCTTTATACTTATTTATAAAACATACAAAGCATGAAACTTGTAACACCTTAACCTGTATCTTTCATCGGATTAGGGTTATGGAGCATTACCGTACAAACGGAACATTAAAACACACATTTCATACATTATCGGAAACATATTGTAAAACAATCATTCACATACATATCGTCCCTACATCGAGCTCTCGAGGCCCTAGAAACACCTTAGAAACAATTCGATACTATTTTGAAATCATTTGGAAAGTTTAAGAAAAAGTTATAAATTTAGAAAAATAGGGGTTACATGGCTGTGTGCCTCACACGGCTGAGACACATGTCCATGTCTCAGGCCGTGTAACCTTCAAACTAGGGACACACGGACATGTCCTAGCCCGTGTCCTCACCCGTTTATCTCTTTAAGTAAGGTCACACTGTAACGCCCTGTAATTTGGGCCTTGAGCAAGGGAACAGTTAGAAGACTGTGCAGAAAAGTTTATGTGAGGTAGAAAATGACATAATTAAATGTCTTCTCAAGTGATTAAGGGTCCTAAGAGGAGTTGGAAAAGTCCTGGGTTCAAAGTTGGGCTTTAGCAAAAATTTTGGTTTTAAGTGGATAAAACCTTAGAAGCTTGGATGTAGGCCTTTTAAATTATTGTGTTAAAAAAATGACACAATGAAGCATGTGGTCTAGTGGTTGTGGCGTCATTAAGGTTGCAAGGGAGCCTGGGTTCAAGTCTTGGCTCTTGCAATTTGTTTTGGTTTTTCTTTTAAAGGAACCTGGACCTTGGCTTTTAGACCTTTTTAATTAATTGAAGATAAAATGTGACATAAAGAGCCTGTTGGTGCAGTGGTGGTGGCCTTACAAGTGTGGCAAGGAGGTCTGAGGTTCGAGTGTTGGCATAGTATTATGATGGGTATTTATTTTGCATCTGTGACGCCTAATGTTTGTGTTGTAGTGGAATTCTGCTGAGGTGGTTGTGGAATTGGTCTTGGGGGAGAGATTTAAAGGATATGGATGAAGGTTGGTGTTGGAGGAGTTTGAAAGTGATGCAAATTGGTAGGGTGAGAGATTGTAGGAGTGGATTATGGGAGGTTGAGGGGAGTGATAGCCGAATTTGGTAGCTAAAGCAGGGGAATTAGGCTAAGAGAACTCTTTTGGTGCATTTTCGACATTTGGGTGAGAGTGTAGAAGTCGATTAGCATTTTGAGTTTTCTCTCCTTGTGGCATTTCGTGCAGTGTATTTGACCATTCGAGTCTGTTCCTTTTCAGCATTATTTTTGCAATTTTTTTCATTTTGCCGAAACTCAAGTGATCAAATGCCAAATTCTCTTAAAAGCCTTCTTTTCTTCTTCCCTTAATTTCTTCTTTGACCGAATCTGTTTCATCTTCTTTGCTTACACCGAATCCTTTCTCCTCTTTCCTCATATTATTCTGTCAATTCATTTTCAACAGTCGAATTTTCCCCTCATTCATCTTTTTCTCCTCTTGGCTTTCTCTTTTGGCCGAACATAATTCCCTTGTCTCTCTTTATTCCCTAAGCCGATTATTTTTTTGATTCACCGAATAGCTTAACCTTGTAGTGAAGGGTGGTTTGGTCGAATTCTACTATTGGTGATTGTCTCTGTTTCATTTCCTTGTGACACCAACCTCCGTCAACTAGTCGAATACTCAAGCTTTCAACTTTACTCTTTTCTTTTCCACTATTCGGTTTTAGCTTTCGAATGGAGAGGCTTCTCTGATATCACAGGGCATCTAAAGTGATTACGTGGGGGTAAGTGTTTTGGCCGAATGCTTCTTTGGTATTGGTAGGGATTCCAAACCTTAGGTTTTAACCAATCATATTTATGGGAATCTGTGGTAATGCAGATTCACAACTCTAACAAGTGATCAGTTCAGATCGGTGACTTTGGAGGATTAGTGATCCACTTGTGCTGCAGAGGCTTTGGGCGTGAGTAGTTACTCGACTTCGCAAGGTGTGTACACACACCACTCCAATTGTAGATCGACAAATGCCAAAATCCTGAAATGCTGAGAAGTCGAAAAGCTGAATGTACGGCTATAGCTATCACACGAGCACACGAACGCGCGTGTGGATAAGTTGATACAACGGCAAAGGTCATCATGAGCATCTCGTGGTCTTAGGCCATTTTTAGGGCCAAATAGATCGGAATGGGCCCGTGAGCCCAATGGGCCTGTGGGCCCTACGCGAGTAATTTTTTGGACAGATAGGAAATAATGAGCCAGCCATAACGATCACATGGCCAAAGGAAGTTTTGGGCTTAGTGGGCCACACGAGCGTGTGGGCCCACTTGGGCCGAATATTGGGCTTTGGGCACAATTACGCCATTTTGACCATATATTGTTATCTGTGTCACTCGAGGCGACTGTAGACCTTCGAAAAGATTGTAAAATGATCGTAATACCCCTATAGGGTAAAATGACCGTAATACCCCTATAGGGTAAAATGACCATAATACCCCTGTCTGGTAAAATGACCGTTATGCCCCTGAAGGATAAAATGACTAAAATGCCCTTAAATGTTATATGATTATTATTGTATGTCATCTATGGTATGCACTCATGTGATATTATGTTGCATGGGGGATGGGATCATTGATTTGTAGGAAGTATATGACTTGTTAGGGTCACATGGTCTCTTGACGACTGTGGATCCACTGATGGCTTTAAGCCGATTATGTGATTGGCAGCTCTACTATATTATTGGTTAGTGCAGCAACCGGTGCTACATAAGGAGTGTAGGGATGGGTGGGTCGATTTAATACCCACAAGAGTGTAGGGTTGGATAGGAGACGGAGTGTAGGGTTGGTTTGGGTATTTATGCCTTGCATATACTGATTCTAATATTGAGATGGGCTTAGGCCCAGATAGAGGTGATGTGTGACATTTGATATGGGCTAAGGCCCAACTGAAGCTATTATGGGCTAAGGCCCAAATGACACAGTTACTGTGTTAGGCTTAGGCCCACATTGATTACTGTAATTGGCTTAGGCCCGAATTGATGTGATCTATGCTTTATGATTGATGAGGGTTGTACACACTGAGTTTTCATAAACTCACCCCTCTTTTTAATTTTTTAGGTAATCCTCAGTAAGCGGTTTGACGTACGGGAGGACTCAAAGGTGGCCATACTACGAACAACTTTAAATTTTAATATGCTATTTTACCTTATTTAAACCGCTTTCGTATTAGGTTGTAATAAGGCCTCTTTTAATTTCTAGTTTTTAATTTGGGATTTTTAGTTTATTACATTTTCTATCTATTAAAAGTAGATTGCGGTTTTCCAAAACAATAACTATTTTCATAACACTATGTTTTCGCAACGATTTTTTTTAAGCTTCCGTAGCAATAAGGTTTTAATGGTAATAACTTTTAAATAAACCACGATTGAAAATAAGCAAATGTAAACTGAGGTTCTGTACAAGTCGTAAATGGCAAGAGATTTTAAATTTCAAGAAGGGTTTTCAATGAAATCATGGTTTTCAATGAAAACATGATTTTCGAAAAAGACTTCAATGTGACACGCCAGATTCGGTCATAACGTCTGGGCTGGGTTTAGGGTGCTACACACACCCCCGTGGGCCAGGCCGTGTGCTAGGTCGTGTAACTAACTGAATTGCATACAAGGAACCTAAAGGAGAAACACGACCGTGTTGCCATGTCATGTGTCACACACGGCTGAGTCACATGCTCGTGACTCAGGCTGTGTGGACATAAATTTGCCCAAAATCAAACCGTTTTCAACACCAACTCATGCATAAACCTTAGGGCCTTTTGTGCACAAAATCAAGGCATCAATACCCTATCAAAATATACACGTAATGACCAATTTAATAGTCCTAAAATCATCTACTAATGTGTCATTCAAGGCACCTCAAATGCAAACATCAAAACTTATCTAAACATGCATATTTGATCACATTTCCATCATCAACTAGTAATTCCATGCCTTTCAAAACATGTCATAACTTTAACACATTCAAGCTTTCACAAACATACCACATAAGCCATTCCAAAACATACAACATAAGATGCAGAATAACATAAACCATCAAGGCATCAAGGGTAGCAAACCAAGATAACATTTACAAGTTTTACAAGCCAATCCACCAACTAAACATTCATCACAATGACATTACAATTCAACCTATACATGGCATTATAACCTCGGCCAAAACATTCAAAACACTACCGATATTTATGCTGGATAATGTGATAAATCTTCGATGAGCTTCCAAACCGATTGAGCATTTTGATAATCTATAAAGCATAAGAAAGAAACTACGTAGGCACATAATGCTTAGTAATTTCGTAGAAGCAGCTTTTGAAAATTTGTTACACAAGTGTGTATCTGCTTCAGTGGTTAAGTGTTCTGGGAGTGTTTGAAAAGTCTTGAGTTCAAGTCTTCACTTGAGCAAAATTTTTGTTTTAAGTTAACTAAAGCCTTACTCTTGTTCAGTAGGCATAAATTTAAATGTTAGTAGGGTTATGTCAAAATGGGCCTGCTGGTCTGGTGGTTAAGTGGAGAGCTTATGTGCAGGAGGTCTGGAGTTCGAGTCCTAGCACAAATAAAGGATATATTTTTACTATTAGTGTCGTGTGAGTGTTGTAGTGGAACCGAAATGCTATAGTGGTTTGAGGGGGGAGTCTAATGGAGAGATTTTAGGAGTGATTTGAGGGGAATGGACAGTTATCTAGATTTTTCTTTTTCTTGCAAAATTGGGTTCTCCCCTTCGTCCTAAAAACTCTCTGACGCTGGTTCTTCTTTTCTTCTTCTTTCCCCACTTTTCTTTCTCTTCTTTTCCCCATTGTTGTTGAAATCTTCACTATTTTTCCCCTAATCCGTCCCCTTCACGTGAATTTACATCATTTTTGGTATTCGTTCTAGTTCAGTAAGCTTTCTCTTTTCTTTTTATCGTATAGTTCGTAGGGATTGATTGGTAATCTGGTTCTTTTGTTAAAATTGGCGTTAGAGGAGGCCTGGATTGGTTTTTTCATACCCATTGTGCTAGCGATTCTATTGAAATGTTTTTGTCAACGGTAAGTTGAGTCTCCGTTAGCTCCAAGTTATCAAATTCATATATCAACCCACTAAATCGATGTTAGGCTCACTGGTTGTTGGTATTGGAGTGCTCGGGAGTGATTTGGCATAAAAAATAATGCAGGTGTGTACCCGAAACACTAAAAAGTGTCTCGACGAAAAGCTGAAAAAAGTTTTCTGTCGATGCCACATGGCGTGTGGTAGCCCATTTGGGCTGTGTAGGACACACGGGTAGACAACATGGGCTTGTGAGCCCATTTGCGCTGATTTATTGCTATGGTTGCATAGGCCACCCGAGAAGACTGTGAACCTACTATAGGTTCAGTAAGATTACCTAGACTTTTAACTGAATGACTGTATATTGAGCATGTTGTTTGTACTGAACTGTATCAATGTGATATACCATAATTGGGCATGACATCACTGTATGATTCATTGCATTGGGTTGGGGATTGATATTGATTGGAGGAAGTGTACTGAAAGGCTTCGAGCCTAACTTACTGGCAGCTCAGCTGTAAACTACTATTTAGTGCTGCAACCGGTACTACTTGGAGTGTTGGGATGGGTAGGTCGATTATATCCCCAAATGGTGTGTAGGGTTGGACGAAGGTAGAGTGTAGAGGCTGGTTGGGTAGGATTTTGAAATTACATATCTATTACTATTACTGTCACTGTCACTGAAATTGGCTAAGGCCTAAACTGATACTGATACTGAAATTGAAAGGGCTTATGCCTAAACTAAGATTATCGGTTATTGTCTGTTTGTTTGCATGGGGATTACACACTAAGTTTACGTAAACTCACCCCTCCTATTTAATCTGTATAGGAAATCCCCAAACATAGGTGGATCGGTGCAGCGGAGGACTCAGATGTGCCCACACGACTCCTTTTGCTATTTGATACTTATTTACAATTTTTTGTTTTATTTGGGGTATTTTTCTGTAATAATGGCCTCTATGGATTTTTACCTAACCTTCAGATTTTATTCTGTTTTCTGTTATATCTGTTAGAAGTAGGTAAAACACGAGTTTTTAAAAGAAATGCATGTGTTTTATCAAAATACCCATAAGGACACAAACTGTTTAAAAAGCTTCTGCAATGTATAATGTTTTGAAAACTAACGATTGAATTAGAATCACGATTTTAGAGTAATAAAAGATAATGAGGATTTCTAACGGAAGATGTTTTAAGCAAAGCTACGGTTTTCTAACACACTACCATGTGACATCGCCAGATTCGGCCATAACGATCAGGCCGAGTTTGGGGTGTTACAAAATGAAACACGAATTGCCATTTCATTTACATAACAATAAGTGTAAGATTAATGTAACTCAAACCACAAGCTTAGCACAAGCCTAAACATCATAATCAATACAAAAGTTAGTGCATTTATACATAACTTATTTGGATTAACTAGATGATAAGTCATTTCTATACTAAAACACATCATTTGAATCATTCATTCTTTTATGAACATATGCATAATACCATTTGGAAACTTACCATTTCAATCCCTTTTCTTGCCCATTGAACCAACTGGAATATTATCAGATACTTGGCAAAGCTCAGACAAGGTGTGCTTAAACATATAACAGTAACATTTCCATTACATCATTACTCACACGATCTGTGCAATGGACCTGCTCACATGAGCTGTAGGTTTGAATGTAAGCTACACGATGCTGCTCACACGAGCTGTGGAGTATCCAAAACAAATGTAGGACCTCAACCATAGGTAGGACATTCAAGACCAGCACCCGAAACATGAAATCCCTAATGACATGTCATTTGTATCCTAAGAATATCTAATTTTCAACCGGGACTCAATAACTATCATAGCATTGCTTTGAATATACATTGTTCAATAGCATTACAATTACATAATCACATACAATTGAATTACATGAATATAGTAATACGTACATACGAACTTACCTCGACAACTAGGGCGTAGAAATAAAGTTGAACTAATCAAAGGTTTTAGCTTTTCCCCAATCTAAATTCGTATTTGGTCTATCTTGATCTAAATAGACAAATTCAATCCATTTCATATTTGTACAAAATTACTATTTTACCCCTAACATTTTTACTTTTTACAATTTAGTCTTGAAGCTCATAAATTGAAATCTAAACATTTTCATCCTCCATTCAAGCTAATTGATTTCTCTAGGGACATAAACCAACCCATAACTGTAACAACCCTAACCCGAGTCCATCCGAAAATAAAGTTACGGAGTATTACCTAAACTTTCAAAACATTTTCAGATAATTCATAATAATTACTATTAATTTCTCGAGATTTATTCATAACGTCCCTTAAATGGACGCTCGAGGCCCAATATGAGCATTACAACCGAGTCGGGACTTAATAAAAACTCTAAGAATTTTTCATGAAATTTTAAAAATTTTCCAAGGTGCAGGGCTCACACGCCCGTGTAAACCAAGGGACACAACTGTGTGACCCTAGGACACGCTCATGCTACAGGCAGTGTTCAACCCCATGTAACTCTTTGACTTGTGCCACACAGCCAGCTACACGCCCGTGTGCTAGGCCGTATAACCTACACGGCTGAGACACACGCCCGTGTGCTCAATTTTGAGCATTCTATTTCTCCAATTTAAGGTGCAGAGGACACACGCCCATATACCAGGCCGTGTGTCACACACAGCCTAGACACATGCCCATGAGTCTGCCCGTGTGAACAAAATAAAGCCACTTCTAACTTCATTTCTCACCCAAAATTTTTCCAATGACCTACACCAAAATTTTATCCAAATACCAACCAATCCAAGCATTGTATTCAAGTAATTTATAACATTTAACATGATATATTGTTACATGCATTCATGCTTTTAATCTTACCCTTCAGTAAGCATACTCATTTAACCTTCCTCAATCAATCGATAACAAACACTTATGTTATCTCCATAAAATAAATTTAATACATACATATACATATACCAAAACATAATCATCACAAGTCATTCCAATGGCTAGATTACCATAATCATTTACATTTACATTTACATTTACATTTACATGCCAATATGGCCAATATAACCTATACATGCCATTATAACCATAATTGATTTACCATATTGTACCAACATGGGCCGATGATAGTGTGAGTGATCTCTTCCAAGCTTCCAATCCAACGAGCTTTCGATTTACTATAAAATAGAAAAATAAAACTAAGTAAGCATTACATGCTTAGTAAGTTCATATAACATGGTACTTAACTTACCACTCATTCTTTTTTGAGGTAACTATGAAAGGCACATTCATTCAATTTGACCTCAAGCCCTACACATATCCTCATTGCCTTTGTTAGTCATATATTCCATAATAATATCAAAAAATGTTTGGGCTCAGCAACAATCAAGTTTCTAGGCACTTATGCTTTCCATAACATGTGTTACACTACACCAAAACACACTTTTAGCGGTGTTTTTAGTGGCATTTTAATGAAAAACGCTGCAAATATGATTCGTTAGCGACATTTTCTTTAAAACACCGCAAAAAGATGAGCAATAGCGGCATTTATTTCCAAAACGCCGCTAAAAAGGAGAAATAGCGGCATTTTTTCCCCAAATGCCGCTAAAGATCTGAGCATTAGCGGCGCTTTTAAAAAATGCCGCTAAAGATCTGAGAATTAGCGGCGTTTCTAAAAAAACACCACTAAAGATCTGAGCATTAGCGGCGCTTCTAAAAAATGCCGCTAAAGATCTGAGCATTAGCGGCGCTTTTTAAAAAAATGCCGCTAATTATCTCAGCATTAGCGGCGCTTCTAAAAAACACCGTTAAAGATCTGAGCATTAGCGGCGCTTTTAAAAAAACACCGCAGAAGATCTGAGCATTACCGGCGCTTTTAAAAAACGCCGCTAAAGATCTCAACATTATTTAAAATAAATAATTGAATGGTTATGATTTTAGTGGTTGGCTATTAGGGGTTAGGGCTATGAATAAAAAAATCATTTATTTTAGGGTATATGTAAGCATTAACATTCTATTTTAATTACTTTTTTCCCTTATAAAATTTATATTTAGGGTTTAGCCACTATAAGAAAAGCAGACTTTATATATATTATAGTTTAAATTATTTAATTTCTTATATGTATATGTTAAAATTATAATTATAGTTTAAATTATTTTAGAGATAATAGATAGGCTTTATATATATTAAAATTAAAAAATTGGTAACCCATGCTACGTAGAGAAAGAAAATTAATTAGTAAATTGAAAAGGTTATTTAAATTAAGTTCCTAAAATATTGAAAGAATATATAATATTCAAAATTTATCTAAATAATTTAGGGTTTAAGGTTATAATTAAGGGTTTAGTGGTTTGTATGGGCTAACTAGAGTTTCGAGTTCAGTATTTTAAGATTTAGTGTTTAGAGTTTATGGTTAACGGTTAGTCTTGGGATTAGGGTTATGGCTTGAGTTTATGAGTTTATGGGTTTGAGGGTGTATGGTTTAAGGTTCACGAGTTTAGGGTTTAGGGTTTATCGAATGAAGAGAGAATATCAAATTTGATTTAATTATTAAAAATTATAAAAAATATGCTATAAAAATGGTGAGATTGCATTTTTTACTTACAAATTAATTTTATTTTCAATTTGAAACTGACTTAATTATGAAAAGTTACAAATTGATAACTAAACTATTTAAAAGTTTTGCTTTATCGAAATCCATAAACCCTAACTATTTATTTTAATTAAAATACAATTATTTTAATTGAATATTTATATTCTTCAAAAAATGACATGTAGATAAAAACTGAAAGTAAAAACATAAAAAATATATGCTAAAAATTAAAAATTAAAATACTATTATTTAAAATAAATTTAACTTTAAGGTTAAAATGCGATGTAAGTTTAACTTTAAGGTTTCGATGTTAGATTCTGTAGTTATGACAAGCGTTTTAGGGTTTTAGGGTTTAAATTATCATTATAGTTTAAATTATTTAAGAGATAATAGATAAACTTTATATATATTAAAATTAAAAAATTGCTAACCCATGCAACTCTAGAGAAACAAAATTAAATTCAAAAAGTTATTTAAATTTCCTAAAATATTGAAAGAATGTATAATTCTGAGAGAAAATTTAAAGCTTTTTTTTATTTTCATATTTTGAAATTTTTGTTTTTTTTTTGTTTTTACATAAAAAATATATAAAATTTCAAATTTTATCTAATTCTTTTAAATATTACTGAAATTTTTAAAATTATTTATTTAAAATTGATATAAAATATATAATAATTCAATATAAAATTGCTCATATGTCATTAAAAAGTCAAGCAATATTAGCAGCGTTTATGAGAAGAAACGCCACAAAAAAACGCAGTAAAAATTTATTTTATTTAAGGTTTAGGGTTTATGGTTTAAAGTTTATAGTTTAAATTTTAGGGTTTAGACTTTGAGATTTAGGGTTTAGGGTTTAGGATTTAAGTTTTAAGATTTTGAGTTTTGAGTTTAGTGGTTTAAGATTTAGGGTTTAAGAATTTTGATAAAAACTCCACAAAAATCATTTTTTTTTGAGCAATAAAAGACCACAAAGGGTCTAAACAAAATTTATTACATAACATCAAATATTACAGCTTTATGGATTTTCATAGGGTAATCCACAAAAATCATTTTATTTTAAATAAAACGGGGTTGTTTTGCTACTTGTATTCTCACCCATCATCCAAGTGGCCATCATGTACTCTTTTCGACTACTCATGCACTTTTTCATCATATTCTATTTATTATTTAATTAGTAAATTGAAAAATATAATATAATTTTCTAAAATATTAAGAATATATAATTACAAAAGAGAAAAAATTTAAGCTTTTTTTCATATTTTGGAATTTTTTGTTTTTGTTTTTGTTTTATTACATAAAAATTATTTAAAAATTATAATTTTATCTAATTCTTTTAAATATTACTTAAAATTATTTTTTTAAAAAAAGTTTATATGAAAGATACAATAATTCAATATAAAAATTTTAAAAGGTCGAGCGTTAGCGGCGTTTATAAAAAAACGCCGCAAAAAAGTTGAGCAATAATGACATTTTTGGTCCAAATGCCGCTACAAGTCGAGAAATAGTGGCGTTTTTTGTTCCAAGCTCCACTAATATGTTTTGCAAAACGGTGTCGTTTTGTAATTCTACTTTTTTATCCCAAAATTTCAAATTTCGTCAAATACTTCACTAAAATTTGTTTTTGTGAAATAAAAAAGACAAGGCTAGGAAAGCAATCTCTAAGCAAACGAACTGAGAAACATCTCTTCGTCTTCCCCACCTATCCGTCCAAATTCTATTTTCAAATCGAAGTCAAGGATCAATTTTAAAGCCCTTTCCCCTCTCTTTCCTAACGAAAGGAGATGAAGCGAGCCTTCGGCGTTAAGAAAGAAAAAGAACCGCCGCCTTCGATTCAAGATGCCTCCGATAGGGTTTCTCTCTTTCTCACTTTACTTTTCGCTCTGACTTCTTTAACATTTTCGTTTGATCTTTTGATTTCTTAGTATTAGGGTTTATTTGGTTCATTATTTAGTTTGATTTCAAATTTTTGCCTATTTTGTGAAAAAATATGGATGGAATGGAGTTTCCATGATCAGATAAAGAACAGATATAGAAGACAAGGCCTGGCCCTGCTCAAGAGGCCATTAAAGCTCGAGCCATGAGTTTTCTCAAGCAAAAACGAATGTACTTACTTCTTTCCTACTAGATTTTCCTTAATTTTCTCACAGTTATTACTCACAAAGCGCTAGAAAGCTACTTCTTCGAGCAAGGGATGGGATCGAACGCTTAGAGAGATTCGAGAGCTCCGTCTCCGGTACCAATTCTCCTGAACTCTCCTTCGTCGTTAAGAAAGATATCTCTCAGATCCACTCTCTATGCGCCGATATGGATCGCCTCTAGCCTTCTATCCCTGCCAAATCTCAACGTGATCTCTAGAAAAGGTATTACCCCAATGCCTACACAATATCACATTTATCACTATTTTATGGAATTTTGCTATTTAGTTCTTAAACATATTAATCTTCTTCTAGTTTATTTTTAACATGACAGGTTAACTCTATGAGTGTGATTCCAAGCTTCATGCATGAATCATTGAATACAAATGCTGATTCAACTAACTCAATCGAGTCAGGCTGGAGTTGGATAAACGAACCCGTTGGCATCTCTAAGGCTAGCGCATTTAACAAACTTGGATTGTTCGAGCAAACCAACACTATTGCTGATAAAAGTGACTACTTGTGGTATTCATGAAGGTATGCTGGTGTTTTATTTTATGATTGTTTCTGATGACATAATTGCTACCGTTTCCAAGTTTGTTATATTCACAATGTTTAAAGGAATATTTATTGAATGCTTTTGGGCAGCATGAATATCAAGGGAGATGAGCCTTTCCTTCAAGATGGATCTCAAACTGTTCTTTATGTGGAATCACTTGGGCATGGCCTTCATGCTTTTATAGATGGGAAACTTGCAGGTAGCTGGAAACAAAATATATATATATATATATATATACAAAAATTTCATTTTTTCACTTGCCCTTTAGTTCTGCTCTGATATTTTATTAAGGAGCTAATAGGGTTTCTATAGTGAAATGGGTTGAATGGAACTTATGAAAGGATTAGCATCTTGGGTAAAGAATAGAACTAGGGACTGTTCTTTTGTATATCCGAAGAGTTTCTTGCTTGGCTTAGATTATATAATTTTAATTGGTAGAATCGGAAAATGATGCAGATGATGAAAATCCAAATTGGTGTTCAAGTTTATGGATAAAAATACCAGAAAACTGCAGTAGACTTGATAAAATTAACATTGAAACCCTTGCAGTGTTGCTTATTTGGAAGTGAAATGTGTTGAATTATGAACTCCATGCAACACAACCTTTGATGCTATTAGTTTATGCAAACCAAGTTCTTTAACTTGCCATTTTGAATCCAATGTCAATGTAACTTAGTTTGGTTTATTTTGAACAATGTTAGGTAGATATTTCATGTCATTTTGATGGTGACTAGGCTGATCATATCAAGTAAGATTAAGCTTGCAAGTTTTGTATTTCAAGTTTCCATAAGTTTAGGTGGATTAGGTATGATTAGGTATGTTTAGGTAATGACTTGTTGTAATTCACATTGACCATGACTTATATATATAATGGCAATGTATCTTTGGTATTTTGAGTAGTGAAAAAGTTGGATGCAATTTATTTTCACACTTAAGCTCCATTTTCCTTAGCTTTCTTTCTCTAAAGAAAATTACATCAACTTTCTTTCCTTCTTCAACCTTTTGTCATTTTTTTTACGCCTCAAGCCACACTTCTTTGTTAGTGCTAGAAACTCCAACAATTGGTATCTAGAGCTTCATTCTTTGAGGACACATTCTTTGTTAAGATCAATTTGGAATGGCTTCATCAAGCTTCTCACCTTGTGCCTTGATCTTCAATGGAGAAGGTTTTCATATATGGCAAGTTAAAATGAAGACCTATCTTCAAGCTCTTGATCTATGGGAGGTAGTGAACAACGGCGTTGAACGAGAACCTCTTGAGCCAACCCAACCGTGGCTCAAATTGACTGACATCTTGAGAGAAGACCAAGAAACATAAAGCCTTGTCATGCATCCAAAATTGTGTCTCGGATGTCATTTTACAAAATTATGGCTGTGAGACTCCAAAGCAGGCATGGGACAAACTTAAGGAGGAGTTTCAAAGTGCAGAAAGGACCGAGCGGCAGACTTCGAATTTGAGGAGAGACTTGAAAACTTGAAGATGAAAGAAGAAGAGCGTAAAGCGATTACTCGAGACGGGATTATGGTCATTGTAAAGCGACATAAGACTCCTTGGTGAGCGATTTAGTGAAGCAAGGATTGTGGAGAAGGTGCTTTCAACCTTACGAAGGTATGAAGCAAAATATCTTCCTTGAGGACTCAAGGACCTCTCAAGCATCACCTTGACCGAATTAATCAATGCCTTTTATGCTCAAGAGCAAAGAAGGGCAGCGAGAACGAGGAACACCAAGAAGGAGCTTTCCAAGCTAAAGCTAGGACTTCTTCAAGCAATCCGCCTACAAAGGCAAGAAAACACGGAAAAACAGCCTAAGCACGATCTTGCAAGGACCAATGATCGCCTTTGCAGATTTTGCAAAAGCAGGCCATCCACGAAGATAAATGTTGGTTTCGACACGATGCGTTATGTCAACACTTTGCAAGAAGAAGGACATGTCGAGAGAGTTTGCAAGGCAAAAAGCGAACCAAAGCTAGCTCAACAACAATCTAAGACCGAGGCTCGAGTGGTGAAGGTGGAAGCGATCAAGAAGAAGAAGTCTTTCTTTGTGTCATGCTCAAGTGACGGAAGCAGACTCAAAGCTTGGCTCTTGGGCGGTGGATGTACAAACCACATGTCTCCTAATGCGACCATTTTCAAAACCTTGGGCGAGTGTACAAACCAAGGTTAAAGTGGCAAATGGTCGATTCATCAATCTTTGTGGGCAAAGGTGATGTTTTGATATCAACTCCAAAGGGTAACAAGGTAATTTCAATGTGTTACTTGTGCGATATTGACAAAAACTTGTTGAGTATATCTCAACTCCTTGACAAGGATACTCTCTTGTGTTCAAAGACAAGGTATGTCGAATAACAGATCCATGTGGATCATGTTTCATAATGATCACTCGGTGATAAATCCTTTGAGATTAATTGGTGAAGCCCTAAAGCGACTTATCTGCCTCTCACAATGACTCAAAATATGGCACAAAAGACTTGGTCATGTAAACTTTAAAGTAATGGCAGGATGATCCATGAAGATCGGTAGAAAACTTCACAAACTCGGCATGCAATGAAGTGTGTGAAGTGTGTCAACTTGGAAAGCAAGCTAGGCGACCATTTCCTTCAAATCAAGCTTGGAGAGCGTGAGAAGCTTCAACTTGTTCATACAGATGTACGTGGTCCCATGAAGATGAGAATCAATTAGTGGAAGCAGTATTTTATTCTCTTCATTGATGATTATTCAAGACTCTGTTGGATTTATTTCTTAAAACACAAGTCGAAGTTCCACAAGTGTTCATGAAGTTCAAAGCTCATGTAGAAAGCGAGGGCAGGTTGCAAGTTGAAGACCATCGAAGTCGGACAATGGGGTGAATATATTTCACTCAATTCGAGCGATTTGTGAAGAAGGCGGCATTAAACACCGACTAACCAATGTGTACACACCTCGGCAAAATGGTGTGTGTGAAAGAAAAATCGAAGCATCATGGATATGGCAAGATGTCTCTTGTTGAAAAGAAAATGCCAAAGTTCATGTAAGGAAGGCATCAACACTGACAATCTATCTTCAAAATAGACTACCAACAAAGGCCACGACTCGAATGACACCTTTTGAAGCTTGGTATGGCTTCAAACCCTCTCTTGCTCATCTAAAACTCTTTGGATGTCTATGTTATATCTGATTCCATCGTAAAGAGGATAAACTTTCAAGGAGAGCTACTCCGGTGTTCTAGTAGGATATAGCTCGGTTAAAAGGGCTATAGGATCATTGATCCAACAACAAAGAAGGTTCAAGTCGGTAGGGATGTTGTCTTTGATGAAAATGCCTATTGGGCGGGACAACAATCAACCAATGGAGACTTGAAGAACTTGAAGTGGGGCAAATAGAACCGAACAAGCTGGTCAAGAAATGGATGTTGATGATGTTCTGTTAGAGGACGGGCCATTAATGAGATGTTTACGAAAGAGTGATGTTGCCATCATGGAACCTACAAGTTTGAAGAAGTGAAGCTCACAAAGGTTGGAAGGCGCAATGATAGAAGAAATGAAGATGATTGAGAAAAACCAAACACAGGATTTGGTTGATAGGCCACAAGACAGGAAGGTCATAGGTGTTAAATGGGTTTATCGTGCTAAGAAGAATGCGGATGGGAGCTTAAATAAGTTGAAAGCCGGGTTGGTTGTCAAAGGCTTTAGCGAAATATAGTGCGGACTATTTGGAAACCTTTGCTCCGATGGCAGGCTCGACACCATCGAATGTTGATTGCTTTAGCGACACAAAGGCAATGGACCATTCATCAACTCGATGTCAAGTCTGCTTTTTAAATGGCCACCTTGAAGAGGAAATATACATTGACCGACCACAAGGCTTTGTAGTACCGAGCAAAGAACATATGGTCTACAAGTTAAAGAAGGCGCTATCTGGTGAAGCAAGCACCTCGAGCTTGGTATGCTCGAATCGATAGCTATCTCATCGGTTTGGGATTTCAAAGGAGCATCGGTGAGCCCACTGCTGTATGTTAAGAAGAATGAAGTGAAACTCGACTTATTGTGTCTCTCTATGTCGATGACTTCTTTGGTTCTGAGGAGGAGACAACATTGTCTTGAAGGACTTCAAGAGCAAAATGAAGAAGATGTTGAAATGTCGGACCTCGGGCATATGACTTACTTCCTTGGAATGGAAGTGATACAAGCTAAAGGAGAAATTTTCCTAAGCCAACAAGCATTTGCCAAGAAAATTTTGAACAAGTTTTCCATGGAAAACGACAAACCAATGAACACACCTATGGGCTGCTTTGAGTTAAAGTTGACAAGCCAAGGTAATTTTGATCTTGATCGAGAGTCCATCTCTGAAGCTTAGTGGGATGCCTTCTTTATTTATGACTACAAGACCGGATATAATGTTTTTTGTGAGCATGCTATCGATTCATGCATTGTTGCAACATGCGACACTTTCAAGCGACAAAAGGGTGCTTAGGTACATTAAAGGTACCTTAAGCTTTGGATTGAAGTTCAACAAGGTCCATGAGTTAAAAATGATAGGGTATCTTGATAGTGATTGGGCGAGGATCGAGGATGATTTGAAAAGCACTTGGGCTATTGTTTCTCTCTTGGTTCGACAATGTTCTCACTGGTGTTGAAAAAGCAAAACACGGTGGCCCAATCAACAATGAAGCCGAATATGTAGCTCTGCAATTCTTGTGAATCAAGCTATATGGCTTAGGAAATTGCTTGCGACCTAAACTTACTGACAAGAGAGAACAACAGAGATACTTTGTGACAACAAATCGGTTTGTTGCAATTGCAAAAACCACATGTTTCACGGTCGAACCAAACACTTTAACATAAAGCTTCATGTGGTGAGAGAGATGGAGCAGTGGTGAAATTAAAGCTGGTTTATTGCAATTGAGAAAATCAACTTGCGATATTTTTACTAAAGCCCTCAAAACAACAAGGTTCATGGAATTAAGAAAGAAACTAGGTGTATCTTGCAAAGAGTTCAAGGAGGAGTGTTGAATTATGAACTCCATGCAACACAACCTTTGATGCTATTAGTTTATGCAAACCAAGTTCTTTAACTTGCCATTTTGAATCAATGTCAATGTAACTTAGTTTGGTTTATTTTGAACAATGTTAGGTAGATATTTCATGTCATTTTGATGGTGACTAGGTGATCATATCAAGTAAGATTAAGCTTGCAAGTTTTGTATTTCAAGTTTCCATAAGTTTAGGTGGATTAGGTATGATTAGGTATGTTTAGGTAATGACTTGTTGTAATTCACATTGACCATGACTTATATATATAATGGCAATGTATCTTTGGTATTTTGAGTAGTGAAAAAGTTGGATGCAATTTATTTTCACACTTAAGCTCCATTTTTCCTTAGCTTTCTTTTCTCTAAAGAAAATTCTGTCAACTTTCTTTCCTTCTTCAACCTTTTGTCATTTTTTTTCGCCTCAAGCCACACTTGCTGTTAGCTGCTAGAAACTCCAACAAAATGCACAAGAATCCTTAACGTCTTGCAGTTGGGAGTTATACCAGGCTTGGTAGTTAAAACATTCTAGTATAGGATTTTGGGTGGGGTAGCTCCATCATTGTGATGTTCATGTACCACTATAACACTATTGCTTGTGCATATCCTTTGAAACTTTCTGCGGGGCAGAAGCGGTAATAGCGACAATGCTAAGGTTAAAGTGGATATCCCCATCACGATTGTTCTGGGAAGAACACGATTGATCTCCTTAGTTTGACCGTAGGGCTGCAGGTTTGGTTCTCCTCGATAGGGTCCACATGATCACTAACTAAAAAGTGGAAATATTTATCTGCAAAATGTAGTGTCGTTATGTTAACTACAATAGATATAATTTGGTATATGTATCATCTAGCTGGAGACATATATGCGAACTATGGGGCCTTCTTTGACCTATCGGTAGGGGATAAGCGGTCTAGTGAAACTAAATGGTTTAAGTAATGGTAGCGATATTGATCTCTCCTCACGGCGGTGGGCGTGTCGGTCGGTCTCTCTTTCACTCTGCTGTCAACATTATTCGATATTTGCATAAAAACACTAATTCTTTATAACCTACAAAGCGAGAAAATGGGATATAAGAATTGGATTTGAATAAATATCCGTTGCAATGGTGAACACAATCTATTTATTTTCCAGATATCTTAGCATTTATCCATTATTTGTGGTGAGAAGGCACTTAATATATAGCATATAGACTCTTGTGGAAGATGAACCAAATCCCTAAGCCAAGGTGACTCCAAGATGAAAATTTTGCAATCATGAATCCAGGTTGGACTTAGAGGGGAAGATTCGGGTCTACCAAGTGGAAGGTCATCGGAATGGGTTTCACAACCCACATTGTCAAAGAATCAACCCCTAATTATAATGCTTAACTTTAAATTAGATGCGAGTTTTGAATTTACTTATTGCAGTTGAAGGAAATTAAGTATTCGATAAGGTATTTCAACTGTGTTTCTTGCATATACTTCTATATAATTAATTTTCCATTTTTGGCCTGAATGTATATATTTTTAAGGTTTAAACCTTCTATGGTCTTTTATTATTTGTAAAATTATTGTGGTGGATTTCACAGTAGACTCAACTCTAAGCTACTACCAATCAATATTCTGTATGCAGACTCAACTCAACTCTAGTTTGTTTATTATAAATCCTTTTATGTTTTAGAATTTCAGTATTTGTCTTCAATTTGTCAATTTGATTCAATATCCTTAATCTTCAAATGATTGAGGCCTTGGATAATTTATTACTGATAATTTAGTTCGAAATAAATCACGAATGTTGCAATAATCTTTTGAAACTGGAACAACAATCCTTTCCAAATATGCAGAACAAAGAGACCGCCTCAAGGTATAACAGAAAATGAGGTCCTTTCTTTGATGCATTTCTATTTAAATAATGTAAATGAAAATTTAACAGATGCAGTTAATTTCACAGCACATCTAACAGTTTCAACATATGTTATAGTCACAATTGGTTTTATTAATCGTTGTGGTTTCTGTTAACTTGGGTTTCTTTTCTTTGCTACTCATAAATAGAAACTATTTCATAACTTGTGAGGAAATACTGCCTTACATTATTGTTGATCTTTTGATTTCTTGGTATTAGGATTTATTTAGTTCATTATTTAGTTTGATTTCAAATTTTTGCCTATTTTGTGAAATAATATGGATGGGATGGAGTTTTCGTGATCAGATAAATAAAAGAGGGGACAATGTGGAGGAGAAGTTGAAGAAACTGGATACTGTGTAACATCCCGAAATTGGGCCTAGTAGAATTGGGCCCATTGGGCCTTGGGCGTAGGAGTGTTTAAATTTTTTGAGAACAAGAGAACGGCATTATTTCAAATTCGACTTATTAGGAAGGTGATTTTGGAAATTTACGGGGTTCTAGGAAGCTTCGGGTTCAAGTTAGGCTATAGGAAAATTTTTGTGTTTATGCATTTAAGGGGAAGAAGGTAAGTGACATCAAGACTTAAGGAAATAAGTGTTCATTTTGCTAGCACAAGGAGTCTATTGGTAAAGGTGGAAAGTGGCGTGTGGAGTGTACTAATGGTCTGAGGTTCAAATCTCACCTAGTGCAAATATTTTGGATTAAATTTTTGTACTAATAAGGTAAGTGTCGGCCAACGCTTTAATATGGTAAGAAAGACTTTTTAATTTTGGAAAGGAGGCTAAGGAATATGGTAAGGAGAAAGACAAGGGGAAAAGAAGGAAAGAAATGAAAGAAAAGGAAAGTGAAGGGAACATGTTGGCCTATAGTGGGGAGAATGTTTTGGAAAGTGTTTTTGGTCAATTTTTGATTCTATTGGAAAGGTAAACACGGTTTTGAGGAAGGGAAAACTTGGTAGCCGAAATTCCTTTAGACATTTTGCAATTTTGTGTGAAATGCTTATTCCTTTCTAGCATATTTGGTTGCTCTCTTCCAATTTCTTCTTTCCCTTGCCGAAACTTTAAAGCCAATATTCTACAACATTTTCCTCATTTTGGCCGAAACTCCTAGGCCATTTATTCATCGTTCCCCTTTGTTTTGCCATAATCCTCAAACCAATCTTACTCATTTTCTTTTGATGGCCGAATCACTTTAGCACAATTGTTCATCTTTCTCTCTTGTATAGTTGAAACTATTAAGCTCCCTTTCTCTATCTTTTCATTTCTTTTCACAAAGTTCTTCAACCATCCTTCCTTCTTCTTTAATCCATATTTTCATAGTCGAACCTTGATCATCACTTCTTCTCCATCTTGCAAGTTGGACATTTTGTGTAACATCCCAAAATTGGGCCTAGTAGGATTGGGCCCAATAGGCCTTGGGCGTAGGAATGTTTAAAATTTTGAGAACAAGAGAATGGCATGATTACAAATTGGACTTGTTAGTTAAGTGAATTTGGAGTTTACGGGGTTTCTATGAAGTCTCGGGTTTAATTGGGCCTTAGGAAAAATTTGGTATTTTAGCACTTTAAGGAGAGATGGTAAGTAGCTTCAATGGTTATTGAAATAAATGAATAAATAGTTAGCACAAGTGAGCAATTAGTAAAGAGGTTATGGCATTAAGTGAAGTACCTTGAGGGAAGAGGTTCAAATCCCTTTGTGTGCAATGTTTGGCTAATATTTTTGCACTCTTTCCTTAAGTGTCGGCCAAGGACTATTTATGGCAAGGGTAGACTTCATTATTTTTGGTAAGGTGGCTATAAGAATAAGGCAATGTTGAAGTTTGGGAAAGGAATCAAGAGAAATAGGAATGAAAGGGGGACATGAGGCTTAATTTGTGGATGGTATTTTGGAAAGCTTGGGTGGCCAAACTCTTATCCTAAGGGGGGATGCATGTGGACGGTTTTGAGGTAGATAGGTGGCTGAAAATTTTACCTTGTTATTTAGTAAGGCCTTGGTTTTGTTTTGGCCAAAAATCCTATTGCAACCTTTGTATCATCTTCTCTCTTTTTGCTACTTTCTTTGCCGAAATTTTCTAGCACAATAGTGCAATTTTCTCTTCTCTTGAATTGGTCACATATTCATCTTTTGTCTAATCTCCTTGATAGCCGAATATCATTGTTCATTCTCCTCCACAATCGAAACCTTTCCATCATTCTTTCTTTCTCATTCCTTAAGCAATCGTGATTTAGAGGGAGGCCGAATACCACAACATCGCCTAATCATCTCTAGTCATAGGACGATCGTGAGAAACGGTATTATAATCGATTAAGGTAAGGAAGATCTTTCATAGTCCATACGACATATCCATTTTGTTTCTGAGTTAATCGGATTGAAGGTTGGCTAATTGATATTGTTGGTAGGATCGATTTTTGGTGCATCGAGGGAGATCACAGACGTGGTGTTGAAATCGGTAGAAAGCACAACTCGTAATCAAGGTGTGTAATCCGTACGCTTCCGAATATATGTTTGAAATGGTGAGTAAGTCTCACAACTCTTTGAAATACAAGAAATATTCTGTGATTCAGTAGAAATACCGAAGAAAACTGATAACCGGCATCCGTGATCACTCGGACGTGCGTATGCTCGTAGTGGTAATCATGTTTTGTAATAAAAGCGATTTGATCGAAGCGGTGACATGTATTTGAAAACTCACGAAAAATCCGATAAAAGGAATTACAAAGTGAGTAAGATATTAGATTAAAGCTTATTGTGTCTACTTTAATATGCAAGAAACAGAGAAGGAAAAGAAATATTATATTCTGAGATATATTAATTTTAGTGAGCCTGGTTCTGAATGACTTCGGAGTATTCTGTTCTGTCTCGGAAAAATCATGTAAAATTGTAAAAAGTTAATTATGGGACATAATTTATTTGTATGGATTCCTTAGTGAGCCTATTATTAATAGAGACAAGTGGGAGCAGTATATAAAAACTGTACAGTGAGATATTTGGATTTTGGTTAAGAGAGGTCAGAATCATTGGATAGTGAAACACGGGAAAATTTAAGGAATAAACTGTACTAAATGATTAAGGTAAAAATTCTGGAAAAATTGTAGTAAGAATAAATATGAGTCTAGTTTCAAGGAAAATTTACGGATTTAGATTTAGAGATTCCTAACATGAGTTATGGTCAATTTAGTCAGTATGACATAGATGGATAGTTTCGATTTTATGCCCCAAATTAGTAGTTAAGCCTAGGTGCGAAATTACCATAATACCCTTAGAGGGTAAATTACCGAAATACCCCTGGGTTGTGAGATTACTGAATTACCCTCGACGGGTAAAATTACAAAAATGCCCTTATGGGTTGAATTACGAAAATGCCCTTATGGGCCGAATTACGGAATTGCCCTCAATGGACTAAATCGATAAAAGTGATGTATGGGCCAATTGTGATATTTGATATATGGGCCAAATGTGATATTTGATATATGTGCCAAATGTGATATTTGCTATATGGGCCTCATGTGTTAATAGGCCGAATTGATAGATTACCTAATGGGTTGTTTTGATAGATTGCTATATGGGTCGATTTATTATATTGCTTAATAGGCCAAATTGTGTAATGGGCCAAATTTTAATATGGGCCTGATGTTGAAATTATCATATGAATAAATTGGTGTGCATTGTATATACATGATTGCATGGGTTGGGATATTTTGATGGAGAGAAGAAGGCTTCGTGCCCAGTTTAAATGGCTTAATGCCTGCGTATTAATGGCCACTGGCCTGCGAAATATTGTATTAAATGGCTTAATGCCTGCGATTATAAATGGCCACTGGCCTGCGAATTATTCTTATAAATGGCTAAATGCCTACGATTATAAATGACCACTGGTCTGGGAATCATTGAATTAAATGGCTTAATGCCTGCGATTGGTGTGTTGGCGGGGTGGGTTGACTCGATCCCCAGGTGTGCTGGTTGGTACGGGTGGTGTGTAGCAGATGGAAAAAAACTAGGTTTGGTTGGGAAATTGCATTTCATACACATGTTATATTTGATACATTATTATAATTGTAAATGGGATTAGGCCCAAAATATTGCTATGTGTGTTCCGACCCAGTGGATGATGGTAAGGGGATTTCACACTGAGTTATTATAACTCACCTCCCTTTTCTCTTAACCCTTGTAGGTAATGCTCAGTGACGAGGACTTGGGGCAATGGATGACTCGGTGTAGGCCATACTTCAGAAATGGTTTTATTTGGACTTTAGTTTCTTACTTCGTTCACTTTATTACTTTTCTGTTTTGGGTTATGTGTTGTAATAAGGCCTCTGGATTATTTTATTTTGCTTTATGTTTGATGTGTTTATATTTTACTCAAATTATTTTAAATGGGATTTTCTAAAATCATAATAAAGGTTTTCCAAAATCGATTAACAAATGAATTTTAAAATAAACTTTTACAAATATTTTTTAATACGGAAATTTCTCTCGAACTATCAATGATATTTTCAAAAGTCACAATTTTATAAATTATTACTTCAAATTTAATCGATCAAATCTTCAAGGTTAGTAGTATTTTATTAAATATCTCAAGTCAAACTTGATTTTCTTGATTTTAACAAATCAACATCTATTTTTGTATGAATAAAAAGGATCTAACATTTTTTTTATCTCATTTGACATGTTTTCTTTATACGTTATCGAAAAACTTTTTAGTGTAACCCACCGGATTTGGGCCTAACTTCTAGGCCGGGTTTAGGGTGTTACATTTTATGGTATCAAAGCCCAGTTGCAAAACTCGGCCGTGGTTTGGGTTCAAAAGCGTTTTCTAAAGCTGTTTAGAATTTTGATTTATAAATATATGTTCAAAAGGAAGTATGGCACCACGAGTATCCGACACCAAGTCAAGTAAGTATTTGTTTTCATTTTATAATTTTTGTGATACAAAAATTCTACAAAGTAGAATACTCTAGAACTGTTAGCTTTAGGAGTTGAAACTGAAACACCCCAAACTCGGCCCACAAGCCCTGACCGAATCTGGCATGCTTCTAGGAAAAACCGTTCGAATCTTGTTTGAACTTTGCTAAAATTTTTCGTGTTTTTGAAAATAGTTGATTTGGGTTGGGTTCAAAATTTTAATTCCGTGTTGATTAGGTGTCAAAACATTTAGTATTTATACTTAAGAAAAATTGGTCTTTAATTTTAATTCGATAATAATCGTATCATATTAAGTAATTTAAAAGCATGCATAAACAATTTAATACCTATAGCCTTATTACATCAAATAAAACCCAAATTAAATCCATCATACTAAAAAGAAAGCCCAAAATAAAATAATAAATCCAGAGTTGTGCATGGCCACCACTTGAGCTCCTGCCGACCCGGTGCATTACTGAGTGTCATCTGAAAAAAAAATAGTCCCACAAGGGGTGAGTAATTCAAACTCA
The DNA here is from genome assembly GCA_025506655.1 of Gossypium rotundifolium. Lineage (NCBI taxonomy): Eukaryota > Viridiplantae > Streptophyta > Magnoliopsida > Malvales > Malvaceae > Gossypium > Gossypium rotundifolium. The sequence goes on along the minus strand of CP106724.1, from coordinate 44,651,492 downwards.
ATGTGTACAACTAACACAAGTCTTAAATTAAATTCAGGCATGTCAATTCATACATAATAACATATATAATTCATGATGCAAACCCGAACCCAAACCTAGATAACCATCCGCTACACATCACCCGTACCAACCATCACACCGTGGGGACTACTAAGTCAACCCTTCATCCGCTACACACCATCAAAGGAAGTCGTTGCAGTCGACGTGCTCATCACCCTTATAAAATTCGTGGCATAGCCACCACTTAAATATTCGTGACATAAGTCACCACATTCAGATATTGTGACATAAGTCACCACATTCGGATATTGTGACATAAGTCACCATATTCAGATATTGTGACATAAGTCACCACATTCAGATATTGGGGTATAAAACCACCAATTCACTTCCCCTTTACATATCACCCATATGCCCCATGTCAAACATTTCAAGCAAAATCATGCTTTATTTCACATTCTTATCACTATTGTCGTTTTTATCATACTCATAGTAGGAGTAGGAAAATGTACCTGAGTACTTCGTACCATTACATGGTACTCTTAGCCACATCATAACATATTCTTGTAACATATTAATTAAAACATAACTGTAATTTAATTAAAGCTTAGTGTGGAGTACACACCTGATTTACTTAGCGCTTAATTGAGATCCCGAAAACCCGATCTAATACTTTTAGACCCTTAGTCCCTATATTCGGCCAACCTTAAACACTTTAACATAAAGCCATTCGGTTAATTAATTAAATCCCGGGAAATTATTGTAACCAAAACTTACCTTGTTGCCGATTGGATTAAAAATCAAATCCCAAAAGTAATCGGCCAAGCACTAGATCACTTCACAGGTTAGTTTTCGGTTTTTGAATAAGTACGAAATAGATCTAATCACTAAATAGGCCTTGGCCGAATGTGTATGTGCACTTACCTTACGATTCTCAAATCCCGAAAGTATCCCTTGTTTTAGGTATTGGTTGAAATCTCTATAGACACATGTTAGATCAGTTTCTAACATTTAATCACAATTAAATAGCCCTTGGCCGAATATCCAATATGACTCACCTTAGATCTTTAAAATCCCGAAAGATCCTTCTACTTGTAGTCGATGACACCTAATTCCGAAGCCTCCTTCCAAGTTTGGCCAAGATCAATGATAGGAATTAGTTCCTAAATTTTGACAAGCCTAAAAGAAAAGAATGGAAATCGATTGACAATTGGTCCTTACCCTTATTACGAGAATTATTTGCTCCTTTGTTGAACCCACCAAGGTATTGGCTATAAGCTAGGTGTTTGATCAATCAAGATTGGCTTTTGGTGTCTTGATGAGCAATCGGCTATGGCTAGAAAAAGGCTTACCTTGACTTTTAGAGAGTTGTGAAAAGAAGAAGAAAGTTGATGATGGAGATTACGCTAGAATAAGAGAAAAGAAAAGAAAAGTGTTGGCTTTGGAGAGAAGAAGAAAGCGAAAAAGAGGTTTAATTGCTTGTAAAGGTTCGGCTAGAGAAAGAGATGAAAAGAAAACAAAGTAAAAAGATGGACACTTCTTGCCAAGAATTTTGGCACAATTGAAAAACATGAGAAGAGGATGAATTTTCGGCTAACACTCAAACATAGCCTTAAAATAAAAATTAATAATAAGAATAATCCATCATTTATCCCTTTTCCTAATTAATTTATCACCATTTATCTCTTAAAATAAAAGGATTAAACTCCTAAAATATAGCCTTAGTGCCGTCCATTCTTTGCTTATCTCTTTGCAAAATAAAACTTTTATTTTGCTTCCCTTGTGGCTCGAACCTGATCCCTTCCTCATAGCCCATGGCATCACCTACCAAGGCCCTAAGTGGCGCCTCCAAGTCACTTAGACAAGCCCATCTTTGTGTTATATTTCACACACAATTTCTCTTAAGGCCTCCTCTGCCTAGCTTCCTCTTTTAAACTTAAAATCTGATAATTTCTAAAGCACTCTCCTATTTCCTAAAGTTCACAAAATTCATGCAACACATTCAGAATATTCATAAGCATGCTATTTCACACAATTTAGCAATAATGCATAAGCCATATTCCAGGATATTACAGTTCCACCCCCTTAAAATAATTTCGACCCCGAAATTACCTGGCTAGAATAGGTGGGGGTATTGCTGTCGCATTCATTTTTCTGGCTCCCAAGAAGCTTCCTCCGATCCATGATTACGCCACAACACCTTGACTTAAGGGACTGACTTCCTCCGAAGCACCTTCACATCTCGTTCTGGAATCTAAATCGGCTCTTCCTCATAAGACAGATCTGGTCTCAGCTCCACCTCTTCAACCGAAACTACATGAGATGGATCCGATCGATATCGACGTAGCATGGAGACATGAAATACGCCGTGCATCTGCTTCAATTCTGGTGGCAACTCCAACTGGTATGCCACTGGTCCAACTCGTTTCATTACTCGATAAGGCCCTATAAACCTTAGACTTAACTTCTCTTTTCGAGCAAATCTCATCACCTTCTTCCAAGGCGAAACTTTAAGGAACACTTGATCTCCCACATCAAATTCTATTTCCTTCCGTTTGAGATCCACGTACGACTTTTGTCTATCAGATGCCTCCTTTAATTGAGCTCGAATTACACTAACCTTTTCCTCAGACTCTGCCACAATTTCTAGACCCAAAATCTAACATTCGCCCAATTCCGTCCAACATGTAAGAGTCCGACACTTCCGACCATACAGTGCTTCGTACGGTGCCATCTGAATACTTGCCTGATAGCTGTTATTGTATGCATATTTCGCTAGAGGAAAATATTCTTCCCAACTTCCTCTGAAGTCTATCACACAGCCTCTCAGCATGTCCTCTAGTACTTGGATCACTCGTTTAGACTGGCCGTCCGACTGTGGATGAAAAGCTGTACTGAAATCCAATCTAGTGCCCAAAGCCTGATGTAAAGCTTTCTAAAATCGAGACATTAACCTCGGATCCCTATCCGAGATAATTGACATTGGCACTCCATGCAACCTCACAATCTCTGCTACATACAACCTCGCTAACTTCTGTAGGGAGTAGTCAACCCGCACTGGAATAAAATGCGTGGACTTTGTCAACCGATCCACTATCACCCATACCGAGTCCTTCTTAGTAGGCATAAGGGGAAGCCCACTAACGAAGTCCATGGTAATTCTCTCCCATTTCCACTGCGGAATTGTTATTGGTTGAAGCAATCTTGACGGGACCTGGTGTTCAGCCTTAACTTGCTGACACGTCAAGCATTTGCCAACATATTTGGTAACTTCCCGCTTAAGACCAGGCCACCAAAATAGTTCCCTTAGATCTTTGTACAACTTAGTGCCTCCAGGATGCATAGCATAAGGGCCACTATGCGATTCCCGAAGAATTCTCTACCTAAGCTCTTCGTCCTTCGGCATACAGACTTTTCCCTTGAAACACAATGCTCCTTCATCGTTAATACCATAATTTTCCAACTCTCCATTCTGCACTTGTCTCAACTTACCACTCAGATCCTCATCCACCAACTGTCCCTCTTTCACCTCATTCAGCCACGTCGGCTTGACTTGCAACTCTGCCAACAGGCTTCCATCATCATACAAACTCAAATGCGCAAACATCGCCCTTAGATCCGACACCACCTTCCGACTTAAGGCATCTGCCACTACATTCGCCTTGCCCGGGTGATACTCTATGGAACAATCATAGTCCTTCAATAGTTCCACCCACCTTCACTGTCTCAGATTTAGCTCTTTCTGAGTCAGCAGATACTTAAAGCTTTTGTGGTCTGTGTAGATTATCGACTTCTCTCCATAAAGATAGTGCCTCCACACCTTAAGGGCAAAGACCACTGCCGCCAATTCCAAATCATGCGTCGGGTAGTTAACCTCATGTGGCCTTAGTTGTCGAGACGTATAAGTAACTACCTTCCCATCTTGTATTAACACGCATCCCAATCCTATATGGGAAGCATCACAATACACCACAAAATCCTTCCCTGCCTCCGACTGAATCAAAACTGAAGCTTCGGTTAAGACCCTTTTAAGCTTCTCAAAGCTCTCCTGTTGCTTATCGGTCTATACGAAAGGTACTTCCTTTCTCAACAACTTTGTCAAAGGCGCGGCTATCGACGAGAACCCTTCCACAAACCTTTTATAATAGCCTGCCAATCCTAAGAAACTCTGAACTTCCGCCACAGATTTAGGTGGTTTCCAATCCAACACTGCCTCTATCTTCCGAGGATCCACCCTTATCCCTTCAGCAGATACCACATGTCCTAAAAATGTAACCTCCTTAAGCCAAAATTCACACTTGTTAAATTTGGCATAGAGCTTCTTCTCCCTCAACACTTGCAACACTATTCGGAGATGCTCATCATGCTCCTCTTCTGACTTGGAATACACCAGAATATCGTCTATGAACACAACAACGAACCAATCCAGATAGGGTTGGAAAACCCGGTTCATCATGTCTATAAACGTGGCTGGGGCATTCGTCAATCCAAATGGCATTACCATGAATTCAAAATGCCCATACCTTGTCCGAAAAGCCGTCTTATGGATATCTACCTCCTTCACCTTAAGATGATGATATCCGGACCTCAAATCTATCTTTGAGAAAATCGCGGCCCCCTTAAGCTGATCGAACAAGTCATCTATCCTTGGCAGAGGATACTTTTTCTTGATGGTTAGCTTGTTCAACTGACGATAATCTATGCACATGCGCATAGTTCAGTCCTTCTTCTTCACAAACAAGACCGGTGCTCCCCATGGAGACACACTGGGTCGAATAAACCCATGGTCTAGCAATTCTTGGATTTGAGCCTTGAGCTCAACCAACTCCTTTGGTGCCATTCTGTATGGGGCAATTGACATAGGAGCTGTAACCGGTAGTAAGTCAATTCCAAACTCCACTTCCCTATCCGAGTGTATTTCGGGTAATTCCTCTGGAAAGACATCCACAAACTCCCTTACGGTTCTAACTCTACTAACTATCCCTTCTTTCGCATCCGAATCACTAATGAAGGCCAACAATGCCTTACACCTCTTCCGAACCATCTTATCCGCCTTCAATGTCAAAACTACGTTAGACAAGTAGTTCCTTCTTTCTCCTATCCAGATTACCACCTCATCCTCCGAGGTCCTTAACTCTATTCGCTTGGCTGCACAATCCAATACAGCCCAAAGCTCCACTAGCCAATCCATGCCAAGTATAAGATCAAATTCCCCGAAGGGTAATTCCATTAAGTCAGCAGGGAAAACTACTCCTTGAATCTCTAGAGGTACACTCCGAAAGATCTTATCCACCACTACAGTTTGGCCTAATGGGCTTACTACAGTCATCTCCTTATCAAATAGTTCAGAGGCTATCCCTAGAGTTTCAACTACTCTACATGCAACATAGGAATGGGTAGAGCCCACATCAATCAATGCAACATAAGGTTTCCAAAAATAAGGAACGTACCGGTTATGACGTCCGGTGCGTCACTATCTTCCCTCTGACAAACCGCATAAACCAAACCCGACTGTCTGGCCTTCGTGTTACCAACACCTTAGCCCGGTGTTCCTCGTCCTCTACCAGAACCATTACCTCTGCCAGCCGACCCACGACCTCGCGGTGGCTGCTTCCCCTTCTTTCAGCCTGGTTAGAACCTTGACTTACTGGTCGTCCCCCTTCAGTTCTCATCGGGAAATCCTTAATCATGTGGTCCTTGGACCCACACTTAAAACATCCTCCCGTCTTTTTCCAACACTCACCCAAGTGTTTTTTCCCGCACTGATCACAAGCACGATCGCCTCTCAAGTAGCTTGCGACCTCATGACCCATCAACTGTAGGCCTCTTTTGCTCATTCCTAGATGGCCTTGATGATTCAAATCCTCTTTTCTGCCTATTCTGATCAGTGTTCTGCCTCACAGAATCCTTAATACCCTCGGCTACCTTACCCTTCTCCACCAACACAGCAAACTCCCGCTCTTGTTGTGGAGCTATCAGCAACCTCAAGTCATCCCTTAGTCCATCTTAAAACTGGACACACCGTTCATGCTCAGTAGCCACTATCCCTCGAGCATAATGGATCAGCCTTAGGAATTCAGCTTCGTACTTAGCTACAGACTTGTTCCCTTGAACCAGCCCCAAAAATACCTTTCTCTGCGCATCGATATAATGAGTGCCAACATATTTTTTCTGGTATGCTACCTTAGCATAATTCCAAGTGAGTTACTCAGCTGTAGCACCATCCCGAACCGTGAGCCACCATTGATATGACTCATCGCGAAGAAGCGACACCAACCCTTTCAGCTTTTCCTCGTCAGTTAATTCGAGCTCATCCATAATTCGCTCAGTTGCCTCCAACCAATACTCAGCGGTACTGGGTGCCACACCTGATACACCACGGAACACCTCAGCCCCGTTGGCTCGGAGTCACTCAGGCACCGACTTTTAAGCTCCCATACCTCCACCTGCTCCAGCCACCCTTTCCAAAACCCGCAGCATCGCCTGTGACACTGCGTCATCCCTCGTCTAATCCTGATATTCCATATCAGCGGCTGGTGGTGGTGGTGGCATTTTTCTTAGATCCTTGACCCGATCTAATGGGTTCAGACACGATCATTCGACCTCTTCCATGGCCACGCACGTTGCGACCACGTCCCCTAGAATTCATACTTCTGCTTTGCGTTTTTCTGATTAAAGAGTTTTATGAATTAGTTTGGTTCCACTGATTTATCACGAACAGTTTTATGTTTAATAGTTCTAGGAAGTAGTTCTTTCATTTCATACACACACAATCTCACATCATTCATTTAGTCACACACATGAACTTGCGTCCATTACAGAGAAATGTTGTAGTTGTCGTTGTTTGTTGTTTTCCACTACCCAAAGGTATTTTCGTAATTTTATCCTATAGGGGTATTTTGGTAATTTTTCAAATTAGGGTATTTGAAAATGTTGCAAAATAAGAGGCTGTTGATATTTTACAAAAATTAAAATACTTGCTGGGAAAATTTCAAGGGTGAAATAATAATTTTATACACTAGGGGTATTTTTGTAATTTTACAAGCTAGGGTCATTTCGGTAATTTTTCGCAAAATATGGTTCCTGGTGACTTTTCAAAATAAGGGTATTGTTAAAGATTTCTAAATTGAGGGTACTTCGGTAATTTTCCTTACTGAGGGTATTTTGGTCATTTGCACAGGTTAGGGGTAATTTGGTCATTTTGCAAATCAGGGGTAATTTCGTAAATTTTTCAAATCAGGGTATCTTATTATAAAGTAGGGTGTTTGGATATTTGTAAGGTAAGAGAATCTTGATAAAAAAACTGTGGGTGGTATGGTAATTTTGGGAAATCAAGGGCATTTTAGTAATTTTTCCAACCAATGGTATTTGGGTCATTTTAGTAAATCGAGAATATTTTGGAATTTTTTTCAAAATAGTTTTTCCTGCTCATCAAAATGGTAATTTGGTGATTTTTAAAACTAGGGTTTTTGTAAAAATATGGCTAGCCCCTTTCGGGTTTTAGTTATTGGGTTTAGCCTGTGTTTGAGTTCTCTTGGTTAGGGTGAACCATCACTACGCACTAGGTAGGATTCAAGTGGGTAGGAGGTGAGTCACTAGAACTGCTCAAATACCAAGCTCCCACTAAAACTAATCCTGAACATGCGCTGTGGTTGCCACACCTAACTCGGCGACTTAGACATGGTTTGTTTAATTGTGCATTAAAGTTTTATGTAATTGTTGGGGTAAACTAGTCCTATAGTTCAAGTACTTATCTTACTAATCTACGTTCCATTTCTACCCTTCTACAAATCATACAATAATTTACACGATAGATAGGGGTACTTACCTGGTGGACTTCGGGTCGGAGACTCAGGTGCCATGCCAGAAACCCTACTTATTACTTAGAAAAATCCACTTTCAAAAGATAGTAAACGTTTTGGACCCTAAAAGCCCTCAAGGCCGAGTTTTGAACTGGGCTCTGATACCAAAATAAAACACCCCAAACCCGGCCACAAGCCCTGACCGGATCTGGCATGCTTCTAGGAAAAATCGTTCGAATCTTGCTTGAACTTTGCTAAAATTTTCCGTGTTTTTGAAAACAGTTGTTTTGGGTTGGGTTCAAAATTTTAATTTCGTGTTGATTAGGTGTCAAAACATTTAGTATTTATACTTAAGAAAAATTGGTCTTTAATTTTAATTCGATAATAATCGTATCATATTAAGTAATTTAAAAGCATGCATAAACAATTTAATACCTATGGCCTTATTACATCAAATAAAACCCAAATTAAATCCATCATACTAAAAATAAAGCCCAAAACAAAATAATAAATCCAGAGTTGTGCATGGCCACCACTTGAGCTCCCCGCCGGTCAATTCTTGAGTGTCACTGAAAAAATAGTCCCACAAGGGGTGAGTCATTCAAACTCAATGTGTACAACCAACACAAGTCTTAAATTAAATTCAGACATGTTAATTCATACATAATAACATATATAATTCATGATGCAAACCCGAACCCAAACCTAGATAACCATCCACTACACATCACCCGTACCAACCATCACACCGTGGGGACTACTAAGTCAACCCTCCATCCGCTTCACACCATCGAAGGCAGTCGTTGCAGTCGACGTGCTCATCGCCCTTATAAAATTCGTGGCATAGCCACCACTTAAATATTCGTGACATAAGTCACCACATTAGATATTGTGACATAAGTCACCACATTCGGATATTGTGACATAAGTCACCACATTCAGATATTGTGACATAAGTCACCACATTCAGATATTGGGGTATAAAACCACCAATTCACTTCCCCTTTACATATCACCCATATGCCCCATGTCAAACATTTCATGCAAAATCATGCTTTATTTCACATTCTTATCACTATTGTCATTTTTATCATACTCATAGTAGGAGTAGGAAAACGTACCTGAGTACTTCGTACCATTACATGGTACTCTTAGCCACATCATAACATATTCTTGTAACATATTATTAAAACATAACTGTAATTTAATTAAAGCTTAGTGTGGAGTACACACCTGATTTACTTAGCACTTAATTGAGATCCTAAAAACTCGATCTAATAATTTTAGACCCTTAATCCCTATATTCGGCCAATCTTAAACACTTTAGCATAAAGCCATTCGGTTAATTAATTAAATCTCGAGAAATTATTGTAACCAAAACTTACCTTGTTGCCGATTGGATTAAAAATCAAATCCTGAAACTTTGCTATGTTCCTTCTTGTAATCGGCCAAGCACTAGATCACTTCACAGGTTAGTTTTCAGTTTTTGAATAAGTACGAAATAGATCTAATCACTAAATAGGCCTTGGCCGAATGTGTATGTGCACTTACCTTACGATTCTCAAATCCCGAAAGTATCCCTTGTTTTAGGTATTGGTCGAAATCTCTATAGACACATGTTAGATCAGTTTCTAACATTTAATCACAAGTAAATAGCCCTTGGCCAAATATCCAATATGACTCACCTTAGTTCTTTTAAATCCCGAAAGATCCTTCTACTTGTAGTCGACAGCACCTAATTCCCTAAGTCTCCTTCCAAGTTTCGGCCAAGATCAATGATAGGAATTAGTTCCTAAATTTTTGACAAGCCTAAAAGAAAAAGAATGGAAATCGATTGACAATTGGCCCTTACCCTTATTACAGGAATTCGACTGCTCCTTTGTTGAACCCACCAAGGTATTCAGCTATAGGCTAGGTGTTTGATCAATCAAGTTTCGGCTTTTGGTGTCTTGATGAGCAATTGGCTATGGCTAGAAAAAGGCTTACCTTCGGCTTTTAGAGAGTTGTGAAAAGAAGAAGAAAGTTGATGATGGAGATTCGGCTAGAATAAGAGAAAAAGAAAAGAAAAGTGTTGGCTTTGGAGAGAAGAAGAAAGCGAAAAAGAGGTTTAATTGCTTGTAAAGGTTCGGCTAGAGAAAGAGATGAAAGGAAAACAAAGTAAAAAGATTGACACTTCTTGCTAAAAATTTCGGCACAATTGAAAAAGATGAGAAGAGGATGAATTTTCGGCTAACACTCAAACACTAGCCTTTCCTTGCTTTTCTCTTTATCTCTTCATTTAAAATTAATAATAAGAATAATCCATCATTTATCCCTTTTCCTAATTAATTTATCACCATTTATCTCTTAAAATAAAAGGATTAAACTCCTAAAATATGGCCTTAGCGTCGTCCATTGCTGCTTATCTCTGCTGCAAAATAAAACTTTTATTTTGCTTCCCTTGTGGCTCGAACCTGATCCCTTCCTCATAGCCCATGGCGTCACCTACCAAGGCCCTAAGTGGCGCCTCCAAGCCACTTAGACAAGCCCATCTTTGTGTTATATTTCACATACAATTTCTCTGAAGGCCTCCTCTGCCTAGCTTCCTCTTTTAAACTTAAAATCTGATAATTTCTAAAGCACTCTCCTATTTCCTAAAGTTCACAAAATTCATGCAACACATTCAGAATATTCATAAGCATGCTATTTCACACAATTTAGCAATAATGCATAAGCCATATTCCAGGATATTACAGAAACTATAGAGACTAAGACTCTAGGATGTGGATTTGAATTTCCAAAACAACTTTTCTACTCGTACTCCATAAAACATCGTTTAATAAACATCGAATAGCATAATGATTCATAAAACTCTTAATCAGATTATATCAACTTAGTGAACATGAGCGCTAGAAGACGCGGACGCGGTAAACGTGGACGTGGTAAAGGCCGTGGTGCTAGGACTAGATCTTCGGCACCAAGGCATGTGCTCGAAAGAGGCGCAGACATCGTTAGTGGCTAAGATGAGATCTCATGATCGAGTTGGGGTTGATGAGATGACTTAGATAGTTAAGAAGGTATTGAAGGAGGTTAAGGAAATCAGTAAAGCACTTCGAGTTGGGTCTGTGGACTGCAAGAATAAAAGAGATCGTGGTTCTTTAAGGTCCCAGTCTCGTTCTGTGAAGTGTGTCAAGGCAAGTCTGAATTTTTCAGCTTACGATTATTGCAGAATGCGTCATCCGAGTGAGTACTGTAGGAGGTCAGGAGCATGTTGGAGATGTGGGTCTAAGGAGCATAAGGCTCGGGATTGTTCCATCACTATCAAGTCAGGTATGTTTTGGTTGGACGTGATGTTTGAATGTAGAAAATTTTATGAATGAGTGATAAATACCTGTTTGCTTCTGAGGATTTGATATTTGATGATGTGAAGAGTTTCCAAGGTTAAAGGTAGAAAGCAAATTAGTGTTATTAAGATCAGAGTGCGCAGTAAAAGCTTAGTGATGTGATTTGAGCGATACGTTTAGTAGTTTATTGGAAATTTCGAGGACAAAATTTCTTTAAGGAGGGTAGAATTGTAACATCCCAAAATTGGGCCTAGTAGGATTGGGCCCAATGGGCCTTGGGCGTAGGAATGTTTAAAATTTTGAGAACAAGAGAATGGCATTATTACAAATTGGACTTGTTAATTAAGTGAATTTGGAGTTTATGGGGTTTCTATGAAGTCTCAAGTTTAATTGGGCCTTAGGAAAAATTTGGTATTTTAGCACTTTAAGGAGAGATGGTAAGTAGCTTCAATGCTTATTAAAATAAATGAATAAATGGTTAGCATAAGTGAGCAATTAGTAAAGAGGTTATGGCATTAAGTGAAGTACATTAAGGGAAGAGGTTCAAATCCCTTTGTGTGCAATGTTTGGCTAATATTTTTGCACTCTTTCCTTAAGTGTCAGCCAATGACTATTTATGGCAAGGGTGGACTTCATTATTTTTGGTAAGGTGGCTATAAGAATAAGGCAAGGTTGAAGTTTGGGAAAGGAATCAAGAGAAATAGGAATGAAAGGGGGACATGAGGCTTAATTTGTGGATGGTGTTTTGGAAAGCTTGGGTGGCCAATTTCTTATCCTAAGGGCGGATGCATGTGGACGGTTTTGAGGTAGATAGGTGGCTGAAAATTTTACCTTGGCATTTGGTAAGGCCTTGGTTTTGTTTTGGCCAAAAATCCTATTGGAACCTTTGTGTTATCTTCACTCTTTTTGCTACTTTCTTTGTCGAAATTTTCTAGCACAATAGTGCAATTTTCTCTTCTCTTGAATTGGTCACATATTCATCTTTTGTCTAATCTCCTTGATAGCTGAATATCATTGTTCATTCTCCTCCATAACTGAAACCTTTCCATCATTCTTTCTTTCTCATTCCTTAAGCAATCGTGATATAGAGGGAGACCGAATACCACAACATCGCCTAATCATCTCTAGTCATAGGACGATCGTGAGAAACGAGATTATAATCGATTAAGGTAAGGAAGATCTTTCATAGTCCATGCGATATCTCCATTTGGTTTTTGAGTTAATCAGATTGAAGGTTCTCTAATTGATATTGTTGGTAGGATCGATTTTTGGTGCATCGAGGGGGATCACAGTCGTGGTGTTGAAATCGGTAGAAAGCACAACTCGTAATTAAGGTGTGTAATCCCGTACGCTTCCGAATATATGTTTGAAATGGTGAGTAAGTCTCACATCTCTTTGAAAGTTTACAAGAAATATTCTGTGATTCGGTAGAAATAAATCCCAAAATAGAAATAATTTTAAAGCAAAGTTCGAAATTACAGAATAAATTGCAACGCATGGCCACCTCGAGTCCATCCCGGTCCAAAACCCGCCATCTATTGTTTACCTGCAAAATTAACAAAGGGATGAGTCATCGAGACTCAGTGTGTAAATCCCCATAAAATGCAAACTGGGCCTTAGCCCATTCAGTACAGCACATGTCATATGTATGCAATTCAACCCACCCTAGTATAACTCTCCATCCAAACACCTGTGGCATTATGCCAATCGTGGTTCATAACCACCGTGGTCTTAGACCACTCGTGACCGTAGTTACTCGTGACAATAGTCACTATAATGTACTCGTAGGCCAATCCACTGTGGTCATAGACCACCGTGACGATCTCTAGCAAATAATGCATACGTGGGGCCAAACCACTGTGGCACTTGACCACCGAGATGAGTCACTGATTAGATTATTCGTGGTTTCAACCACCGTGGTACTTAGACCACTTGTGACCGTAGTCACTTGGGACAATAGTGGCGATTCTCCTCCTCCTTCCATTAAATCTCGAGCCCATGCTCTTTTCATCATGCACAATATGTATGCAACCAAAATCAGTGTATAATGAATCATATTTCATACATGCATAACATCAAAATATATGTACGTGCATTTTAACAAGAATATCAATATCGAGAACTTACCCGGCGTCTCCAACCTTACCCATAAGGGTATTTTGCCTATCACATTAGTTATTTCGGCTTTCAGCCTTTACAGTTAACAATACAATTAACACGGAAGGCGTGTGAGTAATACACACCTGATAACGCGTAAGGTTATACCCTCTATGTCGACGCTTTCTGGCGAGAACAACGACTATCTGTCTATCCTGCATGACGTCGGCTCTCTACCACGGCCGGTAAAAATCCCGAACCACCAAACACAAAGACGCTTTTTTAAACCTTAGAGCCGAAACTGAGGGTTCACTCCCCTCCTTGGATTGACTGATAGTTGGATCCATGAAGAGACTTGATCAGGAAAAAGGGTTAAGGTTTTGAAAGAAAGCAGAGAAAATAAGAACTCAAAACGATGCAGTCCCTTACCTTGATTAATAGAAGCCGAATGTTAGCAGACTTGGCTTAAGAACCTGATTTAACCCCTAAATTAACAGTTTTAAATCAATTCTTAGAGATAGAATAAAAGAATTCCCCTTACCACCCATTTGGTCAATCAGTTACCTACCAAAATCTTCTCGAAAGTAGGCCACACGAAGAAGAAGAGATGATGATGCACCCCTTACAATCGGTCGGTGCCCAAAGAAGTAAGCCAGGCTTTCAGTTTAACCAAACCAAGAGAAAAGAAAGCAAGCGAGAAAGAATAGAGAAGAAGGCTCCCTACCAAGACAAAAGTTTGCCGAATGGAGGATCTATATTCAGCTATCAGCACCTATCGACAGAAAAAGTGCCTACACCTGAAGAAAAATGAAGATTCGGCCTTCAACACAGGAATAAGTAAAGAAGAGAAAAGAAGATATAACAAGGAATAGGGTTCGACTACACAAGGCACATGTATGAGATGAAAACAAAAAGGGAAAGGCGGGTTTCGGCCAAAGAAAGTAGCAAAATAAAAATGAAATCAAAAATGTGAAGGGTGGATGGTAATAGTAAAATCGACTATGAAGGAAAACTATGGAGTGAGAGTTTCGATTTTTGGTTGCAAAAGAATTAAGTGCGAAGGTGATATGTGGTTTTGGTTTTTGTAAATGAGAAGAGAAGGAGAAATGTTCTAAAAGTGGAAAAAGAGAGAATGAGGGTATTTCAAGATGATTATGGCTACACAACACTCAAGAATGCCTATATGAGGGATACGGCACACTCTTATGACCACCTTACTCAACTGAAAAGTTTATGAATTACCACGGAAGGTTCGGCCCCTCACCTAGCCAAGCTAAACTGTGCACCCTCACAACCTTCTTCCAAATTCGGCCAAATATCCTCCTCTCTCCAAATCCCACAACTTCCTCCACCTTCCACTCCCCACTCCACAATCAAATAATTTGACCAGTTCAAACTCCCCAAATCCCTCATGGCAACTCATTCGAATTGTTTGACTCCTTCAACTCTTACCCTTGAAGAGTCCATATAGAAACCATCATCCCTCTATTCAAATTCCAAAAAGAATTTCAAAATGCAGTACACGCGACTCGAACCCCTTCCCTCAGCTACCTCCTTTTTTACGCCACTTCCCTTACTCCCTAAGTGGCGTCACCTTGCCACTGCACCACACTCTACTTGTGTCACAAAATATAATTGAATACTCTTAAGGTCTGCCTCTACTAGCTCTCCCCTAAAGTGCCTTAAAATGAAATTTTCACTAAGGCTCAAACTTAACCCCGAGCCTTCCCGAGACCCCCAAACACATCAAAACAACAATAAAAAACATGGCAATACACAGCAACATACAATAATGCCAAGCCCCTAATTCCAGGATGCTATAGTTCTACCCCCATAAAGAAATTTCGGCCTCAAAATTTACCTTATCAAAAGAGATGAGGGTATTGCTGTCGCATCACATCCTCTGGATCCCATATAGCTTCCTCGGAACCATGATTCTGCCACAATACTTTAACCAACGGAACCGTCTTCCTCCGCAACACTTTAACATCTCGGTCTAAGATCTGAACTAGTTCCTCCTCGAAATATAAGTTAGGTCTTACTTCGATTTCTTCCACCTGCACTATATGAGATGAATCTGAACGGTAGTGCCTTAACATCGAGACATGGAATACATCATGGATCTGTTTCAATTCTGAAGGTAGCTCGAGCTGATAAGGCATTGGTCCCACACGCTTCAACACACGATAAGACCCGATAAACCTGGGGCTCAGCTTGCCCTTCTGTCCAAACCTTAGGACTTTTTTCCACGGTGAAACCTTTCAGAAGACTTGATCACCTACTGCAAATTCTATGTCTTTACGTTTCAGGTCTGCATAAGATTTCTGCCTATCAGAAGCTTCCTTTAACTGAGTCTGAATCAACTTAACCTTATCCTCTGTTTCGGAAACCAACTCTGGACCCAATAATTGTCACTCACCCAACTCTGTCTAGCAAATAGGAGTGCGGCATTTCTGACCATACAACGCTTCATAGGGCGCCATTTGGATACTAGATTGGTAGCTATTGTTGTATGCGAATTCTGCCAACGGTAGGAACTCCTCTGAACCACCCTTGAAGTCAATAACACAACCTCTCAACATATCTTCCAAGATCTGGATTACCCTCTCTGACTGGCCATCAGTCTATGGATGAAATGCTATGCTGAAGTCTAGTTTTGTACCCAATTCCTGATGTAACACTTTCCAAAACCGTGATGTAAACCTAGGGTCTCTGTTTGATATAACTGACACCGGTACCACATGCAATCTCAAAACCTCTGCCACATAAAGTTTGGTTAACTTTTGCAACGAGTAATCAACCCAAACTGGTATGAAGTGAGCAGACTTCATCAACCGATCCACAATTACCCACACCTAATCCTTCTTCATAGGTGTAAGGGGTAGCCCACTCATGAAGCCCATCGCTATCCTCTCCCACTTCCAGAGTGGAATCTTTACTGGCTATAGCAACCCTGAAGGCAACTAGTGCTCCACTTTTACCTGCTGACATGTCAAGCATTTACTCACAAATTCCATTACCTCTCGCTTCAGACCCGGCCACCAAAACTGTTCTCGCAGTTCAGCTACTATGTGCTACTATGTGCTTCCTGTAGGATCTTCTGTCTTAACTCAAAATCTTTTGGCATACAAGTCTTTCCTCGAAAACACAATACCCCATCACCGTTCATACTGAAATCTATTATCCCATCACCTGCCACTAGCTAAAACTTTGAACTTAACGATTCATTAGACAGCTGCTTCTCTTTAACCTGACTGACCCAAGAAGGCTTCACTTGCAGTTCAGCTAATAAACTTCCATCATCATATAAGCTGAGATGAGCAAACATTGCCCATAAGTCAGAGATCACCCTACGACTCAATGCATCCGCCACCACATTAGCTTTGCCCAGGTGGTACTCGATCGAGCAATCATAATCTTTTAACAATTCGATCCACCTCTGCTGCCTTAAATTCAACTCCTTCTGGGTAAAGAGATATTTTAGGCTCTTGTGACCTGTATAAATAACGGACTTCTCCCCATACAGATAATGTCTCCAGATCTTCAAAGCAAACACTATTGTAGCCAGTTCTAGATCATGCGTGGGATAATTCACTTCATGTGGTCTCAACTGCTGAGACGTATAAGCTACCACCTTCCCTTCCTACATCAACACACACCCCAACCCTGTGTGCGATGCATCACAGTAGACAACAAATTCCTTCCCAACCTTAGGCTGAATCAACACAAGAGCCTCAGTTAGAATTCTCTTTAGCTTCTCAAAACTTTCTTGTTATTTATCCTCCCAAACAAACGATACCCCTTTCCGCAACATCTTAGTTAACGATGCAGCTATTAACGAGAATCCCTCAATAAACCTTCCGTAATACCCAGCCAGACCAAGAAAACTTCAAATTTCTACCACCGACTTAGGCTGTTTCCAATCCAACACAGCTTCAATTTTCTAGGGGTTTACTCTAGTCCCCTCAACAGACACAACATGGCCCAGAAAGGTAACTTCCCTTAGCCAGAATTCACACTTATTGAATTTGGCGTATAGTTGTTTCTCCCTCAGCATTTGTAGAACCATCCGAAGATGCGAATCATGCTCCTCTTTCGATCTTAATTAAACTAGGATATCATCTATAAATACCACGACAATTCGGTCCAAATAGGGTTGGAATACCCAGTTCATCATGTCCATAAACGGTGCTGGTGCACTGGTCAACCCAAACGGCATTACTAGGAACTCGTAGTGGCTATAACGAGTCTGAAAAGCTATCTTATGAATATCTAACTCCTTGACCTTAAGCTGGTGATATCCTGGCCTCAAGTCTATCTTTGAAAAGACCAAAGCACCTCGCAACTGGTCGAACAGATCATCTATCCTAGGCAGCGGATACTTGTTCTTAATTATCAACTTGTTCAACTGCCTATAGTCAATGCACATCCGTATTGACCCGTCTTTCTTCTTAACAATAACACCGGCGCTCCTCAAGGTGACACATTGGGTCGAATAAAACCCCGATCCAATAGTTCCTAAATTTGGGCTTTCAGTTCCACCAACTCATTTGGCACCATTCTATGTGGGGTAATAGACACTGGCGCTATCCCCGGAAGAAGATCAACACCAAATTCCACCTCACGATCCGGAGGTATCCCTGTAAGCTCTTCTGAAAAAATGTCAGGAAATTCTTTCACCGTTCTGACATTCCCTACAGCCGACTCCTTAACCTCCAGAGCTCAAACGAAAGTTAAGAATGCCTCACATCCTTTTCTTACCATTCTTCCAGCCCTTAAAGCGGACACTACATTAGACAAGTAGTTCCTTCTTTCACCTATCACCACCACTTCATCATCCTCAAGAGTCCTTAAAACCATGCGCTTGGCAGCACAATCCAAGTTTTCTCGATATCTCACTAACCAGTCCATACCTAGGATTAAATCAAACTCCCCAAACGGCAGTTCCATCAGAACAGTCGAAAAAACCATCCCTTATACTTCTAGAGGTATATCCCTAAAGAGTTTGTTCACTACTATAGATTGTTCTAAAGGACTAAGTACAGTCATCTCCCTAGAAGCAGTCTCAAAGTCTATGTTCCGAGTTCCCAATACAGTACTAGCAACATAAGAATGTGTTGATCCAATATCAATCAATACAGTATAAGGCTACCCATAAGTAAGGAATGTACCAGTTATGACGTTCGATGCATCACCCTCCTCTCGGCGTCTAGCAGCATATACTAACCCAGGTTGTCTTGCATCTGTGTTCCCAGCACCTCTGCCCGGCACTCCACGCCCACGACCAAAACCACTACCTCCTCTGCCCAGAGCACGACCTCTCTACGGCTGCTAACCACCTCTACCAGGCTGAACATAATTCTGACCTGCGGGTCACATTCTGTTTGGCTCCTGCGGATAATCTTTCACCCGATGATCCGCTGCTCCACATCTGAAGCATCCACAACTTCTTACCCAGCATTCCCCAAAATGGAATTTCCCACACGTAGCACATTGCGGTGGCCGCCTAGTAGCAACAGGCCTCACAGCTCGACCCAGCCCATCCAACCTAGGCCTTTTCTAAAAGTTCCCAGTAGATCTTGGTGGCCCAAAACTTCTTTTACTTCTACCCTTGTCCCTATCTTGGTTCTGCCTTTCAGAACACTTTGCCTCCTCGGCTATCTTAGCCTTCTCAACCAGAACAGTGAATTCCTTTTCTCTTCGCGAAGCTATCAGTACTCGCAACCCATCCCTCAGACCATCCTCAAATCGAACACAGCACTCATGATTTGTAGACACAATACCACGAGCATACCAGCTTAGACGCAGGAATTTTGCCTCATACTCATCCATTAACTTACTCCTCTGTTCCAAGTTCTGGAATGCCTTACGTTGAGCGTCCACATAGCTTGACCTAATATATTTCCCCTGGAAAGCAGACTTAAAGAAGTCCCAGGTAATATGATCCGCAGCTGTACCATCCCTAACCGTGAGCCACCATTGGTAAGATTCATCTCGAAGAAGCGATACAACCCATTTTAGCTTTTCCTCTGCGGTGCAGTTAAGATAATCCATAATCCGTTCCATCGCTTCTAACCAGTACTCGGCTACATTAGGAGCCACACCAGAAATGCCCCTAAACATTTCAGCCCAATTAGCCCTGAGTGGTTCAGACATAGATTTTCGAGCCCCTGATCCCTTGCTCGCTCCCACAACTCTTTCTAAAACATGCAACATAGCCTGAGACAAAGCATCGTCTCCACCGGTTTGATCCTGGAACTCCTCTTCCGCAATTGGCGATGTAGGCACTTTCTCTTCTGGCCCATGCCCAGATTCTGCAAGCTCAGCCCCAATATCTCGGCCTCTTTCACGACCTCACATACCACGTCCACGTCCTCTAGTACTTATTATTACTAACGCAGTTTTATCTGATTAAAACTTTTATGAGTTAGTGTTTTCTTCCACTATTTGTTATAGAGCAGTTTTATGAAAATAGCATTATGAGCAGTTCTTGCCATTTCATGCATACCTAAGGTTTTAGTCTCTAAAGTTGCATCTCTCAGTGCAAGTAATCATAGCACATCACACATAGTTCATATAAAATAACCAATAGCCAAAGAACTTACCGTGCGGATTTGGTGCCGGGGACTCGGATGCCATGCTTCCAGAAGACATACATATTTCTAAATCATTTTCTAGCCATCTTTTTAAAACATTTTAAACCCCAATACCCGGTCGAGCTTTGAAACCAGGCTCTGATACCAAAATTGTAACACCCTAAACCCGGTCAATACGTTACGACCGAACCTAGAACATTACAGGAAAGAGGATTTGGAAATATTGGCAAAGTATCGTGATATGAGAAAGAAAACATTTAGTTTTAGTGATTCCATGTTAAAAATTATTCATGTTTTAGTTAACTTAAAGCTTGTTAAACTCTTGATAAGGGTGGCTAGATGATAAAAACCGATGATCTATATGTTGTTTTCTTTTATAAAGGGATCGAACTTTGAAGATTTTGTACAAGGACATTTTGAAAATAATGTTGAGGTATGCAATTTTTGAAAATAGGATTAGCAGTGCTGAGAAAAAAATACTAAGTTAAATTATTTACGACTTATATTACATTTAATAATCTTTTAGAAAACCTTCATTTACGTTTTAAGAAAAAACCCATTTTTCTTATGAATCTTCACATGTATAAAATCAGCATATGATAAAGCCCAAAAATAAAAATAAAGTTAAAGCGGCCTTATTACAACTTGAAATTCCAAAACAGAAATAATTTTAAAGCAAAGTTTGAAATTACGGAATAAATTGCAACCCATGGCCACCTCGAGTCCATCCCGGCCCAAAACCCGCCATCTATTGTTTACCTGTAAAATTAACAAAGGGGTGAGTCATCGAGACTCAGTGTGTAAATCCCCATAAAACATAAACTAGGCCTTAGCCCGTTCAGTATAGCACATGTCGTATGTATGCAATGCAACCCACCCCAGTATAACTCTCCATCCAAATACCTGTGGCATTATGCCACTCGTGGTTCATAACCACCGTGGTCTTTAGACCACTCGTGATCGTAGTCACTCGTGACAATAGTCACTATAATGTACTCGTGGGGCCAACCCACTGTGGTCATAGACCACCGTGACGATCTTCGACAAATAATGCATACGTGGGGCCAACCAATGTGGTACTTGACCACCGAGACGAGTCACTGATTAGAATATTCATGGTTTCAACCACCGTGGCACTTAGACCACTCGTGACCGTAGTCACTCGTGACAATAGTCACTGATTCTCCCTCCTCTTTCCATCCAATCCTGAGCCCATGCTCTTTTCATCATGCACAATATGTATGCAACCAATATCAGTGTATAACGAATCATATTTCATATATGCATAACATCAAAATATACGTACGTGCATTTTAACAAGAATATCAATATCGAGAACTTACCCAGCGTCTCCAACCTTACCCATAAGGGTATTTTGCCTATCACATCAGTTATTTCAGCTTTCAGCCTTTACAATTAACAATACAATTAACAGGGGAGGCATGTGAGTAATACACACCTGATAACGCGTAAGGTTATACCCTCTATGTCAACGCTTTCACTAGCAGGAACGACAGCTATCTATCTATCCTAGATAGACATCGGCTCCCTACCATAGCTTGGTGAAAAATCCTGAACTGCTGACATAGCACGTTTTTAAAACCTTGGAGCTGAAACTAAGGGTTCACTCCCTTCCTTAGATTGACTGGTAGTTGGATCCATGAAGAGACTTGATCAGGAAAAAGTGTTAAAAATTTGAAAGAAAGTAGAGAAAATAAGAACTCAAAACGATGCAGTCCCTTACCTTGATTATTAGAAGCCGAATGTTAGCAGACTTGGCTTAAGAACCCGATTGAACCCCTAAATGAACCATGTTAAATCGATTCTTAGAGATAGAATAAAAGAAGTGGCCTTTTAGCCAACCGAATCAATAAAGAATTCCTCTTACCACCCATTCGGCCAATCAATTACCTACCAAAATCTTCTCGAAAGTAGGCCACACGAAGAAGAAGAGATGATGATACACCCCTTACAATCGGTCAGTGCCCAAAGAAGTAAGTTAGGCTTTCAGTTTAACCAAACCAATAGAAATGAAAGCAAGCAAAAAAAGAATAGAGAAGAAGGCTCCCTACCAAGACAAAAGTTTGCCGAATGGAGGGTCTATATTCGGCTATTAGCACCAATCGACAGAAAAAGGTGCCTACACCTGAAGCAAAATAAAGATTCGACCTTCACACAAGAAGAAGTAAAGAAGAGAAAAGAATATAGAATAAGGAATAGGGTTCGGCTACACAAGGCACAAGTATGAGATGAAAACAAAAAGGGAAAGGAGGGTTTCAGCCAAAGAAAGTAGCAAAATAAAAATAAAACCAACAATGTGAAAGGTGGATGGTAATAGTAAATTCGGCTATGAAGGAAAACTATGGAGTGAGAGTTTCAATTTTTGGTTGCAAAAGAATTAAGTGCGAAGGTGATATGTGGTTTCGGTTTTGGTAAATGAGAAGAGAAGGAGAAATGTTTCAAAAGTGCAAAAAGAGAGAATGAGGGTATTTCAAGATGATTATGGCTACACAACACTCAAGAATGTCCATATGAGGGATACGACACACCCTTATGACCACCTTACTCAACTGAAAAGTTTATGAATTACCAAGGAAGGTTCGGCTTCTCACCTAGCCAAGCTAAACTGTGCACCCTTACAACCTTCTTCCAAATTCGGCTAACTCTCCTCCTCTCTCCAAATCCCACAACTTCCTCCACCTTCCACTCCCCACTCCACATTCAAATAATTTGACCAGTTCAAACTCCCCAAATCCCTCATGGCCACTCATTCGAATGGTTTGACTCCTTCAACTCTCACCCTTGAAGAGTCCATGCCGAAACTCAAATAATTCTAAAATGCAGTACACACGACTCGAACCCATTCCCTCATATACGGTTAAAACTCGTAATATGGCATAAATCAGGAAATTGGCTTAAATTTCAATATTTCAATAGATTTGTCAAAATTAGTATTAAAACTATGAGAATTACGAAAATACCCTTATGGGTCAAATTACAAAAATGCCTTTATGGGTCGAATTAAGAAAATACCCTTATGGGCGGAATTATGAAAATGCCCCTAAGGGGCCGAATTGCTAGAATACCTTAATGGGCCGAATTACTATTGCTTAAATGGGTCGAGTCATTGTAATAAATTACTTGATTAATGGTTGCCATTTATACGTGAACATCTTATTATGTATGTTGCATTTTCATATATTGCATGGGTTGGGAAAAATGATGAAGAGAAGTGCAGCATGGTGGCATTACCACAATAAAATGTTTATTATAATGTTTATGTATGATATCGGTGGCTTGGCCACAATAAATTATGATAATTGGCAATTTGCCTGCGATTTGGTGTGATTAGCGGGGTGGGTTGACTTGATCCCCATAGGTGTGATAGGCTGGTACAGGGGTGTGTTGGATGGATGGGTTGGGTTACATACATTGCATATATATATTCTGTTTTATAAATAGGCTTAGGCCCGAGATAATGCTAAATGGGTTCAGGCCCAGTGGAAAACGGTAAGGGGGATTATACACTACGTTCTAGTAACTCACCCTGTTTCGTTAACCCTTGCAGGTAATGTTTAGTGATGTGGATTTGGGCCATGGATAACTCGGTGGAGGTCATACTTCGGAAATGGTGTTTTATTTTTAACTCTAGATTTCTATTTTCGTTCACTTTACTATTTTGGGTTTTTATGATGTAATAAGGCCTCTGGAGTATTTTATTTTTGCTTTATGTTTGACGTAATTTCATTTTGTTTAAATTATTTTAAATGGGAATTTTTCTAAAACTTAAATAAAGATTTTCCAAAATAGATTAACAAATGGATTTTATAACTAACTTTTACAAATATTTTTAACTTGGAAATTTTCTCTTGAATTATCAACGATATTTTTGAAAGTCACGATTTATAAGATTTCTTGTTCAAATTATCGAATTATTAATCAACCTTCGAGATTAGTAGTATTTTTATTATATGTTTCAAATCAAATTTGTTTTCTTGATTATAACAAAATAATACCTATTTTAGTACGAATAAAAGGAGTTAACACATTTTTCTCATGTGACATGTCAAATCTGGTCATAACGTATGGGCCGAGTTTGGGGTGTTACAGCAGCAATCACGACTCCGAAGTCTAAGTAGCAATTTTCTTCTTTTCTACATTTGTCTATCAATTGGTCTATTTCATGATCTACATAATAATAATAATAATTTTATTCAATTAACCAATTCAATATCATAAAATACTAAAATTCATATATTTGACCCTTAATCATCATTTTTCACTTTTACCCTAAACTTTTACTTTTTATTCAATTTAGTCCCTAAACCTAAAACTTTCAAATTAACCACATTGAATCCCAATTCATGCTAGCCAAATTTCCTATAATTCATATTCAGTCCATATTTAACAAATTTTACAAAAATTCATATAATTTTACTATTTTAACAACTTTGGTCCTTAAACTTTAAAATTAACTAAAATCACTTTACAAAATAGTCCTATTTAATTATCAAGTTTACAAAACTATCATAAAACTTCAAAAATCTCACAAATTCAACAATGGTACATGTCAAAACATTTAACTGTTTTGTAATTTAACACCCGGGTTAGATGGACCTAGTTGCAACGATCACAAAAACATAAAAATTATAGAAAACAAGATAAAATTGCACTTACATGCACTCCCAAAAAGCTTGACCGAAGCTTTTATGTTCTTCAACAATGTTTTTCAGTTCAAAACCATGAAAATGAAGAAGGTGATGATAATGACTTATGTTTTATACATTTAACATATAATATTTTAATTAAAAATTTTAACACATAATATTTCTAATTTTTTCATCCACTAACTGACCATCATAACAATTAAGGTCTATTTGAACTTTAAAGCCTTCACCTCATACTTTTATAACCATTTAATACAAATAAACCTATAGTGATTAACTTTTACAATCTTTACGATTTAGTCCTTTTTCCTTAATTGACTATCAAAACATCAAAATATTTGAACCATATTTCAATATACCTATATAATCACTCCGTAAATGTTCAATAAAAAATATCTATGAGCTCAGTTTTTAGAAACGAAGTCTCGATACCTCATTTTCTAAAACCACTTGACTTTAGGAACATACTACTTGAACCTAATTATTTTTTCAATTAACAAAATTTATTAAACTAAAATTTCAATAATATTATATTTGAATCATAAATATTAATTACTAATATTTTTGAACTCACTCGTTTAATTTATGGTCTCGAAACCACTGTTTTTGACACCACTGAAAAATGGGCTATATTACAACTCTCCCCCTTAGAAAACTTTGTCCTCAAAATTTCTTACCTAAAAATAATTGGGTTATTGTGCTAGAAAATCTCTTCAATTCTCCACATTAAATTTGTCCCAACTAATTTGTTCTCATTCTAACCTGTCTAGTATAATGGGGTTCTACATTCCGTCCGTAAAAAGCTTCAAACAATATTATTTAATATAGGACTGATAATTGTTATTATAATCGAATTCAACCAACTGTAAAAATTTTCCCAATTGCCCTATAACACTGTATTATGTCTTCCAGAATCTGAATTTCTTGTTCCGACTTTCCGTTTGTTTGCGTCATAGCTTAATGAAATTTACTTCAAAATCTAGAAGTAAAACTTAAATACATGCAATTCAACTAGCTTTTTAAGTGAATAATCCGTTTTGACTAGAATAAAATGACCCGACTTCATCAGACTAATAATAACAATTTATTTCCAAGTCTTCCTTTCTCATCGTCAAAGGTAATTCAAATTCAAAATCTACCGTGACTCGCTCTCATTCCTATTCAGAAATCATAACATACTGTAATAATCCAAACAAAACTTGATATTTAGCTTTGACCTTGACTGCTTCCGAACGTACTAACGTCCAAAGAGTGAATACTGCAATAAAATAGAGAATTACGAGGCAGTATTCGCAAGTATACAGGTTGAGTTGTGATATAGTTTTTACAACGAAGTAGGTGAGTACTCCGAGGATCGTACCCAAAGGAGGCTAGTGCTAGATCAATTCTAACCTAAACATTAAAAGATCTAATTAGTACTTTAAATAAATTACAGCACGAGCACATAGAAAAGAGTTTCTTAAGGTTTTTAAAATAATAAAAATAAAATAACATAAAAGAAATAAAATTTAGGAGATAAAAGAGTAAAGTAAATCAAATCTCAATTATGGGTTATTAGCTCGCTTCGGTAATCCCCGTCAACTGTTGCTTCGGGTTCCTCGTCAATAAACTAGTCACTACCCTAGTAGGATCTTCTGATCTTCCACTAACATAATAAGTCAGCAAGAACTACTTATCTTTTGACCTCACATTCCAGACTGGCCTGGGGTGAAGGTGTTCACAAATGGGAAATACGAATTTTGGGTTAATTCCCACCTTGATGACTTCTCGGGGTTGACAAGCCCAGGGCTTGTTTCACGTTCTTCCTTTCCCAAATAGTTGATCCATTGAGTAACCCTATAGAATAGTTAATAGATCATACCTCCACTCACTAATCCCTCATAGAGGGATTAGTTCCTCATGGCTTTCATAGACAATATGAAAAAGATATAAAGAGAAAGCATTCTAATTAAATCGACAATATAAACTTAATGAAAGTGCCTAATTGTATTGAGATTAATTGTAAATCCATAAAGTTTGTATACTTCAACAATTCAAATCTCTTGAAATCAACAAGAACAACAGAAAGAAATCTAAAACATAAGAACAAAAGAAAACTAAACTAAATTTTACACAGATAAATTAATGTAACAGTCTGGTTTAGACCCTAGTCGGAATAGTGGTTTCGGGACCACAAATTTGATTCAAAAAATATTTTAATATTATTTTCTGTGTTTGCATTATATGATTGAGCATGTGTGAAATTTTTGTGAATTAATTTATCCGTTTGTGTGCTTAATTTGATAAAAAGGATGTAATTGTGAAAAATGTTAAATAAGCATGCCATAAGTTAAAAGCACCTAAGTGTAATGTCTTTATAAAGTTGGTGGCCTTATGTTGTAATTAAACCATTAACATGGTTAATGGACATTAATAGCCTTGAATTATATAAGTTTTATATGCTTATTAAAAGGCTAAATAAGTAAATGGTTTAATAATGTTGAAATTATTATAAAAAAAAAAAAAAAGATGAAAAGATGACCATTATCATCTTGTTTGTGCCGAAATTACAAAGAAAAGAAAAAGAAAA
Organism: Gossypium rotundifolium; assembly: GCA_025506655.1. Classification (NCBI taxonomy): domain Eukaryota; kingdom Viridiplantae; phylum Streptophyta; class Magnoliopsida; order Malvales; family Malvaceae; genus Gossypium; species Gossypium rotundifolium. The sequence goes on along the minus strand of CP106724.1, from coordinate 44,624,438 downwards.
AGCTTGTTAGGTATTTGGCTCTTGTTCATCACAATTAAGGTATGAATTTTGATCGGTTTTTGATAATTTCTACGTTTTCGTAATCGTTGCTTCGAGTACTTTGAAACCCATGTTTTAATTTTATGACTTGATGAAGATTTTGAAATGTTCCATTGATGAACACATGAGTTGATGAACACATGAGTTTTGTAATGTTTGATGGTGAAAAATGAAATATATGTGTTAGATTAACATGTTTTGTCTTTGGATTTTTAGTGAATTTGAGTATTTTGGACTTAATTGTGAAAATAAAATTATGAGGGACTAAATTGTGAAATAAATGAAATGTAAGGACTTGTATGAGCTACATGAACATTCGGCTAAGCATGGTGTATTGAAATTTTTTGTATTTGTGATTTTGTGAAATAGGGACTAAAATGTAAAAATGTAAAAATATGGGGGCTAATTTGTAAATTGCCCTAAATTTGTGTTCTTGGATTGAATTGAATGATTTGGTGAATAAATGGATTAAATTTGAATATGTATAGATCAAGAACCGAAGAAAATAGACTTAGATCGCGAGAAATCGAAAGTAATTGAGTAGCCGAGTTCATTTCCGTTAAACCGAATCTGAGGTAAGTTGATATACAAATAAACGTATTTGAATTGAGTTATTTATGCATTCATGAAGTTTAGTTTGCAATGAATAATGCTCGAGATGATACGTACATGAAATCCGAGGATATATTTATATCGATAAGTTGATAATGTCTAAGAAGTCCCGTTTGAACCTAGGGATAGATAGGATCGTATATGTCATGACATAGGTGTCCGATATGTAATATCATGTAAGACCACGTTTGGGACGTTGGCATCGATATGAGATTTACGGGTAAGACCATGTCTGGGAAATTGGCATCGTATTGATTCGTGTAAGACCCTGTCTGGGACAGTGGCATCGATATCTGATTACATGTAAGACCACGTCTGGGACATTGGCATTGTATGACTATTCCAAGCATTCTGAGTATTCTATTAGATTTCTGAACAGTTCAACGTGCAAGTTCGAGAAATGAATGACTATGTGAGTTGTATATCTATTTCAAGTAAGTTCAATGTATATGGTTTGAATAAGCATGAAAGGTAAGTTAATATCTACATAGATGCTTTGAACAAAGTGTGATATATGTGTATGTTTGTTATATGAGCAAAAGAGTTGCTTGAGATATGATATGTTGGTAAGCAATGGAAATCCAATTAAGCCAAAAAGAAATCTATGTGTATGAAATGAAGATATGTTTATGAAATTGATTTTGCCATGATTTTAATTGATTATATGTTCAGTTTATTTGTATATGGCTTACTAAGCTTTTGGAAAGCTTATTTTGTGTGTGTTTACTATGTTTTATAGATCGTCGAAGCTATCGAAAGGCTCGGGGACCGTCAAGGATCGTCATCACACTACTTAATCATATTTTGGTACATTTGAAAATGTGTATATTGTAACACCCCCTACCCGTAATCCATGCCGGAACCAGGCCCGAGGAATTACCTTTTTTTAAAACCACGTGATCGCCACTTAGGCTCATCGTGACTACTCTCTCTTAAGTCACCTCATCAACCTCATTCTCGACTTACGAGGCCTCACTCATACATGAGAGGCTCTTGAGACTATATCAGAACTTTTTTGAATCTTAAAATTTTCTCCATCTAAACAGCGACTACACGCCCGTGTGTAGACACACACGCCCATGTCCACCAACCGTGCATGAAAGCTCAAGCATTCTGCCAACGCCCCATAGCTAGAGCACACGCCCATGCCCACCACCCGTGGTGCACACTAACCACCTCACACGACCTTGAGTCTAGGCACATGCCCATGTGGATAGCCCGTGGCCTACACTACTCAATTCTGCCAAAGTGACACGGCCAATGCACATGCCCGTGGACTGGCCGTGTGTCACACATGGCCTAGACACATGCTCGTGTGTCTATCCACATGAGCAAGAACTAAGCTATTTGGCAAGTTCTTTTCACTCCTCAATCATACGCAACATGCACTCATCCAATCCATCTATAATCAAATCATATTGAGTACAATCTCACATGGATAACTACATCTTTTCATATAATAAAATAGCCAACAACTATGGCATTATACAAAATAGACTATCCATCTAAAGGCCAACACATCTTAGCCATTTACAACAAAATTCACTAACTTGTCTAGCCTCTATACATGCCATATACAAAACATTGAGTCTCATGTACCAGAGTGTGCTGATAATATGGGCGATCCTCCAATTGATTCACGTATCTCAATTCAACTCTTTTGCTCTATAATATAAAGGAAAAGAAAAGGAGTAAGGTTTGAGCTTAGTGAGTTTAGACATAAACAAATTAAGCATTTTAGTATAAGCTAAACAACAATTAGCATTATACTACCAAATAAATTGACATCCACAACTATGCTTACTCTTTCTATTCCTTACCATAATTCCAACACATCATGAGTCACATACTCATAATAATCGACATGCACCCCTGCACTCAATACCACATTTTCTCAGAAAAAACAACACATCATTTTATCACATTAATACATCTACGCAGCTAAATTACTCGGTGGTTTCGCACTCAGCCCACCACAATCAGATAATAAGGTAGTATCGCACATAGACTACCAAGAGGTACTCATAGTGGTTTCGCACATAGCCTACTAAATAATATACTTAACTATGGTATCGAACACAGCCCATCGTTGTTAAGTATTAAGGTGGTATAGCACTTAGCCCACCATCAAATATTATCACTACACATCCACGTATCTATTTAGTGATTCATTAACTCATGATATCTACCACATTCATTCCACTTGAACCACATAGGTTCTCAATCATTGTCAATCATTCTCATTCATTCCCATTCATGCTACACACTAGCTAGCATTAAGATTGTGTAATTATAAATGCATTGATTACTCATAAACTTACCTCGACACTCAAAAGTATAGAGACGTGCAATTTAGTCCACCACCTTACTCTTACCTTGATTTCGATTCGGGCTTCATCTTTCTTGATCTATAATGATAAATCAACTCATTCAATACAAAAATTGACTAAATTGACCATTATCTCATACTTTAACAAAATTACCATTTTGCCCCTAAACTTTCTCATATTTACACTTTTGCCCCAAGGCTCGTAAAGTGATTTTCATTCAACTTTCTAGCCTTTCATGCCAAGCCAAATCATTTACTCAACTAAAGTAGTCATCAATTCTTACTAAGTCACACATGTATGACCAAACTCAAGACTTTCACAAACAAGTCCCTACATGCATTTTTCATGGAAATCACTTAGCAAAAAATGTTTCTACTACATCAAGTTTTCATATTCTTCCATAAAACATCAAAATACATGGATGTCATACATGGGTACATTTTTGGACATCCATCTTAGCTCAACATATAGCTAAAAACAGCTTTTTCATGTTTCTAGGACTTCAAAAATACGAAAAATATCAAAAACGGGGCTTGGATGCACTTACTAGCAAACTTGAAAAGCTGAAGAGCCCTAACAATGGCTTCCTTCAAATTTCGGCAGCTTGGAGAAGAAAATGAATGAATTTTTTCATCTTTTCCCCTTTTTAATCATTTAATTGACAAATGACCAAAATGCCCTTTTTGTTAAACCATCAAATTTTAACCCATTCATGCCTAATTTTGTCCAAAAATTAGAATTTGCAAAATTGCTATTTAAGGACCTCTATTTGATAATCCAAAGATATTTCATACAAATAGCTTCTAGAATATCATATTTTGCAACTTTTGCAATTTAGTCCTTTTGGACAATTCAACCACAGTTTAACAAAATTTCTTCATGAAACTTTCACACTAACATGCAAACATGACATAAACCTCCAAACTTATACATATACCTCAGATTTGTGGTCTCGCACCACTATTTCGACTAGGCCTTAAATCGGGATGTTACAACTCTCCCCCATTTAGAGATTTTCTCCCTCGAAAATCTTACCAATAAAGAGGTTTGGATGTTGCTCTCTCATAACTCCTTCCGTTTCCCACGTAGCCTCTTCTACACCGTGTTTTTCCCACAACACTTTCACTAGGGTTGTGCTCTTATTCCTCAACTGTTTCACTTCTCAAGCCAAGATCTTAATCGGCTCCTCTTCATAAAACATATTCGGTCTTATCTCAATTTCCGTCAAAGGAATCACATGTGAAGAAATGGAGCGATACCGTCGCAACATCGACACATGGAACACATTATGAATCTTAGACTCAATTTCTCCTTTTCCTCCATATCTCATGATCTTCTTCCATGGGGACACTTTCAAAAACACTTTGTCACCCACCTCAAACTCAATTTCTTTTCTTTTCAAATCCGCATACGATTTTTGTCAGTCCGAATCAGCTTTCAGACCATCACGGATCACTTTCACTTTCTCTTCAGTTTCTTTCACTAAATCGACCCCATGGATTCACTTCTTACTAAGCTTGATCCAATATAAAAGAGTCTGACACTTACGACTATACAAGACCTCATACGGAGCCATCCGTATACTCGACTGATAACAGTTATTGTAAGCAAATTTGACCAATGGTAGATATCTCTCCCAACTACCTTCGAATTCTAACAGACAACATCAAAGCATATCTTCGAGAACTTGAATCATTCTTTCAGACTGACCATCATTTTGTGGATAGAACGCAGTACTAAAATTTAATCTCGTACTCATGGTTTCTTGTAACTTCTTCCAGAACCTCGAAGTAAACCTTGGATCTCTCGATATTATAGACACAGACACACCATGTAATTTCACTATCTCTGCCACATACAATCCGACTAACTTATCCAATGAGTAATCAACATGTACTGGAATAAATTGAGCCGACTTCGTCAGTCTGTGAACAACAACCCACACAGCATCTTTCTTTTTCAGAGTCATTGGCAACCCCATCACAAAATCCATGGTAACCCGATCCCATTTCCATTTGGGTACCATCACTGGCTGAAGCAATCCATAAGGTACTTGACGCTCAGCTTCCACCCGATGACAATTCAGACATTTTGCCACAAACTCTGAAATGTATCTTTTCATACCCGGCCACCAATAAAACTTTCTTAAGTCATTGTACATTTCGTACTGCTCGGGTGTACTGACAAATAACCACTATGTGCCTCAAGCGAAACCTTTCAGATTAACTCTTCATCACTTGGTACACAAATTCTGTCATGGTACAACAAACAACCATTCGAGCCCACTCGAAAATCAGAATCACTTCCTGATCTGCACTTAACTCTCTTAGCTTGCATCTCACTATCATTTCTCTAAGCCTCACATAACTATTGAACAAATAGTGGCTTAACTCTCAGCTCTGCCAAAATAGCACCATCATCAGACAATGCTAAACTCATGCTCATATTCTGCTATTGATATTCTTCATGGCTTCAACTCAAGGAATTCCTTTCTTTTCCAATCAGTAAGTCACTCGTTCTTTCGGAAACACTAAAGTCAATGTTTTCTCACCAATAGTATACAAAGTCCCTCAGCAAAGATACGGCACACTTCAAGCTCTCTTTGGGTGTACATGAGAGATCATCAAATACTCTTATTGAGTTCCCCAACCAGAACTCTGCTCTCTCAGAGTCATCATCTACCTCATCTCTAAACTCCTCAGACCCGGGGTTTTGATATCCTCACTACATCAATACCTTGAGGAGCCACTGGAATTGGCTGAGGTATAGGAGGACGTAGAGGAGGTTGAGCATTAGGGTTCGCTCGAACATAATCTGAGTACCAATTACTCATCATTTAGAGAAAGGCTTCCCCAGCCTCTTCTCCTTGACCCCTAGTCTCGGGTCCACTCTGCACAGGTGCGGTCCCTTGCGGAGAAGCTGACGCATTACTAACTATTTTATCAGCAACCGATGGATCGAATCCATAAACTATATCAAACGAAATTTAAAATCATCAGAAACCACGACACTATCCTTGTACACTTATGGAATGTATAGCTAGACTCTTACACCCGCTACGGTAGTCCTAGAATCAACTATACAATAGCTCTGATACCATTAAATGTAACACCCCTTACCCGTAATCCATGCCGAAACCAGGCCCGAGGCGTTACCTTTTTTAAAACCACATGATCGCCATTTAGGCTCATCGTGACTACTCTCTCTTAAGTCACCACATCAACCACATTCTTGACTTACGAGGCCTCACTCATACGCACGAGGCTCTTGAGACTATATCAAAACTTTTTTGAATCTTAAAGTTTTCTCCATCTAAACAGGGGCTACACGCCCGTCTTAGATGGCACATGCTTGTGTGTAGACACACACGCCCATGTCCACCAACTGTGCATGAAAACTCAAGCATTCTGCCAATACCCCACGACTAGAGCACACTCCCGTGCCAACCACCCGTGGTGCATACCAATCACCTCACAAGGCCTTGAGTTTAGGCACACGCCTGTGTGGATAGCCTGTGGCTTACACTACTCAATTCTGCCAAAGTGATGTGGCAAATGCACACGTCCGTGGACTGGCTGTGTGTCATACATGGCCTAGACACATGATCGTGTGTCTTTCCACATGAACAAGAACTAAGCTATTTTCCAAGTTTTTTTCACTCATCAATCATACACAACATGCACTCATCCAATCCATCTATAATCAAAATGATATTGAAGTACAATCTCACATGGATAACTACATGTTTTCATATAATAAAATAGCAAACAACTATGGCATTATATAAAATAGACTATCCATCTAAAGGCCAACACATCTTAGCCATTTACAACAAAATTCACTAACTTGTCTAGCCTTTATACATGCCATATACAAAACATTGAGTCTCATGTACCAGAGCATGCTGATAGTGTGGGCGATCCTCCAATTGATTCACGTATCTCAATTCAACTCTTTTGCTCTATAAGACAAAGGAAAAGAAAAAGAGTAAGGTTTGAGCTTAGTAAGTTTACACATAAACAAATTAAGCATTTTAGTATAAGCTAAACAACAATTAGCATTATACTGCCAAATAAATTGACATCCACAACTATTGAAACACCCCAAACCTGGCCTATGCATTAAGCCCGAATTTCGGCATGCCACACAAGTTTAACGAACATTCAAAACATTTAACAATGTAGAAATCAAATTTCAAAACGATATAGAACATTACTTTATCGAAAAATCAAGATTTATTTGAAATTCTTGTTTAAAAACACAAGAGTTTGTCGTTTGATATATAACAAGTAGTAATTGATAAAAACTTTAGATTTATTTAATTGGAATATTTCATCAAAAAGTTTTAAAAGAATTTCCTAAGTTTCTAGTTAAGAAAAACTTTTGTTTTTATAAGAAAGTTATTGAAAATCATTTATGAAAAACTAAATCAATCCAACTTAATAAAACTAAAACATAAATAATCCATCCATATAATAAAATCCATATTTAAAAAGGCCTTATTACATCGCCAATAAAAAAATAGTACTTAAAAATTATAAAAGAAGTCTTAAAGTTTTATGAACCACCATTTGTAGTATAAAAAATAGTACTTAGAACTCAGTGTGCAACTCACTTGCCATAGTCCACTGGGCCAAGACCATTTATACATTTATTTGGGCCTAAGCCCATTTCAAAATATAATAATTTAGTATTTAAAAAAATAATAATGCAAATGATTTGCAATTCCCAAAACCAAACCTAGAGTTCCATCTGCTACGCACCCTCGTACCCAACCAAAACACCTGTGGGGAGCTTTAGTCACCCACCCCGCCAACACACCGAAGTAGGCTTTAAGCCCAATATCATATTTGTGGCAACAGCCATTTAAATAATTGTGGTAAAACCATCGATCTGATTTCGAACAACGCCATTGTGATGAGTCACCTATCTAGATTTCGGCATTAAGCCTTTCTTCTCTTCATCATTGATCCCAACCCATGCAATCATGTTTATGCATTTCAAAATATTTATAAGGAAAACCATATTATAATTTATGAATTTTTGGCCCATTAAAACACATATCGCATATAGCCCATTTATCAATTATCACAACTGATCCAATTATCAAATTTCATTTATGGCCCAAATTTATCAAATATCAAATATGTGGCCCAAATTTACCAAATATCACATATGGCCTATAATTGCCAAATATCACATATAAGGCCCAAATTTACCAAATCTCACATATGGCCCATAATCGCCAAATATCACATATAAGGCCCAAATTTACCACATCTCACATATGGCCCAAATTTACCAAATTGCACATATATGGCCCAAATTTGCCAAATATCACATATATGGCCCAAATTTACCAAATTTCACATATATGGCCCATATTTATCAAATATCACATATATGGCCCAAATTTATCAAATATTATTGTTTTAGCCATTAAGGGCGATTTCAAAATTTTCACGATCCTAATACTGATTTTACGATCTTAACACTAAAGTGTCAATAATACCATATTCTCTGATTTGTCCAACTTTGTGATTTTTAATCCAACTTTAATCGTTGTATAGTCATTTAACCCATGAGATATATTGTGAGATTACACACCTGATTATGGTGAGAACTACACTCTCCCACTCGTCGATATTTAAACACACATTACGAAGGATTAGAACACTATAATTTAATATTAATCTATTCTAATATTGAGCGATCTAAATCTTACCCTCGAAATCTCGAATAACCACTATTTGCGATTTCTCTCCAATCAAAGGTTCAGTACCACGAGTAAACAATGGTTCGGGAGTACGTACGACTTCGAATAATTGATTTTCACAGGATGAAGGTCCACAACCCGGTGGAAAATCTCGGATTCCCGAAACAGTCCTTCTCTTAAACTTAGGGGGATTAATAGAACCACCCATCTTCTGAGTACTATTCACTGCCCTTTTCGTCCCTATTTTGATTGTCTTCGAAGATAAAGAAACATTAGTCCTAACAATATTTCGACAAATCTTAAGACTAAAAACTTAAAGAGTGAAATCGACTTACCTTAATATTCCGAAAAATCTAAAGAGAATCCTTTGTACGTTATTATCAAATCTTAAATGATCTTTAAGATTTCTCCAAGAAAATGAAGATTCGGCCCTTCCACTATTTCTCGATGATCCAAGATTTGAATAAAAGAAAAAGAATGATTGAAGAATAGATGCTTATAGAGAATAGGAGATTCGGCTATGCAAAAAAAAAAAAGCAAATGAGAGAAAGAATTGATTCGACTATGGAAGTAGTCTATCATTCGGCCAAGAAGAAAAGAAAGTGTTGAAAGTATGTTCAAAAGAAAAATCAAAATGTTGAAAGGAAGAAATGAGGATGAGAGAGAGTTATGATTAAATTTTCAAAAATAAGGAAAACAAGAAATGAGAGTTTGAGCAATGGTGCATTCGGCCAAGAGAGAGAGGAGAAGAAAATGTTTTGTTTTTTATGTTTTAGGCACTAAATGGAAACACCAAATGAGCTACTAGAGTGATTAACAAATAAATGACCAAATGGTCAAAAGAATAACTAAAAGAAAACAAGGCAAAGATGGTTTTTTTTTTCTCCTATCACAAGCACATTCGGCCAAGAGGAAAGATGAGAGAAAAAGTTTTGATTTTGGGAGAGCAAAAGATCAAAATGAAAAATTCTCCCAAGCTACTAACTTTTCCAAGACTTACCACAAAATTTCGGCTCCCTCTTTAGTCCACAAAACCGTCTATGTTCATGGACAATTAGCTATTCAAAGCTTTCCAAAATAGAGGCCTTGTTTTAAGCCTTATGTCCCCCTTACATGCCTTTTCCATATGATTCCCTTCCCTAAGTTATCACCTGCCTTTTTCCTATGATCTTCTTGCCATAGAAAAAATAATCCAACTCATCAATCCTTATCCATGACCAACACTTGCTTAAGGAAAAGCAAAAAAATAAAACTTCAAGTTGCATGCTAGGAGATTCAAACCTCTCCCCTCAAACAAACATGCATGCGCCAACACCTTCTTGCTACTAGCTCATCTTATGCTAATTTTTAACACCTAATTTTACTTAAACCTCAAGGTCACTTGATCCACTTCAATTAAATACTCCTTACTAAAATTTATTCTACTTCCGAATAGTTCTCAAGTCTTCTCAAGACCATACTAAACATGAAAAATTTTATTTTACACAAATTAAGCACTAAAACATGCATCAATTCAATACTCAAATTTTAGGATGTTACAACTCTACCCTCCTTAAAGAAAATTTCATCCTCGAAATTTACCTGGCTAAAAGAGATGAGGATATTGTTGTCGAATTGCATCCTCAGGCTCCCAAGTAGCTTCCTCCACTACGTGATTACGCCATAAAACCTTGACCAACGGTACAGTCTTCTTTCTTAACACTTTAACATCTCTGTCCAAGATTCTCACTGGTTCCTCTTTGAAAGACAAATCTGGCCTTAATTCCACTTCTTCTACCGGGACTATGTGCGATGGATCCGATCTACAAACATTTCAGCATAGAAACATGGAAAACACTATGAATCTGACTCAATTTCAGAGGTAAATCACGTTGATAGGCCACTGGTCCTACACGCTTCAACACACGGTACGGTCCAATGAACCTAGGGCTCAACTTGCCTTTCCTTCCGAATCTGAAATTCTTTTTTCACGGTGAAACTTTCAAAAAGACCTGATCTCCCACCACAAACTCAATATCTTTATGCTTCAGATCCGCGTACGACTTTTGTCTATCCGAGTCTTCCTTTAACCGCACTCGAATAACTTTTACTTTTTCTTCCGTCTCTGATATCAATTCAGTACCCAAAAGTTGTCGTTCCCCTAATTCAGTGCAACAAGTAGGAGTACGACACCTACGACCATACAATGCCACGTAGGGTGCCATCTGAATGCTAGACTGATAGCTGTTGTTATACGCAAACTCTGCCAATGGTAGAAAATCCTCCCAACTACCTCTGAAGTCGATCACACAACCTCTTAACATGTCTTCCAAAATCTGGATTACTCTTTATGAGTGACCATCTGACTGAGGGTGAAAAGCCGTCTTGAAGTTTAACTTTGTACCGTGGCCTCATGTAAAGCTTTCCAAAACCGTGATGTAAACCGAGGATCCTCATCGATATGATGAACCTTTGGTACCCCATGCAACCCACGATTTGATTACATACAATTTAGTCAACTTTTACAACGAGTAATCCGTCTAATTGGCGGAAATGAGCGGTCTTCGTTAATCGATTTAGTACCACCAGCATGTAATCTTTCTTAGTAGGTGTTAAGGGTAACCCACTAACAAAATCCATCGTTATCCGCTCCCATTTCCATAATGGAATCTTTACTGGTTGCAACAATCCCGACGGTAATTGATGTTTTGCCTTTACTTGTTGACAAGTCAAACACTTTCCCACAAAATCAGTAACTTCCCGTTTTAACTTTAGCCACCAATACTGTTCACAGAGATCCCGATACATCTTATTTCCTCCGGGGTCATCTTATTTCCTCCGGGGTGCATAGCATAAGGGCTACTATGTGCCTCTAGAAGAATCGTTTGCCTCAAATCCAAATCCTCGGGCATACAAACCCTTCCACGAAAACACAGTACACCATCTTTGTTCAAACCAAAATCTCCTATTACACCACTTTCAGCTTATTGTATTAAAGGACCTAACTTTTCATCAGATAATTGCTTTTCCTTGATTTGTTCCAACCACAGAGGCTTCACCTGCAGTTCCGCTAACAAATTGCCATCCTCATACAAACTGAGATGAGCAAACATTGCTCTCAACTCCGATACAACCTTTCGACTCAAAGTGTCTGCCACAACGTTAGCCTTTCCAGGATGATACTCGATTGAGAAATCATAATCCTTTAACAATTCCACCCATCTCCGTTGTCTTAAATTCAAATCCTTTTGGGTAAGGAGATACTTAAGACTTTTATGGTCCGTATAAATGGTTGACTTCTCACTGTAAAGGTAATGTCTCCAAATCTTTAATGCAAACACTACCGCAGCCAATTCCAACTCATAAGTAGGATAATTGACTTCATGCGGGCTCAACCATCGAGAAGCATAAGCTACCACTTTTCCACTTTATATCAGTACACATCCTAAACCCGTGTGTGACGCATCACAGTAAATGGTAAACTCTTTTCTGGCCTCTGGTTGAATCAGTACTGGCGCTTCCGTTAGAATCTTCTTCAGTTTCTCAAAACTTTCTTGTTGTTTATCGGTCCATACATACGGTACTTCCTTCTGCAACAACTTAGTTAGGGGTGCAGTAATCAACGAAAACACCTCAACAAAACGTCTATAATAACCAGCCAAACCCAAGAAACTTCGGATCTCAGCTACTGACTTTGGCAGTTTCCAATCCAACACAGCCTCTACCTTTCGAGGATCAACTCTTATTCCTTCAGCTGACGCTACATGACCCAAGAAAGTCACTTCCTTCAACCAAAATTCACACTTACTGAATTTGGCATAAAGTCGTTTATCTCGCAAAATTTGCAGCACAGTGCGCAAATGAGAATCATGCTCTTCTTCATTCCTCTAAAATACCAAAATGTCATTTACGAACACTACTATGAACTGGTCTAAATAAGGCTGAAAGACTGGGTTCATCATGTCCATAAATGCAGCTAGTGTATTTGTCAAACCAAATGGCATCACTAAAAACTCATAATGTCCACAGCGAGTTCGAAATGCCGTCTTATGAATATATGCCTCCTTCACCTTGAGTTGATGATTACCCGATCTCAAATCAATATTGGAAAAGACTGAAGCTCCTCCTAATTGATCAAATAGGTCATCGATTCTCGGCAATGGATACCTATTCTTGATCGTCAATTTATTCAACTGCCTGTAATTAATGAACATGCGCATTGACCCATCCTTCTTCTTGACGAACAAAGCCGGTGCTCCCCACAGAGACACACTTGGTCGAATAAATCCCCAATCTAGCAGTTCTTAAATTTGAGCTTTAAGCTCCGCTAACTCCTTCTGTACCATTCTATAAGGAGCAATAGACACTGGAGCAGTTTCGGGTAAAAGCTCGATGCCAAATTCTGCTTCCCGATCTGGAGGTAGACCCGAAAGTTCTTTGGGAAAGATATCTAGAAATTCTTTCACCGTTCTCACACTTTCTACTAATAATTCCTTGGCATCCAAAGCACTGATGAATTCTAGGAATGCTCTATTCCCTTTTCGCACCAACTTTTCTGCCTTTAAAGCAGATACCACATTTGCCAAAAAGTTTCTTCGCTCGCCTATCATTATTATCTCCTCATCATCCACAGTCCTAATTGACATCCGCTTTTCGGCACAATCCAATTGCGCCCGATGCTTTATTAACCAATCCATGCCCAAAATGAGATCAAACTCGCCGAAAGGTAATTCCATCAAGTCTGCTAGAAATACCTCTCTTTGAATCTTTAAGGGCACATATCTGAATAATTTATTCACTATTATCGACTGTTCTAAAGGACTAATTACCATCATCTCTCTATCGCTAATCTCAGATCTAATATTTAGGTTTCCAGATATAGCACTAGCAACATACGAGTGGGTAGATTCGATATCTATCAAAGCAGTAACAGGTACATCAGAGATAAAGAACGTACCAGTTATCACATCAGGTGTATCACCGTCTTCACGACGCCTGGCAGCATAGACCAATCCTGGCTGTCTCGCCTCCGTGTTAACTCTAACACCATTACCTCGACCCGGTGCACCTTGTCCACATCCATTACCATTACCACCAAGACCTGGTCCACGACCTCTTGGTGGTACATTGAGTACCTCTAGTGGCCGAGCCTCGTGGTTCTGAGCTTCGAGTCGTTTGGTCCGTCGAGGACAATTCTTAAACTGATGATCATTGGATCCACATTTGAAACAGGCTCCAGTTTTCCTCCAACATTCTCTGGGATGTCGTCTACCACAGTCGGCACATTCTCGAATCTGATTGGTAGTCACAGGTGCCCTAACTTGAATTGCCTCATCATTCCGTGGCCTCTTTTGAAACCTTTTAGAAGAACCGAATACTTAAAATCCTCTTGCCTCTTACTTTTTCCGGTTACGGCGTTTTGAATTCTTAGCCTCTTGGCTATCTTAGCTTTCTCTACAAGAGAGGTAAAGTTTGCTTTTCTTTGTGGGGCTATCGAAGACCAGAACTCATCATTTAGTCCATCCTCAAAGCGTACAGGTGCTCATGATCGACCGCACTATAGTGCGAGCATAACGACTCAAACAAAGAAATTCTGCCTCGTAGGCTGCCACATCTTACTTCCTTGAACCAAGTTCAGGAATTCTTTCCTTCGGGCATCTACATAACTGGTTCCGACGTACTTCCCTTGGAAAGTAGCTTTAAAGAAATCCCAATTAAGCAATGCAGCCTCCGTGCCTTCTTGAAAAGTAAGCCACCATTGATACGCCTCGTCTCTTAGCAAGGACATGGCTGCTCTCAGTTTCTGCTCGACGGTGCATTCCAAATCATCCATAATTCGTTCTACAGCCTCAAGCCAATATTCTACCACATTCAGAGCTACACCAGAGACACCTCTAAAAACTTCTACACCACTAGACTTGAGTCGTTCCTATATTGATCCGCGAGTTACTGGCCCAATTTTGGCTCCAGCTACTCTTTCTAAGACTCACAACATTACTTGAGTCAAAGCATTACCCTCATTCGCATGGTCATGAGATCCAGTTTCACTCTCGAATGATGCAGGTGCATCCATTTTCAGTATATGACCCGGCGCTTCAGATGCAGCACCTTGTCCTCTACCACGGCCATGTCTACCGCGTCCACGACCACGTCCTCTATTGCTCATATTGACTAATTTGCTTTAATCTGATTACAAGTTTTATGAATCAGAATATTATTTCAGTGTTTATTAACGATATTTTATGAGATATAAGAGATAGGGTTGTTTTCGCAATCACATCCTATAGTCTCGGTCTATATCAATTTCAACACCTAAAACTAGAAGTTCTAGAGTGTTCTTTATGTCTCATCACAATCATAAACATTTAATAAACAAATACTTACTGAACATACTTACTTGACTTGGTGTCGGATGCTCGTGGTGCCATACTACATTTTTAAACATAAAGTCTAGAAATTTTAGTGGTTTTTAACTAAAAATCATCGTTGAACCCAAACCACAGCCGACTTTTGAAACTGGGCTCTGATATCATAAAATGAAACACCCCAAACCCGACCTATGCATTAAGCCCGGATTTCGGCATGCCACACAAGTTTAACGAACATTCAAAACATTTAACAATGTAGAAATCAAATTTCAAAACGATTAAGAACATTACTTTATCGAAAAATCGAGATTTATTTGAAATTCTTGTTTAAAACACAAGAGCTTGTTGTTTGATATATAACAAGTAGTAATTGATAAAACTTTAGATTTATTTAATTGAATATTTCATCAAAAAGTTTTAAAAGAATTTCCTAAGTTTCTAGTTAAGAAAAACTTTTGTTTTATAAGAAAGTTATAGAAAATCATTTATGAAAACTAAATCAATCCAACTTAATAAAACTAAAACATAAATAATCCACCCATATAATAAAATCCATATTTAAAAAGGCCTTATTACATCGCCAATAAAAAATAGTACTTAAAATTATAAAAGAAGTCTCAAAGTTTTATGAACCACCATTTGTAGTATAGCCACCCACGAAGTCATCTCCAACCAAGTCTCCATCAATTGTTATTACCGAGAGGATAAAAAATAGGGTGAGTTACTTAGAACTCGGTGTGCAACTCACTTACCATAGTCCTTTGGGCCAAGACCATTTATACATTTATTTGGGCTAAGCCCATTTCAAAATATAATAATTTAGTATTTAAAAAATAATAATGCAAATGATATGCAATTCCCAAAACCAAACCTAGATTTCCATCTCGCTACACACCCCGTACCCAACCAACACACACGTGGGAGCTTTAGTCACCCACCCCGCCAACACATCAAGTAGGCTTTAAGCCCAATATCATATTTGTGGCAACGGCCATTTAAATAATTGTGGTAAAACCAGCGATCTAGATTTCGAACGCGACCATTGTGACAGAGTCACCTATCTAGATTTCGGCATTAAGCCTTTCTTCTCTTCATCATTGATCCCAACCCATGCAATCATGTTTATGCATTTCAAAATATTTATAAGGAAAACCATATTATAATTTATGAATTTTTGGCCCATTAAAACACATATCGCATATAGCCCATTTATCAATTATCACAACTGATCCAATTATCAAATTTCATTTATGGCCCAAATTTATCAAATATCAAATATATGGCCCAAATTTACCAAATACCACATATGGCCTATAATTGCCAAATATCACATATAAGGCCCAAATTTACTAAATCTCACATATGGCCCATAATCGCCAAATATCACATATATGGCCCAAATTTACCACATCTCACATATGGCCCAAATTTACCAAATTGCACATATATGGCCCAAATTTGCCAAATATCACATATATGGCCCAAATTTACCAAATTTCACATATATGACCCATATTTATCAAATATCACACATATGGCCCAAATTTATCTAATATTATTATTTTAGCCATTAAGGGCGATTTCAAAATTTTCACGATCCTAATACTGAATTTACAATCTTAACAATAAAGTGTCAATAATACCATATTCTCTGATTTGTCCAACTTTGTGATTTTTAATCCAACTTTAATCGTTGTATAGTCATCTAACCCATGAGATATAGTGTGAGCTTCCACACTTGATTATGGTGAGAACTACACTCTCCCGCTCGTCGATATCTAAACACACATTACGAAGGATTAGAACACTATAATTTAATATTAATCTATTCTAATATTGAGCGATCTAAATCTTACCTCGGAATCTTGAATAACCACTATTTGTGATTTCTCTTGATCAAAGGTTCCAGTACCACGAGTAAACAATGGTTCTGGAGTACGCGTCGACTTTGAATAATTGATTTTCGCGGATGAAGGTCCACAACCCGGTGGAAAATCTCGATTCTCTAAAAGCAGATCCTTTTCTTAAACTTAGGGGGATTAATAGAACCACCCCTGTTCGAGTACTATTCACTACCCTTTTCGTCCCTATTTTGATTGTCTTCGAAGACAAAGAAACATTAGTCCTAACAATATTTCGACAAATCTTAAGACTAAAAACTTAAAGAGTGAAATCGGCTTACCTTAATATTCTGAAAAATCTCAAGAGAATCCTTTGTATGTTATTATCAAATCTTAAATGATCTTTAAGATTTCTCCAAGAAAATGAAGATTCGACCCTTCCACTATTTCTCGATGATCCAAGATTTGAATAAAATAAAAAGAATGATTGAAGAATAGATGCTTATAGAGAATAGGAGATTCGGCTATACAAAAAAAAAATAAAGGAGAGAAAGAATTGATTCGGCTATGAGGTAGACTATCATTCAGCCAAGAAGAAAAGAAAGTGTTGAAAGTATGTCGAAAAGAAAAATCAAAATGTTGAAAGGAAGAAATGAGGATGAGAGAGAGTTATGATTAAATTTTTGAAAAAAAGGAAAACAAGAAATGAGAGTTTGAGTAATGGTGCATTCGGCCAAGAGAGAGAGGAGAAGAAAATGTTTTGTTTTTGATGTTTTAGGCACTAAATGGAAACACCAAATGAGCTACCAGAGTGATTAACAAATAAATGACCAAATGGTCAAAAGAATAACTAAAAGAAAACAAGGCAAAGATGGTTTTTTTTCTCCTATCACAAGCACATTCGGCCAAGAGGAAAGATGAGAGAAAAAGTTTTGATTTTGGGAGAGCAAAAGATCAAAATGAAAAATTCTCCCAAGCTACTAACTTTTCCAAGACTTACCACAAAATTTCGGCTCCCTCTTTAGTCCACAAAACAGTCCATGTTCATGGAAAATTAGCCATTCAAAGCTTTCCAAAACAGAGCCCTTGTTTTAAGCCTTATGTCCCCCTTACATGCCTTTTCCATATGATTCCCTTCCCTAAGTTATCACTTGCCTTTTTCCCATGATCTTCTTGCCATAAAAAAAAATAATCCAACTCATCAATCCTTATCCATGACCGACACTTGCTTAAGAAAAAGCAAAAAAATAAAACTTCAAGCTACATGCTACATGCTAGGAGATTCGAACCTCTCCCCTCAAACAAACATGCATGCGCCAACACCTCCTTGCTACTAGCTCACCTTATGCTAATTTTTAACACCTAATTTTACTTAAACCTCAAGGTCACTTGATCCACTTCAATTAAATACTCCTTACTAAAATTTATTCTACTTCCGAATAGTTCTCAAGTCTTCTCAAGACCATACTAAACATGAAAAATTTTATTTTACACAAATTAAGCACTAAAACATGCATCAATTCAATACTCAAATTTTAGGATGTTACAACTCTACCCTTCTTAAAGAAAATTTCGTCCTCGAAATTTACCTGGCTAAAAGAGATGAGGATATTGTTGTCGAATTGCATCCTCAGGCTCCCAAGTAGCTTCCTCCACTATGTGATTATGCCATAAAACCTTGACCAACGGTACAGTCTTCTTTCTTAACACTTTAACATCTCTCGTCCAAGATTCTCTTTGGTTCCTCTTGAAAGACAAATCGGCCTTAATTCCACTTCTTCTCTAGGTACTATATGCGATGGATTCCATCTATAACGTCTCAAACATAGAAACATGGAAAACACTATGAATCGACTCAATTAGGAGGTAAATCAAGTTGATAGGCCTTTGGTCCTACACGCTTCAACACACAGTGCGGTCCAATGAACCTAGGGCTCAACTTGCCTTTCCTTCCAAATCTGAAAATCTTTTTCCACTGTGAAACTTTCAAAAAGACTTGATCTCCCACCGCAAACTCAATATCTTTATGCTTCAGATCCGCGTACGACTTTTGTCTATCCGAGGCTTCCTTTAACCGCACTCGAATAACTTTTACTTTTTCTTCCGTCTCTGATATCAATTCAGGACCCAAAAGTTGTCGTTCCCCTAATTCAGTGCAACAAGTAGGTGTACGACACCTATGACCATACAATGCCACGTAGGGTGCCATCTGAATGCTAGACTGATAGCTGTTGTTATACGCAAACTCTGACAATGGTAGAAAATCCTCCCAACTACCTCTAAAGTCGATCACACAACCTCTTAACATGTCTTCCAAAATCTGGATTACTCTTTTCGACTGACCATCTGACTGAGGGTGAAAAGCCGTACTGAAGTTTAACTTTGTACCCAAGGCCTCATGTAAAGCTTTCCAAAACCGTGATGTAAACCGAGGATCCCTGTCTGATATGATAGACACTGGTACCCCATGCAACCCCACGATTTTAGATACATACAATTTAGCCAACTTCTACAACGAGTAATCCGTATGAACTGGTAGGAAGTGAGCAGTCTTCGTTAATCGATCTACTACCACCCAGACAGAATCTTTCTTAGTAGGTGTTAAGGGTAGCCCAGTAACAAAATCCATCGTTATCCGCTCCCATTTCCATAATGGAATCTTTACTGGTTGCAACAATCCCGACGGTAATTGATGTTTCGCCTTTACTTGTTGACAAGTCAAACACTTTCCCACAAAATCAGTAACTTCCCGTTTTAACTTTGGCCACCAATACTGTTCACAGAGATCCCGATACATCTTATTTCCTATGGGGTGCATAGCATAAGGGCTACTATATGCCTCTAGAAGAATCGTTTTCCTCAAATCCAATTCCTCGAGCATACAAACCCTTCCACGAAAACACAGTACACCATCTTTGTTCAAACCAAAATCTCCTATTACACCACTTTCAGCTTGTTGTATTAAAGGACCTAACTTTTCATCAGATAATTGCTTTTCCTTGATTTGTTCCAACCACAGAGGCTTCACCTGCAGTTCCGCTAACAAACTGCCATCTTCATACAAACTAAGATGAGCAAATATTGCTCTCAACTCAGATACAACCTTTCGACTCAAAGCGTCTGCCACAACGTTAGCCTTTCCAGGATGATACTCGATTGAGAAATCATAATCCTTTAACAATTCCACCCATCTCCGTTGTCTTAAATTCAAATCCTTTTGGGTAAGGAGATACTTAAGACTTTTATGGTCCGTATAAATGGTTGACTTCTCACCGTAAAGATAATGTCTCCAAATCTTTAATGCAAACACTACCGCAGCCAATTCCAAATCATGAGTAGGATAATTGACTTCATGCGGCCTCAACTGTCGAGAATCAGTACTGGCGCTTTTGTTAGAATCTTCTTCAGTTTCTCGAAACTTTCTTATTGTTTATCGATCCAGACATACGGTATTTACTTTCACAACAACTTAGTTAGGGGTGCAGCAATCAACGAAAACCCCTCAACAAAACGTCTATAATAACCAGGCAAACCCAAGAAACTTGGATCTCGACTCATCGACTTTGGCGGTTTCTAATCCAACCTGACCTCTACCTTTCAAGATCAACTCTTATTCCTTCAGCTGACACTACATGACCCAAAAAAGTCACTTCCTTCAACCAAAATTCACACTTACTGAATTTGGCATAAGGTTGTTTATCTCACAAAATTTACAGCACAGTGCGCAAATGAGAATCATGCTCTTCTTCATTCCTCGAATATACCAAAATGTCTGCACTATAGTACGAGCATAATGACTCAAACAAAGAAATTCTGCCTCGTAGGCTGTCACAATCTTACTTCCTTGAACCAAATTCAAGAATTCTTTCCTTCGGGCATCTACATAACTGGTTCCGACGTACTTCCCTTGGAACGCAGCTTTTAAGAAATCCCAATTAACCAATGCAGCCTCGGTGCCTTCTCGAACAGTAAGCCACCATTGATATGCCTCGTCTCTTAGCAAAGACACGGCTGCTCTCAGTTTCTGCTCGACAGTGCATTCCAAATCATCCATAATTCGTTCTACAGCCTCAAGCCAATATTCTGCCGCATTCGGGGCTACACCAAAGACACCTCTAAAAACTTCTGCACCACTAGACTTGAGTCGTTTCGATATTGATCCGCGAGTTACTGGCCCAGTTTTGGCTCCACCTACTCTTTCTAAGACTCGCAACATTACTTGAGTCAAAGCATTACCCTCATTCGCATGGTCATGAGATCCAGTTTCACTCTCGAATGACGCAGGTACATCTATTTTCGGTATATGACCCGGCGCTTCAGATGCAGCACCTTGTCTTCAACCACGGCCATGTCTACCGCGTCCACGACCACGTCCTCTATTGCTCATATTGACTAATTCGCCTTAGTCTGATTACAAGTTTTATGAATCAGAATATTATTTCAGTGTTTATTAACGATATTTTATGAGATATAAGAGATAGAGTTGTTTCCGCAATCACATCCTATAGTCTCGATCTCTATCAATTTCAACACCTAAAACTAGAAGTTCTAGAATGTTCCTTAGGTCTCATCACAATCATAAACATTTAATAGACAAATACTTACTGAACATACTTACTTGACTTGGTGTCGGAAGCTCGTGGTGCCATACTACCTTTTAAACATAAAGTCTAGAAATTTTAGTGGTTTTTAACCAAAAATCATCGTTGAACCCAAACCACAGCTGAGTTTTAAAACTGGGCTCTGATACCATAAAATGAAACACCCCAAACCCGGCATATGCATTAAGCCCGGATTTCGGCATGCCACACAAGTTTAACGAACATTAAAAACATTTAACAATGTAGAAATCAAATTTCAAAACGATTAAGAACATTACTTTATCAAAAAATCGAGATTTATTTGAAATTCTTGTTTAAAAACACAAGAGTTTGTCGTTTTATATATAACAAGTAGTAATTGATAAAAACTTTTGATTTATTTAATTGGAATATTTCATCAAAAAGTTTTAAAAGAATTTCCTAAGTTTCTAGTTAAGAGAAACTTTTGTTTTATAAGAAAGTTATAGAAAATCATTTATGAAAAACTAAATCAATCCAACTTAATAAAACTAAAACATAAATAATCCACCCATATAATAAAATCCATATTTAAAAAGGCCTTATTACATCGCCAATAAAAAAATAGTACTTAAAAATTAAAAAAGAAGTCTCAAAGTTTTATGAACCACCATTTGTAGTATAGCCACCCCACGAAGTCATCTCCGAACCAAGTCTCCATTAATTGTTATTACCTGAGAGGGATAAAAAAATGGAGTGAGTTACTTAGAACTTAGTGTGCAACTCACTTACCATAGTCCACTGGGCCAAGACCATTTATACATTTATTTGGGCCTAAGCCCATTTCAAAATATAATAATTTAGTATTTAAAAAATAATAATACAAATGATATGCAATTCCCAAAACCAAACCTAGATTTCCATCCGCTACACACCCCGCATCCAACCAACACACTGTGGGAGCTTTAGTCACCCACCCGCCAACACATCAAGTAGGCTTTAAGCCCAATATCATATTTGTGGCAACGACCATTTAAATAATTGTGGCAAAACCATCGATCTAGATTTCGAACAACGCCATTGTTACAGAGTCACCTATCTAGATTTCTGGCATTAAGCCTTTCTTCTCTTCATCATTGATCCCAACCCATGCAATCATGTTTATGCATTTCAAAATATTTATAAGGAAAACCATATTATAATTTATGAATTTTTGGCCCATTAAAACACATATCGCATATAGCCCATTTATCAATTATCACAACTGGTCCAATTATCAAATTTCATTTATGGCCCAAATTTATCAAATATCAAATATGTGGCCCAAATTTACCAAATACCACATATGGCCTATAATTGCCAAATATCACATATAAGGCCCAAATTTACCAAATCTCACATATGGCCCATAATCGCCAAATATCACATATAAGGCCAAAATTTACCACATCTCACATATGGCCCAAATTTAACAAATTGCACATCTATGGCCCAAATTTGCCAAATATCACATATATGGCCCAAATTTACCAAATTTCACATATATGGCCCATATTTATCAAATATCACATATATGGCCCAAATTTATCAAATATTATTATTTTAGCCATTAAGGGCGATTTCAAAATTTTCATGATCCTAATACTGAATTTACGATCTTAACACTAAAGTGTCAATAATACCATATTCTCCGATTTGTCCAACTTTGTGATTTTTAATCCAACTTTAATCATTGTATAGTCATCTAACCCATGAGATACAGTGTGAGATTACACACCTAATTATGGTGAGAACTACACTCTCCCGCTCGTCGATATCTAAACACACATTACGAAGGATTGGAGCTCTATGATTTAATATTAATCTATTCTAATATTGAGCGATCTAAATCTTACCCTTGGAATCTCGAATAACCACTATTTGCGATTTCTCTTCGATCAAAGGTTCAGTACCACGAGTAAACAATGGTTCGGGAGTACGTACGACTTTAAATAATTGATTTTCGCCGGATGAAGGTCCACAACCCAGTGGAAAATCTCGGATTCCCGGAACAGTCCTTCTCTTAAACTTAGGGGAATTAATAGAACCACCCCTCTTTCGAGTACTATTCACTACCCTTTTCGTCCCTATTGTGATTGTCTTCGAAGACAATGAAACATTAGTCCTAACAATATTTCGATAAATCTTAAGACTAAAAACTTAAAGAGTGAAATCGGCTTACCTTAATATTCTGAAAAATCTCAAGAGAATCCTTTGTATGTTATTATCAAATCTTAAATGATCTTTAAGATTTCTCCAAGAAAATGAAGATTCGACCCTTCCACTATTTCTCGATGATCCAAGATTTGAATAAAAGAAAAAGAATGATTGAAGAATAGATGCTTATAGAGGAAAGGAGATTGGGCTATGCAAAAAAAAAAAAATAAAGGAGAGAAAGAATTGATTCGGCTATGGAGGTAGTCTATCATTCGGCCAAGAAGAAAAAAAAGTGTTGAAAGTATGTTGAAAAGAAAAATCAAAATGTTGAGAGGAAGAAATGAGGATGACAGAGAGTTATGATTAAATTTTCGAAATTGAGGAAAATAAGAAATGAGAGTTTGAGCGATGGTGCATTCGGCCAAGAGAGAGATGAGAAGAAAATGTTTTATTTTTGATGTTTTAGGCACTAAATGGAAACACCAAATGAGCTACTAGAGTGATTAATAAATAAATGACCAAATGGTCAAAAGAATAACTAAAAGAAATCAAGGCAAAGATGGTTTTTTTTTTCTCCTATCACAAGTATATTCGGCCAAGAGGAAAGATGAGAGAAAAAGTTTTGATTTTGGGAGAGCAAAAGATCAAAATGAAAAATTCTCCCAAGCTACTAACTTTTCCAAGACTTACCACAAAATTCCGGCTCCCTCTTTAGTCCACAAAATAGTCCATGTTCATGGACAATTAGCCATTCAAAGCTTTCCAAAACAGAGCCCTTGTTTTAAGCCTTATGTCCCCTTACATGCCTTTTCCATATGATTCCCTTCCTACGTTATCACTTGCCTTTTCCCATGATCTTCTTGCCATAAAAAAAATAATCCAACTCATCAATCCTTATCCATGATCGACACTTGCTTAAGGAAAAGCAAAAAAATAAAACTTCAAGTTGCATGCTAGGAGATTCGAACCTCTCCCCTCAAACAAACATGCATGCGCCAACACCTCCTTGCTACTAGCTCATCTTATGCTAATTTTTAACACCTAATTTTACTTAAACCTCAAGGTCACTTGATCCACTTCAATTAAATACTCCTTAATAAAATTTATTCTACTTCTGAATAGTTCTCAAGTCTTCTCAAGACTATACTAAACATGAAAAATTTTATTTTACACAAATTAAGCACTAAAACATGCATCAATTCAATACTCAAATTTTAGGATGTTACAACTATGCTTACTCTTTCTATTCCGTACCATATTTCCAACACATCATGAGTCACATACTCATAATAATCGACATGCACCCCTGCACTCAATACTACTTTTACTCAAAAGTACAACACATCATTTTATCACATTGATACACCCACACAGCTAAATTACTCAGTAGTTTCGCACTGAGTCCACCACAATCAGATAACAAGGTATTATCGCACATAGCCTACCAAGAGGTACTCATAGTGGTTTCGCACATAGCCCATTAAATAATATACTTGACTATGGTATCGCACACAACCCACCGTTGTTAAGTATTAAGGTGGTATCGCACTTAGCCCACCATCAAATATTATCACTACACATCCACATATCTACTTAGTCATTCATTCATTCATGATATCTACCACATTCATTCCGCTTGAACCACATAGGTTCTCAATCATTGTCAATCATTCTCATTCATTCTCATTCATTCCCATTCATGCTACACACTAGCTAGCATTAAGATTGTGTAAGTATAAATGCATTTATTACGCATAAACTTACCTCGGCACTCAAAAGTATAGAGACGTGCAATTTAGTCCACACACATTCAATACACACATTGACTAAATTGACCATTATCTCATACTTTAGCAAAATTACCATTTTTCCACTAGACTTTCTCATATTTACACTTTTTCCCCAAGGCTCGTAAAGTGATTTTCATTCAATTTTCTAGCCTTTCATGCCTATCCGAATCATTTACTCAACTAAAGCAATCATCAATTCTCACCAAATCACACATGTATGACCAAACTCAAGACTTTCACAAACAAGTCCCTATATACATTTTTCATGGAAATCACTTAGCAAAAGATGTTTCTACTACATCAAGCTGTCATATTCTTCCATAAAACATCAAAATACATGCATGTCATACATGGGTACATTTTTGGACATCTGTCTTAGCTCAACATATAGCTAAAAATAGCTTTCTCATGTTACTAGGACTTCAAAAATACGAAAAATATCAAAAACGGGGCATCGATGCACTTACTAGCAAGCTTGAAAAGTTGAAGAGCCCTAACAATGGCTTCCTTCAAATTTCAGCAGCTTAGAGAAGAAGATGAATGAATTTTTTCATCTTTTCCCCTTTTTAATCATTTAACTGATAAATGACCGAAATGCCCTTTTTGTCAAACCTTCAAATTTTAACATATTCATGCCCAATTTTGTCCAAAAATTAGAATTTAGAAAAATTGCTATTTAAGGACCTCTATTTGATAATCCAAAGCTATTTCATACAAATAGCTTCTAGAATCTCATATTTTGCAACTTTTGAAATTTAGCCCTTTTGGACAATTCAACCACAATTTAACAAAATTTCTTCATGAAACTTTCACACTAACATGCAAACATGACATAAACCTCAAAACTCATACATATGCCTCAAATTTGTGGTCTCGCACCACTATTCTGACTAGGCCTTAAATCGGGATGTTACATATATAGCTAAATATTGCATGTATAGGCTAGTTACCTTGAGTTATATTTGAAATATGTGTAGGTAAGTTTATTTATGAATAGCTAGCACATTATTGATGATAAGTTTGTGATGGATTTGTCTTGAACTGCTTGTGGTTATGTTGAGTTAAATTGCTATTAATTTTGGTATGGTTGTTAGGCTCATAATTGAGTAGATATGGGTACAATTGGATGTGTTTTGGTTGCCAAAGGTGTATGGAATGATGCTTAAATGTGCATGGAAGATTGACCCAAGTGTGGATGGCATTTTGGCCTTGCAAATAGCCTATATTTACCCACACGGTTGAGCACGCGGGCGTGTGGCTCGATCGTGTCTCTTGTGGTTGTAATTCAAAACAAGTTAGGCTCGACCACGGATGAGACACGTGGGCGTGTCTCTGGCCGTGGAGACAAGTTAGTTTGTATGCCCTTTTTTGACACGGCTTAGACACACGGGTGTGTGACCTCTGTAACTTAGAAAAATTTTAAATTTTTGAGAACTTCCGTATATGTTCGGTCCAGTCTCGGACCTATTCTAAAGCATGTTTAAGGTCTCTTTGACCTATTCTAGGGGCACTTTGATGTGATTTGTCAGATTAAATTATGAACTGTCTATAAAAATTTTTGATTATTCGGTAATGCCTTTTAACCCTAAATCGGTGACGGTTATAGGTTAACGGTGTTACATTTGATTGTTATCAGAGCTATGGTTTAGTCGATTCTCAGACTAACGTAGCGTGTAAGAGTCTAGCTATAATATAACACCCCTAACCCATAACTATTGCCAATCTAAGGTTAAGAAGCATTATCGGACACTTCGAAACATTTACGATCATTTCTCAAACATATATTCATTATCATCGTATCATAGTAAATTATATGCATAGAGTCCCTTTAAAAGGTCTACGAGACCTGAAACATGTATTGGGAAGGGGTCGGGACTAAACCGAGCTCATACAAATTTTTTTCAAAAACTTAACATTTTTCAAAGTTACAGAGGCCACACGCCCGTGTGGGTAGGCCGTGTGAGGACACACCCGTGTATCCAAGCCGTGGCAAAACAGGGCATACATACTGACTTGTCCACACGGCCGATGACACGCCCGTGAGCTTGATTCGTGGGCAACACTGACTTAATTCACACGGCCTGTCACATGCCCGTGTGTCTGGCTCATGTGCGAGTCTGACTTGTTTCGAAATGCAACCTTATGAGACACGGTCGAGCCACACGTCCATGTGCTCAATCGTGTGGGCAAATATAGGTCATTTATAAGGCCAAATTGCCACCCAAATTTTAGGTCACACCTACTAGCATCAAGCCATACCAATTTCATATCTCAAATGCATCCAAAACATACATTTTAACCATCATTCTCATCAACCAATTCAAGCATGAAACATACCACTTACATATCTCCAAAACATACCAAAATGATCTTTCACACAACATCACATATTCACCTTATAACTATCATTTTCACATATCCAAAACATATACTAAGATCATTCATCTAACAAGCAAAATCACATGGCAAGAACTATACATCTCAAAAACATCCTTTAGTTACTAGCCTATACATGCCATATACCAAATAAACAACTTTCAATAGTACCAAAATAGATGGCTGATAGTGTGATTGAGCCGCTGACTATCCCTGGATCCGAGTAAGCTTTAATGACACTGTAAAATAGAGATAAACTTTACACAGTAAGCTAAAAAGCTTAGTAAGTTTGTAATATAACACATTTAACTCAACAATTCAAATTCAATATACAATACTAACTATCACATGGTATAATAAACAATAATGCACAATCTCATCGATAGTTAATACTCACATGATCATCCATTTATCTTATATACCATATCATCACCCATATAGGTTTCGTACATACTTTTACCACCACTTAATTATCAACCACTTTCTCTACTCAATGCTTGATACCACAATTTGTTCGAGTTTCTTTAACCATTCGATTCACTCGCACACTAGGTGCCAATTTCTTAGCCGAGGCTTTAATATCATCGCACACTTAGTGTTAATTTCTTAGCTGAAGCTTTAATATCATCGCACACTTAGTGCCAATTTCTTAGCCGAAGCTTTAATATCATCGCACACTTAGTGCCTTTACATGAAACTGAATTTGACTCGGTATCGCACACACAGTGCCAATCAATATAATCGATGCTTTCTTTATTTCACAAACATAGTGTCGTTCACCACTGTATCGATCCTATTTACGCACACTTAGTGCCACATCTCTTCAAACCCATCATTCACATTACTAACTCATCAACCACATTTCCATTCATTACATAATATGTGAACATAAATTTAACAATCCATATTATACACGAACTTACCTCAGATGTAGAAACACGATTCAAATCGATCATCGAGCACTTTATTCTTGCCTCGATCTAAGTCTGAATTTCTCCTTTCTTGATCTATACATATTCAAATTTAGCTCATTCATTCACCAAATCATTCAATTCAATCCACAACACATAGTTAAAGAAATTTTACATTTTAGCCCTTAAATTTGCACATTTTGACATTTTAGTCCCTATTTCATAAAATCACAAAATACTCAAATTTTCATTAAACACATGCCTAGCCGAATTTTCTCCTAGCTCATTCAAGCCCACATATTTCATTTATTTCACATTTTAGTCCTTCAATATCTCATTTTCACAATTTAGCCCAAAATAGTCAAATTCATCAAAAATTCAAAGATAAAATTTGTTAATCTATCACATATCTTTCATATTTCATCATCAACTATCATAAAGCTCAAACATTCATCAATGGAACATCTCAAAATCATCATCAAATTCTAAAATTAAAGCAAGGTCTTGATAGTATGCTAAGTGATCATGTGTCAGAGTCTTAAAAATTTATAATATGAATGATCTAGCTAAAAAACTATGACAATGACTTGAGGCAAGCGCACCTATCGCACAGTAGTATAGTTTAGTGGCAAGACCAGATTGTCGAACCCAAAGGAACCAAAAGTA
Source organism: Gossypium rotundifolium (assembly GCA_025506655.1). NCBI lineage: Eukaryota > Viridiplantae > Streptophyta > Magnoliopsida > Malvales > Malvaceae > Gossypium > Gossypium rotundifolium. Next base: position 44,595,055 of record CP106724.1, on the reverse strand, counting down.
CTAATACTAACTTTCTTTTTATTATTTAACCTAAGAATTAAGGGAATTGTTATCTAATCTAAAATTAACTAACAACTAATCTAAAGATGCTAAGACAAAGAGAATGAATTGGGGAAATACTTGTGGGGAAAACCAATTGATTAAGACAATACACGAGGAAGAATCCACCTAGACTTCACTTGTTATTTAACTCTGAACCAGATGATTTATTCACTTGACTTGATCCGTAGGATTCCCTAATTTATATTAATACCTCTCTCGAGGCTACTAACGTCTAACCCTAGGTTGATTAATTGAAATCCCTTTCTAATTAAAACCCCTAGAATTGCATTAACTCGATCTATGAACTCCCATATTATGTTTGACCCTAATCCGGTAGATTTTTGTCATCCTATCTCTAGGGTTGCGATCAACTCCGCTTAACTATACTAGATCTACTCTTAGACAGGGTCTATTCCTCCTCTACCTAAGGGCATAAACGTTTGCATTCAATATCCTGAAATATCAAAACAAGAGTTAAGAACACATAGTTAAGAACAAATCAAGTATTTATCATACAGCTCAAAAAACAATAACAAGATCCGTCTTCGGCTTCATCCCCCTCATGTAACACCCCAAATCCGGCCCATACGTCATGCCGGATCTGGTATGCAACGAGTTGAACGTTGCAAACTTTGCCTTGAAGGGTTTTGAAAATCTCAGTTTATTATAATCGATTAATCATTAATTGCGTAATTCTTGAATAAAACTTTAAGATTTGCGTGAATGTGTTTGAAAATCCCATTTTCCTCTCGCTTTATAATTGAAGTTTTAAAAACATAAGTTTATAAAAATGTGACATGATAATAATAAAGAAAAATAACCTAAGTTATGGAGGCCTTATTACAAAAAAAAATATCCCAAAATTAAAACTTAAAAGATAACCGAAAATAGTTTATAGAAACAATAGTCTTGATGGCCCCTCGAGTCCGACTCAGCTCCCATGTCCACGATCTACTGCACATCTGGAAAGGTGGTAAAAATAAAAGGGTAAGTCACCAAGACTCAGTGTGCAAATCCCAAAAACACATAAAAGCCTTGGGCCCACAAACACATTATGGGCCTTGGGCCATAATAATGGCAATAGAATATATTTTCATGCAACATAGCCCATCCTAAACCTAAGAGTCCATCCTCTACACACCCCCGTACCAACCATCACACCATGGGGATTTCTACAATTAACCCTCCATCCGCTACACACCATATCGACAGCTGTACTGCCTGTCATAAAGACCGATCGCTATGTGACCTATGTGGCAACGCCACCGATCGCTATGTGACCTTAATAATATATCGACAGCTGTACTGCCTTTCATAAAGACCGATCACCATGTGGCCTATGTGGCAAATCCACCGATCGCCTCGCGACCTGCTCCCCTTCATCATATCAATCCCATCCCATGCATACATACATGCAAGAATCAGAATATTAAACTATCTAAACAGATCGCATACTTCGACACACATAGAAAAGTTTCTATGATTACGTACCTGGCATCCGTTGCCTACCCTTTTTGGGTATTACGACTATTCATACAGCCTCTTTATCCGGCTTTTAGCCCATAACATACATATAATACAGATTAACCAGTGTGATAGAGATCCACATTCCTAATTACTGACAAGATGATACTGTCTAAGTCGACACTATCAGTAGCCGCTACGACTGCTAGCAGTCTAAGGTTTTGTTCTGAAGCCGGTCCACAACTCGGTGGCCAATCCCAAACTGCTGACACTGCTTGCTTCTTAAACTTAGGGATTGGTTTAACAGATCCAATCCCCTCCTTCGCCTGATCGATATTTGATTCCATCAAAAGACCTTATTAGTTGCTACCATCATAACATATGGTTAATATCACAATTACGATAGCGAATCTAACGAAAATCTAAAGAGAACCCCTTACCTTGAAATCTCGAAAAGAGAGATATATGAGATTCAGAAACTAACGATTCTAGCTTTTAGATCTACGCAATCTTCTTCACTTCTCGAATGTCGCCCAACACGTAAAAAGATAGAAAGTATTAGTCTAATTGACAGCCTTAACAAACCAAGTGGCCATTCGGCCTTGGCCCTTAAAAATCGAAAGAGATCTTAAGGATTAACAAGAGTCGACACTTACCTCAATATGGGGGTTTCGGCTAACTCTTGAGAGAAGATTCTAGCTTTTTGTGAAAATCAAAAAGAGAAGATGATTCAAAGAAATCTATGGAGATTTCAGCTGTTAAAGAAGAAATTGGCAAGAAGATTTTGGCTTTTTCTGAAGAAGTCGGCAGGAAGAAAAAGAAAGGAAAAGAGTGGACACTAGGGTATTCGGCTATAGCAGAAAAGAGAAAGAAGAGAAAGATGAAACTTTAGGAGTTTTTAGCTTTTTGAGAAAGGAAACAACCAAGAGAAGAGAATGAGAATAAATGTCGAAATTAAGAAGTACCCTATTTCTTTAATCAAATTTTCGGCACACACACTAACCAAAAGCCAGAATTGCCCTCTTTTGAAAACTAAAACTAATTAATTAACAAGGGAAATTTTGGTACCCCCCTTTTAGCCTCATCAAAACCTATTTCCTCCTTCCCCTAGAGTTGGAAATTCGGCCACTACTGTGACCAGCAGATTAGATCCTAAATTTCCTCCCTTTATCTGCCATATTATCTTTATTATCCACTCAAATAAATCCTCCTATATTTAAGCCTTGTTGCCATCCAGCTCTACCTAATTAATTTCCGAACTTTAGCTAACTTTAATTAAAATAATTAGGCTTCATGTAACTTGAATGTGGGTCTCCTCAGTTGATGCCACCTCCTTGCTCTCTAAGTGGCGCCACTTTGCCACTGGGCCACAAGCCCACTTTGTATTTAAAACACAGATAACATCTTTTAAGCCCTACCTTATCAGGCTTTCCACTAGAGTGTCTAATCAGAGAATTCAATTAAGGCCTCGGCCTAATTCCTGAGCCCATTCTGGACCCCTAACACTCTCATTAAACATAACCACACATTAAACGCATTGGCCCATTAATTCAGGATGTTACAGTTCTACCCCCTTAAAGAAATTTTGGCCTCGAGATTACCTGATCAGATTAGATGCGGGTACTGCTGCCTCATCGCCTCCTCTGGTTCCCAAGTAGCCTCCTTAGAACTGTGATTCCGCCATAGAACCTTAACCAACGGAACTGTCTTCCTTCGCAACACTTTGACATCATGATCCAAGATTTCTACTGGCTCTTCTTCAAAGGATAGGTTAAGTCTTACCTCGATTTCCTCTACAGGCACTACATGAGACGGATATGAACGATATCATCTCAGCATAGAGACATGAAATACATTGTGGATCTGGCTTAACTCTGAAGGTAGCTCTAGCTGATAGGCTACCGGCCCTACCTACTTCAACACCCGATAAGGTCCAATAAGTCTGGGACTTAATTTACCCTTCCGTCCAAACCTCAGCACTTTCTTCCACGGCGACACCTTCAAGAACACCTTATCACCCACTGCAAACTCTATGTCCTTACGCTTCAAATCAGCATAGGACTTTTGTCTGTCCAAGGCTTCCTTTAGTCGAGCCCAAATTAACTCAACCTTCTTCACTATCTCGGTAACCAATTCTGGCCCCAAAATCTAGCGGTCCCCCAACTCCGTCCAACAGGTAGGAGTACAACACTTCTGCCCGTACAATGCTTCATAGGGTGCCATCTAAATACTAGACTGGTAGCTATTGTTGTAAGTAAATTTCGTTAATGGTAAAAACTCCTCCCAACTACCTCTGAAATCAATGACACAACCCCTTAACATGTCCTCCAAGATCTGAATTACCCGCTCAGACTGTTCATCGGTCTGAGGATGAAATGTTGTACTGAAATCCAACTTCGTACCCAACGCTTGGTGCAACGCCTTCCAAAATTACGACGTGAACCTTGGGTCCCTGTTCGTTATGATCGATACTGGTACTCCATGCAACCTCACCACCTCCGCTATGTATAGCTTAGCCTATTTCTGTAAAGAGTAATCGACCCGTACTGGTATGAAATGAGCAGATTTCGTCAAGCGATCAACAATTACCCAGACTAAATCTTTCTTAGTAGGCATGAGGGGTAGCCCACTAACAAAGTCCATTGTGATCCTTTCCCTCTTCCATCGTGGAATCTTCACTGGCTACAACAACCTTAATGGTAACTGATGCTTCGCCTTTCCCTGCTGATAGGTCAAACACTTACTCACCAATTCAGTTACCTCACGCTTCAAGCCCGGCCACCAGAACTGATCCCGCAAATCCCGATACATCTTACTCTCTTCGGGGTGCATAGCGTATAAACTTCCATACGCTTCTTGCAAAATCTTATGCCTCAATTCTGGATCTTTTGGCATGCAAAGTCTCCCTTGAAAACATAACAGTCCTTCCTCATTCATACTGAAGTCCGTCGATCCATCATTTGATCCTCCATGAAACTTCTCCTTTAGCAACTCATCGATCTACTGCTTCTCCTTAACCTGACTGACCCAAGAGGGTTTCACTTGAAGTTCAGCCAATAAGCTCCCATCATCGTACAAACTAAGGTGAGTAAACATTACCCTCAAGTTAGAGATTACTTTACGACTTAAGGCATCCGCCACCACATTAGCTTTACCCGGATGGTACTCGATCGAGCAATCATAATCCTTTAACAACTCGATCCACCTCCTCTACCTTAAATTCAACTCCTTCTGGGTCAAAAGGTATTTTAGGCTTTTATGATCTGTATAAATAACAGATTTCTCCCCGTACAGATAATGTCTCCAAATCTTTAAAGCAAAAACCACCGCCGCCAACTCCAAATCATAGGTGGGATAACTTACTTCGTGCGGTCTTAACTGCCGAGATGCATACGCAACAACCTTTCCATCTTGCATCAACACGCATCCTAGTCCCATGTGTGACGTATCACAATAAATCACGAATTCCTTCCCAGCCTCTGGTTGAATCAATACTGGAGCCTCCGTCAAAATCCTTTTCAACTTCTCGAAACTCTCTTGTTGCTTACTAGACCAAATAAACGGAACTCCTTTCCGTAATAACTTAGTCAATGGTGCCGCAATTGAAGAGAATCCTTCAACAAACCTTCTGTAATATTTGGCTAGACTAAGAAAACTCTGAACTTCTACCACAGACCTAGGAGGCTTTCAATCCAACACCGCTTCAATTTTTCAAGGGTCAACCCTAATCCCCTCTACCAACACAATGTGGCCTAAAAATATAACTTCACTTAGCCAAAACTCGCACTTACTGAATTTGGCATACAACTGCTTCTCCCTTAGAATCTGCAAAACCACTCGCAGATGTGAATCATGCTCCTCTTTCGATCTTGAGTAAACCAGGATATCATCTATAAATACCACGACAAACCGATCCAAGTAGGGTTGAAACACTCGGTTCATCATATCCATAAATGCTGCTGGCTCGTTGGTCAATCCAAATGGCATCACCATGAGTTCGTAGTGACCGTAGCGAGTCCTAAATGCCGTCTTATGAATATATGCCTCCTTGACCTTAAGCTGATGGTATCCTAACCTCAGATCTATCTTTGAGAACACTGACGCCCCTTTCAGTTGATCGAACAAGTCATCAATCCTTGGCAACGAATACTTGTTCTTGATAGTCAACTTGTTCAGCTGACGGTAGTCAACGCACATACACATTGATCCATCTTTCTTCTTAATAAATAACACCGTCGCTCCCCAAGGCGACACACTTGGTCGAATAAATCCTTTATCTAGCAACTCTTGAATCTGCGCTTTCAATTCCACCAACACCTTCGGTGCCATTCTATATGGAGCAATAGATACTAGCGCTGTTCCCAGAAGAAGATCAACTCCAAACTCCACTTCACGATCCGGGGGTAATCCCGGAAGCTCTTCTGGAAAAACATCAGGAAACTCCTTCACCGTCCTAACATCCCCAACAGTTAGGTCCTTGGCTTCTAGAGCCTGAACAAACATTAATACTACCTCGCATCCTTTTCTCACCATGCTTTCTGCTCTTAGGGCAGTCACCACATTCGACAAACAGTTCCTCCTTTCTCCTATCACCAACACTTCACGACCCTCAGGGGTTCTTAACACCATACGCTTGGCTGCACAATCCAAATAAGCTTGGTACTTCACCAACCAGTCCATGCCTAATATTAAGTCGAACTCCCCGAACAGTAATTCCATCAGATCCGTCAGGAAAACTATTCCCTAAACCAGATTCAGGAACGCTCTACGCTGCGCATCCACATAACTCGTTCTAATGTACTCGCTCTGGAACACCGGTTTGAAGTAATCCCAAGTGATACGGTCAGCCATGGTACCATCCTTAACCGTAAGCCACCGTTGATACGCTTCGTCCCGGAGAAAGGACACTACTCTTTTTAGCATCTCTTCTCTCGTGAAATCCAGATCACCCATTATGCGCTCAATTGCCTCCAACCAATACTCAGTTGTACTAGGGGCTACATCGAAAATTCCCTTAAACACTTTTGCCCCATTGGCTCTAAGTCACTCCGACACAGATTTTCGGGCTCCTGTGCCCATGCCTGCCCCAGCTACCCTCTCTAAAACCCTTAACATCGCCTGAGATACCACATCATCTCCGGCCGTCTGATCTTGAAATTTTGCCTCCACAGCTAGTGGCACTGGTACCTCATTCCCTGACTCGTGACCAGACCCTACGGGTTCCGACACAGTAATCCTGCCTCTACCTCGGCCATGCACACCACGTCCTCTAGTGCTTATTCTACCGATTCACGTTTATTTGATTAGGAATTTTTATGAATTATTAGCTTCTTTCACTGATTAACCACGAACAAGATTATTGACAGTAGTTTCAAGAGTAGTTCTTTCGAATTCGAAACTATATCTACAGTTTTCAGTCTCAAGTCTGAATCTCCTAGTTCTAGAAACCACATATATTCAACTATCATACATCAACATACAAGCAGCATCCATGAACTCACATTTATCACCTAGGGGTATTTTTGTCATTTCACTACTGGAGGGTATTTTCGTAATTTTTATCCTACAGGGGTATTTTCGTAATCTTCCAAAATAGGGTATCTTGGTGATTTTACAAAATAGGGGTATTTTGGTAATTTTGCAACTCGGGGGTATTTCGATAATTTTTGCAAACTAAGGGTATCTCGTAATTTTGCAAACCAAGGGTATCTTGAGAAATTTTTCACAAATCAAGGTTATTTCAGAAATTTTACATAACCAGGAGTATTTTAGAAGTTTTTCAAAATAAGGTGGCTAGTCCCTTTCGGATTTTAGTTATAAATTTTGGCCCGTCAGCAAGTCCTCGTGGCAGAGGTGAACAGTCACTACACACCAGGTAGGATTTCGGTGAAGAGGAGGTGAGCCGCTAGGGCCGCTTAAATACCAAGCTCTCCCTAGATCCAATCCTAGACATGCGTATGCCAGTTACCACACCCTAACCCTGTGACTTGTTCACTGACATGTTTAATTAAAAAAATTAAGTCTTATGGAATTTGAAGAATTGCTTAACCTCAGCCTAGAGTCCATCAAGCTTTAATCATACTAGCCTACAACCCTATGGAGCCGATCAAGCCCAACATGCATATCACATAATGAGTTTAGGATACTTACCTGCATGGATCGGGTGTCGGTAGACTTGAAGGCCATATCTCAACCAAAATTTTCCCAAACTTATATCACTTTTACAAATCACTACTGGACCCATTTCATAGCCTGAGTTTTGAACTGGGCTCTAATACCAAGAATGTAACACCCTAAACCCAACCCATACGTCATGACCGGATCTGGAATGCTAGGGGTTGAACGTTGCAAACTTTGCCTTGAAGGGTTTTGAAAATCTCAGTTTATTATAATCGATTAATCATTAATTGTGTAATTCTTGAATGAAACTTTAAGATTTGTGTGAATGTGTTTGAAAAGCCCATTTTCCTCTTAAAAGATAACCAGAAATAGTTTATAGACATAATAGTCTTGATGGCCCCTCGAGTCTGACTCGACTCCCATGTCTACGATCTACTGCTCATCTGAAAAGGTGGGAAAAATAAAAGGGTGAGTCACCAAGACTCAGTGTGCAAATCCCGAAAACACATAAAAGCCTTGAAGCCCACAAACACATTATGGTCCTTGGGCCATAACAATGGCAACAGAATATATTTTCATGCAACATGGCCCATCCCAAACCTAAGAGTTCATCCTCTACACACCCCCATACCAACAATCACACTGTGGGGATTTCTACAATCAACCCTCCATCTACTACACACCATATCGACAGCTGTGCTGTCTGTCATAAAGATCGATCACTATGTGACCTATGTGGCAAAGCCACCGATCGCTATGCGACCTTAATAATATATGACAACTGCTCTGCCTGTCATAAAGACCGATCACTATGTGACCTATATGGCAAAGCCACCGATCGCCTCGCGACCTACTCCCATTCATCATATCAATCCCATTCCATGCATACATACATGCAAGAATCAGAACATTAAACTATCTAAACAGATCACATATTTTCACATACTTCGATACACATAAAGAAGTTTCTATGATTACGTACCCGGCATCCCTTGCCTACCCTTTTTGGGTATTACAACTATTCATACAGCCTCTTTATCTGGCTTTTAGCCCATAACATACATATAATACAGATTAACTAGTGTGATAGAGATCCACACACCTGATTACTGACAAGACGATATTGTCTAATTCGACACTATCAGTAGCCGCTATGACTGCTAACAGTCTAAAGTTTTATTCTAAAGCCGATCCATAACCCGATGGCCAATCCCAAACTGCTGACATTGCTCGCTTCTTAAACTTAGGGATTGGTTTAACAGATCCAATCCCCTCCTTCACCTGATCGATATTTCATTCCATCAAAAGACCTTATCAGTTGCTACCATCATAACATATGGTTAAAATCACAATTACGATAGCGAATCTAACAGAAATCTAAAGAGAACCCCTTACCTTAAAATCCCGAAAAGAGAGATATATGAGATTCAGAAACTAACAATTCTAGCTTTTAGATCTACGCGATTTTCTTCACTTCTCGAATGTCTCCCAACAAGAGTCGACACTTACCTCAATATGGGGGTTTCGGCTAACTCTTAGAGAAGATTCTGGCTTTTTGCGAAAATCAAAAGAGAAGATGATTCAAAGAAATATATGGAGATTTTGGCTTTCAAAGAAGAAATCGGCAAGAAGATTTTGGCTTTTTCTGAAGAAGTCGGCAGGAAGAAAAAGAAAAGAAAAGAATGGACACTAGGGTATTCGGCTATAGTAGAAAAGAAGAAGAAAAGGAAGATGGAACTTTAGGAGTTTTTGGCTTTTTGAGAAAAGAAACAACCAAGAGAATGAGAATGAGAATAAATGCTGAAACTAAGAAGCACCATATTTCTTTAATCAAATTTTTGGCACACACACTAACCAAAAGCCGAAATTGCCCTCTTTTGAAAACTAAAACTAATTAATTAACAAGGGAAATTTCGGTACCCCCCTTTTAGCCTCATTAAAACCGATTTCCTCTTTCCCCTAGAGTTGGAAACTCGACCACTACTGTGACTAGCAGATCAGATCCTAAATTTCCTCCCTTTATCTGACATATTATCTTTATTATCTACTCAAATAAATCCTCTTATATTTAAGCCTTGTTGCCGTCCAACTCTACCTAATTAATTGCCGCACTTTAGCTAACTTTAATTAAAAGAATTGGGCTTCATGTAACTTTAATGTGGGCCTCCTCAGTTGACGCCACCTCCTTGCTCTCTAAGTGGCGCCACTTTGCCACTGGGCCGCAAGCCTACTTTGTATTTAAAACACAGATAACATCTTTTAAGCCCTATCTTATCAGGCTTTCCACTAGAGTATCTAATCAAAGAATTTAATTAAGGCCTCGACTCATTTCCTAAACCCATTCTAGACCCCTAACACTCTCATTAAACATAACCACACCTTAAACACATTGGCCCATTAATTCAAGATGTTACACCTTAGGTATTTGAGGGGTTTAGTTCATAATCATACAAGAATACATCTCAGAAGAAAATATAAAACAAAATATAAAGAAAACCCTAAAACCCTCTAAAGGAATTGAAGGAGAGATCCTCAGTCTTGAGTATAATCCCGGCTTCTTGAGATGAATTAACTAGCTTTCTTCGAGTGAATCCCACCATTCGGCCCCTCTGGCTTGGCTCTTTGGCCTAGCTGAACGCCCCTCTTGAGGCTGGCCTCTAGGGTGTTTATATAGGCTTTTGGAATGGCTTTCTTTGCCTCTAAGTACCTTATTTTGAATAAAATTCAAACAGGGCACGTAAGGGACACGCCCATGGCACATGCCCGTGTAAGTCGAGGCCAGGCCGTGTTCAGGTCTGTTAATGAGGCACGGCCGTATGGTCTTGGGCCCAGGCCGTGCCAATTTCATACTTTGGCCCATTTTCTCTATTTTCAGCCCGTTTCTTATTCTTTTCATCCTCAGATGCTCTCTTGAGTATAAAACATGAAAACAAAGGATTAGGAGCACCTATTTTCATAATTAAAGGGATAAATCATCCAAAAGTATGCTAAATGGGGGATTAAAATATGTGTATATTATGGTTTATCAAATACCCCCACACTTAAGCTTTTGCTTGTCCTCAAGCAAAATTCCCAATTCACAATTAAAATGAACTTCCTCAATTCATAATATTTATCGATAATGTTTCATCATAATTCATAGATAATTTATACATGGATAATTTAACTCAAAGAGTCCTAAAAATTCAAACAATCAAAGTCATAGTTTTTGTACCATGAAAATATAGGTGTTTCCCCTTATCTAAATAATTACATTTAATTCAAAATTGACAAGAGTTGACATCCTGACTAAAGATTCACTCAAATCACTCAAAAGTGTTTAAGGGTCAAAATAAGGCACTCATCAGTCAAATATGAAAAGTTATTACCATATGCTTTCATGAAAACCAAATCTTCACCACTATAAAATGAGATGATACACAAATCAAAAGGTCTTTAAATTGTTGTAATGGGGCTTAGGTTAAAGGTGTGGATAAAGGCTGAATTGGAGGGTTAGAATCGAGATTGAATTGACAATTTACCTAACTAAAAAAATGAATTGATAATGAATAATTACATCAATTGAAAACTTGTAATACTAATAATACGATCTTTTTCTTCAAGATGTTGAATTTAAATGTATAAGCTCACTTAATCACGGAATTAATAATGAATATACTTTGATTTTTTTAAGAACAAATCAATAAATACATAATATAAGAAGAATTCAACTACTGAAATAAAATAATTAGGCAACTGATCAAATCAAGTCTCGATAGAAGGGTAGTCAAGAAAAATGGTGATAACAAATACAAGATGGGTTTTGGGTTAATATTAGTAGGTGAATCAATAAAAAGGGTTGTTAGGATCAAAGGGGTTCACTAGGGGTTAATTGTTTTAGTGGAGTAAGTGGGTTAAATCCTAGGTGCCTTTATCATCTAAGTATATCAAATCAAAGATGTGGTCTCGACATGTATAATCAAAGCAAGTTCTAGAATAACAAATTAATGTTGATACACTCATAATCAATAAAGTGAGCACGAAAAGAATGTATGCTCTAAAAGGTTCAAAATCTCACAAAAATTATGGGATTTTTTATGACAACCTTGTAAATTTCAAATTTCAGGGTAATAATTAGATTCAGGTAGACAACCTAACAAAATTTTAATTTTTTGAAAATAGACTCATCATGTTTGATTCTCTAGTATGTTAAAGTTTAAATTATCACTGTATAATTATCAATGACTTAATCCGAAACATATCAATAAAAATCATAAATCAACAGGAATTTTATTCTAATTAGTGATATGAGAAAATTACTTAAGACAAGATATCATTCAGGGATTTGAGAATAATGCAAAAAGTTAGGAACATTTCTAAATAAATTTTCACCCCCCACACTTAAGATGTACATTGCCCTCAATGTACAAAGATAAATAATAATATACTAAGAAAATCAAAAAGGAGGGAGAGAAGTGAAACTTCTTGAATTTTTGGATGGATTCCTTGAGGATGATCAATGATGAATATGATGACTAAGCATAAGTTAAATTTTTAGGGAGTATTATTTAATGGATGTTGTTAGAGATACTCAAGAGTTAGACAGCCAGTGATAGAAGAAATTAAACTATACTAATAAAAGTTTCAAATAAGAAAGGTAAAAATTTTAATTAAAAAAATGAAAATAAACTAAAAAAGAAAAATAAATGTTAAGATTGAAAAATAAAGTAAATAAAAGGACTCAAAGGTCCTCGTCATCGGTTGGGTCGCGAGGTGGGGGCGTCGATGAAAAATGCAAGTGCTGACATATCTGGTGAGGGTGGTTTCGATATGATCGAAGCACTGAAAACATTGCAGCTCGGATCATGATAAGCACTCGGATATGTCTGAAAAAAAAGCTGCCCCATGAACTGGGCGATGGCTCTATGGTGGTGCCTCGTGTGGTGGGGGAACATTATCAGTAATGTTCTCAGGATCCTCCTCATCGGTGGTGTGAGAAAGAAAGTACTGGGGAGGATGCGTCCCACGGTGACGCTCGATCATCCTCATGTGTAACATCATCTAGATGCCCTGTGGGGACACTTATCTTATCAGGGTAAGTGAGGAAGCTTGGGCGGCTGTGTTAAGGAGTCCAAAGTGTCGAGCGAGGTGCGTGATGTATGGACCCATAAAGATGACCCCTCTCCTATGTTGCTCTGTCTGATGTTGGATGGCACGAGCTATGAAGTAGGCGAGGTCAAACACATACCCTTTTGCCATGCACTATAGGAAGTAGGCATCGTGAGTGTTTACGACACCGGTGCTCTCTCTTCTCCCTATCAGTGTATGAGCTAAGATAGCATGTACGTACCTTAGTGGTGGGGTGAGAGCTATCGCTTTGGAGCGACTAGGGTCATATATGTTTAAGCTGAAGACTAGATCTTTCCAACAGGCGACCAGAGTGTTATGGATGTGGCAGTGAAGATCCTCGAACTCATCATCTTCCATGAATTCGTCAGTGTAGAGTCCCAAAGTAGCTCAAGGACAAGACCTCCGAGACGAAATTGGATAGTGCTAAAGTCGTCAAAGTTGGTCATCACCATCTGGAGGTTAAAAGTAGAATAGAGTTCCAGAGTGAGCTCCAGGTATGTGAGCTCGATGATGCCAAAAAATTGCCCCTACGGATCTGCGAATAATAGGGCTCGAACCTCGTCTGTTAGCTGGACTTGCTCCAGAGCGGTCCAATCGGTGCACCTTCCTATCCCGAGAGGTCTTGCGTGTAGTATTTGATAAATATCCTCTTGAGTTCCTAGAGGTAACCGTACGAATGGGTGTCGTATTTCGGTAGAGGCACTTGAGGATGATGAGTCGGGTCCCTTTTATTTTTTCGAAACAGGGACTGCAGTTTTCTTTTTGCGAGAGGACGACATTACGTTCCTATAAGAGAATTTGAAGAATATCATCCAAATTTTTGCCATGATAGAGTTGCCTCATAATATTAACATGGAAGCTTTTTCCTAAGTATTCTCCTAATACTAGAGGTGCAACATTCAGAACTCTCAAGTAAAAATGAATATCAACAATAATAATCTAAAACAAATACTAAATATTTAACGAAAGAAATAACTCAAAGTTCTAAAAGAGAATAAACATAGATTAAATAAAATTAGCAACAAAGTATAGAGGGGAGGAAGTAATGTGAACCGATGGAGGTAGGGAGATGGCGCACAGTCGTGGATGGATGCGCGGGCGTGGTAACGTTGCACGGGCATGGACTGCATGTGGATACGAAAGGAGGGTAGGGGGAAGGGAGAGAAGGGAGTGAGGGGAAGTGAAGGGAACTGTGGCCGAATTTGGGGGAAGGGAAAAGAGGAAAACGGCAAGCGTTTGGGAGGAAGGGTTTGGGAAAAAATTGAATAGTGAGGGGTTTATACAGAAATAATGGCACACAGACGTATCACACGTATGTGTGAATCATTTTTAGCCCGTGCATTTAAAATCTTCAGGGGTTTGGCGTGCCTGTATTTCATCCCACGCCCGTATTGCACAGACGTGCTTTAATTGGTTCACTTCTCCCACGCCCATTTCATTCTTCCCCATGCCCATGTTCACTCGACAGTTTTGGCCACGGTTTTGGTGCATGGGTGTGTCATATGCCTCTGTTCATTCGACAGTGTTGGCCATGGTTATGGGGAATGGGCGTATTGCAAGCCCTTTTTATTTACTCAGTTTCGACCATGGTCTAATCACACTGCCATGGTGTTTTGTTGTAGCTCATGTTTTGGGGGGTTTTTTCGTCCTTGGTCTACACGACCTCCACCACGCCGATGTGTTTGCTTGTGGGCCACGGCCACACCAGTGTGCAAGGCTGTAATATCCTGATTTTTGTGGCTCTGTGCATTTGGTATATTGCATGGCTAAGGCATTACGGTGTGAATTGGGCTCGGGTTGGACTTTAGAACCTGGGTTAAGTGGCCGATAAATAGTGTTAGTAGAAATTAAAAGTTAAACAATTATATTTGATAGCAATTTGGGCTTGTGGCCCAAAGTTTAGAGGAGTTTTTAATGGGTATTAAGTGGCGTCACTTAGGGGAGGAGTTTGGGCCAATGTGGCTGCTTGGGGCTCAAGTTAATGAGCCAAAATTTGGCACTCCTAAGGGAAGGGGGTGGGCGGCACAATGGCTACAAATTAGGAGCTTAAATTCTTTTATTTTGAGTGATGGATGATGATAATTAAGAGGGAAGAAATGGATTTCAGGTGGCCTCTTTTAAAAGAGAGAAAAAAGTTCGTTTATCAAGATGGATAAAAGTTATCAAGAGGCAGAGAGTTGGCCAAAACTCCAACTCTAAGGGGTATGCATGTGTAGCCAAAACTAGTAGACATTAGTCCATCTTTTCTCCCATTTGTTTTCTTTCTTTCCACAACTTTTTCTCTGAAAGAGGAAATTCCCTTTTTCTTTGGTGAGATTCTTTGCCGCAACTTTCTAATATTTTCTTCTTCTCATCCTTTTTCCTCCTCAAAAATCTTCTAAAAGCCGAATACCCTAGTCCCCATCACATTCTTCCATAGCCGAATCTTTAAGGAGAAATCTCTTTTTTTCCGAAAGTGCACTATAGCCGCATACACCTCTCGAGCTTGGTAAGTTTTTCGTATTTTCTTCTTTGTGGTTTCTCTCTTCTTTAATTAGTTTCTAACCTGAATCATGTTTCCAAGGTTCGGTCAATTTCATTCCTTACTCCTAGAAGTCGAATCAGACTCACTAAAAACCTCCTGTGTCGATCTGTGGAAAACCCGAAGGTAGGATGGTGTAGGTTCGGTCTAATGGCCACTTCTCTTGAATCTTTTCTTTTGGCCAAATGGCCTTACTTGTACAATCATGGTTGGCTGAATGGTCTTACTTGATCAATCATGGTTGACCGAATGGATTATGATACTTATTGATTTCGTTTAAGGGTTTGGTCTAATAAATAGGGTGTTGGCCGAATGTAGGTTGGTAGTGACGATTCATCAAAGACATTCGGGATTTGGTTGGTAACCAAATTGGCAACAAGGTAAGGGTTTTGGTCTCGTTAACCCTTCGAGATTTGTGTTTAGCCAAATGGCCTATTGACTAATGTGCTTAGTGTTGGCCGAATGTAGGAGAAGAGATCTAGTGCATTAGATCAGGATTTTCGGGATTTCAATTAGATCTACGAGTAATTAAGTGTGTAACCCACCCTAAATTCCCAATTAACAATAATATTGATTTGTATATGTTAATAAGGTTATGCATGAATATGGCTAAGGGTACCATTCCATGGTACAGTGCATTCAGGTACGTTACCCCTAACTCTCAGTTTAGTAAAGTTTATAAAACATGAATATGGATATATGTGAAATATTGTTAAGGCTATGGGGTAAGGTATAGTGCATGTTATTCGTATGTTATGTATGTTGCATGGGCATATGGGTGATTTTGTGAAAGGGAAGTGATCCGTGGTTCATACCACATTATCCGTGAATCATCACATTATTCTGAATCTGGTGACTCTGTCACATTATCCGTGGCTATGCCACAATTATAAGGGCGATGTGCGATTGATTGCAATGATCGCCTTCGATGGTGTGTAGCGGATGGAGGGTCGATTTAGTAATCCCCACGGTGTCATCGGTAGGTACGGGTGATGTGTAGAGGTTGGATCTAGGTGGTTTGGGTTGCATCATGGTTCACAATTATTTTATGTGATTTATTATGCCTTGTATGATTTGGGAATCTATGATGGTAGTTACACATCGAGTTTGTTGACTCACCCTTCGTGGGCTAACTTTTGCAGATGGAACTCGAGAGATGGACCGAATTGGCAGGAACTTAGTGGTGGCCATGCACATTTCGCTTTTTTGGTTTTTCTTTTAAGTCTATTTTGAATTATTTTGGGTTATAATTTGATGTAATAAGGCCATTATTTTTTTTAGCTATTTCATTTTCCCTGCGTTTTAAATTTCTATTATGTTGCGAACAACATCAATTGTTTTGAAACTCAAACACCTATGGTATTTTTTTCAAGTTAACAGTAATTTTAAACTCTAAAATTTGGTATTTCTTTAACTTGTAACTTTTGAAATATGAACTTATCGATTTAGTACAAATTAAGTTACAACTAAATTTTTAACTCGAGAACAACCCAAATCTATTTTCTTCGAAACCACCACAATTTTCAAAAATGTCATACGAGACTTAACAACATTTTACTCAAGGAGCATGCCAGATCCGGTCAGGGCTTGTGGGCCGGGTTTGGGGTGTTTCAATTTGGTATCAGAGCCCGATTTAAAACTCGGCCTTGAGGGTTTTTTGGGCCCAAAACATTTTTTTTATTTTGAAATTGAGTTTTTACTAGAGAATGAGCCGGTTTTCTGGCATGGCACCCGAGTCTCCGGCCCGAAGTCCACCAGGTAAGTACCCTTAACCATTGTGTGGTTTGAATGTGGGAATTATGGGTATGTAGATTAGTAGATTAGGAACTATTGAACCCTAGGATTAGTCTACTCCAACACCGAATAACATAAAATTTAAAGTCTAACCAAACAAACCTGTGAGTGAGTGTCGTCGAGTTAAAGGTGTGGCAACCATTGTGCGCATGTCTAGGATTGGATTCAGGGGGAGCTTGGTATTTAAGCAGTCCTAGTGACTCAACTCCTCTCCGCTCGAATCCTACCTGGTGCGTAGTGACGGTTCATCCTAACCAAGGGGACTCAATCACAGGCTAAATTTAATAATTAAAACCCGAAAGGGACCAGTCACCTTGTTTTGTAAAATCCTAAAGTCAAATCGTGATTATAAAATTACCAAAGTATCCTTGATTCGGAAGATGACCAAAATACCCCTGATTTGCAAATTGACCAAATTACCCCTAACTTGTAAAATTATCAAGCTACCCTTGGTATGAAGGTTGTCAAGTACCCCGAATTGAAAATTTCCCAAATTTCCTTACTTCATGAAATCACTTGGAACCATATTTTACCAAATTACCAAATACCCACGGTTTGTAAAATTATAAAATACCTCACTTATAAAATTATCAGACTACCTCAATTTTTTATAAAAATATTCCTATTTTCAAAAAAAAACCAAAAATCCCTATTTTGCAAAAATTTCAAATACCCTAATTTGGAAAATTACCAAAATACCCCTATAAGAAAAATTACGAAAATACCCCTGGGTAGTGGAGAAGAACAATAATGACAACCACAACACTTTTCTGTAATGAACGCAAGTTCATAAATGTTGATGATTGGATGAATGAACTTGAGACTGTAGTGTGTGTATGAACTCAAAGGAACTACTTTTTAGAACTATTAAACATAAGTCTGTTCGCGATAAATCAGTGGAACAAAAACTAATTCATAAAATTCTTAATCAGATTAAATCACGAACGTAGACATGAGTTCTAGAGGACGTGGCCGTAATGTGCGTGGCCATGGTAGAGGTCGAATGACAATGTCGGAACCCGTTAGGTGTGGTCAAGGGTCTGAGAATGAAATGCCACCACCACCAGCTGCTGGTGTGGAATATCGAGATCGACGGGGATGATGCGTATCACGAGCGATCTTGCGAGTTACGAAAAGGGTGGCTGGAGCAGATGGAGGCATGGGAGCTCAAAAATCTGTACCCGAGCGACTCTGAGCTAATGGAGCTGAGTTTTTCCATGGTATATCTGGTGTGGCGCCCAATACGGCTAAGTATTGGTTGGAGGCGACGGAGCGAATTATGGATGATTTGGACCTGACTGCCGAGGAGAAACTGAAAGGGGTAGTATTGCTACTCCGTGATGAGTCATACCAATGGTGGCTCACGGTTAGGGATGGTGCTACAGCAGATGATCTCACTTGGGTGTATTTTAAGGTAGCATATCAGAAGAAGTATATTGGAGCCAGCTATGTTGATACGCAGAGGAAGGCGTTTCTGAGGCTGGTCCAGGGAAATAAGTCCGTAGCGGAGTACGAGGCAGAATTATTAAGGTTGAGCCGATATGCTTGAGGTATAGTGGCTACAGAGCATGAACGATGTGTCCGATTTAAGGACAGACTAAGGGATAACCTGAGATTATTGATTGCCCCACAGCAGGAGTTGGAGTTTGCTGTGTTGGTAGAAAAGGCAAAGGTTACTGAAGGAGTTAAGGAGTCTGTGAGACAGAATACGGACAGGAATAAGCAAAAGAGAGGTTTTGGATCATCAGGGTCATCTGGGAATATCCAAAAGAGACCTAGAACAGATGGGTCGCGAGGTCAGCAAACTGCTACGGGAGGACAGTACCGTACTTGTGCCCAGTGTGGAAAGATGCACTTGGGAGAGTGTTGGAAGAAGACGGGAGGATGTTTCAAGTGTAGGTCCAAGGATCACATGATTAGGGACAGTCCCATGAAAACAGACGAGAGCCGACCTGTAAGTCAGGGTCCTAATCAGGCTGGAAGAGGTGGACAGCAGCCACCGCAGGGTCGTGGTTTGGCTGGTAGAGGTAATGGTTCTAGAAGAGGATGGGGAACACCGGGCAGAGGTGTTGGTAGCACGGAGGTGAGACAGCCGGGTCTAGTATATACAGTTCGTCGGAGGGAGGATAGTGACGCACCTGATGTCATAACGGGTATGTTCCTTATCTTTGGATTACCCTTTATTGCGTTGATAGATATTGGGTCAACTTATTCATACATTACTAGTAAGGTGTCTGGAACTCTGCATGTGAACTATGAGACTGTGCCTAGGAAGATGACTGTACTTAGTCCTTTAGGGCAATCAGTAGTGTTAGACAAACTCTTTAGGGCAGTACCCTTAGAAGTTCAGGGGGCACAATTTCCAGCAGACTTAATGAAGTTGCCGTTTGAGGAGTTTGACCTAATTTTAGGCATGGATTAGTTAGTGAAGTACCATGCAAATGTGGATTGTGCTGCTAAGCGCATGTTGTTAAGAACTTCTGACGACAAAGAGGTTGTGGTGATGGGTGAGAGACGGAATTGCTAGTCAAATATGGTATCTGCCCTTAAGGCAGAGAAGATGGTGAGAAAAGGGTGTGTAGTTTTTTTTATGTTGATAAGTGCCTTAGAGGCTAAGGAAGCAGTTGTAGAAGGAGTTAGAGCAGTAAGGGAATTTGTGGATGTCTTTTCGAAGGAGCTTCCTGGGTTACCCCCGGATAGGGAGGTGGAGTTCAAAATTGACTTATTACCGGGTACAGCCCCTGTGTCAATTACTCCGTACCGAATGGCACCAAAGGAGCTAGTAGAACTCAAAGCCCAGATCCAAGAGTTACTCGATCGTGGGTTTATTCGACCTAGTGTGTCTCCGTGGGGAGCACCGGTCCTATTGTGAAGAAGAAGGACGGGACTATGCGCATATGCATAGACTACCGGCAGTTGAATAAGCTGACCATCAAGAACAAGTATCCATTGCCAAGAATAGATGATTTGTTCGATCAGCTTAAGGGGGCCACAGTATTTTCGAAGATAGATCTAAGGTCAGGATATCATCAACTTAAGGTGAAGGAGGCTGATATCCATAAGACAGCTTTCCGAATAAGGTACGGGCATTATAAGTTCTTGGTAATGCCGTTCGGATTGACAAATGCCCTAGATGCGTTCATGGACATGGTGAACCGGGTTTTCCAACCCTACCTGGATCGGTTCATCGTTGTGTTCATAGACGATATTCTAGTTATTCCAAGTCTGAGGAAGAACATGATAAGCACCTTCGAGTCATGTTGCAAGTGTTAAGGGAGAAAAAGCTATATGCCAAGTTCAGCAAGTGCAAATTTTGGCTGAAGGAAGTTACGTTTTTAGGACATGTGGTATCTGCTGAATGAATAAGGGTGGATCCTCGGAAGATTGAGGCAGTATTGGAATGGAAACCACCCAAGTCTGTGGCTGAGGTTCGTAGTTTCTTGGGGTTAGCAGGCTACTATAGGAGATTTGTCGAAGGGTTCTCGTCAATAGCAGCGCCTTTGACAAAGTTGTTGAGAAAGGAAGTACCTTTCGTATGGGCGGATAAGCAGCAGGAGAGTTTTGAGAAGCTTAAGCAAGTATTGACAGAAGCTCCGATTTTGATTCAGCCTGAAGCAGGGAAGGACTATGTGGTATATTGTGATCCTTCCCATACAGGATTGGGATGTGTCCTTATGCAAGACGGGAAGGTGGTCGCTTATGCGTCTCAGCATTGAGGCCACATGAGGTTAATTACCCGACGCATGACCTAGAGTTGGCTGCTGTGGTTTTTGCACTAAAAGTGTGAAAGCACTACTTATATGGAGAGAAGTCGGTGATCTATACAGACCACAAAAGTCTTAAGTATCTGTTGACCCAGAAGGAGCTGAATTTGAGACAGCGAAGGTGGGTGGAGTTGTTGAAAGATTACGATTGCTCAATAGAGTATCATACGGGCAAGGCGAATGTAGTGGCAAATGCCCTAAGTCGAAAGGTAGTGTCAGATTTGAGGGCAATGTTTGCACATTTGAGCCTCTATGATGATGGAAGTTTGCTAGCGGGGTTGCAAGTGAAGCCGACATGGTTAAGTCAGGTAAAGGCGAAGCAGTTGGCAGATGGTGAACTAAGTACTAAGCTGTTACAAGTACAAAATGGGGAATTGGAAAATTTTGGTGTAAACAGCGATGGAGTGCTGTGATTTCGGGGCAAGGTCTGTATGCCAAAGGATAAGGAGTTAAGGCAGAGAATTCTTCAGGAATCGCATGGTAGCCCTTATGCTATGCATCCTAGAGGAAGTAAGTTGTACAAGGATTTACGGGAATAGTTTTGGTGGCCTGATCTTAAGCGGGAAGTTACAGAGTATATAGGGAAGTGCTTAACGTGTCAGCAAGTCAAGGCTGAACACCAAGTACCGTCAGGATTGCTTCAGCCAATCAAGATTCCACAATGGAAGTGGGAGAGAATTACCATGGACTTCGTTAGTGGGCTTCCCCTTACGCCTACTAAGAAGGACTCGGTATGGGTGATAGTAGATCGGTTGACGAAGTCAAGACATTTCATACCAGTACGGGTTGACTATTCTCTACAGAAATTGGAAAAGTTGTATGTAGCAAAAATCGTAAGGCTGCACAGAGTGCCGGTGTCGATTATCTCAGACAGGGATCCGAGGTTTACGTCTCAGTTTTTAAAGGCACTACATCAAGCTTTGGGCACCAGGTTGGATTTCAGTATGGCATTCCATTCGCAGTCGGACGGCCAATCTGAGTGGGTAATTCAAGTGCTGGAGGATATGTTGAGAGGTTCGTGATAGACTTCAGAGGGAGTTGTGAGGAGTTCTTGCCTTTAGCGGAATTTGCGTACAATAATAGCTATCAGGCAAGTATTTGGATGGCACCGTATGAAGCGCTGTATGGAAGAAAGTGTCGTACTCCCACATGTTGGACGGAATTGAGAGAACGTCAGGTTTTGGGTCCAAAAATTGTGGCAGAATCGAAAGAAAAGGTTAAGGTAATTCGGACACGGTTGAAGGAGGCATCTGACCGGCAAAAGTCATACGCAGATCTTAAGCGGAAGGGGATTGAGTTTGCTGTAGGAGATTATGTGTTTCTCAAAGTTTCACCGTGCAAGAAGGTAATGAGATTTGGTCGCAAGGGAAAGTTAAGTCCTATGTTTATAGGACCTTATCGGATTCTGAAACGGGTTGGTCCAGTAGCATATCAGTTAGAATTGCCTACGGAATTGAAGCAGATGCACGATGTGTTCCACGTTTTGATGTTACATCGTTACCGATCAGATCCATCTCATATAATACCAATTGAGGAGGTGGAGCTGAGACCAGATCTGTCCTATGAGGAAGAGCCGATTCAGATTCTGGAACAGGATGTGAAGGTGCTTCGGAGGAAATCAGTCCCTTTAGTCAAAGTGTTGTGGCATAACCATGGATCGGAGGAAGCTTTGTGGGAGTCAGAGGAAAGAATGCGACAGCAATACCCT
The DNA here is from genome assembly GCA_025506655.1 of Gossypium rotundifolium. Lineage (NCBI taxonomy): Eukaryota > Viridiplantae > Streptophyta > Magnoliopsida > Malvales > Malvaceae > Gossypium > Gossypium rotundifolium. The sequence continues at coordinate 44,572,533 of CP106724.1, read as the reverse complement.
CATTTATTTTAGCCAGGTAATTTCGAGGTCGAAATTATTTTAAGGGGGTAGAACTGTTGCATGGCTAAGGTATTACGGTGTGAATTGGGCTCGGGTTGGACTTTAAAACCTGGGTTAAGTGGCCGATAAATAGTGTTAGTAGAAATTAAAAGTTAAACAATTATATTTGATAGCAAGCTGGGCTTGTGGCCCAAAGTTTAGAGGAGTTTTTAATGGGTATTAAGTGGCGTCACTTAGGGGAGGAGTTTGGGCCAATGTGGCCGCTTGAGGCCCAAGTTAATGAGCCAAAATTCGGCACTCCTAAGGGAAGGAGGTGGCCGGCACAATGGCTACAAATTAGGAGCTCAAATTCTTTTATTTTGAGTGATAGATGATGATAATTAAGAGGGAAGAAGTGGATTTCAGGTGGCCTCTTTTAAAAGAGAGATAAAAGTTGGTTTATCAAGATGGATAAAAGTTATCAAGAGGCAGAGAGTTGGCCAAAACTCCAACTCTGAGGGGTATGCATGTGTAGCCGAAACTAGTAGGCATTAGTCCATCTTTTCTCCCATATGTTTTCTTTCTTTCCACAACTTTTTCTCTGAAAGCCGAAATTCCCTTTTTCTTTGGTGAGATTCTTTGCCGCAACTCTCTAATATTTTTTTCTTCTCATCCTTTTTCCTCCAGAAAAATCTTCTAAAAGCTGAATACCCTAGTCCCCATCACCTTCTTCTATAGCCGAATCTTCAAGGAGAAATCTCTTTTTTCTGAAAGTGCACCATAACCGCATACACCTCTCGAGCTTGGTAAGTTTTCGGGATTTTCTTCTTTGTGGTTTCTCTCTTCTTTAATTAGTTTCTAACCTGAATCACGTTTTCAAGGTTCGGTCAATTTCACTCCTTACTCCTAGAAGTCGAATCAGACTCACTAAAAGTCTCCTGTGTGCCGATCTATGGAAAAGCCGACGGTAGGATGGTGTAGGTTCAGTCTAATGGCCACTTCTCTTGAATCTTTTCTTTTGGCCGAATGGCCTTACTTGTACAATCATGGTTGGCCGAATGGTCTTACTTGATCAATCATGGTTGACCGAATGGATTATGATACTTATTGATTTCGTTTAAGGATTTGGTCTAATAAATAGGGTGTTGGCCGAATGTAGGTTGGTAGTGACGATTCATCAAAGACTTTCGGGATTTGGTTGGTAACCAAATCGGCAACAAGGTAAGGGTTTTGGTCTAAATCAACTCTTGGGATTTGTGTTTAGTGAATGGCCTATTGACTAATGTGCTTAGTGTTGGCGAATGTAGGAGAAGAGATCTAGTGCATTAGATCGGGATTTTGGGATTTCGATTAGATCACGAGTAATCGTGTGTAACCCACCTAAATTCCCAATTAACAATAATATTGATTTGTATATGTTAATAAGGTTATGCATGAATATGGTTAAGGGTACCATTCCATGGTACAGTGCATTCAGGTACGTTACCCCTAACTCTCAGTTAAGTAAAATTTATAAAACATGAATATGGATATATGTGAAATATTGTTAAGGCTATGGGGTAAGGTATAATGCATGTTATTAGTATGTTATGTATGTTGCATGGGCATGAAAGGGGAAGTGATCTGGTGGTTCAAACCACATTATCTGGTGACTCTGTCACATTATCTGAATCTGGTGACTCTGTCACATTATCTGGTGGCCATGCCACAATTATAAGGGCAATGTATAGTTGACTGCAGCGACTGCCTTCGATGGTGTGTAGCGGATGGAGGGTAGATTTAGTAATCCTCACAGTGTGATCGGTAGGTACGGGTGATGTGTAGAGGTTGGATCTAGGTGGTTTGGGTTGCATCATGGTTCACAATTATTTTATGTGATTTATTATGCCTTGTATGATTTGGGAATCTGTGATGGTAGTTACACACTGAGTCCGTTGACTCACCCTTCGTGGGCTAACTTTTTGCAGATGGAACTCAGTAGATGGACCGGGTCGGCAGGAACTTAGTGGTGACCATGCACAGCTCAGTTTTTCGATTTTTCTTTTTAAGTCTATTTTGAATTATTTGGGGTTATAATTTGATGTAATAAGGCCATTATTTTTTTTAGCTATTTCATTTTCCCTGCGTTTTAAATTTCTATTATGTTGCGAATAACATCAATTGTTTTGAAACTCAAACACCTATGGTATTTTTTTCAAGTTAACAGTAATATTAAACTCTAAAATTCGGTATTTCTTAAACTTATAATTTTTGAAATATGAACTTATCGATTTAGTGCAAATTAAGTTACAACTAAATTTTTAACTTGAGAACAACCCAAATCTATTTTCTTCGAAACCACCACTATTTTTAAAAATGTCATACGAGACTTAACTATATTTTACTCAAGGAGCATGCCAGATCCGACCAAGGCTTGTGGGCCGGGTTTGGGGTGTTTCAAAGGCCGTGTGGTAGGGAAACTTGCGCCTTATTAAATTGGTTAATTTGCAGTTAAGTGCTAAAAATAAAAAATATGATATTAGTGAAGCTAGTGCTTGGGTTGCCTCCCGAGAAGCTCTCGTTTAAAGTCTTAAGCTAGACTTACCCTGTTTTCATTTCTAAATGAACGTTCATGGAGCCGAAGCTCCTCTCTCATATCCCTAAAATCTTCACCATTATAAATTTTTAGTCGCTGACCATTTACCTTGAATGTGCCACGAGTTGGATGAGTTGCCTCTATTGTGCCGTAAGGGAAAATAGTTTTGATTACGAATGGACCTGACCATCTTGATTTCAGCTTTCCAGGGAACAATTTTAACCTTGAATCGTAAGCAAGACTAAATCTCCTACTTCGAATTGCTTTGGTTGTTTTAAATGAGCATCATGGCGGCGCTTTGTTGCGTCCTTATATAGTCGTGATTTTTCATAGGCATTAGCCATTCATCAAGCTCGTTCAACTGCATCATCCTTTTTTCACCTACATTTTTAAAATCGTCATTTAAAAATTTTATAGCCCAAAAAGCTTTGTGCTCTAACTCAAATGGTAGACGACAACTCTTTCCGTAGACAAGTTTGCATGGTGATGTTCCTATGGGAGTTTTAAAAGCTGTTCTATAGGCCCATAAAGCATCATCTACTTTTAATGCCCAATCTTTCTTGTCTGATTCTACTGTTTTCTCTAAAATACGCTTTAAGTTCTCGATTTGCTACTTCCACTTGTCCACTGGTTTGAGGAAGATAAGGGGTAGCTGTCCTGTGGGGTACTCCATATTTCTTTAAGACTCTATCAAATTGAGTATTACAAAAATGAGTACCACTATCACTAATAATTTCTCTGGGTGTTCCAAATCGAGAGAAGAGTTTCTTAAGAAACCTTACTACTACTCTAGCATCGTTGGTAGGTAAAGCTTGAGCTTCCACCCATTTTGACATATAATCTACTACTACTAAGATGTATTTATTTCCAACTGAACTAGGAAATGGACCCATAAAATCAATACCCTATACATCGAATATTTCACAAGATAGCATATATGTTTGAGGCATTTCATCGCGTTTAGAGATATTACCTGTTCTCTGGCATTTATCACATGAAGCAACATACCTGTTGGCATCTGATCATGCGTTAGAGTCTTAAAAATTTATAAAAAGAATGATCGAACCTGGAAACTAACTTAGACAACCATGGAGGCAAAAGCACCTATCGGGCAGTAGTATAGTTTAGTGACAAGACCAGATAGTTAAACCCAAAGAACCAAAAGTACTAATACTAACTTTCTTTTTATTATTTAGCCTAAGAATTAAGGGAATTTTTTATCTAATAACTAAGCTAAAGATGCTAAGACAAAGAAGAAATTGGGGAAATACTTGAGGGAAAACCAATTGATTAAGACAATACCCGAGGAAGAATCCACCTAGACTTCACTTGTTATCTAACTCTGAGCCAGACGATTTATTCACTTGACTTGATCCATAGGATTTCCTAAGTTATATTAATACCTCTTTTGAGGCTACTAACGTCTAACCCTAGGTTGATTAATTGAAATTTCTTTCTAATTAAAACCCTTAAAATTGCATTAACTCGATCTATGGACTCCCACATTTGGTTTGACCCTAATCCGGCAAATTTGCGTCATCCTATCTCTAGGGTTGCGTTCAACTCTGCTTAACTATGCTAGATCTACTCTTAGGCAGGGACTTTTGCTCCACCACCTAAGCACATCAATGCTTGAATCAATATCCCGGAAATACCAAAACAAGAATTAAGAACACATAGTTAAGAACAAATCAAGTATTTATCATATAGCTTAGATAACAATAACAAGATCCATCTTAGGTATCATCCCCCTCGGGTATCTGAGAGGTTTAGTTTATAATCGTAAAAGAATACATCTCAGAAGAAAATATAAAACAAAACATAAAAAAACCTTAAAACTCCCTGAAGGAATTGAAGGAGAAGTCCTCAGTCTTGAGTATGATTCCGGCTTCTTAAGATGAATCAACTGGCTTCCTTCGAGTGAATCCCTGTATTCAGCTTATCTGGCTCGGCTCTTTGGCCTAGCTTAACGCCCCCTAAAGGTTGGCCTCTAGGGTCTTTATATAGGCTTTTGGAATATGTTTCTTTGCCTTTAAGTACCCTAATCCGAATAGAATTCTTCTTATCTATGGCAGAGGCACGCCCATGGCACACGCTCGTGTAAATCGTGGCCAGGCCGTGTTCGGGTCTATTGATGAGGAACAATCGTGTATTTTGGGGTCCAGGCCATGGTCAGCTCTTCTTATAGGGCACGGCCATGTGGTCTTGGGCCTAGGCCGTGTCGATTCCGTAATATGGCCCATTTTCTCCGTTTTCATCTCATTTCTTGTTCTTTTCATCCTCTAGAGCTGTCCTGAGTATAAAACATGAAAACGAAGGATTAGGAGCACCTATTTCCATAATTAAAGGGATAAATCATCTAAAAGTATGCTAAATTTGGGTTTAAAATATGTTCATTTTACTGTTTATCAGCATCTTTAGATAGAGTTGGTGTAACACCCCAAACCCCGACCCATACGCCATGACTGAATCTGGTATGCTACGGGTCGAATCTTGAAAACTTTTGCTCTGAAGGGTTTTGAAAATCTTAATTTATTATAGCCGATTAATCAGTTAAATGTGAAATTTTTTAAACAACTTTAAGCATTTGCGTTGATTGTGTTTAAAAAGCCCATGTATCATTTCATTTTATAATTAAGACCTTGGAAAAAAAACATAAGTGTATAAAAACTTAACATAACAAAAAAAATCGAAAACCTAAGTTATGGAGGCCTTATTAAAAAAAATATTCCCAAAAATTAAAACTTAAATGAAAAACCAAAAATAGTCTATGTAGATAATAGTTTTGATGGCCCCTCGAGTCCGCCTCGGCTCCCATGTCCATGATCTACTGCTCGTCTATAAAGTGAGGGAAAATGAAAGGGGTGAGTCACCAAGACTCAGTGTGCAAATCCCGAAAACACATAAAAGCCTTGAGGCCCACAAACACATTATGGGCCTTGGCCTATACACAATGGCAACAGAATGTTTCATGCAACATGGCCCATCCCAAACCTATCAGTCCATCCACTACACACCCCCGTACCAACCATCACACCGTGGGGATTTCTACAATCAACCCTCCATCCGTTACACACCATATCGACGGCTATGTTGCCTATCATAAAGACCGATCACCATGTGACCTATGTGGCAAAGCCACCGATCGCTATGCGACCTTAATAATATATCAACAGCTGTGCTGCCTGTCATAAAGACCGATCACCATGTGACCTATGTGGCAAAGCCACCGATCGCCTCGCGACCTACTCCCCTTCCTTGTATCAATCCCATCCCATGCATACATACATGCAAGAATCAGAACATTAAACAATCTAAACAGATCACATACTTTCACATACTTCGATACACATAGAGAAGTTTTTATGATTACGTACCTGGCATCCCTTGCCTACCCTTTCTGGGTATTACGACTGTTCATACAGCCTCTCTTTTCGGCTTTTAGCTCGTAACATACATATAATATAGATTAACTAGTGTGATAGAGATCTACAGACCTGATTACCGACAGGATAGTACTTTCTATGTCGACACTACCAGAAGTCGATACGACTGCTAACTGCCTAAGGTTTTGCTCTAAAGCCGGTCCACAACCCTGCGACCAATCCCGAACTACTGACACCGCGTGTTTCTTGAACTTTGGGGCTAAAACTACAGATCCAACCCCTTCCTTTAATTTGCTGACATTCAAGTCCATGAGTGATCTTTGGTCAGAAGATACTATGATGATTGCTTAACGCAACATTAGGTTAATGCATGAATAATGAAAAAGAACTCGATTAAACAACATAGGAAGAATCGAACCCTTACCTTGAAATCCCGAAAAGTGATTGAGACTCCGAGACTAGCATTTTTGGCTTTTAAATCTAAGTGATCTACCTAAATTCCTGAGTGTCGCCCAACAAGAAAATATATAAAACCATTTAACCATTAGCTTTTCGGCTTTGTCTTTCAAAAACTGAAAGAGAAAGTGAAGAGATAGAAAAATCGACACTCACCTTAACATAAAGAATCCGACTACCCCTTAGAGATTCCAGCTTTTGAGAAGATCAGAAGAAAAGATGATAGGAAGAAGTCTATGTAGATTCGGCTTTAGTGAATAAATCGACAAAAGAGAATAGAAAGCATTCTGCTATGGGGATGAGAAGAGAGTTCAGAGTTTCGACTTTTGAAAGAAAAGATGTTGAGAACAATTGGGAGGTTTCGGCTTTTGAAAGGAAAAAGAAAAAGAAAAGAGAACAGAATAATGGACTTTCGGCTTTTGCATAAAAGTAAGGATAAGAGAATGGAAAAAGAAAATAGGGACCAAATATCGGAATTGAAGAGATATCCCCTCTATTTAAAGAGAATTTTGACACCTACACTAACCAAATACCGGGATTGGCTTCTTTTGAAAACTAAAACTAATTAATAAACAAGGGGAATTTCGGCACCCCTCAGTCTTATCTAGCCGTCCCCCCCTTTGCACACAGTGTCCCAAATTCGGCCACCACTTGCTTCTTAGATAACTCCTAAACTTTCTCCCTTATCTTTATCCAAGCACACCTCCAAAAGAGGCCTAGATAACACCATCTCTTCCTCCCTTTATCAGCACTTAATCAAACTTATTATCCACATAAAATCCCCCTATTTTTAAGCCTTGTTGCCGTCCAACCTTACCCACCTAAATGTCAAAATTTAGCTAACTTTAATTAAAAGAACTGGGCTACATGCTACTTGAGTTTGGGCCTCCTCAGTTGACGCCACCTCCTTGCTCTCTAAGTGGTGCCATTTTGCCACTGGGCCACACGCCCACTTTGTATTTCAAAACACAAATAACATCTTTTAAGCCCTATCTTATCAGGCTTCCCTCTAGAGTGTCTAAAGAGAAAATTTGATTAAGGCCCCGGCCCAATTCCTGAGCCCATTCTGGACCCCTAACACTCTAATTAACACATGAAACACAAACACACATTAAACGAACAAGCCCAATAGCTCAGGATGTTATAGTTCTACCCCCTTAAAAAAATTTTGGCCTCGAAATTACCTGATCAGAACAGATATGGGTACTACTGCCGCATCGTCTCTTCTGGTTCCCAAGTAGCCTCTTCAGATCCGTGATTTTACCATAGAACCTTAACCAACAGAACCATCTTCCTTCGCGACACTTTGACATCACGATCCAGGATTTCCACTAGTTCCTCTTCAAAGGATAGGTCAGGTCTCACCTCGATTTCTTCCACAGGCACCACATGAGACAGATCCGAATGATAATGTCTTAACATAGAGACGTGGAATACATTGTGAATTTGGCTTAGCTCAGAAGGTAGCTCTAGCTGATAGGCTACTGGCCCTACTCGTTTCAACACCTGATAAGGTCCGATAAATCTGGGACATAATTTACCCTTCCGTCCAAACCTCAGTACTTTCTTCGATGGCGACACCTTCAAGAACACCTTGTCACCCACTGCAAACTCGATGTCCTTACGCTTCAAATCAGCATAGAACTTCTGTCGGTCTGACGATTCCTTTAGTCGAGCTCGAATTAACTCAACCTTCTCCTCTCTCTCGGTAACCAACTCCAGACCCAAAATCTAATGTTCCCCTAATTCCGTCCAACAGGTAGGAGTATGACACTTCCGCCCCTACAATGCTTCATAGGGCGCCATCTAAATACTAGACTGGTAGTTGTTGTTGTAAGCAAATTTCGCTAATGGTAAAAACTCCTTCCAACTACCTCTGAAATCAATGACACAACCCCTCAACATGTCCTCCAAGATCTGAATCACCCGCTTAGATTGTCCATCGGTTTGAGGATTAAATGCTGTACTGAAATTCAACTTCGTGCCCAATGCTTGATGCAAAGCCTTCTAAAATGTGATGTGAACCCCGGGTCTCTGTCTGATATGATTGATACTGGTACTCCATGCAACGTCACCACCTCCGCTATGTCTAGCTTAGCCAATTTTTGTAAAGAATAATCGACCCGTACTGGGATGAAATGGGCAGACTTCGTCAAGCGGTCAATAATCACCCAAACCGAATCTTTCTTAGTAGGCGTGAGAGGTAGCCCACTAACAAAGTCCATTGTAATCCTTTCCCACTTCCATTGTGGAATCTTTACCGACTGCAACAACCCTAATGGTAACTGATGTTGTGCTTTTACTTGCTGACAGGTCAAACACTTACTCACCAATTCAGTTACCTCATGCTTCAAGCCCGGCCACCAGAACTGATCCTGCAAATCCCGATACATCTTACTCCCTCCAGGGTGCATAGCATATGGACTACCATGCGCTTCTTCCAAAATTCTATGCCTCAATTTCGGATCTTTTGGCATACAAACTCTCCCTTGAAAACATAATAGTGCTTCCTCATTCATACTAAAATCCGTCGATCCATCACTTGATCCTACATGAAACTTCTCCTTTAGCCACTCATCGGTCTGCTGCTTCTCCTTAACCTGATTGACCCAAGAGGGTTTCACTTGAAGTTCAGCCAACAAACGCCCATCATCGTACAAACTAAGGTGAGTAAATATTGCCCTCAGATCAGAGATTACTTTATGACTTAAGGCATCCGCCATCACATTAGCTTTACTCGGATGATACTCAATCGAGCAATCATAATCCTTTAACAACTCGATCCACCTCCTCTGCCTTAGATTCAACTCCTTCTGGGTCAAAAGGTATTTTAGGCTTTTATGATCTGTATAAATAACATATTTCTCCCCGTACAGATAATGTCTCTAAATCTTTAAAGCAAAAAACCACCGCCGCCAACTCCAAATCATGGGTGGGATAATTTGCTTCGTGCGATTTTAACTACCGAGATGCATACGCAACAACCTTTCCATCTTGCATCATCACACATCCTAGTCCCATGTGTGACGCATCACAGTAAATTACGAATTCCTTTCCAGCCTTCAGTTGAATCAATACCGGAGCCTCCGTCAAAATCCTTTTCAACTTCTCGAAACTCTCTTGCTGCTTACTAGACCAAATAAACAGAACTCCTTTCCGTAATAACTTAGTCAATGGTGCCACGATTGAGGAAAATCCTTCAACAAACCTTCGATAGTACCCGGCCAGACCAAGAAAACTCTAAATTTTCACCACAGACCTGGGTGGATTCCAATCCAACACCGCTTCAATTTTTTGAGGGTCAACCCTAATCCCCTCTGCCGACACAACATGGCGTAAAAATGTAACTTCACTTAGCTAAAATTCGCACTTACTGAATTTGGCATACAACTGTTTCTCCCTCATAATCTGTAAAACCACTAATAGATATGAATCATGCTCCTCTTCCGATCTTGAGTAAACCAGAATATCATCTATAAATACCACGACAAACTGATCCAAGTAGGGTTGGAACACTCAGTTCATCATATCCACAAATGCTGTTGGCACATTGGTCAATCCAAATGGCATCACCATGAATTCGTGGTGATTATAGCGAGTCCTGAATGTCGTCTTATGAATATCTGCCTCTTTGACCTTAAGCCGATGGTATCTTGACCTCAACTCTATCTTTGAGAACACTGACGCCCCTTTTAGTTGATCGAACAAGTCATCAATCCTTGGCAACGGATACTTGTTCTTGATAGTTAACTTGTTCAGCTGACTGTAGTCAATGCACATACGCACTGATCCATCCTTCTTCTTAACAAACAACACCGGTGCTCCCCAAGGCGACACACTTGGTCGAATAAATCCTTTATCTAACAACTCTTGTATTTGTTCTTTTAACTCTACCAGCTCCTTTGGCGCCATCCTATATGGAGCGATAAAAATTGGTGCTGTTCCCAGAAGAAGATCGATACCAAACTCTACTTCACGATCCGAAGGTAATCCCGAAAGCTCTTCTAGGAAAACATCAGGAAATTCCTTCACCGTCCTAATGTCCCCAACAGTTAGGTCCTTGGCTTCTAGAGCCCAAACAAACATTAAAACTGCCTTGCATCCTTTTCTCACCATCCTTTCTGCTCTTAGGGCAGTCACCACATTCGACAAACAGTTCCGCCTTTCTCCTATCACCAACACTTAACCACCCTTGGGAGTTTTTAACACCATACGCTTGGCTGCACAATCTAAATTAGCTTGATACTTCACCAGCCAATCCATGCCCAATATTAAGTCGAACTCCCCGGACGGTAATTCCATCAGATTCGTCAGGAAAACTATTCCCTAAACTTCTAAGGGTACCTCCCGATAGAGTTTATCTACCACCACAAATTGTCCTAATGGGCTAATTACAGTCATCACCCTAGGGGTAATCTCGGAATCTAAACTTAAAGTTCCAGACACACTACTAGCAACATATGAATGTGTCGACCCAATGTCAATTAATGGTGTGTAAGGCAGACCAAATATTAAAAATGTACCGGTTATAACATCCGATGCATCAGCCTTCTCTCGACGTCTGGCAGCATAGACTAACCCTGGCTGTCTCACCTCAGCGTTTCCTGTCCCTCGGCCCGGTGCTCTATGGCCCCGACCGAAATCGTTACCACCTCTAGTTAGACCACGACCCCTCTACGGCTGCTGACCTCCTCTGCCCGGCTGAGCATTGTCCTGTCCTGCGGGTTCTACATCGCTTCGTGGCTGTGGACAGTCTTTAATCTGATGCTCCAAAGATCCACACCTAAAGCACTTCCCACTGCCTGCCCAACACTCACCTACATGGAATTTACCACATCGAGCACACTTCTGTGTTTGGCTAGCAGTAATAGGTCTCTCAGTCCGTCTCCGTCCATCCAATCTAGGTCTTTTCTGAGTACTCCCAGTTGTCCCTGATAATCCAAAATTTCTCTATCTCGGTTCAGTTTTTTCGTCTGTCTTACCTCCTCAGCTATTTTCGCTTTCTCCACAAATACAGTAAATTCCCTCTCTCGCTGTGGAGCTATCAAAACACTTAGGTCATCCTTCAGGCCATCTTCAAATCGAACACACCGTTCAAGTTTTATGGCCACCATCCCTCGAGCATAACAGCTCAAGCGCAAGAATTCTACTTCATACGCCGCCACCGACCTACTTCCCTGAACTAGATTCAGGAATGCTCTACGCTGCGCATCCACATAACTCATTCCAATGTACTTACTCTGAAACGCCGTTCTGAAGTAATACTAGGTGATATGGTCAGCCATGGTACCATCCTTAACTGTAAGCCACCATTGATACACTTCGTCCCAGAGAAGGGACACTACTCCTTTCAGCTTCTCCTCTTTTGTGAAGTTGAGATCATCCATTATACGCTCGACTGCCTCCAACCAATACTCAGCTGTACTAGGAGCTACACCAAAAATTCCCTTAAACACTTCTGCCCCGTTAGCTCTAAGTCACTCTGATGCAGATATTCGGGCTCTTGTGCCTATGCCTGCCCCAACAACCCTCTCTAAAACCCTTAACATCGTCTGAGATACCGCATCATCTCTGGCCATCTGATCCTGGAATTTCACCTCCACAGCTGGTGGCACTGGTACCTCATTTCCCGACTCATGATCGGACCCTACCAGTTCCGACACAGTAATCCTGCCTCTACCTCAGCCACGCACACCACGTCCTCTAGTGCTCATTCTACCGATTCGCGTTTATCTGATTAGGAATTTTATGAATTATTAATTTCTTCCACTGATTTATAACGAACAAGCTTATGTAAAGTAGTTTTAACAGTAGTTCTTTCGAATTCGAACTCTATCTACAAGGTTCAATTCTCAAGTCTATATTTCCTAGCTCTAGAATCCACATACATTCCACCATCACACATCAACATACAAGTGGCATCCATGAACTCACATTCATCACATAAGGGTATTTTTGTCATTTCACTACCTAAGGGTATTTTCGTAAGTTTATCCTACAGGGGTATTTTCATAATTTTCCAAAATAGGGTATCTTGGTGATTTTACAAAATAAGGGTATTTTGGTAATTTTGAAATATGAGGGTATTTCGGTAATTTTGTCAACTGGGGTATTTCAGTAATTTTGTCAACTGGGGGTATTTTGGTAATTTTATAAATTTTGGTAACTTTTACAAATCCAGGGTATTTTGGAAAGTTTTCACAAATTAAGGGAATTTCGAAAATTTTACAAAACTAGGGATAATTTACAAAAATAGGGTGGTTGGTCCCATTCGAATTTTAATTATAAACTTTGGCCCGTCAACAAGCCCTTTCTGTTAGAGTGAACAAACACTACGCACCAGGTAGGATTTCAGCGAAAAGGAGGTGAGCCGCTAGGGCCGCTTAAATACCAAGCTCTTCCTAAATCCAATCCTAGACATGTGTATGCATGTTACCACACCCTAACCCTGTGACTTGTTCACAGACATGTTTAATTAGGAATTAAGTCTTATGAGATTTGAAGAATTATTTATACTAAACCTAAAGTCCATAAGCTCTAATCGTACTAGCCTACGTCCCTATAGAGCCCATCAAGCCCAACATGCACATCACATAATGAGTTTAGAATACTTACTTGCGTGGATTGGGTACCGGTAGACTCGAAGGCCATATCTCCACTGAATTTTTCTCAAACTTACATCACTTTTACAAATCACCACTAGACCCATTTCACAGCCCGAGTTTTGAACTGGGCTCTGATACCAAAAATGTAACACCCCAAACCTGGCCCATACGCCATGACCGGATCTGGTATGCTACGGGTTGAATCTTGAAAACTTTTGCTCTGAAGGGTTTTGAAAATCTTAATTTATTATAGCCGATTAATTAGTTAAATGTGAAATTTTTGAAACAACTTTAAGCATTTGCGTCGATTGTATTTAAAAAGCCCATTTATCATTTCATTTTATGATTAAGACCTTGAAAAAAAAACATAAGTGTATAAAAACTTAACATCAAAAAAAAAATTAATCGAAAACCTAAGTTATGGAGGCCTTATTACAAAAAAATATTCCCAAAAATTAAAACTCAAATGAAAAATCAAAAATAGTCTATGTAGATAATAGTTTTGATGGCCCCTCGAGTCCGCCTCAGCTCCCATATCCACAATCAACTGCTCATCTGTAAAGTGAGGGAAAATGAAAGGGGTGAGTCACCAAGACTCAGTGTGCAAATCCCGAAAACACATAAAAGCCTTAAGGCCCACAAACACATTATGGGCCTTTGCCTATACACAATGGCAACAGAATGTTTCATGCAACATGGCCCATCCCAAACCTATCAGTCCATCCACTACACACCCCTGTACCAACCATCACACCGTGGGGATTTCTACAATTAACCCTCCATCCGCTACACACCAAATCGATAGTTATGCTGTCTGTCATAAAGACCGATCACCATGTGACCTATGTGGCAAAGCCACCAATCGCTATGTGACCTCAATAATATATCGACAGCTATGCTGCCTGTCATAAAGACCGATCACCATGTGACCTATGTGGCAAAGCCACCGATCGCCTCGCGACCTGCTCCCCTTCCTTGTATCAATCCCATCCCATGCATACATACATGCAAGAATCAGAACATTAAACTATCTAAACAGATCACATACTTTCACATACTTCGATACACATAGAGAAGTTTCTATGATTACGTAACTGACATCCCTTGCCTATCCTTTCTGGGTATTACGACTGTTCATACAGCCTCTCTTTTTGGCTTTTAGCCCGTAACATCCATATAATATAGATTAACTAGTGTGATAGTGATCTACACACCTGATTATCGAGAGGATAGTACTTTCTATGTTGACACTATCAGAAGTCGATACGACTGCTAACTGTCTAAGGTTTTGCTCCGAAGCTGGTCCACAACCTAGTGGCCAATCCCGAACTACTGATACCGCGCGTTTCTTGAACTTTTGGGCTGAAACTACAAATCCAAATCCTTCCTTTGATTTGCTGACATTCGAGTCCATGAGTGATCTTTGGTCAGAAGATACTATGATGATTGCTTAACGCAACATTAGGTTAAGGCATGAATAATGAAAAAGAACTCGATTAAACAACATAGGAAGAATCGAACCCTTACCTTGAAATCTCGAAAAGAGATTGAGACTCTAAGACTAGCATTTCTGACTTTTAAATCTAACCGATCTACCTAAATTCCTGAGTGTCGCCCAACAAGAAAATATATAAAACCATTAGCTTTTCAGCTTTGTCTTTCAAAAATCGAAAGAGAAAGTGAAGAGATAGAAAAATCGACACTCACCTTAACACAAAGAATTCGACTACCCCTTAGAGGTTTCGGCTTTTGAGAAGATCAGAAGAAAAGATGATAGGAAAATGTCTATGTAGATTCGGCTTTAGTGAAGAAATTGGCAAAAGAGAACAGGAAGTATTCGGCTATGGGGATGAGAAGAGAGTTCAGAGTTTTGGCTTTTGAAAGAAAAGATGTTGAGAACAATTGGGAGGTTTTGGCTTTTGAAAGGAAAAAGAAAAAGAAAAGAGAACAGAATAATGGACTTTCGCTTTTGCATAAAAGTGGGGATGAGAGAATGGAAAAAGAAAATAGGGACCAAATACTGGAATTGAAGAGATATCCCCTCTATTTAAAGAGAATTTCGGCACCCACACTAACCAAATACCAGGATTGCCCTCTTTTGAAAACTAAAACTAATTAATAAACAAGGGGAATTTCGGCACCCCTTAGTCCTATCTAGCCGTCCCCCCCTTTGCACATAGTGTCCCAAATTCGGCCACCACTTGCTTCCTAGATAGCTGCTAAACTTTCTCCCTTATCTTTATCCAAGCACACCTCCAAAAGAGGCCTAGATAACACCATCTCTTCCTCCCTTTATCAGCACTTAATCAAATTTATTATCCACATAAAATCCCCCTATTTTTAAGCCTTGTTGCCCTCCAACCTTACCCATCTAAATGCTGAAATTTAGCTAACTTTAATTAAAAGAATTGGGCTGCATGCTACATGAGTTTGGGCCTCCTCAGTTGATGCCACCTCCTTACTCTCTAAGTGGCGCCATTTTGCCCTATCTTATCAGGCTTACCTCTAGAGCGTCCAAATAGAAAATTTGATTAAGGCTCCGGCCCAATTCCTGAGCCTATTTTGGACCCCTAACACTCTAATTAACACATGAAACACAAACACACATTAAACGCACAAGCCCAACAGCTCAGGATGTTACAGTTGGCCAATAAAAACCTGATTTGAGTGTTTTGTATGTTGTCTTAATCCCGCTGTAATGTCCTCCTGAAGGTCCTAAATGGCAATGTTCTAGGTTTTTGCTTACTTCTGCTTTTGTAGCTCATCTCGAATTACTTGATCTGCACATATACAGAAAAGAAAAGGATCCTCCTAAAAATAGTTTTTCGCATCAGCAAAGAATCGCTTCTTTTGATGATGTGTTAAGCTTTTTGGTAAGATGTTAGGAGCTAAGTAATTAGCAATATCTGCAAACCAAGGTACCTCAGAATCGGTTATAGAAAAGCATTTTTCTCCAGGAAATGAGTCGTTTATCTCGCTCTCGTCGAGTTCTTTGATATGTGGGTTTTCAAGCCGAGAAAGATGATCTGTTGCAAGATTTTTAGCTCTTTTCTTATCCTGAATTTCCAAATCAAATTCCTATAAGAGTAAAATCCATCATATAAGTCGAGGTCTTGCATCAGATTTAGTTAAAAGATAGAGAAGAGCTAAATGGTCAGTGTAAACGACAACTTTAGATAGTATCAAGTATTGTCTAAATTTATCAAATGCAAAAGCCACGGCTAGCAATTCTTTTTCTGTGGTGGTGTAATTTTCCTATGCGACTGTTAGTGTCTTGCTAGCGTAATAAATCGGCTGAAAGTGCTTGTCTCTTTGCTGTCCCAAAACTGCACCTACTGCAAAATCACTCACATCACACTTTAGTTCAAAGGGTAAATTCAGGTGCAACTATAATTGGAGCATTTATTAATTTATCTTTGAGGATATTAAATGCTTTTAAACATTCCTGATCAAAATTGAAAGGTACATCTTTTTCTAGTAATTTCGTTAAAGGCTTAGCTATTTTAGAAAAATCATTAATAAATTTTCTATAAAATCCAGCATGTCCTAAAAAGCTTCTAATAGCCTTAACTGAACTAGGAGGAGGTAATTTTTCTACGGTTTTGACCTTTGCTTTATCTACCTCAATCCCTTTACTAGAAATTTTATGTCCTAACACAATCCCCTCTCGAACCATAAAGTGACACTTTTCCCAATTTAGCACAAGGTTCATTTCCTCACATCTAATTAGAACTCGTTCTAGATTTTTAAGTCAAAGATAGAAAGAATTACCAAATACTGAAAAGTCGTCCATAAATACCTCCATAATGTCTTCCACAAGTTCATTAAAGATGGCCAACATGCAGCGCTGAAAAGTAGCAGGAGCATTACATAATCCAAAAGGCATTCTACGATAAGCAAACGTACCGTATGGACATGTAAATATTGTATTTTCTTGATCTTCAGGGGCTATTAGGATTTGGAAGTAGCCGGAAAGTCCGTCAAGGAAGCAGTAATACATATGCCCAGATAATCTTTCTAACATCTAATCAATAAATGGTAAAGGGAAGCGATCTTTTCTCGTAGCATCGTTCAACTTCCTATAATCAATGCAAACTCTCCAACCTGTAAATGTTCTTGTAGAAATCAATTCATTCTTTTCGTTGGTTACAACAGTCATGCCTCCTTTTTTTGGAACAACCTGCACAGGGCTTACCCAAGTACTGTCATAAATAGGATAAATGATTTCAGCATCTAGAAGTTTAATTACCTCAGCCTTAACAACTTCCTTCATGTTAGGATTCAATCGTCTTTGAGGTTGCACTCATGGTTTATATTCATCTTCCACTAAAATTTTATGGGTGCAGAATGATGGACTTATCCCTTTAATGTCAGAAATTTTCTAAGCTATGGCTCTTTTATGCTCCTTTAGTACCTGTAGCAACTCGTCTTTCTCTTTGGGTTCCATTTTCTGAAGAGATAATTACTGGTAACATAGAATTATCCCCGAGGAATGCATATTCTAAGTGTTTTGGCAACTATTTTAATTCTAAATTGAGTGGCTCATCAATAGAGGATTTTTGTTTTAGTTCGTCATTAATTTCAATGCCCTCTTCTTTTGTTTATCTAGAAGAAAATGTATTAGAATTCAACTCATTGGTATCATCATCTACCCCCTCATCTTAGGTAAGATACAGTTCCATCGTGTCGTCATGTATTATTTCCTAGAAAGAATCTTGAATAAAATGATCAATGGCATTAATAAAATAGTAGGAATCATCTTGTTCTCTAGAATATCACATAGCATGGTAAATTTGAAAAATAATTTCCCTGTCGCCTACACTTAGCGCAAGTTTACCATCACCTACATCAATAACAACCCTAGTAGTAGCTAAAAAGGGGCGTCCTAAAATTAAAAGGCACCTCAACGTCCTCATTCATGTCAACACAACAAAATCAACAGGGAATATAAATTTATCAACTTTTACCAGAATATCTTCGATAGTTCCCCTAGGATATTTAATAGATCTTTCAGCTAGCTGAATACTCATCCTAGTGGGTTTAGGTTCCCCGAGACCAAGTTGTTTAAACATTTTATAAGGCATTAAATTAATACTGGCACCTAAATCAACTAGTGCTTTCTCTATGTTTAAACTACCAATTAAGTAGGGAATAGTGAAACTTCCTGAGTCTTTCAATTTGGTTGGTAGCTTATTTTGGAGGATAGCTGAACATTCTTCATTAAGTTCCACTGTTGATATCTCTTCAAACTTCCTTTTATTTGGTAGGAGCTCTTTTAGAAATTTTGCATATGTTGGCATCTGTGAAGTAGCTTCAACAAAAGGTAAGTTCATATGTAATTGTTTAAAAAGTTCAAGAAATTTACCGTATTGTGCGTCTAAGCGGTCTTTTTTTAATTTTGCTGGATATGGGATCGGTGGTTAAATTTATTCAGGTACTGGAATTGCATTCTCGTTTGCTTCCCCAGCTTTTGTCTTATCTGTTTCGTGTGGTATCTTCTTCTTTGTTTCAACCAACTCCTTTCCGCTCCTTAGTGTAACTGCCTTCACATGCTCTTTTTTATGGTCGCCTTTCAGAAATTAACTTAGTTAGTTGTTTAATTTTATCCTTAAGCCCTTGAATTGATACTTGCTAATTATTCAATATCGTTTCGATATTTTGGAAATGGGTTTCTGACACCTCTATGAATTTTGTTAGCATCTCTTCAAGGTGTGGCTTCTTTTCTTGTGGGTAGGGTTGTTGTCTTTGATTGGGATGGTATCTCCAACTTGGATTGTAAGTACTACTATAAGGGTTATTTTGAGGTTTAAAATTGTTACCCATATAGTGAGCTTGCTCGTTTTCAGTGCTCGGGTTGTAATACGGATATTCTGTCCTGTTCATCCATCCTTTGTTCGTATTGTACTTCATAACTTAATGTACCTGCAAAGAACCACACAAACCATTAATCTTTTTATTTAACATCTCTACCTGATTTGATAGCATGGTGATTGGGTCGAGGTTGAAAACTCCGATTGTTTTTGTTGGCCTTGTCCTTGTAACTTGCCACTGATAGTTGTTAAGTGACATCTCCTCTATAAACTCATAGGCCGCCTCAGGAGTTTTGTTATTCAAGGTCCCACCGGCTGCTGAATCAATCAGTTTAATAAAAATCCATCTGCACAAAAGAAGAGATATCATTCCTTAATTTGGCCGTTTTAGCCGGTGAAAAATATTTTAATAAAAATTTTTCGGTCATTTGTTCCCATGTAGTGATTGATCCTCTTGGAAGAGAATTCAGCCACTGTTTAGCTTTATTCCTCAAAGAAAGGGAAATAACCGAAGAGAGATGGCATCATCAGAAACGCCATTAATTTTGAAAGTATCACAAAATTCTAGGAAATTTGCCAAGTGATTATTTGGATCTTCATCTTGCAAACCATCAAACTGAACAAATTATTGTATCATTTGTATAGTGTTAGGTTTCAGTTCAAAATTATTAGCAGCTATAGTAGGTCTAACAATACTTGACTCAGTTCCTATTAAATTAGGTTTAGTATAATCATACATAGTTCGAGGAGCATGATTTTTGGCCACTTTGGAGGTAGCTGATTATTCTCAGCCATCTCTTCGATAGTATTAATTTCGTCTTCTTGCTCTTCTTGTATGTAGTTTAAGCTTAGCCTTATTTTTCTACGATTTCTACGAACTGTACCTTCAATATCAATGTCGTAAATCAAGGGTCCTATCGAGTTCCTTCTAGTCATAAACTAGAGGTACCTACTAGGAAATGAAAAAAGAAAAATAAAATTAAAAAAGTAAAAATAAAATTTAATTGCAAAATAAAATAAAATAAAATATGGCTAAAGTAATAAAAATTGAGCTTTCTTAATATTTCAGTTCCCCGGAAACGGCGCCAAAAACTTAATCATGTGTCAGAGTCTTAAAAAATTATAATATGAATGATCTAGCTAAAAAACTAACTATGACAACGACTTGAGGTAAGCGCACCTATCAAACAGTAGTATAGTTTAGTGGCAAGACCGGATTGTCGAACCCAAAAGAACCAAAAGTACTAATACTAACTTTTTTTTTATTATTTAACCTAAGAACTAAGGGAATTGTTATCTAATCTAAAATTAACTAACTACTAAGCTAAAAATACTAAGACAAAGAGAATGAATTGGGAAATACTTGTGGGAAAAACCAATTGATTGAGACAATACCGAGGAAGAATCCACCGGACTTCACTTGTTATTTAACTCGAACTGCATTTATTTATTCACTTGACTTGATCCGTAGGATTCCCTAATTTATATTAATACCTCTCTCAAGGCTACCAACGTCTAACCCTAGGTTGATTAATTGAAATCTCTTTCTAATTAAAACCCTAGAATTGTATTAACTCGATCTATGGACTCTCATATTAAGTTTGACCCTAATCTGATAGATTTTCTTCATCCTATCTCTAGGGTTATGATCAACTCCGCTTAACTATGTTAGATCTACTCTTAGACAGGGTCTATTCCTCCTCTACCTAAGGGCATAAATGCTTGCATTCAATATCCTGAAATATCAAAACAAGAATTAAGAACACATAGTTAAGAACAAATCAAGTATTTATCATATAGCTCAGAAAACAATAACAAGATCCGTCTTAGGTTTTATCCCCCTCAGGTATTTAAGGGGTTTAGTTCATAATCATAAAAGAACACATCTCAGAAGAAAATATAAAACAAAACATAAAGAAAACCCTAAAACCCCATGAAGGAATTGAATGAGAGATCCTTAGTCTTGAGTATAATCTCGGCTTCTTGAGATGAATCAACTGGCTTTCTTCGAGTGAACCCCACAATTCAGCCCCTCTGGCTTGGCTCTTTGGCCTAGCTGAACGCCCCTCTTTAGGTTGGCCTCTAGGGTGTTTATATAGGCTTTTGGAATGGCTTTCTTTGCCTCTAAGTACCCTATTCTGAATAGAATTTAAACAAGTCACGTCAGGGACACGGCCATGGTATACGCCCGTGTAAGTCACAAACCAGCCGTGTTCAGTTGATAATGAGGCACATGATGGTTCAAACCAGTCAGACCGATTTCAGATTTTGGCCCATTTTCCCTATTTTCGGCCTGTTTCTCGTTCTTTTCATCCTCAGGTGCTCTCCTAAGTATAAAACATGAAAACAAAGAATTAGGAACACCTATTTCCATAAAGGGATAAATCATCCAAAAGTATGCTAAATGTGGGATTAAAATATGTGTATATTATGGTTTATCACTAAGAAATGATCACAAAAACGTAGAAATTATCAAAAATCGAGCTCAAAACATACGTCAATCAAAGACAACAAAGGTCGAACGCTAGCTTAGTCTTTTTCTATTCTTTTCTTTCAATTTTCGGCAAGATAACATGATAATGGCCTTTAATTCTTTTTTTTAATTAATAATAACTTAATACATACTTTGCCATTTTACCCTTGATTATTAAACCATTTAATCATCATTTATATACCTATTTATGTCCATCTAATCTATTAATGGCTTAATAACAACATAAGGACTTTTCATGTAAGAAGCCTTGCCAATTAAGCACCTTTAACAACTAGCACACAGCTTTTGCACTTTATACGATTAAGTCCTTTTTCACAATTCAGCACACAAACGATAAAATTTTCACACAGAACTTTCACACATACTTTATCACATACTGTAAACACAGAAAATAATATTAAAATATTTTTTTGACCTCAGATTTGATGTATCGAAACCACTATTCTGATAGGGTCTAATTCGAGTTGTTACACATCGTTACACTACCAACTAGCTTTTTGGGTATATTTAGTGAAATCATTTTCGGAATAATGACATGTATAGGACAACTTGGCCAATAGTGGCTTAAAAATGTTATTTTGTAACCTAGCCATTAGAATGGCTAGTATTGGTTCATTTTGGTATGACTAAAAAGATTATTATGATATACATATACACACATGTGTTATGTTAAAAATATGTGGTCAATGTTGGGAATGCCTAAGTTAAACTTAGGTAAGGTTGTGATCATGTATGCTTGTAGTGATATGCTTTGTGAATCATAGAAATTATCCAATTTGAATGGTTGAATTGGTTGGTATTGGATGTGCGTCTCAAGTGCAGGTCTTGGGTGAAATTTTGCGTGAGAAATAAAGCTAGAAATGGCTTCATTTTGCCCACACAGTGTGTGTCTAGATCGTCTGTGACACACGGCCTGGTAACACGAGCATGTAGTTAGGCCATGTGTCCCCTACACCTTAATTTTGAGAAATAGAATGCTCAGAATTGGGCACATGGCAGAGACACGGGCATGTGTCTCAGCTATGTGTGCCACACGGCCTAGAACATGGGTGTATGTCTTGGCCGTGTGAAACCTGTACCTAATTTGAATTAAATTAATTAACCATATGGCCTAGCACACGGGCGTGTGGCGTAGCCATGTCGTGCAAGTCAGAGAGCAACCAAAATCGAACACGGCCTGTAGCACGAGTGTGTTCCAGGGTCACACGGACGTGTCCCTTGGACCAAACAGGCGTGTCCCTTGGACCACACGGGCATGTGAGTCCTGCACCTTTGAAAAATTTTATAATTTTACGAAAAATTCTTAGAGGTTTCGATTAAGTCCCGATTTGATTCTAATTCTCGTTATGGGCCTCGAGGGACCGATCAAGGGACATTATGGATGATCTCGACAAATGAATAGTAAATTTACATAGTTTAATAGAAAAAAGTTTTGAATGTTCTAGTACTGCTCTGAAACCCTGTTATGGCAATGGGTAAGGGTTAGGGGTGTTACAGATTTGGATGTACAGAAAATCACGTTCAGAACGAGGTATGGGCATTATGAATTTCTTGTTATGCTTTTTGGATTAACCAATGTGTAACACCTCTTACCCTGTCCGACGCCAAGATAGGATATGAGGCATTACCGTACTTTACCTTACCTGAACATGTATTTTTGAGCTATAAAATTTCGTTCCAACTTAAAACTTTTCCTTCTTCATCATAACGTGTACATTATGGGCCTACGAGGCCCTAAAATTACTTTTGGGAAGTTTCGGAGTTCTTCCAGAAACTTTGGTACTCTTTGAAAATTTTTACTCAAACAGGGGTCACACGCCCGTGTGACATGGGACACGTCCGTGTGGGCAGGCCGTGTGACCTCACACGCCCATGTGGAATTTATTTTCTTTTCGAACCTATAGGCATTTTCACATGGCCGAACACACGACCATGTTGATAGCCCGTGTCCCTCACACGGCCTAGACACACCCATGTCCTTCACCCATAGAGCTCTCTGTTTATGACATCATCAAACCCTTAATAGAATACGGTGAGGCACATGCCCGCAAGGTGGCAGTGTGATTAATCAATTCTCTAATTAAAATGCAGGGGACACACGGCCTATCAACACACCCATATGGGTTGACCGTGTGTCACACATGGCCTAGACACACGCCCGTGTGTCTACCCGTATGGACAACTAGAGGCTATTTTCCAAGCCTCTTTGTCACCCTAAAACTTAAACTCATTCATTTCGTCATAAGAAGCACATAATATGACAATATCAAACTATGAAGAACCCTTAATTATCACTCATTTCATCCATATTTTACTTAACATCTTGCATGAACATTCATTTCATTATATCCATCAAACTTGGAACATGAACTTGACAATATTGGCCAATTCATCATTGCCATTTACAAAATGAATGTGAAGCATTAGAAGCAAACTCTTTGGCCTTCAAACATATCATGACACAAAACGGTCAAGTTCCTATACATGCCATACTCAAAATGAATTAACTTTACTATACCAAATAAACGGCTAATAGTGTGATCTGAGCTTTGACGTTCTATGATTCCCGAATTACTTGAGGAAACTACAAGGAAAAAAAAGGGAAAAAGAGAGGGGTAAGCATATTGCTTAGTAAGTTTGCATGAAATTCTAAAGCAATATAATTGCTCAAACTAAATTCATCCATTTCATGAAACAATAGCAACATAAGTTTCAATTACTTAGGCATACTTATTCATACTTACTCACACTTATTCTTACCCATCTCATGTCACATTATGATTTCTTAACTTGTACTTTTTCATGGTACCTGTATCACTCATTCACATAACTTAGCACCTATGCTAACTTGAACATAAACTCAAATCTTCATCATTCTTATCATGAATGAAACTCAAGGTCATCCGTAAACAGATTTGACTCAATACTATTTTACATACTTAGCTCTTTTGCCCACACTAATCATATTATCGTAGGATATTTGAACTCATCATGCATAAATCTTGATGCCAACGCCATATCCCAGATATGGTCTTACATGGGATCACCCCCTGATGCCGATGCCATATCTCAGATATGGTCTTACACGGGATCCTATAGCTCGATGTCGATGCCATATCCCAGATATGGTCTTATACGAGATCGTACATGAATGTCGATGCCATATCCCAGACATGGTCTTATACGAGATCTTCTTTTGGTACCAAGGCCATATCCCAAACATGGTCTTACACGGGACCTTCTTTATTCAATGCTAAACATGGGTAACCTCATTATTTCGAATCTTTATTCAGAATTTCACATAACTTATTTTCACTATTTCCTCATCGAGGCTTCATCGTTTGGTTATTCATAGCAATAACATACATTTTCGTAATATTAAGTAGTTTCAAACATCAAAACATTATGAAACTTCAACTTCATACAAACTTACCTCAAATCTCAAAATGTGTATCGATGCTCGATTTAGTCCTCGATTTTGTTCTTGCCTCGGTTTCAATCTGGGCTTCATGTTTCTTGATCTATAATAAAAATTTTATTTTTTAAATACACACATTGACTAAATCGACTCATAATTCATATTTTGACAAAATTATAATTTTCCCCTAAAATTTTACATAATTACACTTTTGCCCCTAGGCTCGTAAAATGATTTTCATTCAACTTTCTTGTATTTCAAGCCTAGCTGAATCATATTCTCAACTATAGAAACCTTTAATTTCTACTATTTCACTCATGTATGGCCATTTTCATAGCTTTTACAATTTGGTCCTTACATGCATTTTTCATGAAAATCACTTAAAAAAAGATGTTTATCATACATCAACCTCTCATATTCCTCCATAAAACATCAAATACATGCATGTCACACATGGGTAAATTTTTGAACATGAACCCTAGCTCAAAATATAGCTAGAAATAGCTAAATTGATCTACGAGGGTTTCAAAATACGAAGAACATTAAAAACGGGGCTAGGATGCACTTACTATCAAGCTTGAAAGTTGAAGAAACCCTAGCTATGGCTCCTTGAAAATTTTAGCTAAGGTAGGAGAAGATGGACATGATTTTTGCTTCTTTTCCCGTTTTAATTCTTTTATTAACCAAATGACCAAAATACCCTTAATGGTCCTTTCTTGAGATTTTTCCTTCCCATGTCCATTTTTGTCCATCATTAAATATAATGGTCTAATTGCTAAATAAGGACCTCTAGTAATTTTCATAATTCTATTTCACACTTAAATCTTCTAGAATCTCATATTTTCCATTCTTTACAATTTAGTCCTAATGGACAATTTAATCACTACTTAATAAAATTTCTTCATGAGATTTTCACACAATCATGAAATCACATTATAAAACTTATAGAAATCATAAAACTCATATTTCTACTTCAAATTTTTGGTCTCGCACCACTATTCTGACTAGGCCCTAAGTCAGGCTGTTACACAAAGCTCCTGTTGTTTATGGACTTAATGAATCAGATCTTTTGACCTTATTTGGATAAGTTTGTGGTTGTATTTATTGATGACATTTTGATTTATTCTTGAGATGAGTCCGAGCATGCCGAACATTTAAGAATTGTGTTGTAGACTTTGAGAGATAAGAAACTATTTGCTAAATTTAGTAAAAGTGAGTTTTAGCTCTGAGAAGTCAAATTTTTAGGGTATATCATTTCAACAGAAGGTATAAGGGTTGATCCGAGTAAGATTTCGATAATTGTTGATTGGAAACTGCCGAGGAATGTATCTAAGGTTAAAAGCTTTTTGGGCTTAGTTGTGTATTATCAACATTTTGTCAAGGGATTCTCGATGATTGCTACACCTATGACTAAACTATTACGGAAAGATGTTAAGTTTGAATGGTCTGAAAAATGCCAAAAGAGTTTTGAACAGTTGAAAGAGTTTTGACTGAGGCACCGATTTTAGTGCAACCGGAGTCGGGAAAAGAGTTCATGATTTTTAGCGACGCGTCTTTGAACGGTCTTGTATGTGTGTTGATGCAAGAGGGAAAGTAGCATATGCCTTGAGACAATTGAAGCTGAATGAAAAGAACTGCCTGACGCACGATTTGGAATTGGCTGCCATTGTGTTTGCTTTAAAGATTTGGAGACACCATTTGTTCAGGGAGAAATGCCATATCTTTACCGATCACAAGAGCTTAAAGTACTTGATGACTCAAAAAGATTTGAACTTACGGCAACGAAAAATGCTAGGGCTGTTAAAAGACTATGAGTCGGTAATTGATTATCATCCGGGAAAGGCGAATATAGTCACCGATACCGTAGGAAATCTTTGTTCGCTTTGAGAGCAATGAATACGCGACTGACTTTATTCAATGATAGTTTGATTCTAGCTGAGTTAAGAGCTAGACCGGTATTTCTTCAGCAAATTTGCGAAGCTCAGAAGTGTGATACAGAACTTCAAGCTAAGATAGCTCAGTGCGAACCAAATAGTGATTCAGATTTTCAAATTGGGACTGATGATTGTTTAATGTTCTGAGGAAGGATTTGTGTGCCGAGAGATAATGAGCTTATTCAGAAAATTCTTTATGAGGCACACAGAGGTTGTCTATCTGTTTATCTAGGAAGTACGAAGATGTACAATGATTTGAAGAAACTGTATTGGTGGTCAGGTATGAAACGAGATATCTCTGAATTTGTATCAAAATGTTTGATTTATCAACAAGTAGAGGCCGAACATCAAGTGCCTTCAGGTTTACTTCATCCAGTAATGGTACCCGAGTGGAAATGGGACAAAATTACGACGGACTTCGTAATAGGTTTACCTTTGCCTCCGAAAAAGAAAGATGCCATTTGGGTCGTTGTTAAAGATTGACGAAATCAGCTCATTTTATTCTGGTACATACCGATTACTCACTTGATATGCTAGTTGAATTGTACATTGCTGAAATTGTGAGATGGCACAGAGTACCTATTTCTATTATTTTGGATAGAGATTTGAGATTTACTTCGCGCTTTTGGAAAAAGTTGTAAAAAGCTTTAGGTACAAAGTTGAATTTTAGAACTGCGTTTCATCTGTAAATCGACGGCCAATCTAAGAGAATGATTCAGGTTCTTGAAGATATGCTTCATTATTTTTTATTAGAGTTCGAAGATAGTTGGGAAAAATATCTACCTTTAGTCAAATTTGCTTATAACAATAGTTTTCAGTCGAGTATAAAGATGGCACCATATGAGGCATTGTATGGCTGCAAGTGCCAAACTCTATTATACTGGACCGAGCTCAGTGTGATACAGATTCACGGGGTCGATTTAGTTAAAGAAATCAAAGAAAAAATAAAAGTAATTCGTGATTGTTTGAAAGTAGCTTCAAATAAAAAGAAATCGTACGCTCAAATGCTTCGATTGGACATTCGAATAGAGATCGTGTGAAATAATATATGAGTTCTAAATCTCAAATTCCAATGGAATAAAGTGTTGGCAGTGTCAGAAACAATAAGCTTGAGTGTAGACAATGTGGGAGACGTCATATTGGTGAATGCTGGGGCAAGTATAATCATAGAGTTTGTTGCAAATGTGGATCACGAGATCACTTCAATCGGGATTGCCCGAAGTTGGCTGAAAAAGATAATGCTTAGAGTGCGAGGCCGAGTAACACGTCAGCTAGGGGTAGACCACCCAGAAACATAGGATTTATGAGTGGTAGTCAGAGAGGAACAACTGATACAGCTGTGAGATCCAAGGCAAGAGCACCTGCTAGAGCCTACGCTATTCGCACTCGCGAAGAAGCATCATCTCCAGACATCATTACTAGTACTTTCACTCTATTTAATACTAATGTGATTGCATTAATAGATCCAGGATAAACCTATTAATATGTGTGTGTGAACTTAGTATTTAGTAAGACTGTGCCTATAAAGCCTACTGAATTTGTAATTAGAGTATCGAATCCCTTAGGCAAGTGTGTTCTGGTTGACAAAGTGTACATGAATTGTCCATTGATGTTTCGAGATATCTATTTCCTGGCTAATCTAATGTTACTACCCTTTGATGAATTTGATATAATTCTGGGTATGGATTGGCTAACTTTGCATAATGCTATTGTGAATTGCAAACGGAAGATTATTGATTTAAGAAGTCAGAGTGGTGAGATAGTTCGAATTGAATCTAGTGATTTGAATGGGTTACCAGCGTAATATTTTCGATGAAAGCTCCGAACTATGTGAAAAAGGGATATGAAACTTATCTTGTATATTTGATCGATACGAAAGTCACAGAAAAGAAAGTTGAATCTATGCCTGTGGTTTGTGAGTTCCCTGATGTGTTTCCTGAAGAATTACTAGGATTACCTCCGATATGAGAAGTTCAGTTTGGCATTGAGTTAGTGTCGGGAACGACTTCTATCTTAATAACTCCGTATAGAGTGGCTCCAAAAAAATTGAAAGAATTGAAATCCTAGTTGCAAGAGTTGACAGACAGAGGATTTACACGACCAAGTTTCTCGCCCTAGGGTGCTCCTGTGTTGTTTGTGAAAAAGAAAGGTGAAACTATGAGAATTTACATTGATTGCCGTCAGTTAAACAAAGTGACGATAAAGAATAAGTATCTTGTACCGTGAATTGATGATTTGTTTGATTAGTTGAAAGGGGCTACAGTATTTTCGAAAATAGACTTGAGATCAGGTTATTATCAGTTGAGAGTCAAAGAATCAGATGTATCGAAAACTACTTTTCGAACAAGGTATGGACATTATTAATTTTTAGTTATGCCTTTTGGACTAACAAATGCTCTTGCAGTATTTATGGACTTGATGAATCGGATATTCAGGCTGTATTTGGATCGATTTGTTGTTGTGTTTATTGACGATATTTTAATTTATTCTTGTAATGATACGGAACATGCCAAGCACCTAAGAATTGTGTTACAGACTTCGTGTGATAAGCAGTTGTATGCAAAGTTTAGTAAATGTGAGTTTTAGTTGCGTAAGGTTAGTTTTTTTAGGCATATAGTGTCAACTGCGGGGATACGAGTTGATCCGAGTAAGATTTCAGCAATTTTAGATTGGAAACCTCCAAGAAATGTGTCTGAAGTCTGCAGTTTTCTAGGACTAGCAGGATATTATAGACAGTTTGTGAAAGGCTTCTCGATGATTGCAACTTCTTTGACGAAATTGCTACAGAAAGATGTTAAATTTGAGTGGTCAGAAAAGTGTCAGCAGAGTTTTGAACAGTTGAAAGCATTGTTGGCAGAGGCACCAGTATTAGTTCAACCTGAATCAGGTAAGGAATTCAAAGTTTATAGTGATGCAACGTTGAATGGTTTAGGCTATGTGTTCATGCAAGAAGGCAAAGTTATAGCCTATACTTCGAGACAGTTAAAACCACACGAAAAGAATTATTTGATGCACGATCTTAAATTAGCAACAATTGTGTTTGCATTGAATATTTGGTGTCACTATTTATTTGGTGAGAAGTGTCACATTTATACTGATCATAAGATCTTGAAATATCTGATGACTCAGAAAGAATTAAAATTGTGACAGCGGAGATGGATAGAATTGCTAAAAGATTATGAATTAGTAATTGACTATCATCCAGGAAAAGCTAATGTTGTTGCTGACGCATTGAGCCAAAAGTCTTTATTTGCTTTACGAGCAATGAATACTCAGATAGATTTATGTGATGACGGTGCGATTGTAGTTGAGATAAAAGTGAGGCCGTTGTTTTTACAGCAGATTTGTGATGCTTAGAAAATTGATGCCAAGATAATGGCAAAATGAGCTCAATGTGATTTGAATCCTGATTCAGAATTTTGAGTTGATGATGATGATTATTTGAGATTTCAAGACAGAATTTGTATTCCGAGAAATTTAGAGTTGATTCAGATGATTTTGAGTGAACAGCGTAATAGTCGTTTATCAGTTCATCCGGGAAGTACGAAAATGTAAAAT
Organism: Gossypium rotundifolium; assembly: GCA_025506655.1. Lineage (NCBI taxonomy): Eukaryota > Viridiplantae > Streptophyta > Magnoliopsida > Malvales > Malvaceae > Gossypium > Gossypium rotundifolium. The sequence goes on along the minus strand of CP106724.1, from coordinate 44,542,318 downwards.
GATCTGAAACAGTTTTATTGGTGACCTGGGATGAAACGGGATATCTTAGAGTTTGTTTCGAGATGTTTAGTTTGTCATCAAGTCAAAGCTAAACATCAAGTGCCATCCAATTTGCTACAACTGATCATGATTCCTGAGTGGAAATGGGAGAGAATCACGATGGACTTTGTGTCGAGATTACCCCTGCCCCCGAGAAAGAAAGATGCAATCTGGGTGATAGTTGACAGATTAACAAAATCAGCTCATTTTATTCCGGTGAGAATGGATTACTCGCTTGATAAGTTAGCTGAATTGTATGTTTCTGAGGTTGTACGATTGCACGGGGTACCATTATCTATTGTGTTTGACAGAGATCCGAGGTTTACTTCGTGGTTTTGGAAGAAATTACAAGAGACTTTAGGTACGAAGTTGCACTTTAGTACTACTTTTCATCCGCAAACAGATGGTCAATCCGAGCGGACCATTCAGATTCTCGAGGATATGTTGAGATGTTGTATTCTTAAGTTTGAAGGTATGTGGGAAAAGTACTCTCCATTGATTGAATTTGTGTATAATATAGCTTCCAATCAAGCATTAAAATGGCACCATATGAGGCTCTTTACGGTCGTAAATGCCGAACACCATTGTACTAGACTGAGCTTAGTGAGAATAAGATTTATAGAGTAGATTTGATCAAAGAGACTGAGCAAAAAGTGAAAGTGATTCGAAATAGTTTGAAAGCAGCATCAGATTTTTAGAAGTCTTACACAAATTTGAAACAAAAAGATATTGAATTTGATATCGATGATAAAGTGTTTTTGAAAGTTTCTCTGTGGAAGAAAATACTCTGTTTTGACAGAAAAGGCGAGTTGAGTCTGAGATTGATCGGGCCATATGAGATTATTGAACTTATTGGGCCAGTTACGTATAGATTGTTGTTATCACCTAAGCTAGAAAAAATTCATAATGTATTTCACGTATTAAAACTTCGACGATACAGATCCGATCCGTCGCACGTGATTGCCCCTACTGAAGTTGAGATTCAGTCTGATCTATCGTATAATGAAGAACCGATTTGAATTTTGGCTCATGAGATCAAGGAGTTGAGAAATAAGAAAATTTCTTTAATGAAAGTGTTGTGGCACAGACACGGGATTCAAGAGGCTACGTGGGAGCCTGAGGATGCTATGAGAGAGCAATACCCAAATCTATTCACTAGTAAGATTTTTGAGGACGAAAATCCCTAAAGGAGGAGATTTGTAACAGCCCGATTTAGACCCTAGATAGCAGTGGTTTCGAGACCACAAATTCGAGGTCGAAAAATAATTATTTTTTATGTTTATGGCATGTAATAAAGTGTGTGTGAAAGTTTTGTGTGAAAATTTTGTCGTTTGTATGCTGATTTGTAAAAAATAACCTAATCGCGTAAAATGCAAAAGTTGTGTGCTAATAGTTAAAAGTGCTTAAATGCTATGTCTTATTAAATAGGGTCCTTATGTTGTTATTAGACCACATGGTTAATGGATGGACAAAAATGGGCTTGTATTAAATGGTTTTCATGTTAATTCATTAAGGATAAAATAGTAATTGATGTTTTAACGTTAATTAAATTAAAACAAAACATGAATTAGTGGCCATAGATGTTCATCTTGCCAAAAATTGAAAGAAAAAGAAAAGAAAAAGGTTCTTAGGGTTCGGCACTAATCTTGGCTAATTGAGGTGTGATTTTTTATCTGTTTTTGATAATTTCTACGTTTCTGTGATCGTTGTTTTGTGTCCCATGTTTAAATTCATGAATTTAATGATGATTTTGAGTTATGTCATTGTTGATTTGGTGAGCTTTGTGATGTTTGATGATGGAAATTAAGTGTTTGATGATTGATATGCATATTTTCTAAAGTGATTTTGAGTAAAAATGAATTTTTTGGATTAAATTGAGAAATGTGAAAACTTTGTGTTGAAATGTGAAATAAATGTTAAATATAGGCTGCTAAGGGTACAATGGTAATTCGGTGAAGCATGGATTAAATTGGATTTTGTGAATTTGATGTATTTGTGAAATAAGGACTTAAATACTAAAGTGTGAAATTATAAGGGCTAAAGAGAAAAATTCCCTAAATATGTGTTGTGGAATAAATTGAGTGAAAATGTGATTGAATGAGTTTAATTTGATATTATATAGATCAAGAAAGGAGAAATTCAGACTTAGATCGAGGCAAAAACAAAGTGCTCTATTTATTGACTAGTGTCATTGTTTCTACGTCCGAGGTAAGTTCGTGTATAATACGTATTGTTTAAACAATATTCATATGTGATGAAATGAATGGAAATGTGATTGTAGAGTTTGCTAATGTGAAATGTGAGTTCGAAGACATGTGGCACTAAGTGTGCGTAAATAGAATAGTTAGAGTGATGAATGGCACTAAGTGTGCGATATTATTATAGCTTCGGCTAATTAATTGGCACCAAGTGTGCGAGATAAAGAAAGCATCGGCTATATTATTTGGCGCTACGTGTGCAATACCAAGACAACTTCAGTTTAATATGATGGCACTAAGTGTGCGATTATTATAGCTTCTGCTAATTAATTGGCACTAAGTGTGCAAGTTCATCGAATGTTTAAAAAGGATCGAATGAATTGTGGCATCGAGCATTAAAATGGTAAATGTGATAGATAAATACGTGATGGTACATGTATGTACAGAACCTAAGTGGTTGATGATATTGTTTATGAGCTAGATAGAAGATTATGTGAATGAATAAGGAAAAGAGTTGGATTGAGTAGCATTATAAATGCTTGTATAAGAACCTATAACTATGGTATGAAAGTGGGTAATACTCATGGATGAGATTTAATGGTGATGTGAATTGAACTATGAGTTAGTTAATTTTGCATATTGAATTTGAATTGTTGAATTAATTGTGTTATATTACGAACTTACTAAGCTTTAAAGCTTGCTGTGTGAAATATTTCTCTGTTTTACAGTGTCATTAAAGCTAGCTCGGATCCAGGAATCGTCAGGGACTCAATCACACTATCGGACATCTATTTTGGTACCAATTTTGAGAGTTGTATATATGGTATATGGCATGTATAGGCTAGTGTTTTGTATATGTTTTAAGTTATGGATAAAGCCATATGAGTTGGCTTGTAATGAATGGAATTGATGATTGAGTTTTGAGATGGTGATATGTGCTTGTAAATGCATTTTGGTATTTGATATGGTGAATGATTTGTATGTTATTAATATTGGAATTGAACATGTAGGGATGACCCAAATTGGGGGGCAATTTGGCCTTGTAAATGGCCTATAATTGCCCACACGGGTGAGCACACGGACGTGTGTCTCAACTGTGTCCTTTACTGTCTTTATTCGAAGCAAGTCAGTGTTGCACATGGGCCATACACACGGGCATGTGACAGGCCGTGTGACTCAAGTCAGTGTTGCACACGGGCTAGACACACAGGTGTGAGACAGGCCATGTGACTTAAATCAGGTTACCACACGAGGTAAAGCATGGTCTAGGGCATGGCAGTGTGAGGCACAAGGCCTAGCCACATGGGCATGTGCCCTGTTTAGAAAGAAAAAATTTCTAAGTTCTACAAAGTTTTCCGTATGAGATCAATTTAGCCACTAACCTTCTCTAAAGCATATGTAAGGCATCGTAGACCTTCTAAAGGAACTTTGTGTTATTGATTAACTATGAAATGTTGATGTGTGAATCATGGTGGTTAAATGTTATGATTCGACTTGTAATGCCTTGTAACCCTAGTCCGACGATGGATACGGGTTAGGGGTGTTGCATTTTATTGGTATCAGAGTTACAATTTAGTCGATTCTAGGACTAACGTAGCGTGTGAGAGTTTAGCTATACATGCCATATATATATATATATTTGCGATAGTGTGATGATTCCTGACAGTTAAAAATGTGTTTTCGTATAGCAAATGGATCCCCATCAAGCTGTAGCTAATGATGTTTAGAGTAATGCGCCTGCTCCTACTTAAAGGATAGCGCCGGTTGAATCTAGGTCGATTACTAGTAGTCATGAAGGAGAGGCAAAGTAAGCCTTCTTCCAAATAATGAATGAGTGGTTCACGGAGTTCGTTTGAACGAATCTGGCTACTCAACAACCTCCACCCTCGCAAGTTTTCGTAGCGCCACAAGTGATAGACCCGATTTGATTGAGTAAACCTCCAGTTGATAAGATTTGTAAATATGGGGCTGAAGAGTTTAGGGCCACAGTTGATGATGATGCCGAGCGAGCTAAATTCTGGCTTGATAATACCATTAGAGTGTTTGATGAATTATCATGTACTCCTGATGAATGTCTTAAGTGTGTTATTTTATTGTTGAAAGATACGGCGTATCATTGGTGGAAAACATTGATATCTATGGTTCCGAGAGAACAAATTACCTGGGATTTCTTCCAAACTGAATTTTGGAAGAAATATATCAGTCAACGGTTTATAGATCAGAAACGCAAAGAGTTACTTGAGCTGAAACAGGGTCGTATGTCTGTTACGGAATACGAGCGAGAATTTGTGAGATTGAGCCAATATGCACGAGAATGTGTTTTGACAAAAACTATTGTGTAAACAATTCATTGAAGGGTTAAATGAAGATATTAAACTTCTGGTCGGAATTCTTGACTTAAATGAATTTGTGGTAATGGTTGAAAGAGCTTGTAAAGCCGAGGAGCTTAGCAAAGAAAAGAAGAAAGCATATTCAGAAGCTAGAGACGAGAGAAAAAGGTCGATGAGTAAGCCGTATCACTCTTCGTCAAAGATATTCAAAGATGCAACTAGTCACTCAACTGCTTCGATTGGACATTCGAATAGAGATTATGTAAACAATATGCAATTCCTAAATCACAAATTCCAATGGAATCAAGTGTTGGCAGTGTCAGAAACAATAAGCCTGAGTGCAGACAATGTGGGAGACATCATATTGGTGAATGCTGGGGAAAGTATAATAATAGATTTTGTTATAAATGTGGATCACGAGATCACTTCATTCAGGATTGCCTAGAGTTGACTGAAAAAGATAATGCTCAGAGTGCGAGGCCGAGTAACACGTCAGCTAGGGGTAGACCACCTAGAAACACAGGAATTGTGAGTGGTAGTCAGAGAGGAACAACGAATACAGCTGTGAGATCCGAGGCGGGAGCACCTGCTAGAGCAATACGTGATGTTACAGGTATGTACAGAACCTAAGTGGTTGATGGTATTGTTTATGAGATATATAGAAGATTATGTGAATGAATGAGGAAAAGAGTTGGACTGAGTAGCATTATAAATGCTTGTATAAGAACCTATAAATATTGTATGAAAGTGGGTAATACTCATGGATGAGATTGAATGGTGATGTGAATTGAACTATAAGTTAGTTAATTTTGCAAATTGAATTTGAATTTTTGAATTAATTGTGTTATATTACGAACTTACTCAGCTTTAAAGCTTACTGTGTGAAACATTTCACTATTTTACAGTGTCATTAAAGCTAGCTCGGATTCGGGAATCGTCAGCTACTCAATCACATTATCGGACATCTATTTTGGTACCAATTTTGAGATTTTTTGTAACACCCCTTACCCGAGTCCGACACCGAGATCGGATACAAGGCATTACCATGCTTAATCTTACTTAAACGTGAAAAAACGGGTTACGAAATTTTGTTCAAGACTGATTTTTTGCTCATTCATGACCTACGAGGCCTTAAACATACCTCCGAGAGGTTTTGAAACTAATCCCGAAACTTTTACAAACTCGAGAAACCTTTCATCAAAATAGGGAAGACACGCCCATGTTGAACTAGGGACACGCCCGTGTACCCCTAAGGCATGCCCGTGTCTTCCACCCGTGGTTGACACTGAAAAAATACACACGGCCTTGACACACCCGTGGTCCTTGCTAGTGTGCCAAACCTTGGCATTCTGACTTATCCACACGGTTTGGGGCATACGCCCATGCTCTAACCGTGCCTCTCACACGGTATAGACATACGCCCATGTGTCTACTCCTATGGGAGATTAGAAGGCTATCTACCAAGCCTTTTTCCATTCTCATATGCACACATTCATACATCATCACATAACTTCACATAGCATCAATATAACTCTCGAATTAAAAACATTTAATTCATACAATGAAATCTTCATCTCAAACATAAGGGAGAATATTTCTACTATGATTACAATCGACTTAAGCCATCATCTATTAACTCACCTAGGCCAACACATTTGGCTATATTAACTATGACTTAGTCAACTTTAAAAGAGGTCCCTATACATGCCATGACTCATAAGAACTTGAAACTTCATACCAAGCGTCAACTCGATAGTGTGAAAACATTTGTGGTGGCCTCAAACCCGAGCTAGTTAAAATAACCTATAAGAGATAGGAAAAGGAAAAGAGTAAGAAATAATGCTTAGTAAGTTCATCTATATATAACTGACAAATACTAATATTCATTAAATATACACAACCATAAGGAATTATAAGGAGTTTTACTCTTAAACTCATGGTTACATACTCAACCATTCTTGAAACTTACCCATTCTATCTCTTACCACATTCTAACCATGCCACAAGCCAATTGCTCATGTTAATTAGCATACATTCCTGCACTGGTCGCCACATGATCATATAAAGCAACACATCAAGCATTTTCAATAAGCTACTCATACTACTTGTAACATCCTAAATTTTTGGGCCTATGCATTTAATGGGTGAATATGTGGAATGAGTTAATTTAAGTGTTAGGGGCCCAAATTTTAAGTTTTGAGGAGCCCAAATCTTCTAATTTAAGTTAGTTAAATTTGGCATTCTGGATTAGGGAAGTGGACGGCACAAGGCTATTTTTTTGGGAATTTTATTATATTTATTCTATGTGGATAATAAGGGTAAAGGCTATTATTTAGGATTTAGTCTTTAAGGATAATAAGCAGATAAAGACTATTTTGAGGAGATAATAAATTAAGATAAGGAAAAGGGATAGGAGCTATCATGTGTGGCGGTGTTGGCTGAAAATCAATCTCGCTAAAGGGAGGAATCGGTTTTTATATAAAGAGGGGTGTCTTGAAATTTTGGAAGCCTTTCTTTTATTTTCTTTTCTCATCTTATTCCTCTCAAAAGTGAAAACCACCATTTTCTTCACCCTTTCTTCCTCTCTAAAATTTCTGGTTGGTTAATCTTTTAACCTCTATTGTTATTTTTCTTCTAATCCCTAAAAGTCAAATCACATCTCCATTATTCTATTCTTCTCCTTAATATTCATTGGCCAAATCTCTCTTAGCCATCTCTTCAATTCTTAAATCTTCTAAAACTTAAAATTCTTAGATCTCACCTTCTAAAGTTGCTGAATTTTCTCCGGTAAAGTCTGCTTGTGCCAAATCTTAAGAAAACAATAGGTATGTGTCGATTTTGAGTTTCCAATATTTCTCCGGCTTTTCAAAGTCCCTAGCCGAATGGCTATTTAGTGACTAATCAAGGGTTTTTCTTATTTTTCGGCATTTTGGGATCTGAAGAGGAGTCCAACGCTTAGATCTCTAAGTCAAAGATCAGTAACACTCAAGTCGTGTTATTTTCAGGATTTTAAGGTAAGGAGATTGGTTTATTTATAAATATATGAAATCGGGTAGAACACTAACCATGGCCGAATATAGGAGAGGCTCTATTTTCACATCTTTCTGGCTTTTTGAGCAAAGTTGTAGATCGGGATAACAAGGATATCGACTAAGAATATTGGATTTCGTGATATCAGGTGTGTAACACTTTCCCACCATCTAGATGTGTTTGATTAATATATGATTATAAGTCTTATATGTTTTGATAAATGCCGAAATCCGGGCATAATAGAGGAAACCCAAAGAGGGTAAAGGCAAATCACCAGGTTAGTGAATGTTTTGATTAAACGATATAAGAATATTGATTTTATGTGATTGCATGGGTTGGGTTTGATGAAAAGAGGAAGTTATATGTTGTAGTGATTTTCACCATGATCTGTTGTAGCGGTTTTTACCGTGATCTGTTGTAGCGGTTTTTACCGTGATTTGTTATAGTAGCTTTTGCCGTGATCTATTGTAATGGCTACGACCATGATCTGATGATGAGCAGCACGACTGCCATCAAGGCGTGTAGCGGTGTGGGTTGATTGTAGAAATCCTCAATGGTGTGAATGGCTGGTACGGGGGCATGTAGCGGATGGAAACCTAGGATTTGGGTTGGGCTTGCATATTATTTTTATTATGTATATTAATTCTGCTTATTTTAGTTGTATGGGGCTAAGGCCCAAATCTAATGGTGCATGAGGGTTGCACACTGAGTCTCACGACTCAACCAATTAATTAACATTTCAGGTAGCATTTAGTGCATTGGACCGGGCTGGAGAGGAGCGCAAGGTGGCCATGCAAAAGAACATTTGGATCCAGCAAAAAGACTCTAGTTATTATTTTATATTCTTATTTAATAGATTTTAAATCTTGTTGTGATAAGGCCATGGGCCACCAATATATATTTTGTTTTATTACGGGCTTTTATTACTTTTAGTTATTTAAATTTTTATTTTTAATTGAACTAAGGCATGTATTTAAGTTTGGGTTTTTAATTCATAAAGGCATATTTTATTTAAAACTATAAATTATAAATTTTTCCCGAGTAAAAGGTTAAACTTTACCAAAATGTTTTTCTGAAAATGCGACATGTTTTACAAAATTTCCTTAGTGATATACCAGATCCGGTTGTAGTGTTTGGGCCGGGTTTGGGGTGTTACAAATTTGTATCAGAGCCCGGTTAAAAACTAGACTTTGGGGTTTTGGGGCTCAAAACGCTTTCTAAAGGTGGGCTTTTGAAACTTGCATGTTGTTTTTTTGAAATGATAACAGGTTTGTTAGCTCGGCATGGCACCTGCGTCTCCGGGCCAAGTTCGCCAGGAAAGTACTCTAAACCATTGTGTGATATATATATATGGGCTTGATGGGCTTTATGGGACGTATGCTAGTTTAATTAGACTTTGATGGACTATAGGCTTAACTTAAACAACTTCTTAAATTCCATAAGACTTAATTTACCGAAACAAATCATGTGAACTAGTCGCCGAGTTAGGGTGTGGCAACAAGCATACGCATGTCTAGTAGTGGATACAGGGAGAGCTTGGTATTTAAGCAGTCCTAGTGACTCACCTCCTCTTCACTGGAATCCTACCTAGTGCGTAGTGACTGTTCACCCTAACCACGAGGACGTGTTGACAGGCCAAAACTTATAATTAAAACCCGAAAGGGACCAGCCACCTTATTTTGTAGAATTACCAAAATAACCCCTAATTTTAAAAATTTTCAAAAATTACCTTTGATTTGTAAAAATGACCAAATTACCCTTGATTTGAAAAAAATAACCAACTTACCCCTGATTTACAAAATTACCGAAATACCCTAGTTTGAAAAATTATCGAAATACCCCGATTTGAAAAAAATTACTAAAATAACCCCAAATTGCGAAATTACCAAAATACCCTTATTTTGAAACATCACCAAGATACACTATTTTGAAAAATTACAAAAATACCCCTGTAGGCAAAATTACAAAAATACCCCTAGGTAGTGAAACGACGAAAATACCCCTAGGTGGTGAATGTAAGTTTATAAGGCGATTTTTATGATTGATGTGTGCTGAATGTTGACTAAAGGTGAACTCTAGGACTAGGAAGTATCGACTTGAGAACTAAACCCGTAGATAGAATTCGAATTCGAAAGAACTACTATCGAAATGATTTTACATAAGATTGTTCGCGGTTAATAAGTGGGAAGAATTAATTATTCATGAAATTCTTAATCAGATAAACGCCGATCGAAAGAATGAGTACAAGGGGACGAAGATGCTTCATATGCGAATAATGGTGCGTACCCTACCATAGTATACTAAGTGTTTATTTTGGCTTTAGAATTAGAGTGCGTAGCAAAAGCATAGTGGTGAGACTTAAGTAGTATGATTTCTAGTTAGTTGGAAATTTCGAGGACGAAATTTCTTTAAGAAGGGCAGAACTGTAACATCTTAAATTTTTGGGCCTAGGCGTTTAATGGGTGAATATGTGGAATGAGTTAATTTAAGTGGTAGGGGCCCAAATTTTAAGTTTTATGGAGCCCAAATCTTCTAATTTTAGTTAGTTAAATTTAGCATTAGGGATTAGGGAAGTGGACGGCACAAGGCTATTTTTTTGGGAATTTTATTATATTTATTCTATGTGGATAATAAGCAGATAAAGGCTATTATTTAGGGATTTAGTCTTTAAGGATAATAAGCAGATAAAGACTATTTTTGAGGAGATAATAGATTAAGATAAGGGAAAAGGGATAGGAGCTATCATGTGTGGCAGTGTTGGCTGAAAATCAATCTCTGCTAAAGGGAGGAATCGGTTTTCTATATAAAGAGGGGGTGTGCCAAAATTTTGGAAGCCTTTCTTTTATTTTCTTTTCTCATCTTATTCCTCTCAAAAGTCAAAAACCACCATTTTCTTCACCCTTTCTTCCTCTCTAAAATTTCCTGGTTGGCCGAATCTTTTAACCTCTATTGTTATTTTTCTTCTAATCCCTAAAAGCTGAAATCACATCTCCATTATTCTATTCTTCTCCTTAATATTCATTGGCCAAATCTCTCTTAGCCATCTCTTCAATTCTTAAATCTTCTAAAACCAAAATTCTTAGATCTCACCTTCTAAAGTTGCCGAATTTTCTTCAAGAAAGTCTCGCTTGTGCCAAATCAAGAAAACAATAGGTATGTGTCGATTTTGAGTTTCCAATATTTCTCCTTTTCAAAGTCCCTAGCCAATGGCTATTTAGTGACTAATCAAGGGTTTTTCTTATTTTCGGCATTTCGGGATCTCAAGAGGAGTCCAACGCTAGATCTCTAAGTCAAAGATCAAGAACACTCAAGTCGTGTTATTTTCGTGGATTTTAAGGTAAGGAGATTGGTTTATTTATAAATATATGAAATCGGGTAGAACACTAACCATGGCCGAATATAGAGAGGCTCTATTTTCACATCTTTCTGGCTTTTTGAGCAAAGTTGTAGATCGGGATAACAAGGATATCGACTAAGAATATTGGATTTCGTGATATCAGGTGTGTAACACTTTCCCACCATCTAGATGTGTTTGATTAATATATGATTATAAGTCTTATATGTTTTGATAAATGCCAAATCCGCATAGAGAAACCCAAAGAGGGTAAAGGCAAATCACCAGGTTAGTGAATGTTTTGATTAAACGATATAAGAATATTGATTTTATGTGATTGCATGGGTTGGGTTTGATGAAAAGAGGAAGTTATATGTTGTAGTGATTTTCACCATGATCTGTTGTAGCGGTTTTTACCGTGATCTGTTGTAGCGGTTTTTACCGTGATTTGTTATAGCACTTTTGCCGTGATCTATTGTAATGGCTACGACCATGATCTCGATGATGAGCAAGACGACCGCCATCAAGGCGCAGAAGCGTGTGGGTTGATTGTAGAAATCCTCAATGGTGTGAATGGTCGGTACGGGGCATGTAGCGGATGGAAACCTAGGATTTGGGTTGGGCTTGCATATTATTTTTATTATGTATATTAATTCTGATTATTTTAGTTGTATGGGGCTAAGGCCCAAATCTAATGGTGCATGAGGGTTGTACACCGAGTCTCACGACTCAACCAATTAATTAACATTTCGTAGCATTTAGTGCATTGGACCGGCCGAGAGGAGCGCAAGGTGGCCATGTAAAAGAACATTTGGATCCAGAAAAAAGACTCTAGTTATTATTTTATATTCTTATTTAATGGATTTTAAATCTTGTTGTGATAAGGCCATGGGCCACCAATATATATTTTGTTTTATTACGGGCTTTTATTACTTTTAGTTATTTAAATTTTTATTTTAATTGAACTAAGGCATGTATTTAAGTTTGGATTTTTAATTCATAAAGGCATATTTTATTTAAAACTATAAATTATAAATTTTTCCCGAGTAAAAGGTTAAACTTTACCAAAATGTTTTTCTGAAAATGCGACATGTTTTACAAAATTTCCTTAGTGACATACCAGATCCGGTTGTAGTGTTTGGGTCGGGTTTGGGGTGTTACAAATTTGTATCAAAGCCCAGTTCAAAACTCGACTTTGGGGTTTTTAGGCTCAAAATGCTTTCTAAAGGTGGGCTTTTGAAACTTGCATGTTTTTTTTGAAATGATAACAGGTTTGTTAGCTCGGCATGGCACCTGCGTCTCCGACCCTAGTTCGCCAGGTAGGTACTCTAAACCATTGTGTGATATATATATATATATATATATATATATATATATGGGCTTGATGGGCTTTATGGGACGTAGGCTAGTTTAATTAGACTTTGATGGACTATAGGCTTAACTTAAACAACTTCTTAAATTCCATAAGATTTAATTTACCGAAACAAATCATGTGAACTAGTCGCCGAGTTAGGGTGTGGCAATAGGCATACGCATGTCTAGTAGTGAATACAGGGAGAGCTTGGTATTTAAGCAGTCCTAGTGACTCACCTCCTCTTCACTGGAATCCTACCTAGTGCGTAGTGACTGTTCACCCTAACCATGAGGACGTGTTGACAGGCCAAAACTTATAATTAAAACCCGAAAGGGACCAGCCACCTTATTTTGTAGAATTACCAAAATAACCCCTAATTTTAAAAATTTTCAAAAATTACCTTTTATTTGTAAAAATGATCAAATTACCCTTCATTTGAAAAAAATAACCAACTTACCCCTGATTTACAAAATTACCGAAATACCCTAGTTTGAAAAATTACCGAAATACCCCGATTTGAAAAAAATTATTAAAATACCCGTAGATTGCAAAATTACCAAAATACCCTTATTTTGAAACATCACCAAGATACACTATTTTGAAAAATTACGAAAATACCCCTGTAGGTAAAATTATGAAAATACCCCTAGGTAGTGAAACGACGAAAATACCCCTAGGTGGTGAATGTAAGTTTATAAGGCAGTTTTTATGATTGATGTGTGCTGAATGTTGACTAAAGGTGAACTCTAGGACTAGGAAGTATCGACTTGAGAACTAAACCCGTAGATAGAATTCGAATTCGAAAGAACTACTATCGAAATGATTTTACATAAGACTGTTCGCGGTTAATAAGTGGGAAGAATTAATTGTTCATGAAATTCTTAATCAGATAAACGCCGATCGAAAGAATGAGTACAAGGGGACGAAGATGCTTCAGATGCGAATAATGGTGCGTACCCTACCATAGTATACTAAGTGTTTATTTTGGCTTTAGAATTAGAGTGCGTAGCGAAAGCATAGTGGTGAGACTTAAGCAATATGATTTCTAGTTAGTTGGAAATTTCGAGGACGAAATTTCTTTAAGGAGGGTAGAACTGTAACATCTTAAATTTTTGGGCCTATGCGTTTAATGGGTGAATATGTGGAATGAGTTAATTTAAGTGTTAGGGGCCCAAATTTTAAGTTTTATGGAGCCCAAATCTTCTAATTTAAGTTAGTTAAATTTAGCATTAGGGATTAGGGAAGTGGACGGCACAAGGCCATTTTTTTGGGAATTTTATTATATTTATTCTATGTGGATAATAGAATTTTATTATATTTTATTAAATAAGGTGATACTGCACATAGCTCACCGTTATTATACATTCATGGATAGTTATCCACATGTATTTCTCTATTTCAAATGTTCATCCGGGAACATCCTCACACACTACTATTCTTACTTAACTTTCTACGATACTCATTCGCATTCACACAATACATTTATGAATATAATTTATGCAACTGAGGTGGATTGATTACACATAACCCAACAGGGGTTCATCATATACCGAATTTACCTCAATTCAGTTCTAACACATACTTGTGCTTCTCATGGCACAACCGCATACTTTCTCTCTTTCAACATACCCGTTGAATCACTTAAATTGTTAAATAACACTCTTGAGCTCATACACATAATGCCATATTGACATTATACCCCGATAGGGTCTTACATGCATTAACATATCGATGTCATGTCCCGGACATGGTCTTATACAAATTCTTACACCGAGGCCATATTCCAATATGGTCTTACACAAGACCTTAATTATCATCATATCATGCTAATTTCTTTTCCCACTAGTCTTAAATTAAGAATAAGACTCTCATTTTTTGACATTCCGTTAAAATGTACTTAACGTATACATAGAGGCAATTAAACAATCCATACAACATTGAAATGTTAAGTACTTCACTTAGAATTTCATAATTTAGCATACGAACTTACCGCGATGTCGAAAGGGTCGAAAGGGACTTTTCGCTCACATTTCTCTTTTCACCTGTTCTAGGTTCGAATCCCATTTTCTTTGATCTAGAATAATGGAATTTACATATTTAATCACTTATAAATCATAATACACCATAATCTAACTTAGGCAAAAATAACTAATTTACCCTTATACTTTGGCAAAATTACGATTTTTCCCCTAGGCTCGTAAATAAATTTTCATCACATTTTCTTATTAAACAAGCCTAGCTGAACATTTAATCATCTTACAACTATTCACAACTCCAACTATTTCATGCCTTAATGAACAAATTACAACTTTTGCATTTTAGTCCCAATTAGGTGTTTTCATAATAACACCTTTCACAAAAGTTGTTTATCATCATCCTATCATTCATTTTCTTCCATAAAAACTCATCGAACAACATAAATTCTATCATGGTAGGTCCCTAGACTTTCAATCATATTGCAAACTAGTCCTCTCATTAGCTAGCTTAAGCTTTGAGGACTCCAAAAATACAAAAATCATCAAAAATAACCATCAAATTAACTTACTTGTAAAGAAAATGAGCTGCTGAAATTTTCAAGCTTTCAAAGCCCTCCCATGGTTGATATTTTTGGTTGGAGAAGAAGACTAAATAAAAAGATGATAACTTTTGCTTATATCATCTTATTTTATTCATCTTTCCAACTAACATCACAAACTTTTAATCACAATAAATGCACTTGTCCCCTATGCACCCTATGTCCGGCCAACTCACTTAAAAAGGCTAAATTGCACATTTGGTACCTCCAATTTATAATCCATAGCTATTTGGCACCTCTAGCAAATACAACAAAACTTGTTCACTTTATGCGATTTAGTCGTTTTTCGTGATTAAGCAAGAAATCGCTAAAATTAAATCACCAAAATTTTCATGCATCTTTATAAACATGTTATAACACATAAAATAACATGAAATAATTTTTTTCTAACCTCGGATTTGTGATTTCGAGATCACTATTCTGACTAGCCCCTAAATCGGGATATTACAATTCTCCCCCTTAGGGATTTTCGTCCCCGAAAATCTTATCAGGAGGAGTTGTTACCAACATTCTTAAAACGTTTCCATCAACTCTTCAAAATCACAAATCAATTTATCCTCAAGTTTCTCTTGCCAACAACCTTTAAGTTATAATACACAATGTCGAAGTGCAATTTGAGACCTGGATTACTCTTCCTCCCAGGCATATACTCAGAAATCTACCAATTGGGAACTTTGTACATGTCCAAATGATCATTCGGATCTTTACCATTTGATTCACTACAATTCGAATGACATCCCCCTCATTGGGAATAATGTCAAACCAGATTTGAAATCTATAGGGTTTTATCTCACTTTCTCATTAAAACATTCACCAACTGTAATAGTCCTGACTTGTACGCTTTGAAAACTCAACTTTTAGTGGTCATCTACTTCTAACCATAAACTCAATCATATTATGAAATATACTCTATTATCAAAACATTTATGCATATGACTGTACTTTCTTATTCTTGCATTAGTAGATATGCTACTACTAAATTTCCTACCAAAACTCTTTGCATAAGTTCTGATTTCATCAACATACAAAATTTATCCAACCTGAATTTTTAACACCTTAAACAAACTCGTTCAGAGCTTATTTATGAATACCTTTCACTATCTTCTTTCTGAATTCCTTTATTTCGAGAGGACAACTCGCTCTATTCATTAACCTCACTGGAACTAGAATATTACTCATTAAGGCCAATCGATTGACTATCTCGCATTGCTTAACAAGATTCTTCCATCCCGACATATGCACTATGTCCACTATCTGAGAAGTATTATAATAGCTATACACACTATTGTAATAGTTCAAGCCGTTTTCACTATTTCACTTTCAAAATCTTCTGCAGCATAAGAAAGCACAAATCGATTTTTCCATGGATCATTTCATAACATCTAACTCACAACACAGACATAAAAGTGATCGTCTCTGGATCACCAATCTAGCAATTCTTTTTCTCGATCCAGACTAAACTCAGTACTAGGACATTCAATTAATATTTCCTTCAATAACTTTCAACTCAACCCTCACAGTTTGAACATTTCAATGAGCATACCTTTGTATCATGCTCCCTACTCACGTACACATAGAATTTTATTCTCCTTATTGGTTCATGAGTGAATATACTCATAATTCAAATCATATATCAATACATCAATCCACTCTTTTCTCCATACTGAGAATATATTTTGAACACACTCTCATTTGAGTTTCTCTTGATATGCTAATCTAAAACCTTTACTATCGTCTTATCTCACGATAGTAAGGGTATCTCGACCGAATTCATTAACTCTATTCGGCTTACCTGAAAACTCATCACACAACGTGAAACTTGTGATTTCACTTTTTATACTAGAATCGTCTCCAACTTTCTCCTCAAAATACCCGAATAGGGTTACGAGGAGATAAAGGAATGTCGATTTTAATTAACTAAATCGACAACCTTTCAGTTTGATTTTTTTAGTTGGCTAACATTCTCACACAATCACAATTTCATGAAAAGAACAACCACATCGCCTCTGAAGGGAAAAAGATATTTATACATAATACCCAAGGAGATCATTAAACCCATCCATTGCATAAACTAACCATGCACAACCCACAGGCTTCGAGCCAACTTACTCATACTTGCCCTTATATAACACGTTCCATACCACATATCATAATCGTCTCTTTATGATTCATTCACGAGTGCCAATATTCACTCATTCACATGACTTTAGTACTAATTTCATTTCTACTTTTAACTCATCTGCTTATCCCAATGATCACTAGGGATACTCAAAGACGCATAATATCGTCATTAATACAAATACAAAGCCAATGCCACATCCTAGAGGTGGTCTTATATGGAATTACTTCTAAATGCCAATGCCATTTTCAAGATATGGTCTTATATGGACTGTCACGTCAAGTATCGATGCCATATTTCGGATATGGCCTTATACGATTCTCATATTCATTGTAGTACCCTAGGACTTCAACCTCATGTTTAACAATAATTACTCTATTTAGTAGAGTATCATGTATCAATGTGATGTAAAGCATTCCCAATTATACTAACATAAATATTGCATTTATCTCATACAAACTTACTCAACTTGACTCTCATAAACATCTCATCATGACTCAACAATGGTAAGGGGTGAAGTCGTAGAGCCCCTAACTGGATTCTTGTGACTACATACATATGATCTAACATTCATTATTAATGAAATATCGTCGTAGACACACAACTCGCTCTAGACGAGTTGTTATGCTCACTCATGCTACAATGGTTTCTTTCTCCCATAATCTTAAACAGTGACTTCACTTACTCAAATTCCACCTTAATGTCTACTCAAGTACTCAACATTAAACTCTAATTTCTCTTACCATTGCTTATCAATTTAGAGAATGTCTTACAGGTTTTGAGTACGTCGTTTACTTGATTGCCATAGTCCAACTATGGTCTTATTCGTATCACACATTATAGCCTAGCTGTTTCCTGACATGTCATCACGATGCCATAGTCTCTCTATAGGCTTACACGAAATCTCATATCAATACCACTACCATATCCCTGATATGGTCTTATATGGAACTCATGTCGATGTTGATGCCATACCTCAGATATGGTCTTATACGGGATCTTATAACTCGATGTTGATACCATATCCCAAATATGGTCTTATACGATATTGTACTTAGATATCGATGCCATGTCCCGGACATGGTCTTATATGAGATCTTTCTTTGGTGCCGAAGCCATGTCCCAATCATGGTCTTACACAGAATCACTATTTGATGCCGACGCCATATCCCAGATATGGTCTTACACGGGATCGTGTATCGTTGCCAATGTCATGTCCCAAACATGGTCTTGTATGGAATCACATGTATTGCCATGGTCCTAACATGGTCTTATAATTTAATTTATTATTAGACGACCGTACTCATCTCTTATATTCTACTAAATCAAACTTTCCAGTTTAACTTCCCCACTATAATACGTTTAACAGTGTCACAAAACAAAACATTATACATTTTCTACTTTAACAGTCACACATGAGATTTAACCATGTGGACATATTTATCCAACATCATTCAAACAATTGTACATAAACACATATCCCATTCTCTGGATAAATTTACTCACTATATGCACTTAACCCAATAAGTTGAGTATGTAACACCATACGCACGTCGAATCAATATAAGTAAGCTCATCACTTCATAACTCTCATTTCATTCCTCAACTTGGAGTTTTATCATTCCATACCTTATCATACACATGTCATAAACTTTTATTCATACTTCTCTAAATTTCAACAATGCATAAGCACATTTCAATTACCTCATTGCCACTTACAACCTTATTGAAATTGCCTCAATTGGGAATCATCTCTAT
Organism: Gossypium rotundifolium; assembly: GCA_025506655.1. Lineage (NCBI taxonomy): Eukaryota > Viridiplantae > Streptophyta > Magnoliopsida > Malvales > Malvaceae > Gossypium > Gossypium rotundifolium. The sequence continues at coordinate 44,523,581 of CP106724.1, read as the reverse complement.
CTTAACTAAAGAATTTTGTTAGAGCAGGGAGATATCACACTATCACGGTCCACATATGGCATGTATACCTAAACTCTTACTCATACTAGGTTAGTCAAAGAACCGACTAAACCATAGCTCTGATACCACTAAATTTAACACCCCTTACCCGAGTCCGACACCGAGACTAGATACGAGGCATTACCATGCTTAATCTTACTTAAACGTGAAAGAACGGGTTACAAAATTTTGTTCAAGACTCATTTCTTGCTCATTCATAACCTACGAGGCCTTAAACATACCTCCGAGAGGTTTTGGAACTAATACCAAAACTTTTACAAACTCGAAAAACTTTTCATCAAAGTAGGGGCCACATGCCCGAGTTGAACTAGGGACATGCCCGTGTACCCCTAAGGCATGCCCTTGTCTTCCACCCGTGGTCGACACTAACTAAATACACACGGCCTTGACACTCCTGTGGTCCTGGCCCGTGTGCCAAACCTTGGCATTCTGACTTATCCACACGGCTTGGGGCATACACCCATGTGCTAATTGTGCCTCTCACACGGTATAGACACACACCTATGTGTCTACTCTTGTGGGAGATTAGAAGGCTATCTACCAAGACTTTTTCCACTCTCATATGCATACATACATACATCATCACATAACTTCACATAGCATCAATATAACTCTCGAATTAAAGACATTTAATTCATACAATGAAATCTTCATCTCAAACATAAGGGAGAACTATTTCTACTGTGATTACAATCGACTTAAGCCATCATCTATGGCTATTCACAATCAAATCATAACTCACTTAGGCCAACACATTTGGCTATATTAACTATGACTTGGTCAACTTTAAAAGAGGTCCCTATACATGCCATGACTCATAAGAACTTGAAACTTCATACCAAGCATCTCCTTGATAGTGTGAAAACATCTCCGACGGCCTCCAACCCGAGCTAGTTAAAATAACCTATAAGAGATGGGGAAAAAAAGAGTAAGCAATAATACTTAGTAAGTTCATCTGCATATAACTGACAAATACTGATATTCATTGAATATACATAACCATAAGGTATTATAACGAGCTTTACTCTTAAACTCATGGTTACATACTCAACCATTCTTCAAACTTACTCATTCTATCTATTACCACATTCTAACCATGCCACAAGCCAATTGCCCATGTTAATTAGCATACATTCCTGCACTGGTCGCCACATGATTATATAAAAGAACAAATCAAGCATTTTCAATAAGCTACTCATACTACTAATCTCTCGGTGGTTTCGCACTTAGCCCACCATCAATCTCTAATAGGGTGGTATCGCACATAGCCCACCAATTATTTATACTTATGGTGGCTTAGCACTTAGCCCACCAAATGATTTTCATAAGCGAAGATATCGTACACAATCCATCGATTAACAATTAATCAAGTGGTAACGCACACAGCCCACCGTTAATAATATAGTTGATGGTATCGCACACAGCCCATCACTAACCATCAATAAGGTGATACTGCACATAGCTCACTGTTATTATACATTCATGGATAGTTATCCACATGTATTTCTCTATTTCAAATGTTCATCCGGGAACATCCTCACACACTACTATTCTTACTTAACTTTCTACAATACTCGTTCGCATTCACACAATACATTTATGAATATAATTTATGCAACTGAGGTGGATTGATTACACATAACCCACCAGGGGTTCATCATATACTAAATTTACCTCGATTTAGTTCTAACACATACTTGTGCTTCTCATGGCACAACCACATACTTTCTCTCTTTCAATATACCTGTTGAATCACTCAAATTGTTAAATAACACTCTTGAGTCTCATACACATAATGTCATATTGACATTATACCCCGATAGGGTCCTACATGCATTAACATATTGATGCCATGTCCTTGACATGGACTTATATGAATTCTTACACCGAGGCCATATTCCAATATGGTCTTACACGGGACCTTAATTATCATCATATCATGCTAATTTTTTTCCCACTAGTCTTAAATTAAGAATAAGACTCTCATTTTTTGACATTTTGTCAAAACATACTTAATGTATACATAGAGGCAATTAAACAATCCAAGCAACATCGAAATGTTAAGTACTTCACTTAGAATTTCATAATTTAGCATACAAACTTACCTCGATGTCGAAAGGGTCAAAAGGGACTTTTTGCCCACATTTCTCTTTTCACCCATTCTAGGTCTGAATCTCGTTTTCTTTGATCTAGAATAATGGAATTTAATTATTTAATCACTTATAAATCATAATACACAATAATAAAAACTTAGGCAAAATGACTAATTTGCCTTTATACTTTGGCAAAATTATGATTTTGCCCCTAGGCTCGTAAATAAATTTTCATCACATTTTCTTATTAAAAAAGCCTAGCTGAACATTTAATCATCTTACAACTATTCACAATTCAAACTATCTCATGCCTCAATGAACAAATTGTAACTTTTGCATTTTAGTCCCAATTAGGTGTTTTCATAACAACAACTTTCACAAAAGCTGTTTATCATCATCCTATCATTCATTTTCTTCCATAAAAACTCATCGAACAACATAAATTCTATCATGGTAAGTCCCTAGACTTTCAATCATACTGCAAACTAGTCCTCTCATTAGCTAGCTTAAGCTTTGAGGACTCCAAAAATACAAAAATCATCAAAAATAACCATCAAATTGACTTACTTGTAGAGAAAATGAGCTACTGAAATTTTCAAGCTTTCAAAGCCCTCCAATGGTTGATATTTTTGGTTGGAGAAGAAGACTAAATAAAAAGATGATAACTTTTGCTTATATCATCTTATTTTATTCATTTTTCCAACTAACATCACTAACTTTTAATCACAATAAATGCACTTGTCCCCTATGCACCCTATGTCCGACCAACTCACTTAACAAGGCCAAATTGCACATTTGGGACCTCCAAGTTATAATCCATAGCTATTTGGCACCTCTAGAAAATAAAACAGAACTTTTGCACTTTATGCGATTTAGTCGTTTTTCGCGATTAAGCAAGAAATCGCTAAAATTAAAAAACCAAAATTTTCATGCATCTTTATAAAATTTTTATAACACATAAAATAAATGAAATAAATTTTTCCAACCTCGGATTTGTGATTTTGAGATCACTATTCTGACTAGCCCCTAAATTGGGCTGTTACAGTTGTATATATGGTATATGGCATGTATAGGCTAGTGTTTTGTACATGTTTTAAGTTATGGATAAAGCCATATAAGTTGGCTTGTAAAGAATGGAATTGATGAATGAGTTTTGAAATGGTGATATGTGCTTGTAAATGCATTTTGTTATTTGATATGGTGAATGATTTGTATGTTATTAATGTTGGAATTAAACATGTAGGGATGACCCAAATTGGGGGCAATTTGGCCTTGTAAATGGCCTATAGTTGCCCACACGGGAGGGCACACAGGTGTGTGTCTCAATTGTGTCCTTTCCTGTCTTTATTCGAAGCAAGTCAGTGTTGCACATGGGCCATACACACGGGCGTGTGACAGGACGTGTGACTCAAGTCAGTGTTGCACACAGGCCAGACATACGGGTGTGTGACAAGCCGTGTGACTTAAGTCAAGTTACCACACGGGGTGAAGCATGGTCTAGGGCATAGCCGTGTGAGGTACACGGCCTAGCCACACGGGCATGTGCCCTGCTTAGAAAGAAAAAATTTTTAAGTTCTACAATGTTTTCCGTATGAGATCGATTTAGTCCCTAACTTTCTCTAAAGCATATGTAAGGCATCGTAGACCTTCTAAAGGAACTTTGTGTTATTGATTAACTATGAAATGTTGATGTGTGAGTTATAGTGGTTAAATGTTATGATTAGACTGGTAATACCTCGTAACCCTAGTCCGGCGATGGATACGAGTTAAGGGTGTTACAGTATTTCATTTTACAAGCTTAGGGACTAAAATGTAAAAAGTTGAAAAGTTAAGGGTAAAAATGTAATTTTTCCATAAGGTGCTTTTGGGATTAAATTGAATAATGTGATAATTGAATAAGCTAAATTTTATATTATAGGTTAAGAAAGACGAGGTTCTGACCTAGACTGGGGAAAGAACAAGATTGTGGACTAAATCGAACAATTATCCATTTTGTGCCGAGGTAAGTTCATATGTTAAAAATAAGCTTTAGAATAATTGTATCTAAATGCTTTAATATTGCATGAATTGTATGTTTGATTTTATGAATGAGTATAATCCTACGAACGAGTCCGACGATGAATCAACAAGCAAGAATCCCCATTTGAACCTTAGGAATAGGTTATGATACAAGTGACATGTCACTAGGGTCATTATGTGTTATGTGATTATGTGATCTGGGTGCTGGTCTCGTACGTCCTTCTGGTGGCTGAGTATACCGGCATATGTTGTGGATACTTGACAGCTTGTGTGAGCAGCACCATGTAGCTACGTCTTGACTAACAGCTTGTGTGATCAGGCAAATCAATAGCTCGAGAGCGAGCGATTATGTGATATGAGATTTAGGTAGCTTTGGCTACATATGTGGCACTTAGTGAGCAAAGTTTCCCGAGTATCCGACATTGTTATTCTGATTGGTTCACGGGTATGTCAAAGATGAAAGTATGTGTACATTCATTTTGAGATGGCTCAGGTATGTAAGTAAAGTTTATGCTTATTAAATGTGTGAAATGATGAATATGAGGTAAGTTTTATGATGGGATAAATAGTGATTATGAATCTTTGGTAGGTTCATATTCGATTATGTTAAGTTATTTGAATTATTGTGCATGATAAGGTTGCTTATTTCTTGCATACGAGCTTACTAAACTATATAGCTTACTCCATTTATTTTTCATGTTTTTATAGTGTCGCCAAGCTAACTCAAAAATTAGAGATCGTCGGAGATTCGGATCACACTATCAAGCTCTCATTTTGGGTATTGATGATCTTGGTATTTTGAATGTATGGCATGTATAGGGACTTGGTCATTTTGTTGTATGTGTCATTTGCAATGTGGCCAAATGAATTGGCTTATAATGGTTAATGATTTCATTTTGTATATATGGCCATGAATGATGGCTAATATTGGTATAAGCATATTCACATGATGATGCCTTTTATGAATGTGGAAAGTTATGTAATTTGAGTTGATAAATATGAGATGTTTATGTATTATAGATGTAGCATGTGAATGAGGTGTGTATATCATGGTTGTGGATGTTTAATTGCTTAACTATGCCATGAATTGTGCCATTGAATTAGTGCAAGTGTAGGTGTAAATGAGGGTGGAAAATGGCTTGGTAGATAGCCTTTAATTTGTCCACACAGTTAGACACACGGACGTGTGCCTAGGCCGTGTGCGACACACGGCTTGCCCAATGGGCATGTGTATTGGCCGTGTATCCCCTACACCTTAATTTTGAGAAACAGAATGTCTAGAATTGAGCACACGGGCAGAGACATGGGCGTGTGTCTCGGCCGTCGTGTGTCTTGGCCGTGTGTGCTACATGGCCTTGAACACCGGCATATGCCCCGGCCGTATGAAGTCTGCACCTATTTTATGAAAAATTATGAAAGTTAAATTGACTACAAGGCCTAGCACATGGTCGTGCGGCACGACCGTGTGGTACAAGTCAGAAAGCACCCTAAATTGAACACGGCTTGTAGCACGGACGTGTCTCAAGGTCATACGGGTGTGTCCCTTGAACCACATGGGCGTGTGACCCTTGTAACGTGAAAAATTTTCTAAGTTGTGTAAACTTTTCTAAAGTTTTCAGTTTAGTCCCGAACCACTTCCAAAGCATGTTTTGGGCCTCGTAGGCTCGTATAAGGGACTTTATGATTGAATATGAATGGTTTTAATTTGGACGCAAAATTTTTAACTCGAAATTATATGAATGCTTATGTTATAAGTCTGGTAATGCCTCGAGCCCTGTTCTGGCATCGAATACGGGTAAGGGGTGTTACAAAAAGGATAGGTGATTGTCGATGCATTAAATTGCAATGAATATCTTACTAGGCTTAACTTCTATATTTAATCTAAGACTTAAACATGCACATTAACCACACCTTCCGATGCTGGCAATGGAACACTATTAAGAACAAGTGGGTTAAATTCCTCTAATCCTCAAGCAACTTCATTTGTCATGCTTGTTAGCTTGAATTGTTGCTGCACTTTCTAGTGTTAGTGATCGCAATAACACTTCCATGCTAAAAACATTCAAACCCAAAGATTAAACAGTAGAGACCAGATTGAATAAAATAACATTTAATCCAGAAATCATGTGAACTTCCATCCTAACATGAAGTAGAAAGTAATCACCAGCATTTAGAAAAGAAAAATAAAAGAAACAAGTGGAGAATACTATTCCTAGACAACTCGACTTGAATCTCTCTATTCCCTCTTGTGTTGCACTCAGGGCTCCTCGTCAAGAGCTGGTCTACATCCCTTTCACGTCAGTTCACCCGTAGGATATTTAAGCTACCATAGCTAAAAATTTTCGAAAGAAAGGTTGAAGAAGATCCTCCTTTTCTCTCCCCTCTTTTCACGTAAATATATTGATATTTATCCAACTAGCACAAATGTCCTTTTCATTAGAAACATGTTGCCTCTGTATGTACAAGCTAGTTGTACCATACTAGACAGCTCACACTTCATTGTTGTTATTCAAATAGCTTTCAGGTGAGGCGACAATTTTGGGCTCAATCTAAAAACACTCATGCAGCAACATCAGTTGTAACAGCCTGATTTTGGGCTTTGTCAGAACAGTGGTTTTGGGACCACAAATCCGATGTTGAAAAATTTATTTATTTATATTTTTGTGGTCTACAATTTTATGGAATAATTTCGTGAAAATCTCATTCCAAAATTTTGACGTTTGGGCACTCAATTTAGTCAAAAGGACTAAATTGTAAAAAGTACAAAAGTTGAGTTCTACATGTTAGAGGTATCCAATTGTTATGAAATTTTAAATTGGAGGTCCTTAAATGATAATTAGACCATTGGTTAAGTTGGTGGACAAAAATGGACATGGATGGATATGTTTCAAAAGATTTTTTTAGGGGTATTTTGGTAATTTAGTGAATTAAATGAATTAAAAATAAAATTTAAATGTCAAATTTGTCCATCTTCAAGCTTAGGCCGAATTTAACATGTGGAAAGCCATGGAAAGCGTTTTCAAGCTTTCCAAGCTTCATGGTAAGTCCATTCTAGCCCCGTTTTTCATGTTCTTAGTGTTTTTGGAGTTCTAGTAACTTGATTTAGCTTATTCTAGCAATAATTTAACCTAGGGTTCATATTTGGAAAAATACCCATAGGTGAAATGTGTTTATTTTGATGTTTTATGGCTGAATATGAAGCTTATAATTATGTTAAACAACTTTTCCTAAGCGATTTTAAGTGAAAACGAGTAAAACGACATAATCGGCAAAAATACCTAATGTACATAAGTGCATGTTACAGCAAGAATCTGATGTTGCCATAGAAGGAAAAAATGATCAGCATGTTATAAAACATAATAATAAGGGATGAAGTTTAATTTTCGAGCCTAGGGGCAAAATCATAATTATGCAAAAGATTAGGGGCAAAATTGTAATTTTGCAAAAGTTTGAGTTAGGGACTATTTTGAGTATTACATTAATTAAATAAGTGAAATGTGATGTTTTAGACCCCGAAAAAAATGAGATTTGGACTTAGAACGGGAGGAAAATCAAAAATCGGGAAAGTTGGTAAAATGGCCGTTTTGGTATCGAGGTAAGTACATAGGTTTAATAAGCATTTAATGATGCAAGTTTGAATAAATTGAAATTTTAGTTATGAATACTTTAGTATTGATTTTCCAATATAATTATAATGTTCGATAATGACTCAACATTTTAATAAGAATTGGTATAAGTTTACATGTAAGACCAAATTAGGAAGATGGCTTTGCGTAATATCAAGAAAGTATTGAATAGAATAATTTGGGAAGGATAAGTTAAATTGATGATGTGATGAGATTGAGAATCTAATTATGTAAGTTATGTGTAAATAATAGCAATATATTTTTATAAATTGTGAATTGTATTTGATTTGTGAATTAATATTGAATGTGGAAGAAAAATTATTCATGTGATAAAGTGTTTAAAATAAGTGTTGAGTGTAAATTCCCAGTTGAACTTAGGAATAGAAGTGGATAAAAATGATATATCACTAGAGACCAGTGTTACAGTGTTACAGTGAGTCCCGAGTGCTGGGTGATCTAGCATGTGTTGCAGACACCTGACAGCTTGTGTGAGCAGGCCCGTGGACATTTCCAGTGTTATTGATCAGTGGTAGCTTCGGCTATATTATAGTGGTAGCTTCGGCTACATATCAGTGTGGCACTTGTGTGCTAATTCTCTACGTATCCGTGTATATTCCTATAAGTTCAACGGGAAATTTACTAAGTGAAAATTCATGTGATCGTGTAACGCCTAAGTGTAATTGAATATGATTATGTGCTGAATAAGTGTAGGTATAAGTGTGAAAATTTATGAACAATGTACTCGATATTTGATCGAACCTTCGGTAAGATAAAATCTAACAAGTGAAATTATGAAAGAGTAAATTTAGCAACAAAACAGTTTTGGACAGAAGCAGTTGTGTGAATTTGAAAAATCATCAAAAATGGTGGAAATCGAATTAGAGGTTGAATAAGATATGAAATTAAATATGAATGAGTCTAGTTTCACATAAAAGAAACGGTGTGAACAAAAGAATTTCATACTCTGTGATATTTGAATTTTTGTGAGATAGGGTTAGAATGATGTTGGAATCCTCTATTCTGAATTTAGAAAATCATTAAAAATTGTAGAAAAGTAATTATGGGATATAATTTATATGCCTGAAATCCTAAATGAGTCTAGCTTCAAATGAACTAAACAAAAAGGTCATCTGAACTTTGTACAAGGAGAAAAATGATTCGTAGTGAAGAGAGGTCAGAATAGTTGAACAGTGAAATATGGGAAATTTTAATGGATAAACTATACTAATTGGCAAGTCCAAAAATTCTAGAAATTTTATGGTATGAAGATATGTGAGTCTAGTTTCAGGAATATTAGCGGTTTGTAATTCGGAGCTCTGTAGCTCAAGAAATAAATAATTTAGTGACAGCAATTCAAGTAGACAAATTAATGTGAACATGAGTAATAAGGTATAAGCATGTGATTTCATGATTGAATCAATTTGAGAATTTGTTGTGAGGGTTTGTCTCATTGAGGCTTTCGTAAAGCTACAAATGAGTAAGTAGGGAATATAAGAACTTAGCATTATTTATGCAAGTTATGACAGCTTAGCAGTAAGCTAAATTCATTGCTAATGCTTATTATTTTTACATGTGAACTTACTAAGCTTTATAAGCTTACCCATTTTCTTTCCCATGTTTCAGAGTCCTATTAAAGAAGCTCGGGCTGGAGGTCGTCAGAGATCGCTTCACACTATCAAGCTATCTATGGGTATTTTTATTTATAAATTATTTAAGTTATGGCATGTATAGGGGCTTGACTAAGTCATTTTGTATATGTGTTAATTAATTTGGCCAAATGTGTTGTTAAGTCCGGTAATGCCTCGTACCCGATTCTGGCATAGGATACAGGTAAGGGGTGTTACATTTAGTAGTATCAGAGCTATAGTTTAGTCGGTTCTCAGACTACCAAAGTGAGTGTGAGAGTCTAGCTATACATGCCATATTGAACTGTGATAGTATGACGACTTCCGACCCTGATGTAAATCCTTTTATTAGACAGATGTGCACTTCAACCGAGCTAAATTTGATAGTGTAAACAGTGTGTTTATATTGAGTTAAGACTCATAAAAAGTAAGAATAATAATTTATAATGTTTATGTGATGATGAATAAATTGTGGATAGGAATTTCTCTTGAAATATGAAAGATTAGATGAAAGGAAAGTTTATACTATGATAAGTGTTCACGTTTGATTGGAATTTGTATGATGCTATGAGTATAACTTGTGAAATTAAGTGAATGTCATGAGTAATTTTACTCGAGATTTATGAATGAAAGTATAAGTGCACTTGTTTGTATAAGATGATAGGAAGGTTGTGTAAAATGAGTATGCATGTTAAGTTACTTGACACAAAATATATATATTGCATGAGTATATAAAAGGCAAGTCAGAGGCATTACAACCTCACCCCTTCCAATGAGGTATGTTATAAAGAAATTTCATGAAATTCAGGCAGAATGGGTTTACAAGTGGAAGACTAAAGAGTTGAGGTGTAGATTAATTGATAACGTGATCAGAGTTGATAATGATTTAGTAAATGAACACAGTTGTAGAAAAGATGTCAAATTAATATGAAGATCATTCGGATTCCGAAATGTTATAGTTAAAGAAAGGTCAGGCTCAACTAATTAACTCATCCAGGTATGAGGCCTAAAGTATGTGATTGCTGGAATTTATTCTGAATTTATTTCTTTATGCAATTGGAATAATATCAAATTAGTAATGACAGAATTAGATAGTGCAATCATGATCGAGATGTATTAATGACTGAATGCAGTGTTTAAGGTTGAGAAATTACAACAATCTCTTCTGACTATTATATGTGTTCATTTACTCTCAGAGGTATATATATCTGCAAGATTTCGAATGAAATTCCTATAGTATGAGAATGTTAGCTAAATTTACAGATAGATGAAAGCATTGTAGTCTATTTGAGCTGTGATCGAAATTGCTCTATCTTTTTGGTTTTCTGCATCATGCACAGATAGAAATTTGACGGTAAGGTCCGTATGATGTTAGCGTCCCGTTTTACTAGCTATTGCTCAACAAAAAATAAAGGAAGATTGTGTGGCTTTTGTTAAGATTATTTTCAGTACTTATGAGTATTTTCTGTGTAGCTCCATGTTCTGAGATTTTGTTATTTCTGTTTCCTTAATAAATTATTATTCAAAGTATCAACCATGAGATATCAGTAGGAAATTTTCTATTGATGAAAATGGTTTCTTCTTATTATTAAAATGCTTATGATGATTATAAGTTTTGACTTGATGGCGAGAGTACTTTGATACAGTTACCAGAGGTATAAAGATCGTGCTTTTGTATTGGTTGTTATGAAAATTTGTGTTTAAATTTCTCCGATGATCGAGATGTTTTGTTTTCAACCGGGACATTATCTACTAAAGTAATTGAGAAGATAGTCTTATTATGACATTATGATTTTTAAGCTGTATGAGTATTGTGGCATCAGTATAGTTAAGTGCTTCGACGAGTAACAGTTGAAGTAAATTCTATTATAAGTTTAATCTTTCTCTAGGTCTGAGAAGAAATTGAAGTTGACAAAGTGTGAATGATAGGAAGTTCAACTTAGACCTGTGTATTGGTTTTCACTTTTCAAATGATCTTGATACATATATCAGCGAGTTAAAGACAGAATGTTATGATGTCTAGCACAGTGATAATTATCTATTTATTTGAGAAGTACAGAGATGAATGATTCTTCGAGGCAGTTACACTAGTAAGAGTATGAAATGTTATGTACCAGACTTTGAACCTGATGTCTGAACTTTTAATAGGTTAGAGTTGATTTTCAAATATCTCAGAAGCTATTATAGTCAGTATTGATATCTGTGTGAAAATGTGATGGTTTTCCAAAGAAAAGGAACTCATAGGGTAAATTTGAGCTAAAAGACTAGAAAAAAAGTGGAAGTGAAGATTGATTTTAGAGATCAAATACAGATTATCAGAAATTGTATACAGAACCGAAATGTAAGAGCATTGAACTTAGATGAGTGTCAAGTGCTTCTGAAAGTATTTCATTAACTGAGAATTGTTCATCTGGATAAGTAAAGATACGTGAGTTGTGGTTCATCGAAGAGTATGAGATTATTGATAGAATAAGGCCAGTTACTTATTAGTGGGATTTTCAGTTAGAATTTAAGAAGATCAGTAATATGATTTTTATGTTCAAGATAAAATAATACAGTTTCGAATCTTAGTTTAAGAAGTAAGATGTTGAAGATGCTGAGACTATATGAGAAGTTGAAAGTGACTTGTGAAATTGGACCTAAATTCGTTAACTGGTGAGATTTTCGGGGATGAAAATCCCTAAAGGGGGAGAGTTGTAACAGCCCGATTTTGGGCTTTATCGGAATAGTGGTTTCGAGACCACAAATTTAATGTTGAGAAATTTATTTTATTTATATTTTTTATGGTATAAAATTTCACGGAATGATTTCGTGAAAATCTCATTCGAAAATTTTGACGTTTGGGCACTCAATTTAGTCAAAAGGACTAAATTGTAAAAAGTGTAAAAGTTGAGTTCTACATGTTAGAGGTATCCAATTGTTATGAAATTTTAAATTGGCGGTCCTTAAATGATAATTAGACCATTGGTTAAGTTAGTGGACAAAAATAGACAAGGATGGGTCTGTTTCAAAAGATTTTTTAGGGGTATTTTGGTAATTTAGTGAATTAAATGAATTAAAAACAAAATTTAAATGCCAAATTTGTCCATCTTCAAGCTTAGGCCGAATTTAACATTTGGGAAGCCATGGATAGGGTTTTCAAGCTTTCCAAGCTTCATGGTAAGTCCATTCTAGCCCCGTTTTTCATGTTCTTTATGTTTTTAGAGTCCCGGTAACTTGATTTAGCTTATTCTAGCAATAATTTAACCTAGGGTTCATATTTGGAAAAATACCCATAGGAAAAATGTGTTTATTTTGATGTTTTATGGTAGAATATGAAGCTTAGAATTGTGTTAAACAACTTTTACTAAGCGATTTTAAGTGAAAACGAGTAAAACGACATAATCGGCAAAACGAGTAAAATGATCAGCATGTTATAAAACATAAGAATAAGGGATGAAGTTTAATTTTCGAGTCTAGGGGCAAAATCATAATTATGCAAAAGATTAGGGGAAAAGTTGTAATTTTGTAAAAGTTTGAGTTAGGGACTATTTTGAGTAGTAAATTAATTAAATAAGTGAAATGTGATGTTTTAGACCCCGAAAAAAATGAGATTTGGACTTAGAATGGGAGGAAAATCGAAAATCAAGAAAGTTGGTAAAATGGTCGTTTTGGTATCGAGGTAAGTTCATATATTTAATAAGCATTTAATGATGCAAGTTTGAATGTTAAATTGAAATTTTAGTTATGAATACTTTAGTATTGACTTTCCAATATAATTATAATGTTCGATAATGACTCAACATTTTAATAAGAATTGGTATAAGTTTACATGTAAGACCAAATTAGGAAGATGGCTTTGCGTAATATCAAGAAAGTATTGAATAGAATAATTTGGGAAGGATAAGTTAAATTGATGATGTGAAGAGATTGAGAATGTAATTATGTAAGTTATGTGTAAATAATAGCAATATATTTTTATAAATTGTGAATTGTATTTGATTTGTGAATTAATATTGAATGTGGAAGAAAATTATTCATGTGATAAAGTGTTTAAAATAAGTGTTGAGGGTAAATTCCCGATTGAACTTAGGAATAGAAGTGGATACAAGTGATATATCACTAGAGACCAGTGTTACAGTGTTACAGTGAGTCTCGGGTGCTGGGTGATCTAGCATGTGTTGCAGACACCTGACAGCTTGTGTGAGCAGGCCCGTGGACATTTCCAGTGTTATTGATCAGTGGTAGCTTCGGCTACATATTAGTGGTAGCTTCAGTTACATATCAGTGTGGCACTTATGTTCTAATTCTCTACGTATCCGTGTATATTCCGATGAGTTCAACAGAAAATTTACTAAGTGAAAATACATGTGATCATGTAATGACTAAGTGTAATTGAATATGATTATGTGATGAATAAGTGTAGGTATAAGTGTGAAAATTTATGAACAATGTACTCGATATTTGATCGAACCTTCGGTAAGATAAAATCTAATAAGTGAATTTATGAAAGAGTAAATTTAGCAACAAAACAGTTTTGGATAGCAGCAGTTGTGTGACTTTTAAAAATCACCAAAAATGGTGGATATCAAATTAGAGGTTGAATAAGATATGAAATTAAAGCTGAATGAGTCTATTTTCACATAAAAGAAATGGTGTAAACAAAAGAATTTCATATTCTATGATATTTGAATTTTTGTGAGACAGGGTTAGAATGATATTGGAATCCCCTATTCCGACTTTAGAAAATCATTAAAAATTGTAAATAATTATGGGATATAATTTATATGCATGAAATTCTGAATGAGTCTAGCTTCAAATGAACTAAACAAAAAGGTCATCTGAATTCTGTACAAGGAGAAAATTGATTCGTAGTGAAGAGAGGTCAGAATAGTCAAACAGTGAAACAGGGGAAATTTTAATGAATAAATTGTACTAATTGGCAAGTCCAAAAATTCTATAAATTTTATGGTATGAATATATGTGAGTCTAGTTTAAGGAAAAATTAGCGGTTTGTAATTTGGTGTTCTGTAGCTCAAGAAATAAATAATTTAGTGACAACGATTCAAGTAGACTGATTAATGTGAACATGAGTAATAAGGTATAAGCATGTGATTTCATGATTGAATCAATTTAAGAATTTGTTGTGAGGGTTTGTCTCGTTGAGGCTTTGGTAAGGCTACAAATGAGTAAGTAAGGAAAGTAAGAACTTAGCATTATTTATGCAAGTTATGACAGCTTAGCAGTAAGCTAAATTCATTGCTAATGCTTATTATTTTTACATGTGAACTTACTGAGCTTTATAAGCTTACCCCATTTTCTTTCCCCTGTTTTAGAGTCCTATTAAAGAAGCTCGGGCTGGAGGTCGTCAGAGATCGCTTCACACTATCAAGCTATCTATGGGTATCTTTATTTATAAATGATTTAAGTTATGGCATGTGTAGGGGCTTGACTAAGTCATTTTGTATATGTGTTAATTAATTTGGCCAAATGTATTGTTAAGTCTGGCAATACCTCGTACCCGGTTCCGGCATAGGATACGGATAAGGGGTGTTACATCAGTAACAAAACATGACAAAATTAAGGATAAATAGGCTGATATCCATTGAGTTATAAAATGTAATTTACTGAACTGAAAATACTAAAATATGTGCTAAAGATAACTAAATAGGTACAAATTAACCAATAAATAAGAAAAAAACATATGTTCTTTCTAATACTATCAGGCATCTAAGTAACTTTCCTAAATTAGCTAGCATGATAGAAATCGGATTTTATTAAGTGAGGAATTATTGTGTCGTTAGGCCAATTTATTCCCATATTATTGTGACATCAAGCCACTGGAGAATTCGTTTTTTTTTTTTTTTTTTTTGCATTTTAAACAATATATATTACTTTCAATCTTAATAAAGGGACAACCATTACTTTATGATTGAAAGTTCGAATTTCGAAAATCTTAAGTATGTAGGATGCAATGTAAAGGGGGAATGTTTTAGTTTTTTTTTTTTTTTTTTAAAAAACTAATAAGTTGGATGAGCTATTTATAGGTTTTAGAATTAGGGTTCTATTAAGGTTTTAAGAGAACCTTAACACTCATGAGTGACCCTTAACACTCATGGGTGACGGGTCAATTTAAATTGTCATTTTTTTTACAAAATTTTAAAGTTGAAAATTTTCACCACTTGTGTGTTAAATAATTATTTTTGAAAAAGTATTTAAAAAATTAACATGTATTATTCTTTACATTAACAGTTTTAATTAGTAAACAAATTATTTAAAACTTATATATAATGACTTTTTTAGGGTTAAAGCGGACAGCCTAATGTCCCCTCTCTTACTCAATTATTCAATTTGTTGCTGCTACTGATGAAGAAAAACATCATATCCAAAATTACAAGCCAATAAAAGTATGGGTTAATACACAGAAAATCAAAATATCACACTTCAATTTTGTTTTATTTATTCCAAAATTAAATTGAACCCAATAGTCATTTTAATGGCATGATAAAAGGTTCCCAGGTGCAAAATTGAAATCCAATATGATATAATCTCCGTCATTATTATATACCCAAATTAATATTTTCTTTATTATATAATCTTTTTTTCTATTTTACCGAATTCCAGGTTTTGGCACAAAATTTAAAATAGAATCATGCATGTGCTTTTTCATGTGAAATAAAACAAATTCTGAAATACAATTGAGTAGTGAAGTATATTCAAAACAAATTAATTCATAAAAGAATCTTTTAAAATTCATAATTAATCATTTAACCGTCTAATTTTATAAAGAAAATTTATTTTAATTTTTCACTTTTTAATTTTGAACCTACCCACCTCAAAATAGATAATAATAAAAAACTAACAACAAATCGTCCTAAAATTTGAATTTAGGAAAAAATTATTCTTTAAGAAAATTATAATTAAAAAACAAAAATATTTAATAAAATCAAATTAAAATAAAACTAAATAACCAAGGCTTATTTACCAAAATATACCAAAATATAAAAAAAATTACGGAAATGGGCCGAAATCTGGAATATTTACGGAAAAGGGCCATTTCCCCCCAAAACGCGTCCACGTCAACACGTTTTGGGGGGATGCAGCAGGAAAGCACGCCCTCAAGGGTGCACTTTTGCCCTCCTTCCCCCGAATGCCTTTTCAGCTGTTTTTAGTGTTAGGGTATGAGATTTTAGGGTTTTAGAGCTAGGTTTAGGATTTTTTAGGGTAATTGGGTTTAGGGTTTTTAGGAGAAAATTAATGGTCTAGATTATAGGGTTAATTAGGGTTTAGTAAAAATATGTTTAGGAATTAGGAGAAAATATATTAGCAAAATAAAAATTATTTGAATTTTTTTTACAGATATATCTGGCAAAATAATTTTGAGAAGACATTTCTAAACAAATATTGCTGAAAACGCTTCAAACAGGATGCGTTGTCAGCAAGAGTACTGAAAAGAGCTGCCACGTGGACGCTCTTTTGCTACAGTAGTCTCCGGTAAAATAATTTTGAGAAGACGTTTCTGAACAAAT
Organism: Gossypium rotundifolium; assembly: GCA_025506655.1. Taxonomy (NCBI): domain Eukaryota; kingdom Viridiplantae; phylum Streptophyta; class Magnoliopsida; order Malvales; family Malvaceae; genus Gossypium; species Gossypium rotundifolium. The sequence goes on along the minus strand of CP106724.1, from coordinate 44,506,650 downwards.
AGTGCTCAAAACACTTCAAGCAGGATGCACTGTCAGCAAGAGTATTGAAAAGAGCTCCCACATGGACGCTTTTGCTCTGATGAGTCTCCGGTAAAATAATTTTGAGAAGACATTTCTGAATAAATAGTGCCCAAAACGCTCAAGCAGATGCATCGTCAAGAAGAGTCTTGAAAAGAGCTCCCACGTGGACGCTCTTTTGCTACAGTAGTCTCGCAATCATTAGATTATAAATCAGCCAAATTTCATTCTCAGGTTGCATAACAGAAATTGAGGCAAAAGAAAAATATAAACTAAAAATGAGTGAACGTATTAATGCTATTATTTACTATGATGGTGAGGTTTGTGACACCGAAAATGGTGTTGTTTTTTATCTCGAGAACACAGTATGATCGAGTTTTAATCACCGCCGATCGAGTACTCGGAATGCACTCGAACCGCCATGCGTTCCAACCGCAGTGGGACCGGAAAAGGAAACATATATGGGTTAGGATACATATAAGGGCTAGGTACGACCGCATAAAGGTCAAAGGTCGTGATGTCGGTGTCGCCGATCAAGTGTTGGGCCGTGGATCGTGTTGGTCTTGTTGATGGTCCTGCTTCATCACCCTTCTCCTTGGATTTAAAAGGCCCGTCGTTCCTTTGTTGATGAAGTTGCCGCCTCTCCTCTTCCAACAATAAATACGGCTTGCCATGGATCCTAAACCATGGCATGTATTCCGGCACGCACGCTAACTCAGGAACGACATCAGTTCCCGAATAGGTATATAATCATACCGGTTCTCCCACATTTCGATATGTGCTAACCAAAATCTTGGTCAATCCGTGTGCAACTGCCGTAAGTCAACTTTGTGCTCATTATCGAGCACCTCAGGTGGCACGGGAATCGGTTGTCAGAATCCAAATTGTCACATAACCCGATCTGACTGGTGCATCTCCATGGTGGCATAGTTGATCAATGGGACCTTCACATGCCAAATATTCGGATTTGGAAAGAACTCCTCCGGAATTACTGCCTGAATTGCTGGATCCTCGTATGGTGTCCATTGAAACTATATTAACATGATAAAAATATTACTTATATACATAATACTAAATACTAAATACAAAATATTAAATTCTAAATACGAAATATGAAACGACTATTTTATTACGAAAATATATTTTATTTAGTATTTACTTGTGATTCCAACCGTTGCTCTAATAGAAGCCGTATTAAATAAATTTTTAGCATACAATTATACTTTAAATCTACGTAATAATTGTAAAATATAATATTAAATTTACCTCGTTATGAGTGGGAATGTATATTGGTGGTCGACTCGAGGACGTAAAAATGGAAATTGAAACCGTGCCCATGACTGCAGTAGTCATCTTAGGTGTACGAGGTTTCGTGACAGGTCCGGCATCAGATAGCCTCTAATAATCTCAAGAATGTATGCCCGAGCATACCGTATTCTTTCTATTTCAGTCGAATTATTATCTGGTTTCAAAAAGGTGTCTCGTAACCAGCCTATCTCGATCCAACCTTCGATAATGTTATCTGGAATAGCACCTAGAAGCTCGTAGCATACGACTCCCCAATCACCAGAAGTTGCGAACCCGGTGACTACGTACCCATCCGCCGACAATCCCAATTGCAAATGCACGTCTTCTAGAGTGATAGTACACTATTCGCATGGAAGATGGAAAGTGTGCGTCTCAGGTCTCCACCTCTCTATCAATGCACTGATTAACTTCGGCTCCAACTTGCACCCTCGGCCTATCGTGGCCACGTGCCAAAAACCCTCTTCCCGCAGGTAATTCTCGATCAACGGCGATGGCGGACTAGGAATATTGTGAATATAGCATTGCAGCACCCGATCTACAGACTGTTTAAAAAATTATAAAATAAATTTTAATTAAAATTGTATAAACCTAAAAAATATTAAATAGTATTGAAAAATTAAAATTAAAACTTACCATTTGTATTTGATCGACGGATATGTGTTTATCGTCGAGACGAATTAATTGCCCGGCCATTGATAATACGATCGAATATTTTAAAATTTATCAAAAAATATATTTCAAAAAATTTTAAAAATTGCTTTTTTGTAAATATTAAAGGACTATTGTGAAATTTAAGAGAAATTTGAGAAGAATTTGAGAGAAAGTTGAGAGAAAAATGAATAAGGACTTTGTTGTGAAAAAAATAAAAGGGTGGGGGGTTTTATAGTTTTTTTTCCTGACCGTTGGAGGCCCAACGGTCAAAACAAAATTGACCACATAAAGAAGAAAGTCATACTGTTTTTGTGCTACATCAAGAAAGGCGTCGTCAAGTCGTTTAGATCAGATCCCCCAAGACGCTACCGACGTAGACGCGTTTTAGAAAGAAATGATCATTTTCCATAAAATTTTAAATTTCAACCTATTTTTATAATTTTTTATATTTTAATATATTTTGATAAATACCTCAAATAACCAAGACAGCCAACAAAGGACAAACAAACAAATAAAATACGAACCGGAAAGTGAACGCAACACATAGACCTTTTGTACCCTTTTTTTTTTTTTCCCTCTCTCTCCGGATAAACTGTTGATACTTAAAAAGCAATTAGAACACCCTGTCACTTTCCTTGCCACTCGTTTCTTTTTTCTTTTCAGCAACCATTATTATTGAGTTTTATTTTATTATGCAACTTTTTCTAACTTTCAAAGCTCTCTACACCTATAAAGTAAGCTGGAAACCTTACATGCTGATCTCCTTTGCCACTTTCACTTCTCTCTCTTAATCTCCATTATTGAATAAATTATTAACCCTAGCTTAGCTTTCATAGATTAAGAAGCTCACAATCCCCTTCTTAAATGGCTATTTATTCTTGTGCTCAAAAGTAGTTTTTTTTCACTTCACAGTTCTCCCCATTTCCAACTTTTTTTTCTCCTCCTTTTTCACAGCTTATCTGAAACTATCATTGCAGAACGTGCCCAGCTTCTGCTAGATTTCTCTCAGGTACCCCTTCACCCTTTTACTTACCTCTTTATATATGGTAAGCAAAATACTAATTCAAAGTGCTTCATTCTTTTTAAGAAATTAGATGTAACTCTATACTTTATGCTTATAAAAATCGTAGGGTTGTTTTAGGGAGAAAGTTTAGGTCTTTTATTACTTATCTACTAAATTTATTTTAATAAAATTAACATTTGTTACTGTTTGAGATTTACGTGGGTTGAACCTTAAACAATTTTTAAAAATAAAAATTAAAATAGATGTCATATAAAAATATTTTTATTATATTTTTAAACCGTATATATCAATTTTATAAAAATTAAATAAATGTATTTAATAGTAAACTAAAGTGGTTTCTTCTGGTCGTTGCAATGATAACTATATGTCACGGTTGAAAAAGACCCAATGGTCTCCCCCCCCCCTTTTAGTAAATCAACGGGGTTTAGTATATTCACCAACCTTTGCTCCAACTTTTTAAAGTGAAAAAGTCTGTACTTTGGGAAACACCCACTTAACCTAAGAACAAAAAAAGTACTAACATGTTTTTTTGGGGTTCAATACAAGTTCAACATTTCCAACGAATTATTATTTAAGCCCAATTGGGATTTTAAAAAGTTTTAACAGTTTTGTTTCAATATAAAAAGGAAAAGGAAAAACACATATTGTGGCAAAGGCCCTGTCTTGGTTTTCGAAAAATATCTTCCCTGCCACTTGTGGTTGGGATGCGAGTGCCGACTCCATTGATGTCACACTGTTTACAACATTTCCAATGTCTTATTTTTAAATTCAATTCCCAAAAGCCATGTTACCTATTAAAATTCAAAAAAAGATAAATTTAACTTTAAATATCATAAAAGTTGGGGGGCCTATTGCCATTAAGACCGCCTTCCTTTCCTTTCACACTCTTTTCCTTTACAAATGTGTGATGTTTTAAAGTTTCTTTTTAATATTCACATATTTATAAAACAACAAACACAGATAATGAGATTCATTAAGATCATTCAAATAGCTAAACATCTTGAAATTTTTAAATATAGTCATGTTTTGCTCTTATATGAATCATAATAACATGGCTGAACAGGACAATGGAAGAGTCAACATAGACTTCTTTTTATACTTCTCCCATTGTAATAGCAAGTATGTTCATGACTCTTTTGACACATTTACAACTTTGCACCATCATTCCCATTCAATTTTTTTCAAGTTATAATTCAAAATTTCATTTCTCCCATTTAAACTTATTAAGTAGTAAGCATTAATTGTCAACGACTCTTTAATTTGGTCATATATGATGAGTCACTTATAGTAGGGGGATGGATGGATCATTTTTATGAGTTTCCAACCCAACCCAACCAATCATCCCCTTCCTCTTGTTCCTCATCTTGAAATGACCCAAAAAAAGAAACAAACTTTGTAGTCCCAATATATTTTAATAAAACCCAACTCCCCGAAGTAGAATTTCAACATTTTTCTAGATTTGGTTTAATTCCCATTTTTTGTTTCTAAGGAACGTTTTTAAGAGGGGCTTGAATTTACGTTATAGTTTGATTAAGGTGATGGGACTGAAGAACAAGAAATAAGAAGACATTGTAATGTTTGCAGCGATATTGAGGTGTTTAAAGTCCATTGTAACTCAGCAGGTGAATTAGGAATCGCCAGCCATTGTTGGATTTGAGAGTTTTGGTTATTCTGAAGATTACTGTGAAGGGTGCCATTGATGGAATCAGCACCATCATCTGCTTCGTTTAAAAGGGCTCGGCCGCCTGGTTCCGGAAATCAAGTGCCTTCATGCTTGGTTGATGGTTGCACTGCGGACCTCAGCAAATGCAGGGACTACCATCGACGCCATAAAGTATGCGAAGTCCACTCTAAAACCCCAAAAGTCTCAATTAGGGGTCAAGAACAACGATTTTGTCAGCAGTGCAGCAGGTAACAATTGAATCGCTTTATGCAGATTGAACATGGAGTTCAATAGATTTTGCTTTCCTCAATCATTTTACTTTTTTCCATTGCCTCCTCATCTGCTGATTTTTTTTCCCTGTATGAATCGATTCTTGCTTAGCAATGCGTTATTACTCCGAATTTGGGTATTTCCTTTGTGTTTTAAGGTTTATGAGTATGATTTGTTTATCTTGAGATTAGAATCGATAAAGCTGTGTAGTCTCCGCTAAAACTCTCCTTTTTCAGGATCGAAATTAATTCTATCAAGTGAGAAATTCTTTTGTGATGCATCATGAAAGTTAATGGAATCGATAAATGTTCAAATGTGATTTGCTCCCTTGCAAGATTCTATCCCATGCTTTCATTCTTAGCTTATTTTGTTTCATAAATGGTAAGAGTTTGTTTCTGGTGAATGCAATGTTATTAGGTTTCATTCGTTAGTGGAGTTTGACGAAGGGAAACGAAGCTGCCGGAAGCGTCTAGATGGACACAACAGACGGCGGAGAAAGCCTCAACCTAATGCTTTGACTGTAAATTCTGGAAGCTTACTTTCAAATCCCCCAGGTATGCCTTCATATTCCCATGCAATGGCTTATTTGTGATGTATTTTGATAAGAATTAGACTCTTAATGCAGGGAGTAGATATTTACTATTCAGCGGCCCCCAAATATTTTCCACTACATCCATGACCGATTCTTCGACTGGGGCGGTGAAAGTCAAAGCCGATATAAGTTCATCGTTAAACTTGAGCAGCCGAAATAGCTCGTTCGTTGGAGCCTCATCTCTCAACTACAAAGGTGGAAGGCAGTTCTCATTCGTACAAAGTGCTAATTCATCACACCCAGGAGTTTCTGTTTGTCAACCGCTTGTCAATGCTAATCCTTCACCAAGCAATGGTGGCATCAGCCAGAAAATGTTGTTGAATGGGTTAAATCGAACCGTCGAGTCTAATCGTGCTCTCTCTCTTCTGTCATCACAACCGGCTGAGAGTCGGGAGATTAGTTTGAGCCCTATGGTGCAGTCTGGCTCAACCTCATCCTTGATTCCAAACTTGCAATATAAAGGTCTAGGAATGGAGGGTGAGGAAGTAGGAACCATTTTGGCCACTGATCAAAGTACCAATACTGATCTCCATGGAAATGGAGTGTTTCAAACCGGACATCCCGGATCATCTGCAAGTGGTACTCACCATACACTCACCTTCTCATGGGAGTAAATATATGCCATTTCCAACTATATGTTCAAATCATAACGTTTTTCCTTTAATTATGTAGCCCTTGTTTAAGTAAGTTCCCAAGGATGTATGAACCTGTTGATATGGACTTGTTTATGAGCCATTTCCATGTACCTTCAAATTATTATTTAATGCAGGCAAATGACACAGTTCTCATTACAAGCTGCCCAAGTTAAGTTAACATTGTCTCGAGGTTTCAAACACCAGATCTCAAACTTGAAAGTGATTGCATATGAAGTATGTCTTTCGCTGCAATCAGGGTATTTGAAAGAGATGTCTTTAGATGATGATGGGATTAGATTGGTTCAAATTGGGGTTTGAATTCAAGTACATCGGATTGGTTTTTTGGATTCGGGTCAGATAGTCATATGATAAAATTTCTGGGTCTACACGATTACTGTGTTAGTGTTCAGTATATTTGTCTATATCTGAATGAAGATAAGAAAGGTATAAAGTAAGTATTGCATCTATTCTATAACATCTTAAAAGTGAATTTTTTAAATGAACCGAAGTTAAAAAATGGATAAAGATGTAATGGTTTAAAGTCCATAAAATGCCTCATTTTAATTCAAGTTCATCTATTCCCTTCTTCACCTTTCTTTCAGTATTTTCCAGTGAAGGCAGATGAGAACTGAGTTAGTGTCATAACACGACAGCAAATTAATAATAACAAAAATTCAGACCTCACGGGTCCGCGGATTCAGACAATCGCTTGTGGCAGACATGGGTTTTGTTTTTCTTTTCTTCCTTAAAAGAACCCAAAAAAAAAAAAAAAAAAGAACCGTGGCTTAACACGAAATACCTCAAATATAAAGTCATTAAGAATAAAATATATGGATTTAATCAAGTAAGTTAATGCAATATTTTTAACAGATAATATTTTAGTAGATGAAAGCGATAGTGGATCAAATTCTTTGGGTTAGGTAGAATGCCTAAATGGGGTTAGCAATTAATTTCTATAAAAAAAATTTAAAGTTAAGATTTGCTAGAAGTGTAAATTTGGCTTATATTTTAAAGAAAATTCTGCTTTTAGGTATACCACAGAACTTGACTAAGTTGTGGTACGTTTAAACTGATTCTGATAGTGAAAATAAACAAAGTCGTCGGTCAAAAGTTTAAACAGCTATCAAATAAATCAATACCAATCAGGCTTTAGTAAATTCCTACGAAAAAAGACATCCATTAAAACCATGTTTAAGTAACAAAAAAAAAAAAAAGCCTTAAAATCATAACCCACTTTTTCATCACTTCACACATTGAAATAGAACTCTTTTGAAGTTAGTTTCATTAATCTAGTATTGTTCTAGATTCCCAATTGTGGGCCACTTTTAGATATGCCATTAGGATATGCATTAGATTAGGCACATTGCTTTCTGTCTCTCTCTCTCTCTCTCTATATATATATATATGTGAGAGCTTAGCCATCTTTATGAACTACCAAACCAAACCAAACCATCTCTTCTCAACTTCAACTAAAAGAGTTCACTTATTCTTAGAAAACCCAATATGGAGTCCACTAAGAGGAAGGGTTTTTTTTTCAAAGGCAAGTTAGCCAAGTCATTGTCTCGAGTGACCAAGCCACGAGCCACCACTGCTCATCAGCAATGCAGCAAGGTGGTTCCCTATTCCTATGCTAACTCCAACCAACCAACTGATTTCCATGAACAAATGAGTGTTCCATCCTCAATGCTGAAGGTATCCTATGCGAGGTTGATCAGGCCACCCAGTTTTTACGACCAGAATATGTATGCAAATGAGAGATGGGGTGTTGGCGACGAAAATGTGGATTTCAAGGCCACTAGCTTTATTTCAATCGTTCGAGAACGCTTTAAGCTTGACAGAGTTGATTGATTCCACTGGTATAAAGTACCAGCAAGTTCTGTAGAGAAATGGAATCTTTGCTAAAGCAGAGTTTGGGTAATTTATACAAGCTATATAAGCTTTTTTATATGCATTAGTATTAGTGATAGGTATTGCCCCATAAAAACTAGTATCCTATTGATATGTGTGATCTGTTGAGTTTTGATCCATCCTGAATTTTATACTAGTGTACTAGTTTCTACATATACATAGTTTTAACTTAATTAATTAGTACCTAATTACTACATATAATAGATCTCCTTTCATTTTTCTTATTCTACTCACGATATTTTATATTTTATCAAAGACACCTTTAGAATAGGGTTTAATAAGTGATGGATCTGGAATTAGTTTCGAGAACCAAATATAAAATTAAATTGTCTAATTTAGAATTTGCAATCTCAACGAGCATCTTCTTGCTATAATTCTTTTTTACCTAATTCATTGCAAACTCAAATTGATTTTTATATCAATTTTTGGAGGTGCTATAATCTTATATATTAGAATTGTTTTTGCCTTTTATCTCACATTTCCTAACTTGAATGATTTATTTCGACTTTTGTATCTTGGGTATATTGAATTTAAATTTTTTTAAACAAGCTAATATCTTTTTAAGCCATAGAAAGCAAAACAAATTTCTTTGTTCAATATTCAAAACTAAGCAAAGATAAGAAATTATCATATAAAAGAGTGGAAAATTTGTAAAGCTTATAAATTTGGAGATGAAAGAAAATATAAGGTTTGTATATGTACAAAGAGTTAATCTAAAAACCAAATGCAATTTAGATAAAATTATTGTGTTAAAAATCATGATGTTTTAAGTTTAAATTCTATTATGGTAATATTTTATATAAAAATATAAAAAACATAAATACTAAAATTTGTTATTTTGTAAAAAATAGGATTTTAATTTTTCCTATTTCATTTAGTGTATGGTTGACTTGACATCAACTTAGTCAAAACTTAAATAATAATGTCACAATTAATATTAAGTTATTTACTAAATTTGGTGTCACGAGTTATAACACCAACTCAATTGGTTAAATTACTAATTAACCTTTCATACTTAAAAAAAATTATATTATTTTATTAAAATATTTTTATCTTTTCATATTTTTAAAGAAAACCAAAAAAATTTCCATATAAAGATTTGAACCCATATGTTAACATATGGGAATATATATTATAAAAGTATTTAAAAGCTAATAATAGAGGAGGCACACATACCAGATCGTCAAGGAAATACAATTCAATATATTGATCAAAACAAGACCACAAACGAAAATTGTTCACGTATCATAACACTAACTTCGAACAAAAGAATGCTTAAGAATTAAATAAAAGAATAATGATGACACTAATCCTTTTGTTTTTGTTTCAACAAAACATGGGGAACTTGGTTTCCTTTTGTTTTAAAACAATGTTGGTAATGGTTGAGGGACTAACCCCTTTTATACCATATACCATGAAATTGCTTTGCGTTTTTTTCTATATATTTTTTTCAAAATATAAATTGTCACTATTTTTATCTACCATGAGGGGCATGATTTAGAGTGTGAATGTCCATTATAGACGTCTACACCGACATATCTCACTCGTACATAATGATCATTATTACTCTCGCACCTAAGCATTAAAAGGTCATTCTCTCTTTTCATTTCTCTTTAAGTTTCATATTAGGAAGTATGCCATGCGACCAACATTCATTATTCTTAAGAGCTGGTTGCTAAACAATTGTTAAGTGTATATGACATCTCGTGAATATAAGTAGAGTTTGTATATAGAATCCTAGATACATTTAGTGACATTTTTAGTTTCTTATGATCTCTTTTATTATTAAAATTATAATTATCGTTTTGTATTCACAATTATATTCACCTTTAGAACATAATTGATCGGATTGTGAATACAATTGAATGAGACATTATAATGATCTTTTTTTTTTATCGATTCTCTCTATTCTAATTAAACTGCTTTCTAGATATATTTCGTTACATCGAATCAAACTTGAATATCATTGATAACATACTAAAATAGCTAACATTGAACCGAAACATTGAGAAACAATTAAAGGTCATAAGTGTACCTTATTGAGATATCTAGTTGATCTTATGGGTCACGCATAACTTAGAAGCAGAAATTAAAAATCTTGTTACCCATATTGATCGTTTCATGCACATATGGTATGAAACACGTGCTACGGTATTGCTTTCTCTCTTCTTAGGGCATATGTCTATTATTGAAATTTTAATATCGTACAAGTGATAGTTCGGATACACTCAATATCTAACTTGAGTCCATAACTCTACCTTTAATGAATATATCAATTGGACTCTCGTCTGGCAATAAAGATAGAGAAAAAAGTGAATTGTGAGATCTATTATTCACTTTCAATCATAATTTCATCACTATATAACCTCAACTTGATATACTATCAAGGAGATTCTATTTTAAGCTTAAGCTCTCATCAAAACTCTTAATTTTGAAAAGCTTAAAACTAATTTAATCTCTACATTGACACTTAAGTCATAGAAGTGATTACCTATGTGAGAAGGCTAATCATCTGTCCTACATTTAATCATATATATAATATATCTACTTAACATATATAGGTACTCGTGTATGCATTTAAGGAACAAAAGAACTAAACTTTAGTCGGCATTAATCCTATATTTCTTTCATATGAATCTGTAACATACATCAATAGTTAATAAACTGCTCATTAGTCTCAATGCGGCTAGTATATCAAATTCTACACAATTGCAAGGATCTAGCATGCTTAGTAAAAACATCCACTACACCAAAACAGATTTTTAGCGGCGTTTTTAGTGGCGTTTTAAAGAAAAACGCCGCAAATATTATACATTAGTGGCGTTTGAAGGAAAACGCCAAAAAAAAACAATAAGCGGCGTTTATTAGCAAAACGCCGCTAAAAGGATATATTGCGCGTTTATTTATAAAAGCGCTAAAAATCTGAGCTTTAAGCGCGCTTTTGGGAAAACGCCGCTAAAGTTTGAGCTTTAGCGCGCTTTTTCTACAAACGCTAAAAGTCTGACTTTAAGCGGCGCTTTTGGGAAAACGCAGCATTAAAAATCTGAGCTTTAAGCGGCGCTTTTGAAAAACGCCGCTAAAGTCTAACTTTAGCGGCGCTTTTGAAAAACGCCGCTAAAATCTGACTTTAAGCGGGCTTTTGGGAAAACGCATTAAAGTCTGAGCTTTAATGCTTTTTCACAAACGCCGCTAAAAGTTTTCATATTTTTCCTTTTCTCGCTTTGAATTATATTTTATTTTGATACATTCACTTATAAGCAATGAGAAAGTTTCATTTTAGTTACTTAATTATGAAAAGTTACAAATTGCTAACTAAACAATTTAGAAGTTTTCATTTAAGTTACAAATTAAGTTATTAAAATTGATTTAGGGTTTAATATTTAGTATGTTAATTTCATGGTTTAGGGTTTGTCATTTTCTTTGTATGGGTTTAGTGCTTTAAAGTTTGTTGTTTGGGTTTATTGTATAGTGTTTAATATCTTAGTGTTTACTAGGTATTAAGGTTTAAGTGTTAGTGGTTAGGGGTTAAGGTTTAGGGTTAAGGGTTTAAGAGGAAATGGTTAATGGGTTATGGTTTTGGGTTTAGGGTTTATGGTTTATGGTTTATAGGTTTAGGGTTAGGGGTTTAGAAAGAATGGTGAATGTTTTAGTTTTCGAGTTTAGGGTTTATAGTTTAAGTTTAAGGTTTTAGGGTTTAAGATTTAGGGTATTAGCTATATGACCCAAAATCCCGAAATCGAAATCTCTCATAAGGGATTTATGGTTAATGTGTTAGCTACTAAAATATATGTTTGTACTACACTAACATTGGCCACATGAATTCCCAAATATTTGGTCTCGGATTATGGTTTAAGGTTTGCGGTTTAAAGTTTGGGGTTCGAGTTTTATGGTCTAGGATTTATTGTTTGGGGTTTTGAGTTTATGGATTAAGGTTGGTGTTTGTGGTTTAGGGTATAATATTTAGGGTCTAGGGTTTATGTTTTAGGGATTAATCTTGGATTTTTTAGAATATAAATGAAAATAAGATAAATATAAATTATTATTTTAAAAATATAAATCAAAATGGGTTAAATCTCAAAAGCATACATGATCAACAATGGTTTAATGTTTATATTTATATATTGCATAATATTTATATTTATTCAATATATAAATATATATGATGTATTTACTTTTTAAAATTGTGTATGATTAAATTAAAATTAAAGTTTCAACTATACATTTAAACCAAAATAGAATTTCACGTCTACAATTATACATTAAACCGAAATTCATATATATATAATTACGAGATGTATCGCTATCAAAATTTAGGTGTATACATATAATTAAATGTTATTTTTTATGTGTTAATTTAAAATTATAAAATATTGAAAAAATTTAAAATGTTAAAATAAAAATTATAAAATTTAAAACTTAAAACTTAAAACTTTAAATTTTAATATTTTAGTCAATATTTCAGATTAAAAGATTAATATTCAAAATTAAAAATTTCAAAAAAGTTTTTGAAAGAAAAATATATTAAACAAGAAAAAAATTGAAATTGAGAAACAATGGGATTTTTATAAAACACCAAAAATATTTCCATCAATTAGTGGCGTTTATATGAAAACGCATAAAAAAATACTATAAGCGGCGTTTTTTTTTAAAAAAACGCCACAAATATATTTTAAAGCGTAAAAGATGTCACCGTTTACATTAGCCAACGCCATCTATCGAGCCAAACGAGAAGGAACTCCCTCTTTCCCTGTCAACTTAGGGTTTCCTTTTTTCCTTTTTTTAAAGATTTCCTCTTGCCTTCTTCACATTGGTCTTCATCATTGATTTTAACCCCCCAATCTTTTTATACCTAACAGTTTCAATTTGTGCCTAATTCCTGAAACTTGCAATGCCGCCATTTTATCGACCTCAAAGGCGGTGGGGTCGGTAATATCCCGTAGAAATGCGATTAACCGGTTTGTTAGGCACGCAAAAACGAGAGGCTAACCGGAACTTCGATCAAATCGATGGGTTACTAGTATTTCCGGTATCCAAATGCCGTCGGTTCACCGGTACTTGGTTCACGCAAGGTGGATTCCATTGTTCCATTAAACTATTTTTCAATCATTATACTCTCCAAAGGAGACAATTTTAAGTCGTGGTGGTGACGAAGAAGAAGGCGTTTTATCTAAAGTTTACGAGGAAAGGATCGTCATGGGGTAATTTTATAAAAATCTTCTCTTGAATAAAACTTGTTTTACTTCCGTTAAGAGATTTAAGTTAGTATTAGCATAAGATTTCTTATTGGATTAAGATGATTTTGTTGATAATTAGGTATTCGCGAACAATTATTTGATGTGGTCGCAATTGTTGATTTGTATCACGGATTTGTTCCTTGGTGTCGTGATGCGACGTAATTAAACACTACCGGATGGATCGTTTGATCTGAATTAGAGATTGGTTTTAAATTTCGGTTGAGAGTTATGCTTCTCATGTAGAATTAAGCAGCCAAAGTTTGTAAAGGTAATAGCGATGAATTTCACCCTTATATTTAAAAGCTACGCTTTCTCTTCGCTTGGCTTTTATGTGTTACGTAAGTGATGATATCTATTTAGCGATGTCTATTGTATTGAGATATTGGATATTTGATGCTTGAAAATATTGCAATATGCTAAATACAACACATTTTATCTGGTAGATACTTTGAGAATGGAGTTGATATTCAATATCTTTGTTTAGTCAGTAAATTTTTTGCATGCTTTGCCATTTCATGAAATTGAAGATGAGTGACAACATTTACATTGAGCATGCTATTGTCTTTCTCTGGATATGCTACTTGCAAACTGTTAAAGCCTTCATTGTCCTATATATTTACGGAATAGAGTAGTTCTTGATGTAGATTGGTTGCACTGTCGAGAATGTTTCGAGGCAACTTATGTGAACTCTATGCAATGCATTTAGGGGGATTCAGATGCCAAATTTTGGATTAGGGTGAACTGGGCATGATTGAGATATGATACTTAATGTTTTGAACATAACCTCACCAAAACTGGAATGAAGCCATTGGACAGCAGCACATGTTTTTACGTTCCAGTCACCAACTTACAGATTATTTTTGTTTATACAAATTTATAAAAGTGAATACAAAATTTATACATTTAGTGAATACAAAATTTCAAAATTATTTTTGTTTATACACCCATTCTTGTAGACCTTACAGATTATAAAAGTGAACAAGGGTAAATTATGTTATTGCCTTTCCATTGAGAGTTGAAACATCAAAAGGTGGTTCTTCTCTTGCCATTTATGCTTGTAGTTTGAGGCTTCAACAACCATTTCTTCAATCTTCGAATTTCCTCTGCCGTCAATGGGTTTTCATTCACATTCCAAATCCTAGTTGTGATTCTCTTTTTCTGCCAGTGTTCATTGCATTAGCCATGCTTTACACAACAACAAAGGTGTGAGTGCACTTGAGATAGCGTATTCCTTGTTTCTCCTTGGATAATTGCAATTCCTTCAAAAGCTATTTGCTTTGCATTTTACCGTGATTCCATCAAAGATCAAATCTGGGAGCTGAGTTTCTCAATGTGCGGCTACCTCCATGTCTTTGAGATCTTTGGGTTTCAAGACACGTGGCAAAAATCCAAAGATCCCCACCCTAAATTTATATTCATCTCTAAGATTTTTCTAGGTTCTTTGTCTCTAACCACCCTGTTTATTTTTAGCCTTAGGAATATATGTTGTGCCTTCTTGGTTGGCATTACAATTTATGGTTTTTGTTGGAAAAGTGAAAGAGGAGATGAAGATGAAAGAAAGAACGTAAAAAAAATATACTTTTTCTTTAATTTAATTTGTTTTTATTTTATATTAAATGTAAATTTTTTAATTAAAATGCCACGTGTCATAACATACTTAGTTGTGATTCTTATGGACTTTAAGTTCCAGTCACCACTCTATCGGCAGGTAATGTCCTAATAGGCCATAGGACGTTTATAGGTCATTACCAATACTTGATTTTCCCTCTTGTGGTATGCGTGTAACAATCACTGTGCTGTTTGATTTTTGACTTATTATTTCTTTTCTCCTTTGACGAAATGTTGCCAATTTACAGACTTCGCCTAACAGTTCTGATGCAAAAACAGCATTTCGTAAGCCTTCTACTGACTCATCTAACCGACAATATAGGCGTCGTTCTCCAGTCAGTGGGTTATCTTCATCTGAAGGTTTGATTTTTAATTTTTGTTCTATGCTCTTGTTGGTTCTTGTTGAACGTTCTTCTTTGTTGAATTTGTACCTTCGCAGTCGTTTAAATCTGTGTTGATTTTGCCCTGCATTAGCTAAAAATGTAATTTATTTTTTTGAAATGGATTATCCGAGTGAAATCCATAACTTTGTAATTTTTTATTCAAGTTAATCGAGGTAGTGGCTTTCGAGCTCCTTTTTTGTCAAAAAAAACCCTAAACAATCTTGCTAGTATCTGGCACTAAAAAGTTATGATCTTTCGACCACTTATGATCTTTCTAGTGCTAGAAACTAAAAAGTTAAAAAAAGTTAAAAATCAAATATGGCTGCCTTGTGGACAAAGTGACTAATACAACCGCTTGGCATTGGTTAAATGTCTCAAGCCCCATTTTAAATGTTCGGAGAAGGTTTATTTTGCTTGCTTTTGTTTCATCGATTACGCATTTCTTTTATACCAAGGTTGTTCTCTTAATGTTTACATCGATGGTGCATGTTACGTCTCGCTTTCACATCTTGATTTGGTATCATGCAAATTCCAGTGAAAGATGTTTCGATTGCTTGACTAAAGGTATTGCAAACTAGTTTGGCTCAATGCTAAATTCATTGTTTATTGAATCTCATCAAACCCTTTGAAGTCGCCCCAATGATTTTACTGACAAGTTTGGAAGCGTTTGACCCTGAGACAAACACACACACGGAGACTAGATGTCGATTCCCTTTGTCTTTGGATTAACACACAAGTAAACATTTTTGTTTGTTTTTTGTTTTATTTTCGTATGATTGAAAGCCAAATATTCACTCACTTGTATACTATAGTCGATGACACTTTGTATGATTCACATCCAATTTTATTTAATTTATAACACATATGTTTCAGTTAATATCACTTATACCAATGTGTATTAATTTATAACCATTCATTAAATTATTGAACTTAATTAATAATTTTAAAATTTATTTTACATATTATAATTAAGAAATATTTGCAAGTATATTATATATATAATATTTTGAAAATGATAAATTGAAACTATATACTAAAACACAATAACACATACTCATATTAAAATAAAAATGATACATAAATAGTTACAATAAGCTAAGAATAACTTGTTTCAGGTTGCAGAGGCTAAAAACATAGCTTCAGTCCTTAAATCGTATCTTGAACAAAGGGAAGTTACTTTACCTGAAGGATATTTTTCTTGCAAAGTTCTTTTTTAAGAGAGTGTATTGAATAGTTTTTCAATTGCAGTGAGATTTATAAAAATTGCAGTGTATTGAATAGAAATTTTCAAATGCAGGACTCTTTCCATCAGCAACTTAACTTCATTCTCAGCACAGCCCCCATGTGGGACAGGTTTGTTATCTGATGTGCCAATAACTTTTTTTTTCACTTTATTTAAAATTATGTTATAAATTTCTTATGCATGTCATTCCCTTTTTGTCAATAATGTTGATAATATGCCTTACTATATGGTACTGAAATTCTTTTTCGCCGAATGAATTGCAATGTGTTAAGAGATTCATTGGGAAATAAAATGACATGTTATGATCTACCCTTTTGTGTTTCAGTATTATCTGGGCTTAGCTTTCTATTGATTTTGGGTGTAGAGCTTTTAAGGACTACTTTTAACTGATACTAATCTTGGTGCTAATTTATGGCAAATTTTCAGGTCATTACCTCTTTACATGGGAATATAGAGGTATGCATTGTCTTTCGATTATCATGCCTTCTTTTTTTGGTTATTATTTTGCGGTGTTGTAATGTAAGCGTCCCTTTAATTTCTATAATTTAGTCACCACATTCACTCCTGGCTAGTGATGTTTTACACATAAAGCACTGCTTTCAACTCTGCTGCTTTGTTTGGATAATGTTAATTCTAATGGAAGGTTTTGGCCATATGGAACTAAGTTGATTAGTGAATAAAATGATAATATAATGTAATGGGAGCAGTAGTAGGAGCAGCTATATCCGTATCAAAGTTGGTGCCACTTTCAGTGTTAATTTAGGTAGTGCTTAAGTCACTACTTTTCTGTACATGACCATCTTAGGTGTCCGGTTGAGGATTTTGTTAATTTTATTTGGTGCCTCACTTACTTCTCTTAACCATTATATAGTATGTCTTATTTCTTGTATTTCCTCTTCAATGTTGCAGGACGAATTTGAGTCTTTATGCAATGAAACACAGGTATTCCCTTTTATACTACTACAGTGGCTGTTTCATTGATATCTATTTATCATGCACCTGATGTAGCTTTCTTTTATCACTTAGATATGTACATGAATCAAGTAAAGTGGTAGATGACATTTGCTCCCAAATCCAAGTAACATAGAAGAGCATCTGCTGGGGGATAGAGTATTGCGTGGCAAAGCTTTTAGATACATGAATTAATAATTGTTTGATGCCTTATTTTAACACTTTACTATTTGAAAGTAAATATATTTTATTGGTTTTAGGATGAGGTTATGTCATTTTATGCATTAAATTATGATAACCTTTAATGTCTCATTACAAACACACTCACCTTGTGTTATTCATATTGGATTTTACATTTTAAACTATGTATATATTCAGAATTAGTGAAATGTTCTTTGATACTTGCAGTTCCAAAAAAATGAGAGTAATTTAGAGCGATATCGTAACTAGTCTCTTTTCCCTGCTTCTTTTATTGGCTGGTTTTACGGTGTGGCTTAATTTGTTAATTAAAATTTTAGTATTGATTGGCTTAATTTTTTTTCTGGTTTAAATGTTATGGGCTGAAAAATGTTTAATTTTACTAATTTTTCCTTAATTTTTTAATATTTTAATCTTATTCTTTTTTGTAATTTTTTTTATTTTCACGACTTTTAGCGTTTTTAGAAAAGTGCGGTAAAAGTTATTGTTTTTTTTTAGAAAAAAGCGCGCTAAAAGTTATTATTTTTAGCGGCGTTTAGAAAAAGCGCGCTAAAAGTTATTTTTAGCGGCGTTAAAGAAAAAACCGCTAAAAGTCATGTTTTAGCGTTTTAAAAAAGCGCGCTAAAAGTCATGTTTTTAGCGGCGCTTTAGAAAAAAACGCCGCTAAAAGTCATGTTTTTAGCGGCGTTTGTGTGGAGAGCGCCGCTAAAAGTCATGTTTTTAGCGGCGTTTTTTAAAACGCCGCTATAAGTCATGGTTTGTAGCGGCGTTTTTCTCACAAAAACGCCGCTAAATTTTGCGGCGCCTCTTTTAGCGGCGTTTTTTGTGGCGTTTTTCAAAGCGCCGCAAGCTCTGTTAGTGGCGCTTAAAAACGCCGCTAAAAGCCTAAAAAAACGCCGCTAAAAGTCTGTTTTGCTGTAGTGATCTCTCCAAATTGGTTTCGTAAAAAGGCCTGCAACCATCTCTTGCGTCAATATGTACTGTATGTTGACTTCTTTTTATGCAACCAAGTCTCATACAAATTGTACTTTATGTCTATGTGCTTAGATCTTGAATAGTATTTGGGATATTTAGTGAATGTAATTGCAACTTGACTGTCGCAATTTACTAACAGTCTTGATGCATTTTTACCAAATCCTAAATGAATCAAGAATCGTTCAAGCCAAACTACTTCTTGCACTACCGCTGCCATTGTCGACAGTGCAGTACAAATTTGTTTCTTTTTAAATTTTTAAACCTAATACTTATATTCTAAAATATTTATTCCAAAGCCCAAATATATTATATTAAAGCTAAACCAAAATAATATATTCATTATTTCCAGACCTCAAAATAAATTAATTGTAGCCCCAATCTCAAAGTCCAAAATAAAATGGAATTAAACTCGATATTCAAATACAATTTGTTAAAGTTAAAACCCAATCCAAAATCTATATTATAATAATATTTATATATAATAGTAGTACATTATATATTATTTATTATTATATTTTATTGTTTATTATTATACTAGTTGATATATGCTTTAAGTCTCTATACTTTTTATACATTTGAAAGCTAACCTCCTACTATATTATATAATGTTATATCATGTCACATAATATATTAATAGTTTATAGCATCAATGATTAAACATTATAATAGCATGTGATACTATATCTTTTATTACAATCTATATTATAATAATAGTTACATATGTATTATATTTTCAATAATAGTTATATATTATATTATGTATTAGTAATATTATCAGTTTAAGGTAAAGTAGGTTATCAATTTTGGTTTTGGTAATAGTTAAATAATATATTATTATCATTAAAGTTTAATTTTATAGATTTTAATAATTATTATTTTAATAATTATTATACATATAGAATTATAGGATTAAAAACATTTTATATTAAGTTAATTTCTTTAAAATTTGTTTCACTTTATAATTTAACAAATAAAAACTATTATTTACTTTTCCTGTTAATAAAATTTTAATATAAATATGCAATGCTTATGATTAAATTTTCAAAAATAAAATTATCCCTTATTTATATTTTTTATTTTAAGTAATATCATAAAATTATACTAATTATTGTCTATTATGTTCAGTTACAAATTTGAACATTTTTGAGCTTTGAGTCGGATTTATCTCGGGCTTAGGCTAGATCGATCTTAGGCTCGGACTTGTTATGGGCTTGGGCTTAGACTTTGTTAGGCTTGAATTTTTTTTGGGCTATGATTTTTTCAGTCTTAGATCTATTACAGGATCGGATTGGCACGAGCATATAATGCCCCAAAATTTGAGTTTTTGGATTTGATAAATTTTGTCCCCCTGTAATACTCCAACCGTCCCATGAAGTCATGAAGGGTATAACAAACAAACCTTGTCAACACATTGGATCAAGAACGGGATCGGAGGGATAAAAAACGGCTAATTCATATAGAGCCATTGAACCGGAGGTTAAGTATTTGCTTTAATGGTTGAGAGCCTTGGATGTGTGTTTACTGTCAAAGGTTCAAATCTCACTCTGTTGGAATAGTGGTAAGGATTTAGTTTACTTTTGAACTTTGTGTTTAAATCCTTCTGTGAGAAAGGATTTAGTTTACTTTTGAACTTTGTGTTTAAATCCTTCTGTGAGAAATTAGAATTATTTTTGCTATGTTCTTGTGTGTCTCACAACCAGAGGAATTTGGATTCAAATTGAAGTCTAGGAAATCTGTTAGATATGATTTGCGTTAGTGGGGATAACAGGCATATCTTCGTTATTTTATTTTATTTTTATCCTATTTCTTTTTGTTTTGAAAATTAAAACAATTGAACAATATTCCTAAAAATCTGCTTCACTAGTCACATTTCCCATTCCTTCTCCCCAGTTTCCCCATTCGTGTGTTTCAATTTGTTCTCCAGTAAAGAAATTCTAAATTTTCTTCTTTCTTTCATACTTTATTGTCTTCTTTGGCTCTCTCTCTTGCTTTTCCCCAAGCAAAGGTTGTTTTCAATTATGTTCTTATTTATCCTATTTACTGAAATGATGTTGCTCGTAACTTCTGTTATTTGCAATTCCTTTCTTGTTGTTTCGACCCTATGCGTATTCATGTTTGGGCAAGGTTATAAGTTCTGTTGGTTGTTATGCTATTTGAGGGTGTTTAATTATTTTATTTGCTAATGAAGTGTTTTTGGAAATTGATTTGTGTGTTGTGATGCGTTAGGAGAAGATCGTGTGGCGATTGGTTCTCCGACAAACTGAGTTCGTTTTAAGCTACGGATTGTTAAGAGGTAAGGGGTTTCGCCATTGCAGGAGTTGTTTGCTTCTAATATTGGGTTTGTTCGACGTTGGTTTATTAAATTAGTCAGCTAGATTGGTAGAATTTCGGGTACTAATCAGTGTTATTGGGCCTATATCAGAATTTGATCAGGTATGTAACGAATACCCAAAAAATTGCAAATGGCTGAAAGCTGTTAGGCCGTGTGTCAGACTATGTGAGCCACACGATCTGAGTCAATTAGGCTGTGTGGGCCACACGAGCGTGTGTGAGACCGTGTGTCAGGCTATGTGGGCCACATGGGTTGACCAAGTAGGCCATGTGAGCCATACAGTTGTGTGAGCCCAAATTTTAAAATTTTTTCCTAGGGTCATATTCGTCGTACGAATCAAATGTAGCCCTTTTGTAGGGTCAGTATGGTACAAATTGGTCTATAAACTATGATTTCTGATGCTCTGTTAGTGTTAATTGCGATTTATGAATGCATTAGTAGTATGTTATATGTGTTAGCATGTTATATATATGCTAATATTATTTGAATGACATACACGTATATGATATTTGTTTAGTTATACATGTGCATTGGGGTGGGATTATAATTATGGAGGAAGTGTGGGCAGTTTAATTTATCTGTT
The DNA here is from genome assembly GCA_025506655.1 of Gossypium rotundifolium. Lineage (NCBI taxonomy): Eukaryota > Viridiplantae > Streptophyta > Magnoliopsida > Malvales > Malvaceae > Gossypium > Gossypium rotundifolium. The sequence goes on along the minus strand of CP106724.1, from coordinate 44,485,074 downwards.
GTATTCGGTAGCTCAGCCACATATATCTGTTTTTGGAGGGTTATCGCATTTTGATTTGGCAGCTGGTCTGCATATATTATGTAAAGTGACTTATGATTGATTAGTTAGCAGTGTGTGGGGCTAAATGAGTATTTAATACCCTAATTGATATGTAGGGATGGTTAGAGATGATGTGTAGCGGATGGGGTTAGGATCTAAATCTGTATCTGTATCTATTTTGCATTTGAATCTGGAACTGATATACATCTAAATCTGTATCTGTTATGCATCAATATGTCTGTATCAGTTCTATAATCTATTAAAACATGTGTATCTTATTTATTGTATGCAATGAGTTACACACCAAGCTTGTAAACTCACTTTTGTTTGCTTACTCTCAGGTAACCCACAGACATAGGACGGATCGGTGCGACATCGCTCGGCTAAAAACACTTAATTTGTGTTACTTTAAACTTTGTTTACTCTATTTTGGTATTGTTGGATTGTTTTAGATTGTTTTTGTTTTGAACTTTTATTTTCCGTTTTGAACCGTTTTAAAATTAAAATTACTCTATCAGTAAAACATTGGATTTTCAATATCAAACTGCGTTTTTTTAAAACTAAATTTAACTAAGAGTTTCGTTGCATACATAAATGTTTTATAAATATAAATTTGATCGACAAAATTAACGAATTAATTAATAAAAATATTTTTTTTTAAAAATAAATTGGAATTGTATTTACCATAAGTTAGCGTTATTTATGCAAGCCTCAAATGATTTCTGAATTTTCAAATTGAATCATAGTAACTTTTTCAGATTTGATCGTAACGTCTAGGCTAAGTTTGAGGTGTTATAAAGCGAGCTTTTAAGCTCGAGCTTGTTTTGCCAGTTCTATATAGCGTATACAATTTTATCAAGAATTTGATGTTTATAGAATTATTTTTTGAACAACATGAAACCTTAAAGGAGGGGAACATATGAGGAATTGTGTAAAATTATTGTGCGGTGCATAACATTTCTTTATTGTGTTCAACATACTGAGCATGATAATATTTTTGACATTTTATAGAAAGATGACAATATATGTTGGAAAGCAATTGGAATTGGAGTGTATTTAATTTTTTTTCTTTCATATATACCTATTTAAATCTCCTTTATCTCACAATATAAATTAAATTAATTTATTTTAATTTTGTACATATAACATATATTGTATTATTGTTAATTTTAAATTATATATTTCATTATTTGTTATGTCATTTTATATGCACATATGTATGTTCTATATATGTTGCTTTCATAATATACATATGATTACTTAGATAGTAGATGACATATGTATCTCTAGTAAGAGAAGATTTTCAAAATTCTGAGCTCAATCTTTTGAGCTCTACATCTAAATTTAAAATCTACTTATTTTTAAATCTAATTTGTATAAAAACATTAAAACAAGAGAGAAATTATATCAAAGACTGGTAATAAATTAAACAAATTAGGTTGATTTGAGGTGACACAACGGATGTAATGCCTATTGCTTTAAACATATTTGTAATGTTAACACACAAACAGTTAAATTATTTGGAAACCTACGGAATCGTCAAAAGAAGAACCAAAAGATTTGCTAATTGTATGTCTAAGAAATTATGATTTCATCTAAAAACTTACTTTTGACAACGAAATTCTCCTCCCATTACCATTGCCATTACCATTACCATCATTCTTTTTCTTATTTACTCAGCCCTACTTTTTTTTTCCAAGCTACATTAATTAACAACAAATTTTATTATTTTTACTCAACTATTTACTTCATAAAGAAACAATTTGAATATTTTAAAGCTAAATTGGATGTCACGCCAACTCGAATTTATAAAAATTAAATATTAATATTAATATCTTTCCAATTTCTTATGTAATATGTTTTTAAAAATTTAAAACTTAATAAAAGAATGTGTTTCCTTTTAAAGTTTAACCAAAATGCTACAGTGTAATAATTACTTGCTTTATAAAACAGGTAAACTATTTAGTTGGTCACTTAATTTTTAGAGCGCTTTCATTTTGGTGATTAAAATAAAATTTTTGTAATTTCATCACTAAACTTTTGAGATTCTTTTATTTTAGTCACTCAACCATTAAATCGCTAATAGCGGTTAATTGTACACACCATATTATGGTCATACTTTCATTTTGATCACCCAACTTTTAGATTGCTTTCATTTTGGTCACCCAAAAAACTTTCCTTTTTTAAAGTAATGATTGGGGTAAAAATTAATTAAGGATTAAAATGAAAAACATAGAAATTAAAAATAATGTATTAAAAATGTCAAATTGTACTTGTTTATCACGTTGTCAAAAATTCTAAATTTATTTTTTTCCATATTGAAATATTAAATTACAAAACATAAAAGTCAATTAAATAAATTGTTGAAATTATTTATCACTTAATAATATTAACGGATTTCTTACTATATTATTGAAATTAGTTGTCGCAAAACTTAATTTTCTTTTTATTACATAATCTCTAATATTTCATACTAAGCTAAAAGGAAAAAAAAATCATTGCAATTAATTAAATTATTAATTGCTTAATTAATTAAATTAATTACTTGTTCTTTGTTTGGATAAAGAAGTGATGAAAAATTTGGGGTTTTATTTGACATGAAATAGAAAATTAATTAATTAAATTAATTGTAAGAATTTTTCTTTGCTTTTAGCTTAGTATGAAAGACTCGAGATCATATAATCAAAAGGAATTTGGATTTTGTGTACAATTATTAACAATTATTTATTTGAGTTGATTTCAATTCGAAAACATAAAATAAAATTTTAAGATTTAAAAGGAGACTAAATTAATTAATTTAATTAATTTTAATATTATAGTAATAAATTAGTTGAAACTATCAAGGGATAAAAAATTTCAATAACTTATTTAATTGATTTTGATGTTTTGAAATTTAAAATTTCAATATTGAAAAGAAAATAAATTTAGAACTTTCGCAATGGGGTAAACAAATACAATATGACAATTTTGAAAGCATTATTTTAGTTTTTACCGATTTTTTACTTTAATCTTTCATTTTCTTTTACCCTGATCAATATTTTAAAAAAAAAATTTGGGTGAGCAAAATGAAAGCAACCTAAAAGTTGAGAGACTAAAATGAAAACGTGAACATGATGTGCATGGCATGTACAAATTAACTGCATTAAAAATTTAACGGTTAAGTAAATAAAATGAAAGTACCCTAAAAATTAAGTGACCTTATAAAATTGACTACTATCCATTAAAAACTACTTAATAAATGTACATGTTAGGGATAAACCCAATTAAGCAACGAACAATTAAAATAACAGAGAAATTGAAAAGATCGAATACAAATATTTTACGTGGAAAAACCCTTTCGAAGAGGATAAAAAACCACTGGTAAAGATAATTTCACTTTAACGAAAAAAATGAAGAGTACAAAGATGTAGATAAAAAACTAAACCCCAAAGCTTGAAATAAGAACCCTCAAAACATAAACACAAAATTCTCTAAAATCTTGTAAAAGCTAATACCTAAATGTATAATGGGTTTAATCTTTCTAGGGTAGAAAAGTGTCTTATTTATAAGCTAAATTTGTAGGTCAAAATATTAAAAATAATCTACACTAATCAAAGTTTGACTAAAACAAATACCTAGAATTTAATTAGGAGAAGAAAATTGAGAAAATTGTTTTTGCTTCTCCCCTATTTTCGTCGTCGCAATGTCGCCCTCTATTTGTGCCTAAATTTGATCGAAATGTAAGGCATACTCCACAAATCCCCACATTGAGACTCATATTTCCATAAGGCATTATTTTCCAAAGCCCGTAATGGGCCTATCTTGAACTATGCTAGAGATATTAACTAAGTCGAAGTTGTGTTTGAACTTTGAAGCTGGAAGACTTCTAGTCTTCGACTTGTGCATTGCCAAATCAAAACTGATCCGAGTCTGATTTTCACGAATGCAATGCCCTATTTTTTCAAAACCTGAACCCAAAAGAGAACCTCTCTTATACAAAATGTGTTGGAAAATCGTGTTTGGAAAACGCATCGAGAAAAAATTAGCAAAAAACCAAATATTTAAAAGAAAATTCCAAAAAAATAACTTGGTTGTGATATCTAAAATAATAAACACTTAATCAAAATTGTACCTTTTCGATTCGTCTGTTGAGTGTGGGCTAGCTTTGAATTAGAAATTTTTTCACAAAAATTACCAATGGGGTGATTTCATAATTTCTCTAAACTTTTGGGTCAAGTTGTAAATAAGAAAAATATTTCTAGAAATTTTCTGAAATAAGTTCTTCAGAGAATTTTCTCTCTACAACTTTCTCATGAATTCAAGTGTGTGTCAAATAATGATCCAAGACTCTCTTTATATAGGGAGAGTTTAGAGAGTTCAATTATGATTAATCTTAATCACTTTAATATTAAATTAGTATAGTACTTATAAAGATAAATATTAGATTAAATTTAATATTAAATCTTATTAAATTAGTAGAATATTTATCTACAAGATAAACATTAAATTAAATTTAATATTAAGATAATCACTTTAATATTAAATTAATAAAATACTATTAAGATAAGTATTAAATTAAATTTAATATTAAATCTATTAAAATAATATTATTTTTGGAATAGTTAATCTGAAATCAAATTCTATGGTAGAGTCTCAATAGAAGTGTACTTCTTCCACCGCTCAACCACCGAAGACCCATTGCCATTGACCATTTGCTGGTCATCAGAATGCCACTGTGACAGCCTTGGGCCAATGACAGACCAACTGGTTTGGTTGCTGTCCGTTCGACTTGGGCCAATGACAGCCCAGCTGGTCCTGTCTAACCATCGATTGGACCGTTGACCCGATTTCACATACTAGGCCCGATTCAACCAGTTTTGGGGTATTGGCCTCAATTTTGGGCTCTTAGGCCCAATTTACGATCTTAGGTCTAATTTTCAAGTTCAATTACCCATTGGGCCAATTTCTTACTTGAAAATTAATTTTCAAAAATATCATATTAAGTTTAATTAATTTGATTAATTTAATTTTACTTGATCAAAATTAATTTTCCCAAAAATCAGTTAGATTTTCCAAATTAAATTTTCAAGAAAATTCTTTGATCAAATTCTCTAGTTGAACAATTCTTACGACTGCCCAATTTAATTCCACATCGAATAAACCGACTCAATTAAATTATTTTCAAAGTCGTAGAATTTTCTTCTGATTCAAATGTAGTTCGATCGAGCTTTTGTTGAGCTAGTGGAGGTACCAATCAGAGTATATAGTTAGGCTTTAGTAATTGCAATTATGTCTAGAAGCATTGTTCTTATAATTTGTAATTACTTAATTATGGAGTCAGCCCACAAGAAGTACTATGATTAAAATCTCCTTATTGTATAGTCTTTACGAAAGTAAATCATCCAACTTCTTTGTCCAATGACCTCATCATGTGTGTGTTACATTCATAAGATATCCTCGATTCCTTTAAGCTATATCTGTTCACTCAATACAATCCTATTTTATCTCATTTTCATCATTGTGTCTTCTTAATGATTAATATGATCATTGTCAACTAATGTCTGTGATAAATTGCTCGTTTGAGAACAAGAAACCTGTGACCACATTCCATACTTATCAATCCACACACTGTCAATGACAGGATATCGTTAGCTCTTTAATTGAATTATGAATTCCACTATTGTTAATAAAGTCATACCATACACAAGTCATGTACCCAACATACCGGCTATCGGCTCAATCATTTTTAGAGCATAAGCCTCCACTTATATCAAAGCACATGAGTTACATATGCATGGTCAGTGACTAACTCAAGAATTAGGTAAATCACACTATGAATGTCATAAGTGGATTAATTTACAAACGAATTTATAATTAACTCATCTTGGGTCGAGTATAATATATCATTCTGCCAATGAATACATCTATGTCTCTACATGTGGAGTCAACTGCTCCGATAGCCAAGACTAACCATCTCTTCAATTGGAATTGTAAACGACATAATAATCATTCTTAATATTTTAATCAAATGCTCACTTTAATTCTTTTACAGGATTACTGACTCGTTTAGATTATCTATTGAAGTAAGTTATCTTTCTTGCAATGTAAACGTTTTTAAAGTGCCATTTATCATCAGTTTGAACTTAGACAATTAATGAGCTAATATTTGCTTGTCACAATTTAGCTATGCATGCAAAATATGAAAGCCAGAAATATAAAAGACATAACAATGAAATGTGAAATTTATTTATTCATCGTTCAAATAAAAAGAAAACAATTACATGTTTCCTACAATATGAGCGCATTTCCTAACAAAATGGTCATACCTTTTTCCCTCATATAACCAAGTTGCCTCCGCTTCAAACGAGTAGACTTCAACTCCTTAAAAGACGAGGGATGTCTTATTACACCGGTCACCGTTGATCCTTCTAGAACATAAAGACTACCAATCTTTTTACCTTTCATCAAAACGAGAGACCCACGAGATACTTTAATGTCGCTTTATTTGATGTTAATTCTACAACCCTTCGAGTCCAAATTTCTCAAGGAGATGAGATTCTCTTTAAATCAAGTACACACTTGACATCTGACAGTGTCTTTATTGTCTCGTCGTACATCCTGATCTGAACAGTACCAATACCGGTTACCTTACTAGGTGAACCATTCCCATACGTACAACTCCACCTTCAACTGAACTGTGTGGAGAACCAGTCCCTGTTGGGACACATGTAGAAAGAACACTCCAAATCCAGGATCCACTTAGATGTAAGGTCGGAGCTTTCGCTTGTTGACATCAATAAGAAATCATCACTCTTTCCATCAGCCAATTTAGCACTAGCTAAATCTTCCTCGTTGCTCTCAGTAGCCCTTTTATTTCGCAGTTTGTAATAATCTACCTTGATGTGACCTAACTTCTTACAATAGCGACATATCTTGTCTCGTTTTCTTAATGCTACCAAAACTGAGGCTTGCCTATATGACTTGCTATCTGAACCAAACTCATTGTCGAGTTTGTCTTTTCTCAACAAATGACCATTTACATCCTCGACCAATAGATTATCTATGCCACAAATCAGGGTGTCCCGCAAGGCATAACCTGATCTTTGTCGTCAATTTGAACCTTAGCATTCTGTAATCATTTAAAAAAGTAATAAATTGACTAATGTGACCTCTAAGGTGCTCACCTTCGTTCATGCAGAATGTGTACAATCGTTGTTTCAACACCAATCAATTAGCCAAAGACTTTTTCATGTAAAAGGGCTCCTAACCTTTTCCATAGGGTGTATATCATTTTCTTCATCAACATCCCCTGCAATACATTATTTGTGAGGTACAACTGAATTACAGATAGGGTCATCTCATCAAGCTTTTCCCATTTTGATTGTTCCATATCCGTGGACTTCTTCCCTGTAACAACCTTTTTCAGACCATTTGGACCAGTATTGTTGTCATCCAAACTTGCCATAAATTGAAATTTGTGATGCCAATGAACTTTTCAATGTCGAACCTTATTGCTGCCATCTCTGAATAAGTTGAATGAGGAAATCGAACTAGCTTTGATACGACTTAGTTGGAGGATAAACCCGATTAAGCAACAAACAAGTAAAATAACAAAGAAATTGAAAAGATCGAACAAAAATATTTTACATGGAAAATCCCTTCGAAGAGGATAAAAAACCATGAGTAAAGATAATTTTATTATAACGAAAAAAAAAGGGAAGAGTACAAAGATAGAGATAAAAAACTAAACCCCAAAACCCGAAATAAGAACCCTCAAAACGTAAACACAAAAGTCTTTGAAAGCTTGTAAAAGCTAATACCTAAATGTGTAACGAGTTTAATCTTTCTAGGGTAGAAAAGTGCCTATTTATAGGCTAAATTCGTAGGCTAAATAATATTAAAAATAATCTACAATAATCAGAGTTCGACTGAAACAAATACTTAGAGTTTAACTAGGGGAAGAAAATCGAGAAAATTGTATGATACGTCGCCACATTGCGACGTCGTTTATGCTTCTCCCCTATTTTCGTCGACGCGACGTCGCTATCTGTTTGTGCCTAAATTTGACCGAAATGCGAGGCATACTCCACGGTACATCTATTTATCATCCAATGAAGATTTAAAATTTTTCCGCACTTCAAACATTACACCAAACAACATTTAGATTTATTTATTTTCGAAGGTAACAACATTAAGATTTATGAATCTTAAAATTACATATAATTTTCATATGAAATTCGATATATATAAATTTTAATTCAAACACAAATATTTATATCAAATTTTGATTTCGATTAATTTATATTAAGTAAAAATTGATTTTGATTCAATAATATACATTAAAGATAATAAATAACTTTTAAAAATTCAACTATTTATATATTAAATATATATAATTGTTTGATCCAATTTTAACTATATAAAATCAAATTAAAATAAAAATTTATACATAAAATTGGATCAAACCAATGTTTATTAAATAAAAATTTTATATGTAATTTTGATATTCATCCTAATTTAAAATGATTATTGTAGGAACCCAATTTAGCCCGGGCCCATACAAAAATAATAAACCCGAAATAATAAAATAAAGTCCAAGTCCAGTCTAAAATATATCATTTGGCCCGATCGGAATGGCCCATTACTTAAAAAGATTGAAGGTCTATCTACAAGTTGACGTATATGGAAGTACAATCTTCAAGGATATGCAATCTTAGATATGATATGCAATCTTAGAAGTTATGGTATGCAATCTTAGATATGATATGCAATCTTAGAAGATATGGTATGTAATATTAAAAGATATGATTTTGTAATCTTAGAGATTTAATTTATAGATACTTTTTAATCTTAGCCGTTGATGTAATTAATCTGTACCGTTGGATTTGGGCAGGCTCAACTATAAATAGAGGCCTCTCCCTTCATTGTAAAGGACTGGAGTTTGGAAGCAATAAGAATTCTTGAGAGCACTCACTCAAATTTCTCTCCCTCTTGCGTTCTTATTTTCTGTGGCTTGTTCTTATTTTGTTCTTTGCTCATCTTCATTTATTTTTGAGTTGCTTCCGTTCGAGTTAGATTTTGGTGGAGGAATTTCGTTGAATCATATTGCGGGAGTAAGGTTGACCTATACGTTTTTTTAACTTTTTAAGTAGTTATCTATATTAATTTGTTAAGTTATAAATAAATTTTATTTTATTTTTTAATTATTATTTTTTATTACATATTATTTTAGTATTTATATGTATTAGATATTGTATTATATTTTTTTAATTCTACACGTTATATAATATTATATTATATCATATATATTTAACTAAATTATTTATAATATATTCTATTTATAATATTTTTTATTTTTTTAAAATCATCATATATTATTTTTTAACACATTGTTTATATTGTTTATATCATATGTATATCCTTTTTATCTATTATTTAAATTTGCATGAAATATGTTTGTAGTTGATTTTATTGTTTATTATATTTGTCTATATTTCATCATGTATTTGTAATTACTTTAGTATAGGAATTATTATTTGTTTTATTTCGTATTATTATTGCCTATCTTAAATGTTAGTATGTTATAATTGTTTTTTTATATGTTTATGTTCTATAATGTATGAATACAATATTGTCACATGGATTATTGATCAAAATAATTTTTTTTTGCAAAATTACTATATTTTATTTAAAAGTTTTTTAAAATAAGGCAATGTTTTGGTATTTAGAAATTTGGGAAATAGTGCCCTAACGTACTGGGTTGCGATTTTTCGTTTGGCTAAATAACTAAACATCCTTTTACAAGTTTTATAAATCGTAAAATAACTTTGATTACGAAGGTTTTAAAACATCGTGTCCTAACGTACTGGATGTGATGTTTATATTCCTTCGGAATAAAGAAATCTCAAGTTTTAAATAAAAAACCTATTCTTGGGAATTCAAAACATTGTGCCTTAACTTACTAGGTTCAACGTTTTGCGTCTCGAAATAGGAATTTTCTAAAATAAAGACGAGCTTAATTTCAAAGTCATGAGGTATCATACCTTAACTTATTGGGTAAAGAACTTTATTTCTTTGTGATAAGTGAGTCGTGGTTTTCTTTCTAATAAAAGGATCATATTTTCTAATTTTCTTAATTTTCAACATTCGGACATGACTTTATCGATTAGGTACCAATTTTGGGCGTTATGAGGGTGCTAACCCTTCCTCATACGTAACCGACTCCCGAACCCGTTTTCTTGTTTTTGTGGACCAAAATTGAATGTTTTTAAAATAAAACGTTTTACAAGGTGATCCAATCACACCTAAGTAAAAAAAGATTAGTGGCGACTCCCATTTTCGTTTTTAAAAAAAGGTCGATCCCGTTTTTCAAAACCCGATTTTTAAAATGGTTTCGACAGCTTGGCGACTCCACTGGGGAAATAAGAGAGTCAAGCCATAAAATTGATAATTTTATGTCCTTTTGTTCGATTTTAAAAATCTAGTTTAAAAATTATGATCCTTTTTATTTGCATGCGATTCTGTTTACATAAAATATCTTTGCATTGCATTTGCATGACCGCTGTGGTCACACCCTTAAGTGGGAGCGAGAAGCTACTCCTTTGTGAGGTTTTCACCTCCATGCAGGATAGTGAAATGTTTCCGGAATACATCCACACTTATGTCTTCATGAGGTTTTCACCTCCGTGCAGCCATAGGGAAATGTATTCCCCTGAACTGAACTCGATCCATATAAGCCTATAATGGGTGAGGATTGAGGAATCTGCTGGTTCGGGTACCTCAATTTTAGAACTAAACCACATGTAGAAAACCTAAGGGCCTACCCTAGGTAGAATCATGTCAAACCCTAGTGGTCACCTTGATAGGTTCTATGTTATTTATTTTCCTATGCTAACGGGTTTTCTTTTGTTTTGATTACATTGCATTCCCATCATAGAAAATAGGTGTTGATTTCAAATTCGATTACTAAATAGAAAAGTTGGTCATAAGAAAATGGATTTTTTTTGACAAAGTGGATTATAATGCGGTCGTCTGAATGTAGTCCAAGTGAATACAACGAGAGAAGGCTGATAGTCCGTGAAGGAATACAAGACCTTATCACCCAAGGATTCAAGTTGACAAGACTATTCGAAGATTACTATGTCTCAACATTTTTGAAGAAGCTAACAAGTGAACAGGATTCGTGGTTCAGATCAAGCAAAAGGAGTTAGAGGAGGCATCTATTAGAAGTTTGCAAGACTTGACTTTTGCAAAGAAGGGGTTCATGTTTTCACTTGGACTATGAGGACAAGGCCGTGTATGCGATCCGTTTTGTGTAAAGAAATTTATTTTCTCGTAAAGTTTTTCTAATGTAACTGAATTCAGAGTCAATGCCTCTCTTTCTTTGCATTCATGCATTTGCATTACATCACATCATATGCATTTAAGTTTATAGAAAGAGTCTAATTAGTTGAAAATATAACACACAGAGAGAGAGAGAAAAAGGAAACCTGAAAGCTGAACACCACTACGATACACGGGCAAATACAAGGAAAATAGACCAGAGAATGGAGCAATTCCAAAGGGATATGCAAGACCAGATGCAAGAGTAGATGACAAAACTCCAACAAGAGATGAGGGACCAGATGTTGGAAGCCCAAAAGACCATGATGACCCAAATGGCCCAGATGATGAGTGGGATAATGGACAAAGCAAAAGGTCCCATAGTCAATGCTGAAGACAATGAGGATTTTCCTAAGGGATTCACTCCACCACATGTGCAAACACAGCCTGAGGAATATCCCCAAAGGCCACCTATCACGATTAGGCCTCAACAGGGGCAAGTTGATAATAGACCGCCTATGAACTTCCAAATGGGTTCAGGATCTGAAACAGGAGATAACCCTGCTAACCCCGTTATCCTTGGTTTGGACATAGAAGAAAGGGAAGGGATAAGAATTGAATCTTCAAGGAAGTTGGAGGATCGCTGTAGATGGTTGGAAGAAAAGTTCCAAGCTTTGGAAAATGCTGATCATCACTATGGCATTGGCGCAAAAGACTTAAGTTTGGTTCCAGATTTAATACTTCCTCATAAATTCAAGATGCTAGAGTTTGAGAAATACAATGGAACTACTTGCCCTGAAGCTCATATCACTATGTTCTGTAGGCGCATGACTGGTTATGTGAAATATGATCAACTTTTGATTCATTGTTTTCAAGATAGTTTGATGGGGGCAATTTCTAGGTGGTACAACCAACTCAGCCGCGCTAACATTAGCTCTTGGAGGGACTTGGCCCAAGCCTTCATGAGGCAGTACAATCATGTCACGGATATGACGCTTGACCGAATCATGTTGCAAAACATGAAAAAGAAATCAAACGAGAGTTCCAGGCAGTACGCGCAGAGATGGAAGGAAATAGCCATGCAAGTTCAGCCACCACTCCTAGAAAAGGAGACCACAATGCTCTTCATTAATACCTTGAAGGATCTATTAATCACCCATATGATAGGAAGCACCACTAAGAGCTTCGCGGATATAGTTATGGCAGGAGAAATGATCGAGAATGCCATAAAAAGTGGAAAGATTGAGGCGGGAGAAAGTAACAAAATAATGGCCACAAGGAAGAGAGAAAATGAAGTGGATAATACAAGCATGGGGTGCTCAAAATTGATTGCTGTTAAACAGCCAAAAACAGTGACTATTGGGTATCAAGGTTCATCAAGGAAAAAATCTGGCACAAGGCAAAGCAATGAGCAACTCCAGTTTACACCTATCCTAATGGCATACATGGAATTGTATCAAAGTCTATTTGATGAACATGTGGCGGCTCCTCATTACATTGAACCAATACAACCCCCGTACCCCAAATGGTATGATTTGAATGCTCAATGTAAGTATCACGCAGGAATAACAGGTCACTCAATCGATAATTGCATTACATTTAAGAAATTGGTTGAAAGGCTTATTAAAATAGGGGTTGTAAAGTTCGATGAGTTGAACGGAGCAGTGATAATTGAAGTAGGGGGCAAGAGAGTTGTGACTCCTTGAAGAAATCAAAGAGGGAATCAGAGAACAAAGTTTCCAAACTTTTGTGCACTTGGAAGTGTTTTGAATAATGAGACTGTGGAAGAAATCCCTGTATTTAGGGCTAATCTAGAGTAATGTTCAAAACATGCTTGTTGTCTTAAGCCTAGAGGCAACAAGAACTCTTTTGTGAAATAGGCTCATGTTTAAAATTTTATTTCAATAAAATGCATTTGTTTGAGCACATATTTTTATTTCATACTGTACATTCTTTTGTTTTTTAAAAAATATTGTTTCATTCTTTATTCATGACCATACCAATAATCATCCTTAGAATCATTTATTCTTTGGATTCGTTCGCCTTCGTACCTAGGTATCCAGATATCAACGTCATGAGCGACATTGTTACTGACTCCCTTTTTGAACAAGATATGAGTCTAGGGGATCTCAGGATTTTGAAGATGACAGAGATTGTAACCTACCTTTTGATTCGTTAAAGATGTTCGAACAAGATGAAAAAACAGACCTTCCTCTACAAAGGGTTATTGGATATTATGAGCCTAGGGAAAAAGGGAAAACTAAAGCCTAGCTCACTACAAAAATAAGGTAAGACATTTTTAAGTTTTTTTCAAGAATACAAAGATGTTTTCGCACAATTATATCAGGACATGCCTTGGCTAATAAGAAACAGGCTAAACAAAGAGGATCCGGCACTGTTGATTCACCATGAAAGGGGATTGCATCAGTCATACCGTAAATACGGAATTAAAGGAGACAAGATTCATATGCCTACTCCAGTTTTTCACAAATTTTCAATATGTGAGGCATGAATGTAATGGGGCCAATCTCGTCAAAAACTTTTAGTCAATATCAACTTATCGGCATAGTTATCGTTTACTTCACTAAGAGAGTGGAAGTAGCTTCATATGCCAATGTTACAAGGTCGAAGTCATCAAATTCATCGAAAAAAAACAAAAAAAATATAAAGGAAAAGATCAAATGCCATAAAGGATCACTTTTAAATAACTGTACAAAGTCAAAGTTTACAGTTTGTCTAAAGATTAGGCAGCATATCACAATGCAACAAAAGTTGCCAAAAAAAAAAAAGAAAAAAAGAAATGAAAGGTGGCTAAGACTTGTAAAGATTGGCATAAGAAGCTATCACTACTCTCTATGATTATCAAACATTGGCTAGGACCTTTGTTGGGGCAACACATTTCTCATCGGAATAGAAACAGTTTTGCCAATTGAATCTAATTGAAGAAAAGGTTAAAAGCTATTCGTTACGGCCAGATGATGTGAGCTTACATTAAAGAAGTTCATCTTAGGGGATTCCACGAAGGAACCTAATGTTGAAAAGGACCCTTCTTCTATAAAATGATTTTAGAGGAAAGCATATGCCAAAATGGGAAGGTCTTATGTAAAGCCTGTTCTAGAGGAGCATTGATATTGATTGAGATGGATGGTGAAAACTTGCCCAATCTAGTGAATTCAGGTTTAGTCAAGAAGGATTTTCCCTGAAAAGGAAAAGGGTCAATGTGAAAACCCGTAAAGGGCGCCTTAAGACCAAAAAAAAAAAAGAAAAATGACAGGCCAAGGCGAAAACCCGCAAAGGGCGCTTTGAGACCAAAGGGGCTTTGAGTTGAAAACCCGAAAAGGGCGGCTCAAATTTTGAATAAAAGTGGGGCATACAGTAGTCTTTCTACGTCTGAATTAGCAATAAGGAAGTATGTTACGCCTTGGGGCATCGACAAAGTACTCTGTATCCCCTAAACACATATTGAGTTTAAAATGGTCCTCAAGAAGTTAGAACAAAGAAGCTCAGGCTGCGATATCTGGGGCACCTAGCTTCTATCCTACCCATTTTTGAATTCCTTATCTTCGATTGCTTTATTTTTTTGAGATACACCCAAATCAATTTTCTTTTATTGCCTGGGTTATCTTTGATTAAATTATTTTTCCAAGCTATGCTTCTGACTAATTTCTTTCTCGTCCATCTCAAGCATTTATTGAAATAACGATCTATGGACTAATAACTTTCATAAAAAGGAGTTTCGTATATTACTCTAAAAGCTTCTAAATAATATGAGGAATCTGAAACATGACTATTGTTCAGAACTCACCAAGCCTAAGAGCTGGAAACATTGGAAATCAATTATCTCTTCGGATCCTTATTGGATAAGACAATTCTATAGGTAATACCATATCGACAAATGACGAACAAGGTCAAATCCAAGTGATAAAGGAGGTCATTATAGGGATACCCTGCATCTATACAGACACACACATCTAGTCATTACACCTAGGGTATGGTGTAACAGATTGAAAATGATACAAGTTCTACCTTTGAGTGGTAGTAGAATTATGGAAGAAATCAAATATCATTCCCTTGAAGTTGCAGTGGGAGATACCAACTTCATGTCCCAAAGTTCAAGTGAGGCTGACTCAGAAATTACATTGGGGCAAGCTGGTTGAGCAGAACATGATTGATGAACAAGAATGGAAAAACAAATGAGTGATAACACCTAGAATAAGAATCATACTCATAACATTCTTGTATCATAGCAAATTTCATTGCATCCTAATTCTTGAAATAGGAATCATCTTCATAACATTTTCGTACATTACAACATAGAGCATTTGATACATTTCGATCAAGGTATCCTAATTATTAGACATAAGCATATACCCATTCTACAGGTTATGTAGCAAGGTAGAAGATAGCAGTCTGCCATTCCTGAGTTTGCAGGAAGCAAATCGAAGACATCAATCTAGTAATCCCTGAGCTTGCAGGGATCAGATTGAAAATAGCAGATCTGACAATCTTGAGATTGCAGGAGCAAATCGGAGACATCAGCCCTATCTCCCTGACAAGCAGTGGAATAGGACAAAGATCGTAGATCTTGTCGCCCTAAGTAGTAGGGAACCAAGATCGAACGGCAAGTCTTGTCTCCCTAAGCAATAGTGGAACAGATTTAAGCCACCGGCCCTATCTCCCTAACCAGCAGTGGAATAGGTCAAAGATTGTAGATCTTGTCACCCTAAGCAGTAGGGAACCAAGATCGAACGGCAAGTCTTGTCTCCCTAAGCAGTAGTGGAACAGATTTAAGCCACCAGTCCTATCTCCCTAGCAAGCAGTGGAACAGGTCAAAGATTGTAGATCTTGTCACCCTAAGCAGTAGGGAACCAAGATCGAACGACAAATCTTGTCTCCCTAAGCAATAAGTGGACCAGATTTAAGCCACCGGTCTATCTCCCTGGCAAGCAGTGGAATAGGTCAAAGATTGTAGATCTTGTCACCCTAAGCAGTAGGGAACCAAGATCGAACAGTAAATTTTGTCTCCCTAGCAAGAGTGGAAGCGATTTAAGCCACCGTCCTATCTCCCTAACCAAAGATGGAATAGGTAAAAATTGTAGATCTTGTCTCCCTAAGCAGTAGCGAAACAGATTTAACCACCAGTCTGGCTTCCCTGAGTTTGCAGTGGAGCAGACCGAATAGACCAATCTAACATTCCTAAGCTTTGTAGGAAGCAGATTGAAAATGACAGATCTAACGATTCCCGAGTTTATAGAAGCAGATCGAAGACATCAGTTTGGTGATCCTTGAGTTTGCAGGGATCAGATTGAAAATATCAGATCTGGTCTCCCTGAGTTTACAGTAGAACAGATCAAAAGATAATGGATACTGTCTTCATGAAGTTGAAGCTATCAAACTCACTGAAATCAAGATGAAGATCCAATACCGTTGAAGCTACAGTGGAGTTGGAATCATTTGAAAAAGACAAGGATCAAGAGGTCCAAGGCTCCGCCAAGACCGGGCAAAATTGGTCCTTTTATAGTATTTGCTCTATTCTTGTTTCACAATAATGAGCAAAGAGGGGCAGCTGTAGGAACCCAATTTAGCCCGGGCCCATACAAAAATAATAAACCCGAAATAATAAAATAAAGTCCAAGTCCAGTCTAAAATATATCATTTGGCTCGATCAGAATGGCCCATTACTTAAAAAGGTTGAAAGTCTATCTACAAGTTGACGTATATGGAAGTACAATCTTCAAGGATATGCAATCTTAGATATAATATGCAATATTAGAAGTTATGGTATGCAATCTTAGATATGATATGCAATCTTGGAAGATATGGTATGTAATATTAAAAGATATGATTTTGTAATATTAGAGATTTAATTTGTAGATACTTTTTAATCTTAGCCGATGATGTAATTGATTTGTACCGTTGGATTTGGGGAGGCTCAACTATAAATAGAGGCCTCTCCCTTCATTGTAAAGGACTGGAGTTTGGAAGCAATAAGAATTCTTGAGAGCATTCACTCAAATTTCTCTCCCTCTTGCGTTCTTATTTTTTGTGGCTTGTTCTTATTTTGTTCTTTGCTCATCTTCATTTATTTTTGAGTTGCTTCCGTTCGAGTTAGATTTTGGTCGAGGAATTTCATTGAATCCTCATATTGCGGGGGTAAGGTTGACTTATACGTTTTTTTAACTTTTTAAGTAGTTATCTATATTAATTTATTAAGTTATAAATAAATTTTATTTTATTTTGTTTAATTATTATTATTTTTTATTACATATTATTTTAGTATTTATATATATTAGATATTGTATTATATTTTTTAATTCTTCACGTTATATAATATTATATTATATCATATATATTTAACTAAATTATTTATAATATATTCTATTTACAATATTTTTTATTTCATTTTAAAATCATCATATATTATTTTTTGTAACACATTGTTTATATTGTTTATATCATATGTATATCCTTTTTATCTATTATTTAAATTTGCATGAAATATGTTCATAGTTGATTTTATTGTTTATTATATTTGTCTATATTTCATCATGTATTTGTAATTACTTTAGTATAGGAATTATTATTTGTTTTATTTCGTATTATTATTGCCTATCTTAAATGTTAGTATGTTATAATTGTTTTTTTTTTATATATTTATGTTCGATAATGTATGAATACAATATTGTCACATGGATTATTGATCAAAATAATTTTTTTTTTTTTGCAAAATTACTATATTTTATTTAAAAGTTTTTTAAAATAAGGCAATGTTTTGGTATCTAGAAATTCGGGAAATACTGCCCTAACGTACTGGGTTGCGATTTTTCGTTTGGATAAAAAACTAAACATCCTTTTACAAGTTTTATAAATCGTAAGATGACTTTGATTACGAAGGTTTTAAAACATCGTGTCCTAAAGTACTGGATGTGATGTTTATATTCCTTCGGAATAAAGAAATCTCAAGTTTTAAATAAAAAACCTATTCTTGGGAATTCAAAACATTGTGCCTTAACTTACTGGGTTCAACGTTTTGCGTCTCGAAGTAGGAATTTTCTAAAATAAAGACGAGCTTAATTTCAAAGTCATGAGGTATTATACCTTAACTTATTGGGTAAAGTACTTTATTTCTTTGTGATAAGTGAGTCGTGGTTTTCTTTCTAATAAAATGATCATATTTTCTAATTTTCTTAATTTTCAACATTCGGACATGACTTTATCGATTAGGTACCAATTTTGGGCGTTATGAGAGTGCTACCCCTTCCTTATACGTAACTGACTCCCGAACCCGTTTTCTTGTTTTTGTAGACCAAAATTAAATGTTTTTAAAATAAAACGTTTTACAAGGTGATCCAATCACACCTAAGTAAAAAAAGATTGGTGGCGACTCCCATTTTTATTTTTAAAAAAAGGTCGATCCCGTTTTTTAAAACCCGATTTTTAAAATGGTTTCGACAATTATTATTATTCTTTATAGGAAGAAGCCTGAAATCATTATATAATAATAATGAGTTAAAAATCACCCAATTTAATTGGACTATATCGTTTTAAAAAGAAATTTGCATTATGGTGATTCTAATCTAATCATACACTAATAATGTATACAATTCATTCGTTTATACATAATATTTAAGTTTATTTATTATCTCATTTTATGATAGTTTAATAAAGATATACGCGAAAGAAATGCTTTACCGTGTAGACAGGATAATAATAATAATAATAATAATAATAATAATAATAATAATAATAAGAAGAAGAAGAAGAAGAAGAAGAAGAAGAAGAGTAGTGTCGGGGATAGGTTAATATTTAAGCAAGGGAATTCAGGGTGAGAAACGGTGTTAGGCAGTCTACGAGGTTCCTTCAGGGGGTTAGGCAGGTAGGTAGGTAGGCAGGCAGAAAATTCCCACTGAATATCAAATTCAACATTCGATGCCTAGCTAATTTATGGCTCCTCCTATTTTCCTACCTCTATATTTGCATATCAAAGTTGGGTCAGGTCCTTAACCGACTTTCGTTAGATTTACCATTGTTCAGCAACGTTTTTGATTGTCCAAAAGTTTTATAGTGAAATATCCGCTTCTTTTATATATATGAAATAAAAAGATTAATTAGTAAAATAGATGGGGTTGTAAATTAATTAGTGAAATAGTTGAAGCCGGCATTTGGAGTATTCAACTTAGAAGTATATGAGCTCAAATGAAAATTGGGAAAATATCATAAATAGTCCTCATATCATATCAAACTTCCATAATAACTAATTTTAGTTAGTTTCAATTGTTTTTTTTCAGTTTCAATACAATATTAATAGTTTTCAAGCCAAGAATTTGGTGAGAACCACAAGTAAATATGATATTTATTTTATTAATTTCTTCTTTTTTAAAGAATTTATCTTGAAAATTTGATAAATCATGAGGACCATTTATGATATTATTTTACTTTTAGTCCAAAGCAGGGAAACAAGCTGTTCTTACGCTCACCTAAAATAAAGGAATAATACAAAAATGGTCCCTTATAATTTTATTACAATTTCAAGATAAATTTTTAAAAGAAGAAATTAATTAAATTAATGCCATATTTGCTTGTAGTTCCTACCAAAGTCTTAGCTTGAAACTAGGAAAAAGAAACAATTGGAACTAACTAAAATTAGTTATTATGGAAATTTGACAAAATAGGGGGCTCTTTATAATATTTGCCCACTTTTCATTTGAGCCCCAAATATATATATATATATATATAAGATGGCAACTGGAGATGCCGACTTTGAAGTTGGATTCTCCGGGTGCGGATTTCAACTATTTCACTAATTAATCTACAATCCCATCTATTTTACTAATTAATCTTTTTATTTCATATATATGGAGAAAAAAGTTGTGAAATATCCCTATTATCATTAGGAAATGGGAGACAGTATTTAAATTCCTACAACTTAATCTGCACATCTCCTTGTTTGGATCCAACTTGGAAAAGTTTCATTGGAGTTATTTAGAGGTCTAGGGTTGAGCTACATTGCTATTGAACTTGGCAAGTCTTTGTACATGGACAGAATTACTGCCAATAAACAAAGCCTTGATTTGCCATGAGTGTGGTGTCCCCTCAAAATGCACCAAGTGAAAGGTTTTTGCTCACACTCTCAAGAACTGCCTATGCTAACTTGAATTAAGCTTCTGCAGGCTAGACAAACACTTTGCTGATTGACATTTATTATAATACTTCTGTGAGGCAAGCAAAGGAAGGATTTGGATGCTTTGCAAAAAGATTCGAATCCTATTGTTTTAGTGAAAACAAATCAATGTATCACATGTCACCTGAACCGGAATAATTCATCCATTTTCCTTTTATTAGCAGTGTGTTGGGGAAATGATAGATTTTGCAGGAGGCCCCTTTGCTCTTACAATTTATTGCTAGCATTGCCTACGAGAATGTAGGGATTTGAACAAGTGACTTCAATGTGGTGGCTAGACCTAAGGCTAAGGAAAGCTCCTACTATATATAGTGGCTTTCAAGGTACCACTTCAGACATTAAATGCGAGTCTAATTGATCATATCAGCTTGCTTGAAAACTCGAACATGTTCTAATTAATGATCAATGCCATTTCTCATTTCTTCACTCACAAGTTTCAGTTCGTAGCTCCTGAAATTTCATATCATTATGCAACTCTTCTTAAGGTGTACACTTTCAAGTTTTTCTACTTTTGAACTAGAGATTCAAATTTCATGGATGTGGTTAAGAACTCTTGGGAAGAGCCTGCCCCTGCCGGTACACTTATGGCTAGAATTTTCACTAAGTTGAAGAGACTAAAAATTCAAGTTAAGATGTTGAAGGTTTGCTTAAACTACTGAAGTTAAAATAATTTAGTTATTTAATCAATTTATTGCTAATTTTTAGATATTTATTGATTATGAATCTTTTAGTTATTTATTTTTAGTCATTGGTTTAATTTTTCAGTTCAATAAAATATATACTTTCCATAAAAAATATTTCTACTTTATTCTTGCTTTTATTGTATTTTTAAAACAAGAATTCTAAAAAAACTCCAAACAATTTGGTTTTAGAGCCATCTTCTTAAGGGACCTATTATTGAGAGAATTTTTTTTTCTTCCATAGATTCAGAAACCTCTTTCATTGCATTTGCACCACCTATTTTCAACGGAGAAGGCTATTATAACGACCCGAAAGTCCGTGGTGAAGGAAACGGTGATTTCAAAATCTCGATCTTCTATGACTGAGTTAGTAAATGTTATTAATTAAAATTTACTTGTCAATTAAAGTATTATATTGAATTTAGGTCTGATGAATTTGTTAATTGGATAGTTAGTTAAAGTACAAGTGTTTCGACCCTCAAGTTAGTGGTATTGGAAACTGAGGTATCGAGACCTCATTTTCGTAAACCGAGCCCGTAAATATTTTTATTAAATATTCAAGGAGTTATTATAAAGGTGAATTTAATTTTGAATAAGTAATTTTTCTGAATTAGTGACTAATTAAGGTACAATGACTAAATTGTAAAAGTGGTAAAAGTTAATCGCTATAGATTTTTAATTAATTAGAGGACCAATTAAGCAATTGGACCCTTGTAATTATGATAAACGGTAGTGGAGATGGGCTAACACACTAATTTGGCTAATTATACATAAGGATTAATTAATCAATGTTTAACAATATTTATTCATAATTAAATAAGTTAAACTTAGTATAAAAGTTAAAAATAATAGAAAAAATAAAACATTACCTCCCATCGTCTTCAACGTCAAGAGCTAAAGGAGAAAAATTTAGGTTTTAGCTTTTGAAATTTCAACATTAATTAGGTAAGTTCAATTTAGTCATTTTCTTGTAATTTTTATGTTTTTGAGGTCCTAAGAGCTTGATTTAGCTAATTCGTGTGTCCATTTGTAAAATTGTTAAAGTTTTCAAAATTAACATTGTTTATTTCTTGAATTTCTTGGTGTTAAATGATTGTATTTTAAGCTTAGATATGAAAAATGACTAATTTGTAAAGTGAAAATTATTAGTTTTGAACATAGGGACTAAAGTGTAAATATTTCAAAATTGGCATGAAATTTATGTAATTATAGATAATATAGGGATGTAGAAGAATTAAATTGACATCAATTTTGAAATCGATTCTCAAAATTGAAAGTTTTGGTAATTTCGGTTTTAGGGACTAAATTAAATAAAATACAAAATTTTAAGGGCATTCAAACAATAAAATAGAGATGATATATGCTTATAGTAGGATGAAATAATAGGGTTGGAATTGATAAATTAAAATGAATTATTGAATAGATCAAAAATTGGACCAAATCAAGATAATCGAGAAATGGAAAGATTTGCTAATTAGTCCTTAGAGAGTTGTTTGTTGTTTTTTTACTAGGTAAATTCATATGGTATGGTTGCATATAAATTTCTCTCTATATATATATATTTAAATTATGAATTTGTGTATGTTTAATAATAATTTGAATTGTTTGCAATTTGGTATAAAAGGTGATATATGAACTAAATTGTAAAAAAAATGATAAATTAACGATAATTTGAACATGATGAATTGCAATATGAAATTTTAATGAATTAATAGTTGATGATGACTAATCAAATCATAATGGTATGAATTTGGTGATTATCAAGGTAGATGATTAAATTGAATAGAATTAAAAATTGTGTAATTTGATGAAATTATAGAATTGACCTTGAATTGGTTTGAAATAGGAAATGCTATGTTATAAACTGATGATTTGAGATATGAATTGAATTGTTTAAATGCAAATTCAACAATATGACGATTGAATAAAAGGTTACCCTATTAACTGTTCGGGCTGAGTCGGATATAGTTGGCATGCCATAAGATAGTCGAGTATTGGTTACTTTGACCACTAGTCCATGAGTGTTGGACACATTTATACTTCACTTATACCGATGAGGCACTGGGTGCCAAACACATTGATGAGTGTTAGGCGCAAACTATTTAATACGACATTGTCCGATAAGGCATTGCGTGTCAAACCAGTGTGATTGGTTGGATCTGTGTATCCATTCGAGTCTGAGTCAGGTTAATATGGATATAAAATGCAAATTGGATAAATGATGTTAGAATTAAATTGATATTATGATTTGATAATTTATATACACATAGTGATAAACGAATATTGATAACATGTGAAACATCATACAAACCAGTTATATGAGTCCAAAAGGCTGATATGGAAATGTGACGAACTAATGAATTCAATTCGAAATTCAAATAATGAAATGAAATAATGAATGAAATTATATTGAAATTGGATGGATTGTTGATAATAGATAAACAATGATATGGAATTGAATAAATGTTGGTTATTTCTGATTAAGGATGTTATATGCTTGATTTATTATAATATGCGATATATGTTGATACTCATCTTGTTGATATGTGGTTGCCATGTTTAGGAAAAACCATAAAGCTAGTATTTTACCTAATTAAGATGTAATTTTAGGTAAGTTGTTGTTTATATACTTGTGAACTTACTAAGCATTCGATATGCTTATCCCGTTGTTTCTCTTTTCCTTGTAGATCGCCAACTTACGAAACGTGTCTAGCGGATCGTCGAAGAGCTCACACTATCTTGTTAATGATTCAGTAGTCTTTTTATTATTTAAACTCTGTTTTGTGGCACGTACATAGAGTTAATATATGTGTTTTTTTTGGATATGGTTTTGATTTGAACCTTATGAATGCTTACCTTTGGAATTGTAATGGCTATATGGAAATGCATATATGGTAGTAATGTGTTAAATGACTTATGAAGCACTTGAATGACAATTTGGTAGTCAATGGATATGACTAAATTGTTGGTATGCTTGATTAGAGAATTGGTATGATTTTATGTTGTTTTGGAAATGTTTGAATTGTATGATAAACTAGTTGGTATTGGAATTCGTATATGTTGTTGTGAATTCGTGCCAAATGATGACATATTGGTTGTTTTGGTAATATGATAAGATGATCTTAAATTGCATTCAATGGTAAATTTAAGCATGATTAGGCATGATAACATTATGGTATGGTATGGTGATGGCATGAAATGTGTAATAGCTCGTTTTCAGTGTGTCGAAAATAGTGATTTTGGGACCAAAAACCCAACGAGTAAGTCCATATTAATTATTATTTAATTCGTATGAGTCAATTATAATTGATATTGAGTTTTGACTTGGTGAAAGTGAGTTAATTGATTAAATAATTAAATGTAAGTGGTTGTTTCGAAAGTTAAGTGGTTTCGGAAAATAAGATATCAAGATCTCGCTTTTGAAAACCGAGGCTATAAATATTTTTAAAAATATTTATGGAGATATTATGTTGTTATGTGAAAGTTCGATTTAGCAATTTTATTGTTTAGATAGTTGATTAATTAAAAATGACTAAATCATTAAAGTCGTAAAGCTTAGTTGCTATTGAATTATAATGATTAAATGGATTAATTAACTTAAGTGGAAGGTTTTATATGGAAATTGTGCCATTACTATTTTGCATGGACAGTTAAGGCATGAAAAATGCTAAAATTCTATGTTTAATTGAAGGGCTTGTAATTAAATAAATAAAACTTAAATAAATAAAATAAAAATAAGGTATCATCTTCTTTAATGTGTCTTACCACCGAAAATGGAAGTTGGAAACACCATTGAAGACCTTGAGTTTCAGCAATGGCAATTCCTTTTGCATGGTATGAATTTTTAGCCCGTTTCTTATAATTTTTATATTTTTGAGATCATTGCAACTATGTCCAGCTAACCCATACCTTCATTTTTGAAACTGTTAATGATTTTAGATTTTACCATTAATGAATTTTAGTTGTTCTTGATGTTAAATGGTAAACTTGTAGTTTTAGTTGTTGATTAAGATTATTTTGTAAAGTGATTTTTGTTAGTTTTAACTAAAGGATTACATTAAAATATTAAAATTGATCAGAATTCTTTTGAATTTGGAATACTTATGAGTTTTAGTTGCATAAATAAAATTATTTTAACATGAGAAATTAATAATTTTGATAAATTTAGAATTTCGGGTTTAGGGATTAAATTGTGAAAATGTAAAAGTTTAGGAAAATATATAAATAATAAAACTTAAGAGAGTCATATGCATAGAATGAGTTATAGTATGTATTTTAATTTGATATATTGAATTTAATCATTATATAGATCGAAAATTGAATTGTATGGAGGTTAAAAGGGAATAGGAAAAAATTTCAGACTAGTCGCTACGAGCCAACCGAAAACATACTTGTAACAGTCCGATTTATACCCTAGTCGGAACAGTGGTTTTGGGACCACCAATTCGAGTCTGTATAATATTTTAATATTATTTTCTGTGTCGTTGATATGAGACTAAGCATGTGGTAAATTTCCGTAAGTTAATTTGTTAGTCTGTGTGTTTAATTTGATAAAAGGATGAAATTGCATTGAATTCTTGCTATTTGTTAAAGCACCTATGTGTTGTGGCTTTGTAAAGTTGTGGCCTTAAGTGGCAAATAGACCACTATTTAGATAGTGGATGGTAAATGGCCTATTATATCCTTGTTGTCTAATGATGCCAAATATCTTTTAAATGGCTAAAAAGGTAATTGTTTTATTATCATAAAATTTATGAAACAAAAGATGAAAGTGTTCATCTTTTTTTTTTTTTGACCGAAGCTAGTAAAAGGAAAAGAAAGAATAATCTTGCTAAGGTTCGGTCATTTGAGGGCTTAAATCTAAGATCAAGAACCGAGGAAAATGGATTTAGATCGCGGGAAAGCGAAGGTTACAGAGTAGCCGTTTTCGTTCCGTTTAACCGAATCCGAGGTAAGTCATTATGCAAATAAACGTACTTATATGATATTATAATTGTTCATATGATTAATGTTGATTATGGATACTTATGAGAAGTTATGATTATGAATTCCGAGAAAAGTTTGATATAGTACCTAAGCCCGAGAAGTCCTGTGTGAACCTAGGAGTAGATAGGATTAGCAATGTCATGACATAGGTATCTGTTCTGTTTTATCATGTAAGACCACGTCTGGGACATTGGCATTGATTTGAGACTCGTGTAAGACCACGTCTGGGATGTTGGCATCGATATAAGCTTTACGAGGAAGACCACATCTGGGACGTTGGCATCGATATGATCTTTACGTGTAAGACCATGTCTGGGACATTGGCATCATATGGATTCGTGTAAGACCCTATCTGGGACAGTGGCATCGATATCCGAGTGCATGTAAGACCTCGTCTGGGACGTTGGCGTTGTACGACTATTCCGAGCTTTCTGAGAATCCTACTAAATTCCTATTGGTTCAACGGGTAAGTCTGTGATACGAGTAGCAAATTTGAGCTTTGATAAGTTAAGTGAATGAATATCTGTTACAGGTACATTGCTTATATACTATCGGTGTATATAAGGTAAGTATCCATGTGAGCATATTATGATGTTAAATACATGAAATTAATCATATGGTATGTGATTTGGAAATATGATAAGTTATAGTTAAGCACATGAGTTCAAGAAAGAATGAGGTGATTTTTTCATGAGAACCATGATGGTCATTTTATTAATTTGTTTATGTGCAATTCATGCTAAGTTTGTTTGTATATTGACTTACTAAGCTTTGTAAAGCTTACTCTGTGTGTATGTTTTCTCTGTTTTATAGGTCGTCAAAGCTACTGAAGTCTCGGGACTGTCACAGATCGTCATCACACTACTAAAATCATTTTGGTACACTTTGAATATGTATATGGCTAGATATGGCATGTATAGGCTAGTCCTTGATATGAGATGTAAAGTGAACTTAGCCATGTGATTTGGCTAGATATGCTTTGGTAATATGCTTAAAGGAATATGATATGTGAAGTTCTTTTGGTATGATTAGTTTATATATGAAATGGTTATGAGATGGTGAGTATATAGATGATTGGTGCTTGAGCATAATTGAGATTTGGTCATGCAAATTGGTATGTTTGGAATTGGTATTGAATGTATTGTTGTGATCACATTAGTTGTCAAATGTACATGATTTGGATGTCTATTTGGTATATTTTTGGTAGTTATATGTGAATGAAAAGAGATGATATATATTGCTTGTAGGTGAGACCCATGTGGGTGGCATGTTAGTCTTGCAAATGACCTATTATGTCACACGGTCTTGGCACACAGGCGTGCCTAGTAACCGTGGGGTAAAAGTCAGTAGCTAGCATTAAGAGTACACGGTCATGGAACGGGCGTACCTTCAGATCGTGCGAGAAATGGCAGTATATGACCTTATAAGGCACGGCCTTAGCACACGGGCGTGCTTAGTAGCCGTGTTGGTTTTGGCAGTATATGACCACGGGGAGGACACATGAGTGTGTCAAGTAGCCGTGGGTGAGGCACGGCCTACCCCCACGGGCGTGTATCCCTTGTATTTAGAAAAGTTTTCAATTTTCTATGAAATTTTATATGTGTTTCGATTTAGTCCCAACTCAGTTTATAAGCATGTTTAAGGTCTCGATGACCTACTTAAGGGACATTATGATGGATAATGATGAATGACTATATGATGAATTCTGAGAATGCTTTCGATCTGTCCGATAATGCCTCTAGCCCTAGTCCAATGTCGGATACGTGTTAGGGGTGTTACATTTGGTTGGTATTAGAGCTACGGTTTAGTGGATTCTTAGACTAACGTAGCGTGTCAGAGTCTAGCTATACATGCCATATATCTGAATTATGATTTTGTGATGAATCCTGACGTATAAAATATGATTTTCGTATAGTAATAGATCCCGAAAGAGCTGTAGCTGACGACGTAGAAAGTAATACGCCTGCTCTCGCGCAAGGGATAGAGCCTTCTAATCCTAGACCAGCCACGAGCGGTCAGGAGGGAGAAGCTGAGCAAGCTTTGTTCCAGATGATGAGTGAATGGTTCACTCAATTTATGAGGAATAACCCGACTGTTTCGCAACCCCTGCCCCCGGTTAATCCCCCTCAAACTACAGTTATGCCACCAGTTATGTATCTGAATCTGTTGAATAAGCCTCCAGTTGACAAGATTCGTAAGTACAGGGCCAAAGAATTTCGGGTTACTAATGATGATGATGCTGAAAAGGCTGAGTTCTGGATTGAAAATACTATCCGAGTATTTGATGAAATGTCTTTGACTCCGAAAGAATGCATTAAGTGTGTGGTATCATTGCTCCGAGATGTAGCTTATCAATGGTGGAAAACCTTAATTTCTGTTGTTCCGAAAGAACGAGTTACGTGGGATTTTTTTCAGACTGAGTTCCGAAAGAAATATATCAGTGAGAGATTCGTTGATCAGAAATGGAAGGAATTCTTAGAACTTAAACAGGGCCAAATGACTGTTTTTTAGTACGAACGAGAGTTCGTGCGACTAAGTCAATATGCCCGAGAGTGTATATCATCTGAAGCTATAATGTGCAAAAGATTTGAAGACGGTCTTAATGAATATATCCGTTTGTTAGCCTGGATTTTAGAGATAAAAGAGCTCGTTGTACTCGTTGACCGAGCTTGCAAAGTTGAGGCACTAGGGAAAGATAAAAGAAAAGCTGAGTCTGAAGCCCGAGATACAAGAAAGAGATTTTAGAACAAGTTATTTCAGTTTACTTCAAAGAGATTTAGAGATGATCAAGGTCGTTTCAAAGACAATGTGGGACATCCGAATAGAAATCAAGCTAGATCGCAAATGAGTTCTAAAGCTCTGGCAACTTCAGTGGCTAGTGTGGGTAATGTTCGATCTGAGAGGTACGAATGTAAACATTATGGAAAAAGACATCTGGGAAGCTGTAGATTAAATGACAGAGCTTTTTTCTGATGTGGATCACTTGACCATTTTATCAGTGATTGTCCTGAGTCTGCCAAGCCAGAGACTATCTAGAATCCGAGACCTGATAATGCACCTGTAAGAGGTAGACCTTTGAAGAATACAAGAAATGTTAGTGGTAGTCAGAGGTGCACGAGAGATACTGTTGTAAGATCTGAAGTGAGAGCGCCTGCCAGAGTGTATGCTATTCGAGCTCATGAGGAAGTTTTATCACTTGATGTCATAACGGGTACTTTTACGCTTCATGATACTTATATGATTGCATTGATAGACCCTGGTTCTACGCATTTGTATATATGCATGAATTTAGTTTTCAGTAAGACTTTTCCTGTAGAGTCTACTGAGTTTGCTATAAAAGTATTGAACCCCTTAGGTAAAAGTGTCATTGCTGACAAAGTATGCAAGAACTGTCCATTAATGTTTAGAGATAATTGTTTCCCTGCTGATCTGATACTTCTACCATTTGATGAGTTCGATATTATTCTGGGTACGGACTGGTTGTCTTTGCATGATGCTGTTGTGAACTGTAAAAGAAAGACTATAGATTTGAGATGTCCAAATAATGAAATTATACGAGTTGAGTCTAATGATTTGAATGGATTGCCTGCTGTGATATCGGTTTTGAAAGCTTAAAGTTATGTGAAAAAGAGATATGAGGCATATTTCGCTTATGTGATTGATTCGAAAGTGTCTCAGAAGAAAGTTGAGTCAATACCTATTACTTATGAGTTTTTTTGATGTGTTCCCTGAAGAGTTACCGGGTTTACCTCCGATTCGTGAAGTTGAGTTTAGTATTGAATTGATGCCTGATACTACACCTATTTCAATAGCTCCGTATAGAATGGCACCAACAGAGTTGAAAGAGTTAAAGTCGCAGTTGCAAGAGTTGACTGATAGAGGGTTCACTAGACTGAGTTTCTCGCCTTGGGGTGCACCTGTTCTGTTTGTCAAAAAGAAAGATGGTACGTTGAAAATGTGAATTGATTACTGTCAATTGAATAAGGTGACCATAAAGAATAAATATCCGTTGCCCAGAATTGATGACTTATTTGATCAGTTAAAAGGAGCCACTGTATTTTCAAAGATAGATATGAGATCAGGATACTATCAGTTGAGAGTAAAAGATTCTGATATACCTAAAACTGCTTTTAGAACGAGGTATGGGCATTATGAGTTTTTAGTTATGCCATTTGGACTAACCAATACTCCTGCTGTTTTTATGGATTTGATGAGCAAAATTTTCAGGCAGTACCTAGATCAATTTGTTGTAGTTTTCATAGATGACATATTGATTTATTCATGAAGTGATAATGAGCATGCTGAACACTTGAGGATTATGCTACAAACTCTACCAGAAAAGCAATTGTATGCGAAATTCAGCAAATGTGAATTTTGGTTGCATGAGGTTAGTTTTCTGGGACATATTGTGTCAACTTCTGGGATTCGTGTTGATCCGAGCAAGATCTCTGCTATTTTGAATTGGAAACCTCCGAAGAATGTGTCTGAAGTTCGTAGTTTTTTGGGTCTAGCTGGATATTGTCGTCATTTTGTAAAAGGATTTTCAGTGATAGCTACTCCGTTGACCAAATTACTTTAGAAATATGTTAGATTTGAATGGTCAGAGAAATGTCAAAAAAGTTTCGATCAGTTAAAAGTTCTGCTAGCAGAAGCTCCAGTGTTAGTAAAACCAGAATCGGACAAAGAATTTGTGATTTACTGTGATCCTTCGTTAAATGGACTGGGATGTGTTTTGATGCAAGAAGGCAAAGTTGTAGCTTATGCCTTTAGACAATTAAAGCCTCATGAAAAGAACTATCCGACGCATGACCTTGAGTTAGCTGCGATTGTGTTTGCACTTAAGATTTGGCGCCATTATCTGTATGGTGAGAAATGTCATGTGTTTTTAGATCATAAAAGTCTGAAATATTTGATGACCTAGAAAGATTTGAACCTGCGTCAAAGAAGATGGTTAGAACTGTTAAAAGATTATGAGCTTGTGATAGATTATCATCCGGGTAAAGCAAACATTATTGTTGATGCTTTGAGTCGAAAATCATCAATTGCATTACGTGCTTTAAATGCTCAGTTAGATTTGACTGATGATAATTCTGTGATAGCTGAATTAAAAGCCAAACCGTTGTTTGTACAACAAATATATGATGCTCAAAAGTTTGATAATGAATTGTTATTGAAACTAGCTCAGTGTGAAACGAATTCTGAATCTGAATTTCGAATTGTTGATGATCGCTTGAGATTTCAGGATTGTATCTGTGTTCCGAGAAATCCAGAGTTGATTCAGCTGATTTTGAGTGAAGCACATAATAGTTGTTTATTTGTTCATCCGGGAAGTACTAAAATGTATCATGAGTTGAGGCAACATTACTAGTGGTCTAGTATGAAACAAGACATTTCTGACTTTGTTTCGAAATGTTTAGTTTGTCAGCAAGTGAAAGCAGAACATCAAGTTTAGTCTGGTTTGCTACAACCGATTCTAATTCCTGAGTGGAAATGGGATAGAGTAACGATGGACTTTGTTTCTGGATTGCCTCTAACTCTGAGAAAGAAAGATGCAATTTGGGTCGTAGTTGACCGATTGATGAAATCTACTCATTTTTATTCTGGTAAGATCAGATAACTCACTTGAAAGATTAGCTGAACTTTATATTTCTGAGATTGTGAGATTACACGGGGTGCCACTATCTATTGTGTCAGACAGAGATCCGAGATTTACATCGCGATTCTGGAAGAAGTTGCAAGAAGCTTTAGGCACAAAATTACATTTTAGTACGGCTTTTCATCTGCAAACAGATGGTCAGTCTGAGCGGATCATTCAGATTCTAGAAGATACGTTAAGATGTTGCATTCTTGAGTTTATTGGTTCGTGGGAACAGTATCTACCGTTGATCAAATTTGCGTATAACAATAGCTTTCAGACGAGCATCAAAATGGCACCTTATGAAGCTTTGTACGGATGTAAATGTTGTACACCTCTGTATTGGACTGAGCTTAGTGAGAATAAGCTCCACGGGGTTGAATTGATAAAAGATTCAGAGCAGAAAGTGAAATTGATCCGAGATTGTTTGAAAGCAGCATCTGATCGTCAGAAGTCTTATACAGACTTGAAACGAAAAGTTATAGAATTTAAAATTGGTGACAAAGTATTTTTGAAAGTGTCTCCGTGGAAGAAAGTGCTTCGGTTCGGGCGTAAAGGCAAATTAAGTTCGAGGTTCATCGGACCGTATGGGATCATTGAACGTGCCGGGCCTGTTGCATATAGATTAAAGTTACCGTCTGAGCTAGAAAAGATTCATAATGTATTTCACGTTTCGATGCTCCGTAGATATCGATCTGATCCGTCACATGTAATTGCTCCGTCTGAAATTGAAATCTAACCTTATATGACATACGAAGAGGAACCGATCCGTATCTTAGCTCGTGAAGTGAAAGAGTTAAGAAATAAGAAAATTCCATTAATGAAAGTATTATGGAATTGACATGGAATTGAAGAGGCAACGTGGGAGCCTGAAGATTCAATGAAACAACAATATCTAACTCTGTTTAACGGTAAGATTTTCGGGGACGAAAATCCCTAAGAGGGGAAAATTGTAATAGTCTAATTTATACCCTAGTCGAAACAGTGGTTTCGGGACCACGAATCTGAGTCTGTATAATAATTTAATATTATTTTCTGTGTCGTTGATATGAGACTAAGCATGTGGTAAATTTCCATAAGTTAATTTGTTCGTCTATGTGTTTAATTTGATAAAAGGATGAAATTGCATTGAATGTCAAAGTTGCTTGCTATTTGTTAAAGCACCTATGTGTTGTGGCTTTGTAAAGTTGTGGGCTTAAGTGGCAAATAGACCACTATTTAGATAGTGGATGGTAAATGGCCTATTATATCCTTGTTGTCTAATGATGCCAAATATCTTTTAAATGGCTAAAAAGGTAATTATTTTATTATCATAAAATTTATGAAACAAAAGATGAAAGTGTTCATCTTTTTTTTTTGACCGAAACTAGTAAAAGAAAAAGAAAGAATAAGCTTGCTAAGGTTCGGTCATTTGAGGGCTTAAATCCAAGATCAAGAACTGAGGAAAACGGATTTAGATTGCGGGAAAGTGAAGGTTACAGAGTAGCCATTTTCGTTCCGTTTAACCGAATCTGAGGTAAGTCATTATGCAAATAAACGTACTTATATGATATTATAATTGTTCATATGATTAATGTTGATTATGGATACTTATGAGAAGTTATGCTTATGAATTCCAAAAAAAGTCTGATATAGTACCTAAGTCTGAGAAGTCCCGTGTGAACTTAGGAGTAGATAGGATTAGCAATGTCATGACATAGGTATCTGTTCTGTTTTATCATGTAAGACCACGTCTGGGACGTTGGCATCGATATGATCTTTACGTGTAAGACCATGTCTGGGACATTGGCATCGTATGGATTTGTGTAAGACCCTATCTGGGACATTGACATCGTTTGGATTCGTGTAAGACCCGATCTGGGACAGTGGCATCGATGTCTGAGTGCATGTAAGACCTCATCTGGGACGTTGGCATTGTACGACTATTCCGAGCTTTCTGAGAATCCTACTAGATTCCTATTGGTTCAACAGGCAAGTCTGTGATACGAGTAGCAAATTCGAGCTTTGATAAGTTAAGTGAATGAATATATGTTACAGGTACGTTGCTTATATACTATCGGTGTATATAAGGTAAGTATCCATGTGAGCATATTATGATGTTAAGTACATGAAATTGATCATATGGTATGTGATTTGGAAATATGGTAAGTTATAGTTAAGCATATAAGTTTAAGAAAGAATGAGGTGATTTTGTCATGAGAACCATAATGGTCATTTTATTAATTTGTTTATGTGCAATTCATGCTAAGTTTGTTTGTATATTGACTTACTAAGCTTTGTAAAGCTTACTCTGTATATATGTTTTCTCTGTTTTATAGGTCGTCAAAGCTACTAAAGGCTCGAGACCGTCACGGATCGTCATCACACTACTAAAATCATTTTGGTACACTTTGAATATGTATATGGCTAGATATGGCATGTATAGGCTAGTCCTTGATATGAGATGTAAAGTGAACTTAGCCATGTGATTTGGCTAGATATGCTTTGGTAATATGCTTAAAGGAATATGATATGTGAAGTTCTTTTGGTATGATTAGTTGATATATGAAATGGTTATGAGATGGTGAGTATATAGATGATTGGTGCTTGAGCATAATTGATATTTGGTCATGCAAATTGGTATGTTTGGAATTGGTATTGAATGTATTGTTGTGATTACCTTAGTTGTCAAATGTGCATGATTTGGATGTCTATTTGGTATATTTTTGGTGGTTATATGTGAATGAAAAGAGATGATATATGTTGCTTGTAGGTGAGACCCATGTGGGTGGCATGCTAGTCTTGCAAATGACCTATTATGTCACACGGTCTTGGCACACGGGCGTGCCTAGTAACCGTGGGGTAAAAGTCAATAGTTAGCATTAAGAGTACACGGTCATGGCACGGGCGTGTCTTCAGATCGTGCGAGAATTGGCAGTATATGACCTTGTAGGACGCAGCCTTAGCACATGGGCGTGCTTAGTATCGTGTTGGTTTTGGCAGTATATGACCATGGGGAGGGCACGCGGGTGTGTCAAGTAGCCGTGGGTGAGGCACGACCTACCCCCACGGGTGTGTATCCCCTGTATTTAGAAAAGTTTTCAATTTTCTATGAAATTTTATATGTATTTCAATTTAGGTCCGACTTGGTTTATAAGCATGTTTAAGCTGTCGATGACCTACTTAAGGGACATTATAATGGATAATGATGAATGGCTATATGATGAATTCTGAAAATGCTTCCGATCTGTCCGATAATGCCTCTAGCCCTAGTCCGACGTCGGATACGGGTTAGGGGTGTTACAATACTTTAGGTAAGTTCATAGTATTTCAATATGTAAATGTAATTTTGCTTGTGAATTATACTAATTTCTCTAATTAATTGATGAATATATGTAAATAGGTGAATTTAGTTTGGAAAATTATATATATAACTATGAAAGTTACAAATATTTTGTATCATTGAAAGTAATAGAGAATGTTGTGATGTATCTCTTGGATCGGTGTTAAATTTATATAAGAATGAAATGAATTTAAGGCTCTATTTGTTTCATTGAAAATGACTTAGGAAAATGATTTCTGGAAAATGATTTATTTTTCGGAAAAGCTAATATTTTCTAGTGTTTGGATAAAAGCTGTAAAATATTTTCTATTGTTTAGTAGATTTGTTAAAAATATTTCATAAAGTTGTTTTCAATTAAAAAAATGTATATTTGAGATTTTCTTATTTTTTTAATTGTTTAATTAAATTAATTTTATCTATAATTTTATATTTTACATTGTTTTTGCAAATATAAAAATATTATATTAAATTCAGATTTATTAAAATGTCATTTTTTAATTACATGACTACTAAGTGAGAATTTTTTATTTAAAATGTGACATCAACAAAATTGACAAAAAAATTAACGGTGTTAATAATTGGACTTGATTTTCAAATTTGAAAAGTAAAGGGACTAAATTCTTAAAAATAAAAGTACAAAACTAAATTACAAATATGTGAAGTGTACATAGACTTATGACATATTTTAACATTTATACTATAAAATATTTATTATTAATATATTTATAATTGTAATAAATATTTATTATTAAAATATTAATAATGAATATTTTCAATAACATGTGAATAGTATTATTTTTAAAATTTATTATTAAAATAAAATTGAAATATTAAATATTTTATTAAAATAATAAATTATATTTATTATATTAATAATTTATTATATAACTAAATATAAATAATTAAATATGTATGTTTAATAATATTAAAAAATGGAGTTTGGAAAACGGGCCGACCTTAAAAAGGAAAATGGAGTCGCCACCAATCTTTTTTGAAGTGTGATTGGGCCACCTTATAAAACATTTTGGTCTACGGATCTTAAGAAAACAGGTCCGGTACGCACGAGGAAGGATTAACACCCTCGCAACGCCCAAAATTGGTACCTTACTGATTGATTAATGTCCTAGTATCGAAAATTGGAAGAGATTTTAAAATATGAATCCTTTAGATAATGTTTGGATCATTCAAGTTGGATATCGAAATTCTCTTATTCCGAAAAGATGAAATACCCTCGATACCAAGATTATTTCATGATTTCCAAAATTCATACATTGCAATTTAAAAAGGGTATTCCACTATTTGGCCAAACTAAAAAACCGAAACCCAACACGATTGGGCACGATTCCGTGAATTTCCAAACATGAAATATTGCCTTATTTAAGAAAACACGGTCAAAATCCCTAAAGGATATTTGGTCATTTGGACGAATGGAAAATCGAAATCCAGCACGATTGGGCACGATTCCTCGAACTTCCAAACACAAAACATTGCCTTATTTTAAAAATCTTTTTATGAGTTTGGGTAAAAAGAATGGTAAAAGAAAAGTCGATGTAACCTTTAAAATCGAAAATTAGTCAAAACGTAAAAATGGTTCTACTTAGTGACTAGTGGTAATGTAAGCATGATAATAATAAAGAATGGTAAAATAAATATGATAGGAAGAAAAAAATAAACGATAGTATTAATAATAAAAAATGATAAATATAATTATAACAATAATAATATATGTATATATAAAAATAATAAAAAATGATAATAATTCTAATGAATATAACAAGAATTATAAAATTAGAAAGATATGGTAGTAGTAATGTTAAAATAATAATTTCAATAAAAATAATGATACTAAATTAGTACTAATAATAATATTAGTAAAAATAAAAATAAAAATAATGAGAATGGCAAAAAAAACGTTGATAAGGAAAATAAAACAAATCTAATAATAAATATAAATATAATGATAATAATAATATGTATAAAAAATAATAGTGATAATAATAAAGTAATCGTGGTAAAAAAAAGGGACCAAATTGTTATGCGTGTGCAACGTAGAGGGACCAAGATGGAAATTAACCCCACCTTCTGAAACGATGTCATTCGAATTAGGACCAAATTAAAACAAGGGAAGATTTTTTGAGCAAAATCAGAAATAAAAAACTGATTGTGAAACTATAAAAAAAGCGGAGGGGCTAAATGCGCAATTAGCCCCTCCCTCAGAAACACGTGGATCCTTCCCCCGTGCAGGTCGAGTCGCAGGTCAGAGGCCCAAAACGACGTCGTTTTGGCCTCTGACCCCCATTTTCAAAACTGCGCCGTTTGGTGGGAGTATAAAAGATAGATTTTTGTTTTGAAACTTCATTCTTTCATTTTAGCAGAGGAGAGGGAAAAAAAGAATCTCTAAATGCTCTCTCCTTGGCCCGAATGCTGGCCAAGGTCCGGTCATGGGACCTTCCCGACGTTGTCTTGAAGCCAACCAAGGTATGATGGCCAAAATTTGAAAAAAGTGAGTTTTTCTTCCTTTTTTTAAATCTATTATATATTATATGTATGTGTTTAAAACAAAAATAAAGCCAAAATAAAAGAAAAAATCAGTGTTCGAAATCAAGGAAAAAAATAGAAAAAAAAGAAAACCTTTGCTCTTAGTATTAATCTCTGTATATGCTGCCTATTTGCTCGTGTGTATTGCCTCTCTGTCAAAAAAACGTCCCCCCTTTACATCCGCTTTCGAAGGCTTTTATAGCCTTTTAGAAAAATAAAAATAAAAAACTAAAACTCTAGTTTGTTTATCTGTTGTGCTGTTGCTTTTCCCCTTTTTTGCAGGTATGGCGACGTGGGAACGACTCGGGCGTTGGAGGCGCACACGATGTGGAGGGGGCTGCAAGAAGCTTGCGGCGCTGAGCACAAGACAAAGGCTAGGTTTTCTGACTTGTTTTCTGATTTGGGCTTTTGGGTTTGGGCCTTTATGGGTTTTAATGTAAATGGGCATTTGGACTATTTGTTCTATTTTTTGGTTTATTTTGTGCTGTTGGTACTGGACTCGGGCAAAATTTAGGCCCAACAGCTGCCCCTCTTTGCTCGATGTCGTGTAACGAGAATAGAACAAAGACTTAAAAAGGGCCAATTTTTCTCTGTCTTGCTGAGTCTTGACTTGATGCTTCTTTCCTTCAGGTAGCCTCGCTTTGACCCACTGCATCTTCAGGGTTATAGGAATTTCGTTTCAGTCTACTCCACCACTGCTTAGGGAAATAAGATCAGTAATTTTCTGCCTGTTACCCTACTACTTAGGGGGTTAAAGCTCACCGTATTTGATCTGCTCCACTACTGCTTAGGAAGATAAGATCTGTAATTTTTAGCCTGTTACCCTACTGCTTAGGGGGTTAAGGCTAGTGGCTTAAATCTGCTCCATTTCTGATACATGGAGATAAGATTCTCCATTTTCGATCTGCCCCAATCCTACTCAGTAGGGATAAGATCTGCTATCTTTAGTCTGCTCCATTGCTGATACATGGAGATAAGACTTGCTGTCTTCGATCTACTCCACTCCTGCTCAATGGAGATAAGATCTGATATCTTCAGTCTGCTCCATTACCGATACATGGAGATAAGACTTGCTGTCTTCGATCTGCTCCACTCCTGCTCAGTGGAGATAAGATCTACTATCTTCAGTCTGCTCTATTGCCGATACATCTAAAACTTACTGTCTTTGATCTGCTTCACTCCTGCTCAATGGAAATAAGATCTGCTACCTTCAGTTTGCTCCATTGCCGATACATGGAGATAAGACTTGTTGTCTTCGATCTGCTCCACTCCTGCTCAGTGGAGATAAGATCTGCTATCTTCAGTCTGCTCCATTGCCGATACATGGAGATAAGACTTTTGTAATTTCAGCTGCTCCACTCCTACTCAGTGGAGATAAGATCTGCTATATTCAGTCTGCTCCATTGCCGATACATGGAGATAAGACTTTTGTAATTTCAGCTCGCTCCCTTGCTATCTCAGGGAGATAAAGCTATTTGCTTAAATCTGCTCCATTGCCGATACATGGAGATAAGATTCACCTCCATTGCCGATACATGGAGATAAGACTTTTGTAATTTCAGCTCGCTCCTTTGCTATCTCAGGGAGATAAAGCTATTTGCTTAAATCTGCTCTATTGCCGATACATAGAGATAAGATTCACCAAAATCTATAATTCTGATCAATTTTGCTACATTGTCCTTTGGGGAATCTACCTGTAGAATTGATTTCATGGGGTCTATGCTTATGCTACATGATTAGGCTGTCATGAAAAATGCTCCTAATCAGATGTATTATGAATGTTATATGAATGGATGCAAAATGTCATGAGAATGATCCATTTTTAACACTTGGATTGTCATTGCTTGCCATTTGTTAAGGTGATATCCCTGACGTATGACTTCTCATTCAGTTGAACTTTCCACAGAGAACCCGAAGATGTCGTTACTGCTTAGATTCTTATCTCAAGCGTTTTGAGCCCTTTAAGCTTGTTGAGTTCTAAATAATTGTCTTGTTTCGGATTCTCGTATTATTTAGAGACTTTCAGAGTAATATGCAAAACCTTTTTTTGTGAAAGCATTATTAGTTCAATAATCATTTTTTCAATATGAAATGCTTGAAAAAGATCATAGAGATGAAATAAACTGAAATTTATTCGGGATAAGATCCATAAAGAATGGATTGAGCAAATGAAGCTAATTTTGCTAAGGTACAAAAAAAAAAAAAATGAGTAAGGGTGGAATAGGTGCCCTAGATATCACAGCCTAAGCTTTTCTGTACGAACTTCTTGAAGACCACTCTGAGTTCAACCTATGTTTAGGAGACCTACCGTATTTTTTCAATGCCTCGAAGATGTAGCATATCTCTTCATTGTTAACTTGGGTACAGGATGGCTAGCGCATGCCCTATTTCTCCTAAAAAAATTTGAACTGTCCTTTACGGATTTTCAATTCAAAGCTCTTTTGGTCTCAAAGTGCCCTTTGTGGGTTTTTACCTTGGCATCTCCATTTTTTTTAACTCAAGACGCCCTTTGCGGGTTTTTGCCTTGGCCCATTTTCCTTCTTAAGTGAAATACTTCTTGACGGAGTCCTCATTAACTGGGTTTGGCTGACTTTTGCCATCCATCTCGGCTAGTATCAATTGTCCTCCAGAAAAGGCCTTCTTTACAACATAAGGTCCCTCCCAATTAGGCATCCCCTTTCCTCTGAAGTCTTTTTGCATAGGGAGGATCTTTTTCAATACCAAGTCCCCTTCATGGAATACTCTGGGTGGACTTTTTGGTTGCAGGCCCGCATCATTCGCTTCTGGTACATTTGACCATGATGAATGGCTCTTAACCTTTTTTCCTTGATCAGATTCAGTTGATCATACCGAGATTGAACCCATTCCGCTTCATCCAACTTTAGCTCTGACAAAACTCGTAGAGAAGGAATTTCAACTTATATAGGCAAGACTGCCTCCATCCCATAAACCAACGAGAAAGGTGTTGCCCCAGTGGAGGTTCTAACAGATGTTCGATAGGCATAGAGGGCAAGCGATAACTTTTCATGCCAATCTTTGTAGGACTCAGTCATTTTCCCTATAATTTTCTTGATATTTTTATTAGCTGCCTCAACAGCACCATTCATTTTCAGGCGATATGGAGACGAGTTGTGGTGCTTAATTTTGAACTGACTACAGACTTCTGCTATCGCGCTATTGTTCAAGTTCAACGCATTGTCAGATACGATCCTTTCCGACATACCATAGCGACATATGATCTCTCTTTAAAACTTGCTAACTACCGCCTTCGTGACATTGGCATATAAAGCTACCTCTACCCATTTGGTGTAGTAATAGATAACCACAAAAATGAATTAATGTCTGTTAGAGGTCTTCGATGAGATCGGCCCAATAACGTCTATGCCCCGCATCGAGAAAGGCCACGGCGAAGTCATAACATGAAGAGGTGAAGGAGGAATATGGATCTTATCTCCAAAAATTTGGCACTTGTGGCACTTCTTGGCGTAGCGAATACAATCTCCTTTCATCACGGACCAGTAATACCCGAATCTTATAATTTTCCTGGCCATCATAAATCCATTGGCATGCGTCCCACAGACACCCTCATGGACTTCTTCCATGATTTTCCTAGCCTCAACAACATTGACGCATCTTAACAACACCTGATCCTTCCTCTTTTTATACAGGATCTCTCCGTCTAGGACATAGTCATTGGCCAGTCTTCTCAATGCTTTTTTATCATTTCTGTTGCTTAATCCGGGTATTCACAGTTCTTCACATATCGCAGAATGTCATGATACCAAAGATGATCATCTCTCTCCTCCTCTTCATCAATATTGCAACAGTGAGCTAGAGCCTCACAGATACTCATTTGAATAGGCTTCATACCTTCTTGCTTATTTACTCTGATCATAGAAGCTAATGTGGCCAAGGCATCAGCCATCTGGTTTTCATTACACAGGAGGTAAAAGAATGTGATATCATCAAACTCCTGAATTAACTCCAAAATTAACTTTTGGTAATTGATCAATTTGGGATCTCTTATTTCCCATTCTCCTTTGAGCTGATATATCACCAACGCTAAATCTCCATATACCTCTAGTACATTGACTTTGCGGTCTATGGATGCTTGAATTCCCATGATAAATGCTTTGTACTCTGCCATATTGTTTGTGCAATCGAAATCCAACTTGCAAGTGAATGGATAATGATCTCAATTTGGGGATACCAGGACTGCC
This sequence comes from Gossypium rotundifolium, assembly GCA_025506655.1. NCBI lineage: Eukaryota > Viridiplantae > Streptophyta > Magnoliopsida > Malvales > Malvaceae > Gossypium > Gossypium rotundifolium. The sequence continues at coordinate 44,443,172 of CP106724.1, read as the reverse complement.
CCAACTCCATTACCAACGACATTTGACGCTCCGTCAAAGTTTAATTTCCAAGGAAAATCTTCTAGGGTATCCTCCTCAGTAGCCGCTACAAATATCAGATTCATTGGAAAAATCAAAATTAGGAGGCTCGTAATCGTCTAGTGCTCTACTGGCTAGAAAATCTGCTATTGCACTCCCCTTCACAACCTTTTGGTTTACATAGACTATGTCGAATTCAGAGAGTAAAATTTGCCATCGGGCCATTCTTCCATTCAAGGTGGTTGACTCTATCATGTACTTAAGAGGGTCTAGTTTTGAGATTAGCCAAGTCGTGTGATACAACATGTACTGCCTCAACCTCTGAGTTGTCTAGACCAAAGCACAACATAACTTTTCAATTGGCGAGTATCTCATTTCACACTTAGTAAATTTCTCGCTAAGGTAGTATATCGCCTTTTTTTTCTTCCCTGTCTTATCGTGTTAGCCGAGCACACATCCCATTGAATTATCAAATACCATCAAATACAGAACCAATGGTCTATCAGGACTGGGTGGCATTAGCACTAGAGCATTAGACAAGTATTGCTTAATTCTGTCAAAAGCCTTTTGGCATTCATCGTCCCAAATGCCTAGGTTGTGCTTCTTAAGAAGACGAAATATGGGGTCACATTTCTCAGTCAATTGCGAAATGAACCGAAAAATATAATTTAGCCTTCCTAGAAAGCCTTGGACTTTTCAGAGTGCGTGGCGAAGATAATTCTTATACAACCTTGACTTTATCCGGGTCGACCTCAATTCCTTTTTCATTGACCATGGAACCAAGCAGTTTTCCTGACCTAGCCCCAAAAGTACATTTGGTTGGATTGAGCTTCAGTTGAAATTTCCTTAACCTCAAGAACAGTTTCCTCAAAACTTGTATATGCTCCTTCTCCGTTCGGGATTTCGCGATCATGTCGTCAACGTTGACCTCGATCTCCTTGTGCATCATGTCATGAAACAAGGTTACCATGGCTCTTTGGTGTGTGGCTCCCGTATTATTTAACCCGAATGGCATCACCTTGTAACAAAAAGTTTCCCACAAGGTTATGAATGTGGTATTTTCCATATCTTCAGGATGCATCTTGATCTGATTGTATCTAGAGAAACCATCCATGAAGGAAAACAATGAATAACCTGCAGTGTTATCAACCAAAGTGTCGATGTGAGGCAGTGGAAAGTTGTCCTTTGGGCTAGCCTTGTTTAAGTCCCGGTAATCGACACACATTCGTACTTTCCTATCTTTCTTGGGAACTGGGACAACATTGGCTACCCATTCTAAGTAATTCACCACTTGTAAGAACCCAGCATCAAATTGCTTCTTAACCTCTTCCCTTATTTTGACTGCAACATTAGGTCTCATCCTTCGAAGTTTTTGTTGAACCGACTTACATTCTTCTTTTATGAGGATACGATGTACTGCAATATCGGCGCTCAACCCAGGCATGTCTTGATATGACCATACGAAGACATCTTTGAACTCCAGCAGAAGTTTAATGAGATCCTGCCTTGTCTCCTCATTTACGCAGGTGCCAATTTTCACCTCTTTCTCCTCTTCCAGAATCACATTACCAATTGTTTCTTTGTGAGGTAGAATCAGCTTCTCTTCCTGCTCTACCATCATTAACAAATCTGTCATCCTCATCATCTGTAAAATCTTAAGATCTCTTTAAGCACATGTCTCGCTTATAAGGGAATTCTGGGTTTATAGCAGTGTTGCTCGTGACATCGATATCTGGGGACCTATGGCAGGTACGAAAGAATACCCAATGAATCAAAGAATACTTTATTTATGTTATGATTATGAATGGAAAGAAAAAAAAAAGAATAAGAGAATAATTGCCCGTCATGAAATACAGAATGCATTTTTTATTGAAAGTAACGAGTCTGAACATGATCCTATTTCACAAAAGATTCTTATTGTTTCTAGGCTTAAAACAACAAGTGTGTTTTAACCATTACTCTGTGTTAGTTCTAAAAACTAAAGGAATTTCTTTCGCAGTCCAGTTGTCCAGAGCACTTCTAGGCTTATAGGGGCAAATGCCCGCTAAGTTTCCTTCATTTGGACCCTCTTCAAACACGGCATCAATGCTCAAAGCTCTCATCATATCTTTAACCTTTCCATCATTCGTATTCTCCGATCCTGGGTGGATAATTCTTTCCGACACGAATGTATTAGATATATGGGGAAAAGTCATTGAACCCTATTTAACCTCAGCATCATTCAATCGTGCCCTTCGTCTCTCACGCTTCTTTTTCAGCTCATCTTTTCTCTATTTGGCATCTGGCCTATGCCCAGACCAAAACGATCGCACTTGTCAACCAAACCTGGCACTTCGACCCGTCCCTAGAGGTATTTTTCGAGTCCCCTCCCAGACACTGCTCTTTTTCTTACCATCAGTCATAGGCTTATCCACGTAGCTTCAGATATTTTGGGCACCGGGACCTTGCCTCCTTCACTGATGAAAGTTGCATTTACAAACTCCAATGATCGAAAGGAACACTCTATCGCCTCCATATCATTTTTTATGTATGGCGTGTCACTAGTAATGGATGCGATGATGTCCTCCTTCGCATTTATAGTTATTACCCGACCCCCTGTCACCAACTTTAGCTTTTGGTGTAATGATGATGGTACGACTCCCGCTGAGTGAATCTAAGGCCTCCCCAATAAACAATTATGAGAGGGCTTGATGTCCATCACGAGGAAGTCTACCTCATACATATTTGGCCCGATTAGGAGGGGTATCTCGATCCTTCCTATCACTTTCCTTTCGGTGCCATCGAATGCTCTCACTATATTTTGGCATGTTTTCATATAAGAGCTGTCTACAGGCAACCTGTTCAATGTAGACAGGGGCAAAACATTTAGTGCCGGTCCATTGTCAATTAATACCCCCGGTAGCATATACCCCTTGCATCGGGTAGTGATGTGCAGAGCCTTGGTGGATCCCATGCCTCTTGGTGGAATTTATCGTCACTAAAAGAGATAAAATTGTCTGCGCTTATGTTGCTAACAAGGCGGTGAAGCTTGTTTACCAAAATGTCATCAGCGACATAGGTTTCGTTCAACACCTTCATTAGCGTGCTACGGTGCACTTCTGAGTAGAGCAGAGCCAGTACCGATATACGTGCTGGATGCTTATGTAATTATTCCACAACACTGTACTCACTGTGCTTTAGGAACTTCAGAAACTCTTTGGCTTCATTCTCTATTACCGGTTCATTAACCAGAGATTCTGACTTTTCTTCCCCCTGTTTAATCATCAGGTACTTCCCTTTTTTCGATTTGACTTTCGTGTTTAGCGTGCTGACCGGATTCTCTTTTCCTGAAACTGTCACGGTGTAATTATAATCCCAAGGCACCCTTGTTATCTTTATAAGAAAAGGTCACGAGTTTCTAAATTACAACTCTCGGTGCCATTTTCACTCATGCTTCGTTGATCCTCGGTCTTGTGATAATCACTATTGGGTGATTGACCCTAGGGACTTTCTCTATAGACCCTCATTCTGTAGTGCATATGTCCTCTCCTTCTGCAGAGTCAAAGAACTCCAACACTTTGTTATCCATTTACCCTTGTACTAGGGCTCTGAATTCGTTGCACTGCTGGATCTCATGGTCCTCCTTATTATGGAACTCATAGTAGTTCCTTGCATCACGGGATTTGCTCCCCAACTCTTACAGAATTAGACCTCTTTTTCGCATTTCCTTCCAAACCTCCCTCAATGGGGCTCTTGCTTCAGCAACATTTCGTTTGATTCTCCTCCCCATGTACTTGACTATCATGTTTACCCCTTTCTCGGGATGACTGGGTAACAGATTTCCCACACCTGGTGTGTCGTCGAACTTTACAACACCTGCTTTGATAAGCCTTTCGACTAGCCTTTTGAATGAGGTACAATTTTCTATCGAGTGCCCTACTACTCCCGCATGGTATTCACATTGAGCATTTGTGTCATACCACTTAGGATATGGGGGTTGCAATGGTTTCAAGTAGAAGGGGTTACAATGTGTGCATCAAACAAATTTTTATACAACTCCTTATACGTCATGGGTATGGGAGTAAACTGAAATTTCTCAGTATTCTGCCTCGTGCCGGGCTCCTATCTTGGTGAGGGTTGCTGGCCCGCGGCTACCACTCTTGGCTGACTGACAGTAATGGGTTTTTGATAACCCGAGCTCACATTACCTACTTTATTTTCTCTTTTCTTCAGAGTCGATCTTTTCGCACTTTCCCCAGCTTTTATTTTCCCACACCTTATCGCATTCTCTATCATTTCGCCAAACATCACTATGTCTGCAAAACTCTTAGTTGCGCTCCCCAACATATGATTGATGAAAGGTGATTTTAGGATATTAATAAAGAGCATGGTCATTTCTTTTTCTAGCAGCGGCAGTTGGACTTGCGTAGCGACTTCCCCCCACCTCTGAGCATTTTTCCTGAAACTTTCACCCGACTTCTTCTCCATGTTTTATAGCGTGATCTTGTCAGGTGCTATATTAGTCACATGGCCATAATATTTCATGAAGGCCTGTGCTAAATCCTTCTATGATTTGATTTAAGTACAACTCAGCTGATTGTACCATTTTGCTACGGCTCCAGTCAAGCTATCCTAGAAACAGTGGATCAACAACTGGTCGTTGCTGACATATCCCATCATTCTCCGATAGAACATTGTAATGTAGGCCTCAGGGCAGCTGGTCCCATTATATTTTTTAAATTCTGGCATCTTAAACTTTGGTGGGAGTACCAAATCAGGGACTAGACTCAACTTCTTTGCATCTACCTCGCATTGGTAATCAGTGCTTTCTAATGCTCTGAACTTCTCCTCCAACCATTTGCATCGATCCTCAAACTCCTTTAGGAGCTCCGCCTTTGCTTATTCTCCTTCTGCTGCATCATTGAAGTCGGGGACCATTGGTTTTGCCAAATTATCTCCGGGGTTAGATCTCGAGCCTGTCGGAAAGTTTACCAATGCTGAGGTACCGGATTGATACTGGGGTTTGATATTGACAAACACTCTTGGTGGTTATACTTGGAAATTTATCGGGGCAAGACCTAGAGGATAGGCAGAATATTCATTGTCATTTTCGGCATCGATCATAGGGCTCTTTCCCTTATCAGGCCTTCTAGTCAACAATTGTGTTAACTGGCTCATCATGCTTTTCTAAGATTCCATCATTTGATCCCTCATGTCCTGCTGAATCTTGGTCAGCTGCTCTTGCATCTGAGCTTGTAACCGATCTTGCATTTCCTTCTGCATTTGTTCCAATTTCTCCAACCTTTGATCCATGACTTTAGTCTTTCTTCGTGTGTAGTAGTGATGTTCCAGGGTAACTATAATACCATCTTTAGTTAATAGGGTTCTTTTATGATTTTAATGCATATGATGCGATGTAATGCAAATGCATGATATGAATGCAAAATAAAAGGCGTCGATTCTGGTTCAATTTCTTTTAGAATAACTTATTTATAAAACAAAATCCTTTACATAAAACAAAGTCACATATACGGCCTAGCCCTTATGCTCAAAGCTTTAACTTTCTCAAGAAGCCAAGCTAACTCTCGACCCCGGTCTGACACTAACTCATATTTCACACTTAATACATCAGCCTGAACCGCTAAAGCTTGTAAATGATCAGCCACTTCTTGTATTTGAGCCACAACTTCGTCCATGACGTAATCTCTTTTTCTGACCTGGTCTTGAGATCGTTGAAGTTGTTCTTCCCATCGCTCATTATTTGCCTCCAATAATTGGATTCGGAGCTCACTACTTTGTAGTGCCGTTTCGAGCTCTACCACCTTTCTTTTCAACTCTTCAATTTTATTTAGACTTGATTCCAGCTTCACTGTAGAGTTGCAGATTTGACATAATGACTTTTCTAATTCTGTTACTCGAGTTCTTAACATCTCATTTTCGCTTTGGCTCTCACACACGGTCTTTTTCAAAGCATCATTTTGTGCTTGAGCATCATGAAACCTCTTCTTCCACTGATCGACCTTGGCCTTCTCTTCTTGAATTTCTTGACGCCATTGTTCTGAGGTTTTACCCAACCCAGCAGTCCTCATCGATGAATGCAACTTTTTTTAATCAGTCTTCAAGCTGTCCAAATCTTCTTCAGCCTTCCTTTTCCTTTTTCTCAGTTTCTCAGCCTCTGATTTCTGGACATCAATATCTAACCTTAAATGCACTTTTTCTTCTTCCAGTTGTTCTATTTTTTCCCTAGCTCTAAATTTCTATTTTCAAAGTCTTGTTTTATGATTTCCAACTCAGAAGGGACTACTTGTAGGTATTCCTCCATCGGTCGAGCACCATCTTGTGTTGATCTAGGGATATCATCATTGATTTTTCTACTCCGCCATGCAGTATATTCGAGGTTGTCATCAAACCTACAGTAACTCTTTTCATTCGGCGAGTCTACTTCCAAACATTAGAAATCTCACGAACCTTTTTCTTATAATTATCCCCCTTGTACGAAAATTCAAATTGAGCTAGCCCATGCGTCGCCGGTATAAACTGTCTTGATATGTATTACCTCTGCACAAGCAAAGGAGCATACCCAATGGCTCCCCAAATTTCTAGCAGAGGGACCCAATCATAACTCCCACACCGATAGAGAATTTTATTAGGAATTAACCAAGGAGCTATCCACTCAATGTCCTTTTCCTGGTGATTCTGAAGGAGCGCGGTCTAGTTTTCTTCTGATATGTCATCTCTTCTGGGCGTGGCTACCAACTCCTTTAACGGGGAGTAATTTCCAGAAAAACCTTGATAAGAAACTTTATCTACCTTCCAGAAATGGCTATGGAACCAAACCAACAATAGTTGCGCGTAACCCATGAACCTACCTTCACCTACCCTCCAGCATACGCTCAAAGATATGAATGTTTCGGCAAGAATCGCTGGTACTGGCGTAACCCCCTTGTCAAGTCGATCAAATAGGTCAGTAATTGCTTCATCTACATGTCTCAAAGCTTTGGGGAAAATTACCAACCCGTAGATACTTAAGGCGAAAATGTCAACTTTCCTCTTAATATCTGGTGTGCCACAATCAGGTCTCTCAAGATCACCTAAAGAATGCATTTCCCTTCACCTTTTTGCTGAATTCGGGCCGTGATCCACTGTTCACTCATCCTGGTAATACTTATTAGCTTCTTTACAAAAGTTGTTGAATTAGCAACCCTAAAATAAACTTTATCGACCCGAACCCTTGGGCTATGAAGCAAAGTCATATATTCTTCCGCAGTAGGCACTAAGTCTACTTCCCCAAATGTGAAACAGCTATATGTGGGATTCCAATATTGAGTTATAACCTGAAACAAATGTTTGTCCACTCTAATGTCAAGCAAGTAGGGTAGATCACCATAATTAAGGTAAAAAAACTGCTTAGTCCCATCATCCCAACGGGCCCATATATCTCTTAATTCTTGGAGTTCATTCTGAGTCACACTGATTCGAGTGAAGTCCCATAACTCTGACTTATATCTCTTGGCTAGACTATCCCCCTTTTCAAGTTGCGTCTTCTCTGACCATATACGGACAGCCGCATTATCCTCTACTTTATCAAGGAATTCGTTCTCCATAACAAGCCTCCTAAATTAGTAACCGAACAAGATTTGACACCTTTTTAATATGATATGACATGCAATCATAGCCAAAACATAACAAGTTAGTATCGAATAATAGTAACCAAAGCACAAAATGTCAAATAGCTATCTGGGTAACCACTAAGGTTCAACATGACTTATCTAGGGTGGGCTCTTAGGGATCACTATATGTGGCTTAGTTCTAAAGGAAGGGTACCTGAACCAGCAGATTCCTCAATCCTCACCCATTATAGGCTCATACGAATCGGGTTCAGTTCAGGGGAATACATTTCCCTATGGCATGCGGAGGTGAAAACCTCATGAAGACATAGGTACGGATGTATCCCGGAAGCAGTCCACTAGCCCATGCAGAGGTGAAAACCTTATGAAGGCATAGTTTCTTGCTCCTATTTAAAGGGTGTGACCACAACGGTCATGCAATATGCTGCGGGAATATCCTACGAGACTCAAACTACTCCAAAAATATGACACGACACAAACTCATGCGATGAAGAATCAAAATTAAATTTTTAATTTTTGACATTAGGACATTAATCAATCAATTCAATAGCCTGTCTCTCTTATTAGTCCCCAGTGGAGTTGCCAAGCTGTCGAAACCATTTTTGTTTGGAAAACGGGCCAACTTTAAAAAGGAAAATGGAGTTGCCACCAATCTTTTTTGAAGTTTGATTGGGACACCTTATAAAACATTTTGGTCTACGAATCTTAAGAAAACAGGTCCGGGAGTCGGTTATGCACGAGGAAGGATTAGCACCCTCGCAACGCCCAAAATTGGTACCTTACTAATTGATTAATGTCCTAGTATCGAAAATTGGAAGTGATTTTAAAATATGAATCCTTTAGCAAATGTTTGGATAATTCGAATTGGATATCGAAATTCTCTTGTTCCGAAAAGATGAAATACAACATCTAGCATGATAGGACACGATGTTTCAAACCCTCGATACCAAGATCATTTCATGATTTCCAAAATTAATGCATTGCAATTTAAAAAGGGTATTCCACTATTTGGCCAAACTAAAAAACCGAAACCCAGCACGATTGGGCATGATTCCTCGAATTTCCAAACATGAAATATTGCCTTATTTAAGAAAACAAGTTCAAAATCCCTAAAGGATATTTGGTCATTTGGACGAACGAAAAATCGAAACCTAGCACGATTGTGCACGATTCCTCGAACTTCCAAACACAAAATATTGCCTTGTTTTAAAAATCTTTTTATGAGTTTGGGTAAAAAGAATGGTAAAAGAAAAGTCAATGTAACCTTTAAAATTGAGAATTAGTCAAAACGTAAAAATGGTTCTACTTAGTGACTAGTGGTAATGTAAGCATGATAATAATAAAGAATGATAAAATAAATATGATAGGAAGAAAAAATTAAAAGAAACGATAGTATTAATAATAAAAAATGATAAATATAATTATAACAATAATAATATATGTATATATAAAAAATTATAACAAAAAAATGATAATAATTCTAATGAATATAACAATAATTATAAAATTAGAAAGATATGGTAGTAGTAATGTTAAAATAATAATTTCAATAAAAAATAATGATACTAAATTAGTGATAATAATATTAGTAAAAATAAAAATAAAAATAATGAGAATGGCAAAAACAACGTTGATAATGAAAATAAAAACAAATCTAATAATAAATATAATTATAATTATAAGAATAATAATATGTATAAAAAAATAATAGTGATAATAATAAAGTAATCGTGGTAAAAAAAAGGACCAAACTGTGATGCGCGCGTAATGTAGAGGGACCAAGATGGAAATTAATCTCACCCTCTGAAACGGTGTCATTCGAATTAGGATCAAATTAAAACAAGGGAAGAATTTTTGGGCAAAATCGAAAATAAAAAATTGATTGTGAAACTATGAAAAAAAGCGAAGGGGCTAAATGCGCAATTAGCCCTCCCAAACACTGTGGATCCTTCCCGTCTTGGGTCGGTCATGGGTCAAAGGCCCAAAACAACGTTGTTTTGACCTCGGACCCCCATTTTCAAAACGGCACTGTTTGGTGGGAGTATAAAAGATAGATTTTTGTTTTGAAACTTCATTCTTTCATTTCAGTAGAGGAGAGGGAAAAAAAGAATCTCTAAATGCTCTCTGCTTGGCCCGAATGCTGGCCAAGGTCCGGTAGCCAAACCTTCTAGACGCCGCCACCGGCCACCGTGCACGGTGGCCGAAAATTGAAAAAAGTGAGTTTTTCTTCCTTTTTTTAAAAAATCTATTATATATTATATGTATGGGTTTAAAACAAAAATAAAGCAAAACAAAATAAAAAATCAGTGTTCAAAATCGAGGAAAAAAAAAAAAAAATAAAAGAAACCTTTGCTCTTAGTATTAATCTCTGTATATGCTGCCTATTTGCTCGTGTGTATTACCTCTCTCTCAAAAAAATGTTCCCCTTTTACATTCGCTTTCGAAGGCTTTATAGCTTTTTAGAAAAATAAAAAAAAAACTAAAACTCTAGTTTGTTTATCTGTTGTGCTGTTGCTTTTCCCCTTTTTTCGCAGGTATGGCGACGTGGGCACGACTCAGGCGTTGGAGGCGCGCACGATGCGGAAGGGGCTGCTGGAAGCTTGCGGCGCTGAGCACAAGACAAAGGCTAGGGTTTCCTAACTTGTTTTCTGATTTGGGCTTTTGGGTTTGGGCCTTTATGGGTTTTAATGTAAATGGACATTTGGACTGTTTGTTCTATTTTTTAGTTTATTTTGGGCTGTTGGTACTGGGCTCGGGCAAAATTTAGGCCCAACAATAATATTAAGCTTGATTTAATTTAATTTTTATATAAAAATAAAATTATCTATAGATGAGCTCTTTTCCGAAAAATGACTTACGCTTTTCAAAATGGCAAGTCATTTTACAGGAAAAAAGGGCTTATTTTACCTTGACTTGTAAGTCATTTTCCGTTGACCAAACTATTTTCTGTGAAACAAGCACAGGAAAATGCAGAAAATATTTTCCGTAAAACATTTTACATGCAAAAAAATAGAGCCTAAGTATGTATACGAAAATGTGGAAAATGTCTTTGAATGCACATATGTGCCCCTGTTTGTACTTCGGTACCCCTAAATGCACATGCGTGCCCCTGTTTATACTTCAGTATCCCTAAATGCACATGCGTGCCACTATTTATACTTCGATACCCTTGAATGCACATACATGCCCTTGGAAATAGAGTAATGACCGAGTATGTGAACTGAGTATTAATGATTTGGACTAAATGATATGGATTGTTACAAGGAATTGGTGTAGTTACTCTAGCACTCTAGTTAGATTACTAGTTCATCGGGCTATGAAATAATTGAATTACAATCTATTTAGGTGCTTATATATATTGTGGCATATTTATAGTATTGGTAAGTGAAAGATATTGTAATGAGTTTCTTAGTTACAAGTATTGTTTGTTGCCTTGAGTAAATGTGATTTGTGGGATGGAAAATTCCTTTGAAATGGACTTTGTGCTGATGTGTTTGGATTATAAAGGTAACATTTGAGTTATGTGGAAGAATAATTTATATAGTAAAAATTCTTTTCATGACATGAATGGGTAATTAAAATTTTACAAAGTATATAACCATATAAAATGATCTATGATCTAAAGTAAGAATATGGAACATATGATAAGCATAGTTAAAAGAAAATTAAGGTATACGGTAGTCATATGATAGATTAATGGTGAAATTGAAATGCATGATATGTTATATGCCTTGACCGGGTTAGAATTATATGCGTATTACTTCACCTACTAACCTTGTGAGGTTTGGTGTATAGGAAAAGGGAAATATGATTATGGCTAAATGGAATTACTCATAGTTGATAAATTTATTATAACATGTTAGTTTAACTCATTTTATATGAGATTACTAAGTATTATTTGCTTATATATTTGTTTTCTTTGTTTTGTAGATCATCGGAAAGCTCGAATGGTTGGAAACTTCATCGGAGTACAATCACACCTTCTATTGACATATTGAAATGGTTATAAATGGCATGTATAGGGTTGTGTGTCATTTTGGTATGATTTGAATGTAATAAGGTTTTAAATGTTATTTTGGAGATTAGTTTGTTTTTAAATGGTGCCAAGTTCATTTTGGTTTATGTCTTTTGATAAATGCTTGTAAATGATTTTTTTTCATATGGGATAATAATAGCTATACATACTCTTATGTGGGTAGAAAAAAGAAGGTTGTTTGGTATGTTTGTGATATGGATATTTGATATGCATAAAGTATGCTAAATGATGGAAACTATATTGTTGAATAGGTTCAAAATTGATTATAAATGTGGTACCTATTGTTGGTGCTTTGGTTAGAACATATAGGATGATTGATTTAGTATATTATGAGCAAGTTTGGAATGAGTTTTGATCTCATGAATGCTTCTGGAAATGGTGTGTTTTAAATGTGTAAGTTTTGGCTTGATTTTTAGCTTGTTTAATGGGTTAATTTGGAAGCACACGACCTGGGACACGATCTGTCGCACGACCGTGTGCCACACACAGTCACCCCACACGACCGTGTGTGCTCTGTTATTTTTGGTGCGGGTTTCACACGGCCTGAAACACGGGCTGAGACATGGCTGTGTGTCTCAAGTTAGTGAGTTACACCGGCTAGGACACGGCTGTGTGTCCTTACTTCAAATGTGTAACACCCCTTACCCTTATTCGACACCTGAACAGGGTACGAGGCATTACCGTACATAACTTACTCAAATATACAATCTCATTCCTATTTAAAACTTCTCATTCGAAACTATAACATCCCTCTTGTAGGTCTACTAGATCTTAAACATACATATGAAATGGTTCCGGACTAAACCGGAAACTTTTGAACACTTAGAAATTTTTTACACAAAATAGGGCCACACGTCCGTGTAAAGAAGGACACGCCCGTGTGGGCAGGCCGTGTAATCACACACGCCCATGTCCCTAGTCCGTGTGGATTTTATTTTCATTTCAAACCTACAGGGGTTTTCACACGGCCTGACACATGCCCATGTCTATAGCCCATGTCCCTCACACGACCATTAAACGCCCGTGTCTTCACCCCTGTGTGAAAACCATGACATTCTATTTATGACGTCATCATCTCAATAAGGTCACACGGCCAAGGCACAAGCCTGTGTCTTTAGACCGTGTGTCGAATTAAATTCTTAATTTCAGGTGCAGACTTCACAGGGCTCTGGCACATACCCGTGTCTTAGGCAGTGTCTCCCACACAGTTGAGACACACGGTCGTGTCGCAGCCCGTGTGTTTACTACTAGGCATACTGACTTGCCAACTTAGCATGCAGGGGTACACATGGCCTATCAACACGCCCATAGGGCTGGCTGTGTGTCACATACGGCCTAGACACACGCCCGTGTGTCTACCCTTATGGACAATTCAATACAACATACATCATGACCATAAGACACTTCTAAGAACCCAAAATCAAGACATCTACACAAGCATGCACTTCATAAGCTTCATCATCATTGAATATATAAACTTGTCAAGGATTGGCCAATTTCCAATGACCACTTACAAAATGAATTTAATAACATTAATAGCCACACATTGGCTAACAAATATGACATAACACAAAATAACCAAGTTCCTATACATGCCATACTCAAAATTAATCGAACTATGTATACCAAAGAAAAGTTGATAGTGTGATTCCGAACTCTGACGTCTTACGATCCCCGAGTTAGCTTGGCGATACTATAAAGAAAAGGGAAATAAGAGAGGTAAGCATGAAGCTTAGTAAGTTTGCATGAAATAAATAGCAACACAAAGGCTCATAATGTCATCCATCCATTGCATTGAATAAAAAACACAACGTCTCAAGCACATTGCCATAACTTACTCATTCTTACTCTTACCAATTACATGTCATGTCACATATTGTAAACATTTCTCGTGAATTACTCACCACTTCATCACATAGCTTTAGCACTAATTTCATCTCTATTATAAGCTTAATTATTTATCCCGATGAATCACTTAGAATACCTGAGGATACACAATCATCATCATACACATAAACACGACGCCAATGCCATATCTCGGATATGGTCCTACATGAGGTCACATCTCGATGTTGATGCCATATCCTAGATATGGTCTTATACAGGATCTCATATCAATGTCGATGCCATATTCCAGATATGGTCTTATACGGGATCTCAATTCGGTGACAAGGCCATGTCCAAGACATGGTCTTATACGGGACCTTACCAATCTCATGTCTTGATGATGATATCCTCTCACTTTTTAAAGTCCAATCGGGACTTCAACATCATAAATTTTCATCATTTTCTCGTTTAACATCATTACTCGATTTCGTAGAAATAATATACATCTTCACGAATATCAAACATTTTAAAACTTAATAACATGATGTTGAATCTATTACACACAAATTTACCTCGATACCAAAATATGAAATTTTGCGATCTAATCCGAAACCTTGCTTTTTCTTCGGTCAATGTTAATTTCTCGTTCTTCTTGATCTATAATAACAAATTAGCTCATTTAATTACCACATTAATCAATACATTTCAATAAATTCTACTTTGGAAAAATTACTATTTTGCCCTTATACTATGGCAAAATTACGATTTTGCCTTTAGGCTTGTAAATCAATTATAATCAAATTTCTTCCTTTAACGAGCTTAGCTGAACATTTATTACTCTTATAGCAACTCCCAATACTCATTATTTCACACATTTAACACCTATTTTACAACCTTTACAAAAATGACCTTTTAGGTGTTTTCATGGAAACACCCTTCACAAATGTTATTTATTTTACAAACATAATTCATTTTATTTTCTAAAAACTCAGCAAAAAACATAAGCACTCTCATGGAAAATCCCTAAACTTTCAACCATTTTGCAAAATAGTCCCCTCTTTAGCTAGCTTAAGCTTTAAGGGTTCCAAAAGTACAATTATTATCAAGGAAGACCACTAAAATCACTTACTTGCAAGGAGAAAAGCTTGGATGAAATTTTGAGCTCTCAAACCCCTATTCTTCTACTAATTTTCGATGGAGAAGAAGATGATAAAAGATGATATCTTTTCTTTTCTTTATTTTATTATAACAAGTCAATTGTCCCCTAATTTCCACCAACTTTGACCAATTTCTAATTCTTTGTCCCTATGGCTGGCCACAACCCTAAGCAAGGCCTAATTTCATATTAGGGACCTGCAATTAATATTCTACAGCTATTAGACACCTTTAGCTTGTAAAAATAGAACTTTCGTACTTTATGCGATTAAGTACTTTTTCGCAATTAAGCATGCAATCGCTAAAATTAATGCACCAAAATTTTCATGCACCCATATAATCATGATGTAATACATAAAATAATATTAAAATAATTTTCTTTAACCCTGAATTAGTGGTTCCAAAATCACTGTTCCGACTAGCCCCTAAATCGGGCTGTTACAGAATGTTCACACAGTTTGAGCTATATCGCACGGCTTGGCCACAAGATTGTGTGACCCCTGCTTTTCATTTTTTCAAATATTTCTAAAATTTTTTGTTTTGTTTTGATTTAATCTCATATTGTTCCTAAACTATTTTTAGGGCCCCATAAGCCCGATTCAAGGTCCATAGTTGTATTCATACCATGAATAGATATTGTTTGTTATATGTTTATAAATTAATTGTTTAACTACTCTGAAATAAAGTGAAACATTCTGTTTTGATCAGTAACACTTTATAACTTTAATCTGACAATGGAGATGGGATATAGGTGTTACAAAATGGTTAAGTACATGTTTATTAAGTTGAATTTACTTTAAAATGATGCCAAATTGAGACATGTTGGATTGTTTGAATTGAGTAGTGGTAAATGAATGTTTGGGAATGCTATTGGATTGGTTTTGTGTAGGTTTAGATGTATATATATGCACTAAACGAGATAAAGGTTTGGCTTGACATGAAATCGTTGTTAATTGGTCAAAATTTACCAAAAATAGGGTTCTCCTCTCGATGTGAAATATCGGTCGCAACGTCGCAACGTTGGTCGATAGATTGTGACGTTGCAACGTCTTGTGGTCTGATGTCATGATGTGTCAAACTATTTGGTGAATTCACGATCTGGAGATAATGACATCATAATGTCAAGCCCAAATTTTCCAAACCTTACAATTTGGTCCTAATTCGTGCTCGTGTCATTAAAAAAGCTTTCGGAAGCTTGACTAAGGTTTGAATTTGATTGTGTATCATCATGGCTAGATGTTTATGACAAGATTGAATTTTTGAAAGATTTATTTATGATAAACTTATTTTGACATTTTAAAAATGTTACAAAATGGTCCGTATTTAATCTTAGGTTGACTTTAGAGCATTCGTATGCTCGTATAAGACCCAGGAAAGAATGTTCATGTTATTCAATGTTGTATTATTGATTGATTCAATACAGCAAAATAGGTGTTTAACGGCGTTTTTAGTGGCGTTTGGAACAAAAACGCCGCAAAAGGCATGCAGCAGTGGCGCTAAACGAAAAACATTGCAAAAGGCAGAGTTATAGCGGCGTTTAAACGCCGTAAAAGGTCCATCATTAGCGGCATTTTTCGCAAAAAAACATTTTATTTTAAACAAAACAATGCCGTTTTGCTCCCTATCTATTTATTATTTAACTTGTTCATTTATATTAATTAAAATACAATTTATTTTTAATTAAATATTTAAAATCATCAAAATAATTAATGACACGTAGAAAAATTTGAAAGTAAAAACATAGAAATATATATGTTAAAATGACAAAAATTAAAATACTATTATTTAAAATAATTTTAAAGTTTTTGGGTATATGACTGATTGTTTTAATTTATATATTAAATAATTTCATATATAAGCGTAAAAGAGATAATATTAAAATTATAATTATAGTTTAAATTATTTAAGAGATAATAGATAAACTTTATATATATTAAAATTAAAAAATTGGTAACCCATGCATCTTTAGAGAAACAAAATTAATTAGTAAATTGAAAATGTT
This sequence comes from Gossypium rotundifolium, assembly GCA_025506655.1. Classification (NCBI taxonomy): domain Eukaryota; kingdom Viridiplantae; phylum Streptophyta; class Magnoliopsida; order Malvales; family Malvaceae; genus Gossypium; species Gossypium rotundifolium. The sequence goes on along the minus strand of CP106724.1, from coordinate 44,426,527 downwards.
ATTTAAATTTCCTAAAATATTGAAAGAATATATAATATTCAAAATTTATCTAATTAATTTAGGGTTTAAGGTTTAGAGTTAAGGGTTTAGGGGTTTGTATTGGCCGAATAGGGTTTTGAGTTTAGCGTTTCAAGATTTAGTGTTTAAAGTTTATAGTTTAGGGTTAGTGTTAAGGATTAGGGTTATGGCTTGGGTTTATGGGTTTAGGGTTTAGGGAAGATCGAATGAAGATGGAAGATCAAATTTGATTTAATCATTAAAAAATTATAAAAATATATGCTATCAAAATGACGAGATTGCATTTTTTACTTACAATTTAATTTCAGCCCCTAAAAAAATTCTGATTGTGCATCTATTTATCCCTAAACCCTAAACCCATAACTCTAAATCTTAAACCCTAAATCAAAACTCTAAACCCTCAACCATAAAACCTTAAACTACAAACACTAAACCATTAATCCATTAAACCTTAACATATTAAACCCCAAAACTTTAAACCTTGAAAATATATTTCATATGGATATATATTGATGTGTGTATATATAGATATTAATGTAAAAGCTTATGTTTATAATAATTTGTGGGAGAACTTAATATTGACTAAAAAGTTGATTATAATTAGAAATTATAATAAATCAAAAATTTGATTTTACTATAATAAATATATTATAATAAATCATAAATTATAAAAATAATTACCTAACTATTCTTTATATATTTTACCCACAAACCTTATCGAATTTAATGAAAGCCTTTTTATTGGCATAATAATAAATTTAACCTCTAATGTTTGCAGATTCTATCAGTTTAATCTTAAATTTAAAAATTCAACAAATTTAACCCTTAACTTTACACATTACATTAATTTAATCTTGATTATTAAAACACAAAATTAAAAACCCTAAAAACTTTGAAAATAATATATATTTGAATGTTTAATTTTATAAAATATATATAAAATTATAAAATATTTATAAATAAATGAATACCCATTTTCAATTTTCTAACATGAAGTTTATTTATTAAATAATAAATCTAATAAATAAAAATAATATTAATAAGTTAGCAATAGTGGCGTTTTTTGTAAAAACGCCGCTAATATGTATGAAAAAATTGTTGAACGGCGCCGTTTTATGCTGCATGTTTAGTGGCGTTTTCTCTAAAGTGTCGCAAAAGATTATGCATTACCGTCGTTTTCAGTATAAACGCCGCAAAAATGTATTTAAGAGTGCAAAACGGCAGCGTTTTTATCCTTGTTTTTAGTGGTGTTTTGTCAAAAACGCCGCAAAAGGTTGTGCGTTACCGGCATTTTAGCCAAAAAACACCGCGAATATGTATTCAGTGTTTACAAAACGGCACCATTTTTATGCTTTGTTTTTAGTGGCATTTTTAAAAGCGCCGCAAATTTTGTTAAACTTAGCTTAAACGACGTCGTTTTTTAGCTTCGAATTTCCTTTACTTTCTCCAAATCAGATTTCCCCAATTTCTTTTCACCAACATCCCAATTTCCCCTAAGTTCTTCCTCAAATTTTGCAATCTCTAATTTGCCAACTTCCAAAATATCTTCTAATCGAAATCCCCATTTTTTCAAATCTCCACCGTCACATCTTTTTTCACCCGCCGCCGCTGGAAATTCAGGTCTTAGAGGTATTTTGCAACTTCCGTATTGTGCTCTCCTTAGATTGAATGTTCGTATTATGCTCTCCTGCCATTTCTTGACATCGATAATTCATTTGTAAATCTATGCATGTGATATCCTTGGAATATATATATCTTAAGTTTAAGGTAAGCGGTGAAGAATTGCCGCTTACATGTTTGTTTGATTGCAATTTTTTTGTTGTTTAAAAGATGTAAAATTTTTTTTGTTAGATTGCAATTTTTTTTTGTATGCAAATGAAAATGAAACTCTATATCTCTTCAAAAAAATATTCGCGAAAAAAAAAAATTAATCATTATTGTTTGTATTAAGGAGTTTGTTTAGTTTAATTGAAGACGAAATATACAAGTGAATAATAATGGGCATGATTATCTCCAAGCATTCATATCCCATATCCCATGAAGTCAAAACAGAAAACAAAAATATTATCCATGTCCTCATTATGGCTTCTGGTAGACAACACAGTGCACTACCAAGTTTACATGCACTTTAATACTTCTTAATTTCCAAATCTATGATGAATGACTTATCAATGTTCTTCCACTTAATAACTTTTTTTTTCTTTTTTTATTAACATAATATATTTTCAATAATAATTTATGATATAAATATTTTAAATTATTTTCTATAATTAAGGATTTAGGAATGCATAAACAAATTTAGACCCAAGATTGGATTTTCTTTTTGAAATAAGGTTTCAAGATGGTTTAATGTTTTAATTAGTCAGGTTGGATTTAGAAAAAACTTACTCTTGTCTCAAGATAATAGTATAGTAGTTTAACATAATTGTTAATATAGTTTAAAATAATAATAATAATAATTTATTATTGTATTTTGATAACAAATATAAAAAAATTAAAATTGTGAGTTCTTAACTAGAAATGTGATCTGTGGCTAACTTTACCCCCTTGTTACCGTCATTGGAATTTCGGTTCTCTAAATGCTATATAATGTCGTTCCTTGTTGGTCACAATTTTCTCTAAAGATTACTTCATGTTTTATATAACCAATATTTTGAGATTATACTTGAGGAAAACTAAAATAGGGGTGATTATTATATTGGCAGGCTACAATATAGGCACGGAACTTCCAACGAGAAACGTTGTGGTAAGTATGTTTGCATTCATCTCCTGCATTGTTCATTTTTGCCGTTGCTTTCTTGATAGCATTTCGGTTACTTTGTTAGATTCCTGGTTTTTTCTTTTCCCGTACTACTTTTGAACTGTTTCTTGCCGATGCATCAATTATGTTAATCTATGCATGTATCAGACCCATGAGATCGAATCTGAATTCTGAATTTGACAGTGATGTGTCTGTAGTGTAATTATTTCTTGTAACTTTTGTAGATTTTTATTTTTATTGTGAAATATTTGCGAATAACAGATGAGTTTTCACTGTTTAGTTTCTTTTTTCTTCCACGAGATTCTCTATAGTTTTAAATTTTACTGATAAATAATTTAACTGTTTTATAAATATTTCTTGTTTTCTTTGCATTGAACTATGGTGTTAATTGATATAACTTTTTTAGACAAAAAAATTTATATTACTTTTATCAGAGATTGCTGGAAAATTGAAATGCACGTGGAAAAAGTAGAGCTTTTTATTGTTCGAAGTGAACAATTTTGGTGAGGTAATGATTGCACAGAGTTCCTACTGTCTTGCTAGGTGAAGATTTCTTTGTATATTTTAAATTGTTAAAATATATTTTAAACTAGTTGAATTGACAGTGCCTTTTGGATTCCAGTCATTCAAGTTGTTGCGAGCTTCAACTTCCTGTTATCGCTTGTGGTAAAGCAATATAGACTTCTATTTTCTTGTGGTAAGTTTATCTTTTATATTTTTTTTTAAATTCTAAAAATGAAATGACCATATTTCTTCTACAGATTATTCTACTCTAGTTTCTTTTGCAGACTGTTTTGTGTTAGTTTGTTGTTAAGTTTATTTTTTGCCCATATTAGTCTCTGAATTCTGTTAGGTAGAGGTGAGCAAAACTTGATTCGATTAAAAAAAATCAAAAAAAAATTCGAATTTCGAATTAAACGAATCGAGTTATTCGAGTCAACTCGAATTTTTTTTCGAATTTTGAGTTCGAATGGAGTTGAGTTTTCGAATTCGAAAAACTCGAATAATTCGAATAATTCGAATATAAAACTATAATATTTTACATTTTTACCCCAAACTCCCAAACATTTTTATTTTTCCCTCAAAACTTTTACTCCTTCCTACTTCTCCCCAAAACTTTTAGTCCTCTCCCATCCCAACCCCCAATCTAACCAAAATTTATTTCCCACCAAAATTTTACTCTCTCATTTAATTTTTCTCAAAATTTTACTCTTAAAAATCCTCAAAACTTTTTATTTTCCCCCAAAATTTTTACTCCGTCCCACTTTCCCCTAAAATTTTTACTTACTTCCCATCTCACCTCCCATCTACCCCAAACCCATCACCCCTCCAATTTTTTTTTTAAATATTTTCTCTTCAAAATTTTACTCCCCTCTATTTACTTTCCCTCAAACTTTTATTCTCCAAAACTTTTTATTTTCCTCCTAAACTTTTACTTCTCACCCTTTACTCTCAAATAAAAAATCAAAATTATCTAAAAAAACACTAAACATAAATATTAATAATTTTATTTATATCTACTATTTATATTATTAAATTAAATTTCATCATTTTATATTATTTATGTTATTGAGTTGTTTAGTCATATTGAATATTTATATTAAAATTGAATTATTAATTATGCCATAAATTATTCGTGTTAAAATTTTATATTGGTATCAATTTCACATTTTATCTTTAAAATAGCTTTTATTAAAAAATCACATTTTACATATAATATATTTTTAATTCTAAAATACATAGTGACAAGAATCGAACATAATTGAAACAACTAAACAAGCAAAGAAGCTAACCCGTATATAAAATATTAATAAATAAATTATTTGGTGATGAAAGTTAATAAAAAATTTGGTTAAGGTGGACAAATTTTATTACAATGGGTGACAATGGTTACAAGGACTCAAATTTATTTTTTAAAATTTAACTCGAACAAATATATTCGATTCGATTCGATTCGAATTCCATCTCACTCGACTCGATTCGAGAAAATTTCAAATCAAATTAGGATGATAAAATATGATTCGTCAAATCGAAATTTTTTCATTTGATTCGATTAGATTCGATCGAATGCTCACCCCTACCGTTAGGTATAGATATAAATTTTTTTTATCTCTTTTGTCACAAAATTAGTAGTTTTGTTTACATAAATCTTATGTTGTTGATTAGTAGTTTTGACCAGTTCTCTTTTTCCAGAGTGGGAGAAATCATATTAAGAAGCTTGAGAGGTGGGAGACGGTCAAATTGGTAAAGGCGAGGAGAAAGTTTGTGATCGTAACAGCAATTTGGGGAAGAATTCGGTAAGTTTCCTTTGAAATTTACACACACACTTACTCGTTTAGTTAATTGTCAAGTCGAATTAATTAGTTGCTTCTTCAATTAAGTTGTCTGAATTTTATGATTAAACTGTCAATTAGCTGTTGTTGATTTTCAGTTAAGAGCAAATTAATCATGTTGGAGATTTGAAGAAATGGTTGTAAATAAAAAAAATGGCTGCTGTTTGTTTATGGTGTGAGTTTGGGGTTATTTCTTGAATCATTGGTTGTACTCTGATGCTAGTAAGTGATGAAAATTGAGGGAAAGTTTTGATGATTGTTAATTGTTGAATGAACTATGTGGCATGCAAACTGTAACACCCCATACCCGAGTCCGAGGCCTAGACCGGATACGAGACATTACTATACTAGAACTTGCTTAATCATGAAATTACGGGCCATAAAAGTTTGTTCCCGATTAAAAACCTTTCTCTCTCAAATGATTCATACATCTCATGGGCCTACGAGGCCTACAACTCATGTTCGAAAACTTTCGAAACTTAATCGAAAAACCTTTCTTGGAGGCAGAGGTCACATGCCCATGTGGTTTGAGGCATGCCCGTGTACCCCTAGACACGCCTATGTCCTCCAACCGTAGGGAGTTACTGACTATACTCACACGGCCTTGACACGCCCGTGGGCTTAGACCGTGTGCTAATCCTTGATATACTGACTAAATTAACACGGTCTGGGCACACGCCCATGTCCAAACCGTGTGTATTACAAGCCATACACACATGGCCGTGGGATTTGCCTGTGGCCTGTTCTAAATAATAATATTAAGGTGCAGGGTTAACACGGCCTAGACACACGCCCGTGTGTCCAACCGTGCTGGCACTTAGGGGCTATTTACCAAGCCATTTGCCACCTTAAAATCAGGATCAATCCAATACATTTTTCCTAACTAATAATACATACTACATTGACCTCAATAAACCTACATACATAGACAATTCTGGCCAGTCAAATAGTCAATATAATAGAATAATTAAAAGGGGCATTCACCTCATTAATATTATCTTTATTTCAAAAAGAAGAGTTTGCCAAACATTTGCCTGAATCAAGAACCCATTACAAAATGATTTGCCACCAACACTTTAACTGACAATTACAACTTGACAAAACACCCTAGTCCTATACATGCCATATTCAAAACAAGTCTAAAATTGTTATACCAAAGTGTTGTTGATAGTGTGATTTCCGAACCCCTGCGTCTACGATCTTCGAGCCATCTTGGCAATACAATAAGAAAGAAGGGCAATGGAAAAGGGGTAAGCGATAAGCTTAGTAAGTTGCATAGAAATAATTAGAAATCGTAATCTTCATAAAAGAATAATTCATTCATAACATTAATTAATCGTACACAAGTCAAGACTTCTTGACAATACTTACTTACACTCGCCCTTATCTAACAATTTCCGAAACACATATGGAGCCAATATCTAGTGACTCATTCATTAGCACTTGTATTCATTCACATTTCTACTTTTAAATTCATCTGCTTATTCCACCATACAATGGAGTCTCCTCTAGGTACAGATGCCATGTCCCGGACATGGTCTTATAGGGAATTACCTCTATGTGTTAATGCCATATCTCGGATATGGTCTTACGCCTGCTCTTGTCTCAATACCGGTGCCATGTTCCAAACATGGTCTTACTCTAGCACTAATAATATGGCCGATGCCATGTCCCAGACATGGTCTTACTCTAACCCTCATAATATGGCCGATGCCATGTCCCAGACATGGTCTTACACTGACCCTCAAAATATGGCCGATGCCATGTCCCAAACATGGTCTTACACTGACCCTCATAATATGGCCGATGCCATGTCCCAGACATGGTCTTACACTGACCCTCATAATATGGCTGATGCCATGTCCTAGACATGGTCTTACACTAACCCTCATAATATGGCCGATGCCATGTACCAAACAAGGTCTTACACTGACCCTCAGAATATGTGATAGCATTTTTCGTATTCATCATAGTCCATTAGGACTTCATTATCATATTCACAAAAGTTTCTCAACTTATTGAAGTATCATGCATCAATATGACATCAAGCATTCTCAATTATGCTAATATAATATTGCAATAAATCACATGCAACTTACCTTGTTTTCAAAATGAGTTAGTTCTTCGGTTTAGTCTACGACTTTATCCTTTCCTCGATTGAGGTGAATTCTCGTCCCCTCTTTCTCTATAATAGCAAATTATCTCATTTTAATCATTTCATTAATATAAGCATCTCAATAATCCTACTTAGGCAAAATTACCATTTTACCCCTAAATTTTGGCAAAATGACCGTTTTACCCCTAGGCTTAGAAATTAATTCTAATCACATTTTTATCTTCAATAAGCCTAGGCAAACATTTAATGCCCTTAAAGCTATCATCAACAGTCAATGTTTCACATACTTACTACCAAGTTCATAACCTTTTCATTAAGGTCCTATTTAGTGTCCTCATGCCAACACCCTTTTTAAAAGTTGTTCATCTAAAAACTAAAACTCAAGTTTTTCCTTAAAAATGCAACAAACAACTAAAGTAGCTCTCATGGTAAAACTCTAAACCTTTCACAACATTGCACAATAGTCCCCTCATTTGAAAGCTTAAGCGTTAGGGACCTCAAAAGTACAATTATTTTCAAGAAAAGTTCACTAGAACACTTACTCGGATGGATGAGAGTTTGCTGAAATTTTTGAAGGTTTCTACCCCTTATTTGCTGAAAATTTTTGGTGGAAGATGATAGGAGAAAAAGATGATAACTTTTCTCTCCTTATTCTATTTTTAAAAGTCAAATTAGTCCACCTACTACTACTAACTTTGACACTAATTGACAATTTTGTCTCCCATGCTGTCTTATGGCCGGCCAAGCCTCTTTAAAAGGCTAAATTGCCTTTTAAATAACCCCATTTAACAATCCATAACCATTTGGTACTCTTAGCATATAAAATGGAACTTTCGCACTTTATGCGATTTAGTCCTTTTTCGCAAATTAAACACGAAAACGTTAAAATTAAAATACCAAAATTTTAATGCTTATATGCTATCATGCTCTAACTCATAATATATCATGAAAATAATTTCACCGATCTCAAAATAGTGATCCCGAGATCACTATTCTGACCCGCCCCTAAATCGGGCTGTTACAATTCTCCCCCTTAAGAATTTTCATCCTTGAAAATCTTACCAGTGAAAAGATTGGGGTATTGATTTCTCATCGTTTCCTTGGACTCCCATGTAGCCTCTTCTATTCTGTGCCTTTTCCATAGGACTTTCACTAGGGCTATGCTTTTATTTCTTAACTGCTTGATTTCACGTGCCAATATTTTAACCGGTTCTTCACCATAAGTCAAATCTGGTTGTATCTCTACCTCTGCTGGTTCTATAACATGTGAAGAGTCTGAGCGGTATCGGCGTAACATAGACACATGGAAGACATCATAAATCTTTTCTAACTCAGGCGACAAAGTTAGCCGATAAGCTACCAGTCCTATCCTTTCGGTAATTCATAAGGTCCAATAAAGCGCGGACTCAATTTGCCCTTCCGACCAAATCTGAGGACTTTCCTCCAAGGCGATACTTTCAAGAACACTTTATCACCCACTTCATATTCTACCTCTTTTCTCTTTAAATCTGAATAAGACTTCTATTTATCTGAGGCGACTTTCAGACAGTTACGAATCACTTCTACTTTCTCTTCAGTTTTCTTAACAAAATCAACCCTGTGTATCTATTTTTCTTTGAGTTCTGACCAATACAAAGGTGTTCGACACTTACGTCCATACAATGCCTCATAAGGCGCCATCTTCAAACTTGATGAAATCATTCTTTGTGGCTAATTCCACCAATGGTAAGTATTTCTCCCAACTACCGTGGAATTCTAAAACACAACATCTAAGCATGTCTTCTAGTATCTAAACTGTTCTCTCTGACTGCCCATCGATTTGGGGATGAAAGGCAGTACTGAAACTCAATTCGTGCCCAAAGCTTCTTGCAGCTTTTCCCAAAATCGTGACGTGAATCTCGAATCTTTATCTGAAATGATTGACAAAGGTATACCATGAAGTCTTACTATCTCAGACATGTATAAGTCTGCCAATTTATCGAGTGAGTAGTAAACTCGTACTGGTATAAAGTGGGCCGGCTTAGTGAGTCTATCGACTACTACCCATACTGTATCTTTCTTTTTGGGAGTCAACGGTAAACCCGTCACGAAATCCATAGTAATACGGTCCCACTTCCACTCAGGAACCACAATAGGCTGAACTAAACCCGAAGGTACTTGATGTTCGGCCTTCACTTGTTGATAAATCAGGAATTTTGATAAAAATTCAGAAATATCTTTCTTCATACCTCGCCACCAGTACCACTTTTTCAAATCTTGGTACATCTTTGTACTGTCTGGATGCACATTCAAACATCCGTTATGTGCTTCTTGCAAAATTTTGTGAATAAGCTCATCATTTCTAGGTACACAGACCCTATCTCGAAATGTTAGACATCCATCAAGATTTATTCACAAGCCTGACTCAACAAATGGCTTACATAATGTAACACCCCAAACCCGACCCAAACACCACGACCGAATCTGGTATGTCACTAAGGAGATTTTATAAAACTTGTGGCACTTTGGAAACCAATTATCAGGTTTAAACATTTATATCGAAAACTTAATAATTTATTAAGTTATATAAGATATGAAGTTATAAAATGACTTGGTGTTTTTTAAAGTAAAACCAAAATTTACCACTTGTCTCAGCTTAATTTAAACATAAAATTTAAATGCCTAAGAATAAAAAAACCCAACATAAAACCCCAAAATAAATATAAGTCTAGTGGCCCATGGCCTTATTACATTGAGACTTAAAATCCTTAATCAAAAATATTAAAAATAAAATTCTGCTGGATCAAATACTTTCTTGCATGGCCACCTTGCACTCCTCTCTAGCCCGGTCCGATGCACTAGGTGCTAACTGAAAATATTAAATAATAGGTTGAGTCGTGAGACTTAGTGTGCAACCCTCGTGCACCATCAGATTGGGCCTTAGCCCCACGAATTAGAATAATAGATATCATATAATAAAATATATGCAAAAACCCAACCCAATCCTATGTTTCCATCTGCTACACGCCACCCTTACCTGCCATTCACACCATTGGGGATTTCTACAATCAACCCACACCGCTACACGCCATTGATGGCAGTCATGCTGCTCATCGTCAGATCATGGCAATAGCCACTACAACAGATCATGGCAAAAGCCACTACAACAGATCATGGCAAAAGCCACTACAACAGATCATGGCAAAAGCCACTACACAGAACACTTCCCCTTTCATCAAACCCAACCTCGTGCAAACACAGAAATCGACATACTTATAAAACATATTATCTTAACAGGAACATTCACTAAAGAATGACAGAGATCACTAACCTGGTGATTCGCTTTTACCCTCCTCGGGTTTGAGCGTTATCCGGATTTGGCATTTAACGTAATATAAGCGATTTATTAACACATATTAACAGACAATCTAATGGTGTGAAAAGTTACACACCTGATATTGCGTAGCTTTACACCCTTAGTCAATATCTTTACTATCTGGATCTACAACCCTTAGTCTAAAACCTTGCTCAAAGCCGAAAAAACACGAAGATCTGGGCTCCCCCTATATTCGGCCAAGGGTTAATAAATACCCGAATTCACATGTTAAAACTAATAGATCTCCTTACCTTGAAATCCCGAAAGTAATTTGATCCGAGTGCTACTAAACTCTGGCTTAGAAATCTAAGCGATTGACGCCCCTTCAAATCCCAAAATGCCGCAAATGAGAGAAAAACACAAAATTAGTTTCCATATAGCCATTCGGCTAGAGTCTCTAAAAAGCTGAAGAAGATTGAAATCTCATGAATCGACACTTACCCTAAGTTTTCTTCAAGATTCGGCACAAGCAGACACCTCAGAGAGAATTCGGTAAACACAGGAGATGAGATCTACGGATTTCGGCTTTTATGAAAATCCCAGAAAAGATAAACAAGAAGAAGACGGCTACAAGAACAAACAAGAGTGTAGTTTTGGCTTTTAGTGAATGAGAGAAGAATAACAATGAAGATCAGAAGATTCGGCTAACAGGAAATTTCAAAGAAAGAAGAAAGGGTGAAGGAGGTGGTGATTTTTGACTTTTAGAAGAAAGAAGGCTTAAGAACGTTTTCAGCTTTTTGAAAGAAAGTTGACAGAAATTGTAGAGGGAGAGACTGAGAATTTCAGCACAAAGAATGAAGAAAATAGTAGGGTTCAAATGCCGAGATTGAAGAGATATCCCCTCTATTTAAAGAGAATTTCGGCACCCCCTAGAGTTAGAAATTCGGCCAACATTGCACTCAGTAGATAAATCCTATCTTTTCTCTTCTTATCCTCATCTGACTACTCATCCACAGTGTCATGGATGACACTACCTCTTCCTTCCTTTATCAGCACATTATGTCCCTTATTATCACATTAAATAAATTCTTAAATTTCCTCCCTTATCTTCCATATTATCAACTATAATATCTACATTATCCCATTTACATAAATCCTCTTGTTGTTGAGCCTTGTTGTCGTCCAACTCCACCTAATCCTAATGTCAAAAATTAGCTAACTTAAATCAAAGGAATTGGGCTCCTTGAACTTAAATTTGGGCCCCTTACTCCCTGGTGTGGCGTCACCTCCTTGTTCCCTAAATGGCGCTACTGACCACTGGGCCACAAGGCCATTTTGATTTTTAAACACAGGTACTACCTTTTAAGTCCTATAATGCCCAAGCAGATAATTTTAATCAAGGCCTCTGCCTAAGCCTGAGCCTAATTTGGACCCCTAACACTTAAATTAACTCATTACACATATTCACCCATTAAACGCATAGGCCAAAAAATTTAGGATGTTACAGTTCTAACCCCCTTAATGAAATTTCGTCCTCGAAATTTCCAACTAACTAGTAATCATACTATCTAAATCTCACCACTCTGCTTTCGCTGTGCACTCCAATTCTAAAGCCAAAATAAACACTTCTGCCCCCTTGTTCCTAAGTCGCTGTGGCACAGACTTCCAGGCTCCTGTGCCCATACCAGCCTCAGCAACTTTCTCTAACACCCTTAACACCACCTGCGACACCACATCATCACCGCCCGTCTGGTCCTGAAATTCTACCTCTGCAACTGGTGGAACTGGTATCACGTTTCCAGATCCATGGCCAGATCCTATAGGTTCTGACAAAGTCATCCTACCTCTACCATGACTACGCGGCGAACGTCCTCTACCCCTTGTACTCATTCTTCCTATCGACGTTTATCTAGTTAGAAATTTTATGAATCATTAATTCTTTCCACTGATTATCCACGAACAGTTTTATGAAAAGTACTTTCGATAGTAATTCTTTCGAATTCGATCCTATGTCGATTTAGGTCTCAAGTTTACTTCATAATTCTAGAACCCACATACATTCACACATCAACATACAGACAACATCCATGAATCTACATTCAAGGGGTATTTTCATCATTTCACTACCCAGGGGTCTTTCCATAATTTCATCCTACAGGGTTTCTTTGTAATTTGACAGAATAGAGTTTCTAGGTAATTTTCGAGATAAAGGTATATTTTAAAACATGGGTATTTTTGGTAATTTTGATTCTAAAAGAGATAGTGGCATTTTGGTGATTGATGTTCTTGTTTGTTGTTGTGTGTGCGTGTTTTTTTTTTCAAAATGGGAGTCCATTAGTATTTGCACAAATTCTATTGATTTTGTAACCCAGGTATTTCTTATAAATTTAGGAATTTCTGGGTAAATTTGCAAAGCATGGGTATTTTGGCAATTTTACAATCTGGGGTATTTTAGTAATTTTGCAAAATAGGGGTATTTTGGTAATTTTGTAATCTAGGGGTATTTTGGTAATTTTGTAAATTAGGGGTATTTCCATAATTTTGCAATCTGGGGGTATTTTGGTAATTTTGCAAATTAGGGATATTTTGGTCATTTTACAAATTAGGGATAATTTAGTAATTTTACAAATAAGGGATATTTTGGTCATTTTACAAATCAGGGATATTTTGGTCATTTTACAAATCAGGGATAATTTTGTAATTTTCAAAAAAAATAGGGTGGCTGGTCCCTTTCGGGTTTTAATTATAACTTTTGGCCTGTTAACAAATCCTCGTGGCTAAGGTGAGCATCCTTTGCACACCGGTAGGATTCAGTGAAGAGGAGGTGAGTCACTAGGATCGCTTAAGTACCGAGCTCTTAGGATCCAATCCTGAACATGCGTATGCTGTTGCCACACCTAACCTAGCGATTTGTTCACGGGTTTGTTTGGATAGATTAAGTCTTATGAGATTTAAGAAGTTGTTTAAGCTAAGCCTAAAGTCCATCAAGTTCTAACTAAAATAATCTACATCCCTTAAAGCCCATCAAGCTCACATGCATATATATCACAAAGTGGGTTTAGAATACTTACAGCGGACTTGGTAGGAGGCGCAGTGCCATGCCGAGAAAACCATCTGTATTGTTTATAAACATACATGTTTCAGAAACCTATCCTTTAAAAAAATGTTTTGAGCCCATAAACCCCAGAGCTGAGTTTTGAACCGGGCTCTGATACCAATTGTAACACCCCAAACCCGAGCCAAACACCACGACCGGATCTGGTATGTCACAAGGAGATTTTATAAAACTTGTGGCACTTTGAAAACCAATCATCAGGTTTTAACATTTATACTGAAAACTTAATAATTTATTAAGTTATATAAGATATGAAGTTATAAAATGCCTTGGTGTTTTTTAAAGTAAAACCAAAATTTACCACTTGTCTCAGCTTAATTGAAACATAAAATTTAAATGCCTAAGAATAAAAAAACCCAACATAAAACCCCAAAATAAATATAAGTCTAGTGGCCCATGGCCTTATTACATTGAGACTTAAAATCCTTAATCAAAAATATTAAAAATAAAATTCTGCTGGATCAGATACTCTCTTGCATGGCCACTTGCGCTCCTCTCCAGCCCGGTCCGATGCACTAGGTGCTAACTGAAAATATTAAATAATAGGTTGAGTCGCGAGACTCAGTGTGCAATCCTCGTGCACCATCAGATTGGGCCTTAGCCCCACAATTCAGAATAACAGATATCATATAATAAAATATATGCAAAAACCCAACCCAATCCTATGTTTCCATCCGCTACACGCCACCCTTACCTGCCATTCACACCATTGAGGATTTCTACAATCAACCCACACCGCTACATGCCATTGATGGCAGTCATGCTGCTCATCGTCAGATCATGGCAATAGCCACGACAACAGATCATGGCAAAAGCCACTACAACAGATCATGGCAAAAGCCACTACAACAGATCATGGAAAAACCCACTACACAGAACACTTCCCCTTTCATCAAACCCAACCCCGTGCAATCACTGAAATCGGCATACTTATAAAACATATCATCTTAACAGGAACATTCACTGAAGAATGACAGAGATCACTAACCTGGTGATTTGCTTTTACCCTCCTCGGGTTTCGAACGTTATGTCAGGATTTCGGCATTTAACAGAATATAAGCAGATATATTAACACATATTAACAGACAATCTAATGGTGTGAAAAGTTACACACCTGATATTACGTAGCTTTACACCCTTAGTCAATATCCTTACTATCTGGATCTACAACCCTTAGTCTAAAACCTTGCTCAAAAGCCAGAAAAACACGAAGATTTGGACTCCCCCTACATTCGGCCAAGGGTTAATAAATACCCGAATTCACATGTTAAAACTAATAGATCTCCTTACCTTGAAATCCCGAAAGTAATTCGATCCGAGTGCTACTGAACTCTGGCTTAGAAATCTAAGCGATTGACTCCCCTTCAAATCCCGGAATGTCGCAAATGAGAGAAAAACACAAAATTAGGTTCCATATAGCCATTCGGTTAGAGTCTCTAAAAAGCCAGAGAAGACTGAAATCTCATGAATCGACACTTACCCTGAGTTTTCTTCAAGATTCGGCACAAGCAGACACCTCGCAGAGAATTCGACAAACACAGGAGATGAGATCTAGGGATTTCGGCTTTTATGAAAATCCCGAAAAAGATGAACAATAAGAAGATTTCGGCTACAAGAACAAACAAGAGTGTAGTTTCGGCTTTTAATGAATGGGAGAAGAATAACAATGGAGATCAGAAGATTGTGGAGGGAGAGACTGAGAATTTGGCACAAAGAATGAAGAAAAGAATAGGGTTCAAATGCCGAAATTGAAGAGATATCCCCTCTATTTAAAGAGAATTTCGGCAACCCCTAAAGTTGGAAATTCGGCCAACATTGCACTCAGTAGATAAATCCTATCTTTTCTCTCCTTATCCTCATCTGATTACTCATCCACAGTGTCATGGATGACACTACCTCTTCCTTCCTTTATCATCCATATTATCAACTATAATATCTACATTATCCCATTTACATAAATCCTCCTATTTTTGAGCCTTGTTGCCGTCCAACTCCACCTAATCCTAATGCCGAAAATTAGCTAACTTAAATAAAAGGAATTGGGCTTCTTGAACTTAAATTTGGGCCCCTTACTCCCTGGTGTGGCGTCACCTCCTTGTTCCCTAAATGGCTTTACTGACCACTGAGCCACAAGCCCATTTTGATTTTTAAACACAGGTCCTGTAATGCCCAAACAGATAATTTTAATCAAGTCCTCTGCCTAAGCCTGAGCCCAATTTGGACCTCTAACACTTAAATTAACTCATTACACATATTCACCCATTAAACGCATAGGCCCAAAAATATAGGATGTTACACATAAAATTCTTTTGGCTTGCAAACTGCTATCATCCTTCTGAGCTTCGCAAATCTCTTGAAGGAGTAATGGTTTAGCCCTCAACTTGACTAATATGGATCCATCCTCTAACAAGGTCATCTGGGTGTTCATAGCTTTTAGTGCAAACAATGATTTTCTGCTCAAAGCATCGGTGACTACATTTGCCTTTCCTGGATGGTAGTCAATTAATAGCTCATAATCTTTAATCAATTCTAACCATCTTTGTTGCCTCAAATTTAGTTCCTTCTGAGTCATCAAATATTTTAGGCTTTTGTGGTCAGTAAAAACCCGACACCTTTCACCGTATTAATGATGCCTTTAAATTTTTAATGCAAACACGATTGCGGCCAACTCTAAATCATGAGTCGGGTAGTTCTTCTCGTGCGGCTTTAACTGCCTAGAGGTGTATGCAATCACTTTACCCTCTTGCATGAGCACACAGCCTAAACCGTTCAAGGATGCGTCACTATAAACCACAAATTCTCTTCCCAGCTCAGGTTGCACCAAAACAGGAGCCTCAGCCAACAGTGTCTTCAATTTCTCAAAACTCTGTTGATATTTTTCTATCCAAATGAATTTCACATCTTTCTGCAGAAGTCTTGTCATTGGTGTCATTGACAAAACGTCTGTAATAGCCAGCTAGGCCTAGAAAACTCCTTACTTCAGTTACATTTCTCGGCGGTTCCCACTTAACAATTACTGAAATTTTACTCGGGTCGACTCTTATCCCATCTCCCGAGACAATATGCCCCAAAAATCCCACTTTCTTAAGCCAAAATTCGCTCTTACTAAATTTGGCATACAATTGTTTTTCTCTCAAAACTTGTAGAACCATACTCAAATGTTCTGCATGATCATTCTCATCTTGAGAGTAGATCAATATGTCATTGATGAAGATCACAACAAATCTATCCAAATATGGTCGAAAAATGCGATTCATCAAATCCATGAAGATTGCGGGGGCATTAGTTAGTCCAAAAGGCATGACCACAAACTCATAGTGGTCGTACCTAGTCCTAAATGCGGTTTTCGGTATGTCCGAGTCCTTAACTCTCAACTGATAATACCCTGACCTTAGATCTATCTTAGAAAATACTGTAGCTCCCTTCAATTGGTCAAATAGATCATCGATCCTCGGTAATGGATACTTATTCTTCATTGTCGCCTTATTGAGTTGTCGATAATCTATACATAGTCTCATGGATCTATCTTTCTTCTTCACAAATAGAACGGGAGCACCCCATGGAGAAAAACTCGGCCTCACGAAACCCTTATCCGTTAATTCTTGCAACTGTGCTTTTAGCTCTTTTAGTTTAGTTGGAGCCATTCTATATGGAGCAATAGAAATAGGGGTAGTACCTGGAACTAGATCAATTGCGAATTGAATCTCTCTCTCTAGAGGTAGTCTTGGCAACTCTTCTAGAAAAAATCTAGGTATTCACATACTATGGGTACTAACTCAATTTTTGATTTGATTTCTTTAGTGTTCAGCACGAAGGCAAGATAAGCCTCATACCCCTTCCTTAGGTATCTCTGAGCTGACATGGTTGATATCACGGTTGGTGACCCATCCGTCTTATTTGATTTAACACAAATAAAATTACCATTTTTGTCTCTCAACTCAAACTGCTTCTTCCCACAATTCACAATTACTCTATGGGTAACTAACCAGTCCATCCCAAGAATGATGTCAAACTCATCAAATGGTAATAACATAAGATTAACCGGAAAGGAATGACCCTTAATCATCAAAGGGCACCATTTGCAAACACTATCAACCAACATATACTTGCCTAGGGGATTTGACACTCTTATAATGAACTCAGTAGACTCTATAGGCATGCCCATGCTAGAGACTAGTTTCATGCATATGTATGGGTGGGTAGATCCCGGATCAATTAAAGCTATAACACGAGTATTATGAAGAGAAAAGATACCCGTGATTATATCGGGGGAAGATGCTTCTTCACGAGCACGAACGGCATATGTCCTCACCGGTGCTCTACCCTCAACTCTAGCAGCTTGTTCTTTAGAAGGATTCCTGCTTTCCATCTCCATTCCCAGGTTTCTCAAATGTCTTCCTTTAGCGGAACTTCCCAATCTTGCACTCTGAAGCTTTTCTTTCCCGTCCACCTTGGGACAATCTCTGATAAAGTGGTCTAAGGACCCATATCTGAAACAAGCTTTTTCATTAGCCCGACACTCACCAAAATGGCGTCTGCCACACTGGGAACATTCTTGTCTAGTTGGTCGAACGTTGCCCACACTAGCAACTGATGTGGTTTGCCCTTTCGATCCTAAAAACTGCTTGCCTTTACTTTGGTTTGAAACCCCCGTTGAAGCGACTGATCGAGTAGCGAAATCCTTCGATTTCTTAAATGAGGATTGGTGAGACTTGTTCAGTTGTCTCTTCCTCGAGTCATGAGACTCGTACTCAGCTCTTCTCTTCTCTTTAACCAACTCCTCAGCTTTACAGGCTCTATCCACCAACACTACAAACTCCCTTAATTCAAGAATTCCCACTAATAGGCGGATATCATCGTTCAATCCATCCTCGAATCTCTTGCACATGATGGCCTCAGTAGACACGCACTCTCTTGCATACTTGCTAAGCCTTACGAACTCCCGTTCATAGTTGGTCACTGACATATAGCCTTGCTTCAATTCTAGGAACTCCTTTCTTTGGTGGTCGATGAACCTCTGGCTGATGTATTTCTTTCGATATTCCTCTTGGAAGAATTCCCAACAAACTCTCTCCCTTGGCATCACCGACACCAATGTATTCCACCATTGATAGGCTGAATCTCTCAAGAGAGACACCGCACACTTTAAACACTCTTCAGACGTGCAGGATAACTCATCGAATACCCGGATGGTATTCTCGAGCCAGAATTCTGCTTTCTCCGGGTCATCATCCTTATTTGCCCTAAATTCCTCGGCTTTCAATTTCTAGATCTTATCCACCGGAGGCCTTTCTTTTCTCACCACCTCAACCACTTGAGGGGCTACTGGAGCGGGTTGAGGTATAGGTGGGGGAAGAGGGGACTGAGCGTTGGGATTTGATCGGGTATACTCAGTATACCAGTTGCTCATCAAATGGAGAAAAGCTTCTCGAGCCTGTAACACCCCAAACCCGGCCTATGCATTAAGCTAAAATTTTGGCATGCCACACAAATTCAACGCACATTCAAATCTTTTAACGAAATAGAAATCAAATTCCAAAACGATTAAGAGAATGACTTTAACGAAAAAAATGAAGTTCATTGAAAACCAAAATAAAAAAAAAACAAAAATTTGTCGTTTGATCTATTGAGTAGTAATTGATAAAAACTTTGGATTTATTTAGTCGAAATATTTCGTCGAAAAGTTTTAAAAGACTTTTCTAAGTTTTAGTAACATTTAAGAAAAACCTTTATTTTATCGAGAGTTATATAAAACATTTATAAAAACTAAACCAATCCAACTTAGGAAAACTAAAACCCAATAAAATCCATCCACATAATAAAATCCATAATTAAAGAGGCCTTATTACATCGCCATAAAAATAGTACTTAATAAAATTATTAAAGAAGTCTTAAAGTTTTATAAACCACCATTTGTAGTATAGCCTCCCCGAAGTCATCTCAGGCCAAGTCTCCATCAATTGTTATTACGAGAGGGTAAAAAAATGGGGTGAGTTACTTAGAACTCATGTGTAACTCACTTACCATAGTCCTTGGGCCAAAACCATTTAAGCATTTATTTGGGCCTAAGCCCATTACAAATATAATAATTTAGCATGTATAAAATGCAAGTGATATGCAATTCCCAAAACCAAACCTAGATTTCCATCCGCTACACACCACCGTACCAACCAGCACTTTTTGTGGGGAGCTTTAGTCACCACCCGCCAACACACCAAAGTAGGCTTTAAGCCCAATATAATATTTGTGGCAGCGACCATTTAAATAATTGTGGTAGAACCACCGATCTAGATTTCGGGCAATGATCATCGTGACAAAGTCACCTATCTAGAATTTTGGCATCAAGCCTTTCTTCTCTTCATCATTGATCCCAACCCATGCAATCATGTTTATGCATAACAAAATATTTGTAAAAAAAAAAAACCATATTACAATTTATCAATTTTGGCCCATTAATCAAAATAGCATTTTGGCCCATAAATTCACATATCACATATAACCCATTTATCAATTATCATAAATCGCCCAATTATCAAATATCAATTATGGCCCAAATTCTCAAATATCACATATGGCCCAAATTCTCAAATATCACATATGGCCCAAATTGTCAAATACCACATATGGCCCAAATTGTCAAATACCACATTGGCCCAAATTGTTAAATACCACATATGGCACAAATTGTCAAATATCACATATGGCCCAAATTGTCAAATACCACATATGGCCCAAATTATCAAATATCACATATGGCCCAAATTGTCAAATATCACATATGACCCAAATTGTCAAATACCACATATGGCCCAAATTGTCAAATATCACATATGGCCCAAATTGTCAAATATCAAAAATGGCCCACTTATCACTTTTATCGAATTAGCTCGTTAAGGGCAATTTCGTAATTTTCATGATCTTAATACAATTTTCAAAATCTTATCTTTAAGATGATAATTATGTTATTCTTCCCGATTTCCCTAACTTGTGATTTCATCCAACGATTTAAACGATATAATCATCTAACCCATGAAATACGGTGTGAGATTACACACCTGATTATGGTGAGAACTACACTCTTCCGCTCGTCGATATCTAAACACACATCACGAAGGATTAGAACACTAAAATATTAAACAATTATAATATTAAGCGATCTAGATCTTACCCTCGGAATCTCGAACAACCACTATTTGCGATTTCTCTCCGATCAAAGGTTTAGAACCACGAGTAAACAATGGTTCGAGAGTGCGTCGACTTGAATAATTGATTTTCTGCGGATGAGGGTCCACAACACGGTGGAAAGTCTCGATTCCCAAAGCAGTCCTTCTCTTGAATTTAGGGGATAATGGAACCACCCCTCATATGAAAACTATTTACTGCCCTTTTCGTCCCTATTTTGATTGTCTTCAAAGACAAAGAATCATTAGTCCTAACAATATATCGAAAATCTTAAGACTAACGACTTGAAGAGTGTAATCGCTTACCTTAATATTCCGAAAAAATCTCAAGAGAATCCTTTGTACGTTATTACCAAATCTTAAATGAACTTTAAGATTTCTCCGAAAAGATGATGATTCGACCCTTCCACTATTTCACTAAAAAAATAAAGAAAAGCGTTTGAATGAAAGGTTGGTTAATCGGTCAAAAGTCTCTTCCAAAGACATTCTAACATTCGACCATAGTGACCAAATAACAAAAGAAAAGACAAAGTAGTGATACTTACCGATGATCCAAAGTTTGAATAGAAGAAAAAGAATGATTGAAAAAAAATAGATGCTATGGAGAATGGAAGATTCGGCTATGCTAAAACAAAGGAGAGAAAGAAAAGATTCAGCTATGGAGGTAGTCTAACATTCGGCCAGGGGAGAAGAAAATGTTGAAAGTATGTTTGAAAAGAAAATTTAAAATGATGAAAGAAAGAAAATGAGGATGAGAGGTTTATGATTAAATTTTCAAAATAAAGAAAAACAAAGGATGAGAGTTTGAACAATGGTGCATTCGGCCAAGAGAAGGGAGAAGAAAATGTTGTTTGTATTTGATGTTTTAGGCACTAGATGAGAACACCAAATGGCTACTTTGAGTGATTAGCAAAAATGACCAAATGGTCAAAAAGGATAACCAAAAGAAACAAAGCAAAGATGGTTTTCCTCTTAACACAAGCACATTCGGTCAAAAGGAAAAGATGAGAGAAAAATTTGGTTTTCAGGAGAGCGAATGACCAAAATGAAAATTCTCTCAAGCTACCCACTTTTCCAAAACTTACTACCAAAATTTTGGCTCCCTCTTTAGTCCACAAAACCGTCCATGTTCATGGACAATTGGCCATTCAAAGCTTCCAAAACAAAGCCCTTGATTCATGCCTTATGTCCCCTTATCACCTTTAATCAAGAGATTCTTTTCCTTAAACTTTTACTTACCTTTTCCTTTGGTCTTCTTGCCAAAATGTTATCCAACTCATCCTTTAACCTTATCCATGACCGACACTTTGAAAGAGGAAACAAAATAAAAACAAACTTAATGCACATCTAATGATTGAACCTTTTCCTCAAGCAAACATACATGCGCCACCACCACCTTGCTACTAGCTCATCTTATGCTAGTTTTGACATAAACTTACTTAAACCTCAAAGTCACTTGATCCATTTCAATTAAGTACTCCTAACTAAAATTTATTCTAATTTCGAATAGTTCTCAAGTCTTCTCAAGACTATACTAATCATGAAAAATTTAATCATACACAAGTTAAGCCCCAAAACATGTATCATATCAATACTCAAATTTTTAGGATGTTACAACTCTACCCTCATTAATGAAAATTTCGTCCTCGAAATTTACCTGGCTAAAAGAGATGAGGATATTGTTGTCGAATTGCATCATCAGGCTCCCACGTAGCTTCCTCCGCTCCGTGATTACGCCATTAAACCTTGACCAACGATACGGTCTTCTTTCTTAACACCTTAACATCTCGGTCTAAGATTTTCACTGGTTCCTCCTTGAAAGACAAATTGGCCTTAATTCCACTTCTTCTACCGGTACTATGTGCGATGGATCCGATCTATAGCGTCTCAGCATAGAAACATGGAAAACACTATGAATCTAGCTCAATTCCGGAGGTAAATCAAGTTGATAGGCCACTGGTCCTACATGCTTCAACACACGGTACAGTCTAATGAACCTAGGGCTCAACTTGCCTTTCCTTCAGAATCTGAAAATCTTTTTCCACGGTGAAACTTTCAAAAAGACCTGATCTCCCACCGCAAAATCAATATCTTCACGCTTCAGATCCGCGTACGACTTTTGTCTATCCGAAGCTTCCTTTAATCGTGCTCGAATTACTTTTACTTTTCTTCCGTCTAGATATCGATTCAAGACCCAACAACTATCGTTCCCCAATTCAATCCAACAAGTAGAGTCGACACCTCGACCATATAACGCTTCATAGGGTGCCATCGAATCTTTGGATTGATAAGCTGTTGTTATCATAAACTCATCCAGCGGTGAAAATCCTCCAACTACCTCTAAAGTCGATCACACAACCTCGTAACATGTCTTCCAAAATCTGGATTACTCTTTCCGACTGACCATCTGACTGAGGGTGAAAAGTCGTACTGAAGTTTAACTTTGTACCCAGAGCCTCATGTAAAGCTTTCAAAAATTGTGATGTAAACCTAGGATCCCTGTCTGATATGATAGACACTGGTACCCCATGCAACCTCACGATTTCAAACACATATAGTTTAGCCAACTTTTGCAACGAGTAATCCGTACGAACTGGTAGAAAATGAGCAGTATCGATCTACTACCACCCAGACAGAATCTTTCTTAGTAGGTGTTAAGGGTAATCCACTAACAAAATCCATCGTTATCCGCTCCCATTTCCATAATGGAATCTTTACTGGTTGCAACAATCCCGACGGTAATTGATGTTCCGCCTTTACTTGTTGACAAGTCAAACACTTTCCCACAAAATCAGTAACTTCCCGTTTCAACTTTAGCCACCAATACTGTTCACAGAGATCCCGATACATCTTATTTCCTCCGGGGTGCATAGCATAAGGGCTACTATGCGCCTCTAGAAGAATCATTTGCCTCAAATCTGAATCCTTGGGCATACAAACCCTTCCACAAAAACATAGTACACCATCTTTGTTCAAACCAAAATCTCCTATTATACCACTTTCAGCTTGTTGTATTAAAGGACCCAACTTTTCATCGGATAATTGCTTTTCCTTGATTTGCTCCAACCACAGAGGCTTCACGAAGTTTCGCTAGCAACCGCCATCCTCGCCTGGCGAGATGAGCAAACATTGCTCTTAACTCCGATACAACCTTACGACTCAACGCGTACGCCTGGCGTTAGCCTTTCGAGGATGATACTCGATTGAGAAATCATAATCCTTTAATGACTCCACCCATCTTCATTGTCTTAAATTCAATTCCTTTTGGGTAAGGAGATACTTAAGACTCTTATGGTCCGTATAAATGATTGACTTCTCACCGTAAAGATAATGTCTCCAAATCTTTAATGCAAACACTACCGCAGCCAACTCCAAATCATGAGTAGGATAATTGAATTCATGCGGCCTCAGCTGCCGAGAAGCATAAGCTACCACTTTTCCACTTTGCATCAGTACACATCCTAAACCTGTGTGTGACGCATCACAGTAACGGTAAACTCTTTTTTGGCCTCTGGTTGAATCAGTACTGGCGCTTCCGTTAGAATCTTCTTGAGTTTCTCGAAACTTTCTTGTTGTTTATCGGTCCACACATACGGTACTTTCTTCGCATATGACTTAGTTAGGGGTGAAGCAATCAACGAAAACCCTCAACAAAGCGTCTATAATAACCACCAAACCCAAGAAACTCGAATCTTACTCTTGACTTTGACGGTTTCCAATCCAACCTGACCTCTACCTTTGAAGATCAACTCTTATTCCTTCAAGCGACACTACATGACCCAAGAAAGTCACTTCCTTCAACCAAAATTCACACTTACTGAATTTGGCATATAGTTGCTTATCTCGTAAAATTTGCAACACAGTGCGCAAATGAGAGTCATGCTCTTCTTCATTCCTCGAATATACCAAGATGTCATCTATGAACACTACTACGAACCGGTCTAAATAGGGTTGAAAGACTCGGTTCATCATGTCCATAAATGCAGCTGGTGCATTAGTCAAACCAAACGGCATCACTAAAAACTCATAATGTCCATAGTGAGTTCAAAATGCCGTCTTATGAATATCTGCCTCTTTCACCTTGAGTTGATGATAACCCGATCTCAAATCAATCTTGGAGAAGACTGAAGTTCCTCTTAATTGATCAAACAGGTCGTCGATTCTTGGTAATGGATACCTATTCTTGATCGTCAATTTATTCAACTGCCTATAATTAATGCACATATGCATCGACCCATCCTTCTTCTTGACGAACAAAATCGGTGCTCCTCACAGAGACACACTTGGTCGAATAAATCCCTGATCTAGCAGTTCTTGAATTTTAGCTTTAAGCTCCGCTAACTCCTTTGGTGCCATTCTATAAGGAGCAATGGACACCGGAGCAGTTGTGGGCAAAAGCTCAATGCCAAACTCTACTTCTCGATCTGGAGGTAGACCCAGAAGTTCTTCGAGAAAGACATCTAAAAATTCTTTCACCATTCTCACACCTTCTACTGATAATTCCTTGGCATCCAAAGCACTGTTGAATGCTAGGAATGCTCTATTCCCTTTTCGCACCAACTTTTCTGTCTTCAAAGCAGATACCACATTTTCTAAAAAGTTTCTTCACTTGCCTATCATTATTATCTCCTTATCATCCACAGTCCTTATTGACATCTGCTTTTCGGCACAACCTAATTGCGCCCGATGCTTTACCAACCAATCCATGCCCAAAATAAGATCAAACTCGACGAAAGGTAATTCCATCAAGTCTGCTAGAAATACCTCTCTTTGAATCTCCAAGGGCACATCTCTAAATAATTTATTCACTATTACAATTGTCTAAAGGACTAATTACCGTCATCTCTCCATCGGTAATCTCAAATCTAATATTTAGGTTTCCAGATATAGCACTAGCAACATACGAGTGGGTAGATCCGATATCTAACAAAGCAGTAACATGTACATCAGAGATGAAGAACGTACCAGTTATTACATCAGGTGCATCGCCGTCCTCACGACGCCTGACAGCATAGACAAATCCTGGCTGTCTTGCCTCCGTGTTACCTCTAACACCATTACCTCAACCCGGTGCACCTTGTCCATGTCCGTTACCACCACGACCTCTTGGTGGCTGCTGAGTACCTCTAGTTGGCTGAGCATCAGAGTTACGAGCTTCCTGAGTCGTTTTAGTCCGTCGAGGACAATTCTTAAATTGATGATCCTTGGATCCACATTTAAAACAGGCTCCAGTTTTCCTCCAACATTCTCCGGAATGTCGTCTTCCACAGTCGGCACATTCTCGAATCTGATTGGTAGTCACAGGTGCCCTAACTTGAACTGGCTCATCATTTCGTGGCCTCTTTTGAAACTTTTTAGAAGAACTAGAGTACTTAAAATCCCTCTTGCCTCTTACTTTTTCCCGGTTCTGGTGTTCTGAATTCTTAGCCTCTTCGACTATCTTAGCTTTCTCTACAAGCGAGGTAAAAGTCCGTACTTGTTGTGGGGCTATCAGTACCCGCAACTCATCATTCAGTCCATCCTCAAAGCGTACACAGTGCTCATGATCAGTCTGCAATATAGTACAAGCATAACGACTCAAACGAAGAAATTACGCCTCGTGAGGTCGCCACGATCTTACTTCCTTGAACCAAATTTAGAATTCCTTCCTCCGGGCATCTACATAACTTGTCCCTACATACTTCCCTTGAAAGCGACTTTAAAGAAATCCCAATTAACCAGTGCAGCCTCGGTGCCTTCTCGAACAGTAAGCCACCATTGATACGCCTCGTCTCTTAGCAAAGACACGGATCCTCTCAGTTTCTGCTCGACGGTGCACTCTAAATCATCCATAATTCGTTCTACAGCCTCAAGCCAATATTCTACACATTCGGAGCTACACAAGAGACACCTCTAAAAACTTCTGCACCACTAGACTTGAGTCGTTTCGATATTGATCCGCGAGCTACTGGCCCAGTTCTGGCTGTAGCTACTCTTTCTAAGACTCGCAACATTGCTTGAGCCGAAGCATTATCCTCATTGGCATGATCATGAGATCCAGTTTCGCTCTCGAATGACGCAGGTGCATCCATTTCCGGTATATGACCTGGCGCTTCAGACGTAGCACCTCGTCCTCTACCACGGCCACGTCTACCGCGTCCATGACCACGTCCTCTAGTGCTCATATTGACTAATTCGCTTTTAATCTGATTACAAGTTTTATGAATCAAAATATTATTTCAGTGTTTATTAACGATATTTTATGAGATATAAGAGATAGGGTTGTTTTCGCAATCACATCCTATAGTCTCGATCTCTATCATTTTCAACACCTAAAACTAGAAGTTCTAGAGTGTTCCTAAGGTCTCATCACAATAATAAACATTTAATAAACAAATACTTACTTGACTTGGTGCCGGATGCTCGTGGTGCCATACTACCTTTAAAACATAAAGTCTAGAAATTTAAATAGTTTTTAAACAAAAATTATTGTTGAACACAAACCACAACCGAGTTTTGAAATTGAGCTCTGATACCATAAAATATAACACCCCAAACCCGACCTATGCATTAAGCCCGAATTTTGGCATGCCACACAAATTCAACGTACATTGAAATCTTTTAACGAAGTAGAAATCAAATTTCAAAATGATTAAGAGAATGACTTTATCGGAAAAAATGAAGTTCATTGAAAACCAAAATAAACAAAAACAAAAATTTGTCGTTTGATCTATTGAGTAGTAATTGATAAAAATTTTGGATTTATTTAGTGAAATATTTAGTGAAAAGTTTTAAAAGACTTTTCTAAGTTTGGTAACATTTAAGAAAAACCTTTATTTTATCGAGAGTTATATAAAACATTTATAAAAACTAAACCAATCCAACTTAGGAAAACTAAAACCCAATAAAATCCATCCACATAATAAAATCCATAATTAAAGAGGCCTTATTACATCGCCATAAAAATAGTACTTAATAAAAATTATTAAAGAAGTCTTAAAGTTTTATAAACCACCATTTGTAGTATAGCCTCCCACGAAGTCATCTCCACCCAAGTCTCCATCAATTGTTATTACACGAGAGGGTAAAAAAAATGGGGTGAGTTACTTAGAACTCGGTGAGTAACTCACTTACCATAGTCCTTTGGGCCAAAACCATTTAAGCATTTATTTGGTCCTAAGCCCATTACAAATATAATAATTTAGCATGTATAAAATGCAAGTGATATGCAATTCCCAAAACCAAACCTAGATTTCCATCCGCTACACACCACCCATACCAACCAGCACACTTGTGGGGAGCTTTAGTCACCCACCCGCTTAACACACCAAAGTAGGCTTTAAGCCCAATATAATATTTGTGTGCGACCATTTAAATAATTATGGTAGAACCACCGATCTAGATTTGAACAGCGACCATCGTGACAAAGTCACCTATCTAGAATTTTGGCATCAAGCCTTTCTTCTCTTCATCATTGATCCTAACCCATGCAATCATGTTTATGCATAACAAAATATTTGTAAAAAAAAATCATATTACAATTTATCAATTTTGGCCCATTAATCAAAATAGCATTTTGGCCCATAAAATCACATATCACATATAACCCATTTATCAATTATCATAAATGGCCCAATTATCAAATATCACTTATGGCCCATTTATCGATTATCACAGATCGCCCAAATTCTCAAATATCACATATGGCCCAAATTGTCAAATATCACATATGGCCCAAATTGTCAAATAAAACATGTGGCCTAAATTGTCAAATACCACATATGGCCCAAATTGTCAAATATCACATATGGCCCAAATTATCAAATATCACATATGGCCCAAATTGTCAAATATCTCATATGGCCCAAATTGTCAAATACCACATATGGCCCAAATTGTCAAATATCACATATGGCCCAAATTGTCAAATATCACAAATGGCCTACTTATCACTTTTATCGAATTAGCTCGTTAAGGGCAATTTCATAATGTTCATGATCTTAATTCAATTTTCAAAATCTTATCTTTAAGATGATAATTATGTTATTCTTCCCGATTTCACTAACTTTTGATTTCATCCAACGATTTATACGATATAATCATCTAACCCATGAGATACGGTGTGAGATTACACACCTGATTACGGTGAGAACTACACTCTTCCGCTCGTCGATATCTAAACACACATAACGAAGGATTAGAACACTAAAATTTAATATTAAACTATTCTAATAGTAAGCGATCTAGATCTTATCCTTGGAATCTCGAACAACCACTATTTGCGATTTCTCTCCGATCAAAGGTTCAGAACCACGAGTAAACAATGGTTCGGGGGTACGTACGACTTCGAATAATTGATTTTCGCCAGATAAGGGTCCACAACCCGGTGGAAAGTCTCGTATTCTCGAAATAGTCCTTCTCTTAAATTTAGAGGGGATAATGGAACCACCCCCTCTTATGAACACTATTTACTTCCCTTTTCGCCCCTATTTTGATTGTCTTCAAAGACAAAGAATCATTAGTCCTAACAATATATCGAAAATCTTAAGACTAAAGACTTGAAGAGTGTAATCGGCTTACCTTAATATTCCAAAAAAATCTCAAGAGAATCCTTTGTACGTTATTACCAAATCTTAAATGAACTTTAAGATTTCTCCGAAAAGATGATGATTCGACCCTTCCACTATTTCACTAAAAATAACGAAAGAAAATGTTTGAATGAAAGGTTGGTTAATCAGTCAAAAAGTCTCTTCCAAAGACATTCTAACATTTAGCCATAGTGACCAAATAACAAAAGAAAAGACAAAGTAGTGATACTTACCGATGATCCAAAGTTTGAATAGAAGAAAAAGAATAATTGAAAAAAAATAGATGCTATGGAGAATGGAAGATTCGGCTATGCTAAAACAAAGGAGAGAAAGGAAAGATTCGGCTATGGAGGTAGTCTAACATTCGGCCAAGGGAGAAGAAAATGTTTAAAGTATGTTTGAAAAGAAAATTTAAAAAGATGAAAGAAAGTAAATGAGGATGAGAGGTTTATGATTAAATTTTTGAAATAAAGAAAAACAAAGGATGAGAGTTTGAGCAATGGTGCATTCGGCCAAGAGAAGGGAGAAGAAAATGTTGTTTGTATTTGATGTTTTAGGCACTAGATGAGAACAACAAATGGGCTACTTTGAGTGATTAGCAAAAATGACCAAATGGTCAAAAAGGATAACCAAAGAAAACAAAGCAAAGATGGTTTTCCTCTTAACACAAGCACATTCGGCCAAAAGGAAAAGATGAGAGAAAAATTTGGTTTTTAGGAGAGCAAATGACCAAAATGAAAATTCTCTCAAGCTACCCACTTTTCCAAAACTTACTACCAAAATTTTGACTCCCTCTTTAGTCCATAAAACCGTTCATGTTCATGGACAATTGGCCATTCAAAGATTCCAAAACAAAGCCTTTGATTCATGCCTTATGTCCCCTTATCACCTTTACTCAAGAGATTGTTTTCCTTAAACTTTTACTTACCTTTTTCCTTTGGTCTTCTAGCCAAAAATGTTATCCAACTCATCCTTTAACCTTATCCATGACCGACACTTTGAAAGAGGAAACAAAAATAAAAACAAACTTAATGCACATCTAAGGATTCTAACCTTTTCCCTCAAGCAAACATACATGCGCCACCACCACCTTGCTACTAGCTCATCTTATGCTAGTTTTTGACACTGAAACTTACTTAAAACTCAAAGTCACTTGATCCACTTCAATTAAGTACTCCTAACTAAAATTTATTCTAATTTCGAATAGTTCTCAAGTCTTCTCAAGACTATACTAATCATGAAAATTTTAATTATACACAAGTTAAGCACCAAAACATGTATCATATCAATTCTCAAATTTTTAGGATGTTACAGAGCCTCATCTCCCTGATCTAAAGTCTTGGGTCTACTATTAACTAGCGCGGTCCCTTAAGCGGGAGCCGGCGTATTACTTGCAGCATCATCAGCTAAAGTTCGGTTTAGATCCGATTCCATCTACTACATAAAACACAATTTTATACGTCAGGAGTCATCACACTATCATTACTCTGACACCCTTACATATGGCACGTATAGCTAGACTCATACTCACTCTACATTAGTCCTAGAATCGACTAAATCGTAGCTCTGATACCACTAAATGTAACACCTCATACCTGAGTCTGAGGCCTAGACCGGATATGAGACATTACTATACTAGAAATTACTTAATCATGAAATTATGGGCCATAAAAGTTTATTCCCGATTAAAAACCTTTCTCTCTCAAACGATTCATACATCTCATGGGCCTACGAGGCCTTAAACTCATGTTCGGAAACTTTTGAAACTTAATTGAAAAACCTTTCTTGGAAGTAGGGGTCACACGCCCATGTGGTTTGAGGCACGCCCGCGTACCCCTAGACACGCCTATGTCCTCCAACCGTGGGAAGTTACTAACTATACTCACACGGCCTTGACACGCCCGTGTCTTCTACCTGTGTGGAGTTACTGACTAATTTCACATGGCCATGACACGCCTGTAGGCTTAGACCGTGTGTTAATCCTTGATATAATGACTAAGTTAACACGGTCTGGGCACACGCCCATGTCCAAATCGTGTGTATTACACGGCATACACACACGGCCGTGGGATTTGCCTGTGGCCTATTCTAAATAATAATACTAAGGTGCAGGGTTAACACGGCCTAGACACACGCCCGTGTGTCCAACCTTGCTGGCACTTAGGGGCTATTTACCAAGCCATTTGCCACCTTAAAATTAGGATCAATCCAATACATTTTTCGTAAATAATAATACATACTACATTGACCTCAATAAACCTACATACATAGACAATTCTGGCCAGTCAAATAGTCAATACAATAGAATAATTAAAAGAGGCATACACCTCATTAATATTATCTTTATTTCAAAAAGAAGAGTTTGCCAAACATTTTCCTGAATCAAGAACCCATTACAAAATGATTTGCCACCAACACTTTAACTAACAATTACAACTTGACAAAACACCCTAGTCCTATACATGCCATATTCAAAACAAGTCTAAAATTGTTATACCAAAGTGTTGTTGATAGTGTGATTTAGAACCCTGCGTCTCACGATCTTGAGTTATCTTGGCAATACTATAAGAAAGAAGGGCAATGGAAAAGGGTAGCGATAAGCTTAGTAAGTTGCATGGAAATAATTAGAAATCGTAATCTTCATAAAAGAATAATTCATCCATAACATTAATTAATCGTACACAAGTCAAGACTTCTTGACAATACTTACTTACACTCGCCCTTATCTAACAATTTTCGAAACACATATAGAGCCAATATCTAGTGACTCATTCATTAGCACTTGTATTCATTCACATTTCGCTTTTAAATTCATACGCTTATTCCACCATACAATGGAGTCTCCTCTCTAGTACTGGATGCCATGTCCGGACATGGTCTTATAGGGAATTACCTCTATGTGTTAATGCCATATCTTGGATATGGTCTTACGCCTGCTCTTGTCTCAATGCCGGTGCCATGTTCCAAACATGGTCTTACACTGGCACTAATAATATGGCCGATGCCATGTCCCAGACATGGTCTTACTCTAACCCTCATAATATGGCCGATGCCATGTCCCAGACATGGTCTTACACTGACCCTCAAAATATGGCCTATGCCATGTCCCAGACATGGTCTTACACTGACCCTCATAATATGGCCGATGCCACGTCCCAGACATGGTCTTACACCGACCCTCATAACATGGCCGATGCCATGTCCCAGACATGGTCTTACACTGACACTTAGAATATGTGATAGCATTTTTCGTATTCATTATAGTCCATTAGGACTTCATTATCATATTCACAAAAGTTTCTCAACTTATTGAAGTATCATGCATCAATATGACATCAAGTATTCTCAATTATGCTAATATAATATTGCAATAAATCACATACAACTTACCTCATTTTCAAAATGAGTTAGTTCTTCGATTTAGTCCACGACTTTATCCTTTCCTCAATTAAGGTGAATTCTCGTCTCCTCTTGCTCTATGATAGAAAATTAGCTCATTTTAATCATTTTATTAATATAAGCATCTCAATAATCCTACTTAGACAAATTTACCATTTTACCCCTAGATTTTGGCAAAATGACTGTTTTGCCCCTAGGCTCAAAATTAATTCTAATCACATTTTTTATCTTCAACAAGCCTAGGCAAACATTTAATGCTCTTAAAGCTATCATCAGCAGTGAATATTTCACATACTTACTACCAAGTTCATAACCTTTTCATTAAAGTCCTATTTAGTGTCCTCATGCCAACACCCTTTTTAAAAGTTGTTCATCTAACAACTAAGACTCAAGTTCTTCCTTAAAAATGCAACAAACAACTAAAGTAGCTCTCATGGTAAAACTCTAAACCTTTCACAACATTGCACAATATTCCCCTCATTTGAAAGCTTAAAGCTTTAAGGACCTCAAAAGTACAATTATTTTCGAGAAAGGTTCACTAGAACACTTACTTGAATGGATGAGAGTTTGCTGAAATTTTTGAAGGTTTCTACCCCTTATTTGCTGAAAATTTTCGGTGGAAGATGATAGGAGAAAAAGATGATAACTTTTCTCTCCTTATTCTATTATTAAAAGTCAAAATAGTCCACCTACTACTACTAACTTTGACACTAATTGACAATTTTGTCTCCCGTGCTCTCTTATGGCCAGCCAAGCCTCTTTCAAAGGCCAAATTGCCTTTTAAATACCCCCATTTAACAATCCATAGCCATTTGGTACTCTTAGCATATAGAATAGAACTTTCGCACTTTATGCGATTTAGTCTTTTTTCACAAATTAAACACGAAAACGTTAAAATTAAAATACAAAAATTTTAATGCTCATATGCTATCATGCTCTAACTCATAATATATCATGAAAATAATTTCTCCGATCTCGAAGTAGTGATCCTGAGATCACTATTCCAATTAGCCCCTAAATCGGGCTGTTGTACAAACTCCATGGATGTTGTCCAAATATGACTTTTTGTAACGAGATTAAGATAACCTGCTTCTGGAATTGATTAAATATTAAGGTATTAAGCTATAATTAGAAGATATCATAGTTATAATTAAGATGTCCTACTGCTGTATTGTGATTAAAATGTAAGTATTCATGCTGTAAGTATTTATCTTGTCCTAAAACATTATCTAAAGTGGATTAATTGTTGTAATTTAAACGGTCTTAATAATGAAATTGTGGTATCTTAAAATGAAAAATTTAGAGGAGTTATAGCTGTAATTTATAATGCTTGGGTGCCGTGGTTAAAATGTATAACTCTGGGATTGAATGTTGCTAATAGTGAGTTTTCTTTAAACTCCTTTATTATTTCCATGCTTGAAATTCTTATCAATTTTACATGGATGGTTCGGCGATAGTTAAATAGGGGAAAAAATATATTGAAAAAATGCAAAAATATCATGTTATACATTACATGTGATAATTAAATGATAACAAATTAATTTATTCCATTTTAGTCTATAAATTATTTTCAAGTTTATTACTATACATATTTTGAAATTAATTCTTACATTTATTTTATTATTTTTGCTATTATACTCTTATATTTGTCATTTATTTTATTATTTTCTTTGTTATGGAGATCAATATTTTATTAAAATATTAACATGATTTTTCAATATTTTGACTAAAAATATTAATTTATTACATGATTAAATACTCTTTTTTGACTAAAATATATATTTAATACTAATTAATGTATATGTTTAATAATATTGAAAATTATAATGATTGACTTTAATATTTAATATTTTTAAATGTATGCAAAAACTAAAAATAATTTTTTATCAATATAATAATATTTACCATTAATTAAATTTATTTTTATATAAAATTCAAATTACTTATCCTTTTAACAAAAAAAAAATGATTTAAAAGCTTTTTAAAATGAAAAGTTATTTTGTTAACCATCAAATTATAACCCACTCATATCCTAAATAAAGAAAAATATAAGCATATAAAATGGATTTATCGTACTAGTATATTTTTTAAAAATTGATCGTTGTATGACTTTATTCGACAAGATATTGGACGACGAACTCACCTAATTAACCCCCAAAATGGGTAGCCACATAACTTACATAATTTACATAACGTACATAAATATATATCATAACTTTCATTACTTACATAACTTACATAATACATAAATATATATCATAGCATAACTTACATAACTTACATAAATATATATCATATCATAACTTAGATAACTTACATAACTTACGTAATACATAAATATATACTTGAAAATCCATAATTTACTTGAATTAGTTTACACCCATTAGATACTTGAAACTTGATATGTATAATCTCTTTTAGTACAATGACATGATTTAAATCAATTGAGAACATTTAAGTAACCGTAATTTATTGTCAACTTTAGACTTCAAGAACTACGAAATGGATAAGAGTTGGATGAAATTGTCAAGGGTAAGCAATAACTATCGAAACGGAGTACAAACTTTTCTAAATTTTGTATTTCAAAATGCAAGCCAAGAGAATATGATTCTTTGCCCGTGTAAGAAGTGTGACAACATCAATTGGCATTTTTGTGAAGTTGTCTACGAATATTTAATTGTTGATGGCTTTATTCGGGGGTATAAAAAATGGATTTTCCATGGAGAGTGTACACCTAGTAGAACCTCTTCAACGATTAATCTGGCTTATCCTCATAGTGCTTACCATCAGTCTGTTAGAGAAGATGACATGGAAGCTATGTTATGGGATGCATTTAATATGCACAGTCATGGGTTGCAATCATTTCCACGTGACTTTATTGCATCCGATGATTGTAATATTGGTGAAAATGCTTTTACCTAAATGGGAAGAAGTGTACGTGATGAAGAGCCAAATAGAGAAGTGGCGAAGTTTTACAAGTTACTTAATGAAATGAATGAAGAACTTTACGAGGGATCAAAATATTCAAAAATGTCCTTTTGCATTCGCCTATTTCACTTAAAATGTTTGGGAGGGTGGACCGAAAACTCTTTTACAATGCTGTTTGAGTTTTTGAGAGAGATGTTTCCATTTGCAAAAATCTCTCATTCATGCAAAGATATGAAGAAACTGATAAAATATTTAGGCCTTGGGTACGAGAAAATTCATAGTTGCCCAAATGACTGCATGTTGTATTGGGGTGATCGAAAAAACCAACAGTCTTGTCATGTTTGCGGTAACTCTCATTGGATGAATAGGAATATAAAAGATGTGAATGAGGATGAATGTGAGGCACAATAAAGAAATAAGCCAGTAAAGATTTTATGATATTTTCCACTAATACCAAGGCTTCAAAGACTTTTCATGTCGTCAAAGACAGCCGAGTTTATGAGGTGGCATCATGATCAACGAATCGATGATGAATTATTAAGGAATCATGCGAATTCTTTAGCTTGGAAATCATTTGACAGTAAATTTCCAAGCTTTGCAACTGATCCTGGGAATGTGAGGCTTGGGCTAGCATCTGATGGGTTTAATCCTTA
The DNA here is from genome assembly GCA_025506655.1 of Gossypium rotundifolium. NCBI lineage: Eukaryota > Viridiplantae > Streptophyta > Magnoliopsida > Malvales > Malvaceae > Gossypium > Gossypium rotundifolium. Next base: position 44,390,161 of record CP106724.1, on the reverse strand, counting down.
TAAAATCATGAGTACTTCGTACAGTACTTTGCCTGTAGTACTTGTTCCTTGCAATTTGCCTCCGTGGATTTGCATGATGCAATCTTCTTTTATCTTATCTATGATTATCCCTGTAGAGAAAGGTCCCGGAAATGATTTTGACATTTATATGTAGCCACTTATTAAAGAGTTGAAATAGTTATGGGCGGGTGTTGAAACTTATGATGTCTTGAGAAAGGAGAACTTTTTTTTTACGGGTTGCGTTGTTGTGGACTATTAATGATTTCCCGACTTATACCAATTTATCTAGTTAGAGTACCAAACGACATTATGCTTGTCCTTGTTGTGCGGCGCAAACATGTTCGAAGTGGTTATATAATGGGAAGAAGTTCTCCTTTATGGGGCACTGTAACACCCCTTGCCCAGGTTCTACGCCAGAACCAGGCCCGAGGCATTACCGTACTAAAACCTCATGACGCCACTTAGGCTTATTGTGACTACTCACTTAAGCCACCTTTACAACTTCATTTTCTACTTACGATGTCTCATTCATATTTCTGAGGGCTCTCGAAGCTATCACGGAGCTTTTTCTATTATTAAATTTTTCTCTTTTATTCTGGGTTCACACGCCTGTGCATGTTGAAACACTCCCGTGTGTAGACACACACACACCCATGTCCCCAAATCGTGCTTAAAACTCGAGCATTCTGCCAAATGCTCCAAGGCCAAAGCACACGTCCGTGTTACTCTAGGGGCACGCCCGTCTACCTCTAAGGCACCCCCGTGTCCAATGCCCGTGGGGAGCTACTGACTTGGTCCACACGGCTTGGCCACACGCCCATGTTCAAACCGTGTGTCTTACACAGCTCATGCACACGGCCGTGGGATTAGCCCGTGGCCTATTCCATCTAATAATAATAAGGTGGAGGGTACGCACGGCCTAAACACATGCCCGTGTGTCTAACCGTATGGGCACTCAAAGGCTATCTACCAAGCCTTCTACCACTCTCAATTGCATACATACATATACTAATTCAATGGGAACTTACATCACCAACTAAAATACATGAATTTATACATTTGATTCATGAAAATAAGGTTTTCCTCCCATACAATTACAACAACTTAATCCATCCTCAATGGCCATACACATTTAAACTATAAACCCTCTTAGGCCAACACAATTAAGCACACTAACAACAACTCAATCAACCTTAAATTCTAGCCCTAGACCTGCCATGACCCAATAGGACTTGATACCTTATACCAAGGGTCTGTTCGATAGTGTGAAAACATCTCCGGCGATCTCCAATCCGAGCTAGCTAAAATAACCTATAAGAGATGAGGAAAGAAGAGGAGTATGCAATAATGCTTAGTAAGTTCATCTGCATAAACTAACAAACACTGATATTCATTAAACATACATGGCTATAAGTTATTATAATAAGCTTTTCTCATAAGCTCATGGTTACTTACTCAACCATTGTTGAAACTTACTCATTTAATATTTCACCACACTCTTACCCTATCACGAGCCAACTGCTCGTGCTGAATAGCATTCATTCCTGCACTGGTCACCATTTAATCATTTGAAACAACACACCAACCATCTAGATAAATCGCTCATACTACTAATCTCTCAGTGGTTTCGCACTTAGCCCACGATCGAATCTCTAATGGGGTGGTATCGCATACGACCCACCATTCATAAATACTCATGGTGATTTCACTTAGCTCACCAATCATTTATAGCGATGGTATCACACACACCCCATCGATTTCTAATGTATCGTGGTAACGCATACGACCCACCTATGGCAATATAATTGATGGTATCGCATTACGACCCATCAATTAATAGTTTATCGTGGTAACGCATTACGACCATCGATAATCATAATGTTGATGGTAACGCACATAGCCCATCAACAATTATCAATGAGGTGCATTTACACAAGCTCACTATTACTATACATTCAAAAATATTTACCCTCATACATTTCTCAAATTCAATTGTTCATCCGTGAATATCCTCACTTACTATCATTCTTACTTGACTTTCTATGATACTTATTCGCATTCATGCAGTACAACAATAAATCTATCTCATGCAACCAAGGTGCATTAATAACACATATCCCACTAGGGGTTCATAATATATTGAATTCATCTCAATTCAGTTCTAACACTAACTTGTACTTCTCGTGGTACAACCACCTACATTCAAATTGTAAAATAACTTTCTTGAGTCTCATACACATAATTCTCATCGACATCATACCCCCAATAGGGTCTTTCACATATTAACATATCGACGACATGTCCTTGTCATGGTCTTATACAAACTCCTACACCAAGACCATATTCCAATATGGTCTTACTTGAGACTTAACCATCATCATATCATTCTATATACATTTTCCATTACTCTTAAATTCAATTCTCTTGACATCTCATCAAGGATGTTTCATACATTCACAGTGTAAATCTACTTTCCATACAACATTGGAATATTAAATTATCTCATACATAGTCGCAACAATCACATATGAACTTACCTCGATGTCGAAAGGGCCAAAAAGGACTATTTGCCCACATCTCTCTTTTTATCCGTTCTAGGTCCAAAACTCGATTTCTTTGACCTAGAACATTGAAACATACTGATTTATTCACTTATAAATCATAAAATACCGTAATACACACTTTAGGCAAAAATGACTATTTTCCCCTACACTTTGGCAAAATTATGATTTTGCCCCTAGGCTCGTAAATAAGGTTTCATCACATTTTCTAATTAAACAAGCCTAGATGAACATTTAATCCTCTTACAACTATCTCCAATTCCAACTATTTCATGCTTAATGAACAATTTACAACTTCTGCATTTTAGCCCAAATTAGGTGTTTTCATAACAACACCTTTCACAAAAGTTGTTTATCATCATCCTATCATTCATTTTATCCCATAAAAATTCAGCAACCAGCAAAAACTTTCTCATGGCAAGTCCCTATACTCTCAACCATGTTACAAATTAGTCCCCCTATTAGCTAGCTTAAGCTTTGGGGACTCCAAAAGTACAATTTTTATCAAGAAAAATTATCAAAATCACTTACTAGAGAGGAGAATTGCTTGCTAAAATTTTAAGCTTCAAAAACCCCCCTGTTGCTGTCCATTTTCGGTGGAGAGAAGATCGAGAAAAGATGATAGCTTTCTTTTCTTTATTTTTCCCTTATTTTATTCCTTTAGTCAACTAATGTCACCAAGCCTTGTCAAATTTTAAATTTCTTGTCCCCTTGACCGTCCATCACTTATAGGAAGGCATAATTTCACTTTAAAGACCTCCAATACACATTCTATAGCTATTTGGCACTTTTAGTAAATAAAATATGACTTTCGCACATTATGCGATTGAGTCCTTTTTCACAATTTAGCTAAAAACTGTTAAAATTAAGGCACCAAAATTCTCATGCATCCTTTTAAACATGTTATAACACATAAAATAATATCAAAATATTTTTCTTCAACCTCGAATTTGTGGTTTCGAGATCACTGTTTTGACTAGCCCCTAAATCGGGCTGTTACAAGCATCGTTGGTGGTTAGATGGAAATCATAGATTTAGATTTCAGAGGACTCTATTTGATGGTACTGAAGAGTTCAGAGAAGCTCCAGAGCATACCATTGGATCTGAAATCTTGTTCATGTTAAAAGATATCAATTTCAGTTATGGGAAGATGAATCAACCACACAACATGCAAGCAAAGAGAAGACCGAGGGAGGAGTATGTTGGCGATGTTGATGAGCAGATAGATAATGAATATGATGAAGAGGATGATCCTAATGAGGCAGACTTGTGGAAAAAAGAAGTATTTTTTTGAGTTGCCTTATTGGGAGCATCACATTTTGCGACACAATCTTGATGTTATACATATTGAGAAGAATGTTTGCGAGAACATCATTGGGACATTTCTGAATGTCGATGGAAAATCGAAAGACAATCTTCAGAGTCGACTTGATCTAGTTGACATGGGAATTCGGTGTGAACTTCATCCCCAAGTACTTTCGAATGGGAAATATAGGTTGCCGCCTTCAATTTTTGCAATGTCAAAGAAAGAAAAAGAAGTGTTCTGCACGGTTTTGAAGGATATAAAGGTCTCAGATGCGTATGCATCAAATATATCTCGATGTGTGAGTCTTAAAGACCGAAGAATGTATTCCCTAAAATCACATGATTATCACATCTTGATGCAAGATTTACTACCAGTTGCTTTACGGTGTTGTATGTCAAAAAAGGTGACGTCTTGTATAATTGAACTTTCGAATATAATGAAAGCTATTTGTGGAAAAATTTTGAATGTTGAAGAAATTGAGAAAGTACAAGATCGAGCCGCCTTGACTTTTTGCAAATTGGAGAAGATCTTTTCACATTCCTTCTTCACTATTATGGTGCACTTAATAATCCATCTCCCTCATGAAGCAAAACTTGGTGGACCGATTTTCTATCAGTGGATGTATCCTATAGAGAGGTGCTAATTTATTTGTAAAGTTTTTTATTCATTCATAAATATACCTTGATTTACAACTTTTTATAATGTTGTATATCGTCTTTAGGTTCCTATTCAAATTGAAGTCTTATTGTCGTAATAAGCGTTATCCAGAAGGATCAATAGCTGAAGGATACTTGGCAGAAGAGTGTATGAATTTCTATTCTAGATATTTAGAAGATGTTGAAACAAGGTTGAATAGACCAAGTAGAAATGCTAGGCTCATTGATCATAACTTGGTCGAAACTTATTTATTTCAAAGTTATGGGGAACCAATCAGTAAAGTTGAAATTGCAGAATTAGATGATATATCTTAGGTACAAGTACATCGATATGTTCTTTTTCACCACAATTCGATTGAACCATTACGCAAGTAAGTTTTAGGATTTGATAAATATTCATCTTTTTTATTTGTTTATCTTCTAATCCAGTAATCCACTTTTTAACATAGCGAGTACAAACAAATCTTGAGATCTCGGTCACGCTCTTGAAGATTACAACATCGAGAGATTAATAAGTTATTCATAGAATCTTTTCATGAATGGTTAAGCCAAACGGTATGCAACTGAAGCTTTCATTGACAAATAATGTTTTCTCATAACATTTATAATTACTCAATTTACTTTTGATTCAATAGGTTTGGAGTGGAAAAGACGTCAATGATGAAGTTAAATGGCTTTCCCAAGGTCCAAATAGAGTAGTAAAAAGATATAGTGCCTTTCTCATCAATGGATTCAGATTTCATACAAAATATCGTGAGAGATTGAGGAGAACTCAAAATTGTGGAATAGTTATTAATTCTTCAATTACAAGTTATGCTAGTGCTAGGGACAGTAATCCTGTTGAGGGAAATGTGGAGTATTATAGACTTCTTATTAACCTTATTGAGTTAGATTACTATGGCAAATCGAAAGTTGTCTTATTTCGATGTGATTAGGCTGATGTTAATACTACTCAAGGAATTAAAAAAGATCAATTTGGTTTTACAATGGTGAACTTCTCTCAATTGATTCACACTGGACAACTGTAACACCCCAAAATCGGCCTAAACATTATGGCTGTATCTGGCAATGCCACACGATAGTGTTTTTGAAACCTCGTTGTTACAATGAAAACATTCCATGTTATTATCTTTATAAAAACTTAGTTAGAACTTAGGATTTCATCTTTATTAATTTAAAAAATTTGTTTTAAAACATCCCTCATTGCAGAAGCTTTAATAAAACAATCTAGGTGATCATGCGTTTAGAAATTACTTTAACTTTTTAAAAACTGAATTTCTTACGACCACCATGTATAAATCTATAAAGTAAAATAAATAAATAAAAACCCAAATTTAAAACCAGAGTTCTAGAGGGTCCTTAAATTACAACCCAAATAATCAATAATAATCAAATCATAAATCGTAAATTGAAAACCATGAAGTCCAAAAATTATTGTGGTCACTGCTGAGTCCTCTGTCGCACCGATCCTTCTAAGTCTGGGGATTACCTGTGCACATTAAACAAAAAGGGTGAGTTTACGTAAACTCAGTGTGTAATCCCACAGAAACAAACAAATAATCAGTATTCACAGTGCATAGTTGAACAGTCCTAAGCCTAAGCCCTTTTCAGTATTAGTGACAGTTTGGGCTTTAGCCCATCTCAATACAGTGTCAAAAATGCAGTAGGGCCTTATCCCATCACAGTATCAGTAGTAGTAATAATTATGTAGTAGAAAAATCCTACCCAACTAGCCTTTACACACCATCTCTGTCTAACCCTACACTCTATATGGGGATATAATCAACCCACCCATCCCTACACTCCAAGTAGTATCAAATGCGGCTGTCTGATGAGTTTGCAAATGAGTGCCGAAGAATTAGGCTTAAAGCCTTTCAGTACCCTTCCTCCGAATAACAACCCCTAACCCACTGCAATGGAACACACAATGGATGACATGCTATTATGCAATTTCAGTACATATATTCAGTTCAAATATTAACATGCCTAGTAACGATATCATTCAGTCAATTTCACACATTTAGGGGTCTAAGTAGTGCTTATCAACCCTACAGTAGGTTCACAGTCGACTTGGGTGACCCGTGCAACCTTAAAAACATTTTGGTAAAAATTGGCCCACACGTCCATGTGATCTGCCCGTGTAGGCCCACCGTCTGTGTGGCCCACTCGGCCCAAATTGGCCTTGTGTAATAGCCCGGTTTAGACCTTAATCGAAACAGTGGTTTTAGGACCACAAATTTGAGTCTGAAAAATAATTAAATATTATTTTCTATGTTTATAATGTGTGAATTGATATCTATGAAATTTTCGTGATTTAATTTTATCGTTTGAGTGTTCGATTTAATAAAAGGGCTTAATCGCATAAATTGTAAAAGTGACTAACTATTTGTTAAAATGTTAAATTGCTTTGTTCTTTTAATGTGGAGTCCTTAAGGTGTAATTTTACCTTATGAATCATGCATGGACGGTTAAAGACATGGTTATAATGTTTTCATAATTTATTCATTAAGGTTAAAATAGTAATTAAGGTATTAATATGTAATAAAATAAAATAAAACAAAAACACATGCATTCATCTTTTATGTTGGCCGAAAATACAAAGAAAAAAAAAAAAGAAAGCTAGGGTTCGACTTGTGTTTCTTCAATTAAGGTATGTTAATTGTTCCGGTTTTGATGATTTTTACGTTTTTGAGATTGTTGCTTTGTAATCTATCAAGCCCATGTCTCAATTTCTGAATTTGATGGTGATTTTCTATTTTTTTCATTGTTGAAAGCTTGATGAATTTTGTGTTTGATGATAGAAAATAAATATATGTTGTTAGATTAATATGTTTTGTATTTGAATTTTTGATGAATTTGAATAATTTGGGCTAAATTGTGAAAATAATAAATTGAGGGACTAAAATGTGAAATAAATGAAATGTGTGGAATTATATGAGCTTAGTGAATATTCGGCCAAGCTATAGTGTGGTCAAATTTTGAATATTTTGTGTTTTGTGAAATAGGGATTAAATTGAGAAAAATGTGAAATGTTAGGGGCAAAAGTGTAATTAGCCCATTTATGTTTTTTTGGATGAATTTGATTGAATATGTGATTAAATAAATTAAATTTGTATTAATTTTGATCAAGAAAAGATATATCGGAATTGGATAGAGGGAAATCTAAAGTTGTAACACTCCAAACCAGGCCCACGCGTTATGACCGGATCTAACATGTCACATGAGAAAAACATGTTAAATCCTTTTTATTCGTACTAAAATAGGTGTTGTTTTGCTATAATCGAGAAAAAAAGTTTGATTTGAAAATTTGATAAAGTACTACTAACCTCGAAGGTTGATTGATAAATCGATAAGTTGAACTAGAGATCTTATAAAACCGTGACTTTTAAAAATATCGTTGATAATTCAAGAGAATTTCCAAGCTAAAAATATTTGTAAAAGTTAGTTATAAAATCCATTTATTAATCTATTTTGGAAAAACCATTATTAATGATTTTAAAAAAAAATCCCCGTTTAAAACATTTTAAGAAAGATATTAAGTACGTCTAAATGTAAAGCAAAATAAAACATATTCCAGAGGCCTTATTACAAGTCTAAAACCCAACATAATAAAAGTAACGATATAGAGCAGAAAATTAATTTACTAAAGTTTGAAACATTTATTTCCAAAGTATGGCCTCCACCGAGTCATCCATGGGCCCAAGTCCTCGTCACTGAGAATTACCTACAAGGATTAAGAAAGAAAGGAGGGTGAGTTACAAGAAATCAGTGCATAATCTCCTTACCGTCATCCACTGGGTCTGAACCCATTTAGCAATAACTTGGGCCTGAGCCCATATAGCATAATCTTGGGCCGAAGCCCATTTACATAACAGTATATATATATATGTCAAATGTATGCAACCCAACCCATCCATCCAACACACCCCCGTACCAACCATCACACCTGTGGGGATCAAGTCAACCTACCCCGCCAACACACCAAAACGTAGGCAAATAGCCATTTATAATATTTGTGGCTGAGCCACCAGAATCATATACGGTAATATAATCGACACATAGCCTTAATCACGATGGTACAAAGCCATATTTAATTTGGCACATAGCCATTATCAGAATTTGTGGCGAGGCCACCAGAATAATATATACGGTAATATAACTGGCACACAGCCTTAATCACGGTGGCACAAAGCCATATTTAATTTGGCACATAACCATTATCAGAAATTGTGGCAGTGCCACCAGACTACACTTCTCTTCATTCAATTATCCCATCCCATGTAATATGTAGAGATGCAACATATATAATAACATAATATTCACATACATAAACAACAATCATTAATCTAAGAATTCATTTCGGTGAATCGACCCATTTAAGCAATAGTAATTCGACCTATTAAGGCATTCAAGCAAATTGGCCCTTTAGGGGCATTTTTGTAATTTGGCCCATAGGGGCATTTCGGTAATTCAGCCCATAGGGGTATTTCGATAAATTTCACAATCCAAAGATATTTCTGTAATTTTACCTATCGAGGGTATTTTCATAATTTTGCAACCCCAGACTTAACTACTAATTTGGGGCATAAAATTTGAAACTGTCCATCTGCATCATATTGACTAAATTGACTATAACTCACGTTAGGAAACTTGAAATTTAGATCCATAAATTTTCCTTGAAACTAGACTCATATATCTTCTTACTACAATTTTTCCAGAATTTTTGGCTTAGCCGTTTAATACAGTTTATTCATTAAAGTTTTCCCTGTATCACTAACTAATGATTCTGACCTCTCTTACCTTAAATCCAAATATCTCGTTGTACAGTTTTTATATGTTGCTCTCACTTGTTTCTATTGAAACTAGACTCACTAAGCAATCTATACATATAAATTATAACTCCTAATTCACTTTTTACAATTTTGAATGATTTTTCCAAGATAGAATAGGGAACCACGAAGTCATTCAGAACCAGTCTCACTAAAATTAAAATATCACAGAATATAAATTTTATCTTTCTCCTTTGTTTCTTTCATATAAAACTAGACACAGTAAGCTTTAATTCAATATCATATTCACTCTCTAATTCCCTTTCTCCTATTTTTTTTATGATTTTTCAAAATCACGTCTCTGCTGCTAACCAAAAACTGTTTCATTGCAAAATATGGTTTCTACTACGAACATATGCATGTCAGAGTGATCACAAATGCCGGTTTTTGATTTTTCGATCTTTCGACCGAATCACAAAACATATCATGTAAATATTCAGAGAGGTGTGAGATTACACACCATTTCAAACATGTATTCAGAAGGGTACAACATTACACACCTTTTTAGGATTTCCTAAAGAACCACTCTTCGTTGCCCCTAGAACAATACCAACCAAAAGTTAGCCTCGGATTTCCAAAAGATTTCATACCCAACGTATTACTTACACTTGGATCACTTACCACTACGTGATCTCCCTCTAAGGAGTCCCGATATTCAACCCTGCCTTCTGACTACCACCAGTCGCTCATTTACTGCCATTGATGTTAACGATCCTCACCCTGTGATTATCAAAAGAATCGGAAAAAGAGTGTTTCGGATTAACTTAACTCAGAGAAAAGTCGAATGGAAGAAAAGATTCGACACAACAACAAAACGTAAGAACCACTATTCGGTTTTGGGACACATCGCAATGGAAACCAAAAGATGAGAAGAATGGAATCAACCACTTGAAGATTAGGAAGAAAAAGAAGTAGGGGTTTCGGCCAAGAAGAGATTTGCAACACACGGCTCAAATTGTACTAGCTAGAATTGGATGAAAAGAGAAAAAAGATGAGTAGAAGGAACACTATAGAAGAAGAGGGAATTTCGGCAAGGAGGAAATGTAACCAAAAGAAACAAAATATTAGGTAAAGAAAAAGTGACCCAAAATGTGAAAATACAAGAGAGAGCTAGAGAAATTCGGCTCTCCCTACCAAAAACCATGTATCATCTTTTCCAAAAGATGAGTGTTGACCCAAAATATCTTTCCAAAACATCACCCACATAATAAGCCAATATGTTCCCTTCTCTTGCCTTTTTCCTTCATTTCTTTCCTTGTTTTTCCCTTGCTTTCCTCCTTACCATATCCTTAGTCTTCTTTCCCAAATTAAAAAGTCTTCCTTACCATAATCAAGCCATGACCGACACATGGAAGAGAAGCACAAAAATTACTCAAAAATGCAATAGATGGGATTCGAACCTCAGACCATTAGTGCATTCTACACGCCACTTTCCACCTTTACCAATAGACTCCTTGTGCTAGCAAAATGTACACTTATTTCCTTAAGCATTGATGCCACTTACCTTCTCCCCCTTAAGTGCTTAAACACAAAAATTTTCCTATAGCCTAACTTGAACCCGAAACTTCCTAAAAACCCCGTAACTTTCCAAAATCACCTTCCTAATAAGTTCAACTTGAAATAAAGCCATTCTCTTGTTCTCCAAAAATTTTAAATGCTTCCGTGCTCAGGCCCAATGGGACTAATCCTACTAGGCCCAATTTCGGGGCGTTACAAAAGTGGTTGAATAGTCGTCTTGGTTCGTCCGTCTTTGCCAAGGTAAGTTCATTAGTAAATAATCGTTGTTAAATTTATATGAAAATGTGTTTATTATGCTGAATTGAATTTTAATAGAAAATATATGTGTATGCCGAATTGGTAAAAGTATGGGAGAATTGTCTCCGAGCCTGAATCGATCGAATTATGACGTCTAAAAGCCCTATACGAACCATAGGAATAGTTAAGATACATATGTCTTGACGATATATGTTTACGTGTAAGACCATGTCTGGGACATTGGCATCGACTTGTGATGTACGTGTAAGACCTTGTCTGAGACAGTGGCATCGATATGTGATTACATGTAAGACCATGTCTGGGTCGTTGGCATTGTACTAGCTTTCTGACCATCCAAGTATCATTATTAATTTCGAATGGTTCAACGGGCGTTAACAAGTTATAATTGAATGTGAAATCGAGCTAAAAAGGTTTAGGTACGTACTAAGTTTAATGTTAATGAGAATAAGGTAAGCTTGTTATTTGGAATGGCGATATAAATTATATATATGATACAAAGTGAATTATATGTATATATGAATGCTCATATTCGGCCAAATGATGTAAATGTGATATTAAAGGTGAAAGTTCAATATGCTTGTGAATATATGTGAATTCGGCCAAATGAAAGAATAATGCTAAATTACATGTATTGATATGTGAAGTTGAAATCTTGAAAAAAAATATGTGGTTATGATTAGTATGATTCGGTTTAGTTAAATTGAATTATGAATGTTATTGGATGATTTATTTGCTTATGACTTACTAAGCTATTTAAGCTTATTGAGTGTATTTGTTCGTGTTTTATAGATTTTTGGAAGCTAGTTACGAGCTCAGGGATCGTCAGAGAAATCCGTCACACTATCGATCGTTTTTCGGTACTTATAAAAGTTGAACTTTGAACTTATGGAATGTATAGGCTAGTTTATGATTTGGATAATTCTTGATGTTGTAAATATAAGCCATGCGAAAATGGCTAAATATGATGTTTAAGTCTAAGTAAATTTGGTCATGGCATATAAATGAGGTGTGCTTGGTATGTTTTGTTAATGTCTGTGTTTAATTATGTTTGATTATGGTTGAGGCTCATTTTGGTAAAAATGCTAAAAAGACATATGCGAATGGTAATTGTGGAATGTTTGATATATATAAAGGTTTTGGCATGAAGTAATTGTTTGTGGCTTGGGGTTATTTTATTAAGTAAGTTTGATAAAGGTGGTTGTTGAATTCATAATCGGTTATGAGATGAAATATGGTTGATGGTGGTGAACTACTTATGATTCGGCACTTATACTATGAATATGACTAATTGGTTTGAGATAATAAGTATAAGTATAAAAGGTATTTGGATGGTTTGAAAGTTTGATTCGGTAGAATTGGTAAAAGATGGATATGTTTAAATGATTTATATAAGTTATATTAAATGACTGTTTGTGAAATAAGTTAGCTTAATTGATTATATGAAATTGAGCATGTATGGTTTTAGTATAGGTGTTCGAAGATGACCTTAATAGATAGGGTTATAAATGCATTACTATTAAATAACCAAAGGCATGTGTGTGGTATAATATAAAGTTACTTTAAGCGTTTTATATATATAGGTAAGTGTATATATCTTGAATGCCGTGTATGTGCATATGATATGCTAGTAAATTATGTATATCATTAACCTATCAATTGTGGTTAAAGATGGTGATTGGTATAATTGTAAAATAGATGTAAATGATGGTTTAGATAATAGTTGTTTTGAGTACACAGTAAACGAATAATGAAGAACATGATTTGTGCCCAAAGTTGACTGGTGTTTTGATTATGTGATGTATTTTAAATATGGTAAATTAGGCATATGAAATGGTGCATTATTTTGTGACTTAAATAAATGTATATAAATGTATATAGCATGTTCGGTCATGGTATTATATTGATAATGCCGCATATGATTTTGGTTTAGTAAGTGCATGTATACTATTATGAAATAAAATGTTTGGTATTTATTAAATAATTATGGTATAACTTAGAAACATGTTTATTGACTTGTAAAATGTCATATATATGTGTGTGTTCAATATGAATTCGGTTGAATTTTGAGATATGATCCGTAAATGCTGTGTGACTATATATATATTTAGCAATGTGTTATATATTTATATATATATTCAAAGATGACTTAAGTGATTATATGAACGTATAAAAGTTGTGACTTATCCAGTAATGCCTCGTAACCCTATTCCAGCGACAGATACAGGTTAGGGGTGTTACACCTTGGTCGTATGATCTATTTTTAAAGTAACCCATGCTAGCTCAATACTCATTATGTTTTCACTATTTACTTATATGCTCATTGAAAGCTGTCTACATGAGTCATTATCACTAAATTATTTATATCTTGAGCTACAGAATTCCAAATTAAGATCCGCTTGATATTTTTGAAACTAGACTCAAATAAATTTCTACCATAAAATTTTCAGAATTTATAGTTTATCAAATAAGTACAATAAAATCTTTAAATTTATCCCTATTCCGATGTTTGACAGCTTCATCGTTTTCTTATTAAAAATTATTTATCTCTTAGTACGGAATTTGATGATGTTTCCGTTTGTTTCTATTGAAAATAGACTCATTAAGGATTTAAAAATATAAATTTAACCCCCTAATTATTTTTTTTACAATTTTTTATGATTTTCCTAAGTCTGAACAAGGGAACCTAAAATTATTCTGACCTTGTCTCACAAAATTTATTATAACTCATGATTTACAATTCTATTGCTTACACTATTTTTTCCATGAAAAACTAAATAAATTTTAATTTCATATTTTATTCAACCTCTAACTCAATTCCCACTATTTTTGATGATTTTTCAAAGTTAGAATACTGCTGTTGTCCAAAACTATTTTAGTGTAAAATATTGATTTCCAAGTTTATAACACCCTTATTTCCTTTCTCTACAATTTTTCGCATCATTTTCTCTTATTTCTTGTCAGAAAGCAATTTTTGCTTTTCACCGAATCCCATTTTCTGCATTTCGGGTACACACCTGGTATCTTTCCTGATGCATAAGCACTGCTAAACCTCCAGAACCTAAAACTCGACCAACATATCTCCAGATTAATCACTTAATTCATTTTTAATCAACCAATTTCGGAAGAAACTCGACTAAAAACCTAGCAAAACACTTACCTCGCTTGAGTAACCACGACTTCGCACAATCACAGCGTCGATTCAAAACCACCAGCCCCTAGATTAACTCCTAAACACCAAAAAGGAATCTCCCTTTTAGATATTAACCAAGAACGATTAACAATAGACAAAACCGTTACTTATCGAACAAGCGCAACCAACGATGAACATCCGAATTAATTGGAAAGAAAAAAAGAAATGAAAGCGAAAAAATAATGGAAATTTCAGCAGCAACTAGGGGAAACAATGGCAGAGGAGGGAAAAAAAGAAGAAGAAGAAAATGTCATAAAAAGTTTAGGGAATTGGAGAGAAAATCGAAACTCTACTTTTTTTTGCAACAAAAAGATAATCAAACTATTTTCTGATAACCTCTCCCCAATTATTTCCTAAAATCTCTCCCTATTAACTCACTTTAACACAACTACATAGAATTTTGCCCCAACACAACTCTTAGCCAAAATTGGAGTAAAAATACTGTCTCCATGCCATCATAGAGAATTGAACACAGGGCCTCCAACACTCCACTTAACCACCAGACCAGCAGGCCCATTTTGATATAAAATTACCAACAATTAAACTTAAACCCTTTGCACAAGGTTAAGGTTCTATTTATAAAAAATACAAAATTTGCCCAAGTAAGGCTTGAACTTGGGACCTCTCACACACACCCAGAACACATAACCACTAAAACAGATAGACATTGTGTGTCACACGTACACGAAATCAAAAATTAAAATTTTGGGGCGTTACAATTCTACCCCCCAAAAGAAAATTTCGTCCTCAAAATTTATAAGGTCAGAACAGATGAGGATATTGGTGACGCATCGTATCCTCAGTCTCCCACGTAGCCTCCACAGTGCTATGATTACACCAAAAACCCTTAACCAGTGGAATAGATTTCCTCCTCAATACTTTTACATCTCGATCCAGAATCTGAACCGGCTCCTCTTCAAAGGTAAGTCTGGCCTAACCTCAATCTTCTTAATGAAAATAATGTGAGTAGGATCAGAGCGGTAGCACCTCAACATTGAGACGTGGAACACGTCATGGATACATCCAACTCTAGAGGTAGCTCCAACTGATAAGCGATTGGTCCTACTCGCTTCAAAATACGATAAGGTCCAATAAACCTAGTGCTCAACTTGCCCTTACGACCAAACCTCGGTACCTTCTTCCATGGTGAGACCTTAAGGAATACAAAGTCCCCCACTGAATACTCAATCTCACATCGCTTCAGGTCCGCATAGGATTTCTGTTTGTCAGAAGCAGCTTTTAGTTGATCCCGAATCAGTCTAACCTTATCATCTGTTTCAAAAACCAACTCAAGACCCAAAACATGTCGCTTGCCTAACTCAGTCCAACATAAAGGAGTGCGACACTTACGACCATACAGTCCTTGTAAGGTGCCATGTAACATCTCAAATTTGGGCCTAGTAAAATTGGGCCCATTGGGCCTTGGGCACGGGAGCGCTTAAAATTTTTAAGAATAAGAGAACGACATTAGTGCAAGTTGGACCTATTTGCTCAGTGATTTTGGAAGGTTAGAGGGTTTCTATGAAGTCCCGGGATCAAACTTTGGCTTTAGGGAAATTTTGGTTTTAGGTGAATAAAACCCTGAGAGTTAGTAGTAGGCTTTAAGAATAAAATGTGGAAAAAAATGACACAAGTGGAGTGTGTGGTGTAGTGGCAAAGTGACGCCACTTAGGGAACAAGGGGGTTGACGCGACAAGAAAGGAAGGAGGTCCAAGGTTCAAGTCTTGGCTTCTGCATTTTGGATTTCTTTTTAAAAGGACTACAGAATTTTGCCATAGGGTTATATTTAGTTGCGCATGATTTTAGACACAAGAAAGTGAGTGGTCTAGTGGAAAGGCATCATTAAGGGTGCAAGGGAGCCTGGGTTTGAATCTCATGACAAACAAGGGAGTATTTATTTTGTGGATTGGACGGTAAGAGTTTGAGTTGGATTTAAACTCTGCTGACTGAGGGATCCCACACCGGAAAGATACAAAGAAGGAATGTGAGAAGCTAGCTACATATAGAGCATTCTATGAGTAGAGTTAATATACCTTGATGGGCATTTGGGAGCAGGTCTAGAGGATAATCGCTAATAGTAGCAAAGGAAGGGCTACTATAACGTGAGGTGCGCGGTAAGGTTACGGTGAGGTTTTAGTTTCTGATAAGTACGTGTTAAAGCTTTGGTTAATCGCTAGTAATGTCAATTGTAGGTTTGTGACTAAGGGGTTTGCAATGCGCGTGGTTACCAGGTGTGTACAAACACTATACACACGATATCAACAAAGCCTAATGTGGCTAAATGGGCCCGGTGGGCCCTGAGGCTAAGATTGATGAAATGGTTTGGTTGGTTATACGAATTGAATTAGTCATGCATGATACATGAATTGGATTTATTTTGGGCATAATAGGCCATATGATGAGATTTGGGCCTAATGGGCCGTAAGGGAGTGATTTGGGCTTATGGGGACGTAGGCATGTATGTTAGGGTTTATGGACCTTAGGTCAAGTTTGGACAACTGGTAAATTCCATAAGACTTAATTCTAATTAAAAATGTCTATGAACAAGTTGCAAGGTTGGAGTGTGGCAACGGGCGTACGCATGTTTAGGATTGGATCTAGGGAGAGGTTGGTACTTAAGCGGCCCTAGTGGCCCACCTCCTCTTATCTGGAAACCTACCTGGTGCGTAGTGTCTGTTCATTTTAGTTGCGAGGACTTGTTGATGGGCCAAAGTTCATAGCTAAAACTTGAAATTACTGAAATACCCCCGGTTGGCAAAATTATCGAAGTACCCCTGATTTGTGATATTACCAAAATACCCCTGATTTGTGAAATTACCAAAATACCCCTGATTTGTGAAATTACTGAAATACCTCAATTTGTGAAATTGCCAAAGTACCCCAATTTTGCAAAATTACAAGATACCCCTATTTTGGAAAATTACAAAAATACCCCTTTATGGTAGAATTACGAAAATACCCCTGGAAAGTGAAATAACGAAAATACCCCTATGTGACGAATATAAGTTTATGGATGTTACTTGTGTGTTTGATGCATTCATATGATATTCTGCTTAGGATGCATATGGGTGGCAATTTTGGTACAGAGGAAGATTTGAGGATCGCATGGCCGTATGGTATGGATCCACCGCAGGCTTTTAGCCACCGAGTAACCATGCTCACCGATAATGTTACCAAGGGCTGTGTGCCATTAATATGGGCTTTGTACCGTAATTATGGGCTTTGTACCAATACCGAAGGCTTTGTGCTATTATTATGGCTTTGTGCCAATCATATTTACCGTGGCTATGTGTTAATATTTGAGGATCGCATGGCTGTATGGTATGGATCCAAGATTGCATGGCCGTATGGATCCAATGAAGGCTTTAAGCCCAATATTTGATTAGCAGCTTTGCTGCAACGTTTGGTAGTACCACAATCGGGCTACACTTGGTGTGTAGTGGAGGGGTGGGTCGAGCTAGAATTCCCCACAGGAGTTATAAGGTTGGAAGGGAAATGGTGTGTATAGTGGATGGATTTTTGGAGTGGGTTTTGCATTATTTGTTTATGAATGATACGATATGATATGATATGAGGTCATTGTGGGATAAGGCCCAAGACCACCGATTTTGACAGGGCTTAGGCCCAACGTGAATATTTGTAAGTGATTTGTTTGCCAAGGGTTGTGCACACTGAGTTTCGAAACTCACACCCCTTTAATTTAATGTTTCAGGTAATCCCGAATAGACGACTCGACGTGGGAGAGGACTCGGAGATGGCCACACTAAAAGAGGCTTGAATTTTCATTTATTTGTTTCAAAATACAAGTTTTATTTACTTAATTCTCAGTGGACGTAATAAGACCTTGTACTCTGTTTTGACTTCAGATTTAATTTGGGTTTTGAGATTAAATGTTTATTAAATTATTAAACCTAAGTAAGCTCTTATGTTCAAACTTGGTTTACTAAACGCTTAAAATAATAAAAATGGGCTTTTTTATCTTTAATTAATATGTCTATTAGATTTTGGGCTTTTGGGCCTTAATTTCTTAATTAGCAAAATCGTTTTGAATTGTGCCTTTAATGTGACATTCTGGATTCGGGCCTAACTTCTAGCCCGAGTTTGGGGTGTTACATTTAGTGGTATTAGAGCCTAAGTTGCAAAGCTTGGGTTGTGAATGGGCCTTAGATTTTGGGTTTTTTTTTTAAAGTTTTGGCAGGATTCTTGAAGTGTGGTTCATCGAGCCCTCGACGTCGAGCCAAGTAAGTTTTTCTGTTATTGTTTGAATTATTGAACGGTATAGATAATGGGCTACTTAGAAATAGGATTTTAGAGACTAAAACCCATAGGAAACTTAAACCTGTAGTGGATTCTCGATCGCCTAATAACTTTAAGAAAAAGTGTTAATACTTACATAAGACATGTGTTCTAAACAAGTGGAACTAAGTACTAATTTCATAAAATTCTTAAATCAGAGTGTGCAGCGAAAGCATAGTGGTGTGACTTGAGTGGTGCATTTAGTAGTTAGTTGGAAATTTCGAGGACAAAATTTCTTTAAGGAGGGTAGATTTGTAACACCTCGAATTTGGGACTAGTAGAATTGGGCCCATTGGGCCTTGGGCACAGGAGCGTTTAAAATTTTTAAGAATAAGAAAACAAAATTAGTGCAAGTTGGACCTATTAGGTGAGTGATTTTGGAAGGTTAGAGGGTTTCTATGAAGTCCCGTGATCAAACTTTTGCTTTAGGGAAATTTTTATTTTAGGTAAATAAAACCCTGAGAGTTAGTAGTAGGTTTTAAGAATAAAATGTGGAGAAAAATGACACAAGTGGAGTGTGTGGTATAGTGGCAAAGTGACGCCACTTAGGGAACAAGGGGGTGACGCCACAAGGAAGGAAGGAGGTCCAAGGTTCAAGTCTTGGCTTTTTGCATTTTGGATTTCTTTTTAAAAGGACTATAGAATTTTTCCATAGGGTTATATTTAGTTGTGCATGATTTTAGACACAAGAAAGTGAGTGGTCTAGTGGCAAGGCATGATTAAGGGTGCAAGGGAGCCTGGGTTCGAATCTCATGACAAACAAGGGAGTATTTATTTTGTGGATTGGACGGTAAAAGTTTAAGTTGGATTTAAACTCTGCTGACGGAGGGATCCTACATCAGAAAGATACAAAGAAGAATTCTGAGAAGCTAGCTATATATGGAGCATTCTATGAGGAGAGTTAATATACCTTGGTGGGCGTTTGGGTGTAGGTCTAGAGGATAATTGCTATTAGTAGCAAGGGAAGGGATACTATAACGTGAGGTGCACGGTAAGGTTACGGTGAGGTTTTGGTTTCTAATAAGTACGTGTCAAAGCTTTGGTTAATCGCTAGTAATCTCGATTTTAGGTTCGTGACTAAGGGGTTTGCAGCACGCGTGGTTACCAAGTGTGTACAAACACTACACACACGAAATCAACAAAGCCTAAAGTGGCTAAATGGGCCCGATGGGCCCTGAGGCTAAGATTGATGAAATGGTTTTGTTGGTTATACAAATTGAATTAGTCATGCATGATACATGAATTGGATTTGTTTTGGGCCTAATTGGCCATATGATGAGATCTAGGCCTAATGGGTCGTAAGGGAGTGATTTGGGCTTATGGGGCGTAGGCATGTATGGTAGGGTTTATGGACCTTAGGTCTAGTTTGAACAACTCGTAAATTCCATAAGACTTAATTCTAATTAAACATGTCTGTGAACAAGTTGCAGATTTGGAGTGTGGCAATGGGCGTACGCATGTTTAGGATTGGATCTAGGGAGAGCTTGGTACTTAAGCGGCCCTAGTGGCCCACCTCCTCTTTTCTGGAATCCTACCTAGTGCGTAGTGTCTGTTCATTTTAGCCGCGAGGACTTGTTGATGTGCCAAAGTTCATAGCTAAAACTCGAAATTACCAAAAATACCCCCAGTTGGCAAAATTATCGAAGTACCCCTGATTTGTGATATTACAAAAATTCCTCCGGTTTATGAAATTACAAAAATATCCCCGGTTTGCAAAATTACTGAAATACCCTTGATTTTGCAAAATTACAAGATACCCCTATTTTGGAAAATTACAAAATACCCCTGTATGGTAGAATTACGAAAATACCCCTGGGTAGTGAAATGACGAAAATACCCCTATGTGACGAATATAAGTTTATAGATGTTACTTGTGTGTTTGATGCATTCATATGATATTCTGCTTAGGATGCATATGGGTGGGAATTATGGTACGGAGGAAGATTTGAGGATCGCATGGCCGTATGGTACGGATCCACCGCAGGCTTTTAGCCACCGGTAGCCATGCTGCACCAATATTGTTACTGAGGGTTGTGTGCCATTAATATGGGCTTCATGCCGTAATTATGGGCTTTGTGCCAATACCGAAGGCTTTGTGCTGTTATTATGGCTTTGTGCCAATCATATTTACCGTGGCTATGTGTCAATATTTGAGATCGCATGGCCGTATAGTATGGATCCAAGATCGTATGGCCGTATGGTATGGATCCAAAGAAGGCTTTAAGCCCAATATTTGATTAGTAGCTTTGCTACAACATTTGGTAGTACCGCAATCGGGCTACCCTTGGTGTGTAGCGGAGGGGTGGGTCGAGCTAGAATTCCCCACAGGAGTCATAAGGTTGGAAGGGAAATGGTGTGTGTAGCGGATGGATTTTTGGGGTGGGTTTTGCATTATTTGTTTATGAATGATACGATAAGATATGATATGTGGTAATTGTGGGATAAGGCCCAAGACCACCGATTTTGACAGGGCTTAGGCCCAACGTGAATATTTATAAGTGATTTGTTTGCCAAGGGTTGTGCACACTGAGTTTCGAAACTCACACCCCTTTAATTTAATGTTTCAGGTAATCCCGAATAGACGACTCAACGTGGGAGAGGACTCGGAGATGGCCACACTACAAGAGGATTGAATTTTCATTTATTTGTTTCAAAATACATGTTTTATTTACTTAATTCTCAGTGGACGTAATAAGACCTTGTATTCCGTTTTGACTTCAGATTTAATTTGGGTTTTGAGATTAAATGTTTATTTAATTATTAAACCTAAGTAAGCTCTTATGTTCAAACTTGGTTTACTAAATGCTTAAAATAATAAAAATGGGTTTTTTTATCTTTAATTAATATGTCTATTAGATTTTGGGCTTTTGGGCCTTAATTTCTTAATTAGCAAAATCATTTTGAATTGTTCCTTTAATGTGACATTCAGGATTCAGGCCTAACTTCTAGGCCGGGTTTGGGGTGTTACATTTAGTGGTATCAGAGCCTAAGTTGCAAAGTTCGGGCTGTGAATAGGCCTTAGATATTGAGTTTTTTTAAAAAAAGTTTTGGCAGGATTCTTGAAGTATGGTTCATCGAGCCCTCAACGTTGAGCCAAGTAAGTTTTTCTGTTATTGTTTGAATTATTGAACAGTTTAGATAATGGGCTACTTAAAAATAGGCTTTTAGAGACTAAAGCCCATGGGAAACTTAAGCCTGTAGTGGATTCTCGATCGCCGAATAACATTAAGAAAAAGTGTTAATACTTACAAAAGACATGTGTTCTAAACAAGTGGAACTAAGTACTAATTTCATAAAATTCTTAAATCAGAGTGCGCAGCGAAAGCATAGTGGTGTGACTTGAGTGGTGCATTTAGTAGTTAGTTGGAAATTTCGAGGACGAAATTTCTTTAAGGAGGGTAGATTTGTAACATCTCGAATTTGGGCCTAGTAGAATTGGGCCCATTAGTCCTTGGGCACATGAGTGTTTAAAATTTTTAAGAATAAGAGAACGACATTAGTGCAAGTTGGACCTATTAGATGAATGATTTTGGAAGGTTAGAGGGTTTCTATGAAGTCCCGGGATTAAACTTTGGCTTTAGGGAAATTTAGGTTTTAGGTGAATAAAACCCTGAGAGTTAGTAGTAGGCTTTAAGAACAAAATGTGGAGAAAAATGACACAAGTGGAGTGTGTGGTGTAGTGGCAAAGTGACGCCACTTTGGGAATAAGGGGGTGATGCCACAAGGAAGGAAGGAGGTCCAAGGTTCAGGTCTTGGCTTTTACATTTTGGATTTCTTTTTAAAAGGACTATAGAATTTTGCCATAGGGTTATATTTAGTTGCGCATGATTTTAGACACAAGAAAGTGAGTGGTCCAGTGGCAAGGCATCATTAAGGGTGCAAGGGAGCCTGGGTTCGAATCTCTTGACAAACAAGAGAGTATTTATTTTGCGGATTGGACGGTAAGAGTTTGAGTTGGATTTAAACTATACTGACGGAGGGATCCCACATCAGAAAGATACAAAGAAGGAATGTGAGAAGCTAGCTGTATATAGAGCATTCTATGAGGAGAGTTAATATACCTTGGTGGGCGTTTGGGTGCAGGTTTAGAGGATAATCGCTATTAGTAGCAAAGGAAGGGCTACTATAACGTGCGGTGCACGGTAAGGTTATGGTGAGGTTTCAGTTTCTGATAAGTACGCGTTAAAACTTTGGTTAATCGCTAGTAATGTCGATTGTAGGTTTGTGACTAAGGGATTTGCAGCGCGCGTGGTTACCAGGTGTGTACAAACACTACACACACGAAATCAACAAAGCCCAAAGTGGCTAAATGGGCCCGGTGGGCCCTGAGGCTAAGATTGATGAAATGGTTTGGTTGGTTATACGAATTGAATTAGTCATGCATGATACATGAATTAGATTTGTTTTGGGCCTAATAGGCCATACGATGATATTTGGGCCTAATGGGCCGTAAGGGAGTGATTTGGGCTAATGGGGACGTAGGCATGTATGTTAGGGTTTATGGACCTTCGGTCTTGTTTGAGCAACTCGTAAATTCCATAAGACTTAATTCTAATTAAACATGTCTGTGAACAAGTTACAGGGTTGGAGTGTGGCAACGTGCGTACGCATGTTTAGGGTTGGATCTAGGGAGAGCTTGGTACTTAAGCGGCCCTAGTGGCCAACCTCCTCTTTTCTGAAATCTTACCTGGTGCGTAGTGTCTATTCATTTTAGCCGCGAGGACTTGTTGATGGGCCAAAGTTCATAGCTAAAACTTAAAATTACCAAAATACCCTCGGTTGGCAAAATTATCGAAGTACCCCTGATTTGTGATATTACAAAAATACCCCCAGTTTGTGAAATTACAAAAATACACCCGGTTTACGAAATTACTGAAATACCCCCAATTTGTAAAATTACCAAAGTACCCCAATTTTGCAAAATTACGAGATACCCCTATTTTGGAAAATTACAAAGATACCTTTGTATGGTAGAATTACGAAAATACCTCTGGGTATGAAATGACGAAAATACCCCTATGTGACGAATATAAGTTTATGGATGTTACTTGTGTGTTTGATGCATTTATATGATATTCTTCTTAGGATGCATGTGGGTGGGAATTATGGTACAGAGGAAGATTTGAGGATCACATGGCCGTATGGTATGGATCCACCGTGGGCTTTTAGCCACTGAGTAACCATGCTGCACCGATGATGTTACCGAGGGTTGTGTGCCATTAATATGGGCTTCGTGCCATAATTATGGGCTTTGTGCCAATACCGAAGGGTTTGTGCTGTTATTATGGCTTTGTGCCAATCATATTTACTGTGGCTATGTGTCAATATTTGAGGATCGCATGGCCGTATGGTATGGATCCAAGATCGCATGGCCGTATGGTATGGATCCAACGAAGGCTTTAAGCCCAATATTTGATTAGCAGCTTTGCTGCAACGTTTGGTAGTACCCCAATCGGGCTACCCTTGGTATGTAGCGGAGGGATGGGTCGAGCTAGAATTCCCCACAGGAGTCATAAGGTTGGAAGGGAAATGGTGTGTGTAGCAGATGGATTTTTGGGGTGGGTTTTGCATTATTTGTTTATAAATGATACGATATGATATGATATGAGGTCATTGTGGGATAAGGCCTAAGACCACCGATTTTGATAGGGCTTAGGCCCAACTTGAATATTTGTAAGTGATTTGTTTGCCCAGGGTTGTGCACACTGAGTTTCAAAACTCACACCCCTTTAATTTAATGTTTCAGGTAATCCCGAATAGACGACTCGACTTGGGAGAGGACTCGGAGATGGCCACACTACAAGAGGCTTGAATTTTCATTTATTTGTTTCAAAATACATGTTTTATTTACTCAATTCTCAGTGGACGTAATGAGACCTTGTACTCCATTTTGACTTCAGATTTAATTTGGGTTTTGAGATTAAATGTTTATTTAATTATTAAACCTAAGTAAGCTTTTATGTGCAAAATTGGTTTACTAAATGCTTAAAATAATAAAAATGGGTTTTTTTTATCTTTAATTAATATGTCTATTAGATTTTGGGCTTTTGGGCCTTAATTTTTTAATTAGCAAAATCATTTTGAATTGTGCCTTTAATGTGACATTCCGGATTCGTGCCTAACTTCTAGGCCGGTTTGGGGTGTTACATTTAGTGGTATCAGAGCCTAAGTTGTAAGGCTCGGGCTGTGAGTGGAACTTAGATTTTGGGTTTTTTTAAAAAAAAGTTTTGGCCAGATTCTTGAAATGTGGTTCATCGACCCCTCGACGTCGAGCCAAGTAAGTTTTTCTGTTATTGTTTGAATTATTGAACGGTATAGATAATGGGCTACGTAAAAATAGGCTTTTAGAGACTAAAGCCCATAGGAAACTTAAGCCTGTAGTGGATTCTCGATCGCCGAATAACTTTAAGAAAAAGTGTTAATACTTACATAAGACATGTGTTCTAAACAAGTGGAACTAAGTACTAATTTCATAAAATTCTTAAATCAGAGTGCGCAGCGAAAGCATAGTGGTGTGACTTGAGTGGTGCGTTTAGTAGTTAGTTGGAAATTTCGAGGACGAAATTTCTTTAAGGAGGGCAGATTTGTAACATCTCGAATTTGGGCCTAGTAGAATTGGGCCCATTGGGCCTTGGGCACGGGAGCGTTTAAAATTTTTAAGAATAAGAGAATGGCATTAGTGCAAGTTGGACCTATTAGATGAGTGATTTTGGAAGGTTAGAGGGTTTCTATGAAGTCCCGGGATCAAACTTCGGCTTTAGGGAAATTTTGGTTTTAGGTGAATAAAACCCTGAGAGTTAGTAGTAGGCTTTAAGAATAAAATGTGGAGAAAAATGACACAAGTAGCGTGTGTGGTGTAGTGGCAAAGTGACACCACTTAGGGAACAAGGGGGTGACGCCACAAGGAAGGAAGGAGGTCCAAGGTTCAAGTCCTGGCTTTTGCATTTTGAATTTCTTTTTAAATGGACTATAGAATTTTGCCATAGGGTTATATTTAGTTGCGCATGATTTTAGACACAAGAAAGTGAGTTGTCTAGTGGCAAGGCACCATTAAGGGTGCAAGGGATCCTGGGTTCGAATCTCATGACAAACAAGGGAGTATTTATTTTACGGATTGGACGGTAAGAGTTTGAGTTGGATTTAAACTCTGCTGATGGAGGGATCCCACATTGGAAAGATACAAAGAAGGAATGTGAGAAGCCAGCTATATATAGAGCATTCTATGAGGAGAGTTAATATACCTTGGTGGGCGTTTGGGTGCAGATCTAGAGGATAATTCCTAATAGTAGCAAAGGAAGGGCTACTATAACGTGAGGTGCACGGTAAGGTTACGGTGAGGTTTCAGTTTCTGATAAGTACGTGTTAAAGCTTTGGTTAATCTCTAGTAATGTCGATTGTAGGTTCATGACTAAGGGGTTTGCAGGGCGCATGGTTACCAGGTGCGTACAAACACTACACACACGAAATCGACAAAGCCAAAAGTGGCTAAATGGGCCCAGTGGGCCCTGAGGCTAAGTTTGATGAAATGGTTTGGTTGGTTATACGAATTGAATTAGTCATGCATGATACATGAATTGGATTTGTTTTGGGCCTAATAGGCCATATGATGAGATTTGGGCCCAATGGGTCGTAAGGGAGTGATTTGGGCTTATGGGGACGTAGGCATGTATGTTAGGGTTTATGGACCTTAGATCTAATTTGAACAACTTGTAAATTCAATAAGACTTAATTCTAATTAAACATGTCTATGAACAAGTTGCAGGGTTGGAGTGTGTCAATGGGCGTACGCATGTCTAGGATTGGATCTAGGGAGAGCTTGGTACTTAGGCGGCCCTAGTGGCCCTCCTCCTCTTTTTTGGAATCCTGCCTGGTGCGTAGTGTATGTTCACTTTAGCCGTGAGGACTTGTTGATGGGCCAAAGTTCATAGATAAAACCTGAAATTACCAAAATACCCCCAGTTGGCAAAATTATCGAGGTACCTCTAATTTGTGATATTACCAATACACCCCCGATTTGTGAAATTACAAAAATACCCCAGTTTGCAAAATTACTGAAATACCCCCGATTTATGAAATTACCAAAGAACCCTAGTTTTGCAAAATTACAAGCTACCCCTATTTTGGAAAATTACAAAAATACCCCTATAAGGTAGAATTACGAAAATACCCCTAGGTAGTGAAATGACGAAAATACCTCTATGTGACGAATATAAGTTTATGGATGTTACCTGTGTGTTTGATGCATTCGTATGATATTCTGCTTAGGATGTATATGGGTGGGAATTATGGTACAGAGGAAGATTTGTGGATCGCATGGCCGTATGGTATGGATCCACCGCAGGCTTTTAGCCCCCCAGCAACCATGCTGCACCGATAATGTTACCGAGGGTTATGTGCCATTAATATAGGCTTCATGCCGTAATTATCGGCTTTGTGCCAATATCAAAGGCTTTGTGCTGTTATTATGGCTTTGTGCCAATCATATTTACCGTGGCTATGTGCCAATCATATTTACCGTGGCTATGTGTCAATATTTGAGGATCGCATGGCCGTATGGTATGGAACCAGGATCGCATGGCCATATGGTATGGATCCAAAGGAGGCTTGAAGCCCAATATTTGATTAGCAGCTGTGCTGCAATGTTCGGTAGTACCACAATCGGGCTGCCCTTGGTGTGTAGTGGAGGGGTGGGTCGAGCTAGAATTCCCCACAGGAGTAATAAGGTTGGAAGGGAAATGTTGTGTGTAGCGGATGGATTTTTGGGGTGGGTTTTGCATTATTTGTTTATGAATGATACGATATGATATGATATGAGGTCATTGTGGGATAAGGCCCAAGACCACGGATTTTGATAGGGCTTAGGCCTAACGTGAATATTTGTAAGTGATTTGTTTGCCAAGGGTTGTGCACACTGAGTTTTGAAACTCACACCCCTTTAATTTAATGTTTCAGGTAATCCCGAATAGACGACTCGACGTGGGAGAGCACTCGGAGATGGCCACACTACAAGAGGATTGAATTTTCATTTATATGTTTCAAAATACATGTTTTATTTACTTAATTCTCAGTGGAAGTAATAAGACCTTGTACTCCGTTTTGACTTCAGATTTAATTTGGGTTTTGAGATTAAATGTTTGTGTAATTATTAAACCTAAGAAATCTCTTATGTTTAAACTTGGTTTACTAAATGCTTAAAATAATAAAAATGGGTTTTTTATCTTTAATTAATAAGTCTATTAGATTTTGGGCTTTTGGGCCTTAATTTCTTAATTAGCAAAATTGTTTTGAATTGTGCCTTTAATGTGACATTCTGGATTTGGGCCTAACTTCTAAGCCGGATTTGGGGTGTTACATTTAGTGGTATCAGAGCCTAGGTTGCAAAGCTCGAGCTGTGAATGGGCCTTAGATTTTGGGTTTTTTTAAAAAAAGTTTTGGCAGGATTCTTGAAGTGTGGTTCATCGACCCCTCGACGTCGAGTCAAGTAAGTTTTTCTCTTATTGTTTGAATTATTGAATGGTATAGATAATGGGCTACTTAAAAATATGCTTTTAGAGACTAAAGCCCATAGGAAACTTAAGCTTGTAGTGGATTCTCGATCGCCGAATAACTTTAAGAGAAAGTGTTAATACTTACATAAGACATGTGTTCTAAACAAGTGGAACTAAGTACTAATTTCATAAAATTCTTAAATCAGAGTGCGCAGCGAAAGCATAGTGGTGTGACTTGAGTGGTGCGTTTAGTAGTTAGTTGGAAATTTCGAGGACGAAATTTCTTTAAGAAAGGTAGATTTGTAACATCTCGAATTTGGGCCTAGTAGAATTGGGCCCATTGGGCCTTGGACATGGGAGCGTTTAAAATTTTTAAGCATAAGAGAACGGCATTAGTGCAAGTTGGACCTATTAGCTCAGTGATTTTAGAAGGTTAGAGGGTTTCTATGAAGTCCCGGGATTAAACTTTGGCTTTAGGGAAAATTTGGTTTTGGGTGAATAAAACCCTGAGAGTTAGTAGTAGGCTTTAAGAATAAAATTTGGAGAAAAATGACACAAGTGGAGTGTGTGGTGTAGTGGCAAAGTGACGCCACTTAGGGAACAAGTGGGGTGACGCCATAAGGAAGGAAGGAGGTCCAAGGTTCAAGTCTTGGCTTTTGCATTTTAGATTTCTTTTTAAAAGGACTATAGAATTTTCCCATAGGGTTATATTTAGTTGCACATGATTTTAGACACAAGAAAGTGAGTGGTCTAGTGGCAAGACGTCATTAAGGGTGCAAGGGAGCCTGGGTTTGATTCTCATGACAAACAAGGGAGTATTTATTTTTCGGATTGGACGGTAAGAGTTTGAGTTGGATTGAAACTCTGCTGACGGAGGGATCCCACTTCGGGAAGATAGAAAGAAGGACTGTGAGAAGGTAGCTATATATAGAGCATTCTATGAGGAGAGTTAATATACCTTGGTGGGCCTTTGGGTACAGATCTAGAGGATAATCGCTAATAGTTGCGAAGGAAGGGCTACTATAATGTGAGGTGCACGGTAAGGTTACGGTAAGGTTTCGATTTCTGATAAGTACGTGTTAAAGCTTTGGTTAATCGCTAGTAATGTCGATTGTAGGTTAATGAATAAGGGGTTTGCAGCGCGCGTGGTTACCAGGTGTGTACAAACACTACATACACGAAATCGACAGAGCCGAAAGTGGCTAAATGGGTCCGGTGGCCCCGAAGGCTAGGTTTGATGAAATGGTTTGGTTGGTTATACGAATTGAATTAGTCATGCATGATACATGAATTGGATTTGTTTTGGGCCTAATAGGCCATATGATGAGATTTGGGCCTAATGGGCCGCTAGGGAGTGATTTGTGCTTATGGGGACGTAGGCATGTATGTTAGGGTTTATGGACCTTGGGTGTAGTTTGAACAACTCGTAAATTCCATAAGACTTAATTCTAATTAAAAATGTCTGTGTAGAATTTGTAGGGTTAGAGTGTTACAACGGGCGTACGCATGTCTAGGATTGGATCTAGGGAGAGCTTGGTACTTAAGCGGCCCTAGTGGCCCACCTCCTCTTTTCTGGAATCCTACCTGGTACGTAATATCTGTTCACTTTAGCCGCGTGGACTTGTTGATGGGCCAAAGTTCATTGCTAAAACTCGAGATTACCAAAATACCCCCGGTTGTCAAAATTATCGAAGTACCCCTGATTTGTGATATTACCAAAATACCCCCAATTTGTGAAATTACCAAAATACCCCTGATTTGTGAAATTACTGAAATACCCTAATTTGTGAAATTGCCAAAGTACCCCAATTTTGCAAAATTACAAGATACCCCTATTTTGGAAAATTACAAAAATACCCCTGTAGGGTAGAATTACGAAAATACCCCTGGGTAGTGAAATGACGAAAATACCTCTATGTGACGAATATAAGTTTATGGATGTTACCTGTGTGTTTGATGCATTCATATAATATTCTGCTTAGGATGCATATGGGTGGGAATTATGGTACGGAGGAAGATTTGAGGACTGCATGGCCGGATGGTAAGGATCCACTGCGGGCTTTTAGTCATCGACCAGTAATGCTGCACCGATAATGTTACCGAGGGCTGTGTGCCATTAATTTGGGCTTCGTGCTGTAATTATGGGCCTTGTGCCAATACAGAAGGCTTTGTGCTGTTATTATGGATTTGTGCCAATCATATTTACCGTGGCTATGTGCTAATCATATTTACCGTGGCTATGTGTCAATATTTGAGGATTGCATGGCCGTATGATATGGATCCAAAGGAGGCTTTAAGCCCAATATTTGATTAGCAGTTCTGTTACAACGTTTGGTAGTACCGCAATCGGGCTACCCTTGGTGTGTAGCAGAGGGGTGGGTCGAGCTATAATTTCCCACAGGAGCAATAAGGTTGGAAGGGAAATGGTGTGTGTAGCGGATGGATTTTTGTGGTGGGTTTTGCATTATTTGTTTATGAATGATACGTTATGATATGATATGAGGTCATTGTGGGATAAGGCCCAAGACCACCGATTTTGATAGGGCTTAGGCCCAACGTGAATATTTGTAAGTGATTTGTTTGGCAAGGGTTGTGCACACTGAGTTTCGAAACTCACACCCCTTTAATTTAATGTTTCAGGTAATCTCGATTAGATGACTCGACGTGAGAGAGGACTCGGAGATGGCCACACTACAAGAGGATTGAATTTTCATTTATTTGTTTCAAAATACATGTTTTATTTACTTAATTCTTAGTGGACGTAATAAGACCTTGTACTTCATTTTGACTTCAGATTTAATTTGGGTTTTGAGATTAAATGTTTATTTAATTATTAAACCTAAGTAAGCTCTTATGTTCAAACTTGGTTTACTAAATGCTTAAAATAATAAAAATGGGTTTTTTTATCTTTAATTAATAAGTCTATTAGATTTTGGGCTTTTGGGCCTTAATTTCTTAATTAGCAAAATCGTTTTGAATTGTGCCTTTAATGTGACATTTTGGATTCGGGCCTAACTTCTAGGCCGGATTTGGGGTGTTACATTTAGTGGTATTAGAGCCTAGGTTGCAAAGCTCGGGCTGTGAATGGGCCTTAGATTTTGGGTTTTTTTTTTTTAAAAGTTTTGGAAGGATTCTTGAAGTGTGGTTCATCGACCCCTTGACGTCGAGTCAAGTAAGTTTTTCTGTTATTGTTTGAATTATTGAACGGTATAGATAATGGGCTACTTAAAAATATGCTTTTAGAGACTAAAGCCCATAGGAAACTTAAGCTTGTAGTGGATTCTCGATCGCCGAATAACTTTAAGAAAAAGTGTTAATACTTACATAAGACATGTGTTCTAAACAAGTGGAACTAAGTACTAATTTCATAAAATTCTTAAATCAGAGTGCGCAGCGAAAGCATAGTGGTGTGACTTGAGTGGTGCGTTTAGTAGTTAGTTGGAAATTTCGAGGACGAAATTTCTTTAAGGAGGGCAGATTTGTAACATCTCGAATTTGGGCCTAGTAGAATTGGGCCCATTGGGCCTTGGGCACGGGAGCGTTTAAAATTTTTAAGAATAAGAGAACGGCATTAGTGCAAGTTGGACCTATTAGCTCAGTGATTCTGGAAGGTTAGAGGGTTTCTATGAAGTCCCGGGATCAAACTTTGGCTTTAGGGAAATTTTGGTTTTAGGTGAATAAAACCCTGAGAGTTAGTAGTAGGCTTTAAGAATAAAATGTGGAGAAAAATGACACAAGTGGAGTGTGTGGTGTAGTGGCAAAGTGACGCCACTTAGGGAACAAGGGGGTGACGCCACAAGGAAGAAAGAAGGTCCAAGGTTCAAGTCTTGGCTTTTGCATTTTGGATTTCTTTTTAAAAGGACTATAGAATTTTGACATAGGGTTATATTTAGTTTCGCATGATTTCATACACAAGAAAGTAAGTGGTCTAGTGGAAGGCGTGATTAAGGGTGCAAGGGAGCCTGGGTTCGAATCTCATGACAAATAAGGGAGTATTTATTTTGCGGATTGGATGGTAAGAGTTTGAGTTGGATTTAAACTCCGTTGACGGAGGGATCCCACATCGGAAAGATACAAAGAAGGAATGTGAGAAGCTAGCTATATATAGAGCATTCTATGAGGAGAGTTAATATACCTTGGTGGGCGTTTGGGTGCAGGTCTAGTGGATAATCGCTAATAGTAGCAAAGGAAGGGCTACTATAATGTGAGGTGCACAGTAAAGTTACGGTGAGATTTCGGTTTCTGATAAGTACGTGTTAAAGCTTAGGTTAATCGCTAGTAATGTCGATTGTAGGTTAATGACTAAGGGTTTTGCAGCGCGCGTGGTTACCGGGTGTGTACAAACACTACACACACAAAATTGACAAAGCCGAAAGTGGCTAAATGGGCCCGGTGGGCCCTGAGGCTAAGTTTGATGAAGTGGTTTGGTTTGTTATACGAATTGAATTAGTCATGCAGGATACATGAATTGGATTTATTTTGGGCCTAATAGGCCATATGATGAGATTTGGGCCTAATGGGCCGTAAGGGAGTGATTTGGGCTTATGGGGACGTAGGCATGTATGTTAGGGTTTATGGACCTTAGGTCTAGTTTGAACAACTCGTAAATTCCATAAGACTTAATTCTAATTAAACATGTCTGTGAACAAGTTGCAGGGTTGGAGTGTGGCAACGGGCATACGCATGTCTAGGATTGGATCTAGGGAGAGCTTGGTACTTAAGCGGCCCTAGTGGCCCACCTCCTCTTTTCTGGAATCCTACCTTGTGCGTAGTGTCTGTTCACTTTAGCCGCGAGGACTTGTTGATGGGCCAAAGTTCATAGCTAAAATTCAAAATTACCAAAATACCCCCGGTTGGCAAAATTATCGAAGTACCCCTGATTTGTGATATTACCAAAATACCCTTGGTTTACGAAATTACCAAAATACCCCCAGTTTGTGAAATTACTGAAATACCCCGATTTGTGAAATTACCAAAGTACCCCAGTTTTGCAAAATTACCAGATACCCCTATTTTGGAAAATTACAAAAATACCCCTATGTGACGAATATAAGTTTATGGATGTTACTTGTGTGCTTGATGCATTCATATGATATTCTGCTTAGGATGCATATGGGTGGGAATTATGGTACGGAGGAAGATTTGAGGATCGCATGGTAGTATGGTTTGGATGCCGTAGGCTTTTAGCCACCGAGCGACCATCTTTGCCGCATCGATAATATTCTTGAGGGTCGTGTGCCATTAATATGGGCTTCGTGCTGTAATTATGGGCTTTGTGCCAATATCGAAGGCTTTGTGCTGTTATTATGGCTTTGTGCCAATCATATTTACCGTGGCTATGTGTCAATATTTGAGGATCGCATGGCCGTATGGTATGGATCCAAAGGAGGCTTTTAGCCCAATATTTGATTAGCAGCTTTCCTGCAACGTTCGGTAGTACCGTAATCAGGCTACCCTTGGTGCGTAGCGGAGGGGTGGGTCGAGTTAGAATTCCCTACAGGAGTCATAAGGTTGGAAGGGAAATAGTGTGTGTAGCAGATGGATTTTTGGGCTGGGTTTTGCATTATTTGTTTATGAATGATACGATATGATATGATATGAGGTCATTGTGGGATAAGGCCCAAGACCACCGATTTTGATAGGGCTTAGGCCCAACGTGAATATTTGTAAGTGTTTTGTTTGCCAAGGGTTGTGCACATTGAGTTTCAAAACTCACACCCCTTTAATTTAATGTTTCAGGCAATCTCGAATAGACGACTCGACGTGGGAGAGGACTCAGAGATGGCCACACTACAAGAGGCTTGAATTTTGATTTAATTGTTTCAAAATACATGTTTTATTTACTTAATTCTCAGAGGACGTAATATAACCTTGTACTCCGTTTTGACTTCAGATTTAATTTGGGTTTTGAGATTAAATGTTTATTTAATTATTAAACCTAAGTAAGCTCTTATGTTCAAACTTAGTTTACTAAATGCTTAAAATAATAAAAATGGGTTTTTTATCTTTAATTAATAAGTCTATTAGATTTTGGGCTTTTGGGCCTTAATTTCTTAATTAGCAAAACCGTTTTGAATTGTGCCTTTAATATGACATTACGAATTCGGGCCTAACTTCTAGGCTGGGTTTGGGGTGTAACATTTAGTAGTATCAGAGCCTAGGTTGCAAAGCTCGGACTGTAAATGAGGCTTAAATTTTGGGTTTTTTTTAAAAAAGTTTTGGCAGGATTCTTGAAGTGTGGTTCATCGAGCCCTCGACGTCGAGCCAAGTAAGTTTTTCTGTTATTGTTTGAATTATTGAACGGTATAGATAATGGGCTACTTAAAAATGAGCTTTTAGAGACTAAAGCCCATAGGAAACTTAAGCCTGTAGTGGATTCTCGATTGCCGAATAACTTTAAGAAAAAAGTGTTAATACTTACATAAGACATGTGTTCTAAACAAGTGGAACTAAGTACTAATTTCATAAAATTCTTAAATCAGAATGCGCAATGAAAGCATAGTGGTGTGACTTGAGTGGTGCGTTTAGTAGTTAGTTGGAAATTTCGAGGACAAAATTTCTTTAAGGAGGGTAGATTTGTACATCCTGAATTTGGGTCTAGTAGAATTCGGAGGTAACCCCAGTAGCTCTTCAGGAAAGATGTCCGAAAAATCCTTTACCGTTTTGATATCCTTAACTGTAGAATCCCTAGAATCCGAAACACTTACGTAGGCCAAGAATGCCTCACAACCCTTACGAACTATCTTCTCTACCGCTAGTGCAGGGATCACATTAGATAAGTAATTCCAGCATTCTACAATCATGACTACCTCCTTATCCTCTTCAGTCCTTAGTACGACCCTCTTAGTCACACAATCCAAGCTAACACGATGCTTGACCAACCAGTCCATCCCCAGAATTAGGTCGAACTCCCCAAATGAAAGCTCCATCAAATCAGCTAGGAAGATTGCCCCTTGTAGCTCTAAAGGAATGTCCCTATACAGTTTGCTAACTCTAACAGATTTCCTTAACAGGCTCAGTACCGTAACATCACTCGTAGTGCTCTCAACTGAAATCCCCAGGTTTCTAGATACAGTACAGGCTATATAGGAGTGACTAGATCATATATCTATCAATGCAATATAAGGTACATCATATATTAGAGCCGACTGCCTCGCCTCAGTCTGTCTAGCACCTCTGTCCAGTGCTCTCTGCCCATGGCCCATGCCATTACCACCACTAGCCTAACCACGACCTCTCAGTGGCTGTTATGCTACCCTCTGTGGCTGTGCATTACTAGTACCCTAAGCTTGCATCTGATCAGCCATCAGTGGACACTCCCTGATACAGTAATCCAATGATCCACACTTCAAACACGCCCCATCCTCCTCTAACACTCGCCCTGGTCGCGTCTACCACAATTAACACATGGCTGTTGTCTAGTAGCAGCAACAGAGGGCCCACCTCTAACTAGCCCATCAGCTCTGGCCGTTTTCTTAGGCCTCTATATAGAACTCGAGGGCTTCGAATCCCTCTAGTTCCTACCTCTCTCTCTATCGCAGTTTTGGCACTCAGTGCGCTTAACCTCATCAGCGGTCTTCGCCTTCTCGATCAAGGCAGAAAAATCTCACTCCCTTTGCAGAGCTATCATAACCTTTAAGTTATCCTTGAGGCGATCCCCAAAGTAAACACATCGCTCGTACTCCGATGCCACCATACCTCGAGCATAGTGTCTCAATCTCAGAAACTCAACCTCATACTCGACCACAAATCGATCTCCTTGTGCCAGATTCAGAAATTCTCTCCTACAAGCGTCCACATTACTGGCTCCCACATATTTTCCCTAGAAAGCGGTCTTAAAGAACTCCCAGGTCAGATGTTCGGGCTGAATGCCCTTCTTAACATAAGCCACCACTGATAAGCCTCATCCTGTAGCAGTGAGAGTGCACCCTTTAATTTCTGCTCAAGGATGCAATCTAAACCATCCATAATCCTCTCCGTGGCCTCAATCCAGTACTCGGCCACATTAGAGGTAACTCCAGTGACACCTCTGAAGAGCTGAGCTCCATTGGACCGGAGTCGTTCCATAACCAACCTTCAGCCCCCAAATCTAGTATTGGGCCCAACGACCCTCTCCAAAATCCTTAGCATAGCCTCGGACAATGCGTCGTCCCCAGCCATGCAATCTTAAGACCCAGTCTCAGTACCAGGCGACACTAGCGTCTCACTAGTATCCAAATTCGGTATGCTACCTAGTAAAGAGGACTCAGCTCGAGCTCTTCTGCGGCCTCTACCTCGACCTCTAGTACCCCATTCACGGATACCTCGTAAGCTCATTTTCTAATCATGTTTATGTCTTAGTGTTTATTAACAAATGTTTTATGTAAAATAGTATTGATTATTCAAAGTTTATTTTCATAAATCGTAGTCTCACTACAGTTTTCAGTTTCTCTACAATTTTTAGTATACACTAACTAGAGTGTTTTCAATACAGTTTACTACCTATAGTAGTTTCAGAATATACTATCCATAACAGTTTCAGTTTAAAACAAATCAGAGTTCAGAATACTTACAGGATTGGTGCCGGAGACTCAGTGTACCACTTACTCAGTAAAAATATTTCAAATCATTTGAAAATCAATCAATTTTTTGAAAGCCCATTTTTTATAAAACCCATAATCCACAGTCGAGTTTTGTCACCTGGCTATGATACCGCTAAATGTAACACCCCAAACCCGACCTAGACGTTATGGCCATATCTGGTAATGTCACACGATAGTGTTTTTGAAACCTCGTTGTTACGATGAAAATATTCCATGTTATTATCTTTAGAAAACCTTAGTTAGAACTTAGGAAGTCGTCTTTATTCATTTAAAACATTTGTTTTGAAACATCCATCATTGTGGAAGCTTTAATAAAACAGTCTAGGTGATCATGCGTATAGAAATTATATTAATTTTTGGAAACTGAATTTCCTACGTCTAGCAGATATAAATCCATAAAGTAAAATAAATAAATAAATAAAAATCCAAACTTAAAACCAAAGTCCCAGAGGGTCGTTAAATTACAACCCAAATAATCAATAATAATCAAATCATAAATCGTAAATTGAAAACCATGAAGTCCAAAAATTACTATGGTCACTGCTAAGTCATCTGTCGCACCGATCCTTCTAAGTTTGGGGATTACCTGTGCACATTAAACAAAAAGGCTGATTATATGTATACTCAGCGTGTAATCCCGCAAAAACAATCAAACAATCAATATTCACAGTGCACAGTTGAACAGTCTTGGGCCTAAGCCCTTTTCAGTATCAGTGACAGTTTGGGCCTTAGTCCATCTCAATACAGTGTCAAAAATATAGTAGGGCCTTAGCCCATCACAGTATTAGTAGTAGTAACAGTTATGAAGTAGCAAAATCCTACCCAACCAGCCTTTACACACTATCTCCGTCCAACCCTACACTCCATGTGGGGATATAATCAACCCACCCATCCCTACACTCCAAGTAGTACAAGAATGCGGCTGTCTGATGGTTTGCAAATCGAAATTGCTAGTAAATTAGGCTTAAAGCCTTTCAGTACAGTTCCTCCAAATAACAACCCCCAACCCAATGTAATGCAACACACAATGGATAACATGTTATTATGCAATTTCATTACATTTATCCAGTTCAGATATTAACATGCCCAGTAACGATATCATTTAGTCAATTTCACACATTTAAGGGTCTAAGTAGCGCTTATCGACCATACAGTCGGTTCACAGTCGACTTGGGTGACTAGTGCAACCTTAAAAACATTTTGGTAAAAATAGGCCCACACGCCTATGTGATCTACCCTTGTGGCCCACTTAGCCCAAATTGGCCTTGGCCGTATGATCCATTTTTAAAGTAACCCATGCTAGCTCAATACTCATATATGTTTTCACTATTTACTTATATGTTCATTTGAAGTTGTCTACTTGAGTCATTATCACTAAATTATTTATATTTTGAGCTACAGAATTCCAAATTAAGATCTGCTTGATGTTTTTGAAACTAGACTCAAGTAAATTTCTACCATAAAAGTTTCAGAATTTATAGTTTATCAAATAAGTACAGTAAAATCTTTACATTTATCCTAATTCTACTGTTTGACAGCTTCATCATTTTCTTACTAAAAATTATTTATCTCTTAGTACGGAATTTAGATGATGTTTCCGTTTGTTTCTATTGAAAATAGACTCATTAAAGATTTAAAAATACAAATTTAAGTCCCTAAATATTTTTTTTTAAAATTTTTTATGATTTTCCTAAGTCAGAACAGGGGAACCTGAAATCATTCTGACCTTGTCTCATAGAATTTATTATATCTCATTATTTACAATTCCATTGCTTACACTGTTTCGTCCATGAAAAACTAAACTAAATAAAATTTAATTTCATATTTTATTCAACCTATAACTCAATTCCCACTATTTTTGATGATTTTTCACAGTTAGACTACTGTTGCTGACCCAAACTATTTTAGTGCAAAATGTTGATTTCCAAGTTTATAACACCCTTATTTCCTTTCTCTACAATTTTTCGCATCATTTTCTCTTATTTCTCTTATTTCTTGACAGCAAGCGATTTTTGCTTTTTGCCGAATCCTATTTTCTTTGTTTCAGGTACACACCTGGTATCGTTTTTGATGCATAAGCACTCCTAAGCCTCCAGAACCTAAAAATCAACCAACATATCTCGAGATTAATCACTTAATTCATTTTTAATCAACCAATTTCGGAAGAAACTTGACTAAAAACCTAGTGAAACCCTTACCTCGCTTGAGTAACCACATTTTCACATAATCACAGCGTCGATTCAAAACCACCAGCTCCTTGATTAACTCCTAAACACCAAAAAGGAATCCCCCTTTTAGAGATTAACCAAGAACGATTAACAGTAGACAAAACCGTTACTTACCGAACACGCGCAACCAACGATGAACAATTGAATCAATTGAAAAGAAAAAAAAAGAAATGGAAGGGGAAATAATAATGGAAATTTCGACAGCAACTAGGGGAAAGAGTCGACAGAGGAGGAAAAGAAGAAGAAGAAGAAGAAGAAAACGTCAGAGAATGTTTAGGGAATTGAAGAGAAAATCAAAACTCTACTTTTTTTTTTTGCAACAAAAAGATACTCAGATTATTTTCTGATAACCTTTCCCTAATTATCTCTTAAAATCACTCCCTATTAACCCACTAAAACACGACTACTCAAAATTTTTCCCCAACACAACTCTTAACCGAAATTGGAGAAAAAATACTGTCTCCACGCCATCACAGAGAATTGAACACAGGACCTCCAACACTCCATTTAACCACCAGACCAGCAGGCCCATTCTGATATAAACATACCAAAAATTAAACTTAAGCCCTTTGCACAAGGTTAAGGTTTTATTTATAAAAAAAATACAAAATTTGCCCAAGTAAGGCTTGAACTTGGGACCTCTCACACTGTAACACCCCAAACCCGGTCAATACACCACGACCAAATCTGGCATGTCACAGGGAAAATTTTTTGAAGAAAATCGAGTTGACGGTTTAATTTTAGACAAAATTCTTTAGATGTCTAATGTTTATAGAAATTAGGTGCATGATTAGTTAAAAACCAATAATATACTTTGAAATCCCGAAAATCAATCTTTAAAATTTAGTTGTCGATCCACAGGTTAAAAATCATTTATATTATTTTAAAAAAACCCGAATGATTGCTTTGAAAACCGTTTACATTTGAGTATGGAAACTTAAATTTGAAAATTATTTAAGTTGTCGAAAACTTTTGAGTTGTCATTTATTATCAAATAATTTATATTACCCGATGATAAAGTTTTGAAAACCATTGCGTTCATATTATTAAAACTTGTCAAGTAATTTACTTAGCCATGTTTAAAACAAATCCAAAGCATATAAATAGTCCAAAAGCACAAACTTAAAAGTCCTTATTACAAATCCAAATAAATGAAACCGAATTTAAATGAAATAAAATACCCATAGCAAAGTCCATGTAAAATCCGAGTTTATTTATGGAATGGCCACCTCGAGTCCTACCCGGCTCCTCATCCGCGATCTACGAATCACCTGAAAAGATAAGGGAGAAGGTGAGTCACCAAGACTCAGTGCATAAATCCTTCCCCCGGTTAATGCAACATACTTACACAATTCATAACCAAGTAATATAGATAATGCACCCAACCTAGCCATCCATAACTCCTTTTCTACCCCGTGTGGTACCAAACCACTGGTGGTGCCAAACCACTGGTGACCCAAATTCACGATATCCATTAATAATGTGGTGCCAAACCACTGGTGACCCAAAGTCAAGAATAATACATCTGTGGGGCCAACCCACGTTGTGATACCAAATCACTGGCGACAATCTCGATACATCAAATGTGGGGCCAACCCACTGTGGTGCTAAGCCACTTGGACGAGTCGCTATGAGGTGCCAAACCTCTGGTGACCCAAAGTCACAAAATAATCTGTGGCACTAAACCACTGGAGGTGCCAAATCTCTGGTGTCCCAAAGACACGGATATCAAATCTTCCCCCTCCTCTCATATCACCCACATCAATACATCACATGTACAAATCATGCCATCATGCTCAAATATTATGCATATAACAAATATAACACAGATCATGATATTAAGCATCAAATAGCAAATCATATCGAAACGGACTTACCCGTATCTTTGCTCATACCCATAAGGTATCATATCAGGATCTACGTAGTTTTTGGTTTATCACATATCAGGTTATTAATGTATATTTACTAAGTTATAAAGTGTGTAAGTTACACACCTGTTACTATTGCAAGTTTTAAATCCCGAAGACTCGATCTACTGCATTAGACCTCCTTTAGATTAATAACATAGACTATTCGGCCAATAACCAACTTTAATCTTAATAGCCTTCAGCTTTTCCACCACTTAAAGAATGATGAACCAACAAAATCCTTACCACTTGACTTACCAAAATTGGTTGTCAGAGAATAGGGGCTTAGATCGACTGCTTCGAAAGTCCCGAAGAGCCTAAAAGAAATTGATTCCTATAAAAGATTAACAATACTATCAACAAATGTCGGATTAGGCTTTCACCAAAATGTCGACGAGAGAAGAAGAAAAAAGTGAGAAAGGAGTTTGACCATGGACACTTACCTCCTTAAAGCGATTAAAAAACAACCAAAAAGGGATCAAGGCTTGATTGAGATTGACCAAAATATCAAAAAGAAAGAAAGAAGATTCGGCTATGGTTGATTAAAAACAACAAATAGAATTAACTAGAGTGAAAAAGAGAAAGAAAAAGAAAGTAAAATGGAAGAGAGGAATTGACAGCGGAAGGTGGAGAGGATTTGGTACAAGAGTTTAAGAGAAGAAAAGAAAAAAAAAATGAAAGGGTGGAGATGGGTACTTTCGGCTTTGAGCAAAAAGAAAGAGAGAATTAGAGAGAGTTGGGAGAGTAAAGTTTCGGTTTCAAAGAAGAAAAAGAGAGAAAGCAAATAGAATTTGGCTCAAAGATTAAGAGAGTAATCGACAAATACTACTTGGGTTTCGAGTTTGCTTCAACCAAAAGCACTAGGGAGAAATCGGCAATGCTAAGGGAGATTTTGACTTGATGCAAAACAAAGAATAACACCTTCAAAGCTAACCGAAATGTCACCTAGCTACAAAGGAATTTCAGCACTTTGCCCTCTACACAAATCAAAAATTCGGCAACCACACCAAAAATCCTTCTTGCCATCAATTCAAACTAATTTTGAATTAAACACACTCTTAAATTTCTCCTTATTTCTTCCTAATCACATCAAAATTAAGCCCACTCCCCCTAGCCCCTTAAACCATCCAAAGACATGGACTTCAATGGCAAACTTTTCCACACAAAAGTTTCCATAGCACACACCTTATATCAAGCCTTGTGTTCCCCCTTCAATTCCTTAATCAAAATGATTCTTTCCCCAAGATCAAGCTTGCCTAAACTATTATTCAACTTGCCAAAAAAAAAAAAAAAATTAAAGTCCAACTTACCCAATACAAGGCTTGGCCGACACTTGATGTAAGGATACATAAAAATAAAATCTTCAAATTGCACTCCATGCTATTCAAACCCTTTCCCTCAAGCAACTACTCATGCGCCACTTCCACTATGCTACTAGCTCCTCTTGCACTTAAATTCCCCCACAAATTACACTTAACCCCTATCTCCTTCAGCTCCCTCTAACTAAAGCTTAAAAACCAAAAATTTTCTACAGCTCGAGCCTACTCATGGCTTATTCCTAAACCCTAGAACATCTCACTTAACAACACGACAATCCGTACTCATGCAGAACAATACAATCACAAATAACCCCTATTTCAGGATATTACAATTCCACCCCCTTAAAATAATTTCGACCTCAAAAAGAGTTGAGGGTACTGTTGTCTCATCATATCCTCCGGTTCCCACGTAGCTTCTTTCACTCCATGGTTTTGCAATAATACCTTCACTAATGGAACTGACTTCCTGCACAACCCTTTCACATCTCTATCTAGAATCTGCACTGGTTCCTCTTCCATCGTCAAATCTGGACTCACTTCTATTTCCTCCACTGCCACGACATGTGATGTATCAGAACGATAGCGTCTAAGCATGTAGACATGGAACACATTGTGTATTTGACTCAACTCTGCTGGCAACTCGAGCTGATAGGCTACTGGTCCCACTCGTCTCAACACCTTATACAGCCCAATAAACCTTGGACTTAACTTGCCTTTTCTCCCAAATCTTAACACTTTCTTCCATGGCGAGACCTTCAAAAGACACAGTTACCCAACAAACTCTATATCCCTCCGCTTAAGATCGGCATACGACTTCTGTCTGTCCGAAGCTTCCTTCAACTGAGCTTGAATCAACTTCACCTTATCCTCAGTCTCTACAACCAACTCTGGTCCTAACATCTGACGCTCACCCAACTATGTCCAGCATGTAGGTGTATGACACTTCCTACCATACAACGCCTCATATGGTGCCATCTTAATGCTTGTCTGATAACTATTGTTGTATGCGAACTCAGCTAATGGTAAAAACTCTTCCCAGCTGCCTCTGAAGTCCAAAACACAACCTCTCAGCATATCCTCTAAAATCTGTATAACTCTTTTCGACTGCCCGTCAGACTGTGGATGGAATGCTGTACTAAAATCCAATCGCGTACCCAAGGCCTGATGTAATGCTCTCTAAAACCTCGACATAAATCTAGGATCTCTGTCCGAGATGATCGACACTGGCACACCGTGCAACCTCACTATCTCTGCCACATACAACTTAGCTAACTTCTGAAGCGAGTAATCCACTCTTACCGGAATGAAATGAGCTGACTTAGTGAGACGATCCACAATCACCCAAACTAAGTCCTTTTTACTCGGTGTAAGGGGTAATCCACTGACAAAGTCCATAGTGATCCTTTCCCACTTCCACTGTGGAATCTTCACCAGCTGAAGTAACCCAGATGACAGCGATGTTCACCTTGACACTGCGACACGTCAGACATTTACCCACAAACTCAGTTACCTCCCGCTTCAGTCCTGGCCACCAAAACTGCTCTCTTAAATCTCGATACAACTTGCTACCTCTAGGATGCATAGCGTATGGGCTGCTATGTGTGTCCCGAAGAATTCTCTGCCTCAACTCGACATCCTTCGGCATACAAGCTATCCCTTGAAAACACAATACTCTATCACTGGACAAACTATAACCCTCTAAATTACCATCCTGAACTTGCAACCTCCGAGCATTCAAACCCTCATCCACTAAATATTTCTCCTTGATTTGTTCTAACCAATTCGGCTTAACTTGTATTTCTGCCAACAGACTCCCATCGTCATACAAGCTAAGATGGGCAAACATCGCTCTTAAGTCTGATACAACCTTACGACTCAACGCGTCTGCTACCACGTTAGCCTTGCCCGGATGATACTCAATCGAACAGTCGTAGTCCTTCAACAATTCAATCCATCTACGCTGCCTCAAGTTCAAATCCTTCTGAGTCAAAAGATACTTTAGACTCTTGTGATCCGTATAGACTGTTGACTTCTCTCCGTACAAATAATGTCTCCATATCTTTAAAGCAAAACCACTGCAGCTAATTCCAAGTCATGCGTCAGATAGTTAACCTCATGTGGTCTCAAGCGCCGAGATGCATAAGCCACTACCTTCCTTTCTGACAAGACACATCCCAAGCCGATGAAGTGATGCATCACGATGGCAAGTGAATTCCTTGCACGCCTCAGTGAATCAAAAGCGAGAC
The DNA here is from genome assembly GCA_025506655.1 of Gossypium rotundifolium. Classification (NCBI taxonomy): domain Eukaryota; kingdom Viridiplantae; phylum Streptophyta; class Magnoliopsida; order Malvales; family Malvaceae; genus Gossypium; species Gossypium rotundifolium. The sequence continues at coordinate 44,345,777 of CP106724.1, read as the reverse complement.
TTGATCAGAATCTTCTTCAACTTGTCGAAACTTTCTTGCTGCTTCTCAGTCCACACAAATGGAACTCCTTTCCTCAATAACTTGGTCATTGGTGCTGGGATTAAAGAAAATCCCTCTACAAATCTACGGTAGTACCGCCGCACCCGAAAACTACGAATTTTGCCACCGACTTTGGTGGCTTCAATCTCTTTCTTGCCTCAATCTTTCGAGGATCCACTCTAATACCTCGGTGATACTCGTGACCCAAGAAAGTCACCTCCTAAGCTAAAATTCACACTTCTGAATTTGGCATAAAGTTGCTTTTCCTCGAATCGCAATACTACTCACAAATCGCATCATGCTCCTCCTCGTCCTTGAGTACACCAATATGTCGTCTATAAATACTACAACAAATTGGTCTAAGTATTGTTGAAACACCCGATTCATCAAATCCAGAAATGCCGCCGGTGCATTCGTTAACCCGAACAGCATTGCCAAAAACTCGTAATGCCGATATCGAGTACGAAATGCTGTCTTGTGAATATCCACCTCCTTCACCTTTAGCTGATGATACCCAGACCTTAAATCAATCTTTGAGAAATTAATGTCCCTTTAAGCTGATTGAACAGGTCATCTATCCTCGGCAATGGATACTTGTTCTTGATCGTCAGCTTATTCAACTGGCAGTAGTCTATACACATCCGCATCGTACCATCCTTCTTCTTGACAAAGAGTACCAGTGCTCCCTAAGGTGAAACACTTGGTCGGATAAAACCTCGATCCAACAATTCCTAAATCTGAGCCTTCAATTCCACTAACTCCTTCGGTGCTATCCTATACGGAGCGATGACACCGCGCGATTAAGATATGAGATCTATTCCAAATTCAACTTCACGATCCGGAGGCGGTCCGAAAGTTCTTACGAAAATCGTCGGCATATTCCTTTCTTGTTGAGCGTTCCTACAATAGACTCCTTAGCCTCCAACGCACACACATGAACCATAAATGCCTCACGACCCTTCCCGACTAACTTCCGACTTTCAACGCAGATACCACATTGGATAGATAATCTCTTCTATTACCTATCATAACCACCTCTTCACCCTCGGTTGTCTTCAAAACCATGCGCTTAGCGGCGCAATCAAACTTACGGTACTTGACCAACGGTCCATCCCAAGAATCGGATCGAACTCCCCAAGCGGTAGTTCCATCAGATCAACTACAAACACTACCCCTTGAAGTTCTAGGGGTACATCCCTATACAGCTTATTCACTTCTACAGAGTGACCTAGAGGGCTAAGTACTGTCATCTTCCTATAAGTAGTCTTAGAGTCTAAGTTCATGGTCTCTACTATGTTACTAGCAACATACGAATGCGTCGAACCCACATCTATCAAAGCAATATATGGTAAACTAAAAATTAAAAACGTACCGGTGATGATGCCCGGTGCGTCGCCCTCCTCTCGACGCCTTGCTGCATATACTAACCCAGGCTGTCTTGCCTCAGTGTTGCCTGTACCTCGCCGGTGCTCATGGCCCCGACTAGAACTATTACCTCTTCTACCGTTACCACGACCCCTCTGCGGTGGCGGTCCCTCATTCTGGCCGAGCACGACACGACCCTCGGTGATTCTTGGCTAGCTTCGTGGACAGTCCCTCACACGATGATCCAGTGAGCCATACTCAAAACATCCTTTCCCACTGGTCCAACATTCGCCCCCATGAGATTTTCCGCACGATTACCTTTGTCTTTGGTCCACGATTAGCGATATGAGGCCTCTCAGATTGGTTCGGCCCACTCTGCCTAGCCCTTTTCTGAGAATTACCGGTCGTCCCAGATAATCCAAAACTTCTCTTATGTCTATTCCTGTCGTGATTACGCTTACGATTCCTTTATCCCCTCGGCTATCTTAGCCTTTTCTCCTAACTGACAAACTCTCGTTCTGTTTGTGGAGCAATCGATAATCTCAACTCATCTCTCGATCGTCCTTGAACACGACACATCGCTTGTGTTCAGTAGCCACGATACCTCTAGCATCTGGCTCAATCTTAAAAATTCTACTTCATACTACGTCGGACTTACTCCCTTGAACCAATCTCGAAATGCCTTCATTGTGTATCAATGTAACTAGACCCAACATATTTCTTACGATCTGTTGCCTTAAAATAGTCCCAAGTGAGATCCTCATTGCGGCACTATCCGTCTTGTGAGCCACCTTTGGTATGACTCATCCAGAAGAAATGACACTATCCTTTCACTTTTCCTCGGCATTCGGATCCAAGTCATTCATGATTAAGCTCCGTCGCCTCTAGCCAATATTGATCGTCTTGGGAGCCACACCAGAAACACCTCAAAATACCTCAGCTCCATTGGCTCAAAGTCGCTCAAGTACAGATTTCTGAGCTCCCGCGCCTCCACCTACTCTAGCTACCCTCTCAAGAACTCGCAGCATCGCCTGAGACACTGCGTCATCCCCTATTTGCTCTTGGAACTCACCACCTACAGCCGGTGGTGGTGCTGGTATCTCATTTTTCGACCCCTAACCAGACCTCACTGACTCAGACACAGCCATCCTACCCCGACCACGTCCACACGTATTACGACCTCGACCTCGAGTGCTCATGTCTAAAGTCTCGACTTATCTGATTTAAAAGTTTTATGCTTTAGTCATTATTCCACTATCTTTAAAGAACAGTTTTATGAATAATTCTTATTAAAGAGTTTTGTTTTCGCGAGTCCATAGAGTCCTATAAATTTCAGTCTCTAAGGTAGTCCAATCTCACTAATCATTCAAAGTTTATAACATCCAAAAATCACAACTAAAGGCTAGGGGTACTTACTTGAGCGGATTGGTGCCAGAGACTCGGTGCCATGCCTTTCAAATCATATAATTTCAAACAAAACATTTTAAGACCATATTTTAAAACATTTTGGGCCTCGGGCCCACAGCTGAGCCTTTGAACTTGGCTCTGATACCAAAATTATAACACCCCAAACCCGGTCAATACACCACGACCAAATCTGGCATGTCACAGGGAAAACTTTTTGAAGAAAATCGAGTTGACGGTTTTGTTTTAGACAAATTTCTTTAAATGTCTAATGTTTATAGAAATCAGGTGCATGATTAGTTAAAAACCGATAATATACTTTGAAATCCCAAAAATTAATCTTTAAAATTTAGTTGTCGATCCACAGGTTAAAAATCATTTATATTATTTTAAGAAAAACCCGAATGATTGCTTTGAAAACTGTTTACATTTGAGTATGGAAACTTAAATTCGAAAATTATTTAAGTTGTCGAAAACTTTTGAGTTGTCATTTATTATCAAATAATTTATATTGCCCGATGGTAAAGCTTTGAAAACCATTGCGTTCATATTATTAAAATTTATCAAGTAATTTACTTAGCCATGTTTAAAACAAATCCAAAGCATATAAATAGTCCAAAAGCACAAACTTAAAAGTCCTTATTACAAATCCAAATAAATGAAACCAATTTAAATGAAATAAAATACCCATAGCAAAGTCCATGTAAATTCGAAGTTTATTTATGGAATGGCCACCTCGAGTCCTACCGGCTCCTCATCCGCGATCTACGAATCACACGAAAAGATAAGGAGAAGGTGAGTCACCAAGACTCGATGCATAAATCCTTCCCGGTTAATGCAACATACTTACACAATTCATAACCAAGTAATATAGATAATGCACCCAACCTAGCCATCCATAACTCCTTTTCTACCCGTGTGGTACCAAACCACTTGGTGGTGCCAAACCACTTGGTGACCCAAAGTCACGATATCCATTAATAATGTGGTGCCAAACCCTTTGGTGACCCAAAGTCACGAATAATACCTCTGTGGGGCCAACCCACATTGTGATACCAAATCACTGGCGACAATCCCGATACATAAAATGTAGGGCCAACCCACTGTGGTGCTAAGCCACTGGGACGAGTCGCTATGAGGTGCCAAACCTCTGGTGACCCAAAGTCACAAAATAATCTGTGGTACCAAACCACTGGAGGTGCCAAACCTCTGGTATCCCAAAGACACGAATATCAAATCTTCCCCCTCCTCTCATATCATCCACATCAATACATCACATGTACAAATCATGCCATCATTCTCAAATATTATGCATATAACAAATATAACACAGATCATGATATTAAGCATCAAATAGCAAATCATATCGAAACGGACTTACCCGTATCTTTTCTCATACCCATAAGGTATCATATCAGGATCTAAATAGTTTTTGGTTTATCACATATTAGGTTATTAATGTATATTTACTAAGTTATAAAGTGTGTAAGTTACACACCTGTTACTATCGCAAGTTTTAAATCCCGAAGACCCGATCTACTGCACTAGATCTCCTTGCCATAGATTCGGCCAACACTTAGATTAATAACATAGACCATTCGGCCAATAACCAACTTTAATCCTAATAGCCTTCGGCTTTTCCACCACTTAAAGAATGATGAACCAACAAAATCCTTACCACTTGACTTACCAAAATCAGTTGTCAGAGAATATAGGCTTAGATTGACTGCTTCCAAAGTCCCGAAGAGCCTAAAAGAAATCGATTCCCATAAAAGATTAACAATACTATCAACAAATGTCGGATTAGGCTTTCACCAAAATGTCGACAGAGAAGAAGAAAAAGTAAGAAGGGAGTTTTGGCCATGGACACTTACCTCCTTAAAACCGATTGAAGAAACAACCAAAAAGGGATCAAGGCTTGATTGAGATTCGGCCAAAATATCAAAAAGAAAGAAAGAAGATTCGGCTATGGTTAATTAAAAACAACAAATAGAATTTGGCTAGAGTGAAAAAAGAGGAAGAAAAAGAAAGTAAAATGGAAAAGAGGGAATTCGTCAAAGGAAGGTGGAGAGGATTTCGGCAGAAGAGTTTGAGAGAAGAAAAGAAAAAAAAAATGAAAGGGTGGAGATGGGTACTTTCGACTTTGAGCAAAAAGAAAGAGAGAAAGAGAAAGAGTTGGGAGAGTAAAGTTTCAGTTTCAAAGAAGAAAAAGAGAGAGTTTGCTTCAACCGAAAGCACTAGGGAGAAATTGACAATGCTAAGGGAGATTTTGACTTGACGCAAAACAAAGAATAACACCTTCAAAGCTAACCAAAATGTCACCTAGCTACAAAGGAATTTCAGCACTTTTTCCCCCTACACAAATCAAAAATTTGGCAACCACACCAAAATTCTTCTTGCCATCAATTCAAACTAATTTTGAATTAAACACACTTCTAAATTTCTCCTTATTTCTTCCTAATGACATCAAAATTAAGCCCCTCCCCTAGCCCACGAAACTAGTCCAAATACATGGACTTCAATGGCAAACTTTTCCACACAAAAGTTTCCATAGCACACACCTTATATCAAGCCTTGTGTTCCCCCTTCAATTCCTTAATCAAAATGATTCTTTCCCCAAGATCAAGCTTGCCTAAACTATTATTCAACTTGCCAAAAAAAAAAAAATTTAAAGTCCAACTTACCCAGTACAAGGCTTGGCCGACACTTGATGTAAGGATACATAAAAATAAAATCTTCAAATTGCACTCCTTACTATTCGAACCCTTTCCCTCAAGCAACTACTCATGCGCCACTTCCACTATACTACTAGCTCCTCTTGTGCTTAAATTCCCCCACAAATTACACTTAACCCCTATCTCCTTTAGCTCCCTCTAACTAAAGCTTAAAAACAAAAATTTTTCTACAGCTCGAGGCTACTCATGGCTTATTCCTAAACCCTAGAACATCTCACTTAACAACATGACAATCCGTACTTATGCAGAATAATACAATCACAAATAACCCCTATTTCAGGATATTACACACACACACACCCAGAACACATAACCACTGAAGCAGATAGACATTGTGTGTCACACATACACAAAATCAAAAATTAAAAGTATAGGGCGTTACAACAACAATTGATAGATGAGCCGTATGTATTTTCTTCTCAAGTGAAACAAGTTTTTTACTCGAAAGATCAAACTAATAAGGCTAGAGACTTGTTTGACATGGGCAATGGAAGTAGAGATGACACTGTCGAAAGATCAGAAACTTTTCCTTTTCCAGAACAAAACTTAAATGAAAATATCCCAAGAACTAGTACACAATCTTAATGGGTTCGCCAAGATGTGGATGAAAATATTTACGAATTATGATATAGTAAGATTTTACTATTTTTTAATTATATGTAATATTATAATTTAAATCTTGGTATTGTTAAATATTTCAACTATTTTATATGTACTATTCTTGTGGTAATTAGTAACTAAAATTTCAACTATTTTATGTGTATTGCAGAAAAAATGCCTAGAAGAAGTTTGCGAGATCTAAGTATTGTTCAGTATACTCCAAATTCAGAAGAAACAAATAGCGAACAATAGACTGCCATTGGATCTTCGAATGTTCCGAATGCATCTGACGAACCTTCAAAAATTCAAAGTAATGTTAACTTTAATTTACATGCGTGTTGAATTTTATTATTGATTTCTTTTTCAAATTCTTATATTATAATATACCATTTTTTAGCTGAAAGTGGTAGGATGCGCAAAGCTCGAGGACGTATGCTACTAAAAGAATTATACGAGTTAACTCCTGTTAAGCGTGTCAAAGTATCTAGAAACAGTCATGGTTAGCCTGTTGGATCAGAAGCTCGACTTTTGGCAGGCTATTTGGGCATTATAGCACGAAATGCCAATATGTTGCCTATCAACTACAAGTCATGGCATCAAATGCTTGATAGTAATAAAAATCAAGCTCTCGATAATATCAAGGTAGCAAAATGTGAATGTAATTTATAATACTTTGGTTTAAGTTTCATTTATATTTACTTTCTAAACTTGTATTTTTTGTAGGAGAGATTTGCTTTAGAGGTCTCAAATGATTATGTTAATAAGGCATTGGGAAAAAAATGGAGAGACCATAAAAGCACTTTAAAGAAAGAATATTTTAAGAAAAAATATAAGCCTCGAAGAGAAATTGCGAAATGTCCCGCCAGGAATGCTGAGGTACCAATGGGAAGATTCGGTTAGATTCTAGAATTCAAAGAAAGGATATGTATTACGTACTTCCAAACTCTTAAGGAATATTTCGGTTTATAGTATTTACTATATACGTAATAATAATTTCATAATGTAGGATCGTGAGCGAGTTGGAACAACAAGCAGGCAAAACCAAAACTTCACGCTCACATCAGGGTCGAAAAGTTTTGCTTGTGTAGCTGAGGCCGAGGTATTTTGAATTTATTAATTGTGTCAAATTTTAATTACTTTCTATTAAATTTTATTTTTACTACTATATTGTAGGAACTCTCGTCTGGTCAAAAAGTTGGACGCCTTCAGCTTTTTGATATTACACATAGGAAGAAAGATGAATCTCCTATGACTTCTGAAGCTGGAGAAATTATAGTATATTTACTTAATAAAATTTGATTTATTTTAAATATTTATAATGTTTAATTATAATGGTTTAATTCATCGTTTGTAGTTCTAAATAATGTTAAGTTATGTTGCATTTGTTTTTATTATATATTTCATTTCTAACTCTTTGATTGATTTTTTAGGAGAAACTTAAGGAAAAAAAGGCAGAGTATGAAGCTGTTGCTTCGAGTGATAGTTCCGTTAATCTTGACGACATTGATAACAGAATTATTACTGAAGTTTTGGGTCCTGCAAGGTATGGTCGGGTTCGATTTCAAGGATCTGGTGTTATCCAACCTAAAATTTTGGATCTAGTTCGCAACAATACATGCCTTCGGGGAGCCAGGCTCAAGCTGAAGTTCTGAGATTAAAAGAACAAATGGCTCAGATGCAAGCAAGCACAGTTGAGCAAATTACTCAACTTAAAGCCGATGCAGAATCGAGAGAAGCTGAGGTTCAAAGAAAATATAAAGAACTCCAACTACAACTTAAAGCAGAGGCAGCAACGAGAGAAGCTGAGGTTCAAAGAAAATATGAATAACTCTAGCTACAACTTAAAGCGGAGGCAGCAGCGAGGGAAGTAAGCGAAAGAGAAATCTGACGCACTCGGCTACAACTTGAATATGATGAAAATGTTTGATGATGCAAAATCCACCATCTTAGACATTTGTTTTCTTATTGTAAGAATATTTTTAACATTCTAAATTTTAACATTATTGTAAGAATATTTTGAATTATACTTTATTTATTAATTTATATCGTATATATCTTGTTGAATTTGAAGTATCATTTAGATTTACTGTATTTGGTTGGATTTTATGTTACAGGAAGGGTTGTATATGGATGAAAATAGGATGTTGCAAATATGCCAAAGTTAGTGACATTTGTAAAAATAAACGCCGCTAAAGGCCATGCTCTATAGCGGCATTTGTGATAAAAGCACCACAAAAGGCCATGTTCTTTAGCGGCGTTTTTTGGAAAAGCGCCGCTAAAGGTCATGTTCTTTAGCGGCGTTTTTAGGGAAACCGCCATTAAAGGTCATGCTCTATAGCGACATTTGTTCAAAAAGCGCAGCTAAAGGTCATGTTCTTTACCTGCGTTTGTGGGAAAAGCACCGCTAAAGGTCATATTGTTTAGCGGTGTTTTTTTCACATAAACGCTGCAAAATTTAGCGGCATCGTCTATAGCGGCGTTTTTTGTGGCACTTGTAAAAACGTCGCAAATAATTTTAGCGGCGCTGCTAAAGGCCTAAAAATGCCGCTAAAAGTCTATTTCGTTGCAGTGATTGCATGATTGATGAAGTGAAATGATGTTTTAACTGTGCATTTGTTAGTAGTTGCTCTGGAAATGAATGTGACATTTTGTTGCTCAGACTTGATGATCGGGTCGGGTAAGTGGTGTTACATTTAATTGTATCAGAGCTACAAGTTTATTTGATGTGTTACATTTAATTCTATCAGGGCTACAATTTTAGTCGACTCTAGGACTGAGCGTAGCATGTATTGAGTCTAGAAATACGTGCCACAATAACCTGTGATAGTGTGATGTCTTCTGATCCGAATTGACTTTGTTTTTCATATAGATAAATTTTGTCGGCTGAATCAAATTGACTCGATTTTGATTAAGTAGAAAGTAATGTTCCTGCTTCCAATAAGAGGGTTATTTATAATGTGTCCCTTTCGTAAGGGCCAGAGAATGAGGCAAGAGATGCCTTCTTCTAGATGATAAACTAGTGGGCCACCTAATTTTTGGGAGCTATCTCTTTAGCTTCGCAATCCCAAATGCATCCTCCTTTCCTGATTGTGCCTCCTGTGGCACTCCTTTTATCCTCAAAACAAAAATTTGGTAAATATCAATCGACCCCCGATAAAAAAACATTTAAGTATAGGGCAAAGAAATTTAGAGGTAAAAAGGATGACGGCCCTACGAGAGCTGAAGATTGGCTAGAAAATCGTAACCTCCCAAACCATTTTGAAAACTACATTGGCCACTGAAATGGCACAAAAAAATTTTGAAATTTTGAACATAATTCAAAACCATTTCCTTTTTATTCAAAACTAGTGAAATTGGTTATTTGTTTTTATTTCATTAAAATATATTAATTTCAAAAAGAATCACATATCTTTAAAATTTCATTTGTGAAGATTATTTATTTAAGAAAACTAAGTTGTATTTTATTAAAACTTATTTTCAATATTGTAGCGAAATTATTGATAATATCAATTTTTTGTTAAAACCCATTTTTCATGCGTAATCATCTAAATATCAAATAATTAGTTTAAAATTGAAAATCATGCAAATCAAAATAAAAATATCCAAAATAAAGTCTCATGCCATAGTCCATAAGAAAAATTATTACAGTCCCAAAAAAAAATATTAATAATTAAATTTAAAGTTCATAAAAATTAAAACATCTGAGAAGTTCCTCCAATAACCGTGCCCAAGTCCTAACCTCAGGGGTTATCTATAAAATCAGGAAACTAAGGAGTGAGATATGAAGCTCAATGTGAGTTTTAACTCCAGTAAATAGTAATAAACAATAATTATAACATTCAAACCAATAAATATTCAAAATATTATAAACAGTACAAAATACATATTTTATGCTGTGCATGAACATGTTAATGTAGTATTTTCAAAGAAAGGTCCTACCCAACTCCACTACATACCATAATAAGAGTTCTCTAAGAACTCATCCAAACAATAACACACCAGTTTTGGACAAGTCACCAATAATGCAAATAAATTGCCAGAAATGTGGACAAGCCACCAGTATTGTAAACAAGCTACCAATAATGTGGACAAGCCACCAATAATACATATAAACTACTAGTATTTCAGACAAGATACCAGTGTTGTGGACAAGCCACTAGAGTTGTAGACAAGCTGCTAGTACTTCCTTCTTACATAATCATCCCAACCCCAATGCAATATGACATGCTTTTAATGATAACAAAGCAGTATAGTAAGCATAATTAAAATATGCAATCAGTAGAAGAATCAGTAGGCATGATTTAGACATGCGATTAGTAATAGAAACAATGGCATGAATTATCATGCATTCAATAAAATAGTACAGTGGGCGCATTTAATGATGCTTTTCGTATTATCACTATCAGAAACCACATTTTTACCATGTGACTTAAATTTCAATAACAATATACATGATTTATCATGAAATCAATGTCATTAACAATAACATACTTAAATATCACATATTATGCGAAGCATCACTGAGTCATATATTTTCATACGTGCATATATGAAATTATCTATACTAAAGTTCAGCATAATTAAAAAACTTCAAAATTTTGAACTAAATATAACTTAATCATAATTATAAGAAAATGTATTACGAAAAGAAAAATAATTTCAATTTTTGGTCCCCCTACTTAAGATGAACAATGTCCCCATTCTTAAAAACAATATAAAGAATGAAAATATAGAAGTGAATAGATACTGTATACCAGGTAGGACCTAGGGAAAAGGAGGTGAGTCAAGTTTGACTGCTTAAATACCAAGCTTTTCCAAAGCAAATCCAATCCTAGACATGTAGAGATCTATTGTCACACTTCTTATTTTGCAATTTCTTCAATTTTATTGATGATTTCTACCTTTTTTTTTTTGCGAGAAATAAACTTAAAATATCCTAAGAAATATCCTAAAGAAACTTAAAATATCCTAAGAAAAAAATAAAATAAAGTAAAGACAAGATCCCCTCTTTTTCTTTATTTGCAGACCCCTCAGAATCTGACCCATATTTTGCTTTATCGTCCTTTTTTTTTTTTTTGCTCGAATCACCTCGTTCCTTCTTTGTTATTGGAGTCCATGGGTTGAATATAGAGTCTAGAAATTTAGGCACAAAAACAAATGATTTGTAAAATATTTTCTTAAATTGCATAATAGCCTTTATAGCAGACTGTTCACTTCGTGGAATGGTGCTAGAAGAAGGGACTCTTGGTGTTAGAGTTAGAAATTATGTTAAGGGTGGCTTCTATTTTGGTCAGGTAGGTGAGTAGTCGATGGTAAGGCTTAGAGTTGGAAGGGGTGGAAGTTTTAAGGATAGTTTAGGTGCGGTAGTTTGTGGCTTCGAATAAAGGTGTTTGGGGTGCTGATTTAGGGAGTTAAGGCCCGCGACATTAAGAGGTTAAGGGAGATGCACTATGGGGCTACTTGGGAGTGACAGTGGAGCAAGGTAAGGGCTATAGGTTTGTGCAGAAAAGGGTTGAATATTTCCCTTATTGGTAGTGTCTTAAGCCTAACAACAATTCCTTTTTAGATCCAAAGCCCTGTTTTGAAAGTAAACTAAAAAAAAAACTCAAAGAAATTAATGCTTAGGTTAGAAGTTGACCCTTTATTTAACAAAACAAATACTTAAATTCTTTGGGCTACTTAGAATTTTCAAAAAATTATATTAAATTAAACTCCTAAGAAAGACTAAAAGGGTCACAAATGGTCCCGCTTAAGTCCCAATTTCTTAGGCAGATTTTTAATTAATGTAATGACATAAAGAAAATTTTATCTAAGTTTACCATTTTATTCAAATGAGAAAAAAAAACTAAAAATATAAAATAAAGATAGAGAAAGTGAATAGAACTCCCTCCATTTTATTCAGGATTGTTATTGACCATGGTGGTGTCAAATGTCCATTTGTCATACCAACCATACGCATCTAGGAAGTAATCATATTCTTTCTCATCAAATCTGTCCAACATCTTATTAGGGAAAAAAACCAAAATGATTTTTCATAGTGGCATTGTTTAACTTCTTGTATTTCCTACAAATCCTCAAACCCATGACTCGAATATATGAAATAATCCATCCAGTACCCTTCATCTGCCTTTCCAAAACCACAAGTACCTCTTCTTATTGATCTTTGGTGAACTCAACTGAAATAATGACAGACAAAGTTGAAGACAGACCCAAATAGTCATATTTCAAATGAGGAGCCAAAATCTTTAGTTCTAATTCAGCTGGCTCTTCAGTAATCAACTTTGGTTGTGTATACTCCTGAAATGACAACTTTAATGATTTGAGTGGAACTTCTTGAGTGAATTCCTTCGAATTAGCTTCTAACAAAGCCAAAAATTCCTTGTCTTCATCATCACTTGGCGAATCTGCCAGTAGAATGTAACACCCCAAACTCGGTCTATGCGTTAAGACCAAATTTGACATGTCACACGAAATGAACATACATCTAGTCATTTAAAGATTAAAAGAAATCGAATTTTCAAAAACATTTTGACGTGGAGTTGTTTTTTTTTTTTTAAGTTGAAAACTAAGGTTGATTGCTAAATCTAATAATTTGAGACGTAAGAATTTATAAAATGAAGCTTAGAAAATTTAAATTAAGTTTTAAGAAGATTTACAAGAGTTTAAAAATAATTTTGGAAAAATTATTATAACATTGTTTAACAAAAATTTTACGAGTAAAAAATATTTAAGAATGTAACCCCTTTCTTTTGAGAAAAACATTTATTTCAATTTTTAGACAACTCCCACTTAAAGTATTCAAGCAATTTATAAAATCCATCAAAAAGTAAAACATCATTAAAAATTTATCCAGAGGCCTTATTACAACTAAATCTTAAATAGCTAAATGAATAAAAGTACTTAAAAGAAATCCAAAATTTAAATAACACATTATTCGTAGTATGGCCTCCACTGAGTCGTCCACGGCCCAAGCCTCCGTCACTGATCATTACCTAAGAAGGGTAAGAAAAACGGGGTGAGTTACTTAAAACTCCGTGTGTAACCCACTTACTGTTGTCACTGGGCCAAAAATCCAATTAAGCATTTATTGGGCCAAAGCCCATTTACAATTATAACATAATATCATATATAATATGCATGTGATATGCAATTCCCAAACCAAACCTAATTTCCATCCGCTACACACCAACCGTACCAACCAGCACACTTGTGGGGAGTTTTAGTCACCCACCCCGCCAAGACACTAAAATAGGCATTTAGCCGTATATCAATTTGTGGAAAAGCCACCAGATTTACAGAGTTTACATGGCATAGCCATTTTTCAGATTTGTGGTAGAGCCATCAGAATTTTGTAGCAAAGCTACGAGAACATCTCTGTAACATCCCGAATTAGTGGGCTTATGTGTTTAATGTGTAGACATGTTTAATGTCTTAATTTGAGAATTTGAGGTGCAAATGGGGCTTAGGTTTGGGCTGAGGCCTTGATTAAATATTCTGTTTAGACACTCTAGGGCTTAAAATAAAGTCTTGGTAGTTTAATTGACAAACTGGGCTTGTGGCCTAGCAGCAAGGGGCGCGATAAATGGGAGTTATAGGTGGCGTCAATAGGCAAAGGGAGAGGCCCAATTTGTGGCCGTTTGGAGCTCATTAAATTGGGCCAATTTTGGCACTAAAGGGAGCTAAGAGGGGACGGCAATGTGGCTATTAACTAGGGGATTTTATGTTTTAAATTATGTGGATATAACACAGATAAAGGGGAAGTAGTGGTGTGGTGTAGGTCTCTGTTGGATGAGTGCTTTGTTAATGATAAGGGATAGAATGATAAGAGTGATCTCTTGGTTGCAGAGTTGGCCGAAAATCAAACACAAGAGAGGGGAAAATCGGTTTGGTATAGGCAAGGGGATGTGCCGAAAATTTGAGGGCCATCACATTTGTTTTCTTTTCTCATCTTCTCTCTTCTAAAAGCTAAAAATCACCATCTCCCTCTCCCTTTCTTTTTCTTTGAAATTCCCTTTTAGCCGAATCTTCTGACCCCCATTGTTATTCTTCTCCCATTCACTAAAAGCCAAAACTACATTCTTGTTTGTTCTTGTAGCCGAAATCTCTAAGTCTCAGCATCATTCCTTTCAGTTCTTTTTCCCGAAGTATTCACCATAGTCGAACCCCTATACCATATTTCGGTAAGTTCTTATTATTTCCTGTCTTCTTTTTTTTTCTTCTTCTGGCCGAATAGTCTCTTAAACTTTGTTAAGTGGTTTATTTTTCTTCTCTTAAAAGCCGAAATCCCTAGATCTCATCTCCTGTGATTGTCGAATTCCTTCTGTGGTGTCTGCTTTTGCCGAATCTTGAAGAAAACTAAAGGTAAGTGTCAATTTGTGAGATTTCAATCTTTTTTCGGCTTTTAGAGATCTTAGCCGAATGGCTATATGGTTAACTAATCGAGTGTTTTCTTTAATTTGTGGCATTAGGTATTTGAAGGATTCAATCACTTAGATTTCTAAGCCGAGTTCGATGCTTTTCGGATCGTATTACTTTTGGGATTTCAAGGTAAGAAGATCATTAATTTAAGCGTATAGTTTGGGTAAAACACTAACCCTTGGCCGAATATAGGAGAGGCCTTATCTTCGCGTTCTTCCGGCTTTTGAGCAGAATGGCAGTAGATCTGATTAGCGAAGGTATCGACATAGAAGGTAGTCCAACGTATTTATTAGGTGTGTAACTTTCCACACCATTTAGATTGTTTGTTAGTACATGTATATAAATCTGTTATATTCTATTAAATGCCGAAATCCTGGTATACCGGTTGAAACCCGAGGAGGGTAAAGGTGAATCACCAGGTTAGTGATTTCTGTCATTCATAAGTGAATGTTTCTGTTGCGATGATATGTTTTATATGTATGTCGATTTCTGTGATTGCACGGGGTTGGGTGATTGATGAAAGGGGAAGTTTTCTGTTGTAGTGGCTTTTGCCATAATCTATTGTAGTGGCTTTTGCCATGATCTGTTGTAGTGGCTTTTTGCCGTGATCTGTTGTAGTGGCTATTGCCATGATTTGACGATGAGCAACTAACTGCAGCATGACTGCCATCGATGGTGTGTAGCGGTGTGGGTTGATTGTAGAAATCCCCAGTGGTGTGATTGGCAGGTAAGGGTGGTGTGTAGCGGATGGAAACCTAGGATTGGGTTGGGCTTTGCATAATTCCTGATATATTACATTTTGTTATCTGTTTTGTGGGGCTAAGGCCCAATCTGATGGTGCACGAGGGTTGCACACAGAGTCTCACGACTCACCATATTATTTAATATCTTTTAGGTAGCACCTAGTGCTTCGGACCAGGCTAGAGAGGAGCACAAGGTGGCCATGCGAGAGAATATTTTGATTCAGCAAAAGACTTTACTTAGTTTATATATTTTTATTATTTTTAATTAGCGGGTTTTAAATTTCATTTTAATAAGGCCACGGGCCATTAGCTTCACATTTTTTTTTGGTTTTATTTTAGGCTTTTATTATTATTAGACATTTAGATTTTACGTTTTAATTAAACTAAGGCATTAATATAAATTGTATATCTTTTACAACTTATTCAACCATTTAGTTTTCCCAAATAAAAGGTTAAACTCAAGAAAAATATTTTTTCCAAAATTGCGACATCTTTTAAAATATCCTTAGTGACATGCCAGATCCGGTTATGGTGTTTGGGCCGAGTTTGGGGTGTTACAAATTGGTATCAGAGCCAAGTTCAAAACTCAGCTTTGGGGTTTTTTTTGCGCTCAAAACGTTTTCTAAAGATGGGTTTTGAAACATGCATCTTTATAAATGATACAGGTCTGTTAGCTCGGCATGGCAGCTGCGTCTCCGGCCCAAGTCCACTAGGTAAGTACTCTGAATCATTGTGTGATATATATATATATATATATGTGGGCTTGATGGGATTTAAGGGATGTAGATTAGTTTAAATAGAATTTGGGGACTTTAGGCCTAGTTTACATCATACTTTTCAACTTCCATAAAACTTAACCTAATTAAACAAACCCAGGAATAAGTCGTTGAGCAATAGGCATACGCGTGTCTAGAATTGGATCCAGGGAGAGCTTGGTATTTAAGCAGTCCTAGTTACTCACCTCCTCTTTTCTGGAATCATCCACAGTGCGTAGTATTTGTTCACCTAGCAAGTGAGGACTTGTTAACGGGCCAAAAGTTTCTATCTGAAACCCGAAAGGACCGACCACCTAGTTTTGTAAAATTATCCAAAATGCCCTAGTTTTGAAAAAACAAGTTTATCAAAACACCCTTGATTTGAATTTTTTTTACCAAAACACCCTTGATTTGAAAATTTTTCAAGACGCCCTTGATTTGGAAAATTATCAAAAGTTGCAACATTTCCAAAATACCCCTATTTTGTAAAATCACCAAGATACCCTATTTTGAAAATTATGAAAATACCCCTGTAGGATAAATTACGAAAATGCCCTGGGTAGTGAAAGGACGAAAACGCCCTAGGTGATGAACGTAAGTTTGTGAATGCCCTCTGTATGCTAATTGTGAATGTATGTGATTCTCTGAATTAGGGTAGTAGACTTGAGACTGAACCTTCAGATATAATTCTAAATTCGAAAGAACCACTATCAAATTACTTTTTCATAAAATTGTTCGTGGATAATCAGTGGAAAGAGTTAATAATTCATAAAATTTTCTTAAATCAGATAAAGGCGGTATTAGGACGATGAGTACAAGGGGTTGAGGACATCCGCCGCGTGGTCGTGGTAGGGGTAGGATAACCGTGTCTGAACTAGTAGGGTCTGGTCACGGGTCAGGAAACGAGATGTAGGATCTGCCAGCTGTAGAGGGAGAGTTTCAGGACCAAATGGGTGGAGACGATGTGGTTTCCCAGGCAATGTTGCGGGTTTTGAAGAGAGTTGCTGGGGCAGGCACGGGTGCAAGAGCTCGAAAGTCTGTGTCGAAACGGCTCCGGGCCAATGGAACGGAGATGTTTAGGGGAGTTTCTGGCATAGCCCCTAACACAGCTGAGTATTGGTTGGAGGCAATTGAGCGCATAATGGATGACCTTGACTTCACTGTGGAGGAAAAGTTGAAGGGGGTCGTGTCTCTTCTTCGAGACGAGGCCTATTAGTGGTGGCTCACGGTGAAGGAGGGTACTTCTGCAGACCATATTGATTGGGACTTCTTTAAAGAGTCGTTCTAGGGAAAGTACATCGGGGCCAGTTATGTGGATGCATAGAGAAAGGTATTGCTAAACTTGGTATAGGGAAGTAAGTCTGTATCTGAATACGAGGTGAAGTTTTTGCGGTTGAGCCGTTACGCTCGAAGGATTATGGCGACTGACTATGAGCGTTGTGTACAGTTCGAGGATGGACTAAGGGATGAGCTGAGGGCATGTAGTTTTTGCAGAGGGAATTAGGGTGGACCCTCGAAAGATAGAGGCCGTATTGGATTGGAAACCGTTGAAGTCTGTGGCAGATGTTTGAAGTTTCTTGGGATTGGCTGGGTACTACAGAAGGTTCGTTGAAGGGTTCTCATTGATAGTGACACCTTTAACTAAGTTGTTGAGGAAGGGAGTATCGTTTGTATGGACTGACAAACAGCAGAAGAGCTTTGAGAAGCTGAAGAGAATCTTGACAGAAGCGCCAGTGTTAATTCAGCTAGAGGCAGGAAAAGAATTTACTGTCTACTGTGATGCGTCACACACGGGTTTAGGGTGTGTGTTGATGCAAGATGGAAAAGTGGTTGCGTATGTGTCTCAATAGTTAAGACCACATGAGTTGAACTACCCTATGCATGATCTAGAATTGGCGACAGTAGTGTTCGCTCTGAAGTTCTAAAGACACTACCTGTACGGGGAGAAGTCAGTTATTTACACTGACCATAAGAGCCTGAAGTATCTCCTTACCCAGAAGGAGTTGAATCTGAGACAACGTAGGTGGATTGAACTCTTGAAGGACTATGACTGCTCGATCGAATATCATTCGGGTAAGGCTAATGTGGTGGTAGATACACTGAGTCGGAAGGCGATAGCAGATTTTAGGGCGATTTTCGCTCATCTTAGTCTGTATGAGGATGGAAGTTTGGTAGCTGAGCTCTAAGTAAGACCTATGTGGACAAGTCAGATAAAGGGGAAGCAACTTCTAGACGATGTTTTGAGTGCTCGACTCTGGCAAGTACGAAGTGGTGAAGGAGAGGACTATAGTTTGAATGGTGATGGAGTCCTATGTTTTCGTAATAGAGTTTGTATGCCAAAGGATGTGGAGTTAAGGTAGATGATTCTTTAGGAGGTGCATAGTAGCCCTTGCGCTATGCATCTTAGAGGGGTTAAGATGTACCGGGATTTGCGAGAACAATTCTGGTGGCCAGGTCTGAGGCGAGAGATAATAGAATTCATGAGTAAGTGTTTCATGTGCCAGCAGGTGAAAGCGAAACACCAATTGCCTTCGGGGTTGTTACAACCGGTAAAGATTCTGCAGTGGAAATGGGAGAGAATCACGATGGATTTTGTTAGTGGGTTACCCCTTATGCCCACTAAGAAGGATTCAATTTGGGTGATTGTGGATCGGCTGACGAAGTCTACTCACTTCATACCGGTTCGTGTCAAATTTTCTCTGCAAAGGTTGGCTAAGCTATACGTGGCTGAGGTTGTGAGACTGCATGGTGTACCTGTGTCGATCATATCAGACGGAGACCCTAGGTTCACGTCAAGATTCCGAATGGCTCTACATCAGGCAATGAGAACAAGGCTAGACTTCAGCACCGCTTTTCATCCACAGACTGATGGTCAGTCTGAGAGGGTAATTCAGATCTTGGAGGATATGCTAAGGGATTGCACCATTAATTTTAGGGGAAGCTGGGAGGAGTATTTACCTTTGACAGAATTCGCGTAGAATAATAGTTATCAATCTAGTATTCGGATGGTACATTATGAAGCGTTATATGGAAAGAGATATCATACCCCAACTTGTTGGACAGAGTTGGGTGAGTGTCAGGTGTTGGACCCAGAACTAGTGTCTGAAACGGAAGAGAAAGTTAGGTTAATTTGGGCTCGGTTGAAGGAAGCGTCTGATCGGCAGAAGTCATATGCGGATCTTAAATGGAAGGGGATGGAATTTGCAGTAGGAGATCAAGTCTTCTTGAAAGTATCACCATGGAAGAAGGTAATGAGGTTTGGTCGGAAGGGTAAGCTAAGTCCCCAGTTTATTAGACCTTATCGGGTACTAGAACGTGTGGGCCCAGTGACGTATCGATTGGAGTTTCCTTCAGAGTTGGAGCAGATACGTGATGTGTTCCATGTCTCGATTCTAAGACCTTACCGTTCTGATCCATCGCACATTGTGCCGATGGAAGAGATTGAAGTAAGGCCAGGCTTGTCCTTTGAGGAGGAGCCAGTGCAAATTTTGGATCGAGAAGTAAAGGTGTTAAGAAGGAAGTCTGTCCCTTTCGTCAAGGTGTTGTGGCGAAACCACGGCACGGAGGAAGCAACGTGGGAGCCAGAGGATGTTATGCGACAACAGTATCCCCATCTCTTCTGATCAGGTAAATTTCGAGGCTGAAATTGATTTTAAGGAGGTAGAACTGTAACATCCTGAATTAGTGGGCTTATGCGTTTAATGTGTAGACATGTTTAATATGTTAATTTGAGAATTTGAGGTGCAAATGGGGCTCAGGTTTGGGCTGAGGCCTTGATTAAATATTCTATTTCGACACTCTAGGGCTTAAAATAAAGTCTTGGTAGTTTAATTGACAAACTGGGCTTGTGGCCCAGCAGCAAAGGGCGTGGTAAAGGGGAGTTATAGATGGCATCAATAGGCAAAGGGTGAGGCCCAATTTGTGGCCGTTTAGAGCCCATAAAGTTGGGCCAATTTCGGCACTAAAGGGAGCTAGGAGAGGACGGCAATGTGGCTATTAACTAGGGGAATTTTATGTTTTAAATTATGTAGATATAATACAGATAAAGGGGAAGTAGTGGTGTGGTGTAGGTCTCTGTTGGATGAGTGCTCTGTTAAGGATAGGGGATAGAATGATAAGAGTGATCTCTTGGTTGCAGAGTTGGCCAAAAATCAAACACAGGAGAAGAGGGAAAATCAGTTTGGTATAGGCAAGGGGATGTGCCGAAAATTTGAGGGCCATCTCATTTGTTTTCTTTTCTTATCCTCTCTCTTCTAAAAGCCAAAAATCACCATCTCCCTCACCCTTTCTTTTTCTTTGAAATTCCCTTTTAGCCGAATCTTCTGACCCCCATTGTTATTCTTCTCCCATTCACTAAAAGCCGAAACTACGTTCTTGTTTGTTCTTGTAGCCGAAATCTCTAAGTCTCAGCATCATTCCTTTCGGTTCTTTTTCCCAAAGTATTCACCATAGTCGAACCCCTATACCATATTTCTGTAAGTTCTCTGTTATTTCCTGTCTTCTTTTCTTGTTCTGGCTGAATAGTCTCTTAAACTTTGTTAAGTGGTTTATTTTTCTTCTCTTAAAAGCTGAAATCCCTAGATTTCATCTCCTGTGATTGCTGAATTCCTTCTGTGGTGTCTGCTTGTGCCGAATCTTGAAGAAAACTAAAGGTAAGTGTCAATTCGCGAGATTTCAATCTTTTTTCGGCTTTTAGAGATCTTAGTCGAATGGCTATATGGTTAACTAATCGAGTATTTTCTTTAATTTGTGGCATTTTGGTATTTGAAGGGGATTCAATTGCTTAGATTTCTATGCCAGAGTTCAGTAGCACTCGGATCGTATTACTTTCCGGATTTCAAGGTAAGAAGATCTGTTAATTTAAACGTATAGTTTGGGTAAAACACTAACCCTTGGCCGAATATAGGAGAGGCCTTATCTTCGTGTTCTTTCAGCTTTTGAGCAGAGTTGTAGACAAAGGGCAGTAGATTCGATTAGCGAGGGTATCGACATAGAGGGTAGTCCTACGTATTTATTAGGTGTGTAACTTTCCACACCATTTAGATTGTTTGTTAGTACATGTATATAAGTCTGCTATATTTTATTAAATGCCAAAATCCCGACATACTGGTTGAAACCCGAGGAGGGTAAAGGCGAATCACCAGGTTAGTGATTTCTGTCATTCATAAGTGAATGTTTCTGTTGAGATGATATGTTTTATATGTATGCCGATTTCTGTGATTGCACGGGGTTGGGTGATTGATTGAAGGGGAAGTTTTCTGTTGTAGTGGCTTTTGCCATGATCTGTTGTAGTGGCTTTTTCCATGATCTGTTGTAGTGGTTTTTTTCCATGATCTATTGTAGTGGCTATTGCCATGATCTGACGATGAGCAGCTAACTGTAGCATGATTGCCTTCGATGGTGTGTAGCGGTGTGGGTTGATTGTAGAAATCCCCAATGGTGTCATTGGCAGATAAGGGTGGTGTGTAGCGGATAGAAACCTAGGATTGGGTTGGGCTTTGCATAATTCCTGGTATATTACATTTTGTTATCTGTTCTGTGGGGCTAAGGCCCAATCTGATGGTGCACGAGAGTTGCACACTGAGTCTCGCGACTCACCGTATTATTTAATATCTTTCAGGTAGCTCCTAGTGCTTCGGACTGGGCTGGAGAGGAGCGCAAGGTGTCCATGCGAGAGAATATTTTGATTCAACAAAAGACTTTACTTAGTTTATTTATTTTTATTATTTTTAATTAGCGAGTTTTAAATTTCATTGTAATAAGGCCACGGGCCGTTAACTTCACATTTTTCTTTTTTTTTTGTTTTATATTGGGCTTTCATTATTATTAGACATTTAAATTTTACGTTTTAATTAAACAAAGGCATTAATATAAAATGTATATCTTTTACAACTTATTCAACCATTCAGTTTTCCCGAATAAAAGGTTAAACTCAAGAAAAATGTTTTTTTCGAAATTGCGACATCTTTTAAAATCTCCTTAGTGACATGCCAGATCCGGTTATGGTGTTTGGGCGGGTTTGGGGTGTTACATTCTCTTCGTCAATTATCCCAACCCATGAAAATCATGTATATAATATGCATATTCAATTACAACAATCCATTCATATAATTATTACAAACATACGGCCCATTAAATAAAAATTTTCACAATCTGGCCCATATCACATTTTGGCCCATATAGCTCATATCACACTTGGCCCATATATCAAATATCGTATTTGGCCCATATTTCAAATATCACATTTAGCCCATTGAGGGAAAATTTCAAAATTTTCACAGTCTTAATACCGATTTCATAGTCTTTACCAATAAAGTGATAAATATGTCATTTTACCCGGTTTCACTAACTTGTGATTTAATCAAGCGATTATATGATATAGTCATCCAACCCAAGATACGATGTGAGATTACACACCTGATTACGGTAAGCACTACACTTTCCTGATCGTAACACCTAAAAATATTTTTAGTTCTCGATTAGATCATTAACACTTATAGTAAATCTACTCTAAGATAAAAGGTCTAGGATTTTTACCCTCGGAATTATGCATGACTACTATTTGTCGGTTCTCCCCGGTTGACGGTTCATAACCCGGTGGAAAATCCCGAATAGCTAATGGCTCAGATCTGCGAACAACCTCGAATAGTTGATTTTCACAGGATGAGGGTCCATAACCCGATGGAAAATCCCAAATCGCCGAAATAGCCCTTCGCTTGAATCTAGAAGGAATCACAAATCCGCTCATTTTTCAATCACCAATCACTACTCCTTTTGATACGATCTTGTTTGCCTCCATTGAACAAATAAATATTACTCCAAACTAATATTTTGTTATTATAACCGATTGATCTTATGAGTGAAGTTGGCTTACCACAAAATCCTTACGTTCACAGGATGAAAATCGAGTGATAGAGTCCCTATGATAAAATCAGTCAATCAATACTATGTTTAACAAATAAAAAGTAATATAGAACCCTTCAAAAAAATCCTTACCTTGAATGATGAATTTTCCTTTTTCACACGATCGTCCTGTGGCTAGAGTCAATTAAGCGATGTCGAAATAATCGGCACTCCACTATACCACTACAAGAAGAAAGGTTTTGTTTGAAAGAGAAAAGATGATGATTTCGGTCAAAAAGACCCTCCCAAGTCAACATATGAATTTCGACAATAGAGGAAAAATAAAAGAATTGAAAAGAGTGTTCTTATCGATTGTTCAAAGATGACCACTCGAATGAAAAAGAGGGTTAAATGGAAGATGGAAGATTCGGCTATAGTGAAAATTTTGGAGAGGATGATGATTAATAACATTCGGCCATGGTGAAATATTAAAGAGGGAGTGATGTTTGAGAGTTTTTGCATGAAGAAAAGAAGAAGAAAATAGGGTGTTTATGTTTCGGGTTTTCTTTCAAGAATGGAAGATGAACAAAGAAAAAGTCTTGAGGCTAGTGTGCATTCGGAAAGAGAAGAAAAGAAAAGAAAAGAAAAATGCCCTTCAAGATTGTATGGTTTCGGCACAAAGAGGAAAAGATTTTGGGGAGAATGAAAGATAATACCGAAATGGTCAAAATGAAATGGCCAAAACAGAACACAAATTTTACCTATTGCTCAAGACACATTCGGCTAGGGAGAAGAATTTGGAGAGAAATATTTTGGAGAGGAAAACTATTGATACACCAAAATGCCAAAATGAAAAATGACCAAAACTAGTACCTACCTTACCAAATGCTAACCAAAAATTCGGCCATCCCCCCTAGGCCCTAAAACCGTTCAAGTGCATGGCCAAATGGTCAATGTTTAGCCACCCAAACTTTCCAAAACATTTCCCTTGTTATAAGCCTTATGTTCCCCCTACATGCCTTTTCCATTTGATTCCTTTCCCTATGGTCAAGCTTGCCTTTTCTCTTAGCCACCTTGCCATAAAAAATAAAAGTCCAACTTACCATAAGTTCAATGCTTGGCCGACACTATGAGGAAGGAAAGCAAAAAATAAAATTCTCACATGTACACCAAGGGATTCGAACTCCTTCCCTCAAGGAACACATATTGTGCCATCTCCTCTTTACTAATAGCTCGCTTATGCTAACTTTTTACCACTTAATTACCTTAAGCTTTAAGGTCACTTGTTCCATTTCATTAAGGTACTAAATACCAAAAATTATACCAAATCCAAATAAATCTTGAGCCTTCTCAGGACTATTTAAACACACACATTGGATAATTTAACTAGCTGAGCACTAAAATAATGCAACATATAAAAACTCAAATTTTAGGATGTTACAATTCTACCTCCCTTAAAGAAAAATTCATCCTCGAAATTTACCTGGTTAAAAGAGGTGAGGATTTTCTGTCGAATTGTCTCCTCAGGCTCCCATGTAGCTTCTTCCGCTCCGTGATTATGCCATAGAACCTTTACTAACGGCACAGTCTTCCTTCTCAGGACCTTTACATCTCGATCTAAAATTTTCACTGGCTCTTCCTCAAATGACAATTCAGGCCTTAACTCAACTTCCTCTACCGGTACTATATGAGACGAATCCGATCGATAATGCCTCAACATTGAGACATGGAAAACACTATGAATCTGACTCAACTCTGGAGGTAATTCCAGCTGATAACCCATTGGTCCTACACGCTTCAACACATGGTACGGTCCGATGGACCTAGGGCTCAACCTGCCCTTCCTTCCAAATCTGAAGATCTTCTTCCAAGGTGAGACCTTTAGAAAGACCTGATCTCCCATCGGAAACTCAATGTCCTTACGCTTCAGATCCGCATACAACTTTTTTCTATCCGAAGCTTCCTTTAACCGCACCCAAATCACGTTCACCTTTTCTTCAGTCTCTGATATCAATTTAGGACCCAATAACTGTCGTTCCCCCAATTCAGTCCAACAAGTAGGAGTACGACACCTACGACCATACAATGCTTCATAGGGTGCCATTTGGATACTGGATTGATAACTATTGTTAGACGCAAACTCTGCCAATGGTAGAAAATCCTCCCAATTCCCCCGGAAGTCAATCACACAGCCCCTTAACATGTCTTCCAGGATCTAGATTACTTTCTCTGACTGACCATCCGTCTGAGGATGAAATGCCGTACTGAAATTCAACTTGGTTCCCAAAGCTTCATGTAAGGCTTTCCAAAATCGTGATGTAAACCTAGGGTCTGTCTCAAATAATGAACCTTACCCCATGCAACCTCACGATCTACGCTACATACAACTTGGCCAACTTCGCCTTGAGGAATTTCGTACGAACAAGTAGAAAATGGGCAGTCTTAGTCAACCGATCCACTATTACCCAAACGGAATCTTTCTTAGTAGGCGATAAAGGTAACCCACTAACAAAGTCCATCGTTATCTATTCCCATTTCCATAATGGAATCTTTACCTGTTGCAACGATCCCAATGGTAATTGGTGTTCCGCTTTTACTTGTTGACAAGTCAAGCACTTACTCACATATTCAGTAACTTTTCGTTTCAACCCTGGCCACTAATACTGCTTACGGAGGTCTCGATACATTTTATTTCCCCCGGGATACATAGCATAAGGGCTACTATGCACCTCTAGTAGAATCATTTGTCTCAAATCCGAATCCTTAGGCATACAAATTCTTCTGCGAAACACAATACTCCATCCTTATCAAATCCAAGACCCCCTATTACACCACCTTCCACTAGCTGAAGTAAGGGACCCAACTTTTCATCTGATAACTGCTTTTCCTTGATCTGACTTAACCACATAGGCTTCACCTGAAGTTCGGCTAGCAGACTACCATCTTCATACAGACTGAGATGAGTGAACATCGCTCTCAAATCCGATATCACCTTATGACTCAATGCGTCTGCCACCAAATTAGCCTTTCTAAGGTGATACTCGATTGAGAAGTCGTAATCCTTCAACAGCTCTATCCACCTCTGCTATCTTAAGTTCAACTCCTTTTGAGTAAGGAGGTAATTTAGACTCTTATGGTCCGTATAAATGATCGACTTCTCACCGTAGACATAGTGCCTCCAAATCTTTAGAGCAAAAACCACCGCAGCTAACTCCAAATCATGAGTAGGATAGTTGACTTTGTGCTGCCTTAACTGACGAGATATATAGGCCACCACTTTTCCACCTTGCATCAACACACATCCTAAACCCATGTGTGATGCATCGCAGTAAATGATAAAATCTTTTTCAGCCTCAGGTTGAATCAGTACTGGCGCTTCCGTTAAAATCTTCTTCAGTTACTCAAAACCTTCATGCTGTTGTTCTGCCCACACAAATGGTACTCCCTTTGGCAATAGTTTAGTTAGGGGTGCAGCAATCAACGAAAACCCCTCAAAAAAATGTCTATAATAACCAGCCAATCCTAGGAAGCTCTGAATTTCTGCCACTGTCTTCGGTGGTTTCCAATCCAACACAGTGTCTACCTTCCGAGTATCAACTCTGATTCCTTCGGCTGACACAACATGTCACAAGAAAGTCACTTCCTTCAGCCAAAATTCACACTTAGTAAATTTGGCATAAAGTTGCTCTTCCCGCAATATTTGCAATACTATCCGCAGATGTGAATCATGCTCTTCTTCATTCTTCGAGTATACCGAGATATCATCTATAAACACCACCACAAACCGGTCTAAGTAGGGTTGAAAGACTCGGTTCATCATGTCTATAAATGCAGCTGGTGCATTGGTCAATCCAAACAGCATTGCCAAGAACTCATAATGTCCATAACGAGTTTGAAATGTAGTCTTATAAATATCTGCCTCTTTAACCTTGAGTTGGTGATAACCCGATCTCAAATCTATCTTGGAGAAAACTGAAGCTCCTCACAATTGATCAAACAGGTCATCGATTCTCGACAATGGATACCTATTCTTGATCGTCAATTTATTCAACTGCATATAATCAATACACATACGCATTGACCCATCCTTCTTCTTAATGAACAGGACCGGTGCTCCCCATGGAGACACGCTCGATCGAATAAATCCCCGATCCAACAACTCCTGAATTTGAGCTTTAAGCTCCGCTAACTCCTTCGGCGCCATCCTATAAGGAGCAATGGACACCGGAGCCGTTCTGGGCAAAAGCTCAATACCAAACTCTACTTTCCGATCTGAAGG
This sequence comes from Gossypium rotundifolium, assembly GCA_025506655.1. Classification (NCBI taxonomy): domain Eukaryota; kingdom Viridiplantae; phylum Streptophyta; class Magnoliopsida; order Malvales; family Malvaceae; genus Gossypium; species Gossypium rotundifolium. Next base: position 44,318,596 of record CP106724.1, on the reverse strand, counting down.
TAAACCCGAAAGTTCCTCGGGAAAGACATCTGAATATTCTTTCACCGTTCTAGCATCTTCCACCGATAATTCTTTGGCATCCAAAGCACTAATGAAGGCTAGGAATGCTCCACACCCTTGCCGCACCAACTTTTCTGCCTTTAAAGCAGATACCATATTTGCTAAGTAGTTTCTCCGTTCGCCTATCATCACCACTTCCTTATCTTCCAAAGTCCTTATCGACATCCACTTTGCAGCACAATCCAAGTGCTCCCGGTGCTTTACCAACCAATCTACGCCCAAAATAAGGCCCAACTCACCGAAAGGCAGTTCCATCGAATCTGCCAAGAATATTTCTCTTTGAATTTCTAAGGGCTCGTCTCTAAATAATTTATTCACTAGCACAGAATGTCCTAAAGGACTAATTACCATCATCTCTTTATCAGAAATCTCAGATCTAATGTTCAGATTTCCAGATATAGCACTAGCAACATACTAATGGGTAGATCCGATATCAATCAAAGCAGTACCAGGTACATTGAAGATAAAAAACGTATCGGTTATCACATCAGGTGCATCACCATCTTCTCAGCATCTAACCGTATAAACTAACCCTGGCTGCCTCGCCTCCGCGTTGCCCCTGAAACCATTACCTCTGTCCGATGCACCTTGACCTTGACTTGCGCCATTACCACCTCGACCTGGTCCTCGGCCCCTCGATGGCTGCTGAGCCCCTCTAGTTGGCTGTGCATCATGGTTACGAGCTTCTTGAGTCAGAGCAGTCCATTGAGGACAATTCTTAAGCTGATGATCCTTAGAACCACATTTGAAACAACCATCGGTTCTCTTCCAGCATTCACCAGGGTGTCATCTTCCACATTCAGCACATGATTGAATTTGATTGGTAGCAGCAGGTGCTCTAGCTTGAGCTGGCTCATCATTCCTGGGCCTCTTCTGAAACCTTTTAGCAGGACACGAATACCTAAAGTCCCTTTTGTTCCCGCTTCTATCTCTTTCTCAGTTTTGCCTCTCTGAGTTCTTAGCCTCTTCAGCTATTTTGGTTTTCTCCACAAGCGTGGCAAAAGTACTTTCTTGTTGTAGGGCTATCAGTACCCGCAACTCATCATTCAACCCGTCCTCAAAACGCACATAGTGCTCATGATCAATTGGCACTATAGTCTGAGCATAACGACTCAAACGTAAGAATTCTACTTCGTAAGAAACCACTATCTTATTTCCTTGAACCAGATTCAGAAATTCCTTCCTTCATGAATCCACATAACTTGACCCACATACTTTCCCTAGAATGCAGTTTTGAAGAAATCCCAAGTAATACGTTTGGCCTGAGTGCCTTCCCGAACAGTGAGCCACCATTGATACACCTCGTCCCTCAACAAGGACACAGCTTCTCTTAGTTTCTGCTCGGCAATACACTCTAGGTTGTCCATAATTTGCTCCACAACCCCGAGCCAATACTCCGCAACATTTGGGGCTACTCCCGAGATACCCCTAAAAGTCTCAGCACCATTTGATCTGAGTCGCTCCGATATTGATCCACGAGCTACTGGTCCTGATCTAACCCCAGCAACCCTTTTGAAAACTCGTAACATTGCTTGAGACAGAGCAATGTCTTCTCTCATACGATCATGTGATCTATTTTTTAGCACAGGTGATGCCGGCGCGTCCATTTTCAGCATTTGTCCTGATGCCTCAGACACAACTCTAACACCTCGGCCTCTACCACGGCCACGTCTACCACGTCCACGTCCTCTAGCACTCATATTGACTATTTCATTTCAATCTGATTACAAGTTTTATGAATTAGTATTCTATTTCAGTGTTTATTAATGATATTTTATGATATATAAGAGGTAGAGTTGTTTTCGTAAACGCATACTATAGTCTCAATTTCTATAGTTTCAACATCTAAAACTAAAAGTTCTAGAGTGTTCCTATAGTCATACCACAATAACAATCATTCAATTTCAATACACTTACTTGACTTGGTGCCGGATACTCATGGTGTTATACTATCTTTGAAACATATGTTCTATAACTCAAAACAGTTTTGAAAAAAAAAATGTTTTAGAACTCAAACCACAGTCAAGTTTTGAACCTGGCTCTAATACCATAAAATGTAACACCCCAAACTCGGTTAAGACCAAATTTGACATGTCACACAAAATGAACATACATCTAGTCATTTAAAATTTAAAAGAAATCAAATTTTCAAAAATGTTTTGACGTGGAGTTTTTTTTTTTAAGTTGAAAACTAAGGTTGATTGCTAAATTTAATAATTTGAGATGTAAGGATTTATAAAATGAAGCTTAGAAAATTTAAATTAATATTTTAAGAAGATTTCCAAGTGTTTAAAAATAATTTTGGAAAAATTATTATAAAAATTTTCCGAGTAAAAAATATTTAAGAATGTAACCCCTTTCTTTTTGAGAAAAACATTTATTTCAATTTTTAGATAACTCCCACTTAAAGTATTCAAGCAATTTATAAAATCCATCCAAAAGTAAAACATCATTAAAAATTTATCCAGAGGCCTTATTACAACTAAATCTTAAATAGCTAAATGAATAAAAGTACTTAAAAGAAATCCAAAATTTAAATAACCCATTATTCGTAGTATGGCCTCCACTGAGTCGTCCACGGCCCAAGCCTCCGTCACTGATCATTACCTGAGAAGGGTAAGGAAAACGGGGTGAGTTACTTAGAACTTCGTGTGTAACCCACTTATCGTTGTCACTGGGCCAAAAATCTAATTAAGCATTTATTGGGCCAAAGCCCATTTACAATTATAACATAATATCATATATAATATGCATGTGATATGCAATTCCCAAACCAAACCTAATTTCCATCCGCTACACACCAGATTTACAGAGTTTACATGGCATAGCCTGTAACATCCTGATAATTAGGGGTTATGCATCTCTACTTAATTGAATGTTGTTGCATGCCTAAATATGATTGAGTGTGTTTTGGAAGTTAGGTTTATGATCTTTGGTACTTTCAGTTACAAAGAAGATGAAAGATGTTTTGTTTAGGAGAAAAGAAACTAGAAAGACTTCTCAAACCGAATGGTAAATTGCAAAAGACCAAAAGAAGAGAAAAAGGCTTCTCTTTTGTGTAGATAGGCATTAGGCTATGAACAAGGTTTTAGAGAAAATTGGTTAAAAATTTTAGCCAACTATCACCCTAATGCCTATGCAAAAATTCGGCCAACCAATGCCAACATGATCCCTCTTTTCTCTCTTTATTTCTTCCTCATCAATCCTTTGTTTCCTAACACAATTAAACCTTCTCCCCTTAGTCTCTAAAGCCGACCAGGCTCATGGTCAAATGACCATGAAAAAGCTTCCAAAACATCCTCCTTTCTTCAAGCCTTTTGTCCCCCTATCTTACCATATCATCATGATCCCATGTCATAACTTCTAGCTTCCCTTTTTCATATGGTCTACTAACCAAAAATAAGAAGATGACCATCCATTCTAGAATAGTCTTGGCCGACACTATAGGAAAGAAAATAAAAAAAATTAAAATTCTTCCATTTGTTACCTAGGGGATTCGAACCTCTCTCCTTATGCATTTACTCATGCACCATTACCACTTTGCCAAATGACTTATTATGCTTTAAACCTCTTGTCAATATTTCTTAAAGCCTATCTTGCTTAGCTCCATCTTAATTATTAAAAACTTAATATTTCACTAAGCATTCACTTACATAATGAAGTTCAAAAATAAACTTCCAAAACACACTCAATCATATTTAGGCATGCAACAACATTCAATTAAGTAGAGATGCATAACCCCTAATTATCAGGATGTTATAGTTCTACCCCCCTTAAAAATAATTTCGTCCTCGAAATTACCTGGCTGGAACAAGTGAGGGTATTGCTATCGCATCGCTTCCTCCGATTCACACGAAGCTTCTTCTGATCCATGATTACGCCATAACACTTTGACGAGAGGAACCGATTTTCTCCGTAAAACCTTTACATCTCGCTCCAGAATTTGAATTGGCTCCTCTTCATAGGACAAATCTAGTCTTAATTCCACCTCCTCAACTGGCACTACATGAGATAGATCTGACCGGTAATGACGTAACATTGAAACATGGAACACATCGTGCAATTGCTTCAACTCCGAAGGCAAATCTAATTGATATGCTACAGATCCGACCCGCTTCACAACCCGATAAGGTCCAATGAACCTGGGACTTAACTTCCCTTTGCGACCAAATCTTATCACCTTTTTCCAAGGTGAGACCTTTAGGAATACTTGATCCCCCACAGTAAACTCTATTTCCTTCCACTTAAGATCTGCGTACGACTTTTGTCTGTTAGATGCTTCCTTTAACCGAGCCCGGATTACCTTAACATTTTCTTCGGATTCAGCCACTATTTTTGGACCCAAAATCTGACGTTCTCCCAATTCTGTCCAACACGTAGGAGTGCGACACTTCCGTCCATATAGTGCTTCATATGGTGCCATCCGAATACTGGCTTGGTAATTGTTGTTGTACGCAAATTCCGCTAACGGTAAGAACTCTTCCCAACTTCCCCTGTAATCCATCACATATCCCCTTAACATATCTTCTAAGATTTGGATTACTCGTTCAGACTGTCCGTCAGACTGTGGATGAAATGCCGTACTGAAGTCCAATCTGGTGCCAAAAGCTTGATGCAATACTTTCCAAAATCGAGACGTAAACCTCAGATCTCAATCCAAAATAATCAACACCGGCACTCCATGCAATCTCACAATCTTAGCCACATATAACTTCGCCAATTTCTGCAAAGAGTAATCAACTCGAACTGGGATAAAATGTGTAGATTTCGTCAATCGGTCCACTATTACCCATACAGAGTCTTTCTTAGTAGGCGTAAGAGGAAGCCCACTAACAAAGTCCATGGTGATTCTTTCCCACTTCCACTGTGGAATCTTTATCGGTTGTAGTAATCCCGAAGGAACTTGATGTTCAGCCTTGACTTGCTGACACGTTATGCACTTTCCTACAAACTCTGTAACTTCCCACTTAAGACCAGGCCACCAAAACTGATCTCGCAAATCTCGATATAACTTACTTCCTCCAGGATGCATAGCATAAGGGCTACTATACGACTCCTGAAGAATCTTTTGCCTCAACTCCTGATCCCTCGGCATACAAATTTTACCTTTGAAACACAATACCCCATCACTGTTAATACCATAATCTTCCAATTCCCCACTCTGCACCTGCCAAAGCTTTACACTCAAATCTTCGTCTACTAACTGCCTCTCTTTCACTTGACTCAACCATGTCGGCCTAACTTGTAATTCTGCCAACAAGCTTCCGTCATCGTAAAGACTAAGATGTGCAAACATCGCCCTTAAATCTGACACCACTTTCTAACTTAGAGCGTCTGCCACCACATTCGCCTTGCGGGTGGTACTCAATAGAAACGATCGTAGTCTTTCAACAACTCTATCCACCTTCACGCCTCAAATTCGCTTCTTTTCGAGTCGGTAGATATTTGAGACTCTTGTGGTCCGTGTATATCACCGATTTTTCCCGTATAAATAATGTCTCCAAACTTTAAGAGCAAAGACTACATTGCCAACTCTAAATCATCGTCGGGTAATTAACCTCGTGTGTCCTTAATCGTCGAGACGCGCACGCAACTACCTTCCGTCTTGCATCGAACACATCCTAATCACGTAAGAAGCGTCACAATACACGATGAAATCCTTCCGCCTCCAGTGAATCAAAGCTGGAGCTTGGTCAAAACCCTCTTGAGCTTCTCAAAGCTCTCTTCTTCGCTTATCGGCCCACACGAAAGGTACTTCCTTTCTCAACAATTTCGTTAAAGGTGCACTATCGATGAAAATCCTTCAACAAATCTTACGTAATAACTCGCTAATCCCAAGAAGCTGCGAACCTCGATTCACGGACTTGGGTGGTTTCAATGTAGTCTGACCTCAATCTTCCGAGGATCCACCCTTATCCCTTCTCGCAGACACCACATGGCCTAAAAGCGTGACTTCCTTCACCAAAATTCACACTTCTTTGAATTTGGCATATAGCTTCTTCTCCTTAAAACTTGCAACACAATCCGGAGATGCTTATCATGCTCCATTTGGACTTAGAATACACCAGATGTCGTCTATGAACACCACGCACGAATTGATCCAAGTAGGGTTGGAAAATTCGATTCATCATATCCATGAACGCAATGGTGGGCGTTCATCAATCGAATGGCATTACCGTAAATTCATAATGCCCATATCTAGTTCGAAAGTCGTCTTATGGATATCCGCTTCTTTCACCTTAAGCTGATGATGTCCCGACCTTAAATCAATCTTTGAGAATACCGCAGCTCCTTTAAGCTGATCGAACAAGTCGTCGATCCTCGGTAAATGATACTTGTTTTTAATGGTCAGCTTATTCAACTGTCGGTAGTCTATACACATCCTCATCGATTCGTCCTTCTTCTTCATAAATAGGACCGGTGCTCCCCATGGAGACACACTAGGTCGGATAAATCCGCGATCAAGCAACTCCTGAATCTGAGCCTTAAGCTTAACTAACTCCTTCAGTGCCATTCTATATGAAGCAATAGAAATTGGCGCCGTTCCAGGCAATAATTCAATCCCGAATTCTACCTCACGATCCGGAGGTAATCCTGGAAGTTCTTCCGGAAAAACATCTACAAATTCATTCACAGTCCTGACTTCTTCAAAAGTTGCCTCCTTAGCCTCCAAGGCACTCACCAACATCAGAAAGGCTACACATCCCTTTCTAACCATCTTTTCTGCCTTAAGAGCGGATACTACATTTGATAAGTAGTTCCGTCTCTTGCCCATCACTACAACTTCTTTGTCATCAAAAGTTCTTAAGGACATCCGCTTAGCAGCACAATCCACATTTGCACGATACTTCACTAGCCAATCCATGCCTAAGATTAGGTCGAATTCCCCGAATGGCAACTCCATTAAATCAGCCGAAAACTGCGTCCCTTGAATTTCTAAAGGCACTTCCTTAAAAAGTTTGTCTATTACTCGTCTCATCCTAAAGGACTAAATACGATCATCTTCCTAGGTACAGATCTCGAAGTCACATGTAAAGTTCCGGATACTTCACTAGCGATATAAGAGTGAGTTGATCCTATATCTATCAAAGCAATAAAGGGCAACCCGTAAATCGAAACGTCTGGGTGATAACATCAGTGCGCCATCGTTTTCTCTGCGATGAAGCGCATACACGGACACAGCTATCTCGCCTTAGAGCTACCACTGCCTCTGCCTGAATTTCTGCGACCTCTACCAGAACCATTACCCCTTCCATTTGGACCACGACTCCTTATCGGCTGCTGTTCACCTCTGCCAGCCTAATTAACACCCTGACTTGCTGGGCGATTCTTATCTAAATTCATCGGGCAATCCTTAATCATATGATTTTAGACCCGCACTTGAAACATCCCCCGGTCTTTTTCCAACATTCTCCCGGGTGCATCTTCCCACATTGAGTACAAGTACGATGTTGTCCTCCCGTAGCAATCTGCTGACTTCGTGGCCCATCAACTTTAGATTTCTTTTGAAAATTCCCAGGTGACCCTGAAGACCTAAAACTCCTCTTATTCTTATTCTGGCCTCTGTCCCGGTTCTGTCTCTCAGTCCACTTAACTTCTTCAGCTATTCTTGCCCTTTCTACTAAGATTGCAAAATCTCTTTCCCGGTGTGGAGCAATCATCACTCGTAGTTCATCTCTAAGCCCATCCTCAAATCTGACACATTGTTCATATTCAGTAGCCACTATCCTTCTAGCATATCGCTAAGTCGTAAAAATTCTGCTTCATATTCAGCTATCGACTTATTTCCTTGCACTAAATTCAGAAACGCCTTTCTCTGGGAGTCGATGTAACTAGCTCCAACGTATTTTCCTTCGAACTTAACTTTAAAATACTCCCAATCCACTCGATCCACGGGGGTACTCTCCTTGATAGTGAGCCACCACTGGTATGCCTCATCACGGAGTAGTGAAACAGCACCTTTTACCTTTTCTTCAGCAGTGCAATCTAAATCGTCCATGATCCTCTCGACTGCCTCCAACCAGTATTCAGCTACATTTGGAGCTACTCCAGATACTCCCCTAAAAACCTCGGCTCCATTTGATCTAAGTCTCTCACCATCGACTTTGAGACCCATTTCAAGATTAGCTTCGCTACTGTTCCAAAACTCAAAGCACAGCTTGTTATACTGCGTCACCTCCTCTATTTTGTTCTTGAAATTCCACCCCAACAGCCGGTGGTGGAGCTTTATTTTTGGAACCTTGACCATATCTAACTGGTTTCGATACAGCCATTCTTCCTCTACCACGTCCACGACGACCACGTCCCCTAGAACTCATGTCTACTACGCGTCTTATCTATTTTTACGAAAAAGTCTTATGCATTAGAGTCTTTTCACTTCTTATTAAAAGAAAGTTTTATGCAACAGATATTTATTCAGTGGTTTTTCCGTAGTAGTACACATACACCTAGGGTCCATGTCTCTAAAGTATAGTTTAAGCTTATCACTTTAAAATATCATACATTCACACCACTTTATCAATAAAGTACTTACCTGATGGACCTGGGCCGAGAACTTCGGGTGCCATGCTTCTATAAAACCATTTTAACTTAAGAGAACTTTCAAAAAGTCATTTGGGCTAAATTTTGAAAATGTTGTGGGCTTCAAAACCCAAGGCCGAGAGTTTAAAACTGGGCTCTGATACCAAGTTGAAACACCCCAAACCCGGCCCAAAAAGCCTGACCGGATTTGATATGTTCCTCGAGTAAAACTTTAGCAAATTCTCGCTTTGTTTCAGAAAAACTTGATGATTTTGAATAAAACAGATTAACTTAAAGATCGGGTTGAAATCAAATTGTAGAGTAAATTTGTATCTTCTTAAAACATTATTTTTAAGAGAAATTAATAAGTTAAAGGAAAACCAAATTTAATGAAAAATTTAATTATTACTTTATAACATATATATATATTAGTGTCGAAAACATTTTAAATTATTTATCGAAAACCATTTAGTTATTTAATTAATAATTATTCATGGCAGAAAAATAAATTCAAACACAAAAATTAAAAACAGTTCATAATGGCCTTATTACTTAAAAATAGCAAAACCCATAATAAATTCTAAATAAGTTTAATAAGTTTAATTTGGAAAATCTCCAAAATACTTTATTTGAGCATTGGCCACCTAGTAGTCCTCGCTGACCCGATCCATCGCGCTAAGAGTCATCTGAAAAAAATTATCCCACAAAAGGGGTGAGTCATAAACTCAATGTGTAACACATACATTAAAAAGCCCATTTGATCATAGCCTTTAAGCCCATTAATAACACATATAGCCATAGGCCCATTTTTAGTCATATTTGGCCAAAAGCCCATTTTTATATCAGATCAAGTAATAATCATTTAAAATCACATGGATATATATATATATAATGAAATGCAAACCCGGCCCACCTAAATATCCATCCGCTACACACCACCCATACCAACCAATCACACCGTGGGAATTACTAAATCGACCCTCCATCCGCTACACACCATCGAAGGCAGTTGCTGCAGTCAACATGCACATCGCCCTTATAATTTTGTGGCAAGGCCACCAGACAAATGTGGCCGAAGTCACCAGATTCAAAATATGTGACCGAAGTCACCAGATTCACATATGTGACCGAAGTCACCGAATTCAAATATGTGACCGAAGTCACTGGATTATGTGGTAAAACCACCGGAATACTTCCCCTTTATCAATTTTACCCATATGCCCATGCACATACTTATTATTTAGTTTTCATGCCATTTACCCTAAAATCATAATATAGTCATACTTATTTTACATTTATGCATATAGCAAAATTAACGAAATATTGGGGTAAACATACCTGAATATCGTATACCACTGAATGGTATCCACAATCATTATCAAACATATTGTCATATAATCACATTTAATATAGATCTATGAGATTTTATTGTAAGGTTACACACCATATGACTGTGAGAACGATACCTTCCCGCTCGTCAACACCTAATTAATTTTCACACTTGATTAGAATACACTATTACTTATAAAACTATACTATTGATGAGAGATCTAAATCCTTACCCTCGAATTCTCGAGCAACCGTTATTTGTGGTTTTTCTCCGCTAGATGGATCAAAACCCGCTGACAACCCACTAACAAAAAGTGGTTTGGTTGTACGCACGACTTCAAATAACCGATCTTCGTTAGCAGAGGGCCTACAACCCGGTGGAAAATCTCTTATCCCCGATACAACCCTTCGTTTGTAGTTTGAGGGTATAACAGTGCCTCCTTTCTTCCAAACAATCTGTACTACTCTTTTTGAACCTATCTTGTTAGTCTCAAAATCACCCCTAAAATAAAGTTGATTAATAATCTATCTAAAAGAATTGATATAACCGAAAGTGATATTCTTACCTTGGATGATTTGAAAGGTTTCTCTTAAAGCGTTGGTTTCCAAAAGATTCTTAAAATCCTTCCAAGGATTCGCCTAGAGAGAAAAAAATGAGAGAATTATGTTTCTAAATCGGCTATAATAAAAGGTGATAATGAAAACAATTGACAAAAATCTTACTTGACCACTTGAAGATTCAGCCTTGAACAAAAAGAAGAGAAAAATATGGTGTTTTGGCTATGATGGTTTCGGGTTTCCAACAAAAGAAAAGAAAGATTAAGATGAAAATGAAAGATGATTTGGTTTGACAAAAGAGAAGAAAAGAATGTTGATTTTGGTTTTGGTAGAAGGTAGTTTCGGTTGAAAGAGAAGAAGAAAGAAAAATGAAAAGAGAAAGAAAGAGAAAAGGAAGAAAGAGATGATGATAATGACGATTTCCAAAAGAAAAGAAATGAGTTTAGGGACTTATGTGCATTCGGCCATGAGGGAAAAAGTGAAGAAAATAGGTTTATGATCTTTGGTACTTTCGGTTACAAAGAGGATGAAAGATGTTTTGTTTAGGAGAAAAGAAACTAGAAAGACTTCTCAAACCGAATGGTAAATTGCAAAAGACCAAAAGAAGAGAAAAAAGCTTCTCTTTTGTGTAGATAGGCATTCGGCTATGAACAAGGTTTTGGAGAAAATTGGTTAAAAATTTTAGCCAACTATCACCCTAATGCCTATGCAAAAATTCGGCCAACCAATGCCAACATGATCCCTTTTTGTTCACCTTATTTCTTCCTCATCAATCTTTTGTTTCCTAACACAATTAAGCCTTCTCCCCTTAGTCTCTAAAGCCGACTAGGTTCATGGTCAAATGACCATGAAAAAGCTTCCAAAACATCCTCCTTTCTTCAAGCCTTTTGTCCCCCTATCTTACCATATCATCATGATCCCATGCCATAACTTCTAGCTTGCCTTTTTCATATGGTCTACTAACCAAAAATAAGAAGATGACCATCCATTCTAGAATAGTCATGGCCGACACTATAGGAAAGAAAATAAAATAAAAATTAAAATTCTTCCATTTGCTAGCTAGGGGATTCGAACCTCTCTCCTCATGCATTTACTCATGCACCATTACCACTTTGCCAAATGACTTTTTATGCTTTAAACCTCTTGTCAATATTTCTTAAAGCCTATCTTGCTTAGCTCCATCTTAATTATTAAAAACTTAATATTTCACTAAGCATTCACTTACATAATGAAGTTCAAAAATAAACTTCCAAAACACACTCAATCATATTTAGGCATGCAACAACATTCAATTAAGTAGAGATGCATAACCCATAATTATCAGGCTGTTACATAGCCATTTTTCAGATTTGTGGCAGAGCCACAAGAATTTTGTAGCAAAGCTACCAGAACTTCTCTTCGTCAATTATCCCAACCCATGCAAATCATGTATATAATATGCATATTCAATTACAACAATCCATTCATATAATTATTACAAACATACGGCCCATTATATAAAAATTTTCACAATCTGGCCCATATCACATTTTGGCCCATATAGCTCATATCACACTTGGCCCATATATCAAATATCATATTTGGCCCATATTTCAAATATCACATTTGGCCCATTGAATTCAAATTTTGAAATTTTCACAGTCTTAATACTGATTTCATAGTCTTTACCAATAAAGTGATAAATATGCCATTTTACCCGGTTTCACTAACTTTTGATTTAATCAAGCGATTATATGATATAGTCATCCAACCCAAGATACGATGTGAGATTACACACCTGATTACAGTAAGCACTACACTTTCCTGATCGTCAACACCTAAAAATATTTTTAATGCTCGATTAGATCATTAACACTTATAGTAAATCTACACTAAGATAAACGGTCTAGGATTTTTACCCTCGGAATTGCGAATGACTACTATTTACTGGTTCTCCTCGGTTGACGGTTCACAACCCGGTGGAAAATCCGGAATAGCTAATGGCTCAGAACTACGAACAACCTCAAATAGTTGATTTTTACCGGATGAGGGTCCACAACCCAGTGGAAAATCTCGGATTACAGAAACAGTCCTTCGTTTGAATCTAGAAGGGATCGCAAATCTGCTCCTTTTTTGATCACCAATCACTACTCCTTTTGATTCGATCTTGTTTGCCTCCATTGAACAAATAAATATTAGTCCAAACTAATATTTTGTTATTATAACTGATTGATCTTATGAGCGAAGTCGGCTTACCACAAAATCCTTACATTCACAGGATGAAAATCGAGTGATAGAGTCCCTATGATAAAATCGGTTAATCAACACTATCTTTAACAAATAAAAAGTAATATAGAACCCTTCAAAAAAATCCTTACCTTGAACGATGAATTTTCTTTTTTCACACGATCTTCCTATGGCTAGAGTTGATTAAGCGATGTCAAAATAATCGGCACTCCACTTTACCACTACAAGAAGAAAGGTTTTGTTTGAAAGAGAAAAGATAATGATTTTGGTTAAAAAGACGCTCCCAAGTCAACATATGAATTTCGGCAATAGAGGAAAAATAAAAGAATTGAAAAGAATGTTCTTACTGATTGTTCAAAGATGACCACTCGAATGAAAAAGAGGGTTAAATGGAAGATGGAAGATTCGGCTATAGTGAAAATTTTGGAGAGGATGATGATTAATAACATTCGGCCATGGTGAAATATTAAAGAGGGAGTAATGTTTGAGAGTTTTTATAAGAAGAAAAGAAGAAGAAAATAGGGTGTTTATGTTTCGAGTTTTCTTTCAAGAATGGAAGATGAACAAAGAAAAAGTCTTGAGGCTAGTGTGCATTCGGCAAGAGAAGAAAAGAAAAGAAAAATGCCCTTCAAGATTGTATGGTTTCGGCACAAAGAGAAAAAGATTTTGGGGAGAATGAAAGATAATACGGAAATGGTCAAAATGAAATGGCCAAAACAAAACACAAATTTTACCTATTGCTCAAGACATATTCGGCTAGGGAGAAGAATTTGGAGAGAAAGATTTTGGAGAGGAAAACTATTGGTACACCAAAATGCCAAAATGAAAAATGATCAAAACTAGTACCTACCTTACCAAATGCTAACCAAAAATTTGGCCACCCCCCGAGCCCCCAAAACCGTCCAAGTGCATGGCCAAATGGTCAAAGTTTAGCCACCCAAACTTTCCAAAACATCTCCCTTGTTATAAGCCTTATGTTCCCCCTGCATGCCTTTTCCATTTGATTCCTTTCCCTATGGTCAAGCTTGCCTTTTCTCTTAGCCACCTTGCCATACAAAAATAAAAGTCCAACTTACCATAAATTCAATGCTTGGCTGACACTATGAGGAAGGGAAGAAAACAAATAAATTTCTCACATGTACACCAAGGGATTCGAACTCCTTCCCTCAAGGAACACATATGGCGCCATCTCCTCTTTACTAATAGCTCGCTTATGCTAACTTTTTACCACTTAATTACCTTAGGTTTTAAGGTCACTTGTTCCATTTCATTAAGGTACTAAATACCAAAAATTATACCAAATCCAAATAAATCTCGAGCCTTCTCAGGACTATTTAAACACACACGTTTGATAATTTAACTAGCTGAGCACCAAAATAATGCAACATATAAAAACTCAAATTTTAGGATGTTACATAGAATATGTTCTAACTAATCGTCTAAAGAATTGAGCTCCATTTCTGTAGAAGCCAGCAATTCTATCTTGGAAATAGAAGAGCAATCTTTAACTACATCTGGGGATTTAGTAGCATCAAAGTCATTAAAAGTCACATTGTCATCAAAAATTTCTTTCAACTGAGTATCCTTTTGCTGCTTCTAGAACCGTTAAGGATATGAAAGTAGTGGAATCTTAGCTTTAACTGGACAACTCTTCTGTGGAAATTTTTTTGCATCTGACAAGGTTGTTAGATAATCAGAACTAACTGGTTTAGAGTTTACCTCATCAAGGATCACCGAATCTAAATTTTTTGAAATAGGAGTTTCAATACTCAGTTGAACTTCTTCTTTTTTTTTTTGAGCTACAACAGGCTCATCTTAAACCTAAACCACCTTGGGCTCCAATGTTTTTCCACTTGGAAAAGTGGCTACTTTGCAAATTTCTTTGCCCGAAATTCTTGAATTTTTCTGTGTCGCTCGACCAAATACCTTGAAGTCTGCTTCTAAGCTCATTAGCTAGCTGTCCCACTTGGTTTCCTAAATTCTTCAATGTTGCTGCTTGGCTTTGGATTAGTTCATCATTTTTTGCTATGTACGGCTTTAGCAAATTCTCAATATTACTTGAAGATTCAGTTGGTGGGGGTTGTTGCACTTGTTAAGAATATTCTAGTGGATAATTTGGTCGAGATGGCATAGAAGAGTCGCTATGGTCCACCCATTGATTACTCCGTGGACAAATTGGATGATTCTGCCATGAAGAGTTATAAGAATTTGATTGCGGACCATTCCAATTCTGATTTCCCATGTAATATTTTGACTCTTGATTCAATGGGCAATTTTCAAAGAAATGACTATATCCACAATATTCATAAGAAATATTCTCGAACTGGTTCAGTTGTTGACCTATCAAATTACCATTGATACCATTAACAATTATGTTCTTAAGCATAGAAGACAAAGAGGATACCTGGGCTACCAAAGAAGCAAATGTGTCTGTTTCATGTACTCCTGCTACATGTCTTTTTAAGGTTACTCAGTTGGTTGGCCAGTGATAGTTATTACTGACAATTCTTTCAATAATCTCGTAAGCATCGTTATAAGACTTAGAAAGAAGGACTCCATTTGTTGAAGCATCCACCATAATTCTTGTATAAATATTGAGACTAATATAGAAAGTTTCTATTTGAACATAGTAAGGAATGCCATGATAAGGGCATTTTCATAATAACTCCTTGAACTACTCCTATGCCTCAGATAAAAATTATTAGTCAAGTTGCTGAAATGAAGTAATTTCATTTCAGATCTTAGCAATCAGAAATGGAGGAAAGTATTTCATTAAGAAACGTTCAATCAACTCTTGCCATGTAGTTTTGGAACCTGACGGTAGGGATTTCAATGACGCTCGTGCTCTATCTCTTAAGTAGTATGGAAATAATCTCAATCTGTAACACTCCAAACCCGGCCCAGAAGTTAGGCCCAAATCTAGTGTGTCACATTGAAGAAAACGTATAAAGGATTTGTGATTCGTACTAAAATAAGTTTTGTTAAAATCAAGAAAAACAAGTTTGATTTGAGACATTTGATAAAATACTACTAACCTCGAAGTTTGATTGATAAATCGTTAGATTTGAACTAATAATCTTATAAAACGTGACTTTTGAAAAATGACGTTAAAAATTCGAAGAAGATTTTCGTATTAAAAATATTTATAAAAATTTTATTATGAAATCCATTTGTTAATCGATTTTGGAAAACCTTTATCATGATTTTAGAAAATCCCATTTAAAATAATTTGAGTAAAATATAAACACGTCAAACATAAAGCAAAATAAAATAATCTAGAGGCCTTATTACAAATAAAACCCATAATAGCAAAAGTAATAAAATGGAATATGCAATTTAATAAAGTTCGAAACACCAATTTCTGAAATATGGCCTCCATTGAGTCATCCATGGCCCCAAGTCCTCGTCATTGAGTATTACCTACAAGGGTTAAGAGAAAAAGGGGGTGAGTTACAAGAACTCAGTGTGTAACCCACTTACCATTATTCACTAGGCCAAAAATCCCATTAAACATTTATTGGGCCAAAGCCCATTTACAATTATAACATAATAACATGTATATAATATGCATGTGTTATGCAATTTCCCAACCAAACCTAGTTTTCCATCCGCTACACACCACCCGTACCAACCAACACACCTGTGGGGAGCTTTAGTCACCCACCCCGCCAACACACCAAACTGGGCATTAAGCCATATATCAATTTGTGGACAAGCCACTAGAATTTTGTAGCAAAGCTACCAGAACTTCTCTTCGTCAAATATCCCAACCCATGCAAATCATGTATATAATATGCACATTCAATTACTACAATCCATTCATATAATTATTACAAACATACAGCCCATTATAAAACTTTTCACAATCTGGCCCATATCACATTTCGGCCCTCATAACTCATATCACATTTGGCCCATATATCAAATATCACATTTGGCCCATATATCAGATATCACATTTGGCCTATATATCAGATATCACAATTCAGCCCATTAAGCAAATACATATTTTGGCCTATTAACACTTTACAAATCGGCCTAATAGGGTCATTTTCGTAATTTAGCCCATAAGGGCATTTTCATAATTTGGCAATTGTACTCGCTAAGGGTATTTCGGTAATTTACCCTCTAAGGGTATTTTAGTAATTTCGTAACCAATTGACCATAAGTCGAGTGAGGAATCTCAAAATCTAAATCCGTAAATTTTACTTGAAACTAGACTCATATATCTCCTTACTATAATTTTTCCGAATTTTTGGCTTAACCATTTAGTACAGCTTTATTCCTTAAAATTTCCTTGTTTCCTTTGTCCAACAATTTTGACCTCTCTTACCCAAAATTCAAATATCTCACTGTACAATTTTCATATTGTTCCCACTTGTTTCTATTGAAAATAGACTCATTAAGGAATCTTTAAATATAAACTATATCTCTTAATTCACTTTGTACAATTTTATACGATTTTTCCAAGATGATCGGGAACCACGAAATCATTCGAACCGGTCTCACTAAAATTAACATATCTCGTAATATAAAATTCATTTTCCTTCTCCGTTTCTTCCTTATAAAAATAGATACAGTAAGCTTTGATTTGATATCTTATTCACTTATTAATTTCCTTTCTCCTATTTTTCATGATTTTTGAAATCACGTCAACGCTTAATCGACCAAAAGCTGTTTTATTACAAAAACATGGTTACCACTATGAACCTACGCGCCCCCGAGTGATCCCGGATGTCGATTTCTGATTTTCTTTGGTATTTCAACCAAATCACAGAACATATCATATAAACTTTCAGAGAGATGTGAGATTACACACCATTTCAAACATGTTTTTGGAAGGTATAGGATTACACACCTTGATTTCGATTTCCTAACGAACCACTCGTCGTTGACCACTATATCCGAAGGTAGAAATATATCGAATGATTTGTCCCTTATTGATATTGGATCCATTACCACCGTTTGAATTCGGCTAGAATAATACACGGTCTCCCACTTAAAGCACTACGAAAAGAGAGTGATTAAAACATGAAGAAGTGGAGGATAACACCATTTTCGATTACGATCACGATTTACTACTAAATAGTGATAATTACTTATCTTCTAAAGAGAAAAGAATATGATCATAGAAAAGAATGCACTTACCGATTTAATCGAAGAAGGAATGTCATCTCAAACGAGAAAGAATTTATGAAGGAGTGATTGTGGATTGTGAGTTTCGGCTATGGAAGAAAATGAACAAGAATAGTTTCGGTTATGAGGGTATGGATTAAAGGAAAAAGATAGTAGAGTTGGAGAATTTCGTGAAAAGAAAAGAAAGGTTGAGAAGGGGTGCTTATCAAATTTATGTTTTCAAGAGAAGATGAATGAAAATAGTTTGGTCACAATGGTTTGGTACCTACGGCAACAAGAAAGAATTGAAGAAAAGAAATGCTCACTAATTGCTTGATGTTTCGACAAAGATGAGAAGAATTTTTTAGAGAAAAGGCATAAAAATGCAAGAAGGAATTTGACCAACCAAGCACCAAAGTTTCTACCAAAACACTAACAAAAATTCGGCTACCCCTCTTACACCCAAAACCGTCCACATACATAGCCAAAAAGGGGTCAACATTTTGCCACCCATACTTTCCATAACATCTTCCTTGAAAATGCCACTTGTTCCCCTTACTTTCCCCTTTTTCATGATTTCTTTCCTTACCTTCATTCTTTCCTATTCTCTTTAGCCACTTACCATAAAAATAAAAGTTCACCTTGCCATAATTACACGCTTGGCCGACACTTAGGGAAAGAGTGCAAAAATAATAGTCAAAATTTGCACACAAAGGGATTTGAACCTCTTCCCTCAAAGTCCTTCACTTAATGCCATAACCTCTTTACCATATGCTCAATTATGCTAATCATTTACTTATTCATTTTAATAAGCCTTGAAGATACTTACCATCTCTCCTTAAAGTGCTAAAATACCAAATTTTTCCTAAGGCCCAATTAAACTCGAGACTTCATAGAAACCCCGTAAACTCCAAATTCACTTAACTAACAAGTCCAATTTGCAATAATACCATTCTCTTGTTCTCAAAATTTTAAACATTCCTACGCCCACGGCCCATTGGGCCCAATCCTACTAAGCCCAATTTTGGGATGTTACACAATCTCAAGGTATCCTCGATCATCCTGACTAATTTAAATGAGTCACTCACTTCCATGAATAGCAGAAGATGAAAAATGTGGATCTTCAGTAGGAATCCTACTAACTTGACTCATATTTTGCAACATTTGGAACATGACTAGCTATTGTTCGAATTGTGGTGCCTCAATTTCGGGTCTCACAATACTCGAATTATGCTCGGTGAAGAGAGGAATGGATATTGTCGAATGGAGCAATTTCTGTCATCAGCAACAATGATCAAATCGTAAGTATTATAAGTGAATGCTCCTCCTTGATTTTGGTTTTGATTTTCGAAATTCATCTCTTCGATCCTTCTTTGGTTCATTTGTCTTCTCCTTTGTTTGAAAGTCTTTTCGATTTAAGGGTCGATGGGGAGTAAGTCAATAATTTGATAAATACTCATAAACACCTAAAACAAACACAAAAAGTATTGGAATTAAAATTTAATAGAAAAAAATAGACCAAAATGAAAAAGTAAATATTTCACAAACAATGCCTTTTAAAATAGTCCTCGGCAATGGTGCCAAAAACTTGGAACGGCGGAAATGTGCAAGTGTACACAATCGTATCAAGTAATAAAGTGACAAGTAAATATTAAGTTATCATACCCACAGGAACTTTGCAAGAAAGATATTTATAAAATGTAAAGTTAAACACTTTAGTGATGAAAACAATTGTTGATTTTGAAGAGGTGATCTAAAAACTAAAACAAATTTAACTAAGCAAATAAAAAGTAAAATAATCCAATGCACAATTTCTAAAAGTTGGGTTTAAATCAAGATGTCATAAATGTGTTAGATAGATTACATTCTTTAACTTAAAATTACTAAACTCATGTTCATGCTATTACGAATAATTTCACGGGAACTTGGTATTTTGCTAACTAATGAACATACAAACTTACTAAACTAATTAATCTCTTGAATATATTACTATTTCAATTCAAAAAAATTAATCAATTTTCATAAGCAAGTATAAGATTAAGTTAAGTAACAACATAGTCCTAAATTGAAACAATTTAATCACAATAATCTTGCAAGTTATGCAAGGCTAGTGTACCGTTTAATACCATCGCTAATTTAACCTTTAACTGCCTCAAAAGATTAAACATGCATGAAACACCCCAAACCCGACCCACGAGCCTCGACCAGATCTGGTATGTTCCTCGAGTAAAAACGGTTCAAATTCGTGGGTTCTTAGAAAATCTTTAAGTGATTTTTGGGAGAAAACTCGATTTGGGTTGGGCTCAAGTTGGAAACCCGTTTGTCTTTGTGAAATATAAGTTTTTATAAAAATTCTTTATTGAGTCCCAAATTTTAAGTAAAAGATATGCCGATTTAATTTTAAAGATTTTGCCTTTGAAAACATTTGTATTTAGATGTCATAATATTTACGAGTTTATTTAAAAAAAATTATTACTTAACTTTAATTTTGAAAATGTTCTAACATAATATCGTAAATTTAAACGCATGCATAATTTGCTCATACTATGGCCTTATTACATCAAAATATACCCAAAATAAATTGAAAGTACTTAAATAAAAGTAAATGTCAAATCATAAAATTCCTTCTTGAGCATGGCCACCACTAAGCTCTTTGGCCCGGTCCATTCTTGTCGTCACCGAAAAATGATCCCACGACGGGTGAGTCAAGCAGACTCAATGTGTACACAAACACTAAGTCCAAATAGATTTAGGCATATCAAGTCATACACATTCATATCAAAATATACAATTAATGATGCATTCCCAAGCCCAAGCCTAGTTACCAAGCGCTACACATCACCCGCACCAACCCGCACACCGTGGGACTACTAAGTTAACCTCCATCCGCTATACACCATCAAAAGCGTCATTGCAATGACGTGCTCATCGCCTTATAAATTGTGGCATAGCCACCAGATAATAATATTGTGTCATGAGACACCACATTCAGATAATGTGACCGAAGTCACCACATTCACATAATGTGACCGAAGCCACCACATTCTTATATCGTGACATGAGTCACCACATTTGTAATATCCCGGGTTAAGGGCTATTTTATTTTGGCATTGTTGCATGTTTATGGCTTGCTATGTTGTTGTTTGTGTGGTTTCGGGGCTTAGTTGTAGGCTAGGAGTGAGCCTGAGTAGGTGGAAAAAATTTTAGTTTTGGGCTTTATGTGATAGGAGCTGAGGGAGCTGGGTCTTATATATTTTAATTGGTGTTCTTGAGCACAAATGAAGAGCTAGCAAAAGTGGCAAGCATGCGCCACTTGGAGCATGTGTATGGCGTCAATTGCAGGGGTGAGGTCTCATGTTCTAGTGCGAAAATCCCACACTTTTGCATCCATTTTGACGGCATGGAGAGGAGGAGTTGTAGGCAGTTCAAACTCTGCCTTGGACTTAGTCTTCCTATTCAAATGGTGGGTGGAGAGCAAATTGTGGAGGAAGACTGGGTCAAGGGGATTTGAATTAGTGGCTTGGGAGTGTTTGGGGGGAGGTTGGCCGATTTTAGAGGAGATTTTGGGGGAGTTGTGGCCGGTTGGTAAGTTTAGGGAGGTGAGTGCCGAAATTTCATTTTGGCAATTAGGCATTTTCGGTCAAAAACCATTTTGGTAAGCCTTCCATTTTGTCAAAAACAAGCTGATTTCGTTTAGTCAAAAGCTAGCAAAAGCTCTTCACTTGCAAATAGCCTAAGCCGAAACCATTTTTTTTTCTTTTCATTCATTCTTGAAATCGAAACCCCAAGTGCTTGCCGAATTTGCTTGTTGTTTCAATCATTTCTTTTAGTAGTAGCCGAATGCCTCTCCCATCTTCCTTTCTTCTTCATTTGAGTTAAACCGAAGCTAATTCTCTATTCTCCTTCTATTTTCTTTTTCTTCTTGGAATCTTCTTAAGTAAACTAGTATTCTCTTTTCTCTCATATTTGCTCTCTTTCTTTGAAGCTTTGATAGCCGAAAGTTGTTCTTCAAAACACTCTCTCTCTTTCTTTTCTTCCAAAACCGAAAATACCTTCCTCCATTTCTGTTTCTTCTCAAAAACCGAAAGCATCTTTTTCTTTTTCCCATTTTTGTTGTGGCCGAATAGCAACTCCTTCTTCTTTACAACTTTCTCTTGCTTCTTTCTTTGTGTAAGGCCGAATCTTGGTGGTTGCTCAATCGTTAGAGAAGGGCCTTTGGAGTTCGAAATCAAGCAAGGAGAGCCTTCTTACTCTATTAAGCAATCGGTAAGTGGTGGTAAGAGGTTGCTTTAATGGTTTCTTTAGAGTTGTTAAGCCAAAGACTGATGAGACTAATGGTTTATGTTTTAGAGGGGTGGCCGATTAGTAGAAGGAACCAGTGTTGGTTCGGGTTTGGTTGGAAACCGAACCATTTGCAAAGGTAAGGCTTAACGCAACCCTTTGGTTTAAATAGTTATGGCCGAATGGTTTAAGTGATTAACCTATGGTTGGCCGATTGTTTTAGGAGCAAGAGGATTGAGGGTTTCAGATCGGGTTTTTTGGAATTAAGGCTTGCGGTATACCAGGTGTGTAAGCTAACACACTGAATCTTAGTAATAAATTAATAACCTGTGTTATAACAAGTGAAACAGTGATGAGTGTCATGATACCCGGTAGGGTATGTTCACGGATTCGGGTAAGTCCGTAGCATTACGAGTTCTATTGTTGATACGTTTGATATGATGATCCATGATATATATATATGCTATGAGATGCAATGTTGGGCATGTTGGCATGAATTACATGATTTGCATATGGTACATGAGTTAGTATGACATGTATGGGTAATGTGAGAGGAGGGGGAGTATGATATCCGTGTCTTTGGGACACTGTGTCTTTGGGACACGGAGGTTTGGCACCTCCGGTGGTTTGGTACCACATATTTTGTGACTTTGGGTCACGGAGGTTTGGCACCTCGGCGTCTCGCCCCAGTGGCTTAGTACCACGGTGGGTTAGCCCCACGCTTGATTATCTGGGATTGACGCCCGGTGATTTGGTATCACACGATGGGTTGGCCCCATCATCGGATTTGTGACTACGGTCACGGTGATTTGGTATCACATTGTGTCTTTGGGACACCGAGGTTTGGCACCTCATTGCGACTCGTCCACGTGGTTTGACACCACCGTGGGTTGGCCCCACTTATGAGATACTGGGATTGTCGCTAGTGATTTGGTATCACACGATGGGTTGGCCCCATCATTGGATTATTCATGACTTTGGGTCACCGGTGGTTTGGCACCACATTATGGATATCGTGACTTTGGGTCACCGGTGGTTTGGCACCACCGGTGGTTTGGTACCACACGGGGTAGAAAAGGTGTAATGGATGGTTAGGAACGGGTGCATTAATTGTATTGCTTTGCTATGATGTGTGTTAGCATGTTGTATTATCGGGAGGGGGTTTACACATTGAGTCTTGCGACTCACTCTCTCCTTTGACTTTTCAGGTGACACTTAGACGCGGACATAGAGCCGGGATGGACTCGAGGTGCTCATGCCATGCTTAAATAAGGATTTGCTCAGACTTTTATTAATTTGGTACTTAAGCATATTCATTACTATTTGGTTTTATTTGGGTTTGTAAATGGCCTCTTAAATTATATTTTGTTATGTTTATGCTTAAAGTAGATTTTAATATGCCTAACAAATTAATTGGGTTAAAATGTGCTAAAACTTGAAAGGATAACGATTTCAAAACTACAAAAGCGATGTTTTAAGCTATACCATTGGGTATCTCACTATGATTTGGGATAAAGTGAACTCAAATGTTTTCTAACTTAAATACGATCTTCTATTAAGTCAAAAAATGTTTTTGTAATAATGATAAACAACTCAAACTTCTTAACGAGATAAACCTATTTTGCCTACACATCTGATTGAGTTTTCAAAATTTCTGGGTTTTCAAATACATCATCAGGTTTCAGTCAAACCTACTCAAGTTTTTCTTCAAATACACAATTTAGCGAAGTGTTTTCCTCAAACTTTTAAACTTAAACCTAAACCTCTCAAAATCCTTTTTCCCTGTAACATACCAGATTCGGTCGTGGTGTATTGATCGGGTTTGGAGTGTTACAATTGTGGTATCAGAGCCAAGTTTAAAGGCTCGGCTGTGGGCCAGAGGCCCAAAATGTTTTAAAACTATAGTTTTTGAGTATTCTGTTTTAAAAAGTATGGTTTGAAAGGCATGGCACCGAGTCTCCAAGCACCAATCCTGAGTAAGTACCCCGTACTATTGTTGTGAAAATGATATTAATTGATATGATTGGATAGCTAGTAAGACTACTTTAGAAACTAAAACCGATAGGGGTGAGTGGACTCGCGAAAACAAAGCTCCTTTAATATTCATAAGACTTTGCTTTAAAACCATTGGAATAATTATCGATGCATAAAATTCTTTAAATCGGATGAGATTTAGTCATGAGTACCGAGGTGGACGTGGTCGTGGACGAGGTCGCAGTAGGATGACAGATTTCGAACCCGTAGGATCCAGTCGAGGTCAAAAATGAGATACTGGTTCCGCCACCATTTGGAGGTGGTGAGTTCCAATAGCAGATCGGGATGACGCAGATTATCACGGTGATGCTACTGAGTGTTAGAAAGGGTAGCTGGAGTAGGTGGAGGTGTAGGAGCTAGGAAATCGTGCTCGAGTGACTTGAGGCAAGCGAAATTTGAATTCTTTCGGGGTGTCTCGGTGTTGCTCCTAGCATCGCTGAATATTGGTGGAAGCGACAGGCGGATCATGGACGATCTAGACCTAAATCAAGAGAAATTAAAGGGATAGTATCACTTCTCGAGATGAGTCATACCGGTGGTGGCTCACGGTCCGAGACAAATATGCAGCAGAAGATCGACTTGGGACTATTTCGAGTTGTTTATCGAAAAAATACGCCGAGCTAACTACATAAATGAGCAATGGAAAGCATTTCGAGGTTAGTTCGAGGAGCAAATCTGTGTCGAGTACGAGGCGAGTTTCTCAGTGAGTCGGTATGCTGTGGGTATGGTGGCTCTTGAACATGAGAGGTGCGTTCGTTTGAGGATGGCTGCGAGACAATTAAGATTGTTGATTATACCAAAGCAGAACGTGAATTTGTGGTTCTAGTTGAAAAGGCAAAGGTGGCTGAGGTATTAAAGAGTCTATGAGGCAAGGCATGGATAGGAACCGACACAAGAGGAGTTTTGGATCTTACGGGTCGTTAGGGAATCGCAGAAAAGGGCTAGACCGAAGTGGGCGAATCGATCGGGTAGGTTTGTTGTTGCTAAAGGTGGACCGTCATGATGTAACCATTGTGGAAAGGCTCATTGGGGAGGATATTGGACGGATGGTAGAAATTTGTTTTGAGTGTGGCTCATTTGGACCACCATGTGAGGGACCTCTCATGCAAGTTGGCTAGGATTCATCAGAGAGTCGGCCGTACTCAAGACAAGAATAATGGACCACCACAATGAGAGGGCCGAGGTAATGGCAGAGGAGGTAATGGTTCGGTCGGGGCCATGGAGCACCCAAGAGGTGCGTGTAGTTCCGAGGCAGACGGTAGGGGTTGGTGTATGTCATGAGGCGCCGAGATGAGGGCGACGACCGGACTTCATTACGGTGACGTTTTAATCTTTGGTTCTCCATTTATTGCTTTGATTGATGTGGGTTCAACACATTCATATGTTGCAAGTAGCATAGTGAAGACCATGGATCTAGACTCTGAGATATCTTCTAGGCAGATGACCGTAATAATCCCTCTAGGTCACTCTGTAGTGGTAGATAAAGCGTATAGAGACGCACCTCTAGAACTCAAGGGGTAGTATTTGAGGTCGATCCGATGGAACCGCCGTTTGGGGAGTTCAATCTGATTCTTGGGATGGACTGGCTGGTTAAGTACCGGGCAAAGTTGGACTGCGCGGCTAAGCGCATGGTTCTGAGCACAGCTGAGGGTGATGAGGTAGTTTTGATTGGGGATAGGAGGAATTATCTGTCCAATGTGGTATCTGCTCTGAAAGCCGAGAAAATGGTCAGAAAGGGCTGTGAAGCATATGTGGTTCATGTGTATGCCTTGGAGGCTAAAGAGTCTCTTTGTGGAGACGGTTGGACGATTAGGGAGTTTCTTGATGTGTTTCTGAGGAGCTTAGGGTTTGCCGCCGATCGGGAGGTAGAGTTACGGATAGATCATTGCGGAATGCGCTTAGTGTCCATAGGTCCGCATGAGGATGGCACCTAAAGAGTTAGTGGAGCTTAAGGCCCAAATCCAGGAGTTGTTGGACCGAGGCTTTATTAGGCCAAGTGTTTCACCTTGGGGAGTGCGATACTCTTTGTCAAGAAGAAAAGCGGTACTATGCGGATGTGTATAGACTACCGCTAACGAATAAGTCGACGATCAAAATAAGTATCCACTACCTCGGATAGATGACTTGTTTGATCAGCTGAAGGGGGCGTCGGTTTTCTCGAAGATCGACTTAAGGTCTGGGTATCACCAGTTAAGGGTAATGGAGGCGGATATCTGCAAGACGGCATTTCGTACTCGGTATGGGCACTTTGAGTTTTTAGTTATGCCGTTTGGGTTGACTAATACGCCGGCGGCCTTCATGGATTTGATGAATAGGGTGTTTCAACGGTATTTGGATCAGTTCGTAGTAGTTTTTATCGACGACATCTTGGTATATTCAAGGACTGAGGAGGAACATGATGCTCATTTGCAGGTGGTATTGCAGATTCTAAGGGAGAAACAGCTTTATGCGAAGTTTAGCAAATGCGAGTTCTGGCTTAGGGAAGTGACGTTCTTGGGTCATGTAGTATCGACTGAGGGGATTAGAGTGGATCCTCGTAAGGTTGAAGCAGTTTTGGATTGGAAGCCACCTAAGTCAGTAGCTGAGATTCGGAGTTTTCTGGGCTTGGCAGGATACTACCGAAGATTTGTAGAGGGTTTCTCATTGATCGCAGCACCGATGACTAAATTATTGAGAAAAGGGGTTCCGTTTATTTGGACTGAGAAGCAGCAGGAGAGCTTCGATAAGTTGAAGAAGATTTTGACTGAAGCTCCGGTTCTGATTCAACCTGAGGCTGGTAAGAAATTCACAGTTCTTGCGATGCATCACATACTGGTTTGGGTTGTGTCTTGATGCAAGAAGGAAGGTTGTGGCTTACGATCTCGGCAGCTTGAGGCCACATGAGGTAAATTATCCAACGACGATCCGGAGTTAGCGGCTGTAGTTTTTGCCTTGAAGATATGGAGGCATTACTTGTATGGAGAGAGATCGATAGTCTATACGGATCATAAGAGTTTGAAGTACCTTCTGACTCGAAAGACTGACGAATCGAGGCAGTAGCAGATGGATTGAGTTGTTGAAAGACTACGATTGCTCAATTGAGTATCATCCGGGCAAGGCTAACGTTGTAGCAGACGCGTTAAGCCGTAAGGTTGTTTCAGATCTAAGAGCGATGTTTGCCCACTTGAGTTTGTATGACGACGAGAGTATTCTGGCAGAGCTGCAGGTTAAGCCTACTTGGGTTGAGCAGATCAGAGAAAAGCAGTTGTTGGATGAGGTTTTGAGCGAGCAGAGGACACAAGTGCAGAATGATGGGTTGAAGGGTTATAGCTTGTCTAGTGATGGGGTTCTGTGTTTTCAGGGGAAGGCTTGTATGCCGAGAGACACTGAGTTAAGGCAAAAGATTCTTCAGGATGCACATAGCAGCCCCTACGCTATGCATCCTGGAGGTAGTAAGATGTATAGAGATCTCGAGAACGATTACGGTGGCCGGTCCGAAAAAGGAAGTGCGAGTTTGTAGGGAAGTGTCGACATGTCGAGAGGTCAAGGCTGAGCATCAGTTGCCGTCCGGGTTGCTTCAGACGGTGAAGATTCCACAGTGGAAGTGGGAAAGGATAACTATGGATTTCGTCAGTGGATTACCGCTTACACCGAGCAAGAAGGATTCGGTTTGGGTAATTGTGGATCGGTGATTAAATCACTCACTTTATTCGGTGAGGTGGATTACTCACTTGAGAGGTTGGCGAAGTCAGATGTGTCGAGATAGTGAGGCTGCGGGGTGCCGATGTCGATCATCTCGGATAGGGATCCCAGATTTACGTCAATGTTCTGGAAGGCGTTGCATCGAGCTCTCGTGCACGCGGTTGGATTTCAAAGACATTTCATCCGCAGACTGACGGGCAGTCGGAAAGGGTTATACAGATCCTAGAGGACATGTTGCAAGGTTGTGTTCTGGACTTCAGGGGTAGTTGGGAGGAGTACCTACCGCTAGCTGAGTTCGCTTACAACAATAGTTACCAAGCAAGCATCAAGATGGCACCTTATGAGGTGTTGTACGGTAGGAAATGTCGCTCACCTACTTGTTGGATAGAGTTAAGTGAACGTCAGTTGTTGGGACCAGAGTTGGTTGCTGAGACCGAAGACAAGGTTAAGTTGATTCAGGCTCGGTTGAAAGAGGCTTCGGACCGGCAGAAGTCCTACGCCAATCTTAAGTGGAGAGATATTAAATTTGCTGTAGGAGATCGGGTTTTCCTGAAGGTCTCACCGTGGAAGAAAGTGTTAAGGTTCGGAAGGAAAGGCAAGCTAAGTCCGAGGTTTATTGGGCCGTATAAGGTACTGAGACGAGTGGGACCAGTTGCATATCAGCTCGAGTTGCCAGCAGAGCTAAGTCAGATTCATGACGTGTTCCACGTTTGATGCTTGGCGTTATCGCCGATCCATCGCACGTGGTGGCGATGGAAGAGATCGAGGTAAACCAGATTTGACCATG
Organism: Gossypium rotundifolium; assembly: GCA_025506655.1. Classification (NCBI taxonomy): domain Eukaryota; kingdom Viridiplantae; phylum Streptophyta; class Magnoliopsida; order Malvales; family Malvaceae; genus Gossypium; species Gossypium rotundifolium. Next base: position 44,290,005 of record CP106724.1, on the reverse strand, counting down.
AAGGAAGAGCCTGTACAGATTTTAGATCGGGATGTGAAGGTTCTGTGTAGGAAGTCTGTGCCTCTGGTTAAGGTTCTTTGGCGGAATCATGGCGTGGAAGAAGCTACGTGGGAACCTGAGGATGTGATGAGACAGTAATACCCGCAGCTCTTCTGATTAGGTAATTTTGAGGTCGAAATTATTTTTAAGGGGGGTAGAATTGTAATATCCCGGGTTAAGGGCTATTTTATTTTGGCATTGTTACATGTTTATGGCTTGCTATGTTGTTGTTTGTGTGGTTTCGGGGCTTAGTTGTAGGCTAGGAGTGAGCCTGAGTAGGTGGAAAAAAATTTAGTTTTGGGCTTTATGTGATAGGAGCTGAGGGAGCTGGGTCTTATATATTTTAATTGGTGTTCTTGAGCACAAATGAAGAGCTAGCAAAAGTGGCAAGCATGCGCCACTTGGAGCATGTGTATGGCGTCAATTGCAAGGGGTGAGGTCTCGTGTTCTAGCTGCGAAAATCCCACACTTTTGCATCCATTTTGACGGCATGGAGAGGAGGAGTTGTAGGCAGTTCAAACTCTGCCTTGGACTTAGTCTTCCTATTCAAATGGTGGGTGGAGAGCAAATTGTGGAGGAAGACTGGGTCAAGGGGATTTGAATTAGTGGCTTGGGAGTGTTTGGGGGGAGGTTGGCCGATTTTAGAGGAGATTTTGGGGGAGTTGTGGCCGGTTGGTAAGTTTGGAGAGGTGAGCGCCGAAATTTCATTTTGGCAATTAGGCATTTTCGGTCAAAAACCATTTTGGTAAGCCTTCCATTTTGTCAAAAACAAGCTGATTTCGTTTAGTCAAAAGCTAGCAAAAGCTCTTCACTTGCAAATAGCCTAAGCCGAAACCATTTTTTTTTCTTTTCATTCATTCTTGAAATCGAAACCCCAAGTGCTTGCCGAATTTGCTTGTTGTTTCAATCATTTCTTTTAGTAGTAGCCGAATGCCTCTCCCATCTTCCTTTCTTCTTCATTTGAGTTAAACCGAAGCTAATTCTCTATTCTCCTTCTATTTTCTTTTTCTCTTCTTGGAATCTTCTTAGCCGAAACTAGTATTCTCTTTTTCTCTCATATTTGCTCTCTTTCTTTGAAGCTTTGATAGCCGAAAGTTGTTCTTCAAAACACACTCTCTCTTTCTTTTCTTCTAAAACCGAAAATACCTTCCTCCATTTCTATTTCTTCTCAAAAACCGAAAGCATCTTTTTCTTTTTCCCATTTTTGTTGTGGCCGAATAGCAACTCCTTCTTCTTTACAACTTTCTCTTGCTTCTTTCTTTGTGTAAGGCCGAATCTTGGTGGTTGCTCAATCGTTAGAGAAGGGCCTTTGGAGTTCGAAATCAAGCAAGGAGAGCCTTCTTACTCTGTTAAGCAATCGGTAAGTGGTGGTAAGAGGTTGCTTTAATGGTTTCTTTAGAGTTGTTAAGCCAAAGACTGATGAGACTAATGTTTTATGTTTTAGAGGGGAGGCCGATTAGCAGAAGGAACCAGTGTTGGTTCGGGTTTGGTTGGAAACCGAACCATTTGCAAAGGTGAGGCTTAACGCAACCTTTTGGTTTAAATGGTTATGGCCGAATGGTTTAAGTGATTAACCCATGGTTGGCCGATTGTTTTAGGAGCAAGAGGATTGAGGGTTTCAGATCGGGTTCTTTGGAATTAAGGCTTGCGGTATACCAGGTGTGTAAGCTAACACACTGAATCTTAGTAATAAATTAATAACCTGTGTTTTAACAAGTGAAACAGTGATGAGTGTCATAATACCCGGTAGGGTATGTTCACGGATTCGGGTAAGTCCGTAGCATTACGAGTTCTATTATTGATACATTTGATATGATGATCCATGATATATATATGTGCTATGAGATGCAATGTTGGGCATGTTGGCATGAATTACATGATTTGCATATGGTACATGAGTTAGTATGACATGTATGGGTAATGTGAGAGAGGGGAGTATGATATCCGTGTCTTTGGGACACTGTGTCTTTGGGACACGGAGGTTTGGCACCTCCGGTGGTTTGGTACCACATATTTTGTGACTTTGGGTCACAGAGGTTTGGCACCTCGGCGTCTCGTCCCAAAGTGGCTTAGTACCACGGTGGGTTGGCCCCACGATTGATTATATGGGATTGACGCCGGTGATTTGGTATCACACGATGGGTTGGCCCCATCATCGGATTTGTGACTACTGGTCACCGGTGATTTGGTATCACATTGTGTCTTTGGGACACGGAGGTTTGGCACCTCATTGCGACTCGTCCCTGTGGTTTGACACCACCGTGGGTTGGCCCCACTTATGAGATCTGGGATTGTCACTAGTGATTTGGTATCACATGATGGGTTGGCCCCATCATTGGATTATTCGTGACTTTGGGTCACCAGTGGTTTGGCACCACATTATGGATATCGTGACTTTGGGTCACCAGTGGTTTGGCACCACCAGTGGTTTGGTACCACACGGGGTAGAAAAGGTGTAATGGATGGTTAGGAATGGGTGCATTAATTGTATTGCTTTGCTATGATGTGTGTTAGCATGTTGTATTATCGGGAGGGGGTTTACACGCTGAGTCTTGCGACTCACTCTCTCCTTTGACTTTTCAGGTGACACTTAGACGCGGACATGGAGCCGGGATGGACTCGAGGTGCTCATGCCATGCTTAAATAAGGATTTGCTCAGACTTTTATTAATTTGGTACTTAAGCATATTCATTACTATTTGGTTTTATTTGGGTTTGTAAATGGCCTCTTAAATTATATTTTGTTATGTTTATGCTTAAAGTAGATTTTAATATGCCTAACAAATTAATTGGGTTAAAATGTGCTAAAACTTGAAAGGATAACGATTTCAAAACTACAAAAGCGTTGTTTTAAGCTATACCATCGGGTATCTCACTATGATTTGGGATAAAGTGAACTCAAATGTTTTCTAACTAAATACGATCTTCTACTAAGTCAAAAAATGTTTTTGTAATAATGATAAACAACTCAAACTTCTTAACGAGATAAACTGTTTTGCCTACACATCGATTGAGTTTTCAAAATTTACGGTTTTCAAATACATCATCAGGTTTCAGTCAAACCTACTCAAGTTTTTCTTCAAATACACAATTTAGCGAAGTGTTTTCCTCAAACTTTTAAACTTAAACCTAAACCTCTCAAAATCCTTTTTCCCTGTAACATAACAGATTCGGTCGTGGTGTATTGACCGGGTTTGGGGTGTTACAACATTCACTTCCCCTTTTCCATAATATCCCATATGCCCCTATCTATCATACACATTATGCAATATCATGCTTAATTCACATTCTTATCATACTCACATTCATGTCATAACAAACCATATCATACTCATAGTAGGAGTAGGAAAACCTACCTTAGTACTTTGTATCATTGTATGGTACCTTAGCCATACTTTTCACATTCTTAATATCACATATATATATCTATTAAACATGCCATAAAACTTATTAAGAAATAGTGTGGGGTACACACCTGACACACTTAGCGGTTTACTTAAATCCCGAAAAATTTGATCTACTGATTTAGATCTCAATTCCTACATTTGGTCAATCACTTTGATGTTTAGTAAAGTCTATTCGGCTATGAGATTAAATCCGAAGGATTATTGCGTAAATCTTACCTTCTTTGCCGATTGGGTTATCAAACAAATCCCGAAAATGTTGTGTTGGTTTTTCTTGCAATCGGCCTATACTAGATCACCTAAAGGATTAGTTTCGGCTTTTTAATCAAATAAGGAATAGACTTAAATCATCAAATATGGCCTTGGCCGATTGTACTTATGCACTTACTTTGCGATTTCCAAATCCCAAAAACACCACTTGATTATGGAGATGTCTACAGCCCTATACACATATGTTAGATTTAATCTAACGCTAATACATAATAGAATGGCCTATGGCTGAATCTCACTTATGGCTTACCTTGGTCACTTCAATCCCGAAAGACTCCTTTGATGATCCTTCTCTCTAGCTACACACAGAACGCTTATTATGGCACTATGCACATTCGGCCATGCCTAAAATCAAGGCCTAATCACCGGATTTTGGCACACTTAAAAGAATAAGAACGTAAACCGATTATTAAGGGTGAATACACTTACCACTACACGTTTGAAGAGAGAAGGTTTCAGCTAGATATTTCGGCTTTAATGACTTGCGGCAAAATAAGGAATAAGAGCACCTTAAGATTCGGTTATGGCACTTAATAAAATAAAATACAAATGGAAGGAAGAGTACTTACAAGATTCGGCTAAGCCCTTAGAAAGGTGATTGAATATTCGGCTAACACAAAGAACTGATATGGAGTTTGAAGAAAGAAGATTAAGAGAATGGGAGAGGCTTATGAAAGTTGGCAATGGTGAGCAATGGTAGCAAAGTCTCGGCCATCACTCCCAATGACAAAGGGTATTCGGCTTCAAAGTAAATAGAAAGGGATTTGGGTTGAAAGAAAAATAGAGAAGAAGAGGAGAGGTAAAAGAATTTCGGCCAAAAGATGAATGCTTGTACTTAGATAATATTCGGCACTACACTCCCCTTCATAAGACCAAAAATACCAACCCAAAGAGCCCCCTATTCGGCCACCACCTCAACTCCTGATCAAATCCCTTATTAATCTCCTCATTATCTCTTATCTTATCATTTAAAATAAATAAAATAAAATAATTATTATCTTACTCTTCTTAGCCGAAAATTAAAAGAAAAACTAAGCTTATCCCTTCCTTCCAAAGTCCCAAAACCGTCCATCTCTTCTTTCCAACTTGACGCAAAGTAAAATGCTCCTTCTTGCCTCCTTCGCAACTCGAACCAAGGCCCCTTTTCCCTTTGCTCATGGCGTCACTTGCCCAAGCTTTAAGTGGCGCCTTGCAACCACTTTACCAAGGTGATTCTTATGTCATAAATCCCTCATGATTTTCCCTTAAAGCCTCCTTAGCCCAATTCCCCTTTTTGGCGCAAAAATAAAAGTCTCCAATGCTTCCCACGTTGCTCGAACCCTGGCCCAACTGCACCCGTATGTGGCGTCACGTGCTAGGCCTTTAAGTGGCGCATTGTAGCCATTTTTCCAAGCCCAATTGCGTGTCATGTTTCACCTTTAAATTTTCTTAAGGCCACCTTCCTTAGCTTCCTATTTTAGATTTAAAATCTAAAAATTTTCTAAGGCATTTCCTATTATTCTAAAGTTCACAACATTCATAAATACACATTCATGCATACAAAGGCATGCTTTCACACTCGATTAAGGAATTATGCATAAGCCATAATTCGGGATATTACAATTCTACCCCTTAAAATAATTTTGTCCTCGAAATTACCTAGCTAGAATAGGTGGGGGTATTACTGTCGCATTGCTTCTTCTGGCTCCCAAGAAGCTTCTTCTGATCCATGATTGCGCCATAACACCTTAACTAAAAGTACTGATTTTCGTCGTAACACTTTCACATCTCGTTCTAGAATCTGAATCGGTTCTTCCTCGTAGGATAAATCTGGCCTTAGCTCCACCTCTTCAACCGGGACTACATGAGATGGATCCGATCGGTAACGGTGTAGCATGGACACATGGAATATGTCGTGCATCTACTTCAACTCCGGTGGCAACTCCAACTGATATGCCACTGGTTCAATTCGTTTCAAAACCTTATAAGGTCCTATAATCCTTGGGCTTAGCTTCCCTTTCCGACCATATCTCATCACCTTCTTCCAAGGCGAAACCTTAAGGAATACTTGGTTTCCCACATCAAATTCTATTTCCTTTCGTTTGAGATCTGCGTAGGACTTCAGTCTATCAGATGCTTCCTTTAACCGTGCTCAAATTATCTCAACCTTTTCTTCGGATTCTGCCACTAACTTTAGACCTAAAACTCGACGTTCTCCCAATTCCGTCCAACATGTAGGAGTCCGACACTTCTGACCATACAGTGCTTCGTACGGTGCCATCCGAATACTGGCTTGATATCTGTTGTTGTAGGCAAATTCCGTTAGAGGCAAATATTCCTCCCAACTTCCTCTGAAATCCATCACACAGCCCCTCAACATATCCTCCAACACTTGGATTACCCGCTTAGACTACCCGTCCGACTGTGGATGAAAAGCCGTAGTAAAATCCAACTTAGTGCCTAAAGCCTGATGTAACAGTTTCCAAAATCGAGAAGTAAACCTTGGGTCCCTATCTGAGATAATTAACACTGGCACTCCGTGCAACCTTACGACTTTCGCCACATACAACTTTGCCAACTTCTGCAAATAATAATTGACTCTCACTGGAACAAAGTGCGTGGACTTGGTCAAACAGTCCACTATTACCCATACCGAGTCCTTCTTAGTAGGCGTAAGGGGAAGCCCACTAACGAAGTCCATGGTAATTTGATCCCACTTCCACTGCGGAATCATTATCGGTTGAAGTAATCCTGACGAAACTTGGTGTTCAGCCTTAACTTGCTGACACGTCAAACACTTGTCGATAAATTTTGTAACTTCCTTTTTCAGACCAGGCCACCAAAACTGTTCTCTTAAGTCTCAGTACAACTTAGTGCCTCCAGGATGCATAGCATAAGGGCTACTATGCGATTCCTGAAGAATCCTTCGTCTAAGTTCTTTATCCTTTGGCATACAGACCTTGCTCTTAAAACACAACACTCCTTCGCCATTAATGCCATAATCTTCCAACTATCCATTCTGTACTTGTTGTAGCTTAACACTTAGGTCCTCATCAACCAACTGTCCCTCTTTCACCTCATTCAACCACGTCAGCTTGACTTGCAATTCTGCCAATAGGCTTCCATCATCATACAAACTCAAGTGCGCGAACATTGCCCTCAGATTCGACACAACCTTTCGGCTTAGGGCATCCGCCACTACATTTGCTTTGCCCGGGTGATACTCTATATAATAGTCGTAATCCTTCAGTAATTCCACCCACCTTCGCTGCCTCAGATTCAACTCCTTCTGAGTCAATAGATACTTGAGACTCTTGTGGTCTGTGTAGATCGTTGACTTTTCGCCATAAAGGTAGTGCCTCCATACCTTAAGAGCGAAGACCACTACTGCTAATTCCAAGTCATGCGTCAGGTAGTTCACCTCGTGTGGCCTCAACTTTCGGGACGCATATGCGACTACCTTCCCATCTTGCATCAATACACAACCCAAACCTGTATGGGAAGCGTCACAATACACCGTAAAATCCTTCCTTGCCTCAGGTTGAATCAACACTGGATCTTCCGTCAATACCCTCTTAAGCTTCTCAAAGCTTTCCTGTTGCTTCTCTGTCAATACGAAAGGTACTTCTTTTCTCAGCAACTTTGTCAAAGGCGCAGCTATTGACGAAAATCCTTCCACGAACCTTCTGTAATAGCCTGCCAATCCCAAGAAACTATGAATCTCTGCTACAGACCTAGGTGGTTTCCAATCCAACACTGCTTCAATCTTTCTAAGATCTACCCTTATTCCTTCTGCTGACACCACATGCCCTAAGAAGGCAACTTCCCTAAGCCAAAATTCACACTTGCTGAATTTGGCATAAAGCTTCTTCTCCCTCAACACTTGCAACACTATTCGACGATGCTCATCATGCTCCTCTTCAGACTTGGATTACACCAGAATATCGTCTATGAACACAATAATGAATCGGTCTACGTAGGGTTAGAAGACCCGGTTCATCATGTCCATAAATGCAGCTGGGGCGATTGTCAACCCGAACGGCATTACCACAAACTCATAGTGGCCGTATCTTGTCCTAAAGGCTGTCTTATGGATATCTGCCTCCTTCACCTTCAACTGATGATATCCTGACCTTAAGTCGATCTTTGAGAGCACTGCCGCCCCCTTAAGCTGATCGAACAAGTCATCAATCCTTGGCAAAGGATACTTGTTCTTGATGGTTAGCTTATTCAATTGACGATAGTCTATGCACATACGCATAGTTCCGTCCTTCTTCTTCACAAATAGGACTGGTGCTCCCCATAGAGACACACTGGGTCAGATAAACCCATGATCGAGTAATTCTTGAATCTGAGCCTTGAGTTCAACCAATTCCTTGATTGCCATTACATCAGGAGCGATTGACACAGAGTCGTTCTAAGCGAGAAGTCAATTCCAAACTCCACCTCCCTATCTGGGGGTATTCCTGGTAATTCCTCCGGAAACACATATTCGAAATCCCTTATCGTTCTAACTCCACTAACACCTTCTTCCTTTCCACCTAACGCACTTACAAAGGCTAAAAATGCCTTGCACCCTTTACGAACCATCTTTTCAGCCTTTAGCGCCGAAATTACATTAGACAAGTAGTTTCTTCTTTCTCCTATCATAATGACCACCTCATCCTCGGGTCCTTAACTCCATTCGCTTAGTCAAGACAAATCCAACACGACCCGATGGTCCACTAGCCAGTCCATTCCAAGAATGAGATCAAACTTTCCAAAGGGAAGTTCCATCAGGTCGGCAAAAAATACCACGCCTTGAATTTCTAAAGGTACACTTCGAAAGAGCTTATTCACCACTACAGTTTGACCTAGTGGGCTTACTACAATCATCTCCCTACTAGTAGGTTCAGAGGCTATGTCCAGTGTTTCAACTACACTATAGGAAACATAAGAATGGGTCGAGCCCACATCAATCAAAGCATAATAAGGCTTTCCAAATACAAGAAACGTACCGATTATGACGTCCGGCACGTCTCTCTTCCTTACAGTGAACCGCATAAACCAAACCCGGCTGCCTTGCCTCAGTATTAGTAGCACCTCGGCCCGGTGTTCCACGTCCTCTACCAACACCATTTCCTCTATTATTCAGACCACGGCCCCGCTGAGGCTGCTGTCCACCTCTACCAGTCTGATTAGCATTCTGAGCTACTGGTCGATTCCCATCTGGTCTCATTGGGCAGTCCTTAATCATGTGGTCCTTTGACCCACATTTGAAACATCCACCGGTCTTCTTCCTGTATTCACCTAAGTGTTTCTTCCCACACTACTCACAAGTACGATATTGCCCTCTAGTACCAGTTTGCTGACCTTGCGGTCCATCAACTCTAGGACTTTTCTGAGCATTTCCAGATGATCCAGATGACCCAAATCCTCTCTTCTGCTTATTTCGGTCCGTGCTCTGCCTCACAGAGTCTTTAATTCCTTCTGCTATCTTAGCTTTCTCTACTAAAGTAGAAAACTCCCGCTACTGATGTGGAGCGACTAACAATCTCAGGTCATCCCTTAGTCCGTCCTCAAACCGGACACACCGCTCATGCTCTGTTGCCACCACTACTCGATCATACCGGCTCAGCCTCAGAAATTTAGCTTCATACTCTGCTACGGACTTATTCCCTTGAACCAGCCCCAGAAATACCTTCCGCTGCTCATCAGTATAACGTGTGCTTACATACTTCTTCTGGTATGCCGTCTTAACATACTCCCAGGTAAGATCCTCAACTGTGGCACCATCCCGAACTGTGAGCCACCTTTGATACGCTTCATCGCGTAGCAGCGCCACCATTCTTTTTAGTTTCTCCTCCGGGGTCAAATCCAACTCATCCATAATGCGCTCGGTTGCTTCCAACCAATATTCAGCTGTACTGGGTGCCACACTAGATACTCCACGGAACACCTCGACTCCGTTGGCTCGGAGTCACTCGAGTACAGATTTTTGAGCTTTCATATTCCCTCCAGCATCAGCCACCATTTCAAGAACTCGTAGCACAACCTGCGATACAGCATCTTCCCCCGTCTGATCTTACTGCTCAACACCAACAGCTGGTGGTGGTGGTGGCGGTGGTACCTCATTCTCTGATCCTTGACCCGATCTAACGGGTTCCGACACGATCATTCTACCACGACCACGTCCTCGTACATTTTGACCACGTCTCCTGGAGCTCATTTCTACTACCGCACTTTAATCTGATTAGGAAATTTTATGAATTAGCCTTTATTCCACTGATTATCCACGTAGAAGTTTTATGTAAAGAGTTTAGTAGCAGTTCTTTCGATCAATCAAAGTTTCAAGTCTTCTATCCTAATTCACGTAAAAGCACATCCATTCCATAGTATCTCCCATACACATTCACTCTTGGACATTTACGTCTGTTCCTATCGTGGGTATTTTCGTAATTTGTCCTACAGGGGTATTTTCATAATTTGTCAAAATAAGGTTCCTTGGTGATTTTGTCAATAAGGGTATTCTGGTAATTTTGCATTCCCGGGGGTATTATGGGAAATTTGGAAATTTGAGGGTATTTTGGTAATTAACCCGAGTAAATTTGTAAATCTTAATAAATCAAGGATATTTCAAAATTTACAAAACTTGGGGGTTCTTTTTGAGAATTTTCCTTTCCAAATCGGTGATGTTGTGAAAATTTTGGGATTCAGGGTTATTTTGATAATTTTGTAAGTTAGGGGCAATTTCGTAAATTTTCAAATCAGGGTATTTTGAATTTTCACAAGTTAGGGTTTTATGGATACCTTTGCAAAGCAGGGAAATTTTATAAAGTAAAGAAGTTTTGATAAAACTGTGGGTAATATGAGTATCTTATAAACCAAGAGCATTTTGGTAATCTTACCACTAGGGGTATTTTAGTAATTTTGCAAATAGGAAATATTTTGGAAAAATTTTCACAATAATCTTTTGCTACACTTGAAAGGGTAATATAGGGATTTTAAAGCTAGGGTTTCCATAAAAAAATACGGCTAGTCCCTTTCGGGTTTTAGTTAGGGGTTTAGCCCGTGAATAAGTCCTCTTGGTTAGGGTGAACTGAAGCTACGCACTAGGTGGGATTCGAGTGGAGAGGAGGTGAGTCACGCGGACTGCTTAAATACCAAGCTCCCACCGAAACCAATCCTAGACATGCGCACCATGGTTGCCACACCCTAACTTGGCGACTTAACCACATGTTTGTTTAGTTAGGCATTTAAGTCTTATGTATTTGTTGGGGTACACTAGTCCTAGGGTTCAAGTACTTAATCTCTATTCTACGTTCCATTTCTACCCTTCTATAAATCATAATATAAATCACACAAGAGATCGGAGTACTTACCTGGTGGACTTCGGGTCGTAGACTTAGTGTGCCATGCCAGAAAAACCTGCTTAATTCACAAAAATTCCTTTTGGGCTTAACTTTGAAAACGTTTTGGGCCTTAAACCCAAGGCCGAGAGTTTAAAACCAGGCTCTGATACTAAGCTGAAACACCCCAAACCCGGCCCATGAGCCTCGACCAGATCTGGTATGTTCCTCGAGTAAAAACGATTCAAATTTGTGGGTTCTTAGAAAATCTTTAAGTGATTTTTGGCAGAAAACTCGATTTGGGTTGGGCTCAAGTTGGAAACCTGTTTGTCTTTGTGAAATATAAGTTTTTATAAAAATTCTTTATTGAGTCCCAAATTTTAAGTAAAAGATATGCCGATTTAATTTTAAAGATTTTGCCTTTGAAAACATTTGTATTTAGATGTCATAATATTTACGAGTTTATTTAAAAAAAATTATTACTTAACTTTAATTTTGAAAACATTCGAACATAATATCGTAAATTTAAATGCATGCATAATTTGTTCATACTATGGCCTTATTACATCAAAATATACCCAAAATAAATTGAAAGTACTTAAATAAAAGTAAATGTCAAATCATAAAATTCCTTGTTGAGCATGGCCACCACTAAGCTCTTTAGGCCGGTCTATTCGTAAATCACGTGAAAAATGATCCCACAACGGGGTGAGTCAAACAGACTCAATGTGTACACAAACACTAAGTCCAAGTAGATTTAGGCATATCAAGTCATACACATTCATATCAAAATATACAATTAATGATGCATTCCCAAGCCCAAGCCTAGTTACCAACCGCTACACATCACCCGTACCAACCTGCACACCGTGGGGACTACTAAGTCAACCCTCTATCCGCTACACACCATCGAAGGCAGTCGCTGCAGTCGACGTGCTCATCGCCCTTATAAATTCGTGGCATAGCCACCAGATAATAATATTGTGTCATGAGACACCACATTCAGATAATGTGACCGAAGTCACCACATTCACATAATGTGACCAAAGTCACCACATTCTTATATCGTGACATGAGTCACCACATTCACTTCCCCTTTTCATAATATCCCAAATGCCCCTATCTATCATACACATTATGCAATATCATGCTTAATTCACATTCTTATCATACTCACATTCATGGCATAACAAACCATATCATACTCATAGTAGGAGTAGGAAAACGTACCTTAGTACCTTGTATCGTTGGATGGTACCTTAGCCATACTTTTCACATTCTTAATATCACATATATATATCTATTAAACATGCCATAAAACTTATTAAGAAATAGTGTGGGGTACACACCTGACACATTTAGCGGTTTACTTAAATCCCGAAAAATCTGATCTACTGATTTAGATCTCAATTCCTACATTTGGTCAATCACTTTGATGTTTAGTAAAGTCTATTCGGCTATGAGATTAAATCCCGAAGGATTATTGCGATAGAAATCTTACCTTGCTGCCGATTGGGTTATCAAACAAATCCCGAAAACATTGTGTTGGTTCTTCTTGCAATCGGCCTATACTAGATCACCTAAAGGATTAGTTTCGGCTTTTTAATCAAATAAGGAATAGACTTAAATCATCAAATATGTCCTTGGCCGATTGTACTTATGAACTTACTTTGTGATTTCCAAATCCCGAAAACACCACTTGATTATGGAGATGTCGACAGCCTTATACACATATGTTAGATTTAATCTAACGCTAATACATAATAGAATGGCCTATGGCCGAATCTCACTTATGGCTTACCTTGGTCACTTCAATCCCGAAAGACTCCTTTGATGATCCTTGTCACTAGCTACACACAGAACGCTTATTATGGCACTATGCACATTCGGCCATACCTAAAATCAAGGCCTAATCACCAGATTTTGGCGCACTTAAAAGAATAAGAACGTAAACCGATTATTAAGGGTGAATACACTTACCACTACACGTTTGAAGAGAGTAGGTTTCGGCTAGATGTTTCGGCTTTAATGACTTGCGGCAAAATAAGGAATAAGAGCACCTTAAGATTTGGTATGGCACTTAATAAAATAAAATACAAATGGAAGGAAGAGTACTTACAAGATTCGACTAAGCCCTTAGAAAGGTGATTGAATATTCGGCTAACACAAAGAACTGATATCGAGTTTGAAGAAAAGAAGATTAAGAGAATGGGAGAGGCTTATGAAAATCGGCAATGGTGAGCAATGGTAGCAAAGTCTCGGCTATCACTCCCAATGACAAAGGGTATTCGGCTTCAAAGTAAATAGAAAGGGATTTGGGTTGAAAGAAAAATAGAGAAGAAGAGGAGAGGTAAAAGAATTTTAGCCAAAAGATGAATGCTTGTACTTAGAGAATATTCGGCACTACACTCCCCTTCATAAGATCGAAAATACCAACCCAAATAGCCCCCTATTCGGCCACCACCTCAACTCCTGATCAAATCCCTTATTAATCTCCTCATCATCTCTTATCTTATCATTTAAAATAAATAAAATAAAACAATAATTATCTTACTCTTCTTAGCCGAAAATTAAAAGAAAAACTATGCTTATCCCTTCCTTCCAAAGTCCCAAAACCGTCCATCCCTTCTTTCCAACTTGACGCAAAATAAAATGCTCCTTCTTGCCTCCTTCACAACTCGAACCAAGGCCCCTTTTCCCTTTGCCCATGGTGTCACTTGCCCAAGCTTTAAGTGGCGCCTTGCAACCACTTTACCAAGGTGATTCTTATGTCATAAATCCCTCATGATTTTCCCTTAAAGCCTCCTTAGCCCAGTTCCCCTTTTTGGTGCAAAAATAAAAGTCTCCAATGCTTCCCACGTTGCTCGAACCCTGGCCCAACTACACCCGTATGTGGCGTCACGTGCTAGGCCCTTAAGTGGCACCTTGTAGCCATTTTTCCAAGCCCAATTGTGTGTCATGTTTCACCTTTAAATTTTCTTAATGCCACCTTCCTTAGCTTCCTATTTTAGATTTAAAATCTAAAAATTTTCTAAGGCATTTCCTATTATTCTAAAGTTCACAACATTCATAAATACACATTCATACATACAAAGGCATGCTTTCACACTCGATTAAGCAATTATGCATAAGCCATAATTCGGGATATTACAATGCATCAATTAAATACTATGTCAATTAATTACAATCTCAATACGATTAATAATTAATTCATTTGTTACCTTACTATTATAATGTAAAAATAACATAGGAATGATTTTATTTAATTGAACAAATTACCAAGGCATAATAACAACATGAACACGATTATAATAATTTAAGTGTATAAAATGCAATCAATCTAATGCGGATTAATTTTAAGTAATTTTAATTAATTCAAGAATAACAACACAACAAATATCCATGTTCATGATCACAAAATAAATAAGAAAATTAAAGAGATGGGAACTAGGAAGCAAATCTAGTATTTCTCTAAAGCTAGACTAGTGCGCTCTTCTCCTTCTTTGCTTGTTCTGTCGATCCAAGGCCTTCCTAAAAAATTGAATGCTGCTACTCCAAGGTGGATGAAAGCTCTTATTCAAGAGGGAAACCGGCAAGGGAATAAAACAATAAAAATGGGAAAACAAAGAAGGGAATGGAAGAGAAAATGTGAGTGAAAGAGAGAGAGGTGTGGAATGAATAGTGTGTGAAATGAGAAAGGGAAGAGGGGTATTTATAGATGGGAATGGTTGCTAAAAATAGAAAATAATTATCACCCCCTCCCTTTCCATTGGCCAACCATGCTTTGAGCAAGGGTTGATTGTTTCACAACTTGTTATTTTTAGCTTGGGGTTAAAAATAGAAGGCATGGAACGAGGAGGGTTTTGAACGGAATTAAGGGAGACTTCAATGGTTGTTTTGAAATTAATAAAATCAGCTAAATAAGCTGATTTGGTTAGATATAAGGATGGTTTTGGGCTACCCAATCCTTGCTAGATCAGTTCTCTTCACTTAGCACAACTGGGCCACTTTCTCTTCTTCAAACTTATAATTAATTTTTAACCCAATTAATGTTGGATCAAAAATAAATATAAAGTTTGTTCAATAAATATTTTTGGACCATCCATGGTTGGAAAATTAATTATTCATGCTCTTGATTCATTTGATGCAATAGTTTCCCTAACGGTTCAAGCCTCTTGAGGTGACTGCCGAGCCGATTTTCACCCTTTGTGCAAAACTATAAAAAATAAATCAAATTTGTGTAAGTTTATCATAAAGATAATTAGAATTCAATATGTTAAGGATTTTAGTGCAAATTAATTATTTTATAATTAAAGTTTGAATTTCGACAGAAAATACTACAAAACTGCATGAATTAGAGCTTAAAAGGTGCTAAAAAAGTCTATATAATTTTGTGTTCCCAGCATATTTGATGAGAGAAAAGAGAGACATAATGGAATCAAATGGCCAGAAAAAAATACTCCGAAATACGCTCGAGAGACTTTCACTGTTGGACGAGGAGGACAATGGAGGAAGAGGATGATGATGATGAGGATGAGGATGAGGATGAGACCCTGGTCGCGCCACCGGATTACGAGCAAGAATTTTGACTAGACTGCTCAGTGACGAAGGGCATGGTGATTCATAACTTGAGCCATCATATCCCTGCCCACACTTCGAGAAGGCAGGCTACTAAAGTATCAGCGTGGCACGAGAGGGGCAAAATACCAATAATTGAGGAGTTGGAACTTGATTTCGACTATTTCTAAAACATTTTTATTTTTTATTTTGGATTTATATTTTTAAGACCTATTCTTATTTTTGGATGATTTTTATTTATTCAGTTTAATTAGGATTTTATTTTATATATATTATATGTTTAGTTTTTCTTTGCAGGAACCTCATTTTTTTTATGATACTATAATCTCGAGCCAAAACCAAAAGGAGGACTAGTCCCACCAATTGCATTGCACGTATCACGCTAATTGGATAACCTCTTTCTTTTATTTTTTATAGCACATTAGGGACAATGTACCGAATAAAGTATGGGGGTACATACGAAAATTTTTAAAATTTTAAAATTTTCGGTTATTTTGTTTTGTTTATAGTCATTTTTACTTTTTTCAATTTTGAATTGATTATACCCTTCAAAAATAAATACTATATTTGTATATACATTTTGATGGAGGCATATAGTTAATTTTCTTTAACTTGTTTATTTTGTAATTTATTGAACTAATACATTTAGGTGTAAATAACTTTGAATTATTTAAATTTCTAGCTAGAGTTATATATTTAGACAAATATCCCTAGTGTTGATGATTTGATCTAATCTTGTGTACCAAGCTAGCTGAAGTACATTTTATTGCATGTTTATTTTTTGTTTTCAATTTTAGTGTCAGTTTTAATTTTTTTTTAGTTTGCTTTTGGATAAGCAAAGACTTAATTGTGGGGTAAGTGACATTACTTCACTTGTCGTAGTATTTTTAGGTCATTTCTACACATAACAAACTTGTTTTCTTGGCATTTTATATTTGATTATTGCATTTCCAATATTAGTAGGTTAGGAACTAAAACTTAATAAAATAAGTGTTTTACCAATACGATGACTCGTACGGCCGACTCTGGTCTCGAGAAGTTCTAATAGGTTAATTAAGTGTGCAGGAAGTCATTTCAGACCCATGACTATAAGGAATAAAGGTCGTAATGGATACAAGCATCCCGTGGTGTAACACGATGCCGAGAAACATACCAAGTTGAAGTAACCCATGACATCTCGACGTGAGGACCTTCCACATCTTGACGGGACGATGTCCTGACGAGCCCTTCCTTGGCGTGGCGATGATGGCAGGCCAAAATGAAGCTGATTTCTTTGGAAGACAATTTTTGGAAATTTTCTTATTTGAACCTTAGCTTTATCACAATGTTTTATTTATTAGAATCCCAAAGTGTATCTAGGTTAAGTGGTCACCAAGGAACTTGTAGCTTATATATAGACGCCTTAGGGTCAACGAAATTGTAAGCAAACCTAGATAGATAGTTTTCTATTTAGTTTTAGTTTTCTTTTCTTTTGATGTTCGTGTAGTCAGAACTTTTCTATTCCAACGTAAAGACAATCACGAGTGCAGATTGCTCCAAATCCGAGCTTTATTCATATCTTACATGATTCATTTATTGAACTGATTAATTCATCTAATTAACAAAAGAATAAAAGTTCATAATAGGATTAGTTGGTATAAATTATGTGTTTTAAAACTTTTAGGCTTGAAAACCCTAATAAGTTGTAATAGTGTAACATCCCGATTTAGGACCTAGTCAGAATAGTGGTGCGAGACCACAAATCTGAGTTATATGTATGAGTTTTTGAGGCTTATGCCATGTTTACATGTTAGTGTGAAAGTTTCATGAAGCAATTTTGTGAAATTGTGGTTGAATTGTCCAAATTGACTAAATTGAAAAAGTTGAAAAATGTGAGATTCTAGAAGTTATTTGTATGAAATAGCTTCAGAATATCAATTGGAGATCCTTAAAGAGCAATTTTCGCAATTTATAATTTTTGGATAAAATTGGAAATGGATGAGTTAAAATAAAAAGTTTGTCAAAAAGGGCATTTTGGTCATTTGACAATTAAATGATTAAAATGGGAAAAGATGATAAAATTTCATTTATCTTCTTCTCCAAGCTGCCAAAAATTTCAAGAAGCCATTGTTGGGGCTCTTCAACTTTTTAAGCTTGCTAGAAAGTGCATCCAAGCCCCGTTTTTGATATTTTTTTGTATTTTTGAAGTCCTAATAACATGAGAAAGCTATATTTAGCTATATGTTGAGCTAGGATGGATGTTCAAAAATGTACCCATGTATGACATGCATGTATTTTGATGTTTTATGGGGGATTATGAAAGCTTGATGTAGAAGAAACATCTTTTGCTAAATGATTTTCATGGAAAATGCATGTAGGGACTTGTTTGTGAAAGTCTCGAGTTTGGTCATACATGTGTGATTTAGTGAGAATTGATGATTTCTTTAGTTGAGTAAATGGTTCGGCTAAGCATGAAAGTCTAGAATGTTGAATGAAAATCACTTTACGACCTTGGGGCAAAAGTGTAAGTATGAGAAAGATTAGGGGCAAAATAGTAATTTTGCAAAAGTATGAGATAAGGGTTAATTTAGCCAATGTGTATATTGAATGAGTTGATTTATCATTATAGATTAAGAAAGATGAAGCCCAGATCGAAACCGAAGCAAGAGTAAGGTGGTGGACTAAATTGCACGTCTCTATACTTTTGAGTGCCGAGTTAAGTTTATACGTAATCAATGAGATTATACTTATACATTCTTAACGCTACCTAGTGTGTAGCATGAATGAAAATGATTGAGAATGATTGAGAAGCTATGTGGTTCAAGTGGAATGAATATGGTAGATATCATGAATGAATGAATGAGTAAGTAGATATATGGACGTGTAGTGATAATATTTGATGGTGGACTAAGTGCGATACCATCTTAATACTTAACAACGATGGGCTATGTGCGATACCATAGTTTATTATATTATTTAGTGAGTTATGTGCGAAAGCACTATGATTTCCTCTTGGTATGCTATGTGCGATACTACCTTATTATCTGATTGTGGTGGGCTGAATGCGAAACCACCGAGTAATTTAGCTATGTGGATGTATTAGTGTGATAAAATGATGTGTTGTACTTTTGAGTAAATGTGGTATTGAGTGCAGGGGTGCATGTCGATGATTATGAGTATGTGACTCATGATGCATTGGAAATGTGGTAAGAAATAGAAAGAGTAAGCATAGTTGTGGATGTCAATTTATTTGGTAGTATAATGCTAATTGTTGTTTAGCTTATACTAGAATGTTTAAATTGTTTATGTGTAAACTTACTAAGCTCAAAGCTTACTCCTTTTCTTTTCCCTTGTTTTATAGAGCAAAAGAGTTGAATTGAGATACGTGAATCAATTGGAGGATCGCCCATACTATCAGTAGACTCTGTTACATGAGACTCAATGTTTTGTATATGGCATGTATAGAGGCTAGATAAGCTAGTGAATTTTGTTGTAAATGGCTATGATGTGTTGGCCTTTAGATGGATAATTTATTTTGTATAAAGCCATAGTTGTTGGCTATTTTATTATATGAAAAGATGTAGTTATCGATGTAAGATTGTACTTCAATATGAGTTGATTATAGATGGATTGGATGAGTGCATGTTGTGTATGAATGAGGAGTGAAAAGAACTTGGAAAATAACTTTGTTCTTGTTCATGTGGATAGACGCACGGGCATATGTTTAGGCCATGTGTGACACACGGCCAGCCCATGGGCGTGTGCTTTGGCCGTGTCACTTTGGTAGAATTGAGTAGTGTAGGCCACGAGATAGCCACACGGGCGTGTGCCTAGACTCAAGGCCATGTGAAGTAGTCAGTGTTCACCACGGGTGGTGGGCACGGGCGTGTGCTCTAGCCGTAGGGCATTGGCTGAATGCTTGATTTTTCATGCACGGTTGGTGGACATGGGCGTGTGTGTCTACACATGGGCGTGTGCCATCTAACACGGGCGTGTAGTCCCTGTTTAGATGGAGAAAATTTTAAGATTCGAAAAAGTTCTGATATAGTCTTGAGGGCCTCGTGTGTATGAGTGAGGCCTCGTAAGTCGAGAATGAGGTTGATGAGGTGACTTAAGAGAGAGTAGTCACGATGAGCCTAGGTGGCGATCATATGGTTTTTATCCAGTAATGCCTCAGGCCCAGTTTCGACGGGAATTATAGGTAAGGGGTGTTACATTTAGTGGTATCAGAGCAATGGTTTAGTCAATTTTAGGACTACCGTAGCGGGTGTAAGATTCTAGCTATACATGCCATAAGTGTACAAGGATAGTGTGGTGGTTTCTGATGATTTTAAATTTTGTTTGATATAGTATATGGATTCTAATCCATCAACCTCTAGTGAGTTAGCTAGTAATGCGCCGACTCCTGCGCAAGAGACCGCGCCTGTGCAGAGTGGACTTGAGACTAGGGGTCACGGAGAAGAGGCTTGGGAAGCCTTTCTCCAGATGATGAGTAATTGGTACTCAGAAAATGTTCGAGCAAACCCTAATGCTCAACCTAATCTACCTCCTCCTATACCTCAGCCAATTCTAGTGGCTCCTTAAGGTATAGATGTAGTGGGGATATTGAAACCCCGGTGGATAAGATTAGGAAACACGTGGCTGAGGAGTTTAGAGCTAAGGTAGATGATGACTCTGAGAGAGCAGAGTTCTGGTTGGAGAACTCAATGAGAGCATTCGATGAACTCTCATGTACACCCGAAGAGAACCTGAAGTGTGTCGTATCTTTGCTAAGGGATGCAACATACCATTGGTGGAAGACGTTGACGTCAATGGTCCCAAAAGAGCGGGTGACGTGGGACTTCTTTCTGGAAGAGTTCCTAAAGAAGTATATAAGCCAGTGATTTACTGATCGAAAAAGGAAAGAATTCTTTGAGTTGAAACAAGGAAGAATGTCAGTAGCAGAATATGAGCGTGAGTTTGTTAGGCTTAACAAATGTGGTTGTGGAGGCCCTGAGCAGGAAATCTTTGTGTGCTGTAAGAGTTATGAGCACGAGTTTAGCATTGTCTGATGATGATGCTATTTTGGTAGAGCTGATAGCTAAGCCACTATTTGTTCAACAGTTATGTAAGGGTCAGAGGAATGATAGTGAGATACAAGCTAAGAGAGTTAAGTGCGGATCATGAAGTGATTCTGATTTTTGAGTGGGCTCGAATGATTGTTTGTTGTATCATGACAGAATTTGTGTACCAAGAGATGAAGAGTTAATCTGAAAGGTTTTGCTTGAGGCATATAGTGGTTATTTGTTTGTACACCCAGGTAGTATGAAAATGTACAATGACTTGAGAAAGTTTTATTAGTGGCTGGCTATAAAAAGAGACATTTCAGAGTTTGTGGCAAAATATTTGATTTGTCATCAGGTGAAAGCTGAGCATCAAGTACCTTCGAGATTGCTTCAGCCAGTGATTGTACTCGAATGGAAATGGATCGGATTACCATGGATGATGGGGTTACCTTTGACTTCAAAAAGGAAAGATGTTGTATGGGTTGTTGTGGACAGATTGATGAAGTCGACTCATTTTATTCCAGTACGTGTTGATTACTCACTAGATAAGATAGCCGGATTGATTGTGGCAGAGATAGTGAGATTACATGGTATGCCTGTGTCTATCATATCGAACAGAGATCTAAGGTTTACTTCGATGTTTTGGAAGAAGTTGCAAGAAGCCATGGGTACAAGAATAGATGTTAGTACTGTGTTCCATCCAGAAATTGATGGTCAGTCTGAAAGAGTGATTCAAGTTCTTGAAGACATGCTTCGATGCTATGTGTAAGAATTCGAAGGTAGTTGGGAGAGATATCAACCTTTGGTTGAGTTTGCCTACAACAACAGTTATCAGTCGAGTATACGGATGGCTTCGTATGAGGCCTTGTCTGGTCGTAAGTATCGGGCTCCTTTGTATTGGACCAAGCTTGATGAGAAGCGAATCCATGGGTCGATCTAGTGAAAGAAACTGAAGAGAAAGTGAAAGTGATCCGTGATGGTCGAAAAGTCGCTCAACCCGATGAAGTCTTCTGCGGATTTGAAAAGAAAAGAAATTGAGTTTAAGGTGAGTGACAGAGTGTTTTTGAAAGTGTCCCCGTGAAAGAAGATCATGAGATGTAGACAAAAAGGGGAAATTGGGTCCAAGATTCATAAGACCGTATGAGATTACAGACAGAGTTGGGACAATAGCTTACTGGTTCGCTTTGCCAGTAGAGTTGGAAAAGATACATTAATGAGTTCCATGTATCGATGTTACGACGGTATTGTTCCAATCCTTCACATGTGATTCCTTCGACAAAAAAAGAGATAAATTTGGACATGTCTTATGAAGAAGAGCCGATTAAGATCTTGGCTCGGGAAGTGAAACAGTTGAAGAATAAGAACATAGCCCTAGTGAAACTGTTGTGGCAAAAACACGATGTGGAAAAGGTTACGTGGGAACCAGAAGATGCTATGAGAGAGCAACATCCAAACCTCTTTATTGGTAAGATTTTCGAGGGCGAAAATCTCTAAAGGGGGAGAGTTATAACATCCTGATTTAGGGCCTAGTCAGAATAGTGGTCCGAGACCACAAATTTGAGTTATATGTATGGTTTTTGAGGCTTATGCCATGTTTACATATTAGGGTGAAAATTTCATGAAGCAATTTTGTGAAATTGCGGTTGAATTGTCCAAAAGGACTAAATTACAAAAGTTACAAAATGTGAGATTCTAGAAGTTATTTGTATGAAATAACTTTAGAATATCAATTACAGGTCCTTAAAGAGCAATTTTCCTAGATTTTAATTTTTGGACAAAAGTGGGAATGGATGAGTTAAAATAGAAAGTTTGTCAATAAGGGCATTTTGGTCATTTGGCAATTAAATGATTAAAATGGGAAAAGATGATAAAATTTCATTCATCTTCTTCTCCAAGCTACCGAAAATTTCAAGAAGCCATTGTTAGGGCTATTCAACTTTTCAAGTTTGCTAGTAAGTGCATCTAAGCCCCGTTTTTGATATTTTTCATATTTTTGAAGTCCTAGTAACATGATAAAGCTATTTTTAGCTATATGTTGAGCTAGGATGGATGTTCAAAAAAGTACCCATGTATGACATGCATGTATTTTGATGTTTTATGGAAGAATATGAAAGCTTGATGTATTAGAAACATTTTTTGCTAAGTGATTTCCATGAAAAATGCATGTAGGGACTTATTTGTGAAAGTCTCGAGTTTGGTCATACATGTGTGATTTAGTGAGAATCGATGACTGCTTTAGTTGAGTAAATGGTTCGACTACGCATGAAAGGCTAGAAAGTTGAATGAAAATCACTTTACGAGCCTTGGGGCAAAAGTGTAAATATGAGAAAGATTAGGGGCAAAATAGTAATTTTGGTAAAGTATGAGATAAGGGTCAATTTAGTCAATGTGTGTATTGAATGAGTTGATTTATCATTTTAGATCAAGAAAGATGAAGCCCGAATAGAAACCGAGGCAAGAGCAAGGTGGTAGACTAAATTGCACGTCTCTATACTTTTGAATGCCGAGGTAAGTTTATGCGTAATCAATGCGATTATATTTATACATTTTTAATGCTAGATACTGTGTAGCATGAATGAGAACTGGGAATGATTGAGAACTTATTTGGTTCAAGTGGAATGAATGTGGTAGATATCATGAATGAATGAATAAGTAGATATGTGGATGTGTAGTGATAATATTTGATGGTGAGCTAAGTGCGATACCACCTTAATACTTAACAACAATGGGTTGTGCGATACCATAGTTAAGTATATTATTTAGTGGGCTATGTGCGAAATCACTATGCTTTCCTCTTGGTAGGCTATGTGCGATACTACCTTATTATCTGATTGTGGTGGGCCGAATGCGAAACCACAGAGTATTTTAGCTGTGTGGATGTATTAGTGTGATAAAATGATGTGTTGTACTTTTTAGTAAATATGGTATTGAGTGCAGGGGTTCATGTTGATGATTATGAATATGTGACTCATGATGCATTGGAAATGTGGTAAGGAATAGAAAGAGTAAGCATAGTTGTGGATGTCAATTTATTTGGTAGTATAATGCTAATTGTTGTTTAGCTTATACTAGAATGCTTAAATTGTTTATGTGTAAACTTACTAAGCTCAAAGCTTACTCTTTTTCTTTTCTCTTGTTTTATAGTGCAAAAGAGTTGAATTGAGATACGTGAATCAATTGGAGGATCGCCCACACTATCAACACACTCTATTACATGAGGCTCAATGTTTTGTATATGGCATGTATAGAGGCTAGACATGTTAGTGAATTTTATGTAAATGGCTATAATGTGTTGGCCTTTAGATGGATAATCTATTTTGTATAATGCCATAGTTGTTGGCTATTTTATTATATGAAAAGATGTAGTTATCCAAGTAAGATTGTACTTCAATATGAGTTGATTATAGATGGATTGGATGAGTGCATGTTGTGTATGAATGAGGAGTGAAAAGAACTTGGCAAATAACTTAGTTCCTGTTCATGTGGATAGACACACGGGCATGTGTCTAGGCCATGTGTGACACACGGCCAGCCCACAGGCGTGTGCATTAGCCGTGTTGCTTTGGCAGAATTGAGTAGTGTAGGCCACGGGCTAGCCACACGGGCATGTGCTCTAGTCGTGGGGCATTGGCAGAATGCTTGAGTTTTCATGCATGGTTGGTGGACATGGGCGTGTGTGTCTACACACGGGCGTGTGCCATCTAACACGGGCGTGTAGTCCCTGTTTAGATGGATAAAATTTTAAGATTCGAAAAAGTTCCGACATAGTCTTGAGAGCCTCGTGTGTATGAGTGAGGCCTCGTAAGTCGAGAATGAGGTTGATGAGGTGACTTAAGAGAGAGTAGTCACGATGAGCCTAAGTGGCGATCATGTGGTTTTTATCCAATAATGCCTCAGGCCCGGTTCCGATAGGAATTACAGGTAAGGGGTGTTACACATAGGCTAGACGAGGTTGGGAGACAAGTTGAGCTGAGTAAATCGTAGTTTATCTTGACAAAGAAAGTGATGCCAGAAGATAAGCGAGTATCCGCCGATTAATTAATTAGTAGAGGTCGGGAGGTAATACTAGTTAATTAATGGCTAACTCACATTAAAACTCAAATTTTGGAATTATTTAATCTTCTATTTATTAATTAGGGATATAATCGATCATAGGCTAGAGGCTCACGTTGTCGATACTAGGAATAGGAAAGTTCATTACGTTAATTTAATTAAATTAATTTAATTGAAATATTAATTTGGATTTGTACTACTAATTTGAATTTTCCCTATTATTTGCTTAAGCTTTAGATATTAGGAAGGGCACTTTCGGTTTTTAATAGGTAGGTGCCGAAAATCCTATAAATAGTAGAGTATCTCTTCAATTCTGGAATTTGAACCCTAATTTCTTTCTCTCCCATTGTGTCGAAATTCTTAGTCCCTCCCTCTATAATTTCTTTTCTTTAATTTCTTCAAAAGCCGAAACATCCCCCTTCACTTTCTTTTCCATTCTTTTCCTCTTGTGCCGATTTCTCTAAAAAGTCAGAATCTCCATAGTTTTTCTCTATTCATCCCATTTGTGAGATAGATCTATTCTTCCGATATTTAAAACTTCTTCTTGACATTGTCGAATCTTCTCTCCTGTGCTAGCCGAATTTCCTGTTGTAACACCCCCAAACCCGGCCAATGCATTTCGACCAGATCTGGCATGCTACGAGTTGTACATTGAAAACTTTTGCTTTGTTTGCTATGGAAATCGTAAGTCAATTGGACATTTTTTGGATAAATAAGTGACATTTTAAAATTTAAAATCCCTTGTATTACTATTATTAAGTATAAATAAACCTTATCGTGAATTCATAAGTTGCATAACATTGAAAACTTCTTAGTTGAATAAAACTAGGGGCCTTATTACATAAATATTCCCAAATAAAATAAAATAAAATTTAAAGAAATCCCAAAAATAATTTGTAGAAATAAAACTTGATGGCCCCTCGAGTATGTCTCGACTCCCATGTCCACGATCTACTGTTCATCTGGAAGAGTAGAGAAAGGAAAGCGTGAGCCACCAAGACTCAATGTATAAATCACAAAACACACAATGACCCGAGCCCACAAACACATTATGGGCCCTGGCCCATACATGATGGTAATAATCATAATCACATGGTAAACGATAAATAATGAATAACCCAACCCATCCTAGGTTTCCATCCCCTACGCACCAACCCGTACCAACCATCACACCTTGGGGATTTCTACAATCAACCTTCCATCCGCTACACACCAAAACAACAGCCGCACTGCCTATTCCTATTAATTAGGAATCATTGAATGTGGCATAGCCACCGATCACTATGTGACCTAACATTTGTATATGTGGGATTTCCACCACCGATCACCAAGTGACCTATCATGCACTTCCCCTTCAATATCATCTTCCCACCCCATGCATACACATAAAGAAAACATCATACAGTCATATATATTTTTCGATACACATAGGGAGTTCTATGTTTACGTACCTAGCATCCTTGCCTAACCCTTTTAGGGTTCCATTCATTGTCTATCTGACCTCATTCCGGCTTTTAAGCCCATAACATATATATAGTCATACATACGTGTTTATTAGTGTGTTAGAGATCTACACACCTGATTATCGATAAGACGATGCTTTCTATGTCGACGCTATCCTTAGTCGACACTACTGCTATCTGCCTAAGGTGTTGTTCAAAAGCCGGTCCACAACCAAGTGGCCAATCTCGAATGGCAAATACTGCTATTTTCTTAAACTTAGGTATTTTCTCCTTTGCCTGATCCATATTTAATTCCATCACAAGTCCTTATCAGAACTACTATCACAATATTTAATCGTTAATTCTCATTATAATCTTAAGATCTTGCATATAATGATCAAATCTAATAGAAATCTAGGGAAATCTTCTTACCTTAAAAATCTCGAAAGTGGAGACTAGCTATTTTCGGCTTTTAGATCTAATTGACCAAGCTTCCTTCAAATCCCGAATTGCTGCCCATCATAAAACCATTAAACTATTAGCTTTTGGCTTTTTCCTTTTAAAAACCGGGAATAGATCATGAGAACTAATAAAAAATCGACACTTACCTTAGCATAGGAGATTTGGCTAGCACTAGAAAGAGGATTCGGCAATGCCAATAGAATATTTAAATGTCGGAAGTATAGAACTAATTCTCAAATAAGATGAAGAAAAGAGAAGACTATGGATGCTTTGGCTTTTTTTAGTGAAATCAGCACAAGGAGGAAAAAGTGGAGAAGAGTTTCGGCTTTTGAAGAAATTGGAGAAAAGAAATTGGAGAAGGAGAAGCTAAGGAATTTCGGCACAACGGGAGAAGAAATTAGGGTTTTCAATGTCAAAATCAAGGAGCTATCCCCCTATTTATAGATATTTCGACAGCTCATGTGCAAAACCAAAAACGCCTTCCTAATTAATTAAAATTCAAGCTAAATGAGAGGGAAAATTCGGCACCCCCTTTGCCATGCAGTAGCCGATTTCTACACTCCTCTAGATGATGAATTTTCGGCCACCATCTCCCTTGTAGATAAGCTCCTAACTTTTCTCCTTTTTATCTACTATTTTATCAATTATAAAATCCATCTAAATCTTCCTATTTTTGAGCCTTGTAGCTGTCCACATCATCAAATCTTAATGGCTAAATTTAACTCACTTAAATTAAAAGATTTGGGCTTTATTAAACTTAAATTTTGGGCCCCTAACTCCTTGTGTGTGGCGTCACTCCTTACTTCATTTTAGGTGCCAAAAATGGCCCTAAAAACATGGGCTCTTTGTGGCCAAAACTTGGGCCTCTTTTATTGCTAATGACGCCACCTTAAAATAATTCAATCAAGGCCTTTGCCTAATCTTAAGCCTAATTTTGAACCCCTATCACTTAAATTAACAAATTAAACATATCCCCACACTAAATGCATAGGACCATAAATTTAGGATGTTACAGTTCTACCCCCTTAAAGAAATTTCGTCCTCGAAATTTCCAATTAACTAGTAATCAAACTACCTAAGTCTCACTACTATGCTTTCGTTGCGCACTCTTATTCTAAAGCCAAAATAAACACTTAGTATACTATGGTAGGGTACGCACCGATATTCACATCTAGAGCGTCCCTGTCCCCTTGGCGACATACTGCATAGACCAAGGCTGGTTGCCTCACCTCAGCATAGCCTGCACCTCCACGACCATGTCCTGTGCCACTGCCACCATTGACTTGACCATGGCCCCTTGGTGGTTGTTGACCTTCTCTTCCCAGCGGTGCATTCTCTTGACCTATGGGCCCTTCACTGCCCCGTTGCTGCGGATAGTTTCTAACTTGGTGGTCTGTAAATCCACACCTAAAACACTTCCCAGTGCCTGCCCACCACTCACGGGTATGCAACTTACCACATCGAGCACACTTTTGTGTCTGGTTAGCAGCAACTGGTCTCTCATCCTGTTTCGGCCCGTATGACCTTGGTCTTTTCTGAGTTTTCCCAATGCCATTGACGATTCAAAATTCCTCTTACTTTCACTCATATCTCTATCCCGATTCAGTTTCTCAGTCCGCTTTACCTCCTCAGCTATCTTAGCCTTTTCCACAAGCACAGCAAATTTCCTCTCCCGCTGTGGGGCTATCAAAAACGCAGTTAATCCCTCAGGCCATCTTCAAACCTAACACAACATTCATGCTCCGTGGCTACCATCCCACGAGCATAACGGCTAAGGCGTAAGAATTCAGCTTCATACGTAGCCACTGACCTACTCCCTTGAACCAGATTCAGAAATGCTCAGCGCTGTGCATCCACATAACTCGATCCAATATACTTATTATGAAACGCCGTCTTAAAGAAATCCCAGGTGATACGGTCAGCCACTGTACCATCCTTAACCGTAAGCCACCATTGATAGGCTTCATCCCTTAAGAGGGATACAACCCCTTTCAACTTCTCTTCCTCCGTGAAATCCAAATCATCCATTATTCGTTCTACCGCCTCTAACCAATACTCAGCTGAACTTGGGGCTACCTCGAAATTCCCTAAACATACGCCCCATTGGCCCTAATTTGCTCCAACATGATTTTTGGGCTCTGTGCCCATGCCTACTCCAGCAACCCTCTCTAAAACCCTCAACATCGCCTGAGATACAGCATCATCTCCAGTTGTTTGATCCTGACATTCGACCTCTTCAGCTGGCATTTCATTTCCTGACCCGTGGCCAGATCCTACTGGTTCTGACAGAGTCATCCTACCCCTACCACGACCACGTGGCGGAGGTCCTCGACCCCTTGTACTCATTCTACCAATTCGCGTTTATCTGATTAGAAATTTTATGAATTAGTAGTTTTCTTCCACTGATTAACCACGAACAGTCTTATAAATAATAGTTTTAAGAGTAGTTCTTTCAAATTTGCATTCACAATTCAATCTCAAGTTCGTATCCTCTAAGAAACATATACATTCAATTATCAACATCCATTAACTTACGTTCATCACAGAAAAGTGTTGTTGTTATTGTTGTTGTTTTACTACCCAGGGGTATTTTTGTAATTTTTCAAAATAAAGTTCCTTAGTATTTTAGTAATTTTGCAATCCAGGGGTATTTCGATAATTTTTTAGATTCGGGGGTATTTCAGTAATTTTAACATCGAGGGGTATTTCGGTAATTTTTTTAAATTAGGGATATTTTGTTGTCGTCGTTGCGTTTTTTTGTTTTTGTTTTTTTTTGTTTTTTTATTTTTTTTCGAAGGGGTATTTTGAAAAAAAAAATCTAGTTACTCTTGTAAACATACGGTTTTTGGGTAAATTTTCAAAATATAGGCATTTTACAAATTCACTGTTGGTTGGAAATTTTCACAAATCAAGTGTATTTCTTTGGAAATTTACAAAACTTAGGGGTTTTGTTTGCAAAATAGGGTGGCTGGTCCCTTTCGGGTTTTAATTATAGGTTTGGCCCATCAACAAGTCCTCATAATTAGAGTGAACAACCACTACACACCAGGTAAGATTCCAGCGAAGAGGAGGTGAGTCACTAGGACTGCTTAAATACCAAGCTCTTCCGGATCTATTCCTAGACATGCGTATGCCTGTTGCCACACCCTAGTCTTGCGACTCGTTCATGGGTTTCGTTTAGTGAGGTTAAGTCTTATGAAATTTAAGGAGTTGTTTCAGCTAAGCTTAGAGTCCATCAAGTTCTAGATCTAATTAGTCTACTTCCCATAAAGCCCATCAAGCCCACATAGATAAATAACACACAGAGAGTTCAGAATACTCACCTGCGTGGATCGGATGCCGGTAGACTCGAAAGCCATATCCTCAAACCAGACATTTTTCTAAAATTTTTTTTCCAAAACACCTCTAGGCCCATTTCACAGCCCGAGTTTTGAACTGGAATCTGATACCAAAATTTAACACCCCCAAACCCAGCCCATGCGTTTCGACCAGATCTGGTATACTACGAGTTGTTCATTGAAAACTTTTGCTTTGTTCATTATGGAAATCGTAAGTCAATTGGACATTATTTGGATAAATAAGTGACATTTTAAAATTTAAAATCCCTTGTATTACTATTACTAAGTATAAATAAAACTTATCATGAATTCATAAGTTGCATATCATTGAAAACTTCTTAGTTGAATAAAACTAGGGGCCTTATTACATAAATATTCCCAAATAAAATAAAAAAAATTTAAAGAAATCCCAAAAATAATTTGTAGAAATAAAACTTGATGGCCCCTCGAGTCCGTCTCGGCTCCCATGTCCACGATCTACTGCTCATCTGGAAGAGTAGAGAAAGGAAAGCGTGAGTCACCAAGACTTAGTGTATAAATCTCAAAACACACAACGACCCGACCCTACAAACACATTATGGGCCCTGGCCCATACATGAAGGTAACAATCATAATCACATGGTAAATGATAAATAATGAATAACCCAACCCATCCTAGGTTTCCATCCTCTACACAATAATTCGTACCAACCATCACACCTTGGGGATTTCTACAATCAACCCTCCATTCGCTACACACCAAAACGACAGTCACACTGCCTATTCCTATTAATTAGGAATCATTGAATGTGGCATAGCCACTGATCACTAAGTGACCTAACATTTGCATATGTGGCATTTCCACCACCAATCACCAAGTGACTTATCATGCACTTCCCCTTCAATATCATATTCCTACCCCATGCATACACATAAAGAAAACATCAAGCAGTCATATATATTTTTCTATACACATAGGGAGTTCTATGTTTACGTACCTGGCATCCTTGCCTAACCCTTTTAGGGTTCCATTCGACTGTCTATACAGCCTCATTCCAGATTTGAAGCCCATAACATATATATAGTCATACATACAGGTTTATTAGTGTGTTAGAGATCTCCACACCTGATTACCGATAAGACAATGCTTTCTATGTCGACGCTATCTTTAGTCGACACTACTGCTATCTGCCTAAGGTGTTGTTCAGAAGTCGGTCCACAACCAAGTGGCCAATCTCAAATGGCAGATACTACTCTTTTCTTAAACTTAGGTATTTTCTCCTTTGCCTGATCCATATTTAATTCCATCACAAGTCCTTATCATAACTACTATCACAATATTTAATCGTTAATTCTCATTATAACCTTAAGATCTTGCATATAATGGTCAAATCTAATAGTAATCTAGGGAAATCTTCTTACCTTAAAAATCTCGAAAGTTGAGACTAGCTATTTTTGGCTTTTAGGTCTAATTGACCAAGCTCCCTTCAAATCCCGAATTGCCGCCCATCATAAAACCATTAAACTATTAGCTTTTGGCTTTTGCCTTTCAAAAATCGGGAATAGATCATGAGAACTAATAAAAAATTGACACTTACCTTAGCATAGGAGATTCGGCTAGCACTAGAAAGAGGATTCGGCAATGCCACTAGAAGATTTAAATGCCGAAAGTATAGAACTAATTCTCAAATAAGATGAATAAAAGAGAAGACTATGGATGCTTCGGTTTTTTTTAGAGAAATCAGCAGAAGGAGGAAAAAGTGCAAAAGAGTTTCGGCTTTTGAAGAAATTGGAGAAAAGAAATTGGAGGAGGAGAGGCTAAGGAATTTCGGCACAATGGGAGAAGAAATTAGGGTTTTCAATGTCAGAATCAAGGAGCTATCCCCCTATTTATAGATATTTCGACACCTCATGTGTAAAACCAAAAACGCCCTTCCTAATTAATTAAAATTCAAGCTAAATGAGAGAGAAAATTCGGCACCCCCTTTGCCATGCAGTAGCCGATTTCTACACTCCTCTAGGTGATGGATTTTATGCCATCACCTCCCTTGTAGTTAAGCTCCTAACTTTTCTCCTTTTTATCTACTATTTTATCAATTATAAAATCCATCTAAATCTTCCTATTTTTGAGCCTTGTAGCCGTCCACCTCATCAAATCTTAATGCCTAAATTTAACTCACTTAAATTAAAAGATTTGGGCTTTATTAAACTTAAATTTTAGGCCCCTAACTCCTTGTGTGTGGCGTCACTCCTTGCTTCATTTTAGGTGCCAAAAATGGCCCTAAAAACATGGGCTCCTTGCGGCCAAAACTTGGGCCTCTTTTATTGTTAATGACGCCACCTTAAAACAATTCAATCAAGGCATTTGCCTAATCCTAAGCCCAATTTTGAACCCCTATCACTTGAATTAACAAATTAAACATATCCCCACACTAAATGCATAGGCCCATAAATTTAGGATGTTGCACCTGTGCTAAGGTAAGTGTCGACTTTTGTTAGATTCCCTAATCCATTTCGGTTCTTGAAAGGTAAAAGTCAAAAAAACTAATTGTTTAATGGTTCTCTGTTGGGCGGCATTCCGGGACTTGAAGGAAACTTGGTCGTCTAGATCTAAAAGCCAAAAATCGTTAGTCTTCAAGTTCGGGATTTTAAGGTAAGGAGATTTTCACTAGATTTTTTTCTAGATTCGTTCATTATATAGAAGACCTTAACTTTATGATGAGGATTAACGATCATATATTGTGATAGTAGTTCTGACAAGGACTTGTGATGGAATTAAATATGGATCAGGCAAAGGAAAGAATCCCTAAGTTTAAGAAACGAGCGGTATCTACCGTTCGAGATTGGCCGCTAGGTTATGAACTGGCTTCTGAACAATACCTTCGGCAAATAACAGTTCTATCAGCTTCTGATAGCATAGACATAGAAATTATCATCTTAAAGGTAACCAGGTGTGTAGATCTCTAACATACACTCTCTGTTCTTTATGTGCTATGGGCTAAAAAGCTGGAAAGTGGCTGTATAGACAGTCGAATAAAACCCAGAAAGAGTTAGGCAAGGATGCCAGGTACGCAATCATAGAAATCTCTATGTGTATCGAATTATATGAAAGTCAGTATGATGATTTCTTTATGTATGTATGCATGGGGTGGGAATATGATAATGAAAGGGAAGAGCATGATTAGGTCACATGGTGACTGGTGGTAGAAAACCCACGTAATGCAATGTTTGGTCACATGGTGATCGCTGGTAGAAAACCCACATTAAATTTCCTTATTAATAATGGAATAGGCAGTATGACTGTCGATTTGGTGTGTAGCGGTTGGTGGGTCAATTGTAGAAATCCCCAAGGTGTGATGGCTGGTACGGGGTGGTGTGCAGAGGATGGAATTCTAGGATGGGTTGAGCCATTCATTACTTATTGTTTATCATGTATTTATAATTGTTGCCTCCATGTATGGGCCAAGGCCCATAATGTGTTTGTGGGCCTTAGGTCAGTGCGTTTGGGATTTATACACTGAGTCTTGGTGACTCACGCTTTTATTTTTTTTTCTACTCTTTCAGATGAGCAGTAGAACGTGGACATGGGAGCCGAGGCGGACTCGAGGGGCCATCAGGTTATTATTTTTTTACATAGGCTATTTACAGTTTCTTTTTCTTCAAGTTTTAATTGTTGGAATTAATTGATGTAATAAGGCCCCATAGTTTAGGGTTAAGTTGATATTTGACAACATTTATTTCTTTCCAAATTTTCGATCAAAAACTCATGCTTTATAGATAATAAAAAAATGGGATTTTCAATTATGATTTAATTTAAACGAATTATATTTTTAAAAAGAAAAAAATATAAATTTCAAGGGTTTTTCCTACAAGTGATATCTTTTAGCAAAAGCCATAAAAACGACAAAGTTTTGCTAACCATCTTAAATAAAGTTTTTAACAGTAAACCCGTAGCATACCAGATCTGGTCGTAATGTATGGGCCGAGTTTGGGGTGATACATTTTGGTATCAGAGCCCAGTTCAAAACTCGGGCTGTGAAATGAGCCCAGTAACTATTTTGAAATTGATGAACATGTGGCCTTCAAGTCTACCGGCACCTGATCCACCCAGGCAAGTACTCTAACCCCTGTTGTGATATACATGTGGGCTTAATAGGCTTGAAAGACGTAGGCTAGCATATTAGATATTGATGGTCTTTAGGCTTAGTTTAAAACATTCTTCAATTTCATAATACTTAATCCAACCAAACCAAAACTGTACACAAGTCGCCAAGTTAGGGTGTGGCAACAGGCATACGCATGTCTAGGATTGGGTTCAGGGAGAGCTTGGTATTTAAGCAGTCCTAGTGACACACCTCCTCTTCGCTATAATCCTACCTGGTGCGTAGTGACTGTTCACCTTAGCCATAAGGACTTGTTGACGAGCCAAAACTTATAATGAAAAATCGAAAGGGACTAGTCACCCTTTTCATAAAATTACTAAAATACCCTTAGTTTGGAAAATTTTTTTACCAAATTAACCTTGATTTATAAAATGACCAAAATACCCCTGATCTATGAAATTACCAAAATTTGTGAAATTACCAAAATACCTTCGGATTACAAAATTACCGAAATACCCCCGGTTGATAAAATTATCGAAATACCTCGAATTTCAAAAATTACCAAAATACCCATATTTTGTAAAGTCACCAAGAAACCTTATTTTGGAAAATTATGAAAATACCCCTGTAGGTAAAAATTACAAAATACCCCTGGGTAGTGAAATGACAAAAATACCCCTAGGTGATGAATGTAAGTTTATAATGCTATTGGTATGATGGTTGTGTGATGGATGTTACATGTATGTGTATGCTAGAGTTAGGAAATACATCATTGAGACTGAATTCGTTGTGAACTCGAAAGAACTACTTTTAACCCTATTATTCATTAGACTGTTCGGCGTTAATCAGTGAAAGAAAAGCTAATAATTCATAAAATTTTTAATCAGATAAACGCAAATCGATAGAATGAGTTTAAGAGGTCGTGGACGTCCACCGCGTGGTCATGGTAGAGGTAGGATAGCCTTGTCAGAACCCATAGGATCTAGTCATGGATCTGGGAATGAGATACCAGTTCCACCAGCGGAGGTAGAATTTTAGGATCAGATGGGCGGAGATGAGGTGGTGTCCTAAGCAGTGTTAAGGGTTTTAGAGAGAGTTGCTGAGACAGGTATGGGCACAGGAGCCTGAAAATCTGTGCCGGAGAGACTTAGGAGCAATGGGGCAAAAGTGTTTAGGGGAGTTTCTGGTCTAGCCCCGAGCTTAGCTGAGTATTGGTTAGAGGCGGTTGAACGTATAATGAACAATCTAGATCTCATAGAGGAGGAGAAGTTGAAAGGAGTTATATCCCTCTTGAGGGATGAAGCCTACCAATGGTGGCTCACGGTAAGGGATGGTACGGTGGCTGACCGCATCACGTGGGAATTCTTCAAAACAGCATTTCAGAATAAGTATATTGGATCAAGCTATGTGGATGCGCAAGACAGGCGATTCTGAATCGGTTCGGGGAGTAGGTCGATGGTCGCGATGAAGTGAATTCTTACGCCTTAGCAGTTATGCTAGAGGGATGGTAGCCACAGACCATGAACGTTATTTTTGTTTTGTAGATGGTCTGAGGGATGATCTGCTGGAATTGGTAGCCCCCCAGTGGGAAAGGGAATTCACTGTCCTGGTGGAAAAAGTGAAGATAGCTGAGGAGGCTAAGCAGACAAGGCAACTAAACCAGGGTAGTGATAGGAATGGAAGCAAGAGAAACCTAGGATCATTTAGGGCAGTGGGACGTGCTCAAAAAAGACCCAGGCCAGATGGGCTGAGATGAGATAATAGACCTGCTACTGTTAATCAGACACCGAAGTGTCCTCGATGTGATAAATTTCATACAGGTGAGTGTTGGGCGGGCAGTGAAAAGTGCTTCAGGTGTGGGTCTTTTGACCATCAAGTTAGGAATTGTTCGCAGCCAAAAGGCAATGAAGAGCCCACGGGCCAAGGGAATGTTCAGCCTGGTAGAGGAGGTCGTGCGGCAACCAGAGGTGGTAATGGCTCCGGACGGGGCCGTGGAGCAGTAGGTCGAGGGGCAAGAAACATTGAGGTGAGACAGCCGGGGTTAGTCTATGCTATCAGAGTCGAAAGGAGGCTGGCACACCAGATGTCATAACCGGTACGTTTTTAATCTTTGGATTGCCTTATATTGCATTGATTGAAATTGGGTCGACGCATTCATATGTTGCTAGTAAGGTGTCTGAAACTTTAAGTGTAGATTTTGGAATTTCCTCTAGGGAGATGACTGTAGTAAGCCCATTAA
This sequence comes from Gossypium rotundifolium, assembly GCA_025506655.1. Taxonomy (NCBI): domain Eukaryota; kingdom Viridiplantae; phylum Streptophyta; class Magnoliopsida; order Malvales; family Malvaceae; genus Gossypium; species Gossypium rotundifolium. The sequence continues at coordinate 44,253,768 of CP106724.1, read as the reverse complement.
GAAATTTGGTGGTAGTAAACAAACTTTATCGGGAAGTACCTTTGGAGGTTCGAGGGGTAGTCTTCCGAACGGATCTAATGGAATTACCATTCAGGGAGTTTGATTTAATTTTGGGCATGGATTGGCTTGTGAAGTATCACACTAAGTTAGATTGTGCAGCTAAGTGTATGGTATTAAAAACTCTTGAGGGTAACGATGTGGTGGTAATAGGAGAAAGGGAGAACTATCTGTCGAATGTGGTTACCGCCCTGAGAGCGAAAAGAATGGTGAGAAAAGGATGTGAGGCAGTCTTAATGTTTATTCGCGCTATGGAAGCTAAGGAATTAATGGTTGGAGATGTTAGGACGGTGAAGGAATTTCCTGATGTTTTCCCCGAAGAGTTTCCGAGATTACCTCCGGATCATGAAGTAGAATTTGGAATCGATCTTCTTCAAGGAACAACACTAGTATCGATAGCTCCATATGGAATGGTGCCGAAGGAGTTGGTAGAATTAAAAGCACAGATCCAAAAGTTATTGGATAGAGGGTTTATACGACCAAGTGTGTCACCTTGGGGAGTGCTTGTGTTATTCATTAAGAAGAAGGATGGATCAATGCGTATGTGTATTGACTATCGCCAGTTGAATAAGTTAATGATCAAGAACCAGTACCCATTACCAAGGATTGATGACTTGTTCGATCAGTTGAAGGGGGCCTCAGTCTTCTCAAAGATAGACCTGAGGTCGGGGTACCATCAGCTTAAGGTCAAGGAAGTAGATATCCATAAGACGGCCTTTAGGACTTGCTATGGTCACTACGAGTTCATGGTAATGCCGTTTGTGTTGACCAACACACCTACAGCATTTATGGATATGATGAACCGAGTGTTCCAACCCTACTTTGATCGGTTTGTCATAGTATTCATTGATGATATCTTGGTTTACTCAAAATTGGAGGGTGAGCATGATGCATATATGCAAGTGGTTCTGCAGATTCTAAGGGAAAAGTGGTTGTATGCCAAACTTAGTAAGTGTGAATTTTGGCTAAAAGAGGTTACTTTTCTTTGGCATGTTGTGTCAGCTAAGGGGAGTAGGGTAAACCCTCGAAAGATTGAAGTGGTGTTGGAATGGAAACCACCTAGGTCAGTGATCGAGATTCAGAGTTTTCTTGGTTTGGCTGGATATTATCAAAGGTTTGTTGAAAGATTCTCCTTAATTGCGGCACCATTGACTAAGTTGTTACGAAAAGGAGTTCCGTTTGTTTGGTCTGAAAAGCAGTAGGAGAGCTTCGAGAAGTTAAAAAGGATTTTGACAGAGGCTCTGGTGTTGATTCAATCGGAGGCTGGGAAGGAATTTTTGATTTATTGTGATGCTTCACACACAGGATTAGGATGTGTGTTGATGCAAGATGGAAAGGTTGTAGCGTACGCATCTCGGCAGTTAAGATTGCACGAAGCAAATTATCCCACTCATGACTTGGAGTTAGCGGTGGTGGTTTTTGCTTTGAAGATTTGGAGGCATTATCTGTACGGGGAGAAATCTGTCATTTACACAGATCATAAGAGCTTAAAGTATCTTTTGACTCAGAAGGAGTTAAACCTAAGGAAGAGAAGGTGGATCAAGTTGCTAAAGGATTATGACTGCTTGATCGAGTATCACCCAGGTAAGGCTAATGTAGTGGCAGATGCTCTAAGTCGTAAGGTAGTCTCTGACTTAAGAGCAATGTTTGCTCATCTTAGTTTGTATGAGGATTGAAGTTTGCTAGCTGAACTTCAAGTGAAACCCTCTTAGATCAATCAAGTTAAAGAGAAGCAGGAGACTGAGGGGTTGCTTAGAGAAAAGTTACAGTTGATCTCTAGCAGTGAGTCAGTGGAATTTAATATGGATAAGGATGGGTTGTTATGTTTTTCGAGGGAGAGTTTGCATGCCAAAAGATCCAGAGTTGAGGCGTAGGATTTTGAATGAGGCGCATGGTAGTGCATACGCTATGCACCCTGGAGGAAGTAAGCTGTATCAAGACTTCCAGAAGTAGTTTTGGTGGCCAAACCTAAAACGGGAGGTGACTGAATTAGTGGCCAAGTGTTTAACCTGTCAGCAGGTTAAGGCGGAGCATCAATTACCATCAGGGTTGTTGCAGCCAGTGAGGATTCCCCAGTAGAAGTGGAAAAGAATCACAATAGACTTTGTTAGTGGGCTACCCCTCACGCCTACTAAGAAAGATTCAGTTTGGGTGATTGTTGACCATTTGACGAAGTCTGCTCACTTCATACTAGTGCGGGTCGATTACTCTTTGCCAAAGTTGGCTAAGCTATACGTAGTAGAGGTGGTAAGGTTGCATGGAGTACCGATATCGATCATATTGGATAGGGACCCTAGGTTCACCTCGTGATTTTGGAAGGCGTTACATCAAGCATTGGGGACGAAGTTGGATTTTAGTATAGCATTCCATCCACAAACCGATGGACAGTCTGAGCGGGTGATTCAAATCTTGGAGGACATGTTGAGGGGATGTGCCATTGATTTCAGAGGGAGTTGCGAAGAATTTTTTCCCTTAGCAGAGTTTGCTTATAATAACAGTTACCAGTCAAGTTTTAGATGGCGCCCTACAAAGCTTTGTATGGGTGGAAGTGTCGTACTCCTACGTGTTGGACAGAGTTAGGGGAACGTCAAATTTTGGGTTCGGACTTGGTCACCGAGACGGAGGAGAAGGTGGAAGTGATTCGAGCTAGACTAAAAGAGGCGACGGATAGAAAGAAGTCCTATGCTGACTTAAAGCGCAATGACATAGAGTTTGCAGTGGGTGACAAGATGTTTTTGAAGGTGTCGCCATGGAATAAAGAATTAAGGTTTGGACGGAAGGGTAAGTTAAGTCCCAGATTCATCAGACCTTATCAGGTGCTGAAGCGAGTAGGACCAGTGGCATATTAGCTGGAGTTACCCCTGGAATTAAGTCAAATTCACGATGTATTTCACGTCTCTATGTTAAGACGTTACCGTTCAGATCCATCTCATGTAGTGCCTGTGGAGAAAATCAAGGTAAGACCTGATCTATCCTTCGAAGAGGAATCGGTGGAAATTTTGGATCATGATGTTAAGGTGTTGCGAAGGAAAATGGTTCCCTTGGTTAAGGTGCTATGGAAAAACCACAGTTCGGAAGAGGCTACGTGGGAACCCGAGGAAGCGATGCGGCAGCAATACCCCTATCTTTTCAGATCAAGTAATTTCGAGGACGAAATTTCTTTAAGGGGGTAGAACTGTAACATCCTAAATTTTTGGGCCTATGCATTTAGTGTGTGGAAATGTTTAAAGTGTTAATTTAACTGTTAAGGGTTTAATTAGGCTCAGGAAAAGGCTGAGACCTCAGTTAAAATATTCTGTTTGGGCATTAAAAGAATTAAAGGTAGTTATCTATGATTAAATATGTCAAATTGGGCTTGGGGCCCAAAGTTAGGTGGCGCCAAAGGGAAGGAAGAGAGTGGCGTCACTAGTGCATGAGAAGGGCCCAAATTTTGGTTTCTTGAAGCCCAATAAATTAGGTCAAAATTTGGCAGTCGAGGAGGGCTATAGGGGACGACAACAAGGCAAAATTTTAGGGATTTTAATGTGGATAATTAAAGTTGATAATGTAGGGAAGAGTTAGAGTTAATTAAGTCTCTTCAGGATAGGTGTTTTGATAAGGATAAGGGAAAGAAGGAGGGGCTATCTAGGAGACTAAGTGATGGCCAAAATTCCATGACCTAGAGGGGTGAAGAATTCGGCTACTACATGGGAAAAGGGGTGCCGAATTTTCCCTATTATTTGCTTAAGCTTTAGATATTAGGAAGGGTACTTTCAGTTTTTAATAGGTAGGTGTCGAAAATCCTATAAATAGGAGAGTATCTCTTCAATTTCGGCATTTGAACCCTAATTTCTTTCTCTCCCATTATGCCGAAATTCTTAGTCCCTCCCTCTATAATTTCTTTTCTTCAATTTCTTCAAAAGCCGAAACCTCCCCCTTCACTTTCTTTTCCATTCTTTTCCTCTTGTGCCGATTTCTCTAAAAAGTCAGAATCTCCAAAGTTTTTCTCCATTGATCCCATTTGCGAGATAGATCTATTCCTCTGTTATTTAAAACTTCCTCTTGACATTACCGAATCTTCTCTCTAGTGCTAGCCGAATTTCTTGTGCTAAGGTAAGTGTTGACTTTTGTTAGATTCCCTAATCTATTTCGGTTCTTGAAAGGCAAAAGCTAAAAAAACTAATCGTTTTATGGTTCTATGTTGGGCAACATTCTGGGATTTGAAGGAAACTTGTTCGTCTAGATCTAAAAGCCGAAAATCGTTAGTCTTCAATTTCGGGATTTTAAGGTAAGGTGATTTTCCCTAGATTTTTTTCTAGATTCGTTCATTGTATACAAGACCTTAACTTTATGATGAGGATTAACGATCATATATTGTGATAGTAGTTCTGACAAGGACTTGTGATGGAATTAAATACGGATCAGGCAAAAGAGAGAATCCCTAAGTTTAAGAAACGAGCGGTATCTGCCATTCGAGATTGGCCGCTAGGTTGTGGACCAAATTCTGAACAACACCTTAGGCAGATAACAGTTCTATCGGCTACTGATAGCGTAGACATAGAAAGTATCATCTTAACGGTAACCAGGTGTGTAGATCTCTAACGCACACTCTCTAACTGTTCTTTATGTGTTATGGACTAAAAAGCCGGAAAGTGGCTGTATAGACAGTCGAATAAAACCTAGAAAGGTCTAGGCAAGGATGCCAAGTATGCAATCATAGAAATCTCTATGTGTATCGAATTATATGAAAGTCGGTATGATGATTTCTTTATGTATGTATCCATGGGGTGGGAATATGATAATGAAGGGGAAGAGCATGATTAGTTCACATGGTGACCGATGGTAGAAAACCCACGTAATGCAATGTTTGGTCACATGGTGATCGGTGGTAGAAAACCCAAGTTAAATTTCCTGATTAATAATAGAATAGGCAGTATGACTATCGATTTGGTGTGTAGCGGTTGGTGGGTCGATTGTAGAAATCCCCAAGGTGTGATGGCTGGTACGGGGTGGTGTGTAGAGGATGGAATTCTAGGATGGGTTGGGCCATTCATTACTTATTGTTTATCATGTATTTATAATTGTTGCCTCCATGTATGGGCCAAGGCCCATAATGTGTTTGTGGGCCTCAGGTCAGTGCGTTTGGGATTTATACACTGAGTCTTGGTGACTCACGCTTTCATTTTTTTTCTACTCTTTTAGATGAGCAGTAGAACGTGGACATGGGAGCCGAGGCGGAATCGAGGGGCCATCAAGTTATTATTTTTTTTACATAGGCTATTTATTGTTTCTTTTTCTTCAAGTTTTAATTGTTGGAATTAATTGATGTAATAAGGCCCCATAGTTTAGGGTTAAGTTGATATTTGAGAACATTTATTTCTTTCCAAATTTTCAATCAAAAACTCATGCTTTATAGATAATAAAAAAATGGGATTTCCAATTATGATTTAATTTCGACGAATTATATTTTTAAAAGAAAAAATATAAATTTCAAGGGTTTTTCTTACAAGTGATATCTTTTAGCAAAAGCCATAAAAACAACAAAGTTTTGCTAACCATCTCAAATAAAGTTTTTAACAGTAAACCCGTAGCATACAAGATCTGGTCGTAACGTATGGGCCGGGTTTGGGGTGTTACACCACTGGGGTTCATAACACGAGAGTTAAGCCACGAGTTGATTACTTTTTGTCTTTTGTCAAAAGTTGAAAAATTGGCTTAAATTTACGATCCATTCATTGCATTTCATCCTTCTTTTTTGTGGTCTTTGTCATAATATGTTTGCTTTATTGGTTTAAGCCTTTTGATATATCTCTATATATTGCATCACATAAATCGATCGATTTTAACCTTTTAAGTGGGAGTGAGAAACTATTCATTCGTGAGGTCTTCACCTCCGTATAGGATAGTGGATCGCTTTCGGGATACATCCGTACCTGTGTCTTCGTAAAATTTTCATCTTCGTATAGCCATAGGGAAATGTATTCCCCTAAACTGAACTCGGTCTATATGAGCCTATAATGGGTAAGGATCGAGGAATCTGCCGGTTCAGGTACATTTTCTTTAGAACCAAACCACATATAACGAGCCTTAAGAGCCCACCTTAGGTAGAGCCATACCAAACTCTAGTGGTTACCAGATTAGGTGTTTTATTTATTATTCCTTGCTTGCTTTAAGCTGTGTATGAAATACTAACTTGTTTTGTTTTACTTTGATTGTAACTGTATGGCATTTTCATCACAAAAAAGGTGTTGATCCACATTCGGTTGCTAAATAGATAACTTGTCATGAAAAATGGGTTTCTTGATAAAGTGGAGGATAATACGGCCGTCCGGATATGGACCGAGAAACACAGAAAGGGAAAGGTAATAGTCTTACAGAGGGGTACGTGCTAGAGTTGTGGGATTTCACTCGTATCAGCGTAATCCAAAATAATCTTCAAGAGATGAAAGAAATATGGGATCAATGGGATGACGTGATCAAGCAACTATTCTACTATAATTATGGTGATTTTCCCTATCTACTCGATATCAAAGTGGACAAGCATTTATTCCGAGCTCTCACCTAGTTTTAGAACCCTGCCTATAGTTGTTTTACTTTTGGAAAGGTAGATTTGGTACCTAATGTGGAAGAGTACACGACCTTGTTCCGTTGATCGAAGATTCAAACTGACAAGGCCTATTTTAGAGCTGCCAATGTCTCAACGTTCTTAAAAAAGCTAATGAACATCACGGGGATGATCTAATAGTGGGTGGCAGCCCGAATCAAGCAGAAAGGTGATAGTAAGTGCATTCCTTGGATAAATTTGAGAGATTTGATCCTAGTACATCTTGATGTGAAGAAAAGGGTTGATGTCTTTGCATTAAGCATTTACGAATTGGTTATCTTCCCTAAGGATTTAGGGCATATAGACGAGGCAATCTCCGATTTATTTGACTGACTTGATAAAAGGGTCACACCCGTTTTCACAATTTTGGCTGAAACTTTTAGATCCTTGAATGCATGCCAAAGAGCGAGCGAAGGGAGATTCATCAGATCTGCACAACTCCTACTAGCGTGGTTCCACAACCATTTTTGGAAAATGGAAAATGTCTCGTATCAAATCTTCTCCGAAAACTATTCTCCGCTGAAAGAGTTAGTGGCTATGCCGAGACGAGATGATATCACGGAGGAGAAATGGATGATGATTCTCTAAAATTTGCAAGACGAAGACGTCGAATGGAGAGCCCCTTGGATGGTCCCTGACGAGATTTTATATCGGTGTGGTGATTTTGATTGGGTTCCTGTAACAACCCAATTTAGGGGTTAGTCGGAACAGTAATCTTGGGATCACTAATCCGAGGTTAGAGAAATTATTTTCGTGTTACTTTATGTGTTATAACATGATTATAAGGGTGCGTGAAAATTTTGGTACTTTAATTTTAGTGATTTCATGCTTAATCGCGAAAAAGGACTAAATCGCACAAAGTGTGAAAGTTCTATTCTATAGGCTAAAGGTACCAAATAGCCATGAAATGTTAATTGAAGGTCTTTAAAGGGAAATTATACCATCTAGAATGTGTTGGCCAGCCATGTGGACAAGGGGGACAAGAGCATTTAATTTTTGGTCAAAGTTGGTAAGTTTGGTGATTAAATTGATGCTTTATAGTAAAATTAAAAAAGGAAAAAGATGTCATCTTTCCTCTCTTCTCCTTCACCAAAATTTTTAGCAAACAAGGGGTGTTTGAAAGCTCAAAATTTTAGTAAGCTTTTCTCCACTCAAGTAAGTGGTTTTGGTGGTGTTAATTGATAATTTTTTTACTTTTGGAGTCCCCAAAGCTTAAGCTAGCTAATGAGGGGGCTAATTTGCAATATGATTGAAATTCTAGGGACTTTCCATGAGGGAGTTTATGTTGGTTTTTGATTTTTTATGGAATAAAATGAATGTTAGGAAGATGAGAAACAACTTCTGTGAAAGGTGTTGTCATGAAAACACCTAATTTGGACTAAGTTGCACATGTTGTAGTTTATTCATTAATGCATGAAATAGTTAGAATTGTGGATAGTTGTAAGAGGATTAAATGTTTAACTAGGCTTGTTTAATAAGAAAAAATGATGAAAAGTGGTTTACGAGCCTAGGGGCAAAATTGTAATTTTACAAAAGTATAAGGGCAAAATAGTCATTTTTGCCTAATTGTAGATTGTGATGTATTATGATTATAACGTGATTGAATGAGTAAATTTTATTGTTCTAGATCAAAGAGAATGAAATTCAGACCTAGAACGGGAGAAAAGAGAAATGTGGGCAAATAGGTCCCTTTCTCCCCTTTTTGATATCGAGGTAAGTTCATGTGCTAATTATGCAACTCTAAGGGAAGTATTTAATATTTCAATGTTGTATGGTTTGTTTATTGCCTCCATGTATATGTTAAATACGTTTTGACGGGATGTCAAGAAATGAAAGTCTTAATTGAATCTAATACTAGTGGGAATGCAATAGCATGATACGATGGTAATTAAAGGTCCCGTATAAGACCATATTTGGAATATGGACTCGGTGTGAGATATTGAGTAAGACCATGTTAGGACATGGCATCGATATGATATTTCATGTAAGACCCTATCGGGGGCATGGTGCCAATTTGAAATTATATGTATGAGATTCAAAAGTGTTATTTAATAATTTGAGTGATTTAACAGGTATGTTGAAAACGAGAAAGTATGTGATTGTACCATGAGGGGTACAGGTATGTGTTAGAACTAAATTGAGGTGAATTTGGTATCTGCTGAACCCATAGTGGGTCAGGTGTAACTGATGCAACCTAATTGCATATGTATTTATAAATGCAATGCGTGAAAGCAAATGATTATTGTAGAAATCTAAGTAAGTATGATAGTGTGTGAGGATGTTCCCGGATGAACAATTGAAATAGGGAGATGCATGTGGATAAATATTCGTGAGTGTATAATAACAGTGGGTTATGTCGATACCACCTTATTAATTGCTAGTGATGGGCTGTGTGCGATACCATCAGCAATATTAATAATGGTGGGCTGTATGCGATACCACCTTATTAAATGTTACCGATGGGCTGTGTGCGATACCATCAAGTTTAGTAACAAATTGTGGGCTATGTGCGATACCACTCTATTAGAGATTGATGGTGGGCTAAGTGCGAAACCACCGAGTGACTGGTAGTATGAATGATTCTTTGAGAAGTTATGATGTGTTGTATCATGTGACTAAGTGGTGTTAAGTGCAGGAATGTAAGTTAATGAATGCGAGTGAAACTCATTATAATACCTTGAGATTATGTATAATGAGTAAGCATTATGAGTGATTGATTTTGTAAAAGATGAAATGAGTAAGCATTATGAATGATTGATTTGGTAACCATGACTTTTCGAGTGAAACTTATTATAATACCTTGAGATTGTGTATAATAAATGAATATCAATAATTGATTAATATTTGCATATGAACTTACTAAGCATTATTGCTTACTCCTTTTCTTTTCCCATCTCTTATAGGTTAGCTTAACTAGCTCGAGTTGGAGACCGCCGGAGAGTCAGACAATTGGTACGAGGTTTCAAGTCCTTATGAGTTATGGCATGTATAGGGATACTATTTAAAGTTGATTAAGTCATAGCTGATATGGCCAAATGTGTTGGCCTAAGAGAGTTATGGTTCGATTGTGTATAGCCATGGATAATGGCTTAGGTCGTTTGAAATTATACCAGAAATAGTTCTCCCTCGTGTATGGGACGCAGACTTTATTTTATGGTTTAAATATGATAATTAAGTTGTTATAATCTATGAATTGAGAATGTTGTGTGATGGTGTATGTTTATAAGCAAGTTAGGTTGGCAAGGGGCTTGGTACATAGCCTGCTAAATGTCCACATGGGTAAACACACGGGCGTGTGTCTAGACGGTGTGGGAGGAACGGATAGAACACGGGCGTGTGTATAGGCCGTGTGGATAAGTCAGAATGCCAAGGTTTGGCACACGGCCCAGGACAACGAGCATGTCAAGGCCGTGTGAAATTAGTTAGTGTCGACCATGGGTGGAAGACACGGGCATGTCTTAGGGACACACGGGTTTGTCTCTAGTTTAACAAGGGCGCGTGGCCCCTGTTCTGATGAGAAGTTTTCCAAGTTCGTAAAAGTCCCCAGTTAAATCCTGAAACCTCTCAGTGGTATGTTTAGGGCCACGTAGGCCGAGAATGAGCAAGAAATAGGTTTTGAACAAAATTTGATAGCCGTTATCACACATTCAAGCAAGGTTAAACATAGTAATGCCTCGCATTCGGTCCCGTCGTCGGACACAGGTAAGGGGTGTCCTACTTGGAATATGGGGGGCTATTGGGTATACTCATCTGCTCGTGTTAAGACAATATAGATCAAGACAGTTTACGCCAGCAACACAAGGGTTAGCTCAGTGCGAGTTTGTTTACAAGGGAGATAATTACAAAAAGGAAGTTCATGAAATATCGAATGCTTGGAACCGAACTCGCAGAATGAAAAGGTTTGCTTCCAACCCTTTGACTACCCCTGAGTATGACCAGTGGTGGGGTCAGAGAATCATCGAGAACACCCCTACGCTAAACCAAGAAAACACCCGTTCGATAAAAGAACACTTGCAGGTGATCCCGACTGATCTAGAGATCATCAAATAGGATTTTGAGAGGAAGAGTCTGGAACTGGAAAAACGGATCGAGCAATTGGAGGAGGAGAGAATGCAACTGGGGCTAGATGTTGATGTCTAAAAACTAGAAGCCGAGAACTGAGAAAGGGAAAGAATAAGGCTGAAGAGGATTTGGACAGTTTGAAAATGGACTATAAGAAGCTACGTTCGTCAATAAGAACTGCTGGTCTGGGAAAAATGTCAGGATAATGGCGGCAAGAAATTAAAAAGGAAAAAAGTAGAGCCAGCCAATGGGAAATGAAATTTTGAGATGGTCAAGCTCGCGAGGATACTTTGAAAAGGAGTTTGGTAGAAAGTTAAAATGAGAAGGTGGGATTAAAGACTCGGGTGTCAGAGATAGAAAAATCCCTGCATCTATATTGTAGTCGTAACTCTATAATCAAGTTGAAGGCTAGCCTGAGCAAAATTGAAGAGTTAAAAGGGAAGATAGAAGAACTTGAAACTGCACTGCAAAACTGTGAACTTTAGGTTGAAGCCCTTGAGGCAAATAATGAGTAGTGGAAAGAGCAACTTCATCAATCTCAAGACCAGGTCAGGGATATGGACTACGTCATGAGTGTAGCTTTGGCTCAAGTACGAGAAGTGGCTGACCATTTACAAACCTTAGCAGTCCAAGCTGATGTACTGAGTTTGAAATATGAGTCAGAGTCAGATCGAGGCTGAGAGTTAGCTCGACTTCTTAGGCAAATCAAGGCCTTAAGTATCAGAGCAAGGCCATATATGTAATCCATTTTATGTAAAGAAGTTTGTTTTCTAGAAAAGTTACATCAGAATCAATGCCTTTTTGTTGCATTCATTTCATGCATTAACATTGCATTGCATCGTATGCATTAAGTTTCACAAAAAGACCCTAATTAATTAAAAGATTTGAAATTCTTTGAAGATGTCAAAGGCCTGGCAGGAATGATGGGAAATATGAACATCGACGCTATATCTGAAAAAGGAATTGAGGGAGGAAATTTATCGGGCATTTTCCTTTATGTAATTGGAAGTGTTCTGAACAATTGGACTGCGAAAGAGATTCCTGTAGTTTTTATAGCTAATTCAGAGTAATGTTTAAAACACGCTTATTGTTCTAGGTCTAGGGGCAATAAGAATCCTTTTATGAAGTAGGCCTATGTCCAACATCTTTATTTCAATAAAATGCATCTTTCTATCTTATTCCGAGTAGAATTCTTCTATTCTTTCATTTCATTCATACTCATATCCTATAAATAATTATTCTTAGATTCTTTTGTTCTTTGGATCTTCCTTTGTTCCTATAACAGGTCTCTAGATATCAATGATATGAGCGAGCTGCTACTGACTTAGAATCTCCTTTTGAGCAAGATATGTGTCTAGAGGGATCTCAGGACTTTGAAGATGATAGAGATTGTAACTTATCTCCTGATTTGTTAAGGATGGTAGAACAAGAGGAGAAACCGATTCTATGTCACAAAGAGTTAGTAGAAATTGTGAACTTGGGAGACGGACAAGAAAATAAAGAAGTGAAGATCGGAGTTTGCATTACCATAGAGACAAAGCGGGACCTCATTGAGTTACTCCGAGATGGTCATACCAAGACATGCCCGGGTTAAGTACTGATATCGTGGTACACCGACTCCCCATAAAGGAAGAGTGCAAGCCAGTTCAATATAAGCTCCGAAGGATGAGACCCAATATTTTGTTGAAGATAAAAGAGGAGGTCAAGAAGCAGTTTGATGCTAGTTTCTTGCAAGTGGTCAAATACTCAGAATGGGTAGCCAATATCGTCCCTATCCCTAAAAAAGATGGGAAAGTATGAATGTGTGTAGACTACAGGGATTTGAACAAGGCCAGCCCAAAAGATAATTTCCCGTTGCCTCACATTGACACCTCAATGGAAAACACAGTAGGTTACTCATTATTCTCCTTCATGGATGGCTTCTCAGGATACAACCAGATAAAGATGCATCTTGAGGACATGGATAAGACCACATTTGTAACCATGTGGGGAACATTTTACTATAAGGTGATGCCATTTGGACTAAAAAACGCGAGAGTGACATATCAGAGAGCCATGGTAACTTTGTTTCATGATATGATGCACAAAGAACTCGAAGTTTATGCTGATGATATGATTGCAAAGTCTCGAACAGAGAAAGAGCATGTACAAGTCTTGAGGAAATTGTTTTTGAGATTGAGAAATTTCCAATTGAAGCTTAATCCAGCAAAATGTACTTTCGGGGCTAGGTCGGGAAGTTGCTAGGCTTTGTAGTCAACGAAAAGGGGATCAAAATTGACCCAGATAAATTCAAAGCTATACAGGAGTTGTCTCCGCCGCGCACTCAAAAAGAAGTCTGAGGTTTCCTAGGAAGACTAAATTATATCGCTCGGTTCATTTGACAGCTAACTGAGAAATGTGACCCCTATATTCTTTATCCTTAAGAAACACAACCCAGGTGTATGGGATGAGAAGTGCTAGGAAACCTTTGACAAGTGATAAACCGTAAAAGTAACATATTTTGATCCCACATTTAGTATGCTTTTGGATGAATTTATCCTTAATTTATATAAAAAGGTGCTCTTAATCCTTTCTTTTCATGTCTTATACTCAAGAGAACACCTAAGGATAAAAAGAACGTAAAATGGGCTTAATACGGACCAAAATAGGCCAACCCAAGAAGTCGGCACGGCCTGGACTTCATGCCACACGGCCGTGCCCCAATATTTAGATTTGCACACGGTTACACCCTAATTTACACGACCGTGCCTCGTCGACAAAAAGCCCAACACGGCCTGACCCCCATGTACCCGGCTGTGCCCTAATTGGAAGACCCGAAGCACGGCCTCTACCCAGATATTGCACGGGCGTGTCATAGCCGTGCCTAAATCAACAGAATAGAGACATGGGTTGGACCACGACTTACACGGGCGTGCCTTGACCGTGCCCCTGCCATAGGAAAGAGCAATTTCATTCGAGAAAGGATACTTGGAGCCAAAGAAACACATTCTAAAGCCTACTCAAACACCCCATTAGGAATTAGACTTAAATTATGATACTTAGGGGCCAAGTAAGGCATCACAAAGTCTATATAAACACCTTAGAAGGCAACTTGGAAGGGAGTTGGCGAAGCAAAGCAGTCATCGAGTTTTAGCGAGTTTTACGCTGAGCTTTACTCATTTAGGGAATTACTCGAAGATAGCCAATTGATCCATCTCGAAGAGTCAGAATTTTACTCAAGACGGAGGATCTCCTCTTCAATTCCTTCAGGGGGTTTTAAGGATTTCCTATGTTTTGTTTTATCTTCTCTCTTGAGATGTTTTCTTGTTTAATCATGAACTAAACCCCTCAGATACTTGAAGGGGATGAAACCTATGATGGATTTTGTTATTTAATTCTTTCGGTTTATATGATAAATACTTAGTTTGTTCTTAATTATGTTACTTAAATTTATCTGATGTGCTTAGGTGGAGGAATAGACCCTGCCTAAGAGTAGATCTAGCATAATTAAGCGGAGTTGATTGGGTGCCTAGAGATAGGATTACGAGATTTTGTCGGATTAGGGTGAAACCTAATATGGGAGTCCATTGATCGATTTACTGCTTCCTTAGGGGGTTATTATAAGAGAACAAGAGTTCCACTAATTAACCTAAGGTTAGATGTTATTCACTTCGAGAGAACTTTTAATATAGGTTAGGGAGTCTCACGGATCAAACTAAGTAAAAGAAATCATATGAATTGAAAGTTAGATAATAAGTGAAGTCATAGGTGGATTCTTCTCGAAGGTATCGTCTTTATCTATTGAGTTTTCTTCAAAGTCTTTTCCCAAAGTTTCGTTTCTTTTGTCTTTGCATTTAGTTTAAATATTTCATTTGTTTAGTTTAATAAACCAATCACTCCATATTTTAGGCCAAATAATAGAAAGAAAGTGAGTAGTAGTACTTTTTGGTTCCTTGGGTTCGATAAAGATATTCTTGCCTGAGCTATACTACTGTTCGATAGGTGTGCTTGCCTCTATCGTTGTCATGATCGATCTCTGAGTTCGATCACTCTTTTATAAATATTAAAACTAGACTATTTTGCATTGATCAAGTTTCTGGCGCCGTTGCTGGGGAATTCTAAAATATTAAGAAAGCTCTATTTTTTTTACTTTAGCCATTATTATTATTTTTACTTTGCTAACTTTTCTTTTATTTAATTTCGGTAGATAATTCTAGTTTATAAAGGAGATTGCATTGAATAATTATCAGTGGCAAGGCATGGGGACAATTCCTACTGAAGCAACTAGTGTTTTCAACCTCGATGTGGTCACCAGGTTATCTAATCAGTTCGAGATGATGAATAAAAAGTTTAATGGTTTGAATAGACTCTGATAGGTACATCCAGTAATGCAATATGATTCGGATCTAGGAGGAGTGGCGAATCTTGAGTACCCACCCTACGGATATGGCAGGAAAAAACGAGCAAGCTCACTATATGGGTAACTATTCTAGACCACAAAATAATTTTTATAATGACACTTATAACGCAGGTTGGAGTTACCACCCCAATTTCTCGTGGGATGATCAAAATAGCCAAGGACCGGAACCTCCTCCAAACTTTCAACAATCACCTCACCAGCGGGAAGAGGAGTCACACCTTGACGAGATGCTGACAAAATTCATGGCAGCCACAGACACCCGTCTCCAAGACACTGAGACCACCCTTAAGAATCAACAAGCATCGACCAAATGGATCGAGAACCAAGTTGGGGAACTTACGAAGTTAGTTGGACAACTTGCTAAGCTGATATCAGAACTACCACAAGGAAGCTTGCCAAGCAATACCAAAAACTAACCCGAGAGAGCAAAATCAAGCCATTTATGATAGTGAAGGGTTAGACGAACCAGACCCAAGGGAAGAACTTGTGGTAAGTAAAGGTAAGGTTAAGGTGTACAATGATTTACCAAAACCGATAATTACAGAGTACCAACCTCGTGTGCCATATCCCGATGCAATAAAGAAAAACCACACAGAGGAAGAATTCGGTGAACTCACACTTCGTGTAGACGATGAAACAATCACTCTTCAAGCTCTCAACTCAGCTAGGACATCGAGTAATAAAGGTACGAATGTTAATTCTATTGATAATCATTTGGTTCAACCTTCTTTACAGGAAGCATCACGAAATCACTTAGATGAGCTAGATCCTAGACCTCGTGCCAACAAAGAAGAAATATATAAGGAACAAAGCCTTAGGGTTGACAAACTAAAAGAGCAGGAAACACAAATCAAAGAAGAACAGGAACCGAACGAAGTAAAACCAAAGGAGACCTCAAACAAGCTGATAGGAACAACAAATCACATCAAAATAGAGGATCCCGGATTGTTGGAAGACCCTCGAATCACCAATTCAAACCTCAAGGCAAACAAAGAAATCACTTTTGAGGTACTTAATGTCTTTCTATACGGCATAGTCAAGGTAAACAAACCCAAATTCAACACTTTTGAGGTAAACATTACTCGACTTAAACTATATATCTGTAACCGAAGTGATCGCATGAGAAAGGATTTTCACCTCCTCAAACCACCATGACCATACTGAATGACGGTAAAGTCTAGCTTAAGACTATAAGCAGCGCTTTCGGGAGGCAACCCGAGCACTAACCCCATTTTTACATTTTTTATTATTTTATTTTATTTTATTTTATTCTTATTTTTCCTTTTAGCACCTAACCATAAACTAACCAAAGGGCAGATTTCTAGTCCACACGGCCCTACACACGGGCATGCCCATGGCCGTGTGAAAGCCAGGGGATGAATCACGGGCGTGCCAGAAACTGTGCACGACTTCTTTTCCCAAACACTGGTAGCGATAATAGCCCACGCCCGTGCCAACGCCCTGTGCAAGGTTACTGCCTTGTTAAGCACGGGCTCAACACGACTGGGCCTTCCAACCGTGCCAACATTCTGACTTATCGAACACGAGAGGAGCACGCCCGTATTGAATGACCGTGTGAAGAAAGACACGGGCGTGCCACTACATCCACGGCCGTACCCGAACACCCTGGACGCTCCCAAAATAAAATCCTTACACACGGGCTACATCTCTATTTAAACCTCATTCCCCCTTTTCTAGTTGTCTTTCATTTTCCATTATTTATTTTTATCTTTATTTTAATTTTATTTCATTATTTTTTTCCTCCTTTCTTTATTTTATTTTCCTTCCCTTATTCTTTACGATATTTAGATTTAGCTTAGGATCCAATAAAATTAGGATGGCTACTTCGAGGATTCAATTTCAAATGGCTCGAGATGCTTCCCTATGTTCACCTCCAAACCTATCCGATTTCTTTTCATTGACTTCATCCAAAATTCAGGAAGTTCACTTCTCTCCCCATCTTATGATTTTATGATTATTTTGCTATTATCTATCTTTGTACATTGAGGGCAATGTATATCTTAAGTGTGGGGGGTTAACTATAGTATTATTTGAAAATCCCTGAATTATGCCTTGTTCTAAAGTAAAGTTTCTCATACTATTAATTAGGATGAAATTTCTATGATTTATGATTTTTATTGATATGTTTTAGAGTAAGTCATAGTTAATTGTGCATTGATAATTAAATTTGAAGGATACTAGAGAATCGAGCATGATAAGTCTACTTTCTAAAATTAAAAAAAAAAAAAATTTTTGATGGGTCGTTAAACTGAATTTGAGTATCACCTTGAAGTTCAAAATTTATAAGGATTGATGTCAAAACACCCATAATTTTTGTGAGATTTTGAGCCCTATAGAGCATATACCCTTTTTCATGCTCACTTTAATTGATTATGAGTGTGTCAACTTTGAATTGTTGTTCTAGAACTTGCCTCGTTTATACATGTCGAGACCACATTAATGATTTGATACATTGAGATGATAAAGGCACCTAGGTTTAACCCATTCACTCCACTAAAAAGCCTACCTTCACAAATTAACCCCTTGTGAACCCCGTTGAATCCTAATAACCTTTTTATTGACTCACCCACTAATATTAACCCAAAATCCCTTTGTATTTATTATCACCATTCTTTTGACTACCCTTTAATCGGGGTTTGATTTGATTAAATTACCGAATTATATTAGTTCAGTAGTTACATTTATCATTTAGGATGTAATATTTTAGTTTGTTCTTAAAAAAAAAAAGAAAAAGAAAATCCAAGTATATTCAATATTAGTAGTATACAAAAGAGCTTAGAGCATTTAAACTCCAATTGTTGAAGAAAAAGCTCGTATTAAAGTATTATCGAGTTTCAAGTGATGAAAATACTCTTTATTATAGAATAATTATCAATAGTGGTATTATTAGTTTTCATTCGATGTAAATATTCATATTTAGTTCACTGTTTCTAGTTTGGTAATTTGTCAAGTCAATCTCGATTCTAACCTCTAATTTAGCCCTTATCCACAACTTTTAACCCTAGCCCCGTTATAATACTGATTAAAGACCTTTTGATCTATGTATCATCTCGTATACAGTGGTGGAGATTTGATTTTCAGGCAAGCTTATGGGATTAACTTTTCAAGTTCGACTTAGAGTGCTTATTCTTAAGCCTTAAACACTTTTGAGTGATTTCAGTGAATCTTTAGTGAGGATGTCGATCCTTGTCAGTTTTGAATCAAAGGTAATTACTTAGATAAGGGGAGACACCTACGGTTTCATGCTATAAAGGTATGACTTATCGTAATTGAATCTTTAGGGTTCTTTGAGTTGAATTATCAATGTATAAATTATCTATTAATTATGGTGAGACATTGTCGATAGGAATTATGAATTATGGAAAGTTCGCTTTAATTGTATGTTGAGCATTTTTCTTGAGGACAAGCAAAAGCTTAAGTGTAGGGGTATTTGATAAACCGTAAAAGTAACATATTTTAATCCCACATTTAGTATGCTTTTGGATGAATTTATCCTTAATTTATGTAAAAAGGTGCTCTTAATCCTTTCTTTTCATGTCTTATACTCAGGAGAACACATAAGGATAAAAAAAAAAACGTAAAATGGGCTTAATACGGACCAAAATAGGCTAACCCAAGAAGTCAGCATGGCCTGGACTTCATGCCACACGGCCGTGCTGTAACACCCCAAACCCGGTATATACACCACGACCAAATCTGGCATGGTACGGGGAAAATCGTATTTGGGAGAATAGGTTTTCGTTTAAAAGTTTGATAAAAACACTTTGCTATATTTTGTACTTGCAGAAAATCTTGGGCATATTTGTTTAAAACCGATGGTGCATTTGAAAACCCGTAATTTTGAAAACTTCATCGATATGTAAGTAAAACAAGTTTATCTCATTTAGAAATTCAATTAATCCTTGTTGTTGCTTAAAAACATTTTTAACTTAATAAGAAATTGAATTCAAGTCTGGAAGACAATTGAGTTTCATTTATTTTGAATTACAGTGTGATACCCGATGGCAACGTTTAAAACATCTCGCTTTGTAGTTTGAAAAACTTTATCTTTTCAAGTTTTAGCAAATTTTAACCCAATTATTTGTTAAGGCATATTTGAAATCAAATTTAAGCATATAATCAACCAAAGCATAATTTTAAAAAGGCCTTTTACAACCCAACAAATCCAAATGAAAAATAAGTAAAACAAAGTACCAAGTTTAAAATCAGTGCAAATCTGACTTTTATTCATGGCATGGTCACCTCGAGTCCACCGGCTCGTGTCCGCGATCTAAGTGTCACTGAAATGATAAGGGAGAAGGTGAGTCGCAAGACTCAGTGCATAAATCCCCCTCCTGGTATATGCAACATACTAACACACATCATAACAAAGCAACACAATTAATGCACCCGGTCCTAACCATCCTTAACACCTTTTCTACCCCGTGTGGTACCAAACCACTGGTGGTGCCAAACCACTGGTGACCCAAAGTCACGATATCCATCAATGTGGTGCCAAACCACTGGTGACCCAAAGTCACGAATAATCAATCTGTGGGGCCAACCCACGTGTGATACCAAATCACTGGCGACAATCCCGTATCTCAATAGTGGGGCCAACCCACGGTGGTGTTAAACCACAGGGACGAGTCGCTATGAGGTGCCAAACCTCTGGTGTCCCAAAGACACAAGTGTGATACCAAATCACTGGTGACCGTAGTCACGAATCATATGATGGGGCTAACCCATCGTGTGATACCAAATCACTAGCGTCAATCCCGTAATATCAACCGTGGGGCCAACCCACTGTGGTGCTAAGCCACTGGGACGAGACGCGGAGGTGCCAAACCTCTGGTGACCCAAAGTCACAATAATCAATCTGTGGTACCAAACCACTGGAGGTGCCAAACCTCTGGTGTCCCAAAGACACAGATATCATATTCCCCCTCCTCTCAAATCACCCATAAGCATACCATATTGATGCAAATCGTGCAAATCATGCAAATCATGCTAACATGCTTAATATGGCATCTCATAATACATACACCATAAATCATGATATCATATATCACTACAGATCTCGTGATGAAACGGACTTACCCGAATCCGTGCACATACCCCATCGGGTATCATATCAATCCTCATACTGTTTTGATCTTAATAGACAATCAGGTTTATTAAATATATTACTAAGTAAAAAGTGTGTTAGTTTACACACCTGCTAAAACGCAAGCTTAAACCCAAAGAACTGGTTTAAATCCCTCGATTACCTTGCTCCTAAAATCGACCAAACATGAAATTAGCACCTAGACCATTCGGCCAAAACCATTAAACCAAAGGGGTTAGCGTTAAACCTTTACCTTGCAAATGGTTTGGTTTCCTACCAAACCCGAACCAACAATGGTTCCTCTGGCAATCGGCCTCCCCCTAAAACACAAACAATTAGCTCACAAGCCTTTGGCTTAACAAACTCTAAAAGAAAGACCACTAAAGCAACCTCTTACCACCACTTACCCAACGATCGACCAAAGGTAAAGGCTTCGCTTGACTGCTTCACTTGATCGCCAACAAAATCCAAAGGCTCTATAAAGAAATCGGTTACCAAAACAAAAGGTTAACTCCTTTCAACAAACCAAAATCGGCACTTAACCAACCCAAAAATGATAAAGCACAAGAGAGGGGAGAAATGGCCATTCGGCCAAGCACCTACCTATCTCCAACCGATTGCAAAACACGAGATGAGAACCAACACCACACCAAAATTCGGCCACAAGAAAGCCACTAGGAGAGAGGAGAGATTCGACCAACACTTAAATAAGAAGGAAAAAGGATTCAGCCAAGGTGTTTAACACACTTATGCACGGCTTGAGTGGAAAGAAAGGGAGAGTAGAGGTGAGAAGAAATAGAAGCTACGGCAATGGGGTTTGAGAGAAGAAAAAGGAGGTTTGAAGGGACAAGTTGAGGGGGTTTCGGTTTAAGAGAAATAGGAAGAAACAAATGGAGACAATCGGCTAAGGAGTTTTGGAAAAGAAAGAAAATAAAAGATGAATAGAGGGAGGGTGCTTTCGGTTTGAAAGAAAAAGAAATAGAGGAAGGTATTTTGGAGAATGAAGTTTTGGCTATCAAGGTTCCAAGAGAAGAAAGAAAGTATGAGAAGAAAAGGGGTACTAGTTTCGGCTTACATGAATGAAGATAGAAGAAGAAATGGGAAAGAACATTCGGCCACACACCAAATCAAGAGAAGCAAAGCAATTTTCGGCAAGAAGATGCTTGGACTTTCGGTTTAAGGAGAAAAAAATGAAGAAATACACTTGAAATTTTGGCTAGCTTTTTGACTAAAGAAGAATTTGGCTTACCAATTGTTTTTGACCGAAAATGCACAAAATTGCCAAAGTAAAATTCGGTACACTCCTACTACACCAAAACCGGCCACTCACCCCCCCAAAAGCTCCCCAAGATTCGGCCACTACTCCCCAAACACTCACAACCACCCATTCAAATCACTTTGAACAAGTCTCCCTCCTAAATTCACTCTTCACCCACCATTCAAATTGGTTGACTTGGTCCAAGGCAGAGTTTGAACTGCCTACAACTTCTCCCCTCCATGCCGTCAAAATGGAAGCAAAATGTGGGCATTCTGCAGCTTGAACACAGGACCTTCTCCTTGCAAGTGGCGTCACACACACAAGCCTCAAGTGGCGCCTATCCTGCCACTCCACCAGCTCATTTCTTATGCTAAAATTCACCTAAAAATATTTATAACCCCTAGCTCCTTCAGCTCCTCTCACATAAAGCTTAAAAACTAAAATTTTTCCTACCACTCTGGCTTACCCCTAGCTTATAACTAAGCCCCAAAACATCAAAACAACAACATAGCACACCAGGCACATGCAAACAAAGCCATAATAAAATAGCCCCCAAGCCGGGATATTACAATTCTACCCCCTTAAAAATAATTTCGGCCTCAAAATTACCTGATCAGAAGAGTTGAGGGTATTGCTGTCTCATCATATCCTCGGGTTCCCACGTAGCTTCTTCCACGCCATGATTTCGCCAAAGTACCTTTACCAAAGGCACAGACTTCCTACGCAGAACCTTCACATCCCGATCTAGAATCTGTACAGGTTCTTCCTCTATGGTCAAATCTGGATTTACCTCGATCTCTTCCACTGCTACCACGTGCGATGGATCTGAACGATATCGCCTAAGCATCGAAATGTGGAATACGTCGTGAATCTGACTTAGCTCTGCTGGCAACTCAAGCTGATACGCTACCGGTCCCACTCGTCTCAGTACCTTATACGGCCCAATAAACCTCGGACTTAACTTGCCTTTTCTTCCGAACCTTAACACGTTCTTCCATGGCGAGACCTTCAGAAAAACTTGATCTCCCATAGCAAATTCTATATCTCTCCGCTTAAGATCAGCATAAGACTTCTGCCGGTCCAAAGCTTCCTTCAACCGAGCCTGAATCAACTTAACCTTGTCTTCGGTCTCAGCAACCAACTCTGGTCCCAACAACTAACGTTCACCCAACTCCGTCCAGTAAGTAGGTGAGCGACACTTACTACCATACAACGCCTCATATGGTGCCATCTTGATGCTTGCTTGGTAACTGTTGTTGTAGGCGAACTCGGCTAATGGCAGAAACTCCTCCCAACTACCTCTGAAGTCCAGGACACAACCTCTCAGCATATCCTCTAAGATCTGAATAACCCTTTTCGACTGCCCGTCAGACTGTGGGTGAAAAGCCATGCTGAAATCCAACCGTGTACCCAGAGCCTGATGCAATGCTTTCCAGAACCTCGACGTAAATCTGGGATCCCTATCCGAGATGATCGATACTGGCACACCGTCTGACCTCACTATATCGACACATACTGCTTCGCTAACCTCTGAAGTGAGTAATCCACCCTCACCGAGATAAAGTGAGCTAATTTAGTCAGACGATCCACAATTACCCAAACTGAATCCTTCTTGCTAGGCGTAAGAGGTAATCCACTGACAAAATCCATAGTTATCCTTTCCCACTTCCACTGTGGAATCTTCACTGGCTGAAGCAACCCTAACGGCATCTGATGTTCGGCCTTGACCTGCTGACATGTCAAACACTTCCCTACAAACTCTGTCACTTCCCTCTTCAGACCCAGCCACCAAAATTACTCTTTTAGATCCCGATACATCTCACTGCCTCCAGGATGCATAGCATAGGGGCTGCTATGTGCGTCCTGAAGAATCTTCTGCCTTAACTCAATATTCCTCGGCATACAAGCTCTCCCCTGAAAACACAACACTCCATCACTAGACAAACTGTAACCCTCCAAACCACCATTCTGTACTTGTGACCTCTACGCACTCAAAACCTCATCCTCTAATTGTTTCTCTCTGATCT
This sequence comes from Gossypium rotundifolium, assembly GCA_025506655.1. Lineage (NCBI taxonomy): Eukaryota > Viridiplantae > Streptophyta > Magnoliopsida > Malvales > Malvaceae > Gossypium > Gossypium rotundifolium. The sequence goes on along the minus strand of CP106724.1, from coordinate 44,230,275 downwards.
GCTCAACCCAAGAAGGCTTAACCTGCAGCTCTGCCAGAATACTTCCGTCGTTATACAAACTCAAATGGGCAAACATCGCTCTTAAGTCTGCAACAACCTTACGGCTTAATGCGTCTGCCACCACATTAGCCTTCCCCAGATGATACTCAATCGAACAGTCGTAGTCCTTTAGCAATTCAATCCATCTGCACTGCCTCAAATTCAAATCTTTCTGAGTCAAAAGGTACTTCAGACTCTTGTGATCTGTGTAGACTATCGATCTCTCTCCATACAAGTAATGCCTCTAAATCTTCAAAGCGAAGACTACAGCCGCTAACTCTAGATCGTGCGTCGGATAATTGACTTCATGTGGCCTCAGCTGCCGGGATGCGTAAGCCACAACCTTTCCTTCCTGCATCAGTACACAACCCAAACCTGTATGTGATGCATCGCAATATACTGTGAATTCCTTTCCTGCCTCAGGTTGAATTAGAACTAGAGCTTCAGTCAAAAGCTTCTTCAACTTGTCGAAACTCTCCTGCTGCTTTTCAGTCCAAACGAAGCGGAACCCTTTTCTTAACAATTTGGTTATCGGTCTTTGCGATCAACGAAAATCCTCTACAAATCTTGGTAGTATCACGCCAAGCCCAAAAACTTGAATCTCACTCATCGACTTAGGTGGCTTCCAATCCAAAACTGCCTCAATCTTTTGAGGATCCACTCTAATCCCCTCAGCCGACACTACATGACCCAAGAAAGTCACCTCTCTATGCCAGAACTCGCATTTACTAAACTTTTAAAGACAAATTGTTTCTCCTCGAATCGCAATACCACATAAATCGCATCATGCTCCTCCTCGGTCCTTGAATACACCAAAATGTCGTCAATAAAAACCACGACGAACTGATCCAAATATTGCTGGAACACCCTATTCATCATATCCATAAATACTGCCGGCGCGTTAGTCAACCCAAACGACATTACTAAGAACTCATAGTGCCCATACCGAGTACGAAACGCTGTTTTACAGATATCCGCCTCCTTCACCTTTAACTGGTGATACCCAGACCTTAAATAGATCTTTGAGAATACCGATGCACCCTTCAGCTGATCCAACAAGTCATCTATCCGTGGCAGCGGATACTTGTTTTTGATCGTCAGCTTATTCAACTGGCGGTAGTCTATACACATCCGCATAGTACCGTCTTTCTTCTTAGCAAAGAGTACCGGTGCTCCCCAAGGTGAAACACTTGGCCTGATAAAGCCCCGGTCCAACAACTCCTGGATCTGAGCCTTAAGCTCTACTAACTCCTTTAGCGCCATCCTATACGGAGCAATTGACACTGGCACTGTCCCGGGTAACAAATCTATCCCGAACTCTACCTCACGATCCGGTGGTAAACCTGGAAGCTCCTCAGGAAACACATTAGCAAATTCCCTAATTGTCCGAACCTTCTCTACAGCAGACTCTTTAGCCTCCAAGGCATACACATGAATCACATATGCTTCACAGCCCTTTCTGACCATCTTCTCAGCCTTCAGAGCAGATACCACATTGGATAGGTAGTCCCTCCTATTACCTATCATAACCACTTTATCACCCTCTGACATCTTTAGAACCATACGCTTAGCCGCGCAATCCAACTTCGCCTGGTACTTAACCAACCAGTCCGTCCCAAGAATTAGATCAAACCCCCCAAACGGCAGTTCCATCAGATCAGCCACAAACATTACCCCTTGGAGTTCTAGAGGTACATCTCTATACAGCTTATCTACAACTACAGAGTGACCTAGAGGGCTAATTACGGTCATCTGCCTAAAAGATATCTCAGAGTCTAGATCCATGGTCTTCACTATGCTACTTGCCACGTATGAATGCGTTGAACCCACATCAATCAAAGTAGTAAATGGAGAACCAAAGATTAAGAACGTACCGGTTATGACGTCCGGTGCGTCGCCCTCCTCTCGGCACCTCGCTGCATACATTAGCCCAGGCTGTCTGGCCTCAGAACTACCTGCACCTCTGCCCGGTGCTCCACGGCCTCGACCAGAACCATTACCTCCTCTACCATTACCACGGCCCCTCTACGGTGGTGGTTCATTATTCCTGAACTGAGTACGGCCCTGATCCTCAGACTGAATCCTAGCCAACTTACGTGGACAGTCCCTCACACGGTGATCCAGAGAGCCACACTCAAAGCACCCTTTTCCACCGGTCCAGTATCCTCCCCAATGAGATTTCCCACAACGGTTACACTGCGGCGGTCCCTGATTAGCAGCAACAAACCTACCAGGCTGATTTGGCCCACTCTGTCTAGCCCTTTTCTGAGGATTTCCTAACGGCCCAGAAGCTCCAAAACTCCGCTTTTGCCTGCTCCTATCCAAGTTCTGCCTCACGGACTCTTTAACTCCCTCGGCTACCTTAGCCTTTTCAACTAGGACAGCAAACTCACGCTCCTGCTGTGGAGCAATCAGCAGCCTTAATTCATCTCTCAGACCATCCTCAAAAAGAACACACCTCTCGTGTTCAGTAGCCACCATACCCCTAGCATACCGACTCAGCCTCAAGAACTCTGCCTCGTACTCCGACACAGACTTACTTCCCTCTACCAGCCTCAGAAATGCCTTTCGTTGATCATTAATGTAGCTAGCTCCAATGTACTTTTTCTGATATGTAGCCTTGAAATAATCCCAAGTAAGGTCTTCCATTGCAAAGATCGTTCCGAATCGTGAGCCACCACCGGTATGACTCATCTCGAAGAAGTGATACTATCCCCTTTAATTTCTCTTCAGCAGTCAGGTCCAGATCATCCATGATCCGCTCTGTCGCTTCCAGCCAATACTCCGCCGTGCTGGGAGCCACACCGGACACACCTCGGAATACCTCAGCCTCGTTTGCTCGGAGTCACTCAGGCACAGATTTCCTAGCTCCTGCGCCTCCACCTACTCTAGCTACCCTTTCCAGAACTCGCAGATTAAATGCAGTGACACTGCGTCGTCCCGATCTGTTTCGAAACTCACCACCTCCGGTGGTGGCGGTGCATCAGTATCTCATTCTCTGACCCCTGACCAGATCCTACGGGTTCAGAAACTGTCATCCTACCTCGACCACGTCCACGACCACGTCCACCTCTAGCGCTCATGACTAGGATCTCTACTTGTCTGATTTAAAGAATTTTATGCATCAGTAATTATTCCACTGTTTAAAAGCAAAGTCTTATGAATACTGCTTATTAAAGAAGTTTGTTTTCGCAAGTCCACAGAGTCCTATTGATTTCAGTTTCTAAAGTAATCCATTATTACTAGTCATTCGGTCACATCACATCAAAATCTCAAGCAATAATAAGGGGTACTTATCTGGGCGGATTGGTGCCGGAGTCTCGGTGCCATGCCTTTCAAACTATATACTTTTAAAACCAAAGACACTTAAAACCAGAATTTAAAACATTTTGGGCCTCGGGCCCACAGCCGAACCTTTGAACTTGGCTCTGATACCACAATTGTAACACCCCAAACCCAGTATATACACCACGACCAAATCTGGCATGGTACGGGGAAAATCGTATTTGGGAGAATAGGTTTTCGTTTAAAAGTTTGATAAAAACACTTTGCTATATTTTGTACTTGTAGAAAATCTTAGGCATGACTGTTTAAAAACCGATGGTGCATTTGAAAACCCGATAATTTTGAAAACTTCATCAGATATGTAAGTAAAACAAGTTTATCTCATTTAGAAATTCAAGTAATCCTTGTTGTTGCTTAAAAACATTTTTAACTTAATAAGAAATTGAATTCAAGTCTGGAAGACAATTGAGTTTCATTTATTTTGAATTATAGTGTGATACCCGATGGTAACGTTTAAAACATCTCACTTTGTAGTTTGAAAAACTTTATCTTTCCAAGTTTTAGCAAATTTTAACCCAATTATTTGTTAAGGCATATTTGAAATCAAATTTAAGCATATAATCAACCAAAGCATAATTTTAAAAAGGCCTTTTACAACCCAACAAATCCAAATGAAAAATAAGTAAAACAAAGTACTAAGTTTAAAATCAGTGCAAATCTGACTTTTATTCATGGCATGGTCACCTCGAGTCCACCCGGCTCGCGTCTGCGATCTAAGTGTCACTGAAATGATAAGGAGAAGGTGAGTCGCAAGACTCGGTGCATAAATCCCCCGGTATATGCAACATACTAACACACATCATAACAAAGCAACACAATTAATGCACCCGATCCTAACCATCCGTAACACCTTTTCTACCCTGCGTGGTACCAAACCACTGGTGGTGCCAAACCACTGGTGACCCAAAGTCACGATATCCATCAATATGGTGCCAAACCTTTGGTGACCCAAAGTCACGAATAATCAATCGTGGGGCCAACCCCGTGTGATACCAAATCATGGCGACAATCCGTATCTCAATAGTGGGGCCAACCCACGGTGGTGTTAAACCACAGGGACGAGTCGCTATGAGGTGCCAAACCTCTGGTGTCCCAAAGACACAAGTGTGATACCAAATCACTGGTGACTGTAGTCACGAATCATATGATGGGGCCAACCCATCGTGTGATACCAAATCACTAGCGTCAATCCCGTAATATCAACCGTGGGGCCAACCCACTGTGGTGCTAAGCCACTGGGACGAGACGCGGAGGTGCCAAACCTCTGGTGACCCAAAGTCACAATAATCAATCTGTGGTACCAAACCACTGGAGGTGCCAAACCTCTGGTGTCCCAAAAACACGGATATCATATTCCCCCTCCTCTCAAATCACCCATAAGCATACCATATTGATGCAAATCGTGCAAATCATGCAAATCATGCTAACATGCTTAATATGGCATCTCATAATACATACACCACAAATCATGATATCATATATCACTACAGATCTCGTAATGAAACGGACTTACCCAATTCCGTGCACATACCCCATCAGGTATCATATCAATCCTCATACTGTTTTGATCTTAATAGACAATCAGGTTTATTAAATATATTACTAAGTAAAAAGTGTGTTAGTTTACACACCTGCTAAAGCGCAAGCTTAAACCCAAAGAACTAGTTTAAATCCCTCGATTACCTTGCTCCTAAAATCGACCAAACATGAAATTAGCACCTAGACCATTCGGCCAAAACCATTAAACCAAAGGGGTTAGCGTTAAACCTTTACCTTGCAAATGGTTTGGTTTCCTACCAAACCCGAACCAACAATGGTTCCTCTGACAATCGGCCTCCCCTTAAAACACAAACAATTAGCCTCATAAGCCTTTGGCTTAACAAACTCTAAAAGAAAGACCATTAAAGCAACCTCTTACCACCACTTACCCAATGATCGACCAAAGGTAAAGGCTTCGCTTGACTGCTTCACTTGATCGCCAACAAAATCCAAAGGCTCTATAAAGAAATCGGTTACCAAAACAAAAGGTTAACTCCTTTCAACAAACCAAAATCGGCACTTAACCAACCCAAAAATGATAAAGCACAAGAGAGGGGAGAAATGGCCATTCGGCCAAGCACCTACCTATCTCCAACCGATTGCAAAACACGAGATGAGAACCAACACCACACCAAAATTTGGCCACAAGAAAGCCACTAGGAGAGAAGAGAGATTCAGCCAACACTTCAACAAGAAGGAAAAAGGATTCGGCCAAGGTGTTTAACACACTTATGCATGGCTTGAGTGGAAAGAAATGAAGAGTAGAGGTGAGAAGAAATAGAAGCTACGGCAATGGGGTTTGAGAGAAGAAAAAGGAGGTTTGAAGGGACAAGTTGAGGGGGTTTCAGTTTAAGAGAAATGGGAAGAAACAAATGAAGACAATCGGCTAAGGAGTTTTGGAAAAGAAAAAAATAAAAGATGAATAGAGGGAGGGTGCTTTTAGTTTGAAAGAAAAAGAAATGGAGGAAGGTATTTTGGAGAATGAAGTTTCGGCTATCAAGGTTCCAAGAGAAGAAAGAAAGTATGAGAAGAAAAGGGGTACTAGTTTCGGCTTACACGAATGAAGATAGAAGAAGAAATGGGAAAGAACATTCGGCCACACACCAAATCAAGAGAAGCAAAGCAATTTTTGGCAAGAAGATGCTTGGACTTTCGGTTTAAGGAGAAAAAAATGAAGAAATACACTTGAAATTTCAGCTAGCTTTTTGACTAAAGGAGAATTTGGCTTACCAATTGTTTTTGACCGAAAATGTACAAAATTGCCAAAGTGAAATTCGGCACACTCCTACTACACCAAAACCGGCCACTACCCCCCCAAAAGCTCCCCAAGATTCGGCCACTACTCCCCAAACACTCACAACCACCCATTCAAATCACTTTGAACAAGTCTCCCTCCTAAATTCACTCTCCACCCACCATTCAAATTGGTTGACTTGGTCCAAGGCAGAGTTTGAACTGCCTACAACTTCTCCCCTCCATGCCGTCAAAATGGAAGCAAAATGTGGGCATTCTACAGCTTGAACATAGGACCTCCTCCTTGCAAGTGGCGTCACACACACAAGCCTCAAGTGGCGCCTATCCTGCCACTCCACCAGCCCATTTCTTATGCTAAAATTCACCTAAAAATATTTATAACCCCTAGCTCCTTCAGCTCCTCTCACATAAAGCTTAAAAACTAAAATTTTTCCTACCACTCTGGCTTACCCCTAGCTTACAACTAAGCCCCAAAACATCAAAACAACAACATAGCACACCAGGCACATGCAAACAAAGCCATAATAAAATAGCCCCCAAGCCGGGATATTACACGTGCCCTAATATTTAGATTTGCACACAGTCACACCCTGATTTACACGACAGTGCCTCGTCGACAAAAAGCCCAACACGGCCTGACCCCGATGTACACGGTCCTGCCCCAATTGGTAGACCCGAAGCACGGCCTCTACCCAGATATTACACGAGCGTGTCATAGTCGTGCCTAAATCAATAGAATGGAGACACAGGCTAGACCACGACTTACACGGGCGTGCCTTGACCATGCCCCTACCGTAGGAAAGAGCAATTTCATTCGGGAAAGGATACTTGGAGGCAAAGACACACATTCTAAAGCCTACTCAAACACCCCATTAGGAATTAGACTTAAATTAGGATACTTAGGGGCCAAGCAAGGCATCACAAAGTCTATATAAACACCTTAGGAGGCAACTTGGAAGGGGAGTTCGGCAGAAGCCGAAACAGGGCATCAGGTTTTAGCAGAGTTTTCTGCCAGAGCTTTACTCGTTTAGGGAATTACTCGAAGATAGCCAATTGATCCATCTCGAAGAGTCAGAATTCTACTCAAGACGGGGGATCTCCTCTTCAATTCCTTGAGGGGTTTTAAGGATTTCCTATGTTTTGTTTTATCTTCTCTCTTGAGATGTTTTCTTGTTTAATCATGAACTAAACCCCTTAGAAACCTGAAGGGGATGAAACCTATGATGGATTTTGTGATTTAATTCTTTCAGTTTATATGATAAATACTTAGTTTGTTCTTAATTATGTTGCTTAAATTTATCTGATGTGCTTAGGTGGAGGAGGAATAGACCCTGCCTAAGAGTAGATCTAGCATAATTAAGTGGAGTTGATCGGGCGCCTAGAGATAGGGTTACGAGATTTTTTCGGATTAGGGTGAAACCTAATATGGGAGTCCATTGATCGATTTACTGCTTCCTTAAGGGGTTATTATAAGAGAACGAGAGTTCCACTAATTAACCTAAGGTTAGACATTATTCACTTCAAGAGAAGGTTTAATATAGGTTATGGAGTCTCATGGATCAAGCTAAGTAAAAGAAATCATATGAATTGAAAGTTAGATAATAAGTGAAGTCATAGGTGGATTCTTCCCGAAGGTATCATCTTTATCAGTTGAGTTTTCTTCAAAGTCTTTTCCCAAAGTTTTGTTTCTTTTGTCTTTGCATTTAGTTTAAATATTTCATTTCTTTAGTTTAATAAACCAATCACTCCATATTTTAGGCCAAATAATAGAAAGAAAGTGAGTAGTAGTACTTTTAGGTTCCTTGGGTTCGATAAAGATATTCTTGCCTGAGCTATACTACTGTTCGATAGGTGCGCTTGCCTCTATCTTTGTCGCAGTCAGTCTACAAGTTCGATCACTCTTTTGTAAATATTAAAACTAGACTATTTTGCATCGATCAACAAGGTCAAACAATACTTGTCTAATGCCCCAGTGTTGGTGCCACCTAATCCAGATAAGCCACTGATACTATATTTGGTCGTGTTTGAGAATTTTATGGGATGTGTGCTTGGCCAACATGATGAGTTAGGAAATATGCTACCCCGGTAAGAAGTTCACTGAATGTGAGACAAGGTACTCGTCGATTGAGAAATTATGTTGTGCCTTAATCTAGACAACTCAAAGACTAAGACAGTACATGTTATACCACACAACTTGGCTCATCTCAAAGCTGGAACCTCTAAAATACATGATGGAGTCGGCTGCTCCAAATGGAAAAATGACTCAATGGCAAATTCTGTTTTCGAATTTGGCATAGTTTATGTGAACCAAAAGGCAGTCAAAGGAAGTACAATAGCGGATTTTCTGGCCAGTAGAGCTCTAGAGGATTGTGATCCTTTGAACTTTGATTTCTCGAATGAAGATCTAATGTATGTTGCTACCACTAAAGAAGACTCTCGAGAAGGTCATCCTTGGAAGCTAAACTTCGACAGAGACTCAAACATTGTGGGTAACAGAATTGGGGTAGTCCTGGTATCCCCAAACAGAGATCATTATCCCTTCACTACCAAATTAGATTTTGATTGGATAAACAGTATGGCCGAATACAAAGCATGCATCATGGACATCCGTGTGACCATAGAACGTAAAATCAAAGTGCTAGAAGTATATGGGGATTCTGCACTAGTAATCTATCAACTCAAAGAAGAATGGGAGATAAGAGATTCCAATTTGATTAAGTATAGAAGACTAGTCCTAGAGCTAATTGAGGAGTTTGATGACATCACTTTCTGCTACCTCTCGCAAAATAAAAATTAGATGGATGATGCCCCGGCTACTTTGGCTTCCATGGTCAAAGTGAACAAACAGGAATATGTAAAACCTATCCAAATGAGTATTTATGAGACGCTGACCCATTGCTACAAAATTGACGAAGAAGAAGAAAGAGATGATTACCCCTAGTATCATGATATACTACAATATGTAAAAAATCATGAATACCCTGACCAAGCAACTGAAAATGATAAAAGGACCTTTTGAAGGTTAGCTAGTGACTATATCCTAGATGGGGAAATATTATATAAAAGAATAAAAGACCAGGTGCTATTAAGATGTGTGGATGCCGTTGAGGCTAAGAAAATCTTAGAGGAAATCCATAAGGTTGTCTGTGGAACACATGCTAATGGTTTTACAATGGCCAGGAAAATCATGAGATTCGGGTATTATTGGTCCACAATGGAAGGGAATTGCATCTGTTATGCCAAGAAGTGCCATAAGTGCCAAATCTATAGAGACAAGATTCACATGCCTCCTTCACTTCTTCATGTTATAACTTTTCCATGTCCTTTCTTTATGTGGGGGTTGGATGTCATTGGGCCGATCTCGCCAAAAGCTTCTAACGGGCATCGATCCATCTTTGTGGTCATCGATTACTTCACCAAGTGGGTAGAGGCTGCTTCATATGCCAATGTCATAAATTCGACAGTCAGCAAGTTCTTAAAGAAGGAGATCATATGTCAGTATGAAATGCTAGAAAGGATCATATCTGATAATGAATTGAATTTGAATAACAGTACGATAGCAGAGGTCTGGAATCAGTTCAAAATTAAACACCACAACTCGTCACCATATCACCCAAAAATAAATGGGGCAGTTGAGGTAACCAATAAGAATATCAAGAGGATTGTGGGGAAAATGACTGAGACTTATAAAGATTAGCATGTGAAGTTACCATTTTCTCTCTATGCTTATCAAACGTCTGTCAGAACCTCTACCGGGGCAACTCTTTTCTCTTTAGTTTATGGAATGGAGATAGTTTTACCCATCGAAGTTGAGATTCCTTCCCTTCGAGTCTTGTCAGAGCTGAAGTTGGATGAAGCAGAATGGATCCAATCCAGATATGATTAGTTAAATTTGATTGAAGAAAAAAGGTTGAAAGCTATTCGACATGGTCAAATGTACCAAAAATGAATGATGCAAGCCTACAACAAAAAGGTTCACCCCAGAGAATTCCATGAGGGAGACTTGGTATTAAAGAAGATCCTTCCCATACAAAAGGACTTCAGAGGAAAATGGATGTCAAACTGGGAAGGACCTTATGTGGTAAAGAAGGCCTTTTTAAGAGGAGCATTACTCTTAACTGAAATGGATGACAAGACTTTGCCTAATCCAGTGAATTCAGATTCAGTTAAAAAATACTTCACCTAAAAAGAAAAAAATGAGGAGAGGCTGTAATAGCCCGATTTTGTGCCTAGACAGAAAAGTGGTTTTGGGGCCACAAATTTGACGAGGAAAATCTTATGTTTACTCTATTTTTATGGTCTAAGATTTCACGAAAAGATTTTTTAAAAATTTCGTTCAGAAATTTTGATGTTTGGGCACTCAATTTAGTCAAAAGGACTAAATTATAAATAGTGTAAAAGTTGAGTTCCACATCTTAGAAGTACCCAATTGTTGTGAAGTTTTAAATTAGAGGTCCTTAAATGGTAATTAGACCATTAGTTAAGTTGTGGACAAATATGGACATGGTAAGGTGTGTTTTAAATTGTTTTTCATTAAGGGTATTCTAGTCATTTGGCTAATAAAGCCAAAATAACATGAGAAAAAGATATCATCTTCCTAATTTCTCATGCCTTGGCTGAATGTACCATGGAAGCCATGGATAGGGTTTGTTCAAGCTTTCCAAGCTCCATAGTAAGTGCATCCTAGCCCCATTTTTAATGTTCTTTGCATTTTTTAAGTCCTCGTAACCTGATTTACCTATTTCTACCATTATTTTTAAGTAGAATTCATGATTAAAAATTTACCCATGTGTGACATGCAAGTTTTTTTATGTTTAATGGTAGAAAATGGATGTTTATGGTTAGAGAAACGACTTTTACTAATTGATTTTCGGTATAATTATAAAAAAAAAGGACTTTTTTGTAAAAGATAGGAAAAATGTGTTAAAAATCTGATTTTATGGAAAATATGGGCTGCTATAAGCATGAAAGTGATTCGGCTATGCATGGGTAGTAAACAAATTGAACACATTTCATTTTACGAGCCTAAGGGAAAAAGTGTAAATATGACAAAGTTTAGGTTAAAAAACATAATTTTTCTATAGTATGATTTTTGGGTCACAATGAATAATGTAACTAATAAATAAGCTAAATGTGATGTTATAGATCAAAGATCTATAGTATGATTTTTGGGTCACAATGAATAATGTAACTAATAAATAAGCTAAATGTGATGTTATAGATCAAAGAGAACGAGATTCAGACCTAGAACGGGGGAAAATAGAGAAATTGACAATTAGGCCCCTTTTTACCTTTTTGGTATCGAGGTAAGTTCGTGTGTAAATAATACAGCCTTATATGATGTATTTGATATTTTGATATTGTATGAATTGTATATTGTCTCTATGAACTTTATTATTAACGAGTTTGACGAGATGTCAAGGAATGAAAATCTTCTATTTAACTTTAAAAATGGATAGAATACAAATGCCATGATATTAAGGTTATTAATGTACCGTATAAGACCATATCTGGGATATGGCCTCGGTATGAGATTTCATATAAGACCAAGTCAGGGACATGGCGTTGATATGATATTTCATGTAAGACCATATCGGGGATATGGCGTTGATAAGATACTATATGTATGAGATTCACGAGTATCTTTTAGCATTTTGAGTGATTCAACGGGTATGTTGAAAACAAGAAAGTATGTGACTATGTCACGAGTGGTACAGGTATGTACCTAGAACTCATGTGAAGTGAATTCGGTATATGATGAATTCATGGTAAGACTGTGTAGGAAAAAGTTATGCTTGTGAGATATTGATAACCTTACAGTCAATTATCTACATTTATTATGAATCGATGCATGACAAGATTTGAAGATGACCATATATTAGGCTTATGAGCCTAATTTGTGTTGTAATATAGTATGATGTATATGCTTAAACTTTGACTCATAGGATATGAGAGAAAGGATGGACAGACATAATTGCCCAGTTAAAGTCACTATGAGGATATAGTATGATACGAGCTTTGACAAATGAAAAGTGGTTAGACCATGTGTTGAAACTATGATTACTCATAAATGATGAGCATGTGATTAAGAGGATGGAAATAATTTATTAAATAATATGATAAGTTATAATGAAAGGGCCATGGTGTCATGGTTAATGCTAGGGCATGTAAATGGTATTTATAAAACAAAAGAGTAAGCATTATGAATGATTAAGTGGTAATCATGAGATTAAATGCCAATTGCATTATAATACCTTTATGGTTGAGTAAAATAAATGAATGTCAATAGTTGTTTATTATTTGCATATGAACTTACTAAGCTTTATTTCTTACTCACCTTCTTTTCCCATCACCTATAGGTTAATTTAGCCAGATCGGGTTGGAGATCGCCGGAGATGCTTCACACTATCAAGTTGACACTTTGGGTATAAGTTTTCAAGCCTTTTTGAGATATTGCATGTTTAGGGATCTTATCTTTTGCATAATTAAGTCCTTGTTAATGTAGTCAAATGTATTGGCCTAAAATGGTTTATAGTTCAATTTGAAGATAGCCATGAGTGATGGCTTATGTCGACTACATATTCATGCATGTGTTAGTGCTCTCTTATGAATGTGAAGCTGGTATAGTTATCATAGGTTAAACATGATGATTAAGTATTACAATTAATGATATGAGAATGAGATGTGATGTTATATGAATGTGTGCAAGTGAGGGTGGCAAAATGGCTTGTAAAATAGCCTTGTATTTGTCCACACGGGTAGACACACGGGCGTGCGTCTTGGCCATGTGTGACACACGGTCAGCCTCGAGGGCGTGTTGATAGGCTGTGGGTCCCCTGCATTTTAATTATGAGAATTCGAATCGTCACACGGGCTAGCACACCGGTGTGTGCCTAAGCCGTGTGCTTCTTAAGGGGTTGCTGACGTCATAAACAGAATACCCCTAGTTTTCACACACAGGTGAGGACACGGGAGTGTCCAGGTCATGTGAAAGACACGGGTTATTAACATAGCCGTGTGTCCGGTCGTGTGGAAACCCTTGTAGGTTCGAAATAAAAGTAAATTCTACACTGGCTAGGGATATGAGCGTGTGTGACTACACGGCCTGCCCACACAGACGTGTGACCCCTGTTTAGGCAAAAATTTTCAAAGAGTGCAAAAGTTTTCGGTTGAACTTCAAAATCTTAAGGGTGTAAGATCAAGGCCTCGTAGGCTCATAATATGCAAGTTATGATTAAGAAGGAAAAGTTTTAAGTTTGAAAAGAAATTTTATAGCCCGATAATACATGTTCAAGCAAGAATAAGTACTGTAATGCCTCGCATCCTATCCCGACGTTGGACACGGGTAAGGGGTGTTACAGAGGCCAAGGTGAAAACCCGCAAAAGGGCGCCTTGAGACCAAAGGGTTTTTGAATTGAAAACCAATAAAGGGAAATTCAACTTTTGATCAAAAGATGGGGCATGTGGTAGTGTTACTATGCCTAAATTAACAAGAAGGAGAAATGCTACGTCTTGGGGCATCAACAAAGTATTCTAGATCTCCTAAACACATGTTGAGCTCAAAATGGTCCTCAAGAAGTTCGTGAAGAGAAGATCATGCTGTTATATTTGGGGCACCTATTTTCCTTTTACTCATTTTGCATTTCAGCAATGTTTGCTTTCTTTAATTAATATATTCTTTTCAAATTTTGTTCTTGATAAATTTCAAGTTCTGTCCATCATTATGATATTTTCAAGCATTTTACATTGAAATAACGATTAATGGACTAATAATGCTCTCATAAAAGGAGTTTTTCATATTACTCTGAAAGCTTCTAAATAGTACGAAAACCTGAAACAGGACTATTATTTAGAACTAATCAAACCTAAGGGTTGGAGACATTTGAGCAAGAATAGTCTAAATTATGGCTATTTCTTCGGGTTTTCTGTCAAAGATATTTGCTGAGCAAGAAGGCAGGGTAATACGTCAGTGATAGAGCATTGATGAACAATGAGCAATGACAACCTAAGCATTGAAGAGGGGATCATTTTCGCAAAATGGCATTCTACATTCATGCAAATATCATTCATACACATCTAGTTAGGAGCATTTAATTCATCCTGATCATGACATCCTAATCATTTGGCACAAGCATAGGCCCATGAAATGGATTCTGCAGGTCTTGTTACCTAGAGAATGGTGTAACAGATCGATTGATTGAAGAAGCCAAAAATCCTATACCCCTGAGTTGCTATGGGATAGATTGAAGAAAATACAAATATTATGCCCCTGAATTATAGTGGGATGGATTGAAGATAATGCAAATCCTATACCCCTGTGTTGCAATGAGATAGATGGAAGAAATTACAAATTTTACCTCCTTGAAGTTGCAGTGGAGCATATCAAAGTTTTCATGGTGAATCTTATCTCCCTGAAGTTGCAGTGGAGCAGATTAAAGCCACAAACCTTATCTCCTTAAAGTTGCAGTGGAGCATTTTGAAGTTACCAGTCTCATCTCCCTGAAGTTGCAGTGGAGCAGGCTGAATATAGAAAATCTTATCTCGCTGAAGTTTTGGTGGAGCATATCGAAGTTTTCATGGTGAATCTTATCTCCCTGAAGTTGCAGTGGAGCAGATTAAAGCCAAAACCTTATCTCCCTAAAGTTACAGTGGAGCAGACTAAAGATAGCGAATCTTATTTCCCTAAAGTTGCAGTGGAATAGATTAAAGCTACAAATTACAAGTCTTATCTCCCTAAAGTTACAGTCGAGCAGACTGAAGATACCAATCTTATCTCCCTGAAGTTGTAGTGGAGCAGATTGAAGTTACTAATCCTATCTCCCTGAAGTTGTAGTGGAGCAGGTTAAAGCGAAAAATCCTATACCTCTGAAATTGCAATAGGTTGGATTGAATCTATTATAACTACAAATCTCATCTCCCTAAAGTTGCAGCGGAGCAGATTGAAGCTACAAGTCTTATCTCTCTGAAGTTGCGGTGGAGTGGATCAAAGCAATAAGATGCATTAGACTGGAATGAGGCTACTTGAAGAAAAGAAACACCAAAAGAAGTCAAGAACTCGACAAGACCAGGCAAAATTGGCCTTCTTTAAAGTCTTTGCTTCGTTCTCGTTGCCCGACAAGGATCAAAGAGGGGCAGCTGTAGTAGGCCAATTTAGCCCAGGGCCTAAATCAAACAACCAAAAACCAAAACAAAAAAATAAAAGT
This sequence comes from Gossypium rotundifolium, assembly GCA_025506655.1. Classification (NCBI taxonomy): domain Eukaryota; kingdom Viridiplantae; phylum Streptophyta; class Magnoliopsida; order Malvales; family Malvaceae; genus Gossypium; species Gossypium rotundifolium. Next base: position 44,214,895 of record CP106724.1, on the reverse strand, counting down.
CCAAATTACAAGGCCCAAACGGACCAAAAAATAGAAACCCTAAAAAGCCCAAAAGGCCCAAACTAATAATGAAAAAAATAAAAATTCAAACCCTATGTGCGCCGCACCTAGGTCTGCGGCCCTGACCAGCTGCCACTACAGCTCTTCCACCAGCACCGCCACTGCTCCACCGCCCACTTGCCTGCAACAAGAAGTGACAAATATGATAAAATAACAAGTGTAAGGGGCTATAAAAGCCACCTAAAACCATTGTAATTTTTTTACGGAGATTGAATACAAAAAAACAGAGAATCATTCAAATAGGAAAGTAAATCAAATCTATTCAAAGGTTTTTTCTTTCCCTTCATTCATTTTTATATTCGATATAAGATATATAAATACAAAAATAAAAAAATAAAAATACTTGTTGTTTTCTCTATCGCTGGGAACCGAAAGGTCCCTTCACCTTTTGGCCATTTTTTTCTAAAAAGAACTCCAGATTCGGAATCAGGGAGTCGAAAGGTCTCCTTTTTGAAGCTTCGACGGCCGATGGCCAGACGGCTGGCCGAAATTCTGGGCTATGCCTGAGAAAGAAGAGAGAATTGAATTTTTTTTTTTTCTGAAATGAGGTTGAAATGATTTTTTTCTAAAATTTTTGCCTTAAATAGGCCTCCAAAACGATGCCGTTTTGGGCAGGCCTTTTAGGCACCAAAACGACGTTATTTTGACGCCTAACTCGCTTGTTGACCCGACCCAAAGCCTAGGATCTGCATGTTTTTAACGGAAGGGCTAATTTCACCTTTAGTCCTTCCGCTTTTTAATTGTTTTGCAATTAAGCTTTTTATATTTTTTAATTTTTACCCCATGATTTATTTCGATTAAATTTTAGTCCATATTGCCGTTTTGGAGGAGAAGGGGCTATTTCCCATTTTGGTCCCTCCTTGTTATTCGCGCGTTTAACTTGGTCCTTTTCCTTTATATTTGCTTCTAATTTGCCCCAAATTTTTGTTTTAAAATTCAATTTAGTCCTTTCTTTATTATTTTTGCTACTTTGTTATTAATTTAATCAATTTAATATCATTACTATTATTATTATTTTTCCTTTTTGTATTTATTCACCTATTATTATCTTTTAAATACACCTATTTTATCATTCTATTATTTATTTATTTATATCCTTTTATAATTTTAAACTTTTTATTTTTGTTATTATTAATTATTATTATTTCGTTGTTTTACATACCATTTATTTATGTATTTGTTTACTAATATTTTTTTTGTTTTACTTATTATTTTTCTTTTATTTGTAATCATTTTATTTATTTCATTTATTTATTTATTCTCGTCCTTTTATTATCATTATTGCATTTATTTTATTATGCATATTAGCACTATGATTTATTTCTACATTTTCACAACAAATTTGTGTTACATTAATTTTACGCGATGCATTAAATTTTTTTAAATAAGCGATACTCTGTATTTTTAAAATTTGAAAGGTCGTTCCTAACTTACGAGGTTTTGAATTTCTCAATAAATATGAATAAACGAACATTTTAATTTTTTAAGTAATCTCAAGAATTATGAAAATATCGTGTTCCAACTTACGGAATATGGTTTCTTTCTAAAGCCGAGATAATAAAAAATCTTTCAAAATAAATAATTTTCGGTGTTTATTCTCGTTTCGGAGATTTAAGATATTGTGTCCTAACTTACGAGACATGATTCTTTTTCTCGATTAACATGGAATGTGCCATTTTCTCAAAAAAAAATTTCAATTAAGCGATATTTTAATGAAGGATCATATTTTAAAATTTCTTCAAATTTTTAATCTTCGACACTAAAGACACCAATTAATCAACTAGGTACCAATTTTTGGGTGTATCGAGGGTGCTAATCCTTCCTCGTGTGTAACCAACTCTCGAACCCGTTTTTTAGATTTTGTAGACCAAAAAATCATCGTTTTAATAAATTTAAACTTTTTATTAAAATGATTGAATTACGAGGTGATCCGATCACACCTAAATAAAAAGGATTGGTGGTGACTGTCATTTTTTGTTTTCAAAATAAAAGTCGACCCCTTTCAAAAAAAAAAAATGGTTTTGACAATCAACAACTGCATACTAAGCATTAGAATAATAGGAGCAATATGAGCATATGCAATTTTAATAATTTCCCCTTTACTACATATATACATATACTTAAGAATTCAATAATCGAGCATATGCAATATCAGAATAATATGTGGAATGTGAGCATATGCAATTTTAGTAATTGTCCCCTTACTACATGCACATATACCTCTCTACTAAATAGCTCTCTACTAAATAAATGCATCTTAAGTTTCTTATATCTTTCTCCCCGTTTTGATATATCAAAAGTATAAAATAAGCATAATGATACTAAAAATTAAATATAAAAAATCAAAGCTACCTAAATTTGAAAACCTATACAAAAAGTAGCTTAGTGATACTAAAAGCAAACATATACCAAATGTAAACACAAATAATACAAACTTGAAGAATAATCGAGAAGAAAAGATCATAAAGCATACATCATTGAATGAACAACATATATATAGATAATCAAAGTGTCATTACAGCAAAATAGACTTTTAGCGGCATTTTTTTAACCGTAAAAAATGCTGCTATAGACAACGCCGCTAAATTTTGCGACGTTTATGTGAAAAAACGCCTCTAAAGAACATGTCCTTTAGCAGCGCTTTTACCACAAATGCCAATAAAGGTCATGTTCTTTAGCGGCGCTTTCCCCACAAACGCCACTAAAGGTCATGTTCTTTAGCGGCGCTTTTTTGAAAATGCCGCTATAGAACATAACCTTTAGCGACGCTTTCCCAAAAGCGCCTCTAAAGGTCATGAAAAGTAAAAAAAAAATTAAAATATTATACTTTTAGCGATGTTTTTCCAAAAAAAGCCGCTAAATGTCATGAAAAATAAATAAAAATTTAAAATATTATAGAAACGCCACAAATCCAATTTAGAAATGTATAATTTAATTTGAAGACATATTAAAATGAAAATTCATGAACAATACGTATTAAAATGGAAATTCATGAACAAGACATATAAGGAATCATGATCGAGGTATGTTGATACCAATAACATGATCAAAGAACTTAATCACATAAGGAAAACACATGGTTAGATAGATCTTTTTACATTTTAATTGTAACACCCCAAACCCGGTCTATGCATTAAGACTAGATTTGGTTTGTTACCTGAATCGAGCTGTGTTTAAATCTTCAATAAGTTGAAAGCTATAATATTATTTATAGGATTTAATGTGTGTTTGGTTTTTAAAATATACTTTGGACTTTTAAATATGGGCTATGATTATATGATGTTTTATTAAAATAAATTTGGGTTTTCAAGTATATGAAATTCTTTTATAAACATTTTATTATTGTTAACTCTTTAGTAAATTACCTAAAGGCTTTTGATAATACAATGATTTTCAACTAATGTTTTCTAATATTTATCAAATGCAAATACTCTTCTAATTTTATAAATCCTATAAATAATATTATAGCTTTCAACTTATTGAAGATTTAAACACAGCTCAATTCAGGTAACAAACCAAATCTAGTCTTAATGCATAGACCGGGTTTGGGGTGTTACATTTAGTGGTATCGAGCCGTTTCAAAAACTTGGTGTGGTTTGGGTTATAAATAATTTACGTATGAAATCGTTCAAATTTTTTTGATCGTTATGGCACCACAAGCATCCAAGCAACAAGTCAAGTAAGTATTTATTGCTTAGTAATTACTATAATATAATCATAGGAACACTCTAGAACTTCTAGTTTTAGATGTGAAAAATCGTAGAGATTGAGACTATAGGATATGTTGCGGAAAAACAACTTTATATCTCAAATCTCATAAAATATCGTTAATAAATACGAAACAAATTTTACGATTCATAAAACTTGTAATCGATAAAACGCGAACGAGCTATCATGAGCACTAGAGGGCGTGGTCGTGGACACGGTAGACGTGGCGTGGTAGAGGCCGAGGTGCTACGATCAAGCACCAAATCATATCTTAGGAAGTAGACGCACTGCGTCAATTGAAAGTGAGACGGATCACGCGATCACATGGAAGAAGATAATGCATTGACTCAAGCAATGCTGCGAGTCTTGGAAAGGGTCATTGGAGCTAGAATTGGGCCAACAACTCGTGGGTCAATTTCAGAGTGACTTAAGGCAAATAATGCGAGTTTTTGGGAGTCTCGGTGTAGCTCGAATGTAGTGAATCTTGGCTCAAGTCGTGGAGCGGATTATGGATGATATGGAATGTCTTGTCGAGCAAAAAGCGAGAGGAGTCTGTATCATTGTTAAGAGATGAGGCGTGTCGATGGTGGCTCATTGTTCGAGAAGGCACCAAGTCGCACCGATTAATTGGGAATTCTTTAAAGCGCCTTCCAAGGAAAATACGTTGGAGCGAGTTATGTAGGCCGTCGAAGGAAAGAATTTCGAATCTTGTCCAAGGAAGTAAGACCGTGGCGACATATGAAGTCGAGTTTTACGTCCGAGCCGTTATGCGGGACAATAGTAAGCAGCAGATCACGAGCGTTGTGTGCGTTTGAGGATAGACTTAATGATGAGTGAGGGTTCGATTGCTCCACGACAAGTTAGAAATTTTTGACTCTCGTGGAGAAGGCCAAAATAGCCGAAGAGGCTAAGAATTGAAGCAGTAAAAGCGAGAAAAATTTTGAAACAAGAGAGAGACACAATGATGCGGTTCGTCAAAGAGATTCGGAAGAAACCTCGAATGATGAATCGGTTCAAGGTAGAACCCGGTAACAAATAATCGAGTCGAGATTGCACCGAGTGTGGGAAAAGACATTTTGGGAATGTTGGAGGAAAACGGGTGCATGCTACAAATGCGGTTCAATGGATCATCAGTACAAAAATTATCCTCGACGTATGGATCGACTCAAGAAGTTCGTAATAATGATGCACAACCAGGCCAGAGGTAATCAGCAGCCACCGAGAGGTCGTGGACCAGGTCGTGGTGGTAATGGGGCTGGTCGTGGTCAAGGTGCACCGGGTCGAGGCAATGGTCATAGAGGAAATGCAGATGCAAGACAGCCTGGACTGGTCTATGCAGTTAGACGCCGCGAGGACGGCAATGCACCAGATGTGATAACTGGTACGTTCTTCATTTTTGATGTACCTGTTATTGCCCTAATAGATATTGGCTCTACCCATTCATATGTATCTAGTGCCATATCCGAAACACGAAATTAGAATCTAAAATTACCGATAGTGAGATGGCGATGAATTAGTCCTTTAGGACAGTCGGTAATTGTTAATAAAATATTTAAAGACGTGCCCTTAAAAATTCAAGAGGAGATATTCTTAGCAAACTTGATGGAACTACCTTTGGCGAGTTCGATCTCATTCAGGCATGGATTGGTGGTTAAACATCGGTAGCGATTGGATTGTCTGAAAAATAAATGTCGATAAGAACCTCGGATGATAAGGAAGTCATAATGATTGGTGAGCGAAGGAACTATCGGCAAATGTGGTATCTACATTAAAGGCGGAGAAGTTGGTGCGAAAAGGATATGGAGCATTCTAGCCTTTATCGTGCTTTGGATGCTAAAGAGTTATCGTGGATGATGTGAGGACGGTGAAGGAATTTTTCGATGTATTTCGAAGAACTTCGGTATACCTCGGATCGGAAGTAGAGTTTGGCATTGAGCTTTTGCTCAGGACGACTCCGGTGTCCATTGCTCCTTATAGAATGGCAGAAGGAGTTGGTGAGCTCAAAGCTCAAATTCAAGAATTACTAGATTGGGGATTTATTCGACCAAGTGTGTCTCCGTGGGGAGCACCGATTACATTCGTCAAAAGAAGGATGGATCGATGCGTATGTGCATTGACTACGACAATTGAATAAATTGACGATCAAGAATCGGTATCCTCTACGAGAATTGACGACTGTTTGATCAATTAAAAGGAGCTTGATTTTCTCCAAAATTGATTTGAGGTCGGGTTATCACCAGCTCAAGGTGAAAGAAGCGGACATTTATAAGACGGCATTTCGGACACGTTACGGACACTACGAGTTTGTAGTGATGCCGTTTGAACTAACCAATGCACCAGCTGCATTTATGGACATGATGAACCGAGTCTTTCAACCATATTTAGACCGGTTTGTGGTAGTGTTCATAGATGATATATTGGTTTATTCGAGAAATGAGGAGGAACATGACCAGCATTTGCGGATAGTATTACAACTACTTCGTGATAAACAATTATATGCCAAATTTAGTAAATGCAAATTTTGGCTTAAGGAAGTGACTTTCCTTGGTCATGTAGTATCAGCCGAAGGAATAAGGGTGGATCCTCGGAAAATTGAGGCTATTCTGGATTGGAAACCACCAACATCGGTAGCTGAAATTTGGAGTTTCTTAGGTTTGGCTGGATGCTATAGACGTTTTGTAGAGGGGTTTTCGTTGATTGCTGCACCCCTAACTAAACTATTGCGAAAGGGAGCTCCGTATATTTGGACTGAAAAGCAGCAAGAGAGTTTCGAGAAATTGAAGAAGATCCTGACGGAAGCTCCAGTTTTGATTCAGCCGGAGGCTGGAAAAGAATTTACTGTTTATTGTGATGCATCTCACACGGGTTTGGGTTGTGTGTTGATGCAAAATGGAAAAGTGGTGGCTTATGCTTCTCGTCAATTGAGACCACACAAAGTAAACTACCCTACGCATGATTTGGAGTTAGCTGCCATTGTCTTTGCTCTAAAGATTTGGAGGCACTATCTCTATGGTGAGAAATCTATAATCTACATGGATCACAAGAGTCTTAAATACCTCATTACCCAAAAGGGGTTAAATTTGAGACAAAGAAGATGGGTAGAATTACTAAAAGATTATGATTTCTCGATCTAATATCATTCTGGAAAGGCTAACGTGGTAGCTGACGCGTTAAGTCGTAAGACAGTATCCGAATTAAGAGCTTTGTTTGCCCATTTGAGTCTGTACGAGGATGGCAGTTTGTTAGCAGAACTTCAGTTGAAGCCTCTGTGGCTGGAACAAATCAAGGAAAAACAGACATCAGATGAGAAGTTGGGACCTTTACTTCGGCAAGTTGAAAATGCTGAAATTGAGGATTTTGGAATAAACACGGAAGGTGTGTTATGCTTTCGAGGAAGAGTATGTATGCCTAAGGATTCAGACCTGAGGCAACTGATTCTACGGGAGGCGCATAGTAGCCCTTATGCTATGCATCCCGGAGGAAATAAGATGTATCGAGATCTCCGTGAACAGTATTGGTGGCCAGGGTTGAAACGTGAGATTTTAGAATTTGTGGGAAAATGTTTGACTTGTCAGCAAGTGAAGGCAGAACATCAATTACCGTCTGGGTTGTTACAACCGATAAAAATTCCTCTTTGGAAATGGGAACGGATAACCATGGATTTTGTTAGTGGGTTACCTTTAACACCTACTAAGAAAAATTCTGTGTGGGTAATTGTTGATCGGTTGACGAAGACTGCTCATTTCCGCCAAATTCCGTCTGGATTATTCATTCTGAAGTTAAGCGGTATGTATCCGAAATTGTGAGGTTGCATGGGTACTGTATCTATTATATCGGATAGGGACCCTAGGTTTACATCACGATTTTGAAAGCTCGCATGAAGCCTTGGGGACAAAGTTGAACTTCAAGCGGCTTTTCATCCTCGACTGATGGTCATCGAGAGAGTAATTCAGATATTGGAAGATATGTTAAGGGATGTGTAATCGACTTGAGGGTAGTTGGGAAGATTATCTACCACCGCGTAATTCACAGATAACAACAAAGCCTATCAGTCTAGCATTCAGATGGCACCTTACGAGGCATTGTATGGTCGTAAGTGTCGTTCTCCTATTTGTTGGACTGAGTTGGGCGAAAGACAGATGTTAGGTCCTGAGATGATATCTGAGACAGAGGATAAGGTAAAAGTTATTCGAGCACGGTTGAAAGAAGCCTCAGATAGACAGAAGTCGTATGCAGACCTGAAGCGAAGGGATATCGAGTATGATGTGGGGGATCAGGTTTTCTTGAAGGTATCTCCTTGGAAAAAGATCTTCAGATTCGGAAGGAAGGGCAAGTTAAGTCCTAGATACATTGGACCTTATCGTGTGCTGAAGCGTGTTGGTCCAGTGGCTTATCAGATTGGGTTACCTCTGGAATTGGATCAAATCCATAATGTTTTTCATGTTTCCATGTTGAGGCGTTATAGATCAGATCCTTCGCACATTATACCGGTAGAAGAGTTGGAGCTGAATTCAGATTTGTCTTTTGAAGAAGAACCAGTGGAAATCTTAGACCGAGATGTCAAGGTGCTAAGAAAAAGAACCGTGCCGTTGGTCAAAGTTCTATGGCGTAACCACGGAGTGGAGGAAGCTACGTGGGAGCCCGAGGATGCAATTCGGCAACAATACCCTCACCTCTTTCAATCAGGTAAATTTCGAGGACGAAATTTTCTTTAAGGAGGGTAGAGTTGTAACACCCTTAAAATCCGAGTGTTTATATATTGCATGAATTGGTGTTTAGATTTTAAAGGAAAATTTCCTTACTTTTATTTTAGTGCTTATTGAAGTCCTAAAGAGGAGTATAGCATAATTTGGATAAGGAATAAAATTTAATAATTGAGAATTTATTGAAGAGAAGCAAAGGTCATTAAGACTTAAGTTAAATTAAGTGTTAATGAGTGTCATAAGTTGAGTACATGGCATGGTGGAGTTGGCGCATGGGTTATAGCAAGAGGGAAGAGGTTCGAATCCTTGTTTAGCACCTAGATGAATTTTTATTTTAATTTTCTCGCACATGGATAGCAAGTGTCGGCCAAGAACATATATGGTAAGTGTTGACCATGTTATTTTTGGTTAGTGTATCAAAGGTTTAAGGAAATAGTTAACATATGGCATGGAATCAAATACTTAAGAAAGGATAGGGGAACATAAGGCGATATCAAGGGAAATTTTGAAACAAATCATGGCCAATTGACCATGTGTTGGACGGACAACTTGGTAAAGGGAGGAGCCAAATTTTGTGTTAGTTTTGGCTTAGAATTCTTTTTTCTCTTTGGTTATTCCTTGCACCTTGTGCAGAATTTTGTTTTCCTCTTTTCAACTTTCATCTTGGCGAATTTTGCAATTGGTAAAGCTCAAGTTTTGTGATCATTTGGTCATTGTTATTTCATTAGCCATTCTTTGTGTCTTTTCCTTGAGTGTCGAAATCAACCATACCAAAAAGAACCATCCTCTCTCTTTTCTTTTACCATGGCCGAATGTACTCTCTCCTAAATCCATCTTTTTCTTCTCTTCTCTTTGAAATCAAATAACACAATCATCATCTCTTTTTCATATTTCAATTCTTTTCAATCAAAGTTTCTCCATCAAAACACTCTCTTGGCCAAATACTAGAGTGCCTTAGCCGAATCTTAATTCTTTCCCTTTTGATCATACATAGCCGAAATCTTCATCTATCACAAACACCTTTTCTCAAGCCTTTCTTCTTGATCGTGGATTATAGGTAAGGGGTTTTTTCTTCTTGATCGTGGATTATAGGTAAGGGGTTTTTCTTTTTCGTTTCGATTTATTTATAGTGTTATGACCAATTATTAATGGTGTTATGAAGGCCTTTTTGGATCGAAATAAACGTTCGTTCTAACAACGCTTCATTCGTTATTATATAGTGCAATAACGGAAGATCGGAACTCAAGTGATCGGGAGAATCGTAGAAACGTTGGAATCGATTTCTTGTGGTAAGGAAATCACATTTTTTTTAAAAGCCTCTAGTACTATTCGATATTATTTTAGATCTAACTAATACTCCTTTGATCGTGAAGACTTTCAAAATAGGAAGAAAAGGGTCGTGGTTAGTCACGTTAAGAGGCGGATCTCAGAATCCCTATTTAAACGAAGAGCGATTTTGGCGATTCGGGATTTTCCACGGGTTGCGACCATCTTCAAGGAGTCAATTATTCAAGTAGTACGAACTTCCGAGCCATTATATCGTTGGTGGATTCTCGTGACGAACAAATCAATAAACGGGAGAAGCTGAAAATCGAAGTGATTCAAAATCAAGAGGGTAAGATTTTGGATCTATTACCGATTAAGAATATTTTTACGAAATAGTATTCTAACGGATCGAAATGTGTTTTAGGTGCCGATGAGCGAGAAGGATTAGTACTCTCGGTATCGAGGTGTGTAACTTCACACTATTTTTTTCGGTTGGATGTCAATATCGGTATGGAAGTAAAAATCGTAAAAATGACTAGATCGGTAAAAACGTAAAAACTGATATTTTGACAAAAATACGTAAAAACGACTAAATCGTGAAAATTACGAAAATGCCCTCGAGAAATTATTTGTTATTACGAAAATTATATGTTTCGATAAATTGGGCCAAAATACTCTAGTTCGATAAATTGGGCCAAAATACTCTAGTTCGATAAATTGGGCCAAAATACTCTAGTTCGATAAATTGGGCCAAAATACTCTAGTTCGATAAATTGGGCCAAAAATACTCTAGTTTGATAAATGGGCCAAAGCCCACTAAACTGCTAAATGGGCAAATTGCTAAGTTATTTATTTTGGGCCAAATGAAATGTTTAATGAAAAACCCACCAATGTTATAAATTAAATTAAAAATTTTTATATGACTATATTTTGCTATATAAGCATACTAGCATGGGGTAGGGTATATGAAGAGAAGAATGGCCTGTTGCCAAAATCTAGTTCGGTGGCTCTGCCACAATTATGGCTTATTGCCTCTAGTTCGGTGGCTCTGCCACAATTATGGCTTATTGCCTCTAGTTCGGTGGCTCTGCCACAATTATGGCTTATTGCCTCTAGTTCGGTGGCTTTGCCACATTTATAAAAAGGCTTAATGCCTACGATTGGTGTGTTGGCGGGTGGGTTGACTCGATCCCCACAGGTGTGATGGTTGGTGCGGGTGTTAGCGGATGGATATTAGGTTTGGTTGGGAAATTCATTTTACATGCATTTTAAATTATTTTATTTTATGATATATTGTTAAATTCTGTAAATGGGCTCAAGCCCAGCATAATATCTTGACGATCTGGCCCAATAATGGTGGTAAGTGAGTTACACACTGAGTTCTAAGTAACTCACCCCCTTTAAATCTTTCCATCTCAGGTAATGGAAATTGACGTGGACTTGGGCCGAGGATGACTTCGTGGAGGCCATACTGCAAAACATGGGTTATTTAAACTTTAGACTTTTTAATAAGTATTTTTATTATTTTGGGTTATTGTAATAAGGGCCTCTATAAATAATTTATGGATTTTATGTGTGTTTGGTTTTTAAACTATACTTTGGACTTTTAAATATGGGCTATGATTATATGATGTTTTTATTAAAATAAATTTGGGTTTTCAAGTATATGAAATTCTTTTATAAACATTTTATTATTGTTAACTCTTTAGTAAATTACCTAAAGGCTTTTGATAATACAATGATTTTCAACTAATGTTTTCTAATATTTATCAAATGCAAATACTCTTCTAATTTTATAAATCCTATAAATAATATTATAGCTTTCAACTTATTGAAGATTTAAACACAGCTCGATTCAGGAAACAAACCAAATCTAGTCTTAATGCATAGACCGGGTTTGGGGTGTTACATTAATACATCATAACCATAATTGGTACAATTTTATACCCTAATTGCTGCACCAGCTACAGTTTCCAGTTGAAAAACCTTGATTCCATTGACCTCCTACAGCCAATTTTATAGTTTAGAAATCAAAAATCCGCCAGAGACGACATAGTAAAAAAAAAGATACAAACCTTCGGGTTTAGAATGATCTCCATCTTGAGTGCATCAGTTTCCACAAGCCTCTTAATAGCATTCAGGTTAACCCACTTGTAACATTGACTGTTAGCACTAAGCCAAATAGACAGTTCTAACATGTTAAGGCAATATGACTTACAAATTGTTTGTATTGAAAATTTTAAAATTTTTTATAGACTTGAACTGAGTGACCTGTTGCAATTTAATATTAGTTTAATCAAACTTTTCTACCATAAAGATAGACCAAATGCAATTAAATACTAGTTTTAGAAAAACAAATCAGTGATTGAAATATTTTGTGCCTAAAAGAAATAATGGGAGAATTAAGAAAATGTTTAGCATAAACCAAAATTATATTTAAGTTGTTTTATAAGACCAATCAGAAGACAAAAATAAAAGCTAAACATCTAAGCATATGTACCTAATATTGCATACATCTTTTGTTCTACAGTAACCTCATACCTCTTCCATTTGCTGCAAAAGCACAAAGTTAGGACAATATCAAAATGATATGCTCTCGGTGTTGTCAAAGGAACAAAACACATTCAAGGTGCTAGAACCTTGATACTGCCTAAGTGAAGGAGTAATATATCTATATCTATATCTATTTCTATATCTATATCTATATCTATATCTATATCTATATCTATATCTATCTATCATCCATCCATCCATCTATCTATCTATCTATCTATCTATATATATAATGAGCTTAAATTATACGGTTCTGTTAATAAAGCTCTAAATGACAGTATTAACATAAAGAAGCTTCAGACTAAAAGATAAATGTTTAACATTCACAACAAAACATTCTTAATTGTGAAGTCAAATACGTTAAAGAAATTTGAATACCTTATTAGCAAGAGGACCCTGTGCAAGGTGAGGTTTCTTATTACGAAAATGATAGAACCCATATGCAACTTTTGCATCCATTCTTGTACGTAAAATAATAATAACATGAAAACCCCATAAGCCTAAATGGAAAGAGATAAATTTATTAAAATAAAGCTAATGGCATGCCATACCAATGCTAAAATTATTATAGAATACTCCTTCATAGAAGTTCACTTTGTCGGGAAGGTCTCCCTCAATCTCCAGAGTCTACAATCACAGATAAGATTTTTCCCATTTGTATTTAAAATTCCACATCAGATGAGCTATATTGGAGAAATCAGTGTAGCATATGTTGATCTATGATCTAAGTAGTACTCTTTATAATTATATTATCAGGTAAAGATAGAGATATGCACATTTTTAAAATTGCATTCCTCTATGTTATCCTCAGATTATATTTGACAAATTCTAATAATACCAAATTAATAAAATAAAGCAAATAAAAATTTTTTAACCTTCACAAAACTCAGATTAGGCATCAATGTTCACACATGCAAAAGTTTATTAAATAGAACAGAGGATTTAAAGCAGAGAGATTCACTACCTTATCAAGAGAACACTCTTCTGCAGCTGTTTATCAACAAATAGAACCATTCCGATGAAAAGGAAAACCTACACATAAAACATTTAAAACAGAGTAAGAGGCAGCAATTAGGATGGCAGTGACACCACCCGACCAGAACCTATGGTAACTGTTATTAACTCTGCTCATCGTGTTCTATTTATTTAAAAAAAAGGTGTACATAGCATTATGAGATCAAAGGACAACCGATGTTCCAAAGAAATTAGAGACTAAGAGGGTTGAAATGATGATGGCTAAGTGCTGCAGGATATATTATCACCAATCACTGGGGAAATAAGTGTGAAAAACAAAAATGGCAAGTAGGGTGGGACGGGGCCAATGTGAAAAGCGTATGGAGAATCCCATCGCTGACTTCGGGATACAATCAAGGCTTTCATATCTCCACTTTTATTTGTCACTTTTCATGTCACCCAATTACCCCTTTCTTTGTATTTACAGTACTATATTCGAAACACCCCAAACTCGGCCCACGAGCCTTGACCAGATCTGGTATGTTCCTTCAGTAAAGACTTTTCAAAACTTATTTGAACTTTGCCAAATTTTGTTGTGTTTTTGAAGATCATTTGATTTGGTGTTGGGTTCAAGTTGAAAACGGTGTTGTTTATGTGTCAAAACATTTAAATATTTGTTTACATTTTTAACAAAAATTATTTAGTCTCAACGTAATAATAACCTTATCATAATAAATCCATTTTAATTGCTTACTTAAAACAGATAATAATATTGGCCATAATTACATCAAAGCAAAACCCCAAAATAAATCTGAAATACTTAAATGAATAAAGAAAAACAATGAAAATGGAATAACTCTGAGCTGAGGATGGCCACCACTGAGCTCCTGCCGACCCGGTCGATTACTGAGTGTCACCTGAAAAATATCCCACAACGGGGTGAGTCAAACAGACTCAGTGTATAACCACCAACACAAACTCTCAATCAATTTAGACATGTCAAATCATACATATAAAACATATATAATCAATGATGCAAACCCGAACCCAAACCTAGATAACCATCCGCTACACATCACCCGTACCAACCATCACACCGTGGGGACTACTAAGTCGACCCTCCATCCGCTACACATCATCAAAGGCAGTCGCTGCAGACGACATGCTCATCGCCCTTATATATATTGTGGCATAGCCACCAGATAATTATTTGCGACATAAGTCACCACATTCGGATTTTGTGACATGAGTCACCACATTCAGATTTTGTGGTAAAAACCACCAGATCACTTCCCCTTAAAATAATTTCCCATATGCCCCATGTCATACAAATCATGCAATATCATGCCTTTTGCCTTTTTTTTTCACATTCTTATCGATATTCACATATGTGCCATATTCCAAATATTCATATCATTTATTGACATAATGTTAAGGTTACGTACCTGAGTACTTTGTACCATTGCATGGTACCTTTGGCCACATTTCACATCATTATAAACACATATATTAAATTGATGCCGTAAATCTATTAAGAGTTAGTGTGGGGTACACACCTGGTATTAACGCTTTCACTAAATCCCAAAAATCTACCAAAATTGATTGCCCTCCTTCCTAATACCCATAGTTAAAATCGGTTAGGCATTAATACTAAAATATGGCCTATGGCCGAATGTTACATGCACTTACCTTGTGAATCTTAGATCCCGAAATTAATCCTTGGTTGTGGTATCTGTCGAAATCCTTATAGACCTATGTTAGAATCAGCCTGCTACACATGATCTATTAAAAATGGCCTATGGCCGAATATTGCACTCCACTTACCTTGCCTAACCAAATCCCAAAAACCATTACTTGTTCCTAATGTTGCTGAAATCCCTGCTTAACCATT
Organism: Gossypium rotundifolium; assembly: GCA_025506655.1. Classification (NCBI taxonomy): domain Eukaryota; kingdom Viridiplantae; phylum Streptophyta; class Magnoliopsida; order Malvales; family Malvaceae; genus Gossypium; species Gossypium rotundifolium. The sequence goes on along the minus strand of CP106724.1, from coordinate 44,199,760 downwards.
GTTAGAATCGACTATAACAATAATCTAAGAAAATGGCCATTGGCCGAATACCACATATCACTCACCTTGATGAATCGAATCCCGAAAGAATCCTTAGTGCTCCTTCCTTCGGCACTTTCGAGTAGTCCACAAGTTCTAAATGTCGACAGGAGGAAAGATGTTGGGTTTTCAGCTTTTAAAACTTGCGATAGAGAGGAAAGAATAAGGCCACCTTGATATTCGGCTATGGCTCCTAATGGAGATGGGATATTCAGCTATCTCAAGAGTATTTCAGCTTTTGAGAAATTATGAGAAGGGGAAGTGAATACTATAGTGATTCAGCTAACCAAAAGAATAGAAGAAGTTTCGGGAAAGAGGTATAGGTTTGGCCAATAAACAAATAGATCAAAGTCTTCCAAAATTTCGACTAAAGTTCTAAATAACAAAGAGTCATTCGGCCATTCAAGAAAAGGTTAGAATTGGGGTTGAAAGAAAGAAAAGAAGAAGATGAGAGAGTGGGAAGAAATTCGGCAAAGCAACAAAAAGAGAATAAAAGATGGACACTCCAAAAATTCGGCACTACCTCCTTCCTATGCTTCAAAACCGATTAACCAGCCCCAAAAAGTCCCACATTCGGCCACTAGCTTCCCTTCTTATCTTATCCCACCTTCTTCCCCTATTTTCTCTCCATACTACTCATTCAAAATAAATTGAATGAGTCAACACTTACCCCTTTCCTTATAGCCGAATTTTAAAAAGAATTGACTTGATCCATACTCATCCACTCAGTGCCCCATTGCCGTCCAACACTCCTCCCCTCCTTGACACAAAAATAAACTCCCATTTGCTTCCTCTGCAACTCGAACCTGAACCCTTTCCCCTTGCTTGTGGCGTCACACTCTAAGGCCCTATGTGGCGCCTTCATGCCACTTAAACAAGCCCATCTTTGTGTCATATTTCCCCTACTAATTTTTTTAAGGCCTCTTAGGCTTAGCTCCCTCTTTGAAACTTAAAATTAAATAATTTCTAAAGCATTTATCTACACTCTAAAGTTCACAAAATTCATACAACACAATCAGAACACACATAAGCATGCCACTTCATACAATTTAGCATTAATGCACAAGCCCTAATTCCTGGATATTACAGTTCTACCCCCTTAAAATAATTTTGACCTCAAAATTACCTGGCTATGATAGGTGGGGGTATTGCTGTCGCATTGCTTCTTCCGGCTCCCAAGAAGCTTCTTCCGATCCATGGTTACGCCATAATACTTTGACTAGAGGAATGGATTTCCTCCGTAACACTTTCACATCTCGTTCCAAAATCTGAATCGGCTCTTCCTCATAGGACAAATCTGGCCTTTGCTCCACCTCTTCGACCGGTATTACATGAGATGGATCCGATCGGTAGCGACGTAGCATCAAAACATGGAACACGTTGTGCATCTGCTTCAACTCTGGTGGCAACTCTAACTGGTATGCCACTGGTCCAACTCGCTTTAATACCCGATAAGGTCCCATAAACCTGGGACTTAACTTCCCTTTTTGACCAAATCTCATCACCTTTTTCCAAGGCGACACTTTAAGAAACACTTGATCTCCCACATCAAATTCTATTTCCTTCTGTTTGAGATCTGCGTACGACTTCTGCCTGTCAGATACCTCCTTCAACCGTGCCTGGATTACATTCACTTTCTCTTCGAATTCTACCACAATCTCTGGACCCAGAACCTAACGTTCCCTTAATTCCGTCCAACACGTAGGAGTGCAACACTTCCGTCCATACAGCGCCTCGTACGGTGCCATTTTTATACTGGCCTGATAGCTGTTATTGTACGCAAATTTCGCTAAAGGCAAATACTCTTCCCAACTTCCTCTGAAGTCTATTACAATCCCCTCAGTATATCCTCCAACACTTGAATCACTCGCCGATCGCCCGTCCATTGTGGATGAAATGCGATCAAGTCTAATCTGGTGCCTAAAGTCTGATGTAGTGCTTTCCAAAATCGAGACATAAACCTCGAATCCCTATCCGAGATAATCGACATCGGCACTCTGTGTAGCCTTATAATTTTCGTAACATACAACCTTGCCAATTTTTGTAGGGAATAGTCAACCCGCACGGGAATGAAATGCGCGGACTTTGTCAATCGATCTACTATCACCCATACAGAGTCCTTCTTAGTAGGCGTAAGGGGAAGCCCACTAACGAAGTCCATGGTAATTCTCTCCCACTTCTACTGTGGAATCTTAATTGGCTGAAGCAATCCTGACGGAACTTGGTGTTCAGCCTTCACTTGCTGACACGTTAAGCACTTTCCTACAAATTCGGTAACTTCCCGCTTAAGACCAGGCCACCAAAACTGTTCCTTTAGATCTTTGTACAACTTACTACCTCCAGGATGCATAGCATAAGGGCTACTATGCGATTCTTGAAGGATTCTCTGCCGTAACTCCTCGTTCTTCGACATACAGACCTCACCCTTGAAACACAATACTCCATCGCCAATAATACCATAGTCCTTCAACTCCCCACTCTGCACTTGTCGAAACTTAGTACATAAATCATCATCCGCCAACTAACTCTCTTTCACCTCATTCAACCACGTCGGCTTAACTTGCAATACTGCCAGCAAACTTTCATCGTCGTACAAGCTAAGATACGCAAACATCGCCTTCAAATCCGACACTACTTTCTGACTTAAGGCATCTGCCACTACATTCGCCTTACCCGGGTGATACTCTATGGAACAATCGTAGTCCTTCAATAATTCCACCCACCTTCGCTATCTCAGGTTTAACTCTTTCTGAGTCAGCAGATACTTAAGGCTTTTGTGGTCTGTGTAGATCACTGACTTCTCTCCATAAAGATAATGCCTTCATACCTTAAGAGAAAAGACCACTGCCGCCAATTCCAAATCATGCATCGGGTAGTTAACCTCATGCGGCCTTAATTGTCGAGATGTATAAGCAATTACCTTTCCGTCTTGCATCAATATGCATCCCAAACCTATGTGAGACGCGTCACAAAACACCACAAAGTTTTTTCCTGCCTCAGGCTGAATCAAAACTAGAGGTTCCGTCAAAACCCTCTTAAGCTCTTCAAAGCTCTCTTGTTGCTTATCTGACCATACAAAAGGTACCTCCTTTCTCAACAACTTTGTCAGAGGTGCGGCTATCGATGAGAATCCTTCTACAAACCTTCTGTAGTAGCCTGCCAACCCCAAGAAACTCTGAACTTCCACCATGAACTTAGGTGGTTTCCAATCCAAAACTGCCTCAATCTTTCGAGGGTCCACCCTTATTCCTTCAGCAGATACCACATGTCCTAAGAACGTAACTTCCTTTAGCCAAAATTCGCACTTGCTGAACTTGGCATAAAGCTTCTTCTCCCGTAATACTTGCAACACGACTCGGAGGTGATCATCATGTTCTTCCTCAGACTTCAAATGTACCAAAATATCGTCTATGAACACAACAACGAACCAGTCCAGATAGGGTTGGAAAACCTAATTCATCATGTCCATGAACGCGGCTGGGGCGTTTGTCACTTTGAGCGGCATTACCAAAAACTCATAATGCCCATATCTTGTCAGGAAAGCCGTCTTATGGATATCCACTTCCTTCACCTTGAGCTGATGATATCCAGACCGTAAATCTATCTTCGAGAATACAGCCGCCCTCTTAAGCTGGTCAAACAAGTCATCTATCCTTGGCAAAGGGTACTTGTTCTTGATGGTCAGCTTATTCAACTGACGATAATCTATGCACATGCGCATAGTTTCATCCTTCTTCTTCACAAACACGACTGGTGCTCCCCATAGAGACACACTGGGTCGGATAAACCTACGATCAAGCAACTCTTGGGTCTGAGCCTTGAGCTCAACCAACTCCTTTGGTGCTATTCTGTACGGGGCAATTGACACAGGAGCTGTTCCTGGCAGCAAATCAATTCTAAACTCCACTTCCCTATCTGGGGGTATTCTAGGTAACTCCTCCGGAAAGACATCCACAAATTCCCTTACCGTTCTAACTCCACTAACTCCCCCTTCTTTTGCATCCAACGCACTAACGAAAGCTAGAAATGCCTTACACCCATTCCGAACCATCTTATCCGCCTTTAAGGCTGAGACTACATTAGACAAGTAGTTTTTTCTTTCCTCTATCATAACTACCGCCTTATCCTCCGACGTCCTTAACTCCATTCACTTAGCCGCACAATCCAATATAGCCCGATGTTCCACTAGCCAGTCCATACCAAGTATGAGATCAAATTCTCCGAAGGGTAATTCCATTAAGTCGGTGGAAAATACCACTCCCTGAATTTCTAGAGGTACTTTTCGAAACATCTTATTCACCACTACAGTTTGACCTAGTGGGCTTACTACAGTCATCTCCCTATTAGATAGTTCAGAGGCTAGGCCTAGTGTTTCAACTACTCTACATGCAACATAAGAGTGGGTAGAGCCAACATCAATCAAAGCAAAGTAAGGCTTGCAAAAATATAAGGAACGTACCGATTATGACGTCTGGTACGTCTCTATCCTCCCTCCGGTGGATTGCATATACCAAACCCGGCTGTCTGGCCTCTGATTATTACCAGCTCTGCCCGATGTTCCACGTTCTCTTCCAGCACCATTACCTCTACCAACCGGACCACGACCCCGCTGGGGCTGTTGTCCATCTCTTTTAGCCTGATTATAACCCTGACCTGTTGGTCGGCTCCCGTCTATCTTTATCGGATAGTCCTTAATCATGTGATCCTTAGACCCGCACTTAAAGCATCCTCTCGTTTTCTTCCAACACTCTCCTAGGTGCATCTTCCCACATTGATCACAATTACGGTACTGTTCTCCCGTAGCAGCTTGCTAACCTCGCGGACCATCAACTCTAGGCCTCTTTTGCATATTCCCAAACGACCCTGTTGATCCAAAGCCTCTCTTCTGCCTATTCCGATCTGTGTTTTACCTCACAGTCCTTAATTCCTTCGGCTACCTTAGCCTTCTCTACCAACACAGTAAATTCCGCTCCTGCTGTGGGGCTATCAATAACCTCAGATCATCCCTCAGTCTGTCCTCAAACCGGACACACCGCTCATGTTCCATCAACACAATACCTCGAGCATAACGGCTCAGCCTTAGAAATTTAACCTCGTATTCCGTTACGAACTTTTTTCCCTTAACCAGCCTCAAAAACGCCTTCCTCTGCGCATCCACATAACTAGTTCCAATGCACTTCTTCTGATATGCCGCCTTGAAATATTCCCAAGTAAGATCATCGTGCAAAGACCATCCCGAATCAGGAGCCACCATTGGCATGACTCATCACGGAGTAGCGACACTACCCCTTTCAGTTTCTCCTCGATAGTCAGGTCCAAGTCATCCATAATCCGCTCCGTCGCCTCTAACCAATACTCAGCCATATTGGGCGCCACGCCAGATACACCATGAAAGAATTTAGCTCCATTAGCTCGAAGTCGCTCAGGTACTGACTTTCGAGCTCCCATGCCTCCACCTACTCTAGCCACCCTTTCCAAAACTCGCAGCATCGCCTGTGATACTACATTATCCCCCTTCTGATCCTGATATTCCACACCAGCGACTAGTGGTGGTGGCATTTCATTTTCAGACCCTTGTCCAGACCTAACGGGCTCCGACACGGTCATTTGGCCTCTACCACGGCCACGCACGTTACGACGACGTCCCCTAGAATTCATGCTTCCGAATCGCATTTATCTGATTAAAGAATTTTATGAATTAGTTTTGTTCCACTGATTTATCATGAACAGTCTTATGTTTAATAGTTTTAAGGAGTAGTTCTTTCGAATTCATACACACACACAATCTCAAATTCATTCAGTCAATCATGAACTTGCGTTCATTACAGAAAAGTGTTGTAGTTGTTATTTTTCTTGTTTTCCACTACCCTGGGGTATTTTCATAATTTTTATCCTATAGGGATATTTTGGTAATTTTTCAAATTAGGGTATTTGAAAATTTCACAAAGTAGAGATTTTTGGTATTTTTACAAAATTGAAACACTTAATAATAAAATTTCAAGGGTAAAATGATAATTTTATAAACTGAGGGTATTTTTATAATTTTTCAAACCAAGGCATTTCGGTAATTTTTTGCAAAATACGGGTCCTGGTGACTTTCGAAATAAGGGTATTTTTGGAAATTTTTAATTTGTGGGTATTTCGGTAACTTTCCATTTTGAGGGTATTTCAATAATTTGTACAGGTTAGGGGCAATTTGCTCAATTTACAAATCAGGGGTATTTTGGTCATTTTAAAATCAAGGGCCCTTGGAATTTTAAAATCATGATTTGAATTTTGAGTTTCACAAAACAAGGTGATGGTCCCTTTTGGGTTTTAATTATTGGGTTTAGCCTGTGTTTGAGTCCTCTTGGCTAAGGTGAACCATCACTACGCGCCAGATAGGATTCGAGCGGTGAGGAGGTGAGTCACTAGGACTGCTTAAATACCAAGCTCCCACTGAATCCAATCCTAGACATGCGCTGTGGTTGCCACACCTTTAACTCGGTGACTCAGACACAGGTTTGTTTAGTTTGACTTTAAGTTTTATGTATCTTGGTGTTGAAGTAGACTAATCCTAGGGTTTATTATTTCCTAATCTACTAATCTACATCCCTATGATTTCCCACATACAATTCACAGAAGAGTTAGGGGTACCTACCTGGTGGACTTCGGGTCGGAGACTCAGGTGCCATGCCAGAAAACCTGCTCATCTCTTAGGAAAAATCCCATTTCAAAAGAAAGAAAATGTTTTGGGCCCTAAAAGCCCTCAAGGCCGAATTTTGAATCGGGCTCTGATACCAAATTGAAACACCCCAAACCCGACCCATGAGCCTTGACCAGATCTGGTATGTTCCTTCAGTAAAGACTTTTCAAAACTTATTTGACCTTTGCCAAATTTTGTTGTGTTTTTAAAGATTATTTGATTTGGTGTTGGGTTCAAGTTGAAAACGGTGTTGTTTATGTGTCAAAACATTTAAATATTTGTTTACATTTTTAAGAAAAATTATTTAGTCTCAACGTAATAATAACCTTATCACAATAAATCCATTTGAATTGCTTACTTAAAACAGATAATAATATTGGCCATAATTAAATCAAAGCAAAACCGCAAAATAAATCTGAAATACTTAAATAAATAAAGAAAAACAATGAAAATGGAATAACTCTGAACTGAGCATGGCCACCACTGAGCTCCCGCCGACCGGTCCATTCTTGAGTGTCACTGAAAATATCCGACAACGGGTGAGTCAAACAGACTCAGTGTATAACCACCAACACAAACTCTCAATCAATTTAGGCATGTCAAATCATACATATAAAACATATATAATCAATGATGCAAACCCGAACCCAAACCTAGATAACCATCCGCTACACATCACCCATACCAACCATCACACCGTGGGGACTACTAAGTCGACCCTCCATCCGCTACACATCATCGAAGGCAGTCGCTGCAGATGACATGCTCATCGTCCTTATATATATTGTGGCATAGCCACCAGATAATTATTTGTGACATAAGTCACCACATTCAGATTTTGTGACATGAGTCACCACATTCAGATTTTGTGGTATAAACCACCAGATCACTTCCCCTTAAAATAATTTCCCATATGCCCCATGTCATACAAATCATGCAATATCATGCCTTTTTCCTTTTTTTTCACATTCTTATCAATATTCACATATGTGCCATATTCCAAATATTCATATTATTTATTGACATAATGTTAAGGTTACGTACCTGAGTACTTTGTACCATTGCATGGTACCTTTGGCCACATTTCACATCATTATAAACACATATATTAAATTGATACCGTAAATCTATTAAGAGTTAGTGTGGGGTACACACCTGGTATTAACGCTTTCACTAAATCCCAAAAATCTACCAAAACCGATTGCCCTCCTTCCTAATACCTATAGTTAAAATCGATTAGGCATTAATACTAAAATATGGCCTATGGCCGAATGTTACATGCACTTACCTTGTGAATCTTAGATCCCGAAATTAATCCTTGGTTGTGGTATCTATCGAAATCCCTATAGACCCATGTTAGAATCAGCCTGCTACACATGATCTATTAAAAATGGCCTATGGCCGAATATTGCACTCCACTTACCTTGCCTAACCAAATCCCAAAAACCACTACTTGTTCTTGATGTTGCCGAAATCCCTGCTTAACCATTGTTAGAATCGGCTATAACAATAATCTAGGAAAATGGCCCTTGGCCGAATACCACATATCACTCACCTTGATGAATCGAATCCCAAAAGAATCCTTAGTGCTTCCTTCCTTCGGCACTTTCGAGTAGTCCACAAGTTCTAAATGTCGACAGGAGGAAAGATGTTGGGTTTCCGGCTTTTAAAACTTGCGATAGAGAGGAAAGAATAAGGCCACCTTGAGATTCGGCTATGGCTCCTAATGGAGATGGGATATTCGGCTATCTCAAGAGTATTTCAGCTTTTGAGAAATTATAAGAAGGGGAAGTGAATACTATAGTGATTCGGCTAACCAAAAGAATAGAAGAAGTTTTAGGAAAGAGGTATAGGTTCGGCCAATAAACAAATAGATCAAAGTCTTCCAAAATTTCAGCTAAAGTTCTAAATGACAAACAGTCATTCGGCCATTCAAGAAAAGGTGTAGAATTGGGGTTGAAAGAAAGAAAAGAAGAAGAGGAGAGAGTGGGAAGAAATTCGGCAAAGCAACAAAAAGAGAATAAAAGATGGACACTCCAAAAATTCGGCACTACCTCCTTCCTATGCTTGAAAACCGATTAAGTAACCCCAAAGAGTCCCACATTCGGCCACTAGCTTCCCCTCTTATCTTATCCCACTTTCTTCTACTATTTTCTCTCCATACTACTCATTCAAAATAAATTGAATGAGTCAACACTTACCCCTTTCCTTATAGCCGAATTTTAAAAATAATTGACTTGATCCATACCCATCCATTCAGTGCCCCACTGCCGTCCAACACTCCTCCCCTCCTTGATGCAAAAACAAACTCCCATTTGCTTCTTCTACAACTCGAACCTGAGCCCTTTCCCCTTGCTTGTGGCGTCACACTCTAAGGCCCTAAGTGGCACCTTCATGCCACTTAAACAAGCCCATCTTTGTGTCATATTTCCCCTACTAATTTTCTTAAGGCCTCTTAGGCTTAGCTCCCTCTTTAAAATTAAATAATTTCTAAAGCATTTATCTACACTCTGAAGTTCACAAAATTCGTACAACACAATCAGAACACACATAAGCATGCCACTTCATACAATATAGCATTAATGCACAAGCCCTAATTCCCGGATATTACAATATTTTTCTTTGGCTGCTTCTTCCATCAAACCTAAAAATGGGTGTTTTCCTGTCACTAAAAACAATACAATATATCTATTTCCCACTATCAAGAATCGACAACCACTTTTGCAATTATTTCTTAAATTTCAAGTCACTGTGTATCCCCACTCAATTTTGCCAAATAAAAGTGTGCCATAATTTTAACTTTCCTCCCTACTTTTGTTTTCTTTTTAAATACCTTCTTTCTATTACATGCAAAACTTTCTTATTCTCATTTCTTACAAAAATATGGTACCTAGCAAAAAAAAAAATTGTTAGAAATATTAAATATAGTTGATTGAATTTGGATTTAATACTCTATCATTTTGGTAAGAATTCGGGAAAAATGTTCTTCCATTTCCATCAGCTATAACCAATTATATGCTGTTACATAACTCTAACAAGACAATACATTTAGAAAATGTAATGAAATTGTAATGAGAGAATCATGGGGTACCGTATTGAATTCCAATGTGTCCCCCTTTACTTTTCGGACCTCGACCATATGTAAACTAGGTGCCACTTGAAATATCTGATGAACAAAATTAATAGTTTAATTAAATACAAAACGTAAGCCAAGATTTAAAATAAAATGTTGCTTTAACTGTAAGTTACCTTAGTGGCGACGTTAAGGTTTCATTTTCTTCCTGCTTTCAAATTCTGGAGTCTCATCTACATAAAAACAATACAAAATAAATAAACTTTATATATAGATTTCAATAATTACCTTTATTATATTGTGTGTAAGATTTACTCACCTTGTAATTTTTATTGTGGACATCAAACCCGAGAGGCTTTGCAGCTTCTTCTATCTTATGGATGATTTGTTGGCACCATCGGCAATCTCTTAGCTAAAGTATCAAGTAGCAATTCAAAGCATTGTGAACAAAATCATGAAAGCTATTGAAACAATGATAAATAGATGAGTTGTAAAAGTTAAGTCTCAGTGTCTAGATGGCATGATTTCGATATACTATGAAACTCCGTACAAGAAAATATACAATATCTTTTCCAGCAATACACAAAAATAACCCAGAGAAACAAAATTTCTTGGTTTTAGAACTGAAATATTGATCCCAATAGTCTATCTAAATGTCCCATGATATAACAAATTCTAGAGAAAAAAACCTTCTATGACAAAATCTAGTTTTTCCTGCAAAAGTGCATCAGTCTTCATTTCAAAACATGTTTTTCTCTTCTATTTACATCACAGATATGACTAACTACTTTTGATACTGGAGAAACAATCATATGCATGCAACAAAAAGATGAAAATATGAGTTCAATTGTCACCTTAAATCACTTAGTTCCATGTAAGATCACCGATCTCCATGCTGAAAGCCTAATTACGACCATAGTACCGGAAGCTCCTCTCATGCCAGTATCTGCTAGCTTGAAAGAGAAACCACACTCTTCCCATCGCTTGTAGAATATGGGAAAATAAATAAACATAAAATATAGAATACAAATTAGATCTATCATTATATATATGAGAAAAACTTATTTTCAATAGTATCACCCATAAAAGCATTCCTTTCTTTGATTGAGGTGATATAGATTTACTTATGATAACATAATGCTACTGAACAAGTTTAATACAACATATATTATGAATACATCACAATCTCATTGAGCAAGCTTGAAAATATGCAATATTAACATTATTGTTCACTATACATTACATCCATTTCCAAATTTCATGACATTCATAATACAAGATAACTAAAAATATTGTAAATGAAATGATTAAAAGAATCCAAAATTTTGAAACAATCTTTAAGTCGGTCAAAGTTTGGATACAATTTGTGAAAACATACAGAGAGACTTGGAGCAATTTGCAATGACCATACTTGTAAACGCATACAAATGTCGCATGTATACATTTCATTGTAATTAATCAATCGAAAATATAAAACCTAAATATCAAACATATTTGTTTGTACCAAAGCTTGAAGACACAAAATGAAAAATTTCAGCACCAAACACTTAAAATTTTCCTAATATGCATCAAAAGAATCTATTTAAATTTTCAACCATTAGCAATAGGAAAATGCACCTAATGACAAGTACCTAACAACTACAGAAACCCACCAAAACTACACTAAGCAAGTTATAAACACCACTGCAAAGAAGATGCAATCATTTCAAACTTAAGGTAATATAAGATGATATTTCTTCAAATTCAACTTTTGACTAACTCATACTAAACCCATGGCCATAATCAATAGAAAATCCATATAGAAAACTACATTAACATATAGAGCAGAAAATCCATTCAATAAAAAGCTCTAAAAAGCACTATCCAAAGCACCCAATAAGCTCAACAACATTAAAAACCATACCGTGAAAGCAATAAAGGCCATCAGATAGAAGGTTTGATCACTCAAGCTCATCTTTTGAGTTGAAATGGAAGTTGGGAGAACCGGGTTCCCAACTCCCACGTTGTTATTTTGATTAGATTCTTCTCCAAGACTGAACTTTGAAGTTTGGGGCAATCCATTGGCCTCCAAACTTGATATTTTCAAATTCAAAATGGTAAAACGATTGTAAGAGTAGAATGGGATGAAAGAAGGAGAGGGTTTTGTAGAGAAGAAAACAGAAGTGGCCGATTTTAACAAGAAAAATTGGATTTTTGACTTTGAAGGGAAAGACAACAATGTGTTTGAAGTATTTGCTGTGGGGTTTGCGTTTAAAGAGAGATTGAGTTTCATTTGAAGGAAATCTGGGAGAAGAGAAATGAAAGAGAGTGAAAAGTTTCAAAGTGAAAAAGTCGAGGTTACTAATGGTGTCTTTGTATCTCTGCACCAACGGTCTATACGGTGGTCGCTGCAGTTGCTGTTTGGGGAAAATACAGTTCCAAAATCACAGATGAAGAAAATTCCAACCTTCCTTGATGCTTTCCTCTTTCCTTTCGAGTTTGGGGAAAAATTTAGGACTTGGGGGGAAATTTTAGGGGGAAAAATTAAGGCTTTTGGGGTATATAGGATGGGAAAAGTTGAGGAGAGCAAAATGACATAGTTTTTTCTAAAATAAAGTATCTTTTTGCGGCGTTTTTTACCTAGCGCAGCTAAAGCCTGACTTATTGTGGCATTTATGAAAAACGCCACTAAAAAAGCTAACAATACGGCGCCGTTTTAATTAAAATAAAATGATTTTTTGCGTACCTTTTGCGGCGTTTATAAAAAAACGCCGCTATTTCTTACCTTTTGCAGCTTTTTTATATATTTAAAGATTCAATCCAATTTTCTTCTTTATTTTAAAGTTTAAGTAATATTTAAGAGAATTAGATAAAATTTGAAATCTTTAAAATTTAAAATTAGTTAATATATAAATTAAAAACAATCAGTATATACCCAAAAATTTTAAAATTATTTTAAATAATAGTATTTTTATTTTTCATTTAAATAAATAAATTTTTAAAATTTAAGTAATATTTAAAATAATTAGATAAATTTTGAAATCTTTAAAATTATTTAAAATTTTAAATCTTTAAAATTTAAAATTATTTAATATATAAATTAAGAAACAATCAGTCATATACTCAAAAATTTTAAAATTATTTTAAATAATAGTATTTTAATTTTTCATTTAAATAAATAATTTTTAAAATTTAAGTAATATTTAAAATAATTAGATAAATTTTGAAATCTTTAATATTATTCAAAATTTGAAATCTTTAAAATTGAAATTATTTAATATACAAATTAAAAACAATCAGTCATATACCCAAAAATACTTTAAAATAAAATGATATAATGTTATTTTAATTTTTATCATTTTTAACATATATTTTCTATGTTTTTACTTTCAAATTTTTCTACGTGTCAAAAAGAATACATGATGGGCACTGGGATGATGGGTGAGAATATAGAGAGTAAAATGGCGTCGTTTAGTTTAAAGTAAAATAGTTTTCTACGACGTTTTTATCAAAGCCCTATACCCTAAAACCCTAAGTTCTGAACCCAAACCCTAAACCTCAAAACCATAAACCCTAAAACCATAAACCTTAAATCTTAAATCATTAAATCCTAAAACCCTAAATGCTTGTCATAACCGTAGAATCTAACAATGAAACCTTAAAGTTAAACTTACATCGCATTTTAACCTTAAAGTTAAATTTATTTTAAATACTAGTTTTTAATTTTAAATTTTTAACATATATTTTCTATGTTTTTACTTTCAATTTTTTTTCACGTGTCATTATCTTTTTGAAGAAATTAAATATTCAATTAAAAATAAATTGTATTTTAATTAATATAAATAGTTAGGGTTTAGGGGTTTCGATAAAGCAAAACTTCTAAATAGTTTAGTTATCAATTTGTAACTTTTCATATTTAAGTTAGTTTCAAATAGCAAATTAAATTCAAAACAAAAATAAGAAAAAAAATGGAAATTAAATCGAATCAAATCGAAACGAGTGTCAGTTACCCTAGATGAAAATGGAACTATTGCACCAACAACGCCGCTATTGATATGTTTTTAGCTGCGTTTGTGCCAAAAACGCCGCTATTGCTCTATTTTTAACGGCAACTTCACCAAAGCGCCCCTATTGCACTATTTTTTAGTGGCGTTTGTGCCAAAAACGCCGCTATTCCTCTATTTTTAGCGGCATTTTCACCAAAGCGCCGCTATTGCACTATTTTTTAGCGGTGTTTGTACCAAAAATGTAACACCCCAAACCTAGCCCATGCGTTTTGACCAGGTCTGGCGTGTTATGGAACACATAACACTTTATCGGATTTTAAAAACACAAGTTAATTATTTAAAATTTGAATAAAGAAGTGACTTTTTGGAAATAAACCTCTTTGTATTATTATTACGTATAAATAAACCTTATCATGAATTCGTAAGTTGCATAACATTGAAAACTTCTTAGTTGAATAAAACTAGGGGCCTTATTACATAAATATTCCCAAATAAAATAAAATAAAATTTAAAGAAGTCCCAAAAATAATTTGTAGAAATAAAACTTGATGGCTCCTCGAGTCCGTATCGGCTCCCATGTCCACGATCTATTGCTCATCTGGAAGAGTAGAGAAAGGAAAGCGTGAGTCACCAAGACTCAGTGTATAAATCTCAAAACACGCAACGACCCGAGCCTACAAACACATTATGGGCCCTGGCCCATACATGAATGTAACAATCATAATCACATGGTAAACGATAAATAATGAATAGCCCAACCCATCCTAGGTTTCCATCCTCTACACACCAACCTGTACCAACCATCACACCTTGGGGATTTCTACAATCAACCTTCCATCCGCTACATACCAAAACGATAGCCGCACTGCCTATTCCTATTAATTAGAAATCATTGAATGTAGCATAGCCACCAATCACTATCTGACCTAACATTTGTATATGTGGGATTTCCACCACCGATCACCAAGTGACCTATCATGCACTTCCCCTTCAATATCATATTCCCACCCCATGCATACACATAAAGAAAACATCATGCAGTCATATATATTTTCCGATACACATCAGGAGTTCTATGTTTACGTACCTGGCATCCTTGCCTAACCCTTTTAGGGTTCCATTCGACTTTCTATACAGCCTCATTCCGGCATTTAAGCCCATAACATATATATAGTCATACATACGTGTTTATTAGTGTGTTAGAGATCTACACACCTGATTACCAATAAGACGATGCTTTCTATGTCGATGCTATCCTTAGTCGACACTACTGCTATGTGCCTAAGGTGTTGTTCAGAAGCCGGTCCACAACCAAGTGGCCAATCTCGAATGGCAGATACTGCTCTTTTCTTAAACTTAGGTATTTTCTCCTTTGCCTGATCCATATTTAATTCCATCACAAGTCCTTATCAGAACTACTATCACAATATTTAATCGTTAATTCTTATTATAACCTTAAGATCTTGCATATAATGATCAAATCTAATAGAAATCTAGGGAAATCTTCTTACCTTAAAAATCACGAAAGTGGAGACTAGCTATTTTTACTTTTAGATCTAATTGACCAAGCTTCCTTCAAATCCTGATTTGCCGCCCATCATAAAACCATTAAACTATTAGCTTTCGGCTTTTAGCTTTCAAAAACCGAGAATAGATCATGAGAACTAACCAAAAATCAACACTTACCTTAGCATAGGAGATTTGGCTAGCACTAGAAAGAGGATTCGGCAATGCCAATGGAAGATTTAAATGCCAAAAGTATAGAACTAATTCTCAAATAAGATGAATAAAAGAGAAGACTATGGATGCTTCGGATTTTTAGAGAAATCGGCACAAGGAGGAAAAAGTAGAGAAGAGTTTCGGCTTTTGAAGAAATTGGAGAAAAGAAATTGGAGAATGAGAAGCTAGGGAAATTCGGCACAATGGGAGAAGAAATTTGTAACACCCTAAAAATTCGAGTATCGATATATTGTATGTTTTGGTGTTTAGCTTATGAATGAAAATTTTCTTTCCTTCTTTTTCGTGATTATTATAGCTTTGAAAA
Source organism: Gossypium rotundifolium (assembly GCA_025506655.1). Taxonomy (NCBI): domain Eukaryota; kingdom Viridiplantae; phylum Streptophyta; class Magnoliopsida; order Malvales; family Malvaceae; genus Gossypium; species Gossypium rotundifolium. The sequence continues at coordinate 44,183,933 of CP106724.1, read as the reverse complement.
AGGCATAGAATTATTCGGGTTTTGAATAATTTTTAGTATTGGGAATTTATTGAAGTGGATCAAGTGACCCTAATACTTAAGTTAATTTAAGTATCTAAAATTAGCATAAGATGAGTAATTGGCAAGGTGGTTTTGGCGCATGAGTAATTGCATGAGGGGAGATGTTCGAACCCCTTGGATAGCAATTAGATGATTTTTTATTTTTTGCACTTGTATGGCAAGTGTCGGTCAAGCAATACTTATGGTAAGGATGGACTTTTTCATTTATGGAAAGTAGACTAAGGGAATAAGGTAAGTACTAACTTAAGGTATGGAATCAAGAAATTTTGGTATGATAAGGGGACATAAGGCTTGGATTAAGGGAAGATGTTTTGGAAACTTTTTAATGGCCTATTGACCATGTATGTCGATGGCATAGGGGGCAAGGGGGGATGGCCGAATTTTTGTTGTTGGCTTGGTAGGTTTGGGTGTTGGATGAGCATTTTTCTTTTTGGTCAATTAGTGTTTTTCTTATCAAATTTTCTTTCAAAATTTGCTCTCTTCCTAGCCGAATATACCTTAAGCCTTAAGGAAACAATTGCATATTTTTACCATTTCTCCCTTTTTGACCATTTTGGTCTTAGTTTGATTTTTATCATCAAGTCTTTTCTCTCTTCTTTGTGTTAGAAACCATATAGCCATTTTAGACCATTTCTTTTCTTCTCTTTTCCCTCATCATTACCGATGACACTTTTGATCTCAAAGTTCTTTTGTTTTATCTTTATTATTTTCTCTCCTTCTTATTCTCTTTTCCTTCATGGTCGAATATTGGTAACCATTCATCATAGCCGAATCAATTCTTCCTCTCTTTTGTTTTTTTTTTTTGCATAGCTGAATCTTCTATTCTCCATAAGCATCTATTTTCCTTTTCTTCTACTCAAACTTTAATCAATCGAAACTTAGTAGAGGGTCGAAACTCAAGTATTCGTAAAGATCGTGGATCGTTGAAATCAGATTTAAGGTATTAAGGTAAGGGATTGTTAAGGATTTTTATATTGTTCGACATATGGTTATGAATGGTTTATTAATCGATTTCGTTTTAGGAGAAGTTATCGCTCGATTGACATATTGTGGAACGAGGGTATTTGTGGTAAGTTAATCCCACTCTTTAAAATTTTTAGTCAAATTTTGATAGTTTATTATTAAGACTAATGATCTTTTGTCATTAGAGGCAATCAAAATAGGGACAAAAAGGGCAGTAAATAGTACTCAGAAGAGGGTGGTTCTATTAATCCCCTAAGTTTAAGAGAAGGATTTGTTTGAATCGAGATTTTCCACCGGGTTGTGGACCTTCATCCGCGAAAATCAAATATTCAAGTCGACGTACTCTTGAACCACTTTGTTTACTCGGGGTATAGAACCTTTGGTTGGAGAGAAATTGCAAATAGTAGTTATTCGAGATTCCGAGGGCAAGATTTAGATCGTTCAATATTAGAATAGTTTAATATCAAATTTTAGTGCTCTAATCCTTCGTAATGTGTGTTTAGATATCGGCTAGCGGGAGAGTGTAGTTCTCACCGTAATCAGGTGTGTAATCTCACACTATATCTCATGGGTTAGATGACTATACAATGGTTAAAGTTGGATTAAAAATCAAAGTTGGTGAAATCGAAAATATGACATTATTGACACTTAGTGTTAAAATCTAAAATCGGTAGTAAGATCGTGCAATTTTGAAAATCGCCCTTAATGGTTAAAACGATAATAAGTGACAAATTGGGCCATATGTGATATTTGGTAAAATTGGGCCATATGTGTTATTTGGTAAATTTGGGCCATATGTGTTATTTGGCAAATTTGGGCCATATGTGTTATTTGGCAAATTTGGGCCATATGTGTTATTTGGAAAATTTGGGCCATATGTGATATTTGGTAAATTTGGGCCATATGTGATATTTGGAAAATTTGGGCCATATGTGTTATTTGGCAAATTTGGGCCATATGTGTTATTTGGCAAATTTGGGCCATATGTGATATTTGGTAAATTTGGGCAATATGTGTTATTTGGCAAATTTGGGCCATATGTGTTATTTGGCAAATTTGGGCCATATGTATTAGTTGGAAAATTGGGCCATATGTGATAATTGAGAATTTGGGCCACATGTGATAATCGATAAATGGGCCTTAAGTGAAATTTTAGAATTGGGCCATTTATGATAATGGATAAATGGGCTATGTGTGAAATGTGTTTTAATGGGCCGAAATTCATAAATTATAATGTGATTTTCCTTATAAATATTTTGAAATGCATAAACATGATTGCATGGGTTGGGATCAATGATGAAGAGAAGAAAGGCTTAATGCTAGAAATCTAGATAGGTGACTCTGTCACAATGTCCGTTGCCCGAAATCTAGATCAGTGGTTTTACCACAACTATTTAAATGGCCGTTGCCACAAATATGATATTGGGCTTAAAGCCTACTTCGGTGTGATGGCGGGGTGGGTGACTAAAGCTCCCCACAGGTGTGCTGGTTGGGTACGGGGGTGTGTAGCGGATGGAAATCTAGGTTTGGCTTTGGGAATTGCATATCATTTGCATTATTATTTTTAAATACTAAATTATTATATTTTGAAATGGGTTTAGGCCCAAATAAATGTTTAAATGGTCTTGGCCAGTGGACTATGGTAAGTGAGTTGCACTTGAGTTCTAAGTAACTCACCCAATTTTTTACCCTCTCGTGTAATAACAATTGATGGAGACTTGGTTGGAGATGACTTAGTGGGTGGCTATACTACAAATGGTGGTTCATAAAACTTTGAGACTTCTTTTATAATTTCTATTAAGTATTATTAATGGCGATGTAATAAGGCCTTTTTAATTATGGATTTTATTGTGTGGATGGATTTATTTATGTTTTAGTTTATTTAAGTTGGATTGATTTTGTTTTTCGTAAATGATTTTCTATAACCCTCGTTTCAAATAAAAGTTTTTCTTATCTAGAAACTTAGAAAATTCTTTTAAACCTTTTTGATGAAATATTCCGATTTAATAAATCTAAAGTTTTTACTGATTACTACTTTATATATATCAAAGGACAAATTCTTGTGTTTTAAATCAAGCGTTTCAAATAAACCTCAATTTTTCGATAAAGTAATGTTCTTAATCGTTTTGCAATTTGATTTTTACTTCGTTAAATGTTTTGAATGTTCGATAAAATTATGTGGCATGCCAAAATCTGGGGTTCATGCATAGGCCGGGTTTGGGGTGTTACATTTTATGGTATCAGAGCCCAGTTTCAAAACTCAGCTGTGGTTTGGGTTCAACAAATGATTTTTGGTTAAAAACCACTTAAATTTCTAGACTTTATGTTTTAAAGGTAGTATGGCACCAGGAGCTTCCGACATCAAGTCAAGTAAGTATGTTCAGTAAGTATTTGTTTATTAAATGTTTATTATTGTGATGAGACCTATGGAACACTCTAGAACTTCTAGTTTTAGGTGTTGAAAATGATAGAGATCGAGACTATAGGATGTGATTGCGAAAACAACTCTATCTCTTATATCTCATAAAATATCATTAATAAACACTGAAATAATATTCTGATTCATAAAACTTGTAATTAAATTAAAGTGAATTAGTCAATATGAGCTCTAGAGGACGTGGTCGTAGACGCGGTAGACGTGGCCGTGGTAGAGGCCGAGGTGTTGCATCTGAAGCACCGGGTCATATACCGAAAATGGATGCACCTGCGTCATTTGAGAGCGAAACTGGATCTCATGATCATGCCAATGAGGATAATGCTTTGACTCAAGCAATGTTGCGAGTCTTAGAAAGAGTAGTGGAGCGAATCGGGCGATGAATTGCGGATCAATATCGGAACGACTCAAGTCTAGTGGTGTGGAAGTTTTTAGAGGTGTCTCTGGTGTAGCTCCGAATATGGCAGAATATTGGCTTGAGGCTGTAGAACGAATTATGGATGATTTGGAATGCACTGTCGAGCAGAAACTGAGAGGAGCCGTGTCTTTGTTAAGAGACGAGGCGTATCAATGGTGTCTTACTGTCCAAGAAGGCACCGAGGCTGCATTGGTTAATTGGGATTTCTTTAAAGCTGCTTTCCAAGGGAAGTACGTCGAGACAAGTTATGTAGATGCCCGGAGGAAGGAATTCCTAAATTTGGTTCAAGAAAGTAAGACTGTAGCAGCTTACAAGGCAGAATTTCTTCGTTTGAGTCGTTATACTCGTACTATAGTGAGACTGATCATGAGCGTTGTGTACGCTTTGAGGATGGACTAAATGATGAGTTGCGGGTACTGATAGCCCCACAACAAGTGCGGACTTTTACCTCGCTAGTAGAGAAAGCTAAGATAGCCGAAGAGGCTAAGATTTTAGAATGCTAGGATCGGGAAAAAGTAAGAGGCAAGAGGGATTTTAAGTATTCTGGTTCTTCTAAAAGGTTTCAAAAGAGGCCACGAAATGATGAGGTAGTTCAAGTTAGGGCACCTGTGACTACCAATCAGATTCAAGAATATGCCGACTGTGGTAGACGACATCCCGGAGAATATTGGAGGAAAATTGGAGCTTGTTTTAAATATGGATCTAAGGATCATCGGTTTAAGAATTATCCTCGACGGACTGAAACGACTCAGGAAGCTCGTAACCCTAAGGCTCAGCCAGCTAGAGGTACTCAGCAGCCACCAAGAGGTCGTGGACCGGGTCGTGGTGGTAATGGTAATGGACGTGGACAAGGTGCACCGGGTCGAGGTAATGGTGTTAGAGATAACACGGAGGCAAGACAGCCAGGATTGGTCTATGCTGTCAGGCATCGTGAGGACGGCGATGCACCTGATGTGATAATTGGTACATTCTTCATCTCTGATGTGCCTATTACTACTTTGATAGATATCGGATCTACCCACTCGTATGTTGCTAGTGCTATATCTGTAAACCTAAGCATTAGATCTGAGATTATCGATAGAGAGATAACGGTAATTAGTCCTTTAAGACAGTCGGTAATAGTGAATAAGTTATTTAGAGATGTGCCCTTAGAGATTCAAAGAGAGGTATTTCTAGCAGACTTGATGGAATTACCTTTTGATGAATTTGATCTTATTTTGGGCATGGATTGATTGGTGAAGCATCGGGCGCAATTGGATTGTGCCGAAAAGCGGATGTCAATTAGGACTGTGGATGATAAGGAGATAATAATGATAGGCGAGCGAAGAAACTTTTTGGCAAATGTGGTATCTGCTTTGAAGGCAGAAAAATTAGTGCGGAAAGGGAATAGAGCATTCCTAGCATTCATCAGTGCTTTGGATACCAAGGATTTATCAATAGAAAGTGTAAGAACGGTGAAAGAATTTCTAGATGTCTTTCCCGAAGAACTTCTGGGTCTACCTCCAGATCGAGAATTAGAATTTAGCATTGAGCTTTTACACGGAACTGCACCGGTGTCTATTGCTCCTTATAGAATGGCACCAAAGGAGTTAGCGGAGCTTAAAGCTCAAATTCAAGAACTGTTAGATCGAGGATTTATTTGACCAAGTGTGTCTCCGTGGGGAGCACCGATTTTGTTCGTCAAGAAGAATAATGGGTCGATGCGTATGTGCAATGATTATAGGCAGTTGAATAAATTGACGATCAAGAATAGGTATCCATTGCCGAGAATCGATGACCTGTTTGATCAATTAAGAGGAGCTTCAGTCTTTTCCAAGATTGATTTGAGATCGGGTTATCATTAACTCAAGGTGAAGGAGGCAGATATTCATAAGACGGCATTTCGAACTCGTTATGGACATTATGAGTTTTTAGTAATGCCGTTTGGTTTGACTAATGCACCAGCTGCATTTATGGACATGATGAACCGAGTCTTCCAGCCCTATTTAGACCAGTTCGTAGTAGTGTTCATAGTAACATCTTGGTATATTCGAGGAATGAAGAAGAGCATGACTCTCATTTGCGCACTCTGTTGCAAATTTTACGAGATAAGCAACTTTATGCCAAATTCAGTAAGTGTGAATTTTGGTTGAAGGAAGTGACTTTCTTGGGTCATGTAGTGTCAACTGAAGGAATAAGAGTTGATCCTCGAAAGGTAGAGGCTGTGTTGGATTGGAAACCGCCAAAGTCAGTAGCTAAGATCCGAAGTTTCTTGAGTTTGGCTGGTTATTATAGACGCTTTGTTGAGGGGTTTTCATTGATTGCTACACCCCTAACTAAATTGTTACGAAAGGAAGTACCGTATGTATGGACCGATAAACAACAAGAAAGTTTCAAGAAATTGAAGAAGATTCTAACGGAAGCGCCAGTACTGATTCAACCAGAGGCCAGAAAAGAGTTTACCGTTTACTGTGATGCGTCACACACGAGTTTAGGATGTGTACTGATGCAAAGTGGAAAAGTGGTAGCTTATGCTTCTCGACAGTTGAGGCCACACGAAGTCAATTATCCTACTCATGTTTTGGAGTTGGCTGCGGTAGTGTTTGCATTAAAGATTTGGAGGCATTATCTATACGGTGAGAAGTCAATTATTTATACGAACCATAAGAGTCTTAAGTATCTCCTTACCCAAAAAGAGTTGAATTTAAGACAATGGAGATGGGTGGAGTTGTTAAAGGATTATGATTTCTCAATCGAGTATCATCTTGGAAAGGCTAACGTTGTGGCAGATGCTTTGAGTCGAAAGGTTGTATCGGAGTTGAGAGCAATGTTTGCTCATCTTAGTTTGTATGAGGATGGCAGTTTGTTAGCAGAACTTTAGGTGAAGCCTCTGTGGTTGGAACAAATCAAGGAAAAGCAATTATCCGATGAAAAGTTGGGTCCTTTAATACAACAATCTGAAGGTGGTGTAATAGGAGATTTTGGTTTGAACAAAGAAGGTGTACTGTGTTTTCGTGGAAGGGTTTGTATGCCCGAGGATTCAGATTTGAGGTGAATGATTCTTCTAGAGGCGCATAGTAGCCCTTATGCTATGCATCTCGGAGGAAATAAGATATACCGGGATCTCCGTGAATAGTATTGATGGCCAAAGTTAAAACGGGAAGTTACTGATTTTGTGGGAAAGTGTTTGACTTGTCAACGAGTAAAGGCGGAACATCAATTACCATCGGGATTGTTGCAACCTGTAAAGATTCCATTATGGAAATGGGAGCAGATAACGATGGACTTTGTTAGTTGGTTACCCTTAACACCTACTAAGAAAGATTACATGCAGGTGGTAGTAGATCGATTAGCAAAGGCTGCCCATTTTCTACCGGTTAAAGACAGATTACTCGTTGCAAAAGTTGGCTAAACTGTATGTATCGAAATCGTGAGGTTGCATGGGGTACCAGTGTCTTATCATATCGGACAGGGATCCTAGATTTACATCACGGTTTTGGAAAGCTTTCCATGAGGCTCTGGGTACAAAGTTAAACTTGATCTGACTTTTCACCCTCAGTCAGATGGTCAGTTGGAAAGAGTAATCCAGATTTTGGAAGACATGTTAAGAGGTTGTGTGATTGATTTCAGAGGTAGTTGGGAGGAATTTCTACCGTTGGCAGAGTTTACGTATAACAATAGTTATCAATCCAGTATTCAGATGGCACCCTATGAAGCGTTATATGGTCATAGGTGTCGTACTCCTACTTGTTGGACTAAATTAGGGGAACGACAATTGTTGGGTCCTGAATTGATAACTGAGATGGAAAAAAAGGTAAAAGTTATTCAAGCGCGATTAAAGGAAGCCTCGGATAGACAAAAGTCGTACACAGATCTAAAGCATAAAGATATTGAGTTTGTGGTGGGAGATTAGGTCTTTTTGAAAGTTTCACCGTGGAAAAAGATTTTCAGATTCAGAAGGAAAGGCAAGTTGAGCCCTAGGTTCATTGGGCCGTACAGTGTGTTGAAGCGTGTAGGACCAGTGGCCTATCAACTTGATTTACCTCCGAAATTGAGTCAAATTCATAGTGTTTTCCATGTTTCTATGCTGAGACGTTATAGATCGGATCCATCACACATAGTACTGGTAGAAGAAGTGGAATTAAGGCTAGATTTGTCTTTCGAAGAGGAACCAGTGAGAATCTTGGACAGAGATGTTAAAGTGCTAAGAAAGAAGGCTGTTCCGTTGGTCAAAGTTTTATGGCATAATCACGGAGTGGAGGAAGCTACGTGGGAGCCTGAGGATGCAATTCGGCAACAATATCCTCACCTCTTTTAATCAGATAAATTTCGAGGACGAAATTTTCTTTAAGGAGGGTAGAGTTGTAACACCCTAAAAATTTGAGTATCGATATATTGTATGTTTTGGTGTTTAGCTTATGAATGAAAATTTTCTTTCCTTCTTTTTCGTGATTATTATAGCTTTGAAAAGGACATAGAATTATTCGGGTTTTGAATAATTTTTAGTATTGGGAATTTATTGAAGTGGATCAAGTGTCCCTAATACTTAAGTTAATTTAAGTATCTAAAATTAGCATAAGATGAGTAATTGGCAAGGTGGTCTTGGCGCATGAGTAATTGCATGAGGGGAGATGTTTGAACCCCTTGGATAGCAATTAGATGATTTTTTATTTTTTGCATTTGTATGGCAAGTGTCGGTCAAGCAATACTTATGGTAAGGATGGACTTTTTCATTTATGGAAAGTAGACTAAGGGAATAAGGTAAGTACTAACTTAAGGTATGGAATCAAGAAATTTTGGTATGATAAGGGGACATAAGGCTTGGATTAAGGGAAGATGTTTTGGAAACTTTTTAATGGCCTATTGACCATGTATGTCGATGGCATAGGGGGCTAGGGGGGATGGCCGAATTTTTGTTGTTGGCTTGGTAGGTTTGGGTGTTGGATGAGCATTTTTCTTTTTGGTCAATTAGTGTTTTTCTTATCAAATTTTCTTTCAAAATTTGCTCTCTTCCTAATAGAATATACCTTAAGCCTTGAGGAAACAATTGCATATTTTTACCATTTCTCCCTTTTTGACCATTTTGGTCTTAGTTTGATTTTTATCATCAAGTCTTTTCTCTCTTCTTTGTGTTAGAAACCATATAGCCATTTTAGACCATTTCTTTTCTTCTCTTTTCCCTCATCATTACCGATTACACTTTTGATCTCAAAGTTCTTTTGTTTTATCTTTATTATTTTCTCTCCTTCTTATTCTCTTTTCCTTCATGGCCGAATATTGGTAACCATTCACCATAGCCGAATCAATTCTTCCTCTACTTTGTTTTTTTTTTTTTTTTTTTGCATAGCTGAATCTTCTATTCTCCATAAGCATCTATTTTTCTTTTCTTCTACTCAAACTTTAATCAATCGAAACTTAGTAGAAGGTCGAAACTCAAGTATTCGTAAAGATCGTGGATCGTTGAAATCGGATTTAAGGTATTAAGGTAAGGGATTATTAAGGATTTTCATATTGTTCGACATATGGTTATGAATGGTTTATTAATCGATTTCGTTTTAGGAGAAGTTATCGCTCGATTGACATATTGTGGAACGAGGGTATTTGTGGTAAGTTAATCCCACTCTTTAAAATTTTTAGTCAAATTTCGATAGTTTATTATTAAGACTAATGATCTTTTGTCATTATAGGCAATCAAAATAGGGACGAAAAGGGCAGTAAATAGTACTCGGAAGAGGGGTGGTTCTATTAATCCCCCTAAGTTTAAGAGAAGGACTGTTTCGGGAATCTGAGATTTTCCACCGGGTTGTGGACCTTCATCCGGTGAAAATCAAATATTCGAAGTCGTACGTACTCCCGAACCACTGTTTGCTCGGGATATAGAACCTTTGGTTGGAAAGAAATCGTAAATAGTGGTTATTCGAGATTCCGAAGGTAAGATTTAGATCGTTCAATATTAGAATAGTTTAATATCAAATTTTAGTGTTCTAATCCTTCGTAATGTGTGTTTAGGTATCAACGAGCGAGAGAGTGTAGTTCTCACCGTAATCAGGTGTGTAATCTCACACTATATCTCATGGGTTAGATGACTATACAATGGTTAAAGTTGGATTAAAAATTGCAAAGTTGGTGAAATCGGAAAATATGACATTATTGACACGTAGTGTTAAAATCTCGAAATCGGTAGTAAGATCGTGAAATTTTGAAAATCGCCCTTAATGGTAAAAACGGTAATAAGTGACAAATTGGGCCATATGTGATATTTGGTAAAATTGGGCCATATGTGTTATTTGGTAAATTTGGGCCATATGTGTTATTTGGCAAATTTGGGCCATATGTGTTATTTGGCAAATTTGGGCCATATGTGATATTTGGTAAATTTGGGCCATATGTGGTATTTGGCAAATTTGGGCCATGTGTTATTTGGCAAATTTGGGCCATATGTGATATTTGGTAAAATTGGGCCATATGTCTTATTTGGCAAATTTGGGCCATATGTGTTATTTGGCAAATTTGGGCCATATGTGTTATTTGGAAAATTGGGCCATATGTGATAATTGGGAATTTGGGCCACACGTGATAATCGATAAATGGGCCTTAAGTGAAAATTTATAATTGGGCCATTTATGATAATGGATAAATGGGCTATATGTGAAATGTGTTTTAATGGACCGAAATTCATAAATTATAACATGGTTTTCCTTATAAATATTTTGAAATGCATAAACATGATTGCATGGGTTGGGATCAATGATGAAGAGAAGAAAGGCTTAATGCCAGAAATCTAGATAGGTGACTCTGTCACAATGGCCATTGCCCAAAATCTAGATCAGTGGTTTTACCACAATTATTTAAATGGCCGTTGCCACAAATATGATATTGGGCTTAAAGCCTACTTCGGTGTGATGGCGGGGTGGGTGACTAAAGCTCCCCAGGTGTCTTTGGTTGGGTACGGGGGTGTGTAGCGGATGGAAATCTAGGTTTGGCTTTGGGAATTGCATATCATTTGCATTATTATTTTTAAATATTAAATTATTATATTTTGAAATGGGCTTAGGCCCAGATAAATGTTTAAATGGTCTTGGCCCAGTGGACTATGGTAAGTGAGTTGCACACTGAGTTCTAAGTAACTCACCCCATTTTTTTTTACCCCTCTCAGGTAATAACAAATTGATGAAGACTTGGTTCGGAGATGACTTCGTGGGGTGGCTATACTACAAATGGTGGTTCATAAAACTTTGAGACTTCTTTTATAATTTCTATTAAGTATTATTAATGGCGATGTAATAAGGCCTTTTTAATTATGGATTTTATTGTGTGGATGGATTTATTTATGTTTTAGTTTATTTAAGTTGGATTGATTTTGTTTTTCGTAAATGATTTTCTATAACCCTCGTTTCAAATAAAAGTTTTTCTTATCTAGAAACTTAGAAAATTCTTTTAAAACTTTTTGATGAAATATTCCGATTAAATAAATCTAATGTTTTTACCGATTACTACTTTATATATATCAAACGACAAATTCTTGTGTTTTAAATCAAGCATTTCAAATAAACCTCGATTTTTCAATAAAGTAATGTTCTTAATCGTTTTGCAATTTGAATTTTACTTCGTTAAATGTTTTGAATGTTTGATAAAATTGTGTGGCATGCCAAAATCCGGGCTTAATGCATAGGCCGGGTTTGGGGTGTTACAAAATTAGGGTTTTCAATGTCAGAATCAAGGAGCTATCCCCCCTATTTATAGATGTTTCGACACCTCATGTATAAAACCGAAAACGCCCTTCCTAATTAATTAAAATTCAAGCTAAATGAGAGGGAAAATTTGGCACCCCCTTTGCCATGCAGTAGCCGATTTCTACACTCCTCTAGGTAGTGGATTTTCGGCCAACACTTCCCTTGAAGATAAGCTCCTAACTTTTTTCCTTTTTATCTACCATTTTATCAATTATAAAATCCATCTAAATCTTCCTATTTTTGAGCCTTGTAGCCGTCCACCTCATCAAATCTCAATGCCTAAATTTAACTCACTTAAATTAAAAGATTTGGGCTTTATTAAAATTAAATTTTGGGCCCCTAACTCCTTGTGTGTAGCGTCACTCCTTGCTTCATTTTAGGTGCCGAAAATGGCCCTAAAAACATGGGTTCCTTGCAGCCAAAACTTGGGCCTCTTTTATTGTTAATGACGCCACCTTAAAATAATTCAATCAAGGCAGCCCAATTTTGAACCCCTATCACTTAAATTAACAAATTAAACATATCCCCACACTAAATGCATAGGCCCATAAATTTAGGATGTTACAAAAAACGTCGTTATTGCTCTATTTTTAGCGGCATTTTCACGAAAGCACCACTATTTCACTGTTTTTAGCGGTGTTTGAGCCAAAAACGCCGTTATTTCTCTGTTTTTAGCAGCGTTTGTGCCAAAAACGCCGCTATTGCTCAACTTTTTGTGGCGTTTTAAACGCCGCTAATGTTTAATATTTGTGGTGTTTGGACAAAAAACGCCACTAAAAAAGCCGCTAAAACCCTATTTTCCTGTAGTGTGTACTCCACTAGATAAACACGCTTAACATAATATATTATCACCATGTTTGATACCAAAATTTTATTAATTACCAACCATGGGAATAGCAACCGAGAGCAATATTACAATATGAAGGAATACTGGATATAAATATGAGTGTGATGTGTGGAAGTTATGATAGAACATGATATATTTGTCCAAGTCAAATATCATGTGGAAACTCAAATAGCTTCCAATACATGTCATGGTAAAAATCTTAAAAGATTATCATTTAAAAAACGTAAGATACTAAAAAAAGTAAGCTTATATCCTAATCCAAGTCTAATGCTCAACCAATATACAATTTCTAAATATATGCAATCATATTATATGCATATTAAGGAAATGGGGGTAATCATAGCTTAGCTTATAGATTTCAAACATTTAAAAAACAGTTTTTACTTTATAATTGATCATCATGATAGTCAAAATAAGACAAAAACATTTTGAATCAATTTTAACATTTTCAACGATTTGAGTGTAAAATTTGTGGAGTTAAGGCTGGCCACGTAAACTTTGCACTTCATACTGCATGGGGTTTGAACACTACTATTTTTGCTTGGTAGTTTGTCTTTGAAACATTGTAGCAGTTTATTTAATTTTTGGTTAAATAGATATTTTACTACTTATCCAAAATATTAAAAAGCTTGATAACCGGTAAATTGTTGCTTAACAACAAAAGTCAAAGCAACAACGAAAGTTGTTTTGAGTGTATAACTCTTTTCACACTCATTAAATAATCAAATATTTACATATTGTATTTCATTTTAAATATACGACTTTATTCACTCGTGATATATTTACTAGTTCCAAAATTATTAAAATAAAAATTTCGTTAGGATAATAAAATAATTCTATTTTTGTTTCAAATAATATTTTTAATTAATCTTCAAAATTAAATTTTGGTAATATATTATATATTTTTAATACTATTGATTTATTCAATTATCATTAAAAATAATGTGATAATATCGTTTTTAACATGACGTTAATTTTAGACATTTTATGTCCTCGTAATATATTTCTTAACAATGTCGGAGACTAAAAAAATCTCAAATGTCGATTGAGTTTTAATTCAATTGGCTCTATTGCTATGCAATAATTAAGAGGACGTGAGTTTCAGTGCACGTAAGTGTATGGGGCTAGAACTTAAGTTTGACAAACCATGTGGTGTTAGGCGATTTCTTTGCTTCAAATCCGCCTAAGTCGACATTATTCTTGCAAAGTGAGAATTTTCACTAAAATTCTCTAAGGCGACGAAAACAAAACGGAAGCTACTAAAAAGATGAAAGAGTGACGAGAGAATTGAAAAGCCACAAGAAAGCAATGCACACCAAGTGTTTGAGTAAATACTCTCAAATATATTCCTTAATCCAAGAATAAAGTACAATGTGATGATTACAAATGAAGAAGGAGACCTCTACTTATAGTTGAGCTCGCCCAGATCCAGCGGTATAAATTGAGTCACATCAATAGTTAAGATTAGAGCCTATCTACAATTGAGAGTCCTAAGGAATTTACACACTATATATCTTTATCCTTTAAAAATTTATATTAATTACCCTGATAACTCTAGTTTTACTAGAGTATTTCACTGGACCACCAAAGCTTCTAGTAGATAAGCTTCTTCATGGTTCTACGAATTGGGTCAGCTCATGTGGGTCAAATGAGCTCTATTTAATAAGTTGACCTCCATAGGACGTTCTATGTGCAATAGTCACAGGCTTTGATCTGCAGCTCGTGACATAAGTACATTTTATCTTTTGATTTAAGAGTTTGAAGTGTTTATGACTAGTAGTAACAATTATATTAAAAAATATTGTTATAAAATAAAAAAGAGAAAAATACTAACAAGTACATAGTAGGTGAAAACTAAAAGAGAATTTCTCGCATTCCACTTTCACTTTAAGGGGCTTTATTTATAAACTCATTTTCATTCAATGAAGTACATGTTGGAGTTGTGTGACCCAAATTCTAAGAGATTGCTTGCAAGTCAAGTTAAACAAAATATATCTTCTTTCTAGAAAATTTAGTAGTTATGAGTATAATGTATTTAGCATTTATTAGCATAATATATTTGACTTTGATTAGAATTAGGTTTTTTCAACCTATAAATAGATGTAGCCGAAACTCCTCTTGTAATAATTCGAATTCGACATAGTGAATTTTCTTCTCCTCTACCCGTGTTTTTTTCCCAAAAGGGTTTCCACGTAAAAATCTGTGTGTTCTTTATTTTTATTTCTCATTTCTTTGTGATATATTGACATTACTGACGTTCTAATTTTTTACAAATTGGTATTAGAGCTTCCGTGTTTTACATCTCGATTACGGTAATGGCGTCATTGAAGTATGAAATTTCGCTGTTGGATCGCAACACCAGATTTGCGTTGTGGCATATTAAGATGCAAGCAGTTCTTGCACAGATGGATCTAGAGGATGCCCTGCTAGGGATAGATAAGATGCCTTCGGCATTAACAGATGAAGAGAAGAAGCGTAAGGATCAAAAGGTATTAACACAATTACATCTGCATTTGTCTAACGAAATTTTGCAGGATGTGATGAAGGAGAAGAACGCCACTGCATTATGGAAGAGGCTAGAACAAATATGTATGTCGAAAACTCTAACCAGCAAGTTGCATATGAAGCAATGTCTTTATGCCCATCGTTTGGAGGAAGGTGCGTCTGTGCACGAACACTTAACAGTGTTTAAAGAGATTCTCTCAAACTTGGAGGCCATGGAAGTTCAGTATGATAAGGAAGATCTAGGGTTGATTCTACTTTGTTCGTTGCCCCCGTCTTATTCAAGCTTTAGAGACACGATTTTATATAGTAGTGAGTCTCTCACAATTGATGAGGTTTATGATTCTTTGACCTCGTATGATAAGATAAAGCATCTTATGGTTAAACTTGACTTTAAGGGAGAGAGTCTCATTGTTTATGAGAGACAAGAACCGAATGCTGATGATAATCGTGGAAGGACACAGGAACGGAATCCTCACAATAAATCTAAGGGTAGATCGAAGTATTCAAATAGAGGTAAAACTTGTAACTTCTGTAAGAAGAAAGGACACATTAAATCAGTGTTCTATAAGCTACAGAACAAGATCAAAAGATAGGCTGCGAAATAAAAAGGAAAAATAACCAAAAAATTTCAGTGAAGCTGATGTTGTAGAAGACTATAGTGATGGTGAACTTCTAGTCGCTTCTATCAATAATTCTAAAGTGACCGAGGAGTGGATCCTTGATTTGGGCTGCACCTTCCACATGAGTCCCAATTGGGATTGGTTTACAACTTACGAAACAGTGTCTGAAGGTGTTGTTTTGATGGGAAATAATGCTTCGTGTAAATTTGTAGGTGTTGAAACGATTAAAGTTAAGATGTTTGACAAAGTTGTCAGAACACTTAGTGACGTGCGACATGTTCCAGAATTGAAGTGAATTTTAATTTCGTTGAGTACTCTTGATTCAAAAGGGTACAGATACACAGGCGAAAGTAGGTTTTAAAGATTTCCAAAGGTTCCCTCATTGTGATGAAAGGGCAGAGAAAGGCTATCAAGTTATATGTTTTGCAAGGTTCTACTGTTACTAGTGATGTACCTATCGCTTTCTCTTCCTTGTCAGATGATGATATTACTAAACTTTGGCATATGTGTCTAGGGCATATGAGTGAGAATGGCATGGCAAAATTGAGCAAAAGAGGACTTCTTGATGGGTAAGGAATTTGCAAACTAAAGTTCTATGAGCATTGCGTTTTTGAGAAGCAGAAGAGATTTTGATTCACTAGAGGAATCAATAACATTGGATTATATTCATTCTGATTTGTGGGGGCCATCCAGAGTGCCTTCAAGAGGTGGAGCTAATTATATGCTAACTTTTATTGATGATTTTTCCAAAAAAGTTTGGGCATTCTTCCTGAAGCAGAAAAGCGATGTGTTTTCTGCATTTAAGTCTTAGAAAACTATGATTGAAAAACATATATGAAAAAAATAAAATACCTCCACACAAACAATGGCTTAAAGTTTTATTCTGATGAGTTTAATAATTTGTGTAAGTCAGAAGGGATTGTGAGACACTTGACAGTTCGTCATACTCCACAGCAAAACGGTGTTGCAGAACGAATAAACAGAATGATCATGGAGAAGGTTCAATGTATGTTGTCAAATGCCAACTTACCAAAGTCGTTTTGGGCCGAAGCAGCCTTTACTGCTTATTTTTTGATCAACCGATCTCTATCTGTTGCCATTGAGAAAAAGACTCCACAAGAGGTATGGTTTGGTAATCCTTCTAACTATTCTGATTTAAACATCTTTGGGTGTCCTGCATATGCTCATGTTGATAATGGAAAATTGGAACCGAGATCCATTAAATGTGTTTTTCTTGGTTATAAAGCTGGTGTAAAAGGGTATAAGTTATGGTGTCCTGAAAATAGAAAAGTTGTGATTAGTAGATATGTTTTTGATGAAACTGCTATGCTACCTAACTTATCTTTTAAAGACTCTTCCAATAAAGAAAATCAAAAGTAGGTGGAGCATTAGATTAATCCAGAATCTACAACAGAGACGACTCTTCAAGCCAGTACAAAAATTCAGAATAGAGTTGCTTCTTTACCACAATACTCTATCGCCAAAAATAGAACTAGAAGAGAAATTAAACCTCTAAAGAAGTATGCCAAGGCTGATCTAGTTACTTATGCTTTAAATGTGGCTGAAGATATAGATGCAAACCAAGAGCCATCTAATTATTCTGAAGCGATTAGCTGTTAAGACTTAGAAAAGTGGATGTTTGCTATGCAAGAGGAGATGTAATCACTCCAAAAAAAATAGAACATGGGATCTTGTGAAACTTCCTAAAGGTGAAAAGGCTATTCATTGTAAATGGGTATTTAAAAAGAAAGAAGGGACTCTAGAAGTTGAAGAACCCAGATATAAAGCAAATCTTGTTGTAAAAGGTTACAGTCAAATTTCAAGAGTGGACTTTACAGATGTGTTCGCCCCAATTGTGAAGCATAGTTCAACTCGAGCTTTGCTTGGTATTATGGTCATGCATGATTTGGAGCTTGAGCAGTTAGATGTAAAAACTGCATTTTTGCATGGAGAACTTGAGGAGGGTATTTACATGCAACAACCAGAGGGTTTTATAGTCTTAGAAAAAAAGGACTTTGTTTGCTTGCTGAAAAAGTCCCTTTACAGTTTGAAACAGTCACCAAGCCAATGGTACAAGAGGTTTGATTCCTTTATGACTTCTCATGATTTCAAAAGAAGTAGTTTTGATAGTTGTGTTTACTTTAATAAAAACAGTGATGGTTCTTTTGTGTATCTATTCCTTTATGTTGATGACATGTTGATAGCAACAAAAGATAAATGAGAGATAAGAAAGGCCAATGCCCAACTAAGTAAAGAATTTGAGATGAAAGATTTGGGACCAGCAGAGAAGATACTTGCTATGGAGATTCTCAGAGATAGAAAAACAAGTAAATTGTACCTAAGTCAGAAGGGGTACATTGAGAAAGTTATTTGCAGGTTCAATATGCAAAGTGCTAAGCCTGTTAGTACTCCTTTAGCAGCCCATTTCAGACTTTCATCGGCTTTGTCTCCATAATCAGATGACGAGATTAAGTACATGTCACATGTTCCATACTCTAGTGCAGTGGGATCTCTCATGTATGCTATGGTTTGTTCATGTCTAGATTTATTATATACAGTCAGTGCAGTTGGCAAACACATGACGAATCCCAGTAAAGAACATTAGAAAGAAGTTCAGTGGATTTTAAGATACTTAGAAGGTACTACTGGTGTTTTCTTACAGTTTGGAAGAACTAGAGATGAAGTCATTGGGTATGTTGATTCTAATTTTGCTGGAGACATTAATAGAAGAAGATCTCTCACAGGTTATGTCTTTACAATCGGAGGTTGTGCAATCAGTTGGAAAGCCACTTTGCAAACTACAATCTCTTTGTCTACCACTGAAACTGAGTACATGGCGATTACTGAGGCTTGTAAATAAGCTATTTGGTTGAAGGGACTCTTTAGTAAACTCCATGAAGACTTTCAAATCAACAGAGTATTTTGCGACAGTCAGAGTGTCATCTT
Organism: Gossypium rotundifolium; assembly: GCA_025506655.1. Classification (NCBI taxonomy): domain Eukaryota; kingdom Viridiplantae; phylum Streptophyta; class Magnoliopsida; order Malvales; family Malvaceae; genus Gossypium; species Gossypium rotundifolium. The sequence goes on along the minus strand of CP106724.1, from coordinate 44,165,428 downwards.
CCTTACAAAAGATCAAATGTCTCATGAGAGAACAAAACATATTGATGTTCGGTATCATTTTGTTCGTGATATTATTGCTCGTGGTGATATTTTTGTGAGAAAAAATAGTAATCATGAAAATCCTGCAAATACGATGACTAAGTCACTTCCTATAATCAAGTTTGAGCATTGCTTAGACTTGGTTGGTGTTCATTTTTGAAGTTAAACCCTTAAGGGGTTTTATGGAAGAGGTAAAAAACTTGTTCATTGAGAATTCGTGTCAAGGTGGAGATTGTTAGAGTTGTGTGACCTAAATTCTAAGAGATTACTTGCAAGTCAAGTTAAACAAAATATATCTTCTTTCTAGAAGATTTAGTATTTATGAGTATAATATATTTAGCATTTATTAGCATAATATATTTGACTTTGATTAGAATTAGGTTTTTTAACCTATAAATAGATTTAGTCGAAACTCCTCTTCTAATGATTCGAATTCAACATAGTGAATTTTCTTCTCCTTTGCCCGTGGTTTTTTTCTCGAAAGGGTTTCCACGTAAAAATTTGTGTGTTCATTATTTTTATTTCTCTTTTCTTTTGATATATTGTCATTACCGACGTTCTATTTTTTTACAGTACATGTAAATGAAGCCTTTTTAGTTTCTTAATTGAAACATCTAATTTACTCTCATGATCATAAATTAACTAGAGAGTTTTATCTTATTACTTTAATGTGGGCTTAAAGGTGTTATAGACATCCATTATTAATGTATTTACAACACTCTCCCTTGGATGTCTCTTAAATAAAAATGTGCCTCCTTAAAACCTTTATTAGGAAAAACCCTTTGGGATAAAAACCTAATGAAAGAAAAATAGTACATAATCTATTATTACAAGCTGCCTCGTTAAAAACCTTTACTAGGAAAACCTAGTGGGACAAAACATTAGTTAAAGGAAAAGAGTAGAACGTGTTTGTTACTCCCCTTCTAATGGCAATATCAAATAATTTCTTTCAGTTGAAGCATTCTCGTTTTGGTGATGCTTTTGTAAAAAGATTTGCTAAATTATCACTAGAATGAATTTGTTGAACTTCTATGTCACTTTTCTTCTCAAGATCATGAGTGAAGAATAATTTTGGTGAAATAATATTTCATTCTGTCACCTTTGATATAACCACCCTTCAATTGAGCTATATGTTTTGCATTATCTTCGTATAAGATAATTGACATCTTTTCCTGTAATGACAAACTACATATGTTTTGGATATGTTGGGTCCAAACAAACTTTCAGCTTGTCTTATGCATTCCAATTATTTCAGCGTGATTTGAAGAGGCAATAACTAATGTTTGCTTTGTTGAATGTCATAATACGAAAGTATCTCCACATATAAATAAATATATCATTTGAGATCGGCCTTTATATGGATCCGATAAATATCCAACATCAGCATAACCGACTAAAAGGGATTTTGAATCATTTGAATAAAATAACTCCATACCAATGGTCCCTCTGAGATATCTAAATACATGTTTAATTCCATTCTAATGTCTACGTGTTGGAGAAGAACTAAATCATGCTAACAAGTTTAAAACAAAAGCTATATCAAGCCTTGTGTTGTTTGCAAGATACATCAATGCCTCTATGACACTTAGATATGATACTTCATGACCAAGAAACTCTTTATCATTCTTGCATGGATAAAATTGATCTTTATTCACATCTAAAGATCATACAACCATCGGGGTACTCAATGTATGTGCTTTATCCATGTAAAATTTCTTTAAGATCTTTTATGTATGTAACACCCCAAACCCGGCCCATGAGTCCTGACCGGATCTGGTATGTCACGGAGTAAAACAATTTGAAATAATTTTGAGTGTCTGGTGGAAATTTGTTAAAATGTGGCTAAGGTATTAAAACGGTGTTTGAAAACTCAGTTGGGTTTTTTATAAACATAGTTGTGTTGATAAACCCTTTTGAGAACATTTGATCATGTACATTTTAAAATCATCAAAGTTGTAGTTGACTTGGTTTATTTTTGTTACCCGATGGTAACATCTTTTAAAAACCCGTAGAAGTTTATTAAGGTTGAAAAGTTACTTTTAACCGGTTCACTTAACATTTAAAAACTTCGTTTGTAACATAACATAAGTAAAATAAAATAGTAAAATAAACATCCAAAATAATAATAGCGGCCTTATTACAATCCCAAAATAAAAAGACTTAGAAAATAAATAATTTTAACAATAGCAAAGTAAATCAATTCCAACGATAAGCATGGCCGCCTCGATTCCTCTCCGGCTCCATCTCTGCGATCTACTCATCTGCAAAATGGTAAGGGAAGGGGTGAGTCACCAAGACTCAGTGTGTAAATCCCCCACCCGGAAAATACAACTCATACACAATTTATTAATAAACATGCACATGCAACCCAATTAACCATCCATACTCCTTTTCTACCCCGTGTGGTCAAAACCACTGGTGGTCAAAACCACTGGTGACTAGTGTCACAAAATAAATGATGGGGCCAACCCATCGTGTGGTCAAAACCACTGATGACCATAGGTCACAAATATCATAGTGTGGTCAAAACCCTTTGTGGTACCAAACCAACGGGACTTAGTCACAATTTATCAAGATGTGGTCAAAACCACTGGTGACCGAAGTCACAATTAATCTGATGGGGCCAACCCATCTTGTGGTCAAAACCACTGGTGACAGTCCATAAGATCATCCCCCTCCTCTCATCAATCCCACCATCATCATGCTTTACATATCAATTATCATATATCATGTATTTAGGCATGGCATTTTATAGCATGTGATGGCATACAAATCATATATCAATAGATCACGTACAGGGGACTTACCCGGAATCCATGCTTAAGCCCACAAGCATATATCATAGATCACTACAATAATTCTTAACAAAACAATAATATGGCAAAGTTTACTAATAAAGTGTGTAAAGACTTTACACACCTGTTACCACCGAGATTCCTAGATCCCGAAGATCCGATCTACGATGCTAGATCCCTTGACCTATAATCGGCCAACAACATGGTTAGGGACTTAGGCCTATTCGGCCATACTAATAATCCCGAAGGACCACTTGTACCAAAAATATGGCCTTTGGCCGAATGTGCTTACCCACTTACCAAACTCACCGAAATCCCGAATTTGTCACTTGAGTCTTCGAGAACCCTACCAAAACGCACGTTAAAATTGGCTTGCACACTTACACATAATCTAGGCCTATGGCCGAATATTGCTTACCTCCTTACCTTGGGGAATCAAATCCCGAAAGATCTCCTTACTCCTTTAATCGGCTATGGCCTCCCTACAATCGGTTTAAGCACATTAGTAAGAGTCTTAGGCCATTCGGCCATAACCTTGAACCTAAAAGAGGGTATTGCCCCTTACCTTGATAATTATATCGGCCCTTAAACACCACAAGTCAGCACCACTTGGTGTTGTGAGGAGGTTCAGCTACCCTTGAAGAGGAGAAAAGAACCGAAAGTGAGACAGCACCTTTCTTTAAGGGATTCGACTCAAGAGAAAGAAGAAAACATGGGGTTGGCCTTAATAGTAAGAGAGGAGATGAAAGACTTAGGGATTTTCGACAAGGATAGAGGAAGGGTTTTCGGCACAAGGACTATGGTATGCTTCAAAAAAAGGAACCGAAAAGTAGCAGAGGAGGAGTTTCGGTTTGAATAACAATGAAAGAAAAATAAAAGTATCATGTGCTAGCCGAAACTACTCCCTATAACTCCTTCAAAAACCGAAACTCAAGCCCCTAGAGTCCTTTTTTCGGCCATTTCTCCCCATGGGATAATCTTTATCTTTTAATTATCCCTTAATCTCCTCTTTAATCAAATAAAATAGAATAGCATCACAACTCTTCCAGCCGAAAATATGCAAAAATTTAAGCTTAATCTCATCACTTAAAGAGTCCATAATAGGGCCATCACCTCCCCCTCTTCACGCTAGCTTCCAAAAAAATAAAAACCCCACTTGCTGCTCCATTGGTTCGAACATAGGACCTCACTGCCCCAGCCCTCTCTTCTAACGCCCCAGGCCATTTCTCCCAATTGACTTTCATGTCATGAACCCTCTCCATTTAATTTTAAAGCCTTCATACTTGGCCCCCTTTCCTTTAACGCCAAAAAGCCCAAAAATAAAATGCTCCTTGCGTCCATCATGTCTTGAACCCAAGTCCATACACCAAGGCCCTTTAAGTGGCGCCCCAAGCCACTCCACCATACGACATTTCATGTCCAAACCTTGCCCGAAAAATCTATTAAGGCCTTCCAACTTAGCCCCTATCTTTAACGTCCCAAAAAGCCCAAAATAAAAACACACCCCCTTGTTACACCCGAGACTCGAACCTTCTTCCTTGAAGCTCCCTTTGACACCCCCTTGTAGCACCTAAGTGGCGCATGAAAGCCACTTTGCCAAGCTATTCTTTGTGTCATGTTTCCCCCAAAACTTCTCTTAACCCCTATCTCACCTAGCTCCCTTCTTTTAAACACTTAAAAAGAAATTTTTCAGCCTAAGTCAGGCCTAGCTCGGGGTTATTTCTAGACCCTAAAACATGTCTAGCAAACATAAAATTTGTTTCTTCAAGCACACACATGGGAAATTAATTAAGTTACAAACAACCCCTAATTTAGGGTGTTACAGTTCTACGCCCTTAAAAGAATTTTGGCCTCGAAATTACCTAGATCAGAAGAGTTGGGGGTATTACTGCCGCATCACATCCTCGGGTTCCCATGTGGCCTCCTCCGTACCATGGTTTCGCCATAACACCTTTACCAAAGGCACTGACTTCCTCCTCAAAACCTTGACATCTCGATCCAAGATTTGTACTGGCTCCTCCTCGAAAGACAAGTCTGAGTTCACTTCGATTTCCACAACTGGCACTACATGTGAGGGGTCTAATCGATAGCGCCTCAGCATCGAAACATGGAAGACATCATGGATCTGGCTCAATTCCACTGGTAACTCGAGCCGATAAGCTATCGGTCCCACACGTTTAAACACCGTGTACGGTCCGATGAATCTAGGGCTTAGCTTGCCCTTCCGGCCAAACCTCAGCACCTTCTTCCAAGGTGATACCTTCAAGAAGATCTTATCACCCACTGCATATTCAACCTCTCTGCGCTTAAGATCGGCGTAGGATTTCTGCCTGTCCGACGCCTCCTTAAGACGAGCACGAATTACTTTAACCTTATCCTCTGTCTCTGTAACTAACTCCTGACCCAACATCCGACGTTCTCCTAGTTCTGTCCAACAGGTAGGAGTACGGCATTTTCGACCATACAGCGCCTCATACGGTGCCATCTAAATGCTCGCTTGATAACTATTGTTATAAGCGAACTCTGCCAGAGGTAGATACTCCTCCCAACTACCGCGAAAATCCAAAACATAGCCCCTCAACATGTCTTCTAACACCTGGATGACCCTCTCAGATTGTCCATCAGACTGCGGATGAAAAGCCATGCTAAAATTCAACCTCGTGCCTAACTCCTGATGTAAGGCCTTCCAGAATCTTGACATAAACCGAGGATTTCGATCTGAGATAATGGACACAGGTACTCCATGCAACCATACTATCTCAGCGATATACAACTTGGCTAACTTTTGGAGTGAATAATCAACCCTTACAGGTATGAAATGAGCCGACTTAGTCAATCGGTCTACTACTACCCAAACTGCATCTTTCTTACTGGGCGTAAGGGGAAGCCCACTTACAAAATCCATAGTAATCTCCTCCCATTTCCACTGTGGGATCTTTACCGGCTGTAATAGCCCCGATGGCAATTGATGCTCAGCCTTAACTTGCTGGCATGTCAGACACTTGCCTACCAGCTCGGTCACTTCCCGCTTAAGACTCGGCCACCAAAATTACTCCCTTAAATCCCGACACATCTTGCTGCTTCTCGGGTGCATAGCGTACGCACTGCTATGAGCTTCTTTAAGGATTCGCTGCCTCAAATCCTCATCCTTAGGCATGCATACTCTCTCCTGAAAGTACAACACTCCATCGCTACCCAAACTGAAACCCTCGACCTCACCATTCTGTACTCGCAACCTTCGAGTATTCAAAGCTTCATCAGTCATCTGCCTTTCCTTAACCTCATTAATCTAAGACGGCTTCACTTGCAATTCTGCCAGAAGGCTCCCATCCTCATAGAGACTTAGATGAGAAAACATTGCTCGCAAATCCGCTACCACCTTTCGGCTCAATGCATCAGCTACCACATTAGCCTTCCCTGGATGGTATTCGATTGAGCAGTCGTAGTCCTTTAACAACTCAATCCACCTCCGCTGCCTCAGATTGAAATCTTTCTGAATCAGGAGGTACTTCAGACTTTTGTGATCTGTGTACACCACTGACTTCTCCCCATACAGATAGTGCCTCCAAATCTTCAGAGCAAAAACCATAGTAGCCAATTCCAAATCGTGTGTCAGATAATTAGCTTCGTGAGGCCTCAACTACCGTGATGCATAAGCGACCACCTTCCCTACTTGCATCAACACACACCCTAACCTGGTATGCGATGCATCACAATACACAGTGAACTCCTTCCCTGCCTCAGGTTGGATTAAGACTGGTGCTTCTGTCAAGATCCTTTTCAGCTTATCAAAACTCTCCTGCTGCTTCTCAGACCACACAAACAGAACTCCTTTCCTCAGCAGCTTAGTCAATGGTGCTGCAATTAAGGAGAAATTCTCCACAAATCTCCTATAATATCATGCCAACCCAAGAAAACTTCGTATTTTCGTAACAGACTTTGGTGGCTTCCACTCCAATACTGCCTCAATCTTACGGGGATCCACCCTGATACCCTCAGCTGAAACAACATGTCCTAGAAAAGTTACCTCCTTGAGCCAGAACTCACACTTGCTGAATTTGGCGTACAACTGTTTCTCCCTCAGAACTTGCAGAACCACATGAAGATGTGCGTCATACTCCTCCTCCGACTTCGAGTACACCAAAATGTCGTCTATGAAGACCACGACGAACCGATCCAGATAGGGTTGGAAAACCCGATTCATCATGTCCATAAACGCAGCCGGTGTATTCGTCAAACCAAAAGGTATTACCAGAAACTCGTAGTGGCCATACCGAGTACGGAATGTCGTCTTGTGCACATCAGCCTCCTTCACCTTAAGCTGATAGTACCCTAACCTAATGTCAATCTTAGAGAACACCGATGCTCCTTTGAGTTGATCGAACAGATCATCAATCTTGGGCAAAGGATACCGGTTCTTTATTGTCAACTTGTTCAGCTGTCGATAGTCTATTCACATCCTCATTGTCTCATCCTTCTTATTGACAAAAAGCATTGGAGCTCCCCAAGGCGATACACTTGGTCAGATGAACCCTCTATCCAACAATTCCTGAATCTGCGCCTTCAACTCTACCAATTCCTTCGGCGCCATCCGATACGGAGCTATAGATACTGGCGCGATTCTGGGTAACAGATCTATCCCAAATTCAACCTCACGGTCTGGAGGTAGACCCGAAAGCTCCTCTGGAAACACATCAACATAGTCCCTCACAGTCCGGACATCTCCCACAGCAACATCCTTAGTTTCCAAGGCATAGACATGCACCACATAAGCTTCACAACCCTTCCTAACCAACCTTTCTGCCTTCAACGCAGAAACCACATTAGATAGGTAATCTCTCCTTTTACCTATCATCACCACCTCATCACCTTCCACAGTCTTTAGCACCATGCGCTTAACCGCACAATCCAGACTAGCCTGATACTTTACTAGCCAATCTATCCCGAGGATTAAATTGAACTCTCAGAATGGTAGTTCCATCAAGTCAGCCAAGAACACGACCCCTTGGAGTTCTAGGGGTACGTCCCTATAGAGTCTACTTACTTCTATAGAGTGACCTAAGGGGCTTAATACAGTCATCTTCCTAGAAGTAAGCTCGGAGTCTAAGTGCAAAGTTTCCACTACGCTACTAGCAATGTATGAGTAGGTCGAGCCAATGTCAATCAAGGTATTATAGGGCACACCAAAGATCAAGAACATACCGGTTATGACGTCCGGTGCGTCACCCTCCTCTTGACGTCTCGCGGCATAGACTAGACCAGGTTGTCTAGCCTCAATACCACCGGTATTTCCCCTCGGTGCCCCACGACCTCTGCCAGCACCATTACCTCCTCTTCCTACACCACGACCCCTCTGACGCTGTTGGTTATCCCTTCTATTCGGTGCACGATCCTGACCCTCTGATCTTAGTCTAGCTGCCTTCTTCGGACAATCACTAACTCGATGCTCCAAGGACCCACACTCGAAGCATCCTCAATTACCATTCCAATATTCCCCCGTGTGAGACTTGCCACACCGAGCACATCGTGGCGGCCATTGAGTATTAGCAGCAGCAGCAGGCCTAGCAGCTTGATCCTACCAACCAAACCTTGTCCTCTTCTGCTGATTATCGAAAAACTTTGAAGGTCCAGAGCTCCTCTTATTCTAATTTCGATCTTGGTTCCGTCTAACCGACTGTCTTACCCCTTCAGCAACCTTTAATTTCTCCACTAAGACAGTGAACCCCCGTTCCTGTTGTGGAGCTATCATCATCCTTAGCTCATCTCTCAGCCCGTCTTCGAATCTAACACAGCATTCATGCTCGATACCCACAATGCCACGAGCATACCTACTCAACCGGAGGAATTCGGCCTCATACTCCACCACCGTCTTATTGCCTTGAACCAGGTTCAAGAAAGCCTTTCGCTGTGCATCCACGTAACTAGTTCCGATATATTTCTTTTGATAGGCATCTCTGAAGAATTCCCAGGTGAGATTTTCTGCCACCGTTCCATCCCTTACAGTGATCCACCACTGGTATGACTCATCCCGAAGTAGAGATATTATGCCCTTCAGCTTCTCCTCAGCTATGAAATCTAGATCATCCATGATCCTTTCTGTTGCTTCCAACCAATATTCCGCCTCACTAGGTGCCACTCCAAAAACTCCTCTAAATACTTCTACTCTGTTAGCCCGGAGTCGTTCAACCACAGATTTACGGGCTCCTGCACCCGCGCCTACCTCAGTAACTCATTCTAACTCTCGTAGCACCACCTGGGATACTACGTCGTTACCACCAGTCTGATCTTAGAACTCAGTCTTCGCCGCCGGCAGATCCGGCATCTCATTACCAGACCCATGTCCGGACCCTGCTGGCTCGGACAAAGTCATCCTACCCCTTCCACGGTCACGGGGCGGACATCCACGACCTCTTGTACTCATTTCTAACGATTGCGTTTATCTGTTTAAGAATTTTATGCATTAGTATTTCACTTGATTATCCGCGAAGAAATTTTATGATAGAAGTTTTAGGAGTGGTTCTTTCGTAATCATACATGCACACAGTTTTCCATTCATCCATTCAAAGAGACGTTGTAGTTTTCATGGTGATTATTTTTCCACTACCCAGGGGTATTTTCGTAATTTATCCTATAAGGGTATTTTTGTAATTTTTCAAAAATAAAAATTTTCGGATGATTTTGTCAAAAAGTATTCTGGAACACTTAAATTCACGGAGTACTTTGAAAAATTTTGAAAATTGGGGGTATTTTAGTGATTTTGAAGCTCAGGGGCATTTTGGTAATTTTCCACAAATCAGGGTGAATCGGTAAAATTTAATAATTCAGGGATATTTCAAAAGTTGTAAAACTTTGACAGTTCTTTTTAAGAATTTATTTTTCAAGTTGAGGGTGTTGCAAAGATTTTGAAAATCAGGGTCATTTTGGTAATTTTATTGGTTAGGGGAAATTTTGTAATTTCCCTAAAATCATGATGTTTTTGATGTTTTGTAATTTAAAGTTTTTGGGCACTCTTTATGTGATGAAAATTTTGATTAGTTTGTGGGTATTTTGGGGATATCATAATTGAAGGACGTTTTTGTAATTTTACCCCTAGGGGTATTTTAGTAATTTCACATAATCAGAGCTTTTTAATAAAATGATTTCCAAAAAAAAAATTGGGTCTAAATGATTTCACAAAAGAAGGATATTTGGAAATTTCTATTTGGAAATTTTTTTCATAAGGAGGGTATTTTGGTAATTTACAAGCCAGGGGTATTTTGGTCATTTTTCAAACTGGAGGGTATTTTGGTCAAAAAATTTTTCCACACAAGGTTTTAATTACTTCGAAAACAAAACGGCTAGTCCCTTTCGGATTTTAGTTATCAAGTTTAGCCTGTGAGTGTGTCGTCTCAGCTTGGATGAACCGTCACTACGCACCAGGTAGGATTCGAGTGAGTAGGAGGTGAGTCACTAGGACTGCTTAAATACCAGGCTCCCACCGAATCCAATCCTAGACATGCGTGTAATGATTGCCACATCCCTTACTTAGTGACAACTCACAGGGTTGTTTAGGTAATTGTTAAATCTTATGCATAGTTGAGGTGTGCTAGACCTAGGGTTCAATAATTTCTTATTCTAACATTCTACGTCCCCATTTTTCCTTCTACCCCTCATCAAATATTCACAAAAATGGATAGAAGTACTTACCTGGACGGATAGGTGCCGGAGACTCGGTGCCATGCTGTTCAAGCCAAAAACAGTTTCAAAACATTCCAATAAGGCCTACTAATCAAAAACCAAACATTTTGCGCCTTGGACCCCCCACAGTCGAGTTTTGAACTGGGCTCTGATACCAAAAATGTAACACCCCAAACCCGGCCCATGAGTCCTGACCGGATTTGGTATGTCACGGAGTAAAACAATTTGAAATAATTTTGAGTGTCTGGTGGAAATTTGTTAAAATGTGGCTAAGGTATTAAAACGGTGTTTGAAAACTCAGTTGGGTTTTTTATAAACATAGTTGTGTTGATAAACCCTTTTGAGAACATTTGATCATGTACATTTTAAAATCATCAAAGTTGTAGTTGACTTGGTTTATTTTTGTTACCCGATGGTAACATCTTTTAAAAACCCGTAGAAGTTTATTAAGGTTGAAAAGTTACTTTTAACCGGTTCACTTAACATTTAAAAACTTCGTTTGTAACATAACATAAGTAAAATAAAATAGTAAAATAAACATCCAAAATAATAATAGCGGCCTTATTACAATCCCAAAATAAAAAGACTTAGAAAATAAATAATTTTAACAATAGCAAAGTAAATCAATTCCAACGATAAGCATGGCCGCCTCGAGTCCTCTCCGGCTCCATCTCCGCGATCTACTCAACTGCAAAATGGTAAGGGAAGGGGTGAGTCACCAAGGCTCAGTGTGTAAATCCCCCACCCGGAAAATACAACTCATACACAATTTATTAATAAACATGCACATGCAACCCAACTAACCATCCATACTCCTTTTCTACCCCGTGTGGTCAAAACCACTGGTGGTCAAAACCACTGGTGACTAGTGTCACAAAATAAATGATGGGGCCAACCCATCGTGTGGTCAAAACCACTGATGACCATAGGTCACAAATATCATAGTGTGGTCAAAACCACTGGTGGTACCAAACCACTGGGACTTAGTCACAATTTATCGAGATGTGGTCAAAACCACTGGTGACCGAAGTCACAATTAATCTGATGGGGCCAACCCATCTTGTGGTCAAAACCACTGGTGACAGTCCATAAGATCACCCCCTCCTCTCATCAATCCCACCATCATCATGCTTTACATATCAATTATCATATATCATGTATTTAGACATGGCATTTAACAGCATGTGATGGCATACAAATCATATATCAATAGATCACGTACAGGGGACTTACCCGGAATCCATGCTTAAGCCCACAAGCATATATCATAGATCACTACAATAATTATTAACAAAACAATAATATGGCAAAGTTTACTAATAAAGTGTGTAAAGAGTTTACACACCTGTTACCACCGAGATTCCTAGATCCCAAAGATCCGATCTACGATGCTAGATCCCTTGACCTATAATCAGCCAACAACATGGTTAGGGACTTAGGCCTATTCGTCCATACTAATAATCCCGAAGGACCACTTGTACCAAAAATATGGCCTTTGGCCGAATGTGCTTACCCACTTACCAAACTCACCGAAATCTCGAATTTGTCACTTAAGTCTTCGAGAACCCTACCAAAACGCGCGTTAAAATTGGCTTGCACACTTACACATAATCTAGGCCTATGGCCGAATATTGCTTACCTCCTTACCTTGGGGAATCAAATCCCGAAAGATCTCCTTACTCCTTTAATCAGCTATGGCCTCCGTACAATCGGTTTAAGCACATTAGTAAGAGTCTTAGGCCATTCGGCCATAACCTTGAACCTAGAAGAGGGTATTGCCCCTTACCTTGATAATTATATCGGCCCTCAAACACCGCAAGTCAACACCACTTGGTGTTGTGAGGAGGTTCGGCTACCCTTGAAGAGGAGAAAAGAACCGAAAGTGAGACAGCACCTTTCTTTAAGGGATTCGACTCAAGAGAAAGAAGAAAACATGGGGTTGGCCTTAATAGTAAGAGAGGAGATGAAAGACTTAGGGGTTTTCGGCAAGGATGGAGGAAGGGTTTTCGGCACAAGGACTATGGTATGCTTCAAAGAAAAGGAACCGAAAAGTAGCAAAGGAGGAGTTTCGGTTTGAATAACAATGAAAGAAAAATAAAAGTATCATGTGCTAGCCGAAACTACTCCCTATAACTCCTTCAAAAACCGACACTCAAGCCCCTAGAGTCCCTTATTCGGCCATTGCTCCCCATGGGATAATCTTTATCTTTTAATTATCCCTTAATCTCCTCTTTAATCAAATAAAATAGAATAGCATCACAACTCTTCCAGCCGAAAATATGCAAAAATTTAAGCTTAATCTCATCACTTAAAGAGTCCATAATCGGGCCATCACCTCCCCCTCTTCACGCCAGCTTCCAAAAAAATAAAAACCCCATTTGCTGCTCCCTTGGTTCGAACATAGGACCTCACTGCCCCAGCCCTCTCTTCTAACGCCCCAGGCGATTTCTCCCAATTGACTTTCATGTCATGAACCTTCTCCATTTAATTTTAAAGCCTTTATACCTGGCCCCCATTCCTTTAACGCCGAAAAGCCCAAAAATAAAATGCTTCTTGCGTCCATCATGTCTCGAACCCGAGTCCATACACCAAGTCCCTTTAAGTGGCGCCCCAAGCCACTCCACCATACGACATTTCATGTCCAAACCTTGCCCGAAAAATCTATTAAGGCCTTCCAACTTAGCCCCTATCTTTAACGTCCCAAAAAGCCCAAAATAAAAACACACCCCCTTGTTACACCCGAGACTCGAACCTCCTCCCTTGAAGCTCCCTTTGACGCCCCCCTTGTAGCACCTAAGTGGCGCATGAAAGCCACTTTGCCAAGCTATTCTTTGTGTCATGTTTCCCCCAAAACTTCTCTTAACCCCTATCTCACCTAGCTCCCTTCTTTTAAATACTTAAAAAGAAATTTTTCAGCCTAAGTCAGGCCTAGCTCAGGTTATTTCTAGACCCTAAAACATGTCTAGCAAACATAAAATTCGTTTCTTCAAGCACACACATGGGAAATTAATTAAGTTACAAACAACCCCTAATTTAGGGTGTTACAATGTATAAGTTGACTGATGGACATGAATTCCATCATTTAAATGCTTGATCTGCAGGCTAAGACAAAACTTTGTTTTTCGAAGATCTTTTATCTCAAATTATTGCTTTAAATAATTTACTGCGTTATGAAGCTCTTCGTGAGTTCCAATAATATATAGATCATCAACATAAATAGAAATTATCACAAAGTCTGCCTTAGACCTTTTTATAAAAACACATGGACAGATTGGATCATTTTTATAACCTTCTTTTAACAAATATTCACTAAGACGATTGTACCACATACGTCCAGATTGTTTTAATCTATATAAACTTTTCTTTAATCTAATTGAGTAATTTTCTTAAGAAACTCTATATCCTTCTAGATTTAAATCCTTTATAGATTTTCATATAAATTTCACTATCAAGTGTACCATACAAATAGGCTGTAACAACATCCAGTAGACACATGTCAAGTTTTTCACGTATTGTCATACTAATAAGGTATTTAAATGTGATTGCATCCACCCCAGGAGAATATGTCTCTTTGTAATCAATGTTGTGCCTTTGCGAAAATCCTTATGATATGACACGCATGGAGAATAGGATCTTAGCTTGTCTAAGTTGCAGATTTATCCTAGATCTCTAGATGAGCGTAAACTGAAATGACAAACAATGAAAACATATTAGTTGTCACAAAAGAGAGTCAAACAAAATTAAAATAAAAGAAAGATGAACCAGGTGGTAAAAAGTCCAATAGAAAATGAATTAGGGTTTCTTGGATGGAAATAAACCATCCTTGGACCTCAAGAAAATGCACTAACTAGATATGGAAAAACAAAGCACAAACAAATTTGTTAGAAGTGATTTTAAGGACAAAAACAAATTGTTTTGTGCAAGAATGTTTGAGACAACAAGAAAAGATTAAAACTCGTAATTTTGATGTGTTTCTTGATGGAACAAGATAAAAATCCATAACTAATTTCAATATCTCTAATTCCCCATACAAGAAAAAAGATCTTGGTAAGAAAAAGCTTGAAGATGATTCCCACAACCTGAAAAATTGTTAAAACGGTTTCTAAAAGAAACTCAAGGGCAATTCTTGAAGAAAAACTCAAAGAGAATTATTATTAAATAAAAAAAAAACATAAACCAATTGTTTGTGTATAAGGGTGAATGTTCATGCTACTTATAGGCCCCCAAGATAAGTTTTCCTAACCCTAATAGAATAACTAACATGACAACTCATCAAATAAAAAAAACAAAATAATTCGAAGTGTGGACTTTTAATGGGTGTAACACCCCAAACCCGGCCTATGCATTAAGCCCGGATTTTAGCATGCCACACAAATTTAACGTACATTGAAATCATTTAACGAAGCAGAAATCAAATTCCAAAACGATTAAGAGAATGACTTTATAAAAAAAAATCGAGGTTTATTTGAAATCCTTGATTAAAAAACACAAGAGACTATCATCGGATCTATAGAGTAGTATTTGATTAAAATTTTAAAATTTATTTAATCAAAATATTCTAACTAAGAGTTAAAGGATTTCCTAAGTTTTAAAGATATTTAAGAAAAACCTTTATTTTATACTGAAAGTTTTAGAAAATCATTTATGAAAAACTAAATCAATCCAACTTAACAAAACTAAAACAAAATAAATCCATCCACATAATAAAATCCCTAATTAAAAGGCCTTATTACATCTCCATTAAAAATAGTACTTAATAAAAATTATAAAAGAAGTCTTAAAATTTTATAAACCACCATTTTTAGTATAGCCTCCCCACGAAGTCATCTCCGACCCAAGTCTCCATCAATTGTTATTACCTGAGAGGGGTAAAAAAAAATGGGGTGAGTTACTTAAAACTCAGTGTGTAACTCACTCACCATAGTCCACTGGGCCAAGACCATTTAAACATTTATTTGGGCCTAAGCCCATTTCAAATATAATAATTTAGCATATAAAACAAATGCAAACGATATGCAATTCCCAAAACCAAACCTAGATTTTCATCCGCTACACACCTCGTACCAACCAGCGCACCTGTGGGGAGCTTTAGTCACCCACCCCGCCAACACACCGAAGTAGGCTTTAAGCCCAATATCATATTTGTGGCAACAGCCATTTAAATAATTGTGGTAGAACCACTGATCTAGATTTTGGGCAACGGCCATCGTGACAGAGTCACCTATCTAGAATTTTGGCATCAAGCCTTTCTTCTCTTCATCATTGATCCCAACCCATACAATCATGTTTATGCATAATAAAATATTTGAAAAATGAAAAACCATATTATAATTTATCAATTTTGGCCCATTAAAACACATATCACATATAACCCATTTATCAATTATCATAAATGGCCCAATTATCAAATTTCACTTATGGCCCATTTATCGATTATCACATATGGCCCAAATTCTCAAATATCACATATGGCCCAAATTTATCAATTATCGCATATGGCCCAAATTTGTCAAATATCATATATGGCCCAAATTTATCAAATATCGCATATGGCCCAAATTTGCCAAATATCATATATGGCCCAAATTTATCAAATATCGCATATGGCCCAAATTTGCCAAATATCATATATGGCCCAAATTTATCAAATATCACATATGGCCCAAATTGCCACTTTTATCGTTTTAGCCATTAAGGGCGATTTCAAAATTTTCACGATCTTAATACCGATTTCATGATCTTAACACTAAAGTGTCGATAATACCATATTTTTCGATTTCACCAACTTTGCGATATTTAATCCAACTTTTACTACTGTATAGTCATCTAACCCATGAGATATAGTGTGAGATTACACACCTGATTACGGTGAGAACTACACTCGCCCGCTCGTCGATATCTAAACACGCATTACGAAGGATTAGAACACTAAAATTTAATATTAAACTATTATAATATTAAGCGATCTAGATCTTACCCTAAGAATCTCGAACAACCACTATTTACGATTTCTCTCCGATCAAAGGTTCAGTACCACGAGTAAACAACGGTTCGGGGGTACGTACGACTTCGAATAATTGATTTTCGCCGGATGAGGGTCCACAACTCGGTGGAAAATCTCAGATTCCGAAACAGTCCTTCTCTTAAACTTAGGGGGAATAACGGAACCACCCATCTTCCGAACACTATTTACTACCCTTTTTGTCCCTATTTTGATTGTCTTCAAAGACAAAGAATCATTAGTCCTAACAATATATCGAAAATCTTAAGACAAAAGACTTGAAGAGTGTAATCGGCTTACCTTAATAATCCCTTACCTTTAACACCTTAAATCCGATTTCAACGATCTATGACGTTTATGAACACTTGAGTTTCGGCCCTCCACTATCACACTATTGTCTAAGGCTTCAAAGAAGAAAAGAAAAGATTGAAGAGAATACTTATGTATAAGAAAAGATTTAGCTATGAATAAACAAAGAAAAGAAGAATGATTCGGCAAAAATTTTACCATTAATATTCGGCAATGAAGAAAGGTTTTGAAAATAATATTGACGTTTGAGTCTTCTTTACCAAAAAGAAAGAAAGAAGAACAAAAAGAATAATGAGAGAGTGTTTATGTGTCGATTTTCCAAGGATGGAAGATGGACAAAGATATGGTCTTGGGGTTGATGTATATTCGGCCAAAAGGAAGAAAAAGAAAATGGCCTTTCAAGATGGTATGGTTCCGGCACAATGAGAAAAAGAACTTGGGGAAGTATGGAGGATGATAACCATTTGGTCTAAAAGAAATGACCAAAACCAAAGCAAAATTTTACCAATTACATAAGACACATTCGGCTATGGAGAAGAAATTGGAGAGAAAAGTTTTGGAGAAAAGCACAAAAATAACCAAAAGCCAAAGTGGTCATCTAGCTACCAAAAGCTATTAAAATTTCGGCCAACCCCTAGCCCCAAAAACCGTTAAAGTACATGGACAATTAGCCATTCAAAGCTTTCCAAAACAAAGCCCTTGATCCATGCCTTATGTCCCCTTATCACCTTAATTCATGAGATTCTTTTCCTTAAACCTTTACTTACCTTTTTCCTTTGGTCTTCTTACCAAAAATGATATCGAACTCACCCCTTAACCTTATCCATGACCGACACTTGCTAAGGAAAGCAAAAAAAAAAATAAAAGCTTTCAAAATGCATGCTAAGAGATTCGAACCTCTCCCCTCAAGCAAACATGCAGGCGCCAACTCCACCTTGCTACTAGCTCATCTTATGCTAGTTTTTATCACTTAAATCTACTTAAACCTCAAAGTCACTTGCTCCACTTAAATTAAATACTCCTTACTAAAATTTATTCTAATTCCGAATATTTCTCAAGCCTTCTCAAGACTATACTAAACATGCAAAATTTAATTATACACAAGTTAAGCACCAAAACATACGTCATATAAATACTCAAATTTTAGGATGTTACAATGGGAATTCAGCCAAATGAATTAAATGGGCTCTTTGGGTTGAATTCTTACATGATGATCCACCTATTAAAATAAAATTGGACCTATAGTTTAAATATTTTACAATTTGGGCCACTTTGATAATTTGGCCAAGTATTCGATTAAATTACTTTCCAAACTCCAAGATGGGCTTCTAGACATCTTAATGGGCCATCTTTTCAAGAACTTGGTCTTGTGATCCATTTGTTCTCGAAATTGGCTTGTTCAAGCTTTTACATGAAATCCAATGCACCTTGGCTGCAAGATTCATTTTCTTGGACCAAGATTTCTAAGATTTGAAATCTTGATTTTCTTGATTCTTGAAATTGTCCGAAACAGTAAAATTGGACAAAGATTCAGTTTCTTGATTTTTTTGAAAAAAAGAAAGTGAATCTTGATTTTGTTTTTCGGTTGTGTGTGCATCTAGGGCCTTAGTAATTATAACATCCTAAATTTATGGGCCTAAGCATTTAGTGTGAGGATATGTTTAATTTGTTGATTTAAGTGATAGGGGTTCAAAATTGGGCTTAGGATTAGGCAAAGGCCTTGATTGAATTATTTTAAGGTGGCGTCATTAACAATAAAATAGGCCCAAGTTTTGGCCGCAAGGAGCCCATGTTTTTAGGGCCATTTTCAGCGCCTAAAATGAAGCAAGGAGTGACACCACACACAAGGAGTTAGGGGCCCAAAATTTAAGTTTAATAAGGCCCAAATAATTTAATTTAAGTAAGTTAAATTTCGGCATTAGGGTTAGTAGAGGTGGACGGCTACAAGGCTCAAAAACAGGAGAAATTATGTGGATTTTATAAGTGATAATATCATAGATAAAAAGGAGAAAAGTTAGGAGTTTATCTTCAAGGGAAGTGTTGGCCGAAAATCCACTACCTAGAGGAGTGTAAAATTTGGCTATTGCATGGCAAAGAGGGTGTCGAATTTCCCCTCTCTTTTAGCTTGAATTTAAAGGCGTTTTTAGTTTTTAGTAGTAGGTGCCGAAATATCTATAAATAGGAAGGGCTAGCTCCTTATTTCTGACACTGAAAACCCTAAATTTCTCTCCCATTGTGCCGAATTTCCCTAGCTTCTCCTTATCCAATTTCTTTTCTCCAATTTCTTCAAAAGCCGAAACTCTTCTCCACTTTTTCCTCCTTGTGTCGATTTCTCTAAAAAGCCAAAGCATCCATAGTCTTCTCTTTTATTCATCTTATTTGAGAATTAGTTCTATATTTTTGGCATTTAAATCTTCCATTGGCATTGTTGAATCCTCTTTCTAGTGCTAGCTGAATCTCCTATGCTAAGGTAAGTGTCAATTTTTGATTAGTTCTCATGATCTATTCCTGGTTTTTGAAAGGCAAAATCCGAAAGCTAATAGTTTAATGGTTTTATGATGGGCGGCAATTTGAGATTTCAAGGAAGCTTGGTCAATTAGATCTAAAAGCCGAAAATAGTTAGTCTCCACTTTCGAGATTTTTAAGGTAAGAAGATTTCCCTAGATTTCTATTAGATTTGATCATTATATGCAAGATCTTAAGGTTATAATGAGAATTAACGATTAAATATTGTGATACTAGTTCTGATAAGGACTTGTGATGGAATTAAATATGGATCAGGCAAAGGAGAAAATACCTAAATTTAAGAAAAGAGCAGTATCTGCCATTCGAGATTGGCCACTTGGTTGTGGACCGGCTTCTGAACAGCACCTTAGGCAGATAGAAGTAGTGTCGACTAAGGATAGCGTCGACATAGAAAGCATCGTCTTATCGGTAATCAGGTGTGTAGATCTCTAACACACTAATAAACCTGTATGTATGACTATATATATGTTATGGGCTTAAAACCCGGAATGAGGTCAGATAGACAATCGAATGGAACCCTAAAAGGGTTAGGCAAGGATGCCAGGTACGTAAACATAGAACTCCCTATGTGTATCAAAAAATATATATGATTGCATGATGTTTTCTTTATGTGTATGCATGGGGTGGGAATATGATATTGAAGGGGAAGTGCATGATAGGTCACTTGGTGATCGGTGGTGGAAATCCCACATATACAAATGTTAGGTCACATATTGATCGGTGGCTATGCCACATTCAATGATTCCTAATTAATAGGAATAGGCAGTGCGGCTGTCGTTTTGGTGTGTAGCGGATGGAGGGTTGATTGTAGAAATTCCCAAGGTGTGATGGTTGGTACGGGTTGGTGTGTAGAGGATGGAAACCTAGGATGGGTTGGGTTATTCATTATTTATCGTTTACCATGTGATTATAATTGTTACCTTCATGTATGGGCTAGGGCCCATAATGTGTTTGTGGGCTCGGGTCGTTGTGTGTTTTGAGATTTATACATTGAGTCTTGGTGACTCACGCTTTCCTTTTCTTTACTCTTCCAGATGAGCAGTAGATCGTGGACATGGGAGTCAAGACGGACTCAAGGGGCCATCAAGTTTTATTTCTACAAATTATTTTTGGGATTTCTTTAAATTTTATTTTATTTTATTTGGGAATATTTATGTAATAAGGCCCCTAGTTTTATTCAACTAAGAAGTTTTCAATGTTATGCAACTTATGAATTCATGATAAGGTTTATTTATACTTAATAATAGTAATACAAGGGATTTTAAATTTTAAAATGTCACTTATTTATCCAAATAATGTCCGATTGACTTATGATTTCCATAACGAACAAAGCAAAAGTTTTCAATGTACAACTCGTAGCATTCCAGATCTGGTCGAAACGCATGGGCCGGGTTTGGGGGTGTTACAGTAATAAAGTCTTGGATGGTCTCATTCAATCTTTCTCAGATTTGCTTGGCCTTTGACCTCATTATTGGGCCTTAAGGAAATTTGAGCCCATCACGTTTATGAGCCTGATTTTGGGTCTTGAGACTCACATCATTACAACTTCATTTTTATTATTTTGTTTTCGTACAAATACCCATTTATATCCAATCAGCTTTACATCTTTAGGTGTTTGGACTACATGTCCATAAACCTCATGTTTAGAAAGTAAATTTAATTTTGCTTAAATTGTGTCTTTCCATTTTTCCCAATCGATTCTATTTCTACATTCCTTGATAGATTTAGGCTTAGGATCCTCATTTTTTTGTTATTTCAATAGCTACATTATAAGTAAAATTGTTGTCGACAACTAAATTTTTTCGGTTCCATCTTTTTCTTGAATTAACATAACTTATCGAGATATCTTTATTTTCATCATTTTCATTTTCACTTTCAAGTACCTAAATCTCTTCTTGAGTTTTATAATTAGTTATGTCATGGGTCTCTTCAGGAACCCCTGCTTCCACTATATGACTTGCTTGAATGTTTGCTCTTTTCCTTTTACAATGATTTTTTCTCTTTGGAACTAATTAGTCTTCCACGCTTCAAGCATGGATTACTTTCTTTTGTACTAATAGTTTTCCCTATTGGGATATCAATTCGTATTGGAGAATCTTTAGCTGGTATGTGAGATTTTGTAATTCTCTTTAGGTCAGTTAATGAATCTGGCAGTTGATTTGTAAAATGAATTATTTGTTGAACTTCTTATTCATATTACTTTGTATCATTATTTCATTTCAAGTATTTTATTCATCCAAGTATAATGAGGAGTATTTGTAATTTATCGACTTGATGTGTACAACATGTAAATCAACACAATCTCATGTTGAAATAAGAAGCTTTACTCTCATAAGCAATGATTTAGATATTAGTTAGAGGCATTTGATAAATGATTCAGCTAAAATGTTTTATGTGTGAACATAAGCTACAAGATGTTCAACTTTTATCCCAATTGACATACAATAATAATTGAAGTTTGGGATGTAAACTCACCAGCATTAGCAAGATGAATTGCTTTAATTGCATAATATGAAATTAATAGATTAAACAATCAATCTTGCAAATGAGAGGTTGCGAGTTGATAACACATGTGGTTATTTTGTAGATTCATCTACCAAAATAATATAATATCAAAACCATCCACATAGTGGGTGAATAAGCTCATATTCATTTCAGAAATTAAATCTCAACTGTAGCTAGTGAGTTTGTAATAATCAATTATCATTGAGAACAATCAACACATGAGAATTCTTTAAATTAAAGAAACTTTTGGTTTTTTAATGAATGTTCATATGTATTATCAATTAATTTTCGCATCATATATGACCCAGAATGGTCTAACTGGTCACACCAAGTAGTTAATGTGTTTATATTAGTAAACTTCTGGTTTACTTTAACATGCTTTTCAATTGTACTAATAATCTCAATATAAATTTTGGCAATTGATAATTTTATTGACATTCCTTTTACTTTGTATCCTGATTGCAAGCATAAACCAACTAAAAATCTGACAAAGGCAAGTGCACCTATCAATTAATAGTATAGCTACGGTGAGCAAAGATATCATTCCCACGAAGACAAAAAGTACTAGTAATTACTATCTTTCTATTATTTAACCGATAAATTCGAATGGTTGATTAAAACTAAATTAATTAACTACGAACGCGAAAAAGAAACAAATCAGGAAAACAATCGAATAATAACCAAGAGCGAAACAATACCCAGGAAAGAATTCACCTAGACTTCATCTGTCACCATCAATCTGAATTATGCATTTTCTTCACTTAGTATCTTGATCCGTAGAAATCCCTAAATTATGCTAATATCTCTCTTCAAGACTAAGGAAAACTAACTCTAGGTTGATTAATTAAAATTTGTTTCTAATTAAAACCCCTATTATCGCATTAACTCAATCTATAGATTCCCATATTAGATTTGACACTAATCCGGTAGATTTATGTCGTGCTATTTCTAGGATTGCATGCAACTCCACTCAATTATGCTAGATCTAGTCTTAAACAGGGTCTATTCCTCCTCTAATTTAAGCACAACAAGCATGGATTAATAGTCCAGAAATATTAAACCAAGAATTAAACACACATAATTGAGAACAAGATTCAAGTATTTGTTGCATAAAAAATAAATTAAAAGACAGAATTCATTATAGGGTTCATCTCCCTTAGGTATCTAGAAAATTAGTTCATAATCGCAAATAAAAACATCTTAAAGATAGTATAACAATGAGAAATAAAGAAACACATAATAAACTTCAAAGAAATCAAAAGGAGATCTTCAATCTTGATGAAAATCTACTTCAGATTCAGCTTCAATGGTGTTTTCGAGTCGTTTTCTTTAGTATTCTATGACAGCTTCCTCCCATCTTCTTATCTTTGTCATATATAGGTCTTAAAATGCCCGAAAAACCTAAAAATTGTGTTTTCCCGCATATTTGGAACATGATTTGCGATTTCCACATGGTATGGCACATGGCCGTGTGGTAGCTCATGTGCCTCACATGGTCGTGTGTCCAACCCGTATAACTCTTGAAACTTGCTCCGATTTTCTAATTTTTGCTCATTTTCCTCACAAATTCTCTCCTAGGTATAGAAACATGAATTTAAAGGATTAGGAGCTTAAAATTCATCATTTTAAATCGAATAATCATCCAAAAACACATTAAGAATGAGACAAAACATATTACTTTTTGGCATTTATCAAATTTACCCACACTTAAGTGTTTGATTGTCCTCAAGTAAAATCCTCAATCCACATTCAAATTAAATTTTCTCAATTTTTCATTTTCCATCAATAATGTTTTAAGCTAATTCGCAATCATGCATTGGAAATTTAACCAAAAGGACACTAAAGATTCAAGTAGTCAAAGCCAAAATTTTTAAGAACAAAAACGTAGGTGTCTCCTCTTATCTAAATAATTACCTTAAATTCAAAATCAACAAGATTTGACATCCTTACGAAATATCACTCAAAGCACTCAAAGTGTTTAAGGTTCAAATATTATGTACTCAAAAATCGAACGAGAAATGCTATTAGCATAAGCTTGCTTGAAAATAAAATCTCCACCACTATAGAATGAGATGACACACCAATCAAGAGGTTTTTTCAAGGTTGTAATAGGGCTTATGTAACATCCTAAAAATTTGAGTATCAATATGTTGCTAGAGGTTAGCTTGGGTTTACTTAGAATTTGAATAAAAATTAGTAAAGAGTACTTTAGTGTAAAGAAATCAGGTGACCTTGAAACTTCAGTTAATTAAGTACTAAAAGATGGCATAAGATGAGCAATTGGCAAAGTGGTGATGGTGCTATAAGTTGGACTTGATGGGAGATGTTCGAATCTCCTAGCATGCAATTTGGGAGTTTTTATTTTTTTGCTTTATCCTAGCATGTGTCGGCTATGGATAAGATTAGGATAAGTTGGATTAATTTTTTTTTGGGTTAGAAGACTAAGGGTTATGGAAAGCTTGAGTTAGGGGATAAAATGGCTTGAATTGGGGGATAATGTTTCTTAAACTTAAGGAAAAAGGAGGATGATATGGCTTGAGACTAGGATGATGTTTTGGCAACTCTTTCATGGCCTTTTGACTATGTATGTGGATGGCATAGGGGCTAGGGGGGATGGCCGGTTTTGTTGATTGGCTTGGTAGGCTTGTGTGTTGGAGAAACACATTCTTTTTGGTCATTTTTGGCTTTGGCAAAACATATTTTCTCTCCATCTATTTTCTCTCTAGCCGAATTTGTCAACAACCTTGAGGAAACAATTGCATCTTTCTTTTTGACCATTTGGTCATTTCTTTGCTAATCATTTTAGTGTTTTATTTTTCCTAGTGCCGAAACTATCAACACACAAAAAGAAAGAAGAACATTCTTTTTCTCATTTTTCCTCCCCAAATGCCGAATGCACAATTCTATTAAACTCAATTCTTTTCCTTCTCTTTTCTTTCTCTTTGCTTTCTCTATTCTTTCTCTTTTTCTTTCTCGTTTTCTCTCTTGAAAACCGAATCATCATCATCTCCATCTTCCATTCTTTTACTTCTTTCTCAACTAAAGTTTCTTTAATATTTTCTCTCATGGCCGAATGCTAGTTTGCTCTTGTGCCGAATCATTTTCGTTTTCTTGTTTAGTCATAACCGAATCTTCCATTAGACATAAGTATTCTTCTCACTCAATTCTTTTCAACCGTGGGCAATAGAGTGATTTTGGAGGGCAGAAACTCAAAGTGTTCTTGAATATCATGGATCGTTGGAATCGATCTTAAGAGTTAAGGTAAGGAGTTTATTCAATGATTTTCATATTATTCGTCATATTGGTATAGTTGGTTATTTAATCGATTTTCTTATAGGGACGTAATCGCTCGATTGCTACCTTGTGGAACGAGGATAATTGTGGTAAGCCAATCTCACTTTTTTAAAATTGTTAGTCCTATTTCGATAGTTATTAGTTTGACTAATGATTTTATGTCATTAGAGACATTCAAGATAGGGCAGAAAAGGGCAGTGAATAGTCTTCAAAAGAGGGGTGGTTCCGCTAATCCCTCTAAGTATAAACGAAGGGCTGTTTCGAGAATCTGAGATTTTCTACCGGGTTGCGGACCCTCATCTGAGGAGAACCAGTTGTTTGAAGTCATCCATACTACCGAACCTTTGTTTGTTCGTGGATTCTCATCGGGTAACGAATCAACAATCGGGGAGAAACCGCAAATAGAAGTGGTTCAAAATTCTGAGGGTAAAGATTTAGATCGCTTATTAATAGTGTAGTATTATTAAATAATAGTGTTCTAATTTATCACGTTACGTTTAGGTATTGACGAGCGGGAAAGTCTAGTTCTCACAATAACTAGGTGTGTAACTTCACACTTATCTCGGGATAGATGTTATACTGTAAGTATTGGGAAAAATCGTAAAATTGACAAAATAAGAAAAATGCGTAATAATTAGTATTTATGTGAAAATACATGAAAACTGTTAAAGTTGTGAAATTTACGAAAACGTCCTCAATGAGTATTTGATAAATTGTAAAAAATCTGCTAGATTGTTAAATGGGCCGAAAAATCTGCTTGATCGTTAAATGGCCGAAAAATTTGCTAGACCATTAAATGGGCCAAAAAATGTGCTAGATCGTTAAATGGGCCGAAAAATCTGCTAGATCATTAAATGGGCCAAAGTATTAGATTGCTAAATGGGCTAAATGTTATTTTGTATTATGGCCCTTAATAAAAACTTGAAATATTGATTCACATGTAAATTGGGCCTTTTGCTAAAATTATCAAATGTATATAGACTGTTATGCATACATGTTGTAACATCCTAAATATTTGAGTATCATTATGTTGCTAAGTGTTAGCTCGGGTTTACTTGGAATTAGAATAAATATTAGTAAAGTGTACTTTAATGTAAAGAAATTAGGTGACCTTGAAACATAAGTTAATTAAGTACTAAAAGAAGGCATAAGATGAGTAATTGGCAAAGTGGTGATGGCGCCATAAGTTGGACTTGAGGGGAGAGGTTCGAATCTCCTAGCATGCAATTTGGGAGTTTTTATTTTTGCTTTATCCTAGCATGTGTCGTGTATAGATAAGATTAGGATGAGTTGGATTAATTATTTTTTTGGTAAGAAGACTAAGGGTTATAGAAAGCTTGAGTTAGGGGACAGAATGGCTTGAATTGGGGGATAATGTTTCTCTAACTTAGGGAAAAAGGAGGATGATAAGGCTTAAGAAGAGGTTGATGTTTTGGAAACTTTTTAATGGCCTTTTGACCATGTATGTGGACAGCATAAGGGCTAGGGGAGTTGGCCAGTTTTGTTGATTGGTTTGGTAGGCTTGGTAGTTGGATGAAAACTTTCTTTTTGGTCATTTGGTGCTTGCTTATCAAAAACTCTTCAAAAATTTACTCTCTCCCTAGCCGATTATACCTTAAACCTTGAGGAAACTATAGCATCTTTTTACCATCCTTTCTCTTTGACCATTTGGTCATTTCTTTGCCAATCATTCTTCCTAGTGCCGAAACTATCATCACACAAAAAAAGAAAAAAGGCCATTCTTTTTCTATTTTTCCTCCCCAATGCCGAATGCACTTTTCTCCTAAACTAAATTCTCTTTTCTTTCTCTTTTCCTTCTCTTTTCTTTCTCTTTTCTTTCTCTTTCCTTTCTCTCTTTCTCTCTTGAAACCGAATCATATCACTTCCATTTTCCATTCTTTTACTTCTTCCTCAACTAAAGTTTCTTCAATATTTTCTCTCATGGCCGAATGCTAGTTTGCTCTTGTACCGAATCATTTTCATTTTCTTGTTTAGTCATAACCGAATCTTCCATTAGACATAAGTATTCTTCTCACTCAATTCTTTTCAACCGTGGACAATAGTGAGATTTTTGGATGGCAGAAACTCAAAGTGTTCTTGAGTATTGTGGATTGTTGGAATCGATCTTAAGAGTTAAGGTAAGGAGTTTATTCAAGGATTCTCATATTATTCGTCATATTGGTATAGTTAGTTATTTAATCGATTTCGTTATAGGGACGTAATCGCTCGATCGTTCTTCGTGGAACAAGGATAATTGTGGTAAGCCAATCTCAAATCTTTTAAAATCGTTAGCCATATTTCGATAATTATTAGTCGGACTAATGATCTTATGTCATTAGAAACATTCAAGATAGGGCAGAAAAGGGCAGTGCATAGTCTTCAAAAGAGGGGTGGTTTTGCTATTCCCCCTAAGTATAAATGAAGGGCTGTTTCGGGAACCCAAGATTTTCCACCGGGTTGCGGACCCTCATTCGAGGAGAACCAGTTGTTTGAAGTCATTCGTACTCCCGAACCTTTGTTCTTTCGTGGATTCTCATCGGGCAACGAATCAACAATCGAGGAGAAACCAAAAATAGAAGTGGTTCGAAATCCTGAGGGTAAAGATTTAGATTATTTATCAATAGTCTAGTTTTAAAATATAATAGTATTCTAATTATCGTGTTACGTTTAGGTACTGACGAGCGGGAAAGTCTAGTACTCACAATAACAAGGTGTGTAACTTCACACTTATCTCGGGTTAGATGTTATACCGTAACTATTGAAAAAATCGTAAAAATGACAAAATCAGAAAAATATGTAATAAATAGTATTTTTGTGGAAATACATGAAAACGATTAAAGTTGTGAAATTTATGAAAATGCCCTCAATGAGTTAGTTGGTAAATTATAAACTTTATGTCTCATGTTAAATGGGCCGAAAAATATGCTAGATCGTTAAATGGGCCAAAAATATGCTAGATCATTGAATGGGCCAAAAATATGCTAGATCGTTAAATGGGCTGAAAAATATGCTAGATCGTTAAATGGGCCAAAAATATGCTAGATCGTTAAATGGGCCAAAAATTTGCTAGATCATTAAATGGGCCGAAAGTTGCTAGATTGCTAAATGGGCTAAATGTTATTTTGTATTATGGGCTATAATAAAAACTTGAAATATAGACTCACATGTAAATTGGGCTTTTTGCTAAAATTATCATATGTATATAGACTGTTATGCATACATGTTTGCATGGGTTGGGATTTATGATGAAGAGAAGAAAGGCACTGTTGCCAAAAATCTAGTTCGGTGGCTCTGCCACAAATATTTAAATGGCTTATTGCCTCTAGTTCGGTGGCTCTGCCACAATTATTTCAATGGCTTAATGCCTTTAGTTCGGTGACTTTGTCACAATCTAGTTCGTTGGTTCACCGCGACCAAATATAAAAATGGCTTAATACCTATGATCGGTGTATTGCGGTGGGTTGACTTGATCCCCATAGGTGTGATGGTTGGTACGGGTGGTGTGTAGCGGATGGAAATTAGGTTTGGTTGGGAAATTACATTTTGCATGCATTTCATTTATTATATTGCTAAATCTGTTTATGGGTCAAGCCCAAAATTATGACTTGATGATCTGGCCTAGTGGATATAGTAAGTGAGTTATACACTGAGTTCTGAGTAACTCACTCCCTTAAATTTTCCATCTCAGGTAATGGAAATTGACGTGGACTTGGGCCGAGAATGACTTCGTGGAGGCCATACTGCAAACATGGGTTTTTAAACCTTGAACTTTTATCAAAGTACTTTCTTTAAATTACTATTTTGGATATGATGTAATAAGGGCTCTATTAAAATTTTATGGATTTTCTGTGTGGATGGATTTAAATTTTGTTTTAGATATTTTAATATGGGCTTTTGTTAATCCTATAATGTTTCCTTAAAATACTTTAGTTTTCAAACATATGAGATTCTTTATCTATTCTTATTTTCAAATCCTTTTAAACTCTTTAAAAACTACTTTAAGGTTTTTGATAATTAAATTCTAAATGTTAAGATTTCAACTAATGTTTCTTAAATTCATCAAACTTAAATCATTTCTCTTGGTTTTTATTAAACTTTATTTTAAAAAGGTTTTGTAGTACCGATTCACCTAAATCATTTGAAAGATTAAAAGAATGTTCGATCTGTGTGACAAACCAAATCTCGTCTTGACGCATAGACCTGGTTTGGGGTGTTACATTTAATGGTATCAGAGCCCAGTTTAAAACTCGACTGTGGTTGGGTTCAACAAATAACTTCTGTATGAAATTATTTCAATTATGTTTTAAAGATTAGTATGGCACCACAAGTATTCGGCACCAAGTCAAGTAAGTATTCGTTACTGAATGATTATTATGATGATATGATCATAGGAACACTCTAGAACTTCTAGTTTTAGATGTTGAAAATCGTAGAGATTGAGACTATAGGATGTGTTTGCGAAAAATAACTTTATCTCTCAAATCTCATAAAACATCGTTAATAAACACTAAAATAGTATTCTGATTCATAAAACTTGTAATTAGATTAAATGGAATTAGACATTATGAGCTCTAGAGGACGTGGTCGTTGACGCGGTAGACGTGGCCGTGGTAGAGGACGAGGTGCTGCGTCTGAAGCACCAAATTATATGCCAGAAATGGATTCACCTGCTTCACTTGAAAGTGAGACGGGAACACATGATCATATGGAAGAAGATAATGCTTTGACACAAGCAATGCTGCGAGTCCTAGAAAGGGTCAATGGAACTAGAGTTGGGCCATCAGCTCGTGGGTCGATATCGAAATGACTCAAGTCTAATGGTGCAGAAGTTTTTAGAGGAGTTTCCGGTGTAGCTCTGAATGTGGCAGAATATTGGCTCGAAGCTGTGGAGTGGATTATGGATAATATGGAATGCATTATCGAGTAAAAACTGAAAGGAGCCGTATCCTTGCTAAGAGACGAGGCGTATCAATGGTGGCTTACTGTTCGAGAGTGCACTGAGGCTGCATTGATTACTTGGGAATTCTTTAAAGCTGCCTTCCAAGGGAAATATGTAGGAACAAGTTATGTGGACGCCCGAAGGAAGGAATTTTTGAATCTAATTCAAGGGAATAAGACAGTGGCAGCGTATGAGGCTAAGTTTTTACGCTTGAGTCACTATGCTCGGACAATAGTGTTAACGGATCATGAACGTTGTGTACGTTTTGAGGATAGGTTGAATGATGAGTTGGGGGTTCTGATAGCCCCACAACAAGTTAGAATTTTTGCCACGCTTGTGGAAAAAGCCAAGATAGCCGAAGAGGCTAAGAACTCAGAACGTCAGAATCGAGAAAGATTTAGAGGCAAGAGGGATATAAAGCATTCGGGTTCTTCAAAAGGTTTCAAGAGGCCTCGAATGATGAACCACTCAAGGTAGAACACCTATAGCAATTAATCAGAGTCGAGATTATGCTGAATGTGGAAAAAGGCATTTTGAGAGTCTTTGGAGGAAAACGGGTGCTTGTTATAAATGTGGTTCAATGGATCATCAATATAGAAATTGTCCTCGACGTATGGATACGACTCAAGAAGTTTGTATTACTGATGCACAGCCAGCAAGAGGAACTCAGCAGCCACCAAGAGGCCGTGGACCAGGTCGTGGTGGTAATGGGGCTGGACGTGGTCAAGGTGCACCTGGTCGAGGCAATGGTCCTAGAGGTAACACGGATGCAAGATAGCCAGGATTGGTCTATGCAGTTAGACGCCGCGAGGATGGCAATGCACCTGATGCAATAACTGGTACGTTCTTCATCTGTGATGTACCTGTTGTTGCTTTAATAGATATTGGTTCTACCCACTCGTATGTTGCTAGCGCCATATCGGGAAACTTGAATCTAGATTCTAAAATTTTTGATAGTGAGATGACAGCAATTAGTCCTTTAGGACAGTCGGTAATTGTAAATAAATTATTTAAAGACCTTAGAAATTTAAGAAGAAATATTTTTGGCGAATTTGATGGAATTGCCTTTCGGCGAGTTCGATCTCATTTTGGGCATGGATTGGTTGGTTAAACACTGGTCGCATTTGGATTGCGCTGAAAAGCAGATGTCAATAAAAACTTTGGGTGATAAGGAAGTAATAATGATGGGTGAACGAAGGAATTATTTGGCAAATGTGGTATCTGCGTTGAAGGTAGAAAAGTTGGTGCGGAAGGGGTATGGAGCATTCCTAGCTTTTATTTGTGCTTTGGATGTCAAAGAGTTATCTGTGGATGATGTGAGAATGGTGAAGGAATTTCCAGATGTATTTCCCGAAGAACTTCCTGGTATACCTCCAAATCGGGAAATTGAATTTGGTATTGAGCTTTTGCCCGGAACGGCTCCAGTGTCCATTGCTCCTTATAGAATGGCACCGAAGGAGTTGGCAGAGCTTAAAGCTCAAATTTAAGAATTGTTGGATCAAGTATTTATTCGAACGAGTGTGTCTCCGTGGGGAGGACCAGTTTTGTTCGTTAAGAAGAAGGATGGATCGATGCGTATGTGCATTGATTACAGGCAATTGAATAAATTAAAGATCAAGAATAGGTATCCTTTGCCGAAAATTGATGACCTGTTTGATCAATTGAAAGGAGCTTCAGTTTTCTTCAAAAATTGATTTGAGATCGGGTTATCACCAACTTAAGGTGAAAGAAGTAGATATTTATAAGACGGCATTTCGAACTTGTTATGGACATTATGAGTTTTTGGTGATGCCGTTTGGGTTAACCAATGCACCAGCCACATTTATGGACATGATGAATCGAGTCTTTCAACCATATTTAGACCGGTTTGTGGTAGTGTTCATAGATGAAATTTTGGTTTATTCAAGAAATGATGAGGAACATGACACGCATTTGCGTATAGTATTGCAGTTATTTCGTGATAAGCAACTTTATGCCAAATTCAGTAAATGTGAATTTTGGCTAAAGGAAGTGACTTTCTTGGGTCATGTGGTATCAGCTGAAGGAATAAGGGTGGATCCTCAGAAGATTGAGGCTGTACTGGATTGGAAACCACCAAAGTTGGTAGCTGAAATTCAGAGTTTCTTAGGATTGGCTGGTTATTATAGACGCTTTGTTGAGGGGTTTTCGTTGATTGCTGCACCCCTAACTAAATTGTTGCGGAAGGGAGTACCGTATATTTGTACTGAAAAACAAAAAAAGAGTTTCGAGAAATTGAAGAAGATTCTGACGGAAGCACTAGTTTTAATTCAGCCTGAGGCTAAAAAAGAATTTACCGTTTACTGTGATGCGTCTCACACGGGTTTGGGTTGTGTGCTGATGCAAAATGGAAAGGTGGTAGCTTATGCTTCTCGACAGTTGAAACCGCACGAAGTAAACTATCCTACTCATGATTTGGAGTTAGCTGCAGTGGTATTTGCTTTAAAGATTTGGAGGCACTATCTCTACGGTGAGAAGTCTATCATCTACACGGATCACAAGAGTCTTAAGTATCTTCTTACTCAGAAGGAGTTAAATTTGAGACAAAGAAAATGGGTGGAACTATTAAAGGATTATGATTTCTCAATCGAGTATCATCCTGGAAAGGCTAATGTGGTAGCTGACGCGTTAAGTCATAAGGCGGTATCTGATTTGAGAGCAATGTTTGCTTATTTGAGTTTGTATGAGGATGGTAGTCTGTTAGCAGAACTTCAGGTGAAGCCTCTGTGGTTAGAACAAATCCAAGAAAAGTAGATATCAGATAAAAAGTTGGGACCCTTATTTCAGCAAGTTGGAAGGAGTGAAATAGAGGACTTTGGTATAAACACGAATGGAGTGCTGTGTTTTCGTGGAAGGGTTTGTATGCCTAAAGACTCAGATTTGAGGCAAATGATTCTGCGGGAGGCGCATAGTAGCCCTTATGCTATGCACCCCGAAGAAAATAAGATGTATCGGGATCTCCGTGAATAGTATTGGTGGCCAGGGTTGAAGCGTGAGATTTCTGAGTTTGTAAGAAAATGTTTGACTTGTCAACAAGTGAAGGTGGAGCATCAATTGCTGTCAAGTTTATTACAACTGGTAAAGATTCCTCTTTGGAAATGAGAACGAATAACAATGGATTTTGTTAGTGGGTTACCTTTAACACCTACTAAGAAAAACTCCGTATGGGTGGTAGCTGACCGATTGACAAAAACTGTTCATTTTCTTCCAGTTCGTACGGATTTCTCATTACAGAAATTGGCTAAGCTGTATATATCTGAAATCGTAAGGTTGCATGGGGTACTAGTGTCTATTCTATCAGACTTGTCTTTTAAGGAAGAACTAGTGGAAATTTTAGACCGAGATGTTAAAGTGCTAAGAAAGAAGACTGTGTCGTTGGTCAAAGTTTTATGGCGTAATCACGGAGCGGAGGAAGCTACGTGGGAGCCTGAGGATGCAATTTGGCAACAATATCCTCACCTCTTTTAATCAGGTAAATTTTGTGGACGAAATTTTCTTTAAGGGGGGTAGAATTATAACATCCTAAATATTTGAGTATCATTATGTTGCTAAGTGTTAGCTCGGGTTTACTTGGAATTAGAATAAATATTAGTAAAGTGTACTTTAATGTAAAGAAATTAGGTGACCTTGAAACATAAGTTAATTAAGTACTAAAAGAAGGCATAAGATGAGTAATTGGCAAAGTGGTGATGGCGCTATAAGTTGGACTTGAGGGGAGAGGTTCGAATCTCCTAGCATGCAATTTAGGAGTTTTTATTTTTGCTTTATCCTAGCATGTGTCGGCTATGGATAAGATTAGGATGAGTTGGATTAATTATTTTTTTGGTAAGAAGACTAAGGGTTATAGAAAGCTTGAGCTAGGGGATAGAATGGCTTGAATTGGGGGATAATGTTTCTCTAACTTAGGGAAAAAGGAAGATGATAAGGCTTAAGCAGAGGTTGATGTTTTGGAAACTTTTTAATGGCCTTTTGACCATGTATGTGGACAGCATAAGGGCTAGGGGAGTTGGCCAGTTTTGTTGATTGGTTTGGTAGGCTTGGGAGTTGGATGAAAACTTTCTTTTTCGTGATTTGGTGCTTGCTTATCAAAAACTCTTCCAAAAATTTGCTCTCTCCCTAGCCGATTATACCTTAAACCTTGAGGAAACTATAGCATCTTTTTACCATCCTTTCTCTTTGACCATTTGGTCATTTCTTTGCCAATCATTCTTCCTAGTGCCGAAACTACCATCACACAAAAAAAGAAAGAAGGCCATTCTTTTTCTATTTTTCCTCCCCAATGCCTAATGCACTTTTCTCCTAAACTAAATTCTCTTTTCTTTCTCTTTTCCTTCTCTTTTTCTTTCTCTTTTCTTTCTCTTTCCTTTCTCTCTTTCTCTCTTGAAACCGAATCATATCACTTCCATTTTCCATTCTTTTACTTTTTCCTCAACTAAAGTTTCTTCAATATTTTCTCTCATGGCCGAATGCTAGTTTGCTCTTTGTACCAATCATTTTATTTTCTTGTTTAGTCATAACAAGAATCTTCCATTAGACATAAGTATTCTTCTCACTTAATTCTTTTCAACCGTGGACAATAGTGAGATTTTTGGAGGGCAGAAACTTAAAGTGTTCTTGAGTATTGTGGATTGTTGGAATCGATCTTAAGAGTTAAGGTAAGGAGTTTATTCAAGGATTCTCATATTATTCGTCATATTGGTATAGTTAGTTATTTAATCGATTTCGTTATAAGGACGTAATCGCTCGATCGTTCTTCGTGAAACAAGGATAATTGTGGTAAGCCAATCTCAAATCTTTTAAAATCGTTAGCCATATTTCGATAATTATTAGTCGGACTAATGATCTTATGTCATTAGAAACATTCAAGCTAGGGCAGAAAAGGGCAGTGCATAGTCTTCGAAAGAGGGGTGGTTCCGCTATTCCCCCTAAGTATAAACGAAGGGCCGTTTCAGGAATCCGAGATTTTCCACCAGGTTACGGACCCTCATCCGAGGAGAACCAGTTGTTTGAAGTCATTCGTACTCCCGAACCTTTGTTCGTTCATGGATTCTCATCGGGCAACGAATCAACAATCGAGGAGAAACCAAAAATAGAAGTGGTTCGAAATCCTGAGGGTAAAGATTTAGATTATTTATCAATAGTCTAGTTTTAAAATATAATAGTATTCTAATTATCGTGTTACGTTTAGGTACTGACGAGCGGGAAAGTCTAGTACTCACAATAACAAGGTGTGTAACTTCACACTTATCTCGGGTTAGATGTTATACCGTAAGTATTGAGAAAAATCGTAAAAATGACAAAATCAGAAAAATACATAATAAATAGTATTTTTTATGGAAATACATGAAAATGGTTAAAGTTGTAAAATTTACGAAAATGCCTTCAATGAGTTAGTTGGTAAATTTTAAACTTTATGTCTCATGTTAAATGGGCCGAAAAATACGCTAGATCGTTAAATGGGCCAAAAATATGCTAGATCGTTAAATGGGCCAAAAATATGCTAGATCGTTAAATGGGCCGAAAAATATGCTAGATCGTTAAATGGGCCAAAAATATGCTAGATCGTTAAAAGGGCCAAAAATATGCTAGATCGTTAAATGGGCCAAAAATTTGCTAGATCGTTAAATGGGCCGAAAGTTGCTAGATTGCTAAATGGGCTAAATGTTATTTTGTATTATGGGCCATAATAAAAACTTGAAATATAGACTCACATGTAAATTGGGCTTTTTGCTAAAATTATCATATGTATATAGACTATTATGCATACATGTTTGCATGGGTTGGGATTTATGATGAATAGAAGAAAACCACTGTTGCCAAAAATCTAGTTTGGTGGCTCTGCCACAAATATTTAAATGACTTATTGCCTCTTGTTCGGTGGCTCTGCCACAAATATTTAAATGGCTTATTGCCTCTAGTTCGGTGGCTCTGCCACAATTATTTCAATGGCTTAATGCCTCTAGTTCGGTGACTTTGTCACAATCTAGTTCGTTGGTTCACCGCAACCAAATATAAAAATGGCTTAATGCCTACGATCGGTGCATTAGCGGGGTGGGTTGACTTGATCCCCACAGGTGTGATGGTTGGTACGGGTGGTGTGTAGCGGATGGAAATTAGGTTTGGTTGGGAAATTACATTTTGCATGCATTTCATTTATTATATTACTAAATCATTTATGGGCTCAAGCCCAAAATTATGACTTGATGATCTCGCCCGATGGATATAGTAAGTGAGTTATACATCGAGTTCGAGTAACTCACTCCTTTAAATTTTCCATCTCGTAATGGAAATTGACGTGGACTTGGGCCGAGGATGACTTCGTGGAGGCCATCTCGCAAACATGGGTTTATAAACCTTGAACTTTTATTAAAGTACTTTCTTTAAATTACTATTTTGGATATGATGTAATAAGGCCTCTATTAATATTTTATGGATTTTCGTGTGGATGGATTTAAATTTTGTTTTAGATATTTTAATATGGGCTTTTGTTAATCCTATAATGTTTCCTTAAAATACTTTGGGTTTTCAAACATATGAGATTCTTTATCTATTCTTATTTTCAAATCCTTTTAAACTCTTTAAAACTACTTTAAGGTTTTTGATAATTAAATTCTAAATGTTAAGATTTCAACTAATGTTTCTTAAATTCATCTGATTTAAATCATTTCTCTTGGTTTTTATTAAACTTTATTTTAAAAAGGTTTTGTAGTACCGATTCACATAAATCATTTGAAAGATTAAAAGAATATTCGATCTATGTGACAAACCAAATCTCATCTTGACGCATAGACCTGGTTTGGGGTGTTACATTTAATGGTATCAGAGCCCAGTTTCAAAACTCGGTTGTGGTTAGGTTCAACAAATAACTTCTGCATGAAATTATTTCAATTATGTTTTAAATATTAGTATGTCACCACAAGCATCCGGCACCAAGTCAAGTAAGTATTCGTTACTGAATGATTATTATGATGATATGATCATAGGAACACTCTAGAACTTCTAGTTTTAGATGTTGAAAATCGTAGAGATTGAGACTATAGGATGTGTTTGCGAAAAATAACTTTATCTCTCAAATCTCATAAAATATCGTTAATAAAAACTGAAATAGTATTCTGATTCATAAAACTTGTAATCAGATTAAATGAAATTAGACATTATGAGCTCTAGAGGACGTGGTCATGGACGCGGTAGACGTGGCCGTGGTAGAGGACGAGGTGCTGCGTCTGAAGCACCAAATCATATGCCGAAAATGGATGCACCTATTTCACTTGAAAGTGAGATGGGAACACATAATCATATGGAAGA
Source organism: Gossypium rotundifolium (assembly GCA_025506655.1). Classification (NCBI taxonomy): domain Eukaryota; kingdom Viridiplantae; phylum Streptophyta; class Magnoliopsida; order Malvales; family Malvaceae; genus Gossypium; species Gossypium rotundifolium. Next base: position 44,128,020 of record CP106724.1, on the reverse strand, counting down.
AGATAATGCTTTGATGCAAGCAATGCTGCGAGTCTTGGAAAGGGTCGCTAGAACTAGAGTTGGGCCAACAGCTCGTGGGTCGATATCGAAATGACTCAAGTCTAATGGTGCAGAAGTTTTTAGAGGAGTTTTCGGTGTAGCTCTAAATGTGGCAGAATATTGGCTCAAAGCTGTGGAGCAGATTATGGATGATATGGAATGCACTATCGAGCAGAAACTGAAAGGAGCCGTGTCCTTGCTAAGAGACGAGGCGTATCAATGGTGGCTTACTGTTCGAGAAGGCACCGAGGCTGCATTGATTACTTGGGAATTCTTCAAAGCTGCCTTTCAAGGGAAATATGTAGGAACAAGTTATGTGAACGCCCGAAGGAAGGAATTTTTGAATCTAATTCAAGGAAATAAGACAGTGGCAGCGTATGAGGCTGAGTTTTTACGCTTGAGTTGCTATGCTCAGACAATAGTGTCAACGGATCATGAGCATTGTGTACACTTTGAGGATGGGTTGAATGATCAGTTGTGGGTTCTGATAGCCCCACAACAAGTTAGAACTTTTTCCACGCTTGTGGAAAAAACCAAGATAGCCGAAGAGGCTAAGAACTCAGAACGTCAGAATCGGGAAAGATTTAGAGGCAAGAGGGATATAAAGCATTCGGGTTCTTCAAAAAGGTTTCTGAAGAGGCCTCGGAATGATGAACCAGCTCAGGGTAGAGCACCTGTGGCTAGTAATCAGAGTAGAGATTGTACTGAATGTGGGAAACGACATTCCGGAGAGTGCTAGAGGAAAATAGGTGCTTGTTATAAATGTGGTTCAATGGATCATCAATATAGAAATTGCCCTCGATGTATGGATACGACTCAAGAAGTTCATATTACTGATGCACAGCAGGCAAGAGGAACTCAGCAGCTACCGAGAGGCCGTGGACCAGGTCATGGTGGTAATGGGGCTGGACGTGGTCAAGGTGCACCGAGTCGAGGCAATGGTTCTAGAGGTAACACAGATGCAAGACAACCAGGACTGGTCTATGCAGTTAGACGCCGCGAGGATGGCAATGCACCTGATGTAATAACTGGTACGTTCTTCATCTTTAATGTACCTATTATTGCCTTGATAGATATTGGTTCTACCCACTCGTATGTTGCTAGTGCCATATCTGGAAACTTGAATCTAGAATCTGAAATTATCGATAGTGAAATGGCGGTAATTAGTCCTTTAGGACAGTCAGTAATTGTAAATAAATTGTTTAGAGACGTGCCCTTAGAAATTCAAGAAGAAATATTTTTGGTTAATTTGATGGAATTGCCTTTCGGCGAGTTCGATCTCATTCTGGGCATGGATTGGTTAGCTAAGCACCGGGTGCATTTGGATTGTGCTAAAAAGCGAATGTTAATAAGAACTTCAAGTGATAAAGAAGTAATAATAATAGGTGAATGAAGGAATTACTTGGCAAATGTGGTATCTGCGTTAAAGGCAGAAAAGTTGGTGCGGAAAGGGTATGGAGCATTCTTAGCCTTTATTTGTGCTTTGGATGCCAAAGAGTTATCTGTGGATGATGTGAGGATGGTGAAGGAATTTCCAGATGTATTTCTCGATGAACTTTCTGGTATACCTCCAGATCGGGAAGTAGAATTTGGTATTAAGCTTTTGCCCGAAACAGCTCCAGTGTCCATTGCTCCTTATAGAATGGCACCGAAGGAGTTGGCGGAGCTTAAATCTCAAATTCAAGAATTGTTGGATCGGGGATTTATTCGACCGAGTGTGTCTCCGTGGGGAGCACCAGTTTTGTTCGTTAAGAAGAAGGATGGATTGATGCGTATGTGCATTGATTACAGGCAATTGAATAAATTGACGATCAAGAATAGGTATCCTTTACCGAGAATTGACGACCTATTTGATCAATTGAAAGGAGCTTCAGTTTTCTCCAAAATTGATTTGAGATCGGGTTATCACCAACTTAAGGTGAAAGAAGCAGATATTTATAAGACGTCATTCTGAACTCGTTATGGACATTATGAGTTTTTGGTGATGCTGTTTGGGTTAACCAATGCACCAGCCGCATTTATGGACATGATGAACCGAGTCTTTCAACTATATTTAGACCGATTTGTGGTAGTGCTCATAGATGACATTTTGGTTTATTCAAGAAATGATGAAGAGCATGACTCGCATTTGCGTATAGTATTGCAGTTACTTCGTGATAAGTAACTTTATGCCAAATTTAGTAAATGTGAATTTTGGCTAAAGGAAGTGACTTTCTTGGGTTATGTGGTATCAGCTGAAGGAATAAGGGTGGATCCTCGGAAGATTGAGGTCAGATCGATTGGAAACCACCAAAACGGCATTTGAAATTCGAAGTTTCTTAGGTTTGGCTGGTTATTATAGACGCTTCGTTGAAGGGTTTTCGTTGATTGCTGCACCCCTAACTAAACTGTTGCGGAAGGGAGTACCGTATATTTGGACTGAAAAACAACAAAAGAGTTTCGAGAAATTGAAGAAGATTCTGACGGAAGTAACAGTTTTGATTCATCCGGAGGATGGAAAAGAATTTACTGTTTATTGTGATGCGTCTCACACGGGTTTGGATTGTGTGCTGATACAAAATGGAAAGGTGGTGGCTTATGCTTCTCGACAGTTGAGACCGCACGAAGTAAACTACTCTACTCATGATTTGGAGTTAGCTGCAGTGGTATTTACTTTAAAGATTTGGAGGCACTATCTCTACAGTGATAAGTCTATCATCTACACGGATCACAAGAGTATTAAGGATCTTCTTACTCAGAAGGAGTTAAATTTGAGACAAAGAAGATGGGTGGAATTATTAAAGGATTATGATTTCTCAATTGAGTATCATCCTGGAAAGGTTAATGTGGTAGCTGACGCGTTAAGTCGTAAGGCGGTATCCGATTTGAAAGCAATGTTTGCTCATTTGAGTTTGTATGAGGATGGTAGTCTATTAGCAGAACTTCAGGTGAAGCCTCTGTAGTTAGAATAAATTCAGGAGAAGTAGATATCAGATAAAAAGTTGGGACCCTTACTTCAACAAGTTGGAAGGGGTGAAATAGAGGACTTTGGTATAAACACGAATGGAGTGTTGTGTTTTCGTGGAAGGGTTTGTATGCCTAAAGACTCAGATTTGAGGCAAATGATTCTGCGGGAGGCGCATAGTAGCCCTTATGCTATGCACCCAATAGGAAATAAGATGTATCGGGATCTCCGTGAACAGTATTGGTGGCCAGGATTGAAGCGTGAGATTTCTGAGTTTGTAGGAAAATGTTTGACTTGTCAACAAGTAAAGGCGGAGCATCAATTGCCGTCAGGTTTATTACAATCGGTAAAGATTCCTCTTTGGAAATGGGAACGAATAACAATGGATTTTGTTAGTGGGTTACCTTTAACACCTACTAAGAAAAACTCCGTATGGGTGGTAGTTGACAGATTGACGAAAACTACTCATTTTCTTCCGGTTGCATTTAATTACTCATTACGTAAATTGGCTAAGTCAGATATATCCGAAATCGTAAGGTTGCATGGGGTACCAAGTGTCTATTATATCGCATGGATCCTAGATTTACATCACGATTTTGGAAAGCTCTGCATGAAGCCTTGGGAACAAAGTTAAATTTTAGTATGGCTTTTCATCCTCAGGCAGATGGTCAGTCGGAAAGAGTAATTCAGATATTGGAAGACATGTTAAGGGATGTGTGATTGACTTCAGAGGTAGTTAGGAGGAATTTCTACCATTGGTAGAATTTATGTATAACAATAACTATCGATCTAGTATTGAGATGGCACCCTACGAGGCATTGTATGGTCGAGGTGCCGACTCTACTTGTTGGACTGAATTGGGCGGCGGATGTTGGGTCTGAATTAATATCTCAAACAGAGGAAAAGGTAAAAGTTATTCGAGCACGGTTAAAGGAAGCTTCGGATAGACAGAAGTCGTATGCAGACCTGAAGCGTTGGGATATCGAGTTTGCTGAGGGAGAGCAGGTCTTTCTGAAGGTCTCACCTTGGAAGAAAATTTTCAGATTTGGAAAGAAGGGCAAGTTGAGCCCTAGGTTCATTGGGCCATATCGTGTGACGAAGCGTGTTGGTCCAGTGGCCTATCAGATTGAATTACCTCTGGAGTTGAGTCAAAGTCATAATGTTTTTTCATGTTTCCATGCTGAGGCGCTATAGATCGGATCCATCTCACATAGTACCGATAGAGGAAGTGGAATTGAAATCAGACTTGTCTTTTGAGGAAGAACCAGTGGAAATTTTAGTCCGAGATGTTAAAGTGCTAAGAAAGAAGACCGTGCCGTTGGTCAAGGTTTTATGGTGTAATCACGGAGCGGAGGAAGCTACGTGGGAGCCTGAGGATGCAATTCGGCAACAATATCCTCACCTCTTTTAATCAGGTAAATTTCGAGGACGAAATTTTTTTTAAGGGGGTAGAATTGTAACATCCTAAAAGTTTGAGTACCAATATGTTGCTAGAGGTTAGCTTGGGTTTACTTAGAATTTGAATAAAAATTAGTAAAGAGTACTTTAGTGTAAAGAAATCAGGTGACCTTGAAACTTAAGTTAATTAAGTACTAAAAGATGGCATAAGATGAGCAATTGGCAAAGTGGTGATGGTGCTATAAGTTGGACTTGAGGGGAGAGGTTCAAATCTCCTAGCATGCAATTTGGGAGTTTTTATTTTTTTGCTTTATCCTAGCATGTGTCTGCTATGGATAAGATTAGGATGAGTTGGATTAATTTTTTTTTGGTAAGAAGACTAAGGGTTATGGAAAGCTTGAGCTAGGGGATAGAATGGCTTGAATTGGGGGATAATGTTTCTTAAACTTAATGAAAAAGGAGGATGATATGGCTTGACACTAGGATGATGTTTTGGCAACTCTTTCATCGCCTTTTGACTATATATGTGGACGGCATAGGGGCTAGGGGAATGGCCGGTTTTGTTGATTGGCTTGGTAGGCTTGTGTGTTGGAGAAACACATTCCTTTTGGTCATTTTTGGCTTTGGCAAAACATATTTTCTCTCCATCTATTTTCTCTCTAGCCGAATTTGTCAACAACCTTGAGGAAACAATTGTATCTTTCTTTTTGACCATTTGGTCATTTCTTTGCTAATCATTTTAGTGTTTTATTTTTCCTAGTGCCGAACTATCAACACACAAAAAGAAAGAAGGCCATTCTTTTTTCTCATTTTTCCTCCCCAAATGCCGAATGCACAATTCTCTTAAACTCAATTCTTTTCCTTCTCTTTTCTTTCTCTTTTCTTTCTCTTTTCTTTCTCTTTTTCTTTCTCTTTTTTCTCTCTTGAAAATCGAATCATCATCATCTCCATCTTCCATTCTTTTACTTCTTTCTCAACTAAAGTTTCTTCAATATTTTTTGTCATGGTCGAATGCTAGTTTGCTCTTGTGCCGAATCATTTTCATTTTCTTGTTTAGTCATAACCGAATCTTCCATTAGACATAAGTATTCTTCTCACTCAATTCTTTTCAACCGTGGGCAAAAGAGTGATTTTGGAGGGCAGAAACTCAAAGTGTTCTTGAGTATCGTGGATCGTTGGAATCGATCTTAAGAGTTAAGGTAAGGAGTTTATTCAAGGATTTTCATATTATTCGTCATATTGGTATAGTTGGTTATTTAATCGATTTCATTATAGGGATGTAATCGCTCGATTGCTACCTCGTGGAACGAGGATAATTGTGGTAAGCCAATCTCATTTTTTAAAATCGTTAGTCCTATTTCGATAGTTATTAGTTTGACTAATGATTTTATGTCATTAAAGACATTCAAGATAGAGCGTAAAAGGCGTTGAATAGTCTTGAAAGAGGGTGGTTCCGCTAATCCCCTAAGTATAAACGAAGAAATTTGTTTTAGAATCCGAGATTTTCCATCGGGTTGCGGACCTCATCCGAGGAGAACCAGTTGTTTGAAGTCATTCATACTACCGAACCTTTGTTTGTTCGTGGATTCTCATAGGGTAATGAATCAACAATCGGGGAGAAATCGCAAATAGAAGTGGTTCGAAATTCTGAGGGTAAAGATTTAGATCGCTTATTAATAGTGTAGTGTTATTAAATAATAGTGTTCTAATTTATCGTGTTACGTTTAGGTATTGACGAGCGGGAAAGTCTAGTTCTTACAATAACCAGGTGTGTAACTTCACACTTATCTCGGGTTAGATGTTATACCGTAAGTATTGGGAAAAATCGTAAAATTGACAAAATTGGAAAAATGCGTAATAATTAGTATTTATGTGAAAATACATGAAAACTGTTAAAGTTGTAAAATTTACGAAAACGTCCTCAATGAGTATTTGATAAATTGTAAAAAATCTGCTAGATCGTTAAATGGGCCGAAAAATCTGCTAGATCATTAAATGGGCCAAAGTATTAGATTGCTAAATGGGCTAAATGTTATTTTGTATTATGGGCCTTAATAAAAACTTGAAATATTGATTCACATGTAAATTGGGCCTTTTGATAAAATTATCATATGTATATAGACTGTTATGCATACATGTTTGCATGGGTTGGGATTTATGATGAAGAGAAGAAAGGCCTGTTGCCAAAAATCTAGTTCGGTGGCTCTGCCACAAATATTTTAATGGCTTATTGCCTCTAGTTCGGTGGCTCTGCCACAAATATTTTAATGGCTTATTACCTCTAGTTCAGTGGCTCTGCCACAAATATTTTAATGGCTTAATGCCTCTAGTTCGATGACTTTGTCACAATCTAGTTCGTTGGTTCACCACAACCAAATATAAAAATGGCTTAAGGCCTACAATCGGTGTGTTGGCGGGGTGGGTTGACTTGATCCCCACTGGTGTGATGGTTGGTACGGGTGGTGTGTAGCGGATGGATATTAGGTTTATTGGGAAATTTCATTTTTGCATACATTTCATTTATTATATTGCTAAATCTGTTTATGGGCTCAAGCCCAAAATAATAACTTGATGATCTGGCCCAGTGGATATAGTAAGTGAGTTATACACTTTGAGTTCGAGTAACTCACTCCTTAAATTTTCCATCACGGTAATGGAAATTGACGTGGACTTGGGCGAGAATGACTTCGTGGAGGCCATACCGCAAACATGGGTTTTATAAACTTTGAACTTTTATTAAGTACTTTCTTTAAATTACTATTTTTGGATGATGTAATAAGGCCTCTATTAATATTTATGGATTTTTATGTGTGGATGGATTTAAATTTTATTTTGATGGGTTTATGCTAATGCTATAATGATTTTTTTAAAAAAATAATAATACTTTGAAACATATGAGATTCTTTAACTTATCTTATCTTCAAATTCTTTTGAACTCTTTAAAAAAAAAAAAAAACTACTTAAAGGATTTTGATATTCAAATACTAAATGATAAGATGTCAACTAATGTTTTCTTAAAATTAACTAATTTAAATCATTTCTTTTGGTTTTTATTAAACTTTATTTTCAAAAGGTTTTGTAGTACCGATTCACTTAAATCATTAGAAAGATTAAAAGAATGTTTGATCTATGTGACAAACCAAATCTCGTCTTGACGCATAGACCTGATTTGGGGTGTTACAACTTAAGGTAAGGGTATGAGAATGATCAGAAAAGTTAGTTATAATCGAGAATCGAGTTGATAAGTTGCCAAACTGGAAAAAATCAAATTTTGAATTCAAAGACTTCACATAAAAAAGAAATAAATAATAAAAATAAGTTTTTCAGCACAATATGAAGCAAACGATTCAAGCTCAAATTTTTTATATTTTTATATTTCTTTCTTTTTTTAGAACAAAATAAAATTCAACAATTTGAATAATGAAACATAGTTAGGCAACTAAATAAATCAAATCTCAATAAAAAAGGATAATTTTACAACATATATATGGGTTATGGGTTAACATTGACGAGTTAGATGAAAAAAAATGTGTTAAGGATCAACAGGGTTCACTGAAGGTTAACACAATAGATAAACTTTTTACATGTTAAGTGAGTTAAATCTTAATTGCCTCTATCATCTCAAAATATCAAATCAATAATATGGTCTCAACATTTATAATCGAAGCAAGTTCTAGAATAATAAATCAAGTTGAAATACTCACAACCAAAAAGAAAATGAGCAGAAAATAAAATATATGCTCTTTAGGTTCAAAAGCTCACAAAAAAATTATGGTTTTGATGTCAAACATGCAATTTCAAATTTTCAAGATAATAATTTAATTCGGGGAGGCAATCTAAAATATTTATTTTTGAAAAAACAATTTATCATGCTTGACTCTCTCGTATCTTAAAGTATAAATCAACCAATACATAAAAATCCATATATTAATTCAAAACAACATCAATAAAAATTCCAAAAAAAAAAATCACTCTAATGGAGGATATGAGAAAATTACTAAAAAACAACAAAAAATCACTTTAATAGAGGGTATGAGAAAAGTGTTTAAACACAACAATTAATTCAGGGATTTTATCACAAATATACAAATAACCTCCCCCATTTAAGATATACATTTTACTCAATGTAGAAACAAATATAAGCACAAAATAAGCACAATATCAAAAGAGAAGGAGAGAACTGAAACTACCTTAAATTTGGATGAAATCACCAAAATAGTGAAAATTGGCATTGTGGGCAAATCTAAATATAGTGCATGTTTCCGAGGAAACTAATAAGAATATGAACAAAAATAAATAAAAAGATAAAAGAGATTACAAACTCGAATAAAAATAACAATCAAAATAATAAAAATAACAGCATAGTTCAAAAGAAAAAATAAAAATAAAGAAGTCTCACAAATCAAAATAAAACAAGTAAAAATAATATAAATACAACAAGTAAAATGAAACATATCAGTTATCGTCGTCGTGACAGGCGTTCAGATTTTGAGGCGCATGATCGGGTGGAGAACTAAGGAAATGCTGGCAGATTTGCTACAAATATGTCTCAATGGTATCGAATCGTGCTGACTAATGCTACTGAGTATGATAAATATATCGAGTGTGATCGAATGCATAGGTCCAACAGTAGAGTGGCTCGGAGGAGTGGGAATGGGTTGCGGTGGTGGGGGATCATTGTCAAGATGCTCATTATCCTCGTGCTCCTCAGTCGCTCATGGCAACACATATTGATCACCGAAAGGCCCACTGAAGAGTGATCATCCTCATGTGTTTCATAATATTTAAACCATATAATGTCATGTCCCCAACCAAAGTAAGAGTACCAATCTGCTCGGGGGTCTCGAGGAGGCCGAAGTGATGAGCCAAGCATATGATATATGGACCCATATAGAGAGGTCCTCTCTGTGACCGCTCACTCTGATTACGACAACACTGGGGTACGAAGTGGGCTAGATCAATTGGATGTTGCCTGTGCATGCTCCATAAGAAATAGGCATCTAAATTGCCTACACCACTCATACTCTCATTCCTGCCAGTCAAAGTATAAGCTAGGATAGCTTAAATGCAGTGCAGGGCTGGAGGAAGGCACCAAACCTTGGATTGGCTTGGGTTATATGGAATGAAAACCTCAGAGATTTTTGACTAGCAAAGAGGGGTTGAATAATGGATGTGTCGTGGGAGGGAGGAGAGCTTGGTCGCTACTAAGAAATCATTAGAGTATAGGCCAAGAGTGACACCAAATGCCGTAATACCGAAATGTTAAATGATACCCTTAAGACAGAATGATATAGCTCGAGGCTCGTCCCCCGACAAAAGCATTGGTTGTAGAAAAAATGTGGAGTAAAACTCCTATGTAAGCTCAACTTATGCCAGATCCACAATCGCAAAGAACCGCTCCCATGGAGTTGCGTCTAGTAAATAGAACCTCAGTCTGAAGGGCTACCCAATCAATGCATTAACCCAAACCTAATGCTCTATCACTCAGATGCTAGTATCTCTCCTTATGGGGTGGATGATCGAAAGTGAGGTATCAGTGGCTGTCAGTCTTAGATGAGGAAGATGAAGTCCCTGTAGCTTTTCTTTTCTTGGAATGAGTAGGGACCCTACTCTTTCCTTGTGTGTTTTGCTTTCTGTACCTGAAAAACAGAAAGACAACAAAATCATTAGAAGCCTAGAAAAATCGACATCACCAACATTTAATCTAACAAATAGTCAAATTGACATACGAAATAAGGCAAATCAACATGCAATATATTGCAATTCAAACATCAAATCACGTAACTACTATCCCTAATAGAAAAACTAATACTAATACTAAATATATATACTAATAATGAACAGAAAAATAAAACTAATATTAAAACTAAACCCCAAAACCAATACTGCTAACACTAATTAGAATAGTAATAACAATAATTAAAGTAAAATTTTCTAAAGAAAAAAACTAACCTAATCACATGTCAAACGAGTAATATTACTACCAAATAGAATTATAATAACAATAAAAGTAATAATAATAACTAAAAATAATAAATATAAATAAAATAATCAAAAAAAATGAAATGATGGGCCAAACGGTGGTAGGGTACTAGTAGCAGCGGTGTTCGATGGAGATTAAAGGACAGAGGATCGGTTGGTGAGGAAACGAGGTTTTGACGAGAGAGTTGGGTTTTTGAGTAACGGTGGAAGTGGAATGGAGGAGAAAAGGCATGGATGGAGTAGATCGGTGATTTGAAATATTTGATAAAGAATTACAAAACCTCGAAGGTTGATTTGATAAATCGATAATTTGAATTAGAGATCTTATAAACCATGACTTTTGAAATATTGTTGATAATTCGAGAGAAAGTTTTCGAGTTAAAATATTTGTAAAAGCCGGTTATGAAATCCTTTTGTTAATCTATTTTAGAAAATCTTTATTTAATTTTTTAGAAAAATTCCCATTTAAAACAATTCAAGCAAAATAAAAGTACGTCAAACATATAGCAAAAATAAAATACTCTAGAGGCCTTATTACATCATAAAAACCTAAAATAGTAAAGAGAACGGAAATAGAAATTTAAAGTTCAAAATAAAACAACATTTCTGAAGTATGGCCTCCATCGAGTCATCCATGGTCCAAGTCCACATCACTGAGCATTACCTGCAAGGGTTAAGGAAATGGGGTGAGTTACTAGAACTCAGTGTACAATCTCCTTACCGCTGTCCACTAGGCCTGAACCCATATTTCAATATCTTGGGCCTAAGCCCATTTACATAACATAATATATATATAAGCAATGTATGCAACCCAACCCTCCATCCAACACACCCCCGTACCAACCATCACACCTGTGGGGATCAAGTCAACCCACCCCGCCAATCACACCAAAACGCAGGCAAATTGCCATTTATAATATTTTATTGTGGCCAAGCCACCAATATCATGTTTAAACAATATAATAAATAGTTTATTGTGGCAATGCCACCAGGCTACACTTCTCTTCAACATTTTTCCCAACCCATGCAATATATGAAAATGCAACATACATAATAAGATGTTCGCATATAAATAGCAACCATTTATCCAGTAATTTATTGCAATGACTAGGCCCATTAATCGGCCCATTAAGGCATTCTAGCATATCGGCCCATTAGGGGCATTTCGATAATTCGGCCCATAAGGGCATTTTCGTAATTTGACTCATAAGGGCATTTTTGTAATTTTAACAATCTTAATTTCGATTTTTTCAAATCTTTCAAAATAGTATACTTTATGCATATTCCTCATTTTATGCCAATGTTACGATTTTTAGTCGTATAATGATAACAATCTACTTATTCGACATGTTACCGAATCATAATTTTACGGGATTACGGTGTGAGATTACACACCTGATTATAGTAAGTATTAAACTCTCTTGATCGTCGGCACTTATGACAACATAACACTCAATTAATCTAACGGACTAGATTTTTATTAATCCAAAACTAAACCAAGCGATCTAGAATACTTACTCTCAAAATCGTGAACGACCACGATTTGTCGATTCTCAAAATACTTACTCTCAAAATCTAGAATACTAAACCAAACCGCCGATACTGCCCTTTGCTTAAACTTAGGAGTAGGAATCGCAAATCCACTCCTTTTGTGCTCACCAATCAAGTTTCCTTTCTAAACGGTACCACTTGCCTCCATAGGAAAAATCCTGGTTAGAAAACTACTACGAGAGAAAGTAGTTGATTTAGTGTTAAGAGTAGGCTTACCACTATATCCAAAGGATCAACGAGTGAAAAAGAACGAGCGTTATAGACCCTATAATAACCGTTTAGTCCAAACTATTATTCTGTTAGCAACTAATTGAATATTGAACGATATCAAATAATCCATAAAGAACTCCTTACCTTATCGATATTGGATCCGATTTCCACTGTTCGACTTAAGGCTAGAATGATATTCGGCCACCCACTTAGAACACTACGAAAAAGAGGGTGATCAAGATGTGAGGAGTAGAAGGTAACTCCATTTCTGTTTAGAACAAGATTTACAACCGAATAGTGATAAGTACCCAATCGAAAAAGAGAAAAAAATGAAAAGAGAAAAGTAACCACTTACCAACTTGATCAAAGAAGGGAGTGTCAACACAAATGAGAAAGAAGTTGTGAAGGAGAGATTATGGGTTGAAAGGTTCGGCTATGGACGAAAATGAATAAGAAAACTTGGCTATGAGAGTATGGATTAGAGAGGAAGAAAGAAGGGTTGAAGAATTTTGTGAAAAAGAAAAGAAACATGGAGAAGGAGTGCTTAACTAATTTCGATTTTCAAAGGGAAGATAAGTGAAAATAATTTGGTCACAATGGCTAGGTGGTTTCAGCAAGACAAAGAAAGAAAATAAGAGAAATACACACTATTGTCTTGAAGTTTCGGCAATGAGAGAAGAAGTTGGAGAAAAGAACACAAAAGAATGCTAAAAGAAATTAGGCCAAACAAGCACCAAAATTCTACCAAAAGACTAAAGAAAATTCGGCTACTCCAAGACCCCTCCCAAACCGTGTATACCATACCAAAAGGGTCAAAAATTGACCAAAAATACTTTTCAAAACATTCTCCCCAAAATCGGCCAACATATCCCCCTTCTTTCTCCTTTTCTTTCATTCTTTCCTTACCCTCATCCTTACCTTGTTTCTTAGCAATCATACCATAATTAAAAAGTCTTCCTTGCCTTAAATACATCCATTGCCGACACTATGGATGAATAGCACAAAAAAATAATCAAAATTTTCACCAAGAGGGATTCAAACTTCTTCCCCTAAAGCCCTTCATGTGACGCCACATCCTCTTCACCAAATGCTCATTTACGCAAGCATATTACTCACTTATTTCCTTAAACCTTGATGTCACTTACATTTTCTCCTTAATTTACTTAAATACAAAAATTTTGCTAAGGCCCAATTCATCCCCGAGCCTCCTTAGGACCCCTAAACATACACAATTAATATTTTTAACTAACCTATCTCAAGATATAATACAACACATAAAATTCTAAATTTTAGGATGTTGCAATTCTACCCCCTTAAAGAAAATTTTAGCCTCGAAATTTACCTGATTAGAAGAGATGAGGATATTGTTGCCGAATCGTGTTCTCTGGCTCCCATGTAGCTTCCTCTGATCCATGATTATGCCAAAGTACTTTGACTAATGGTATCGACTTCCTTCTCAGCACCTTAATGTCCCGATCTAAAATCTGTACTGGCTCCTCTTCAAAGGACAAGTCAGGTCTTAACTCAACTTCTTGTACTGGTACAACATGAGATGGATCCGAACGATAGCGCCTTAACATAGAAACATGGAATACACTATGTATCTAACTTAACTCCAGAGGTAACTCAAGCTGATAAGCCACTGGCCCAACATGTTTCAACACTCGATATGGTCCGATGAACCTAGGGCTCAACTTGCCCTTCCGTCCAAATCTAAAGATCTTCTTCCAAGGTGAGACCTTTAGAAAGACCAGATCTCCCACCGCAAACTCTATTTCCTTACGCTTCAGGTCTGCGTATGATTTCTATCTGTTCGAAGCTTCTTTTAATTGAGCCCGAATTACCTTAACTTTCTCCTCTGTCTCCGTGATCAACTCAGGACCCAACAACTGCCGCTCCCCCAGTTCAGCCCAACAAGTAGGAGTACGACACCTACGACCATACAACGCCTCGTAGAGTGCCATCTGGATGTTGGATTGATAGCTGTTGTTGTATGCAAACTCTGCCAATAGTAGAAAATCTTCCCAACTACCCCTGAAATCGATTACACAGCCTCTTAACATATCCTCTAGAATCTGGATCACTCTCTCCGACTAACCATCTGATTGCAGATGAAACGCCATGCTGAAATTTAGTCTTGTACCCAAAGCTACATGTAAAGCCTTCTAGAACCGTGATGTAAATCTAGGATCCCTGTCCGATATGATAGACACTGGTACCCCATGCAACATCATGACTTCCGCTATATACAACTTGGCCAATTTTTGTAACGAATAATCCGTACGAACAGGTAGGAAATGAGCAGTCTTCGTTAACCGATCTACTATAATCCATACTGAATCTTTCCTAGTAGGCGATAAGGGTAACCCACTAACAAAGTCCATCATTATCCTCTCCCATTTCCATAATGGAATTTTCACAGGTTGTAGTAACCCTGACAGCAATTGATGTTCCACCTTCACCTGCTGACATGTCAAGCACTTACTCACGAAATCAGTAACCTCCCGTTTCAACCCTGGCCACCAATACTGCTCACGGAGGTCTCGGTACATCTTATTTCCCCTGAGGTGCATAGCATATGGGCTACTATGCGCCTCACGCAGAATTATTTTTCTCAATTCCGAATCCTTGTGCATACACATTCTTCCGCGAAAACACAATACTCCATCACTATTCAATCCAAAATCCCCTATCACACGACCTTCCACTTGCTGAGGTAAAGAACCCAACCTTTCATATAATAACTACTTTTCCTTAATCTGGCTTACCCACGCAGGCTTTACCTGAAGTTTGGCTAGCAGACTACCATCTTCATACAGGCTGAGATGAGTGAACATCGCTCTCAAGTTTGATATCACCTTACGACTCAATGCATCTGCCACTACATTAGCCTTTCTGGGATGATACTCGATTGAGAAGTCATAATCATTCAATAGTTCTATCCACCTCCACTGTCTTAAGTTCAACTCCTTCTAGGTAAAGAAGTACTTCAGACTCTTATGATCCGTATAGATAATCGAATTCTCACCATATAGATAGTGTCTCTAAATCTTCAGAGAAAACACCATTGCAGCTAACTCCAAATCATGAGTAGGATAGTTCACCTCATCCGGCCTTAATTGACGAGATGCATAAGCCACCACCTTTTCACCTTGCATCAACACACATCCCAAGCCCGTGTGTGACGTATCACAATAAACAATAAACTCCTTACCACCCTCAGGTTGAATCAATACTGGTGCTTCTGTCAGAATCTTCTTCGATTTCTCAAAGCTCTCTTGTTGCTTGTCAGACCACACAAACGGTACTCCCTTATGCAACGGCTTAGTTAGGGGTGCAGCAATCAACGAAAACCCCTTAACGAACTGCCTGTAATAACCAGCCAACCCTAGAAAACTTCAAATTTTATCCACTATCTTCGGTGGTTTCCAGTCCAACACAGCCTCGAGCTTCTGGGGATCAACTCTAATTCCTTCGGCAGACACATCATGCCCCAAAAAAATCACTTCCCTAAGCCAAAATTCACACTTACTGAATTTGGCATAAAGTTGCTTCTCCCTTAAAATCTGTAATACAACTCGTAGATGTGAATCATGCTCTTCTTTAGTCTTTGAATACACCAAGATGTCGTCTATAAATACCATCAGAAATTGGTCTAGATAGGGTTGGAAAACCCAGTTCATCATGTCCATAAATGAGGCTGGTGCATTCATCAACCCAAACTGCATCACCAAGAACTCATAGTGCCCATAACGAGTTTGAAACGCAGTCTTATGAATATCCACCTCCTTGACTTTAAGCTGATGATATCCCTATCTCAAGTCTATCTTTGAGAACACCGAAGCTCCTCACAGCTAATCGAACAGATCGTCGATCCTCGGTAACGAATACTTGTTCTTGATCGTTAACTTATTCAATTACCTATAATCGATACACATACGTATCGACCCATCCTTCTTCTTAACAAATAGAATCGGCGCTCACCACGGTGACACGCTTGGTCAAATGAATCTGCAATCCAAAAACTTCTGAACTTGAGCTTTAAGCTCCACTAACTCCTTCGGTGCCATCCTCTAAGGAGCAATGGACACCGGAGCCGTTCCTGGCAATAGTTCAATGCCAAACTCTACCTCCCGATCCGAAGGCAATCCTAGAAGCTCCTTGGGAAAAACGTCTGAAAACTCTTTCACCGTTCAAACACTTTCAACTGACAACTCTTTGGCATCCAACACACTGATAAAGGCTAAGAATGCTCCACACCCCTTTCGCACTAACTTTTCTGCCTTTAAAGCTGATACCACATTAGACAAATAATTTCTTCTCTCACCTATCATCATCACTTCCTTATCCTCCGAAGTTTTTAGTACCATCTATTTTGCAGCACAATCCAAGATTGCACGGTGTTTCACCAACCAGTCCATGCCCAAAATAAGGTCAAACTCGCCGAATGACAGTTCCATCAAATCTTCCAGAAATATTTCCCTCTAAACTTCTAAGGGCACATCCCCAAACAACTTATTTACTATCACCGACTATCCTAAAGGGCTAATTATAGTTGTTTCTTTAGCAGCAATCTCAGATCTAATGTTCAGATTTCCAGATACAGCACAAGCAACATACAGATGGGTGGATCCAATATCTATCAAAGTAGTAATAGGTACAACAGATATGAAGAACGTACCGGTTATTACATCAGGTGCATCGCCATCCTTTCGACGTCTGACCGCATAGACCAACCCTGGCTGCCTCGACTCCACGTTACCACCTCGACCTGGCCCACGGCCTCTACCACGGCCACATCTACCGTGTCCACATCCTTTAGCGCTCATATTTGCTAATTCGATATATCTGATTAAGAGTCTTATGAATCATTAAGCTATTTCAGTGTTTATTAAATGATATTTTATGAAGTATAAGAAGTAAAGTTATTTTTGCAAAAACGCATCCTATCGTCTCAATCTCTATAGTTTTAGCTCCTAAGGCTAAAAGTTCTAGAGTATTTCTACAGTCATACCACAATAATCATAATCATAAAATGATAACATATAGTTACTTGACTTGATGCCGGATACCCGTGGTGCCATACTTCCTTTAAAACATGCATTTATAATTTAAAATTCAATCAGCTTTGGAAAATATTTTTGAACCCAAACCACAGTCTAGTTTTGTAATCGGCCTCTGATACCATAAAATATAACACCCCAAAACTCGGCCCATGCGTTATGACCGGATCTGACATGTCACATTAGAAAACTATGTTAAGTCATTTTTATTCATACTAAAAAGGGTTATTTGTTATAATAAAGAAAGCAAGTTTGGTTTGAAATATTTGATAAAGTATTACAAACCTTGAAGGTTGATTTGATAAATCGATAATTTGAATTAGAGATCTTATAAAGCATGACTATTGAAATATTGTTGATAATTCGAGAGAAAATTTTCGAGTTAAAATATTTGTAAAAGTTGGTTATGAAATCCTTTTGTTAATCTATTTTAGAAAATCTTTATTTAATTTTTTAGAAAAATTCTCATTTAAAACAATTCAAGCAAAATAAAAGTACGTCAAACATATAGCAAAAATAAAATACTCCGGAGGCCTTATTACATCATAAAAACCCAAAATAGTAAAAAAAACGGAAATAGAAATTTAAAGTTCAAAATAAAACACCATTGCTGAAGTATGGCCTCCACCGAGTCATCCATGGCCCAAGTCCACATCACTGAGCATTACCTACAAAGGTTAAGGAAACGGGGTGAGTTACTAGAACTCAGTGTATAATCTCCTTGCTGTTGTCCACTGCGCCTCAACCCATACTTCAATATCTTGGGCCTAAGCCCATTTACATAACAGAATATATATAAGCAATGTATGCCGCCCAACCCATCCATCCAACACACCCCCATACCAACCATCACACCTGTTGGGATCAAGTCAACCCACCCCACCAATCACACCAAAACGCAGGCAAACTGCCATTTATAATATTTTATTGTGGCCAAGCCACCGATATCATGTGTAAACATTATAATAAATAGTTTATTGTGGCAATGCCACCAGGCTACACTTCTCTTCAACATTTTTCCCAACCCATGCAATATATGAAAATGTAACATACATAATAAGATTGAAACACCCCAAACCCGGCCCAAAAGCTCGACCGAATTTGATATGTTCCTCGAGTAAAACATTAGCAAACTCTCACTTATTTATCAAAAACTTGATGATTTTTGAATTAAACAGATTAACTTAAAGATCAGGTTGAAAATTTAATTGTAAAATAAATTCGCATCTTTTTAAAACATTATTTTTAAGGGGAATAATAAGTTAATAGAAAACCAAATTTAATGAAAAATTTATTAATATTGTGGAAATATATTTTGTTTTCAAAACAATTTAAATTATTTATCAAAATCCATTTAGTTATTTAATTAATAATTATTCATGGCAAAATAAATCCAAACACAAAAATTAAAAAAAAAACAGTTTATAGTGGCCTTATTACATAAAAATAGCAAAAACCCATAATAAAGTCTAAGAGATAAAATTTAATAAGTTTAAATTGGAAAATCTCCAAAATACTTGATATGAGCATTGGCCACCACGGAGTCCTTGCTGACCCGATCCATCGCACTACGAATCATCTGAAAAGTTATCCCACAAAATGGGTGAGTTATAAACTCAATGTGTAACACATACATTAAAAAGCCCATTTGATCATATGCCTTAAAGTCCAAAAATTACACATATGGCCATAGGCCCATTTAGCTCATATTTAGCCCAAAAGCCCATTTTCATAGCAGATTATATATTAATCATTTAAAATCACATGGATATGTACATATAATGAAATGCAAACCTGACCCACCTAATATCCATCCGCTACACACCACCCGTACCAACCAATCACACCGTGGGGATTACTAAATCGACCCTCCATCCGCTACACACCATCGAAGGCAGTTGCTACAGTCAACATGCACATCGCCCTTATAATTTTGTGGCAAGGCCACCAGACAAAATTGTGACCGAAGTCACCGGATTTCAAATATGTGACCAAGTCACCGGATTTCAAATATGTGACCAAGTCACGGATATTGTGGTAAAACCACCGAATACTTCCCTTTATCAATTTTACCCATATGCCCATGCACATACATATTATTAGGTTTTCATGCCATTTACCCCAAAATCATAACAAAATCATACTTATCTCACAATTATGCATATAGCAAAATTAATGAATATTTGGGGTAAACATACACGAATATCGTATACCACCGAATGGTATCCACAATCATTATCAAACATATTGTCATATAATCACATTTAATACATAGATCTATGAGATTTTATTGTAAGGTTACACACCTTATGACCTGTGAGAACGATACCTTCTCGCTCGTCAACACCTAATTAATTATCACACTTGGTTAGAATATACTATTACTAATAAAATTATACTTATTGACGAGAGATCTAAATCCTTACCCTGATTCTCGAACAACCGATATTTGTGGTTTTTCTCGCTAGATGGATCAAAACCACTGATAATCCACCAACGAAAAGTGGTTCGGTTATACGCACTACTTCAAATAACCGATCTTCGTTAGCAGAGGGTCCACAACCCGGTGGAAAATCTCTTATCGCCGATACAGCCCTTCGTTTAAAGTTCGATGGTAAAACAGTGCCTCCTCTCTTCCAAACACTCCGTATTGCTCTTTTCTTACCTATCTTGTTAGTCTCAAAATCACCCCTAAAATAAAGTTAGTTAATAATCTATCTAAAAGGATTAATACAACCGAAAGTGATATTCTTACCTTGGATGATCTCGAAAGGTTACTTCTTAAATGTTGGTTTCCGAAAAGATCCTTAAAAATCCCTTCCAAGGATTCCGCCTAGGAGAGAAAATAAGAGATTTATTTTTCTAAATCAACTATAGTAAAAAGACATAATGAAAACAATTGCCAAAAACCTTACTTGATCACTTGAAGATTCGGCCTTGAACAAAAAGAAGAGAATAAAAAAATAGATTTGGTGATTTCAGTTTGCACAAAAAGAAAAGAGAAAAAGATAGTGATTTATGGCTAAAATGGTTTTGGTTTTCAATAAAAGAAAAGAAGAAAGGAAATTGAAATAGAAGATGATTTGGTTGACAAAAGAGATGAAAATAATGTTGATTTTGGTTTTAGTCGAAGGTAGTTTCGGTTGAGAGAAGGAAGAAAGAAAATGAAAAATGAAAGAAGAGAGAAAGAGAAGAAGAAGAAAAGATGATGATGATGAAGATGATTCCAAAAGAAAAGAGATAGGTTTAGGGACATATTTGCATTCGGCCAAGAGGGAAAAATTGAAGAAGAAGTAGTTCTTTGAACTTTGGTACTTTCGGCAATGAGGGAAAAAGAAAAGAAGAAATGTTTTTTCCAAACTTTTGATGCTTTTGACTAAAGAAGACAAGAATTTGAGAGAAAAGGTATTTTAACCAAAATGGTCAAAATAAAAGCCAAAACAAAGTAAAACTTTTACCTAATGTCATTAGCAAAATTCGGCTAGGAGGAGAGCTTTTGGAAAATGAGAAAAGATGTACAAAATGCTAGAGTTTTGGCCAATTATCACCCCTAACTCAAAGTCAAATTCGCCAACTAGAATGCCAACATAATCCCCCTTTTTCCTCCACATTTCTTCCCCATCAACCCTTAGATTGCTATCACAATTAACCATCCCCTTTAGCCCCTAAAACCGACTAGATTCATGTTCAAATGACCATGAAAAAGCTTCCAAAACATTGCCCTTACTTCAAGCCTTTTGTCCCCCCATCTTACCATCCTTTCATGATTCCATGCCATATCTTTTAGCTTACCTTTTTCATATGGTCAATTAACCAAAATTAAAAAGATGCTCATCCATTCTAGAAGAGTCTTGGCCAACACTATAGGGAAGGAAACAAAAAAAAATAAAATAAAATAAAATCCTCCCATTTGCTAGCTAGGGGATTCGAACCTCTCCCCTCAAGCACTTATCCATGCATCCTAACCACCTTGCCAATTACTCATCTTATGCTTAAAACCTCTTTCATTATTTCTTAAAGCCTATCATGCTTAGCTCCATCTTAGTTATTAAAAAAATTAATAAATCACTAAGCATTCACTTAAGTAATGAAGTTCAAAAATAACT
Organism: Gossypium rotundifolium; assembly: GCA_025506655.1. NCBI lineage: Eukaryota > Viridiplantae > Streptophyta > Magnoliopsida > Malvales > Malvaceae > Gossypium > Gossypium rotundifolium. The sequence goes on along the minus strand of CP106724.1, from coordinate 44,106,727 downwards.
TCCAAAATACATTCAATCATATTTAATCATGCAACATCATTCAATTAAGTAAAGATGCATAACCCCTAATTATCAGGATGTTACAGTTCTACCCCCTTAAAATAATTTCGTCCTCAAAATTACCTGGCTAGAACAAGTGAGGGTATTGCTGTCGCATCGCTTCCTCTAATTCCCATGAAGCTTCTTCTGATCCATGATTACGCCATAACACTTTGACGAGAGGAACCAATTTTCTCCGTAAAACCTTTACATCTCGCTCCAGAATTTGAATTGGCTCCTCTTCACAAGACAAATCTGGTCTTAATTCCACCTCCTCAACTGGCACTACATGAGATGGATTTGACCGGTAACGGCGTAACATTGAAACATGGAACACATCATGCATTTGCTTCAATTCCGAAGGTAATTCTAACTGATATGCCACAGGTCTGACCCGCTTCAAAACCCGATAAGGTCCAATGAACCTGGGACTTAACTTCCCTTTGCGACCAAATCTCATCACCTTTTTCCAAGGTGAGACCTTTAGGAATACTTGATCTCCTACAGCAAACTCTATTTCCTTCTGCTTTAGATCTGTGTACGACTTTTATCTGTCAGATGCTTCTTTTAACCGAGCCCAGATTACCCTAAACTTTTCTTCGGATTCGGCCACTATTTTTGGACCCAAAATCTGACGTTCCCCTAATTCTGTCCAACACGTAGGAGTGCGACACTTCCGTCCATATAGTGCTTCATATGTGCCATCCAGTATAATCGGCTTGGTAGCTGTTGTTGTACATAAATTCGCTAACGGTAAAAATTCTTCCCAACTTCCTCTGAAATCTATCACATCCCTTAACATATCTTCTAAAATTTGGATTACTCGTTCGGTGGCCGTCGATTATGGATGAAATGCCGATGAAGTCCAATCTGGTGCCCAAAGCTTCGATGCAATGCTTTCCAAAATCGCGACGTAAACCTCGGATCCCTATCCGAAATAATCGACAATGACACTCCATGCAATCTCACAATCTCAGCCACATATAACTTCGCCAATTTTTGCAAAGAGTAATCAACCCGAACCGGGATAAAATGTGCGATTTAGTCAATCGATCCACTATCACCCATCTGAGTCTTTCTTAGTAGGCGTAAGAGGAAGCCCACTAACAAAGTCCATGGTGATTCTCTCCCATTTCCATTGCAGAATCTTTATCGGTTGAAGCAATCCCGAAGGTACTTGATGTTCAGCCTTGACTTGCTGACACGTTAAGCACTTTCCTACATACTCCGTAACTTCCCGTTTAAGACCAGGCCACCAAAACTGATCTCGCAGATCTCAGTATAACTTACTTCCTCCAGGATGCATAGCATAAGGGCTACTATGCGACTCCTGAAGAATCTTTTGCCTCAACTCCTGATTCCTCGGCATACAGATTTTACCTTTGAAACTCAATACCCCATCGCTGTTAATACCAAAATCTTCCAATTCCCCATTCTATACCTACCGTAGCTTTACACTCAGATCTTCGTCTACTAACTGTCTCTCTTTCACTTGACTCAACCATGTCGGCTTAACTTGTAATTCTGCCAACAAGCTCCGGTCATCGTAAAGACTAAGATGTGCAAACATCGCCCTTAAATCTGACACCACTAGTAAGCCTCATCACGGAGTAGTGAAACAGCACCTTTCATCTTTTTTTCAGCAGTGCAGTCTAAATCATCCATGATTCTCTCGACTGCCTCCAACCAGTATTCAGCTACATTTGGAGCTACTCCAGATACTCCCCTAAAAACCTCAGCTCCATTTGATCTTAGTCTCTCAGCTACTGACTTCCGAGACCCATTTTCAGTACTAGCTTCTGCTACTCGTTCCAATACTCACTTAATACGACTTGTGATATCGTCACCTCCTCCATTTTGCTCTTGAAATTCCACCCCAACAGCCGGTGGTAGAGCTTCATTTTCAGAACCTTGACCAGATCTAACTGGTTCTGACACAGTCATTCTTCCTCTACCGCGTCCGCTACGACCACGTCCCCTAGAACTCATGTCTACTACGCATATTATCTGAAACACCCCACACCCGGCCCACGAGCCTGAACCGGATCTGGTATGTTCCTAAAGTAAATCGATTTCAAAATCACTTTCGATACTTAGAGAAAATTGTAAATTTTTGGAAAAACTATTATTTTCAGTTGGGCTTGGATTGGAAACCCATTTATTTGATTTTGTAAGCCCATTTAATGAAATACATCCAATAAAGTTCTTAGTATGAAACTTAACAATAAGCCAACATAAAGTATAATCCACTGGGCCTTAAGGCCTTATTACATCAAGTAAACCCGAAATAGGATAAAAGTAACTAAAAATAAAATTTAAGTCCAAACTAAATGAAATTTTCTTCATGTAGCATGGCCTCCCCTTGGTCCACCGGCCCGGTCCGTCATTGCTCATCACGAAAAATAATTCCCACAATGGGGTGAGTCAATGCACTCAATGTGCACACAATACTATCAATCAATAAATCGGGCATTCATGTTTAAATCATCAAGTCCATATAATAATGAAATTATGATGCAACCCAAACCCAATCCTAATGGTCCATCCGCTACTCTCCACCGTACACGCCATTCACACCGTGGGGACTACTAAGTCAACCCTCCATCCGCTACTCTCCACGTTGTGTCATTAGACACTATAATCAAATTTAAACGTTGTGTCATTTGACACTATTGTAACCGGTTACCAAAATTTCGCAATGTGACCGTAGTCAACATTTTTCGTTGGTGAGACCAAGTCAACACTGTTCTCCCCTTTCACATAAATCTCAATGCCCCAAAACATATATATAGCATAACTTAATTTCATGTTCATATTCATATATTCGCATGTTATTAAATAACATTTTTTTCACAATCCTATCGGAAGTAGGAAACGTACCTGGGTACTTTTTGCCACATTTGTGGTACATAGCCACATTCACATTATTATTCATATCATATATTAGAATAATTAGCCATACAATATCGAAGGATAGTAAGGGTACACACCTGTTTCGCTTAATAGATTTCTTGAGACCTCGAGAATCCCGATCTAATTTTTAGATCTATAAATTCCTTTGCCGATTTGGTGTTTATACAAATCCCGAAAGCTTGGTTTTCCTTCACTTGATATTCGGCCAACCTTGAATCTCAATATGGGTTAGTTTTCGCTTTTAATAATTAAAGAACTGATCTAGATAATCATACAAGCTTTGGCGAATACTTTTAGGTACTTACCTTGTGGATCTTAAATCCGAAATTCACCAAATAACTAGGGAACACGTGGCCTATGGTGTACCTTCGGAAAAGAATTTCTTCTTCCATGATTCGCCAAGATTAATAATCGAAATTAGTCTCTAAATTTCAATAAGTCTAGAATATAAAAGAATGGAAAACTAAACTTGGATCTTACCCTTATTTGAAGGAATCGATTGCACCTTCACTTCAACCTTCGGATATTGGCTTAGAGACTTGATGAACAATCGGCTATGATTCCCTTATGTATTTGGTTTCAAAGATGAAAGAAGAGAGGAATAATAGGCTTAGAAGGAAATCGGCTAGGAGGCTAAAAGAAAAGAAGAAAAAGAATGGATGCTCAAGAAGAATATTTGGCAGAGGAAAAGAGAGGGAGAATGAATAATGAATGGCCCTAGTCCCCTCATTTTATAGCCGAATTTACCAGGCCAAGAATCCTTTACTTGGCCACCACTCTTCCTTATTTTCCTAATTAAAGAATAATTCTTCATTTATCCACCTATTTAGCCGAATTTTAAAGAGAATTAAACTCTTCCCTTAAGAGTCCTTATGATCTTCTAATTAGTCGAGTTTTAAAGAGAATGAAACTCCTCTTTTGCAAGCTTGTGCCGTCCACCTCTTGGGCTTCTAGAAGTAAAATAAAACTTATTTTATTTGCTTCTTATGTGACTCGAACTCAAGCCCAAAACCTTTTGCATGTGGGCCATTTTCTAAGGCCTTAGGTGGCATCTTCAGGCCACATTTCCAAGTCCGTTATTGGGTCAAATTTCATGTACTTTATATTTTTAGGGTCACTTGGCCCTAAGTTCCCCTTTGGGCTCTTAAATTCAACATTCAGGGGTCAATTTTAAGTTTCCTAAAATTTTCATGGCTCAGATTTTTCGTGTTTCCAAAATGTTTAGTTTCCTATTTTGGCTTGGTTTCCAAAATGTTTAGTTTCCTCTTTTGGCTTGGTTTCCAAAATTTTCACTTTCCTAATTTACTTCGGTTTCCAAAATGGTCACTTTCCTATTTTAGTTTAGTTTCCAAAACTTAACATTTCTAAAGCATTTCCTTACATTTCCATACATCTCCTTACATTTCCACACATTTCCATACATTTCCATACATTTCCTTACATTTCCTTTCATTTTCTTTCATCTTAGGGTTCTTGAAACTCTTCAGAACACATCCAACACACCCACTGATCCCACTATCTCATGAATTATGCACGAACGCATAACCCCTAATCTAGGATGTTACAGTTCTACCCCCCTTAAAAATAATTTCGTCCTCGAAATTACTTACTATCGTTCATCAAATGCAGTCTAACTCACCACACTACGCTATTGTCTGCAAGACTCGATCTTAGAGAACTATCATACTTTCTAGGCACATTCTCTAAGTTCACGTTCCTTAGAACTCATTTCTAACGTCATGATTTAATTAAAAGTTTTATGAATTAGTCCTTGTTTTACTTGATTACCCATGAAGAAGTTTTATGGAAAGAATTTTAGAAGTGGTTCTTTCAGATTCATACATGCACACAGTCTTTTCATTCATTCACATCCATCAAACAATTATGAACCTTAGTTCATTCGGAGAAACGTTGTAGTTTTTTCATTTGTTGTTGTTTTCCACTACCCGGGGTATTTTCGTAATTTTGTCCTCTGAGGTATTTTCGTAATTTTCGAAGAAAAAAATCATTTCTTGGGGTTTTGTCAAAAGTTATTCTTGAAAATTTTGAAGTCTAGGGTGATTTGAAAATTTTTGAAATCTGGGGTATTTTGGTAATTTTTTCACAAATCAGAGTAAATTTGTAAAATTTTATAGATTTAGCGTATTTCAAAAGTTGTAAAACTTTGAGGGTTCTTTTCGAAGAGTGTTCCTTCAAAAATGGGGATGTTGCAAAAATTTTGGAAATTAGGGTCATTTTGGTAACTTTGTAAGTTAGGGGCAGTTTTGTAATTTTTCTAAAATCACGGTATTTTGATATGTTACAAATTAGGGTTTTGAATGTTTATGAAATGTTGAAATTTTGGTAAAATTTGTTGAGTAGTTGAGCATTTTATAAACCAAGGGCATTTTGTAATTTTACCACTAAGGGTATTTTAGTAAATTTGTAAATCGAAATATTTTAGGAAAATTTATAAAATATTCTTTTCAAATCAAGAGGGTAATTTAGAAATTTTAAAATTAGGGTTTCCATAAAAATACGGCTAGTCCCTTTCGGGTTTTAGTTATTGGGTTTAGCAGTGACTAAGTCCTCTTGATTAGGGTGAGCAGTTACTACGCACTGTAGGATTCGAGTAAAAGGAGGTGAGTCACTAGGACCGCTTAAATACCAAGCTCATGAATCCACTCCTAGACATGCGACAACAAGTGATTCGACACCCTAGCTCGGTGACTTAATCATAGGTTTGTTTGATTAGGCATTTAAGTCTTATGTAATTGTTGGGGTAACTAGTCCTAGGGTTCAAGTACTTAATCTCTATTCTACGTTCCATTCCATTCTACCCTTCTACAAATCATAATATAAATCACACAATGGATAGAAGTACTTACCTGGTGGACTGCGGGTCGGAGACTTAGGGGCCATGCCAAAAAGCCTGCTTATTTTTTTCAAAGAAAATCATTTGAGCTCGCATTTGAAAGCGTTTTGGGCTGAGCCCACGTGCCGAGAGTTTAAAACAGGCTCGATATCAAATCGAAACACCCACACCCTACCACGAGCCTGAACCGGATCTGGTATGTTCCTAAATTAAACCGATTTCAAAATCACTTTCGATACTTAGAAAATTGTAAATTTTGGAAAAACTATTATTTTCGGTTGGGCTTAGATTGGAAACCCATTTATTTGATTTTGTAAGCCCATTTAATGAAATACATCCAATAAAGTTCTTAGTATGAAACTTAACAATAAGCCAACATAAAGTATAATCCTTTGGGCCTTAAGGCCTTATTACATCAAGTAAACCCGAAATAGGATAAAAGCAACTAAAAATAAAATTTAAGTCCAAACTAAATGAAATTTTCTTCATGTAGCATGGCCTCCCTTGGTCCACCTACCGATCCGTCATTGCTCATCACCAAAAATAATTCCCACAATGGGGTGAGTCAATGCAGACTCAATGTGCACACAATACTATCAATCAATAAATCGGGCATTCATGTTTAAATCATCAAGTCCATATAATAATGAAATTATGATGCAACCCAAACCCAATCCTAATGGTCCATCCGCTACTCTCCACCGTGCACGCCATTCACACCGTGGGGACTACTAAGTCAACCCTCCATCCGCTACTCTCCACGTTGTGTCATTAGACACTATAATCAAATTTAAACGTTGTGTCATTTGACACTATTGTAACCGGTTACCAAAATTTCGCAATGTGACCGTAGTCAACATTTTTCGTTGGTGAGACCAAGTCAATACCTTCGTTGGTGAGACCAAGTCAACACTGTTCTCCCCTTTCACATAAATCCGAATGCCCCAAAACATATATATAGCATAACTTAATTTCATGTTCATATTCATATATTCGCATGTTATTAAATAACATTTTTTTCACAATCCTATCGGAAGTAGGAAACGTACCTGGGTACTTTTTGCCACATTTGTGGTACATAGCCACATTCACATTATTATTCATATCATATATTAGAATAATTAGCCATACAATATCGAAGGATAGTAAGGGTACACACCTGTTTCGCTTAATAGATTTCTTGAGACCTCGAGAATCCCGATCTAATTTTTAGATCTATAAATTCCTTTGCCGATTTGGTGTTTATATAAATCCCGAAAGCTTGGTTTTCCTTCACTTGATATTCGGCCAACCTTGAATCTCAATATGGGTTAGTTTTCGGCTTTTTAATAATTAAAGAACTGATCTAGATAATCATACAAGCTTTGGCCGAATACTTTTAGGTACTTACCTTGTGGATCTTAAATCCCGAAATTCACCGAATAACTAGGGAACACGTGGCCTATGGTGTACCTTCGGAAAAGAATTTCTTCTTCCATGATTCGGCTAAGATTAATAATCGAAATTAGTCTCTAAATTTCAATAAGTCTAGAATATAAAAGAATGGAAAACTAAACTTGGATCTTACCCTTATTTGAAGGAATCGATTGCACCTTCACTTCAACCTTCAGATATTCGGCTTAGAGACTTGATGAACAATCGGCTATGATTCCCTTATGTATTTGGTTTCAAAGATGAAAGAATAGAGGAATAATAGGCTTAGAAGGAAATCGGCTAGGAGGCTAAAAGAAAAGAAGAAAAAGAATGGATGCTCAAGAAGAATATTTGGCAGAGGAAAAGAGAGGGAGAATGAATAATGAATAGCCCTAGTCCCCTCATTTTATAGCCGAATTTACTAGGCCAAGAATCCTTTACTTGGCCACCACTCTTCCTTATTTTCCTAATTAAAGAATAATTCTTCATTTATCCACCTATTTAGCCGAATTTTAAAGAGAATTAAACTCTTCCCTTAAGAGTCCTTATGATCTTCTAATTAGCCGAGTTTTAAAGAGAATGAAACTCCTCTTTTGCAAGCTTGTGCCGTCCACCTCTTGGGCTTCTAGAAGTAAAATAAAACTTATTTTATTTGCTTCTTATGTGACTCGAACTCAAGCCCAAAACCTTTTGCATGTGGGCCATTTTCTAAGGCCTTAGGTGGCATCTTCAGGCCACATTTCCAAGTCCGTTATTGGGTCAAATTTCATGTACTTTATATTTTTAGGGTCACTTGGCCCTTAGTACCCTTTGGGCTCTTAAATTCAACATTCCGGGGTCAATTTTAAGTTTCCTAAAATTTTCGCGCGGCTCTGTATTTTCCAGGTTTCCAAAATGTTTAGTTTCCTATTTTGGCTTGGTTTCCAAAATGTTTAGTTTCCTCTTTTGGCTTGGTTTCCAAAATTTTCACTTTCCTAATTTACTTCGGTTTCCAAAATGGTCACTTTCCTATTTTAGTTTAGTTTCCAAAACTTAACATTTCTAAAGCATTTCCTTACATTTCCATACATCTCCTTACATTTCCACACATTTCCATACATTTCCATACATTTCCTTACATTTCCTTTCATTTTCTTTCATCTTAGGGTTCTTGAAACTCTTCAGAACACATCCAACACACCAATCGATCCCACTATCTCATGAATTATGCACGAACGCATAAACCCTAATCTAGGATGTTACAGTTCTACCCCCCTTAAAAATAATTTCGTCCTCGAAATTACTTACTATCGTTCATCCGTACAGTCTAACTCACCACACTACGCTATTGCTGCGCACTCTGATCTTAGAGAACTATCATACTTTCTAGGCACATTCTCTAAGTTCACGTTCCTTAGAACTCATTTCTAACGTCGCGATTTAATTAAAAAGTTTTATGAATTAGTCCTTGTTTTACTTGATTACCCGCGAAGAAGTTTTATGGAAAGAATTTTTAGAAGTGGTTCTTTCGTATTCATACATGCACACAGTCTTTTCATTCATTCACACATCCATCAAACAATTATGAACCTTAGTTCATTCAGAGAAACGTTGTAGTTTTTTTCATTTGTTGTTGTTTTCCACTACCCGGGGGTATTTTCGTAATTTTGTCCTACAGGGTATTTTCGTAATTTTTCAGAAGAAAAAAAAATCATTTCTTGGGGTTTTTGTCAAAAGTTATTCTTGAAAATTTTGAAGTCTAGGGGTGATTTGAAAAATTTTGAAATCTGGGGTATTTTGGTAATTTTTTTCACAAATCGGAGTAAATTTGTAAAATTTTATAGATTTAGCGTATTTCAAAAGTTGTAAAACTTTGAGGGTTCTTTTCGAAGAGTGTTCCTTCAAAAATGGGGATGTTGCAAAAATTTTGGAAATTAGGGTCATTTTGGTAACTTTGTAAGTTAGGGGCAGTTTTGTAATTTTTCCAAAATCACGGTATTTTGATATGTTACAAATTAGGGTTTTTGAATGTTTATGAAATGTTGAAATTTTGGTAAAGCTGTTGAGTAGTTGAGCATTTTATAAACCAAGGGTATTTTTGTAATTTTACCACTAAGGGTATTTTAGTAAATTTGTAAATCGAAATATTTTAGGAAAATTTATAAAATATTCTTTTCAAATCAAGAGGGTAATTTAGAAATTTTAAAATTAGGGTTTCCATAAAAATACGGCTAGTCCCTTTCGGGTTTTAGTTATTGGGTTTAGCCGTGACTAAGTCCTCTTGATTAGGGTGAGCAGTTACTACGCACTGTAGGATTCGAGTAAAGAGGAGGTGAGTCACTAGGATCGCTTAAATACCAAGCTCTTCTGAATCCACTCCTAGACATGCGCACAACATTGATTCGACACCCTAGCTCGGTGACTTAATCATAGGTTTGTTTGATTAGGCATTTAAGTCTTATGTAATTGTTGGGGTAACTAGTCCTAGGGTTCAAGTACTTAATCTCTATTCTACGTTCCATTCCATTCTACCCTTCTACAAATCATAATATAAATCACACAATGGATAGAAGTACTTACCGGTGGATCATGAATTGGAGACTTAGGGGCCATGCCAAAAGCACGCTTATTTTTTCAAAGAAAATCATTTGAGCTCGCATTTGAAAACGTTTTGGGCTGAGCCCACGTGCCGAGAGTTTAAAACCTGCTCGATACTAAATCAAACACCCACACCCTACCCACGAGCCCGAACCGGATCTGGTATGTTCCTAAAGTAAACCGATTTCAAAATCACTTTCGATACTTAGAAAAAATTGTAAATTTTTGGAAAAACTATTATTTTCAGTTGGGCTTAGATTGAAAACCCATTTATTTGATTTTGTAAGCCCATTTAATGAAATACATCCAATAAAGTTCTTAGTATGAAACTTAACAATAAGCCAACATAAAGTATAATCCACTGGGCCTTAAGGCCTTATTACATCAAGTAAACCCGAAATAGGATAAAAGCAACTAAAAATAAAATTTAAGTCCAAACTAAATGAAATTTTCTTCATGTAGCATGGCCTCCCCTTGGTCCACCGGCCCGATCCGTCATTGCTCATCACCTGAAAAATAATTCCCACAATGGGGTGAGTCAACAGACTCAATGTGCACACAATACTATCAATCAATAAATCAGGCATTCATGTTTAAATCATCAAGTCCATATAATAATGAAATTATGATGCAACCCAAACCCAATCCTAATGGTCCATCCGCTACTCTCCACCCGTACCTTCCATTCACACCGTGGGGACTACTAAGTCAACCCTCCATCCGCTACTCTCCACGTTGTGTCATTAGACACTATAATCAAATTTAAACGTTGTGTCATTTGACACTATTGTAACCGAAGTTACCAAAATTTCGCAATGTGACCGTAGTCAACATTTTTCGTTGGTGAGACCGAAGTCAACACCTTCGTTGGTGAGACCGAAGTCAACACCTGTTCTCCCCCTTTCACATAAATCCCGAATGCCCCAAAACATATATATAGCGTAACTTAATTTCATGTTCATATTCATATATTCGCATGTTATTAAATAACATTTTTTTCACAATCCTATCGGAAGTAGGAAACGTGCACAGGTACTTTTTGCCACATTTGTGGTACATAGCCACATTCACATTATTATTCATATCATATATTAGAATAATTAGCCATACAATATCGAAGGATAGTAAGGGTACACACCTGTTTCGCTTAATAGATTTCTTGAGACCTCGAGAATCCCGATCTAATTTTAGATCTATAAATTCCTTTGCCGATTTGGTGTTTATATAAATCCAAAGCTTGGTTTTCCTTCACTTGATATTCGCCAACCTTGAATCTCAATATGGGTTAGTTTTCGCTTTTTAATAATTAAAGAACCGATCTAGATAATCATACAAGCTTTGGCGAATACTTTTAGGTACTTACCTTGTGGATCTTAAATCCCAAATTCACCGAATAACTAGGAACACGTGGCCTATGGTGTACCTTCGGAAAAGAATTTCTTCTTCCATGATTCGCCAAGATTAATAATCGAAATTAGTCTCTAAATTTCAATAAGTCTAGAATATAAAAGAATGGAAAACTAAACTTGGATCTTACCCTTATTTGAAGGAATCGATTGCACCTTCACTTCAACCTTGAGATATTCGGCTTAGAGACTTGATGAACAATCGGCTATGATTCCCTTATGTATTTGGTTTCAAAGATGAAAGAAGAGAGGAATAATAGGCTTAGAAGGAAATCGGCTAGGAGGCTAAAAGAAAAGAAGAAAAGAATGGATGCTCAAGAAGAATATTTGGCGGAGGAAAAGAGAGGAGAATGAATAATGAATGGCCCTAGTCCCTCCTTTTATAGCCGAATTTACTAGGCCAAGAATCCTTTACTTGGCCACCACTCTTCCTTATTTTCCTAATTAAAGAATAATTCTTCATTTATCCACCTATTTAGCCAATTTTAAAGAGAATTAAACTCTTCCTTAAGAGTCCTTATGATCTTCTAATTAGCCGAGTTTTAAAGAGAATGAAACTCCTCTTTTGCAAGCTTGTGCCATCCACCTCTTGGGCTTCTAGAAGTAAAATAAAACTTATTTTATTTGCTTCTTATGTGACTCGAACTCAAGCCCAAAACCTTTTGCATGTGGGCCATTTTCTAAGGCCTTAGGTGGCATCTTCAGGCCACATTTCCAAGTCCGTTATTGGGTCAAATTTTATGTACTTTATATTTTAGGGTCACTTGGCCCTAAGTTCCCTTTGGGCTCTTAAATTCAACATTAGGGGTCAATTTTAAGTTTCCTAAAATTTTCGCTGCTCAGTATTTTCAGTGTTTCCAAAATGTTTAGTTTCTTATTTTGGCTTGGTTTCCAAAATGTTTAGTTTCCTCTTTTGGCTTGGTTTCCAAAATTTTCACTTTCCTAATTTACTTCGGTTTCCAAAATGGTCACTTTCCTATTTTAGTTTAGTTTCCAAAACTTAACATTTCTAAAGCATTTCCTTACATTTCCATACATCTCCTTACATTTCCACACATTTCCATACATTTCCATACATTTCCTTACATTTCCTTTCATTTTCTTTCATCTTAGGGTTCTTGAAACTCTTCAGAACACATCCAACACACCCACTGATCCCACTATCTCATGAATTATGCACGAACGCATAACCCCTAATCTAGGATGTTACATTATCTGTTTTTACGAAAAAGTCATATGCATTAAAGTCTTTTCACTTCTTATTAAAAGAAAGTTTTATGCAACAGATATTCAGTGGTTTTTCCGTAGTAGCACACATACACCTAGAGTCCATGTCTCTAAAGTATAATTTCCTTAGGTTATCACTTTAGAATATCATACACTCACATCACTTTATCAACAAAAAGTACTTACCTGATGGATCTGGGTCGAGAACTCGGGTGCCATGCTTCTATAAAACCATTCTAACTAAAGAAATTTTTCAAAAAGTCATTTGGGCTAAATTTTGAAAACGTTGTGGGCTTCAAAACCCAAGGTCGAGAGTTTAAAACTGGGCTCTGATACCAAGTTGAAACACCCCAAACCCAAATTTCAAAAGCCCAATCGGATTTGATATGTTCCTCCAAGAAAACTTTAGCAAACTCTCACTTATTTATCAAAAACTTGATGATTTTTGAATAAAAGCAGATTAACTTAAAGATCGGGTTGAAAATTTAATTGTAAAATAAATTAGCATCTTTTAAAACATTATTTTTAAGAGGAATAATAAGTTAACGAAAACCAAATTTAATGAAAAATTTATTAATATTGTGGAAATATATTTTGTTTTCAAAATAGTTTAAATTATTTATCAAAATCCATTTAGTTATTTAATTAATAATTATTCATGGCAAAATAAATCCAAACACAAAAATTAAAAAAAAAAAAAACAGTTTATAGTGGCCTTATTACATAAAAATAGCAAAAACCCATAATAAAGTCTAAGAGATAACATTTAATAAGTTTAAATTGGAAAATCTCCAAAATACTTGATATGAGCATTGGCCACCACGGAGTCCTTGCTGACCCGATCCATCGTACTACGAATCATCTGAAAAGTTATCCCCCAAAATGGGTGAGTTATAAACTCAATGTGTAACACATACATTAAAAAGCCTATTTGATCATATGCCTTAAAGTCCATTAATTACACATATGGCCATAGGCCCATTTAGCTCATATTTAGCCCAAAAGCCCATTTTCATAGCAGATTATATATTAATCATTTAAAATCACATGAATATGTACATATAATGAAATGCAAACCCAGCCCACCTAATATCCATCCGCTACACACCACCCGTACCAACCAATCACACTGTGGGGATTACTAAATCGACCCTCCATCCGCTACACACCATCGAAGGCAGTTGCTGCAGTCAACATGCACATCGCCCTTATAATTTTGTGGCAAGGCCACCAGACAAAATTGTGACCAAGTCACCAGATTTCAAATATGTGACCAAGTCACCAGATTCACATATGTGACCAAGTCATTGGATTTCAAATATGTGACCAAGTCATAGGATATTGTGGTAAAACCACCAAAATACTTCCCTTTATCAATTTTACCCATATGCCCATGCACATACATATTATTAGGTTTTCATGCCATTTACCCCAAAATCATAACAAAATCATACTTATCTCACAATTATGCATATAGCAAAATTAATGTAATATTTGGGGTAAACATACCTGAATATCGTATACCACTGAATGGTATCCACAATCATTATCAAACATATTGTCATATAATCACATTTAATACATAGATCTATGAGATTTTATTGTAAGGTTACACACCTTATGACTGTGAGAACGATACCTTCTCGCTCGTCAACACCTAATTAATTATCACACTTGGTTAGAATATACTATTACTAATAAAATTATACTTATTGACGAGAGATCTAAATCTTTACCCTCGGATTCTCGAACAACCGATATTTGTGGTTTTTCTCCGCTAGATGGATCAAAACCACTGATAATCCACCAACGAAAAGTGGTTCAGGTTATATGCACTACTTCAAATAAGCGATCTTCGTTAGCGGAGGGTCCACAACCCGTGGAAAATCTCTTATCGCCGATATGACCCTTCGCTTAAAGTTCGATGGTAAGCAAGTGCCTCCTCTCTTCCAAACACTCAGATCGCTCTTTTCTTACCTATCTTGTTAGACTCAAAATCACCCCTAAAATAAAGTTAGTTAATAATCTATCTAAAAGGATTAATACAACCGAAAGTGATATTCTTACCTTGGATGATCTCGAAAGGTTACTTCTTAAATGTTGGTTTCCGAAAAGATCCTTAAAAATCCCTTCCAAGGATTCTGCCTAGGAGAGAAAATAAGAGATTTATTTTTCTAAATCAACTATAGTAAAAAGAGATAATGAAAACAATTGACAAAAACCTTACTTGATCACTTGAAGATTCGGCCTTGAACAAAAAGAAGAGAATAAAAAACTAGATTTGGTGATTTCGGTTTGCACAAAAAGAAAAGAGAAAAAGATAGTGATTTATGGCTAAAATGGTTTTGATTTTCAATAAAAGAAAAGAAGAAAGGAAATTGAAATAGAAGATGATTCGGTTGACAAAAGAGATGAAAATAATGTTGATTTTGGTTTTAGTAGAAGGTAGTTTGGTTGAGAGAAGGAAGAAAGAAAATGAAAATGAAAGAAGAGAGAAAGAAGAAGAAGAAAAGATGATGATGAAGATGATTCCAAAAGAAAAGAGATAGGTTTAGGGACATATTTGCATTCGGCCAAGAGGGAAAAATTGAAGAAGAAGTAGTTCTTTGAACTTTGGTACTTTCGGCAATGAGGGAAAAAGAAAAGAAGAAATGTTTTTTCCAAACTTTTGATGCTTTTGACTAAAGAAGACAAGAATTTGAGAGAAAATGTATTTTAACCAAAATGGTCAAAATAAAAGCCAAAACAAAGTAAAACTTTTACCTAATGTCATTAGCAAAATTCGGCTAGGAGGAGAGCTTTTGGAAAAATGAGAAAAGATGTACAAAATGCTAGAGTTTTTGGCCAATTATCACCCCCTAACTCAAAGTCAAATTCGGCCAACTAGAATGCCAACATAATCCCCCTTTTTCCTCCACATTTCTTCCCCATCAACCCTTAGATTGCTATTACAATTAACCATCCCCTTTAGCCCCTAAAACCGACTAGATTCATGGTCAAATGACCATGAAAAAGCTTCCAAAACATTGCCCTTACTTCAAACCTTTTTCCCCCCCATCTTACCATCCTTTCATGATTCCATGCCATATCTTCTAGCTTACCTTTTTCATATGGTCAATTAACCAAAATTAAAAAGATGCTCATCCATTCTAGAAGAGTCTTGGCCGACACTATAGGGAAGGAAACAACAAAAATAAAATCCTCCCATTTGCTAGCTAGGGGATTCGAACCTCTCCCCTCAAGCACTTATCCATTCATCCTAACCACCTTGCCAATTACTCATCTTATGCTTAAAACCTCTTGTCATTATTTCTTAAAGCCTATCATGCTTAGCTCCATCTTAGTTATTAAAAAAATTAATAAATCACTAAGCATTCACTTAATTAATGAAGTTCAAAAATAACTTCCAAAATATACTCAATCATATTTAATCATGCAACATCATTCAATTAAGTAAAGATGCATAACCCCTAATTATCAAGATGTTACAAAGATGTTCACATATAAATAGCAATCATTTTTCAAGTAATTTATTACAATGACTAGGCCCATTTAAGCATTAATAATTGGCCCATTAAGGCATTCTAGCATATCGGCCCATTAGGGGCATTTTCATAATTCAGCACATAAGGGCATTTTCGTAATTTTAACAATCTTAATGTCGATTTTTTCAAATCTTTAAAAATAGTATACTTTAAGCATATTCCTTGTTTTATGCCAATGTTACGATTTTTAGCCGTATAATGACAACAATCTACTTACTCGACATGTTACCGAATCATAATTTTACGAGATTACGGTGTGAGATTACACACCTGATTACGGTAAGTATTAAACTCTCTTGATCGTCGGCACCTATGACAACATAACACTCGATTAATCTAACGGACGAGATTTTTATTAATCCAAAACTAAACCAAGTGATCTAGAATACTTACTTTCAAAATCGTGAACAACCACGATTTGTCGATTCTCACCGAATGATGGTCCACAACCCGGTGGAAAATTTTGAACCGTCGATACTGCCCTTCGCTTAAACTTAGGAGTAGGAATCACAAATCTGCTCCTTTTGTGTTCACCAATCACTTTTCCTTTCGAAACGGTTCCACTTGCCTCCATAGGAAAAATCCCGGTTAGAAAACTACTATGAGATAAAGTAGTTTATTTAGTGTTAAGAGTAGGCTTACCACTATATCCAAAGGATCCACGTGTGAAAAAGAACGAGTGTTATAGACCCTATAATAACCGTTTAGTCCAAAATATTATTTCGTTAGCAACTAATTGAATATTGAACAATATCAAATAATCCATAAACAACTCCTTACCTTATCGATATTGGATCTGATTTCCACCGTTTGACTTAAGGCTAGAATGATATTCGGCCACCCACTTAGAACACTATGAAAAAAAGGGTGTTTAAAATGTGAAGGAGTGGAAGGTAACACCATTTCGGTTTAGAACAAGATTCACAGCTGAATAGTGATAAGTACCCAATCGAAAGGAGAAAAAAATGAAAAGAGAAAAGAAACCACTTACCAACTTGATCAAAGAAGAGAGTGTCAACACAAATGAGAAAGAAGTTGTGAAGGTGAGATTATGGGTTGAAAGGTTCGGCTATAGAGGAAAATGAACAAGAAAATTTGGCTATGAGAGTATGGATTAGAGAAGAAGAAAGAAGGGTTGAAGAATTTTGTGAAAAAGAAAAGAAAGATGGAGAAGGAGTGCTTAACTAATTTCGGTTTTCAAAGGGAAGATAAGTGAAAATAATTTGGTCACAATGGCTAGGTGTTTCGGCAAGACATAGAAAGAAAATAAAAGAAATGCATACTATTGGCTTGAAGTTTCGGCAATGAGAGAAGAATTTGGAGAAAAGAACACAAAATAATGCTAAAAGAAATTAGGCCTAACAAGCACCAAAATTCTACCAAAAGCCTAAAGAAAATTCGGCTACTCCAAGACCCCTCCCAAACCGTGTATACCATACCAAAAGGGTCAAAAATGAACCAAAAATACTTTCCAAAACATTCTCCCCAGGACCGGCCAACATATCCCCCTTCTTTCTCCTTTTCTTTCATTTCTTTCCTTACCCTCATCCTTACCTTGTTTCCTTAGCCATCATACCATAATTAAAAAGTCTTCCTTGCCTTAAATACATCCATTGCCGACACTATGGATGAATAGCACAAAAAAATAATCAAAATTTTCACCAAGAGAGATTCGAACCTCTTCCCCTAAAGCCCTTCATGTGACGCCACATCCTCTTCACCAGATGCTCATTTATGCAAGCAAATTACTCACTTATTTCCTTAAACCTTGATGTCACTTACCTTCTCTCCTTGATTTACTTAAATACAAAAATTTTGCTAAGGCCCAATTCATCCCCGAGCCTCCTTAGGACCCCTAAACTTACATAATTAATATTTTTAACTAACCTATCGCAAGATATACAAAAACACATAAAATTCTAAATTTTAGGATGTTACAGGGGTTATGTGTGAAATGACAATGTGAGGAATTTTGGCGCGGTGATGCGTGGAGGGAATAGATCGGATAAAGGAGAACGATTTAGGAGGGCTAGCGAATAGAGGTGGCAACGGTGCTTGGAATGAGGGCGATGACTACCTACGGCCGTGTCTAGAGATTGTGTAAAGGCTCTTAGCCTGTGTGGCAATTGAATTTTTTTAAAAATTTCACCTACTTTTCACACGGCCTAGGACACGCCCGTGTGTCACACACTACCATATGCCAAGATGTATTTGATCATCCTTTACTTCACCCACGCCTATGTGCGAGGCCGTATGGAGTACACGGTCTCACACATGCTCGTGAAATCTGCCGCATGTCTATAGCCCACTAACTCAGTGTATTGAGATAAAATTAAAACAATTCACTCTATTATGCACACGACCTGAGACATGCCCGTGTACCCAGGCCGTGTGGATCACCCTAGGCCATGTGACTCTTTTTTTTCAATTTCTTTTTTAAAATTTTTTAAAGTAATAAATATAAAATGAATATAATTTAATTTTTTTATTTTTTGTTCAAATTTTAAAAAATATAATGAATGAATTTTTTTATCAAATTTTTTTAGAAAGTAAAATAAATAAATAACTCAAAAACACGCAGGTTGCCTCCCGAGAAGTGCTTATTTAGAGTCTAAGCTCAATTTTCCTTTTTAAGCTCACAGTTAAGGTGGATCTTGGAGCCGAAGCTTCTCTCTCTCTCATTATCATTTTTACCACCAAAATAAGGTTTGAGATAAGTACTATTTACCTTGAACGTGCCGGATTCATAATGTGTTACCTCAATTGTATTGTATGGAAAAATTGTTTGTACCAAAAATGGGTTGGACCCTCTTGACTTAAACTCTGAAGGAAAAATTCGTCAATCCGATTTGTCTAACAGCACTTTGTCTCAAATTTTGAATTGTTTCATTCTCTTCACATGCACATCATGACGTTGCTTTGTTTCTTCCTTGTGTTTTCTTAGTTTCTCATCAACCTTCATTCACCATTCATCTAGTTCGTCAAATTGCACTATTTGTTCTTCACTTGTCCTGGGCAATGGCTCCAAAAACTTGATTGCAATCGTAAACCAACTAAAAATCCGACAAAGGCAAGTGTACCTATCAATTAATAGTTAGTTACGGTGAGCAAAGGTATCGTTTCCACGAAGCCTAAAAGTACTAGTAATTATTATCTTTCTATTATTTAACCAAAAAATTCGAGTGATTGATTAAAACTAAAATTAACTAAATTAATTAACTATGAACGCGACAAATAACAAATAAAGAAAGTAATCGAATAATAACCAAGAAGCGAAACAATAACCAAGAAATAATTCACCTAGACTTCATTTTCGCCATCAATCTAAATTACATAATTTCTTCACTTAGTATCTTGACCAATAGAAATCCCTAAATTATGCTAATATATCTCTTCAAGACTAAGGACAACTGATTCTAGGTTAATTAATTGAAATTTGTTTCTAATTAAAACCCATATTATCACATTAACTCGATCTATGGATCCCTCTATTAGATTTGACTCTAATCTGGTATGTTTATGTCGTCCTATTTATAGGACTGCATGCAACTCCACTCAATTATGCTAGATCTACACTTAAACAGGGTCTATTCCTCATCTGATTTAAGCACAACAAACATGAATTAATAGTCCGAAAATATTAAACCAAGAATTAAGCACACATAATTGACAACAGGATTCAAGTATTTATTGCGTAAAGCAAAAATCAAAAGACAGAATTCATTATAGGGTTCATCTCCCCTAGGTATTTAGAAAATTAGTTCGTAATCGCAAATAAAAACTTCTCAAAGATAGTATGACAACAAGAAATAAAGAAACTCATAATAAACTTCAAAGAAATCAAAAGGAGATCTTCAATCATGATGGAAACTTGTTTTAGAGTCGGCTTCAATGGTGTTTTTCAAGTCATTTTCTTGAGTATTCTATGACAGCTTCCTTCCCTCTTCTTATTTTTGTCATATATAGGTCTTAAAATGCCCGAAAAACCTAAAACTTGTATTTTTCACGTGTTTAGAACACGATTCGTGATTTCCACATGGTCTGGCACATGGTCGTGTGGCAGCCCGTGTGTCTCACATGCCCAACCCGTGTGGCTCTTGAACTTGCTCTGATTTTATGATTTTCGCTTGTTTTTTTATCCTTTACTCCCAAATGCTTTCCTAAGTATAGAAACATGAATTTAAAGGATTAGGAGCTTAAAATTCACCATTTTAAATCGAATAATCAACCAAAAATAAATTAAGAATGATGCTAAAACATGTTACTTTTGGCATTTATTATATCCACATGTTTGCAACATTATGTCATTTACTTTTGGAAATGTCTACATCAATGTGAAGTCCATAATGTCATTAACTCAATAAAAGAAATATAATTTACAAACAATTATTTGCAATATTTACTTTAGGGAATATGCCAAAAGCTGTAAATGTCCATATTGACTTTAATGATCAAAAGCAATTATAAAATCTGTTATCTTTATTGCAGACATTTACTTCAAAGGATGTGCAAAAAAATAATTTAGGCAATAATGTAAATCTATATCATATTCTTTACCAATAAGATTATATAGATATCATCGCTTCAAGGAATGATTGATTAGTATAAATCATTGATCATTATGTTTTAAGAATGAACATGTAGCAACATTTTGAATCATCCATCCATTTTTAAAAATCTATTTGTAATGACAATAGGTTTTATTTTGTAATTGTTATGTATTGCTATATTCACTTTAGGAAATATAGCAAAACTAGTGGAATGAATAACTCATTATTTGGTTTTAGCCATAAGAAGGCATGAGAGTAATTCAAAATACTCAAAAAATCCTTTTCACAAGAGTTTCACGTCTTTAATTAAGTAGAAAGAAATAGTCATTTCATGCATGGAGTTTATTGTAAATCAAATGTATGAATAAAACTGATATCTAAAATACCAAACCTGATATAATGCTAGTACTAGAGAAAATTTCATAAACCATTTTAGACATGCATGAAATTTACTTCAAAACAATACATTTCATGTTCACTAAAACATTTCCATTTATAATTGTTCATATTATTTCTCTAAATAGTTAACAAATGGAATAATATAAAGCATATAAACTACCTTTAACGTCTCTCCAAAAATAACAAGTTTATTTGGATTGTATACTAGGAAAAATACAATGCATTTACAAAATTAAACCAAACAACCCCTTTTTTATGCTTCTTATCAAACGACAATCGGTTAATACAAACAAGGTCCATAGAAATGCCACTACAACAAAACAGTGCTAAGACGACACTTTTTTGACCTAAGATGACACAAAAAAGGTTGGTATAGCTTTCGCAACGCTTCCCTCGATGCTTTCAAAAAGGTTGTCTATAATACAGTTGGCGTAGGCTCGACGACACTTTTGAAAAAGTGTCGACATAAGTCAACATAAGCCGACTCTTATTGAACGATTGGGAAAGACCTAGCCAAGGCCGACCTTTAAAAAGGGTTGGGATAGAGCTAGTCAAGGTCAACCTTTGAAAAAGGCTGTAATAGACATGTCTAAGGCAACCTTAAAAAGGTTGGGATAGACTAGTCTAAGATAACCATTTAAAAAAGTTGAGATAGACCTTATCTAAGGCAACATTTAAAAAAAAATTGCGATAAACCTTGTCTAAGGCAACCTTTAAAAAAGATTGGGATAAAATCGTCTGATGCAACCTTAAATAGGTTGGCATAGGCCTTGTCTAAGGCAACCTTTAAAAAAGGGTGGGATAGACCTTATCTAAGGCAACTTTTTAAAAAAGTTGGGATAGATCTTATCTAAGACAACCTTTAACAAAGGTTGGCATAGACCTATCTAAGGCAACCTTTTAAAAATGTTAGGGTAGACCTTGTATAAGGCAACCTTAAAAAAAGGTTGGGATAGACTTGTCTAATGTAACGCCCCGAAATTGGGCTTAGTAGAATTGGGACCATTGGGCCTTGGGCGTAGGAGTGTTTAAAATTTTTTAGAATAAGAGAACGACATTATTTCAAGTTGGACTTATTACGAAGGTGATTTTGGAAAGTTACGGGGTTTCTAGGAAGTTCCGGGTTCAAGTTAGGCTATAGGAAAATTTTAGTGTTTGAACACTTAAGGGGGAGAAGGCAAGTGGCATGAATGCTTATGGAAATAAGTGAGTAAATTGCTAGCATAAATGAGCATATGGTAAAGAGGATGTGGTGTCACATGAAGGGCTTTAGGGGAAGAGGTTTGAATCCCACTTAGTACAAATTTTGATTATTTTTTTTTTTTGTGCTATTCATCCATAGTGTTGACCAAGGTTTCAATTATGGTAAGGAAGACTTTTTCTTTTAGGAAAGATGGCTAAGAAAATAAGGAAAGGACGAGTGGAAGGAAAGAAGGAAAAAGAAAAGGAAAGAATAGGAAACATGTTGGCTTAAAGTGTGGAGGATGTTTTGGAAAGAGTTTTTGGGCCAACCATAGTGTAGTTGGCACACGATTTTGTTAGGGAGAGGGAGAGCCGAATTTATCTTGGCCATTTTGCAAAGCTTTGTTCATTTTGGCATTTTCTTTACCAACTATTTTTCTCTTGTTTTGGCTGAAATACCTAGTCATTGTTTGTAACACCCCAAACCCGGCCCATGTGTTTCGACCAGATCTGACGTGTTATGGAACACATAACACTTTATTGGATTTTGAAAACACAAGTTAATTATTTAAAATTTGAATAAAGAAGTGACTTTTTGTAAATAAACCTCTTTGTATTATTATTACGTATAAATAATGTAACATCCTAAATTTTTGGGCCTATGCGTTTAATGGGTGAATATGTGGAATGAGTTAATTTAAGTGTTAGGAGTCCAAATTGGGCTCAGGCTTAGGCAGAGGCCTTGATTAAAATTATCTATTTGGGCATTATAGGGTTTAAAAGGTAGTATCTATGTTTAAAATACCAAAGTGGGCTTGTGGCCCAATCTTAGGAGGTGACGCCACACACAAGGAGTAAGGGCCCAAATTTAAGTTTCATGGAGCCCAATTCTTTTAATTTAAGTTAGCTAAATTTTGGGCATTAGGATTAGGTGGAGTGGATGGCAATGGGCTAAAATTTAGGGGTTTTAATGTTTAAAATATGTGGATAATAAGCAGATAAAGGCTATTATTTAGGAATTTATTTTATGTGGATAATAAGCAGATAAAGGCTAAGATCTAGGATTTTATGATTAAAATATGTGGATAATATGCTGATAAAGGAGGAGGAGTTAGAGATAATTAAGTCTCTTTTAGATGAGCAAGAGATTAAGATAAAGGAGAAAAGTTAGAATTTATCTACAAAGAGAGTGATAGCCAAGAATCCATCACCGAGAGGAGTAAAGAAACCACTACTACATGGCAAAGGGTTGCGAATTTCCTATAAATAGGGGCTAGCTCCTTGTTTCGACATTAAATCCTCTCCCTTTTGTGCCGAAATTCCTTAGCTTCTTTTCTCCAAATTTCTTTCTCCAATTTCTCTAAAAGCTGAAAACTCCATTATTTTCTTCTTTCTTCTAATAGCCAAAAACTCCATTATTCTCTTCCTTCTCTAAAAAGCCAAAATCTCTATAGTTTTTATTTTATTCATCCTATTTGAGAAATTTTTCTATACTTTCGGCATTTAAATCCTCCATTGACATTGTCGAATTCTCTCTCTAGTACTAGCCGAATCTCCAAAGTTAAGGTAAGAGTAGATTTTTTATTAGTTCTCATAATCTATTCCTAATTTTTGAAAAGGAAAAAGCCGAAAGCTACTAGTTTAATGGTTTAGGATGGGCGGCAAGTCGGGATTTGAAGGAAGCCTAGTCGACTAGATTTAAAAGTCGAAATTCATAAGTCTCCAATTTCAGGATTTTTAAGGTGAGAAGATTTTCCTAGATTTCTATTAGATTTCATCATTATATATAAGATTTTAACTTTATAAGGAGGATTAACAATTAAATATTATTATAGTAACTATGATAAGGATTTATGATGGAATTAAATATGGATCATGCAAAAGAAAGAATCCTAAGTTTAAGAAACGAAAAGATCTCATTGCTTGAGATTGGCCAATTGGTTGTGGACCGCTTCGAACAACACCTTAGGCAGATAGCGGTTGTGTCGACTAAGGATAGCGTCGATATAGAAAGCCTTATTTTATCAGTAATCAGGTGTGTAGATTCTTGACACATAAGCTTTGTTAAATTATATGTATGTTATGGGCTAAAAGCCGAAAAATGAGGCTGTATGAACAGTCGTATTACCCAGAAAGGGTAGGCAAGGGATGCCAGGTACGTAATCATAGAAACTTCTCTATGTGTATCGAAGTATGTAAAAATATGTGATCTGTTTAGATAGTTTAATGTTCTGATTCTTGCATGTATGCATGGGATGGGATTGATTGATTTACAGAAGAGGAGCAGGTCGCGAGGTGATCGGTGGCTTTGCCACATAGGTCACATAGTGATCGGTCTTTATGACAGGCAGCACAACTGTCGATATGGTGTGTAGCGGATGGAGGGTTGATTGTAGAAATCCCCATGGTGTGATGGTTGGTACGGGGGTGTGTAGAGGATGGACTCATAGGTTTGGGATGGGCCATGTTGCATATTCTGTTACCCTTGTATACGGGCCAAGGCTCATAATGTGTTTGTGGGCCTCAAGCCTTTTTATGTGTTCTCGAGATTTGCACACTGAGTCTTGGTGACTCAACCTTTTATTTTCCCAACATTTCGGTGAGCAGAGGTCATGAACATGGGAGCGAGGCACTCGAGGGCCATCAAGTTTTATTTCTACAAATTATTTGGGATTTCTTTAAGTTTATTTTATTTTATTTGGGATTTTTTAAGGCCCTAGTTTTTATTCAACTAAGAAGTTTTCAATGTTATGCAACTTATAAATTTTATGTCAAGGTTTATTTATACTTAATAATACTAATATAAGATTTTATTTTTAAAATGTCACTTATTTACTCTAATAATGTCTAATTAACTTACGACTTCAAAAACCAACAAGGCAAAAGTTTTCAATGTACAAGCCGTGACACGCCAGATCCAGTCGAAACGCATGGGCCGAGTTTGGGGTGTTACAAATAAACCTTGTCATAAATTCATAAGTTTCATAACATTGAAAACTTCTTAGTTGAATAAAACTAGGGCCTTATTACATAAATATTCCCAAATAAAATAAAATAAAATTTAAAGAAATCCAAAAATAATTTGTAGAAATAAAACTTGATGGCCCCTCGAGTCTCTGGCTCCCATGTCCACGATCTATCGCTCATCCGAAGAGTAGAGAAAGGAAAGCGTGAGTCACCAAGACTCAGTGTGTAAATCTCAAAACACACAATGACTGAGCCCATTAAACACATTATGGGCCCCGCCCATACATGAAGGTAACAATCATAATCACATGGTAAACGATAAATAATGAATAACCCAACCCATCCTAGGTTTCCATCCTCTACACACCAACCCGTACCAACCATCACACCTTGGGGATTTCTACAATCAACCCTCCATCCGCTACACACCAAAACAATAGCCACACTGCCTATTCCTATTAATTAGGAATCATTGAATGTGGCATAGCCACCGATCACTATGTGACCTAACATTTGTATATGTGGGATTTCCACCACCGATCACCAAGTGACCTATCATGCACTTCCCCTTCATCATATCAAAATCCCACCCCATGCATACATACATAAAGAAAACATCATGTAGGCTTACATTTATTTCGATACACATAGGGAGTTCTATGTTTACGTACCTGGCATCCTTGCCTAACCCTTTTAGGGTTCCATTCGACTGTCTATACGGCCTCTTCCCAGCTTTTTAGCCCATAATACATACATATAACCATACGTATAGGATTAGAAGTGTGTTAGAGATCTACACACCTGATTACCGATAAGACGATGCTTTCTATGTCAACGCTATCCTTAGTCAACACTACTGCTATCTGCCTAAGGTGTTGTTCAGAAGTCGGTCCACTCCTTAGTCGACACTACTGCTATCTGCCTAAGGTGTTGTTCAGAAGCTGGTCCACAACCAAGTGGCCAATCTCGAATGGCAGATATTGCTCTTTTCTTAAACTTAGGTATTTTCTCCTTTGCCTGATCCATATTTAATTCCATCACAAGTCCTTATCAGAACTACTATCACAATATTTAATTGTTAATTCTCATTATAACCTTAAGATCTTGCATATAATGATCAAATCTAATAGAAATCTAGGGAAATCTTCTTAAAAATCTTGAAAGTGGAGACTAGCTATTTTTGGCTTTTAAATCTAATTGACCAAGCTTCCTTCAAATCCCGAATTGCCGCCCATCATAAAACCATTAAACTATTAGCTTTCGGCTTTTGCCTTTCAATAACCGGGAATAGATCATGAGAACTAATCAAAAATCGACACTTACCTTAGCATAGGAGATTCGGCTAGCACTAGAAAGAGGATTCGGCAATGCCAATGGAAGATTTAAATGCCAGAAGTATAGAACTAATTCTCAAATAATATGAATAAAAGAGAAGACTATGGATGCTTCGGCTTTTTAGAGAAATTGGCACAAGGAGGAAAAAGTGGAGAAGAGTTTCAGCTTTTGAAAAAATTGGAGAAAAGAAATTGGAGAGGGAGAGGCTAAGGAATTTCAACACAATGGGAGAAGAAATTAGGGTTTTCAATGTCAGAATCAAGGAGCTATCCCCCCTATATATAGATATTTCGACACCTCATGTATAAAACCGAAAATGCCCTTCCTAATTAATTAAAATTCAAGTTAAATGAGAGGGAAAATTCGGCACCCCCTTTGCCATGCAGTAGCCGATTTCTACACTCCTCTAGGTGATGGATTTTCGGCCATCACCTCCCTTGTAGATAAGCTCCTAACTTTTTTCCTTTTTATCTACCATTTTATCAATTATAAAATCCATCTAAATCTTCCTATTTTTGAGCCTTATAGCCGTCCACCTCATCAAATCTTAATGCCTAAATTTAACTCATTTAAATTAAAAGATTTGGGCTTTATTAAACTTAAATTTTGGGCCCCTAACTCCTTGTGTGTGGCGTCACTCATTGCTTCATTTTAGGTGCCAAAAATGGCCCTAAAAACATGGGCTCCTTGTGGCCAAAACTTGGTCCTCTTTTATTGTTAATGACGCCACCTTAAACTAATTCAATCAAGGCCTTTGCCTAATCCTAAGCCCAATTTTGAACCCCTATCACTTAAATTAACAAATTAAACATATCCCCACACTAAATGCATAGGCCCATAAATTTAGGATGTTACATTGTTCATCTTGTCCCCTTATTGTGTCGTAAGCTTTAATCCATCATTGTTCATTCTTCTTTGGTTGTCGAAACTATCAAGCCATCCTTTGCTGCTACTTATCATTCTCTTAGCCTTGGCTTTGGAAGTTGATTGGTAAGTGGGTGACTAGGCCGAATATTGGTGGTAAGATGTTACTCTTTATTTCGATGTTTTACACCGCTTATGTGATTCTATTTTATGGTGATGATATCAACTTCTTGCTCTTGTGGAAGGGCCGAATATTGGATGAAGGCTAACCCCTTTGGTACATCACTTATTTACATTGGGAACTCGTTGCAACAGCCAAGGTGCAAGGTCGGATTTTAGAGCCTAGTAGGGAAGGATCACGATTGTGGGGGCAACGAAGAGTGGTTCTTTAGGAAATCCTAATAAGGTGTGTAATCTCGTACCCTTCCGAATACATGTTTGAAATGGTGTGTAATCTCACACCTCTCTTAATATTTGCATGAAATGATTTTTGATTCAGTGGAAAGATCAAAAAACTGGAAACCGGCATCTGTGACCACACGGGCGTGCGTATGTTCGTGGTGGTAACCATATTTTGCAATGAAACAGTTTTTGGTTAGCAGCAGTGATGTGATTTTGAAAAATCACGAAAAATAGGAGAAAGGGAATTAGAAAGTGAATAAGATATAGAATTAAATCTTATTGTGTCTATTTTTATATGAAAGAAACAGAATAGGAAGAGGAATTTTATATTCTGTGATATTTTAATTTTAGTGAGACTGGTTCTTAATGACTTCGTGGTTCCCTATTCTATCTTAGAAAAATAATTAAAAATTTTAAAAAGTGAATTATGAGTTATAATTTATATGTATAGATTCCTTAATGAGTCTATTTTCAATAGAAATAAGTGAGAGCAACATATAAAAACTGTAGAATGTGATATTTGAATTTAGGTTAAGAGAGGTCAGAACCGTTGGTCAGTGAAACACGGGAAACTTTAATGAATAAACTGTACTAAATGGCTAAGCCAAAAATTCTGGAAAAATTGTAGCAAGAATATATATAAGTCTAGTTTCAAGAAAAATTTACGAATCTAAATTTCAAGTTTCCTAACTCGAGTTATAGTCAATTTAGTCAATATAACGTAGATGGACAATTTCAATTTTTATGCCCCAAATTAGTAGTTAAATTCGGGGTTGCGAAATTACCAAAATAACCTTGGACGGTAAATTACCGAAATACCCTTGGGTTGTGAGATTACCGAATTACCCTTAGTTGGTAAAATTATCGATTTACCGAAATGCCCCTATAGGCCGAATTACGAAAATGCCTTATCGGTCGAATTACGAAAATGCCCCTAATGGGCCGATATGCTAGAATGCCTTAATGGGCCGATTATTATTGCTTAAATGGGCCTAGTCATTGTAATAAATTACTTGATAAATGGTTGTTATTTATATGTGAACATCTTATTATGGATGTTGCATTTTCATATATTGCATGGGTTGGGAAAAATGTTGAAGAGAAGTGTAGCCTGGTGGCATTGCCACAATAAACTGTTTATTATAATGTTTACACATGATATCGGTGGCTTGGCCACAATAAAATATTATAAATGGCAATTTTCCTGCGTTTTGGTGTGATTGGCGGGGTAGGTTGACTTGATCCCCACGGGTGTGATGGTTGGTACGGGGGTGTGATGGATGGATGGGTTGGGTTACATACATTGCACATATATATATTCTGCTATGTAAATGGGCTTAGGCCCAAGATTATGCTATATGGGCTTAGGTCCAAGATGTTGCTTTTTGGGTTCAGACCCAGTGGATGACGGTAAGGGGATTATGCACTGAGTTCTTGTAACCCACCCCCTTCTTTCTTAATCCTTGTAGGTAATACTCAGTGATGTGGACTTGGGCCATGGATGACTCGGTGGAGGCCATACTTCAAAAATGGTGTTTTGAACTTTAAATTCTTCTCCGTTTATTTTATTACTTTTACTATATGGGTTTTAAAGTTGTAATAAGGCCTCTGGGATAAACTTTAATTTGCTTTATGTTTAGACGTATTTATTATTTTTCTTAAATTGTTTTAAATGGGGATTTTTCTTAAATCTTAAATAACGGCTTCCAAAATTGATTTGATTAACAAATGGATTTTTTAACAAATATATTTATAAATAATTTAACTTGGATTTACTTTCGTATTATAGACGCTATTTTCAAAAGTTACGGTTTTAAAAGATCACTAGTTCAAATATCGATTCTTCAATCAGCCTTTCAAAGATTAGTAGTATTTTTATCAAATATTTCTAATCAAACTTGTTTTCTTCAATTACACCTATTTTAGTATGAATCACAAGATCCTTTGTACGTTTTCTTCATTGTGACACACCAGATTCGGGCCTAACTTCTTGGCTGGGTTTGGGGTGTTACATCTAAAGCAACCTTAAAAAGGTTGGGATAGATTTGTCTAAGGTAACCTTAAAAAGGTTGGGATAGATCTTGCCTAAAGTAACTTTTAGAAATGGTTGGGATTGACCTGTCTAAGACAACGTTAAAACTGTTGGGATAGACCCGTTTACAGCAACCCTAAAAAGGTTGGGATAGACCTTTTCGAAGGCAACTTAAAAAAGTTGGGATAAACCCGTCTAAGGAACCTTAAAAAGGTTAGGGTAAACCCGTCGAAGGCAAATCTAAAAAGGTTGGGATAGATCTTTGTCTCATGTCCAATGTTTTTTACGACGTTTTCCCTAATTTTTAAGAGCATATTTTGGTGAAATATAAGCAAATTTATATGTATTGAATTTGGAAAAGTTTGAGTCAATATTAATTGAACAATTAATTAACATAAAATAATCATATAAATACAAAATTATCATTAAATAATGCAGGTAGTAATTTATATACAAAATCCTAATAGAAGTAGTCAACAAGTTGCGAATATGTTGTCAACCTATTTCACATGACATCAAAAAGTTATACAAAATCCTAATAGAAGAAGTCAACATGTTGCAAACATGTTGTCAACTTGATTCCCATGATATCAAAAAATTATACAAAATCCTAATAGAAGCAGTCAACACGTTGCAAACATGTTGTCAACTTGATTCCCATGACACCAAAAAATTATATGACAACTGCATTCATCAACCACTATAACCTATATATATATATATATATATAAAATACATAATATGCAGTAAGTGTCATTCATCATCATCCGAACTGAAGGCTTTATCATCAAGTCCGCTACTCTGAAAGTCAACTGTAAAAATAGCAATGTACATTTTCTATTTATACAAGTTAGATGAGAAACAACATGAATACATGGGAAGAAAATTTTAATATTAAGCAAATAACCATAAATTGAAGCTAAATAAAGAATTTTCATCAGTACATCCACTAAATATTAGTTAAGCAAGCAATGAAGACATCAAATAAGAACCTACCATCTAATTACAACAATCAATGTCTATTAAACCATTAACAAACTTATTGACAATCTAGTTATAAAATAGTCACCTTACTATGCTTATTGTGAAAAACCTTGAACTTACTTGACATTCCCTTTGCCATACACTCATTGATGAGAGCCTTATACTTTTTCTCACGAGCATCCATCATATCCATGAACTTTGCCTCTCGAATTTCAGTTAATTTCATAAATCTTTCTTCTGCCTCAGCTATTAAAGAGCTTCTCGCTCTGCGGCCTCTGTACGAAATCGAGATTCTGCTTCCTTGAGTAGAGTTTTCTCTCGAATTGTTTGTCTGGCTTGAATTGTTTGTATTTGCTCAACATGTTTAGCGCTCATCTTTTCAATCAATGTACTGATGGCCGATGTAGATTGGCTTCCTCGGGTGGCTGACCCATAGCCAAACAACTTGGATTTAGTCATCCCATGTCCATATCCCAACATTTTTCCATACTTGTCAGGGTCGAACAATTGTGTATAGACCTCGTTTTCTAATACAATATTATCTTGAGGTGCGAAAGAACTCTCAGATGTTGGCATAGAGTCTTTAACCATCTTGCATGCTTCATCCTACAGTTTTCTTTAATTAGGAAAATATATTTTGAAAAAAAATTGATGTCAAAATAAAAATAAATAAATAAATAATACCCATTTGTTTCTTACATAAACTTGTTCTGCTGTGTCACTGCTCAATTTGTCACTCCTATCTTTGCGCAAATGTTGAAATCTAAATTGCTCCAAACGCGAGGGTTCACAGCCTTTCTTCTCAGCCTATTATACAACAAAAAAAAATTAGTTGTTAACAATATTCACCAATGAGTCCAGAATAATGAATATAAGTTACATATTGATTAATATGTAATACTTACAAACTGTGCATTGAGGGTCGCATATCCTATACTACCAGCAGTGTGTGCATAACACACCTTTGTTCGGGATTCTTTCGTCTTTTCTGATTGTTCCTATTGTTTAAATTAATGGAAAAAAATATGAGAGTAATAGGAAAACCAAGTTTATTATGCCTCATTCAACAAATCACGCATGTAATGACCCATTTTTTCCCGGGCCCAAACAATAAAAAATAGAAAAATAAAATGTCCAAATTGCCTTTTTAAAGTCCTGTTACAAAGCCCAAAACTTGACCCTAACTACCCATAACCCAATAGACCCAAAAGCACATGGGGCCCAAAAGGCCCAATGCTAAACAAGCCTTTAGACCTAGGGTTTCAGAGGAAACCCAAGGCGCCGTGCACCCTTTCCAAATTCGTGCCGCAATGGCAGCACCCCAATTGCCGCAAGCTGGAACCCATCAGTCTCGCCACAATCTCACCAGACCGATCGTCACGCCGCAATCCTCGTTCGGCCATCGATCACACTTCATGCCCATCGTTGTGAGATCTCCAACCTGCAAAGGAAAGTATCAAAGCAGAAAGGAGCAAATCACAGCAAAAAAGGGAAGAACAGATATAGAAAGATATGCTTTTCCTTTTATTTTTTTTTTTTTGGGGGTATAAAAACCCTAGATCAAACCTGTAATGGGGACGGAGACACATACACAGATCTGTACACGATTCAGGGGGGAAAAACATATACGGAGGAAAGATACAGAAATACAAAAAAAAGAGACTTTGAAACAGAATAAAGAGTTTGTTAAAGGTGATTTTTTTTATTCCGTATTATTTTATTTTGTTTTTAAATCTACGTTTATTCTTTTTACATATAAATATTATTAAAAGAAAAAGACAAAGAAAAGGTGGAGATCTTACATGTGCCCCGCTGTGGGCGACGGTGCATAAGGCGCGTGAGGAAGAGAAACGAAGGGCCAATGTTCGGAACTCGGACGGAAGGAAAAAGGGTTTGGGAGCGTTTTTTGAATTTTTTTTAGAAACAGTTTCAAAATGTTTTTTTTTAGTTTAAAACTGACTTTTATAAATAAAATAGAACGACGCCGTTTCAGACCCTTAAGATCCGCGTGTTGACCCGGCCCGACCCTTAGGATCCGCGAGTTTTGTATAAAGGGGGAATTTTCAATTTTGATCCTTCTGTAATTTTTTTATTTTAATTTAATCTAATATGATATTTTCTTATTTTAAAATTTACCCAAAAAGTTTATTCCTGTTCTGATTTAGTCCTTCGGTCTTTTTCAAAGGTAAAATCCGAACGATGACGTTTTGAAATTTGGCAAAATTCTCATAATGGCCCTTGTGTTTAATGTCTGTTTTTAATTCAATTCTTTTAATCTGTTTAAATTGCTATTTAACCCCTACTTTTTATTTTAATTTTATTTTTATCTTTTTATTTTATTATTTTATGTCATAATTAATAGTTTCATCACATTAAAATATTCTATATTACTTTCTTATATTTATTAATTTATATATATTATATGTATTATTTATATATTTAATTATTATTTTACTTGTTTAATAATTTATATATTATTATATATTATTATATTTATTATATTATATTTTGTATATTATATATCATTATGTTTCATTTATATATTATTTCTAAAACTTTATTTTTTAAAAAATTTATTTATTTAACTTAACCTATTTTATTTATATTGTTTATATTATGTATATTTATGATTAGTGTATTATATATATTTTTATTAGTTATTATTATTTTTTGTTTAATGTTATTTTAATTATATATTATTTTCATTACCATTATTTTTCATATTACTATTATTTTTATATTAACCTATATTATTATTTTTACTAATATATTCTTATTGTACTATTATTTTTACATCAATTATTTTAGTTGTATTTTATATTGAATACTATTGTACTATAATTATTTTTTGTGTATGATAGTTTATAAATGCAATATTGTCACATGGTTATTGTTTAAAAATTAAAAATACATTTTTTTGTCAAAATTAATATTTTTTTAAGGTTTTTAAAATAAGGCAATGTTTTGGTATTTAAAAATTCGGGAAATAGTGCCCTAACGTGTTGGGTGCGATTTTCCGTTTGGCTAAATAACAAAATATCATTTTAACAAGTTTTGTAAATCATGAGATGACTTTAATTACGAAAGTTTAAAAAATGTCGTGTCCTAACGTGCTGGATATGATGTTTATATTCTCTTGGAATAAAGATATCTCAACTTTTAAATAAAAAACTTATTTTTGAGAATTCCAAAACATTATATCCTAACTTATTGGGTGTGATGTTTTGTGTCTCAAGGTAAGAATTTTCTAAAATAAAGATACACCTAGCTTCAAAGTTATAAAATGATGTATCCTAACTTATTGGATGTGGTATTTACATTTCTTTGAAATAGGTAAATCTTGATTTTACTTCTAATAAGGGATCTTATTTTAAACTTTTTAAATTTCAAACATCTGGACATGATTTTATCAATTAGGTACCAATTTTTGGGCATTATGAGGGTGCTAACCCTTCCTCATACGTAACTGACTCCCAAACCCGTTTTCTCATTTTTCGTAGACCAAAAAAAATGTTTTAAAAAAAATATTTTACAAGGTGATCCAATCACACCTAAGTAAAAAAGATTGGTGGCGACTCCCATTTTCGTTTTTTAAAATTGATCCCTATTTTTCAAAACTCGAATTTAAAATGGTTTCGATAGCTTGCCGACTCCACTGGGGACCAAGAGAGTCAGGCCGTAAAATTGATAATTTCATGTCCTTTTGTTTGAATTTAAAATTGTGGTTTTTTCTTTTAAAAAAAAAACATGATCATTTCATTGCATGTGATTCTAAATATATTTCTCTGCATTGTACTGCATGACCGTCGTGGTCACACCCTTAAGTGGGAGCAAGAAGTTATGCCTTCGTGAGGTTTTCACCTCCGCATGGGCTAGTGAATTACTTCCGGAGTACATCCGTACTTATGTCTTTGTGAAGTTTTCACTTCCGCATGGCCATAGGGAAATGTATTCCCCTGAATCAATTAGGTACCAATTTTTAGGCATTATGAGGGTGCTAACCCTTCCTCATACGTAACCGACTCCCGAACCCGTTTTCTCATTTTTCGTAGACCAAAAAAAATGTTTTAAAATAAAATGTTTTATAAGGTGATCCAATCACACCTAAGTAAAAAAGATTGGTGGCGACTCCCATTTTCATTTTTTAAAATCGATCCCTATTTTTCAAAACTCGATTTTAAAATGGTTTCGACAGCTTGGCGACTCCACTGGGGACCAAGAGAGTCAGGCCGTAAAATTGATAATTTCATGTCCTTTTGTTTGAATTTAAAATTGTGGTTTTTTTCTTTTAAAAAAAAAACATGATCATTTCATTGCATGTGATTCTAAATATATTTCTCTGCATTGTACTACATGACCGTCGTGGTCACACCCTTAAGTGGGAGCAAGAAGCTATGCCTTCGTGAGGTTTTCACCTCCGCATGGGCTAGTGAATTACTTCTGGAGTACATCCGTACTTATGTCTTCGTGAAGTTTTCACTTCCGCATGGCCATAGGGAAATGTATTCCCCTGAATCGAACTCGGTCCATATGAGCCTATAATGGGTGAGGATCGAGGAATCTACTGGTTCGGGTACCTCAGCTTTAGAGCTAAACCACATGTAGAAAACCTAAGGACCTACCCTAGGTAGAACCATGTCAAACCCTAGTGGTCACCCTGATAGGTTCTATGTTATTTATTTTTCCTATGCTAACATGTTTTCATTTGTTTTGATTGCATTGCATTCACATCATAGAAAAGAGGTGTTGATTTCAAATTCGATTACTCAATAGAAAAGTTTGTCATAAGAAAATAGGTTTTTTGATAAAATGGATTATAATACGGTCTTATCCGAATATGGTCCAAGTAAACACAATAAAAGAAAACTGATAGCCAGTAAAGGAATACAAAACCTTATTACCCAAGGATTCAAGCTGACAAAGACAAATCACCACGTCTCGACCTTCTTGAAGGAGCTAACAAGTATTATGGAGCAGTAAGTCGTGTCCTAGATTAAGCAAAAAAAGAGCTAGTAAAGGCATTTATTACAAGTTTGCAAGACTTGACTTTTGCGAAGAAAGGATTCATGTTTTCATTTGGACTATGAGGACAAGGTCGTGTATGCAATCTGTTTTATGTAAAGAAATTTGTTTTCTAAAAAAGTTTTTCTAATATAACTGCATTCAGAATCAACACCTCTCTTTCTCTGTATTCATGCATTACATCATATTTTACTTGCTTTATACTTTATTCTGCGGTGCTAATTTGTTGTGTTTATTTTTATGCATGTCATTTCATATTTTAAGAGATATCAATTCACGATCAGTTTCTAAGTTAGAAAGCTAGTTATGGAGAACGGGTTCCTTGTTAAAGTGGAAGACAATGCAATCATTCGTATATGGTTAGAGTAAAACTAATTAAAAATAAGATTTCAGGGTATAGATTCGTTTGAGCAAGAGAGAAATGGGGCAACACCGGAATCCTTGCCTTTTCTGCCACCTGTGCCTCTTGATGTCATTTCAGAATTAAATGCGAAGGTTGTACGACACTCTATGGTAAGGCGTGGAGTTAAAACTAAAGGGTAAAAGGTAATTATGCTCACCAATCATTTTAAAGTGAGCGTAGGGAGTACGGATAGACACCTCTACGAGTACAACGTTTCTCTTTCACATGAAGCTAGTCACCCTGTGGACAATAAGAGTGTTGGAAGAAAAATGACTGATCGAGTGCATGAGACCTACAAAAATGATTTGGATGGAAAAATTTTTTGCCTATGATGGTAAAGGATTTATTTATTATAGGTCTGCAACCAAACAACAAGCTTGAGTTTACTGCTGTACTTGAGGATGTTACACCTACCGAAAACAATGGAAATGCAAACCCTGATGGTCAGGATAACCCAAATGGACGTTGGTGAGGTGGTGTGAACTTCTCGGCTCCTCATGGTGATCTAAACAACATTGCAACAGATTTGACTCGTTGTGGAGAAATGAAAGGAATTTGTATTGATCCTCCATTTGATATATTCATCATTATCAAAGACATTATTTCGCGATCGAGTTAAAGTCAAGCCCGAAATGTAGGATTGAAGAGTTAGAAGCAACATGGCACAGTTGTGAACTTCAGATCGAGCTTCTTAAAATAAGAGAATGGCGTTGGAAGGAAGAGCTTCACTATTCCCATGACCAAGTTAAAAGTCGAGATTACCTCATGGGTGAAATAATAGTTTAGATTCACGAGATAGCTGATCATCTACAGATTTCTGGATCACAGGTTAGTATAAAGTATGAGCTACAGTCCAATCGTAGTCGAGAACTAGCTCCATTGCTTTGGAAAATCAAAACTTTAGGATTTAGGGCGAAAGCATATAGTAGTCCATTTTATGTAAAAGAATTTGTTTTCTAATAAAGTTTTCTACGATGAAGTTGATCAAAATCGATGCCTCTTTGCATTCATACATTTGTATTACATTGGAACATTTGCATTACATTGCATCATTTGCATTAGACTTTTACAAGAGAATCCTAATTATGTAAAATTTTTCAGTTAACCTAGAAAATATGGAACAAAGGTTGGTGAGGATAGAGCAAATGCAAATACAGATGCAGAGGCAATTGACCGAGGTTCAACAAGAAATACGAGAATTCCAAAGGAATATGATGGGCCAGCTAACCCAGTTACTAGCCGGAGGACTTGGAAAAAGGAGTGGCTCAGTGGAAAATAGTGAGGATGATGAGGAAGACATCATTTACTCTCCAATGGGTATTAACCCGAGCAACGATCAAGCCAAACTGGTTGCTCTAGTAGAAATGAAGGAAAGAGGAGAAGGGACCTCAAAAGCCCTAAAAAAGAAGGAAAAGAAAATGAATAATGCCGGTAGGTATAATTCTGAAAGGCTCCAATTTATGCCAATCCCCATGACGTATACGGAGCTATATCAAAATTTGTTTGACGTACATGTGGTGTCCCCATTTTATTCAAAACTGTCGTAACCTCTGTTCCCAAAATGGTATAACGAGAATACCCGATGTGAGTACCACGCGAGAATAAAGGGCCACTCAATCGAAAACTGCAATACGTTTAAAAAGTTGGTCGAAAGGTTTATTAAAATGGGGGTTGTGAAGTTTGACGATCTGTCAAAACCTGATTACTTTAATGAGGTAGTGAATGCAGTGATTGAAGGAGGAGACAAATAAGTTGCTACTCCTTGAAGAAATCAAAGAGGGAATCAGAAAACAAAGTTTCCAAACCCTTGTGTAATTGGGAGTGTTTTGAATAATAAGACTATGGAAGAAATCTCTGTACTTTTAGGGCTAATCTAGAGTAATGTTCAAAACAGGCTTGTTGTCTTTGGCCTAGAGGCAACAAGAACTCTTTTGTGAAATAGGCTTATATT
This sequence comes from Gossypium rotundifolium, assembly GCA_025506655.1. Taxonomy (NCBI): domain Eukaryota; kingdom Viridiplantae; phylum Streptophyta; class Magnoliopsida; order Malvales; family Malvaceae; genus Gossypium; species Gossypium rotundifolium. Next base: position 44,068,662 of record CP106724.1, on the reverse strand, counting down.
CAAAATTTTATTTCAATAAAATGCATCTTTTTGAATACATATTCTTTAATTCTTTACATTTCATAATGCACATTTTTCTTACCAATATTCTTTCATTCTTTATTTGTGACCATACTATCCAAATGATCATCCTTAGAATCATTTGTTCTCCTTCGTACCTAGGTACCCAGATATTAATGTCATGAGCGACGTTGCTACTGATTCCCTTTTTGAACAAGATATGGGTCTAGGGGATCTAAGGACTTTGAAGATAATAGAGATTGTAATTGTAACATCCTGAATTAGGGGTTGTTTGCAATTTAATTATTTCCATGTGTGTGCTTGAAGAAATACGTATGCTTGATTACTTGACATGTTCTAGGGTCTAGTCATAACCCCGGGCTAGGTCTGACTTAGGGCTGAAATTTCTTTTTAGTGCTTAAGAGAAGGGAGCTAGGTGAGATAGGGGTTAAGAGAAAATTTTGGGAGAAGCATGACACAAGGAGCTGGTTGGTAGAAGTGGCGTTGGGCACCACTTAAGGGCTGGAAGTGACACCTGGCGCAGGTCTTGGGTTCGAGCTGCTGGAGTGGCGCTTGAAGTTTTATTTTTTTGCGTTAAGTTTAAGGTGATGGGCTAGGAAGGCCTTAAAAGTAAAATGGTGGGGATTATGGACATGAAAGTCAGACAGGTAAAGTGGCTTGAGACGTTGTAAGGGGGCTGCGGCAATGAGGTCCCATGTTCGAGTAGCATGGGCAGCAATGGGTGTTTTTTTTATGTGCGCTGGCGTGAGGGGACAAAGCTGGTGGCCTACTTTTGGACTCTTAATTTGATAAGGATAAGCTTAATTTTTGCTCTTAAATTCGGCTGGAAGAGTAAGTGTTGTTGTTATTTTATATTTTATTTTTATTTTGAAGAGGTGATAAAGGAGGGGATAGAAGATAAATCTTGTTTTGGGTGATAATTGAAAGGCAAAGAATTATCACAAAAGGGGAGATGGCCGAATGTAGGACTCCTTAGGGCCATCCACAATCGGTTTTGAGTATAATAGGGAGGTGCCAAAATTCATTTAGTTGGTTTTTCTTTTTCTCCCCAATTTGTTGCTGGCTGAATTCTCTCTAGCCACATTACCCAAAATTCTTCAAAATTCCTTTCTTCTTTTGCTTCTACTTGGCCGAACCTACCACCCCTTTCTACTCAAAATTTCATCTTCCATTTGTTGCTAGCCGAATCCCCCTAAGGAAGGTGTTGTCGATTTCAAAGGTTGGTAAGTGTCTCTTTAGCATTCGGTTCCTTTTTCTCTTCCTTTAAGTGTGCCGAAAGCTTGAGAAATAAGCCTTGGTATGGGTGACCGAGCATGTCTAAGTGTCTTAATAGTGTACGTTTTGTGTGTAGTTAACGTTAAGGTGCATTGAAGGAGCCTATCGGGAGTTGATTCTTCAAAGGTAAGGCATATATACTTTTTGGCCAAGGGCCTTGATTATGGATAAGTGTGCAAGCCGATTCTAACAAATGCTTTGGTAGGGATCTCGACAAGTCAAGTGACAATTTCGGGATTTCGATAAGTTTGGTAAGTGGGTAGTCATATTCGGCCAAAGGCCATTTTTGGTATCTATGCATAACCGAGTGTGCACTATGGTTCTATGGGCTGATCGACAAAGGGAAACAGAGGCTTCCGGGATTTCGATTTGCTTGGGTAAGTGATAATAAGATTCGGCCTAGGGCCATATTTTGGTTATGAGCGCGATTAGTCCTTCGGGATCATTAGTATAGCCGAATGGCTATTAGATCTAAAAGTTTATGTGTTGGCCTATTGTAGGGGGAAACAACCTCTCGGGGTTTCGCTAGTATAGTTCGAGATTTGCTAGTCTCACGAGTAAACAGGTGTGTAAACTCTTACACACTTTATTAGTTAGTATTGCTTATTATGTTACCGTAACCATTGTGATAGTGATTTGCCTTGTGGGCTTGAGCATGGATTCCGGGTAAGTCGCTTGTGACTTTAATTATGTTATATGAATGACATGATGGGTAATATGCTATGCCATGCCTTATATGCATGATTTATGATGATATGTTAAGCATGATATGAGCATGTTGGTTATGGGATTGAAGAGAGGAGGGGGAATATTCTCTATGGACTGTCACCAGTGGTTTTGACCACAAGATGGGTTGGCCCCATCAGTTTAATTGTGACTTCGGTCACCAGTGGTTTTGACCACACCGTTGTTAAATTGTGACTAAGTCCCAGTGGTTTGGTACCACCAGTGGTTTTGACCACATATTGATAATTGTGACCTATGGTCATCAGTGGTTTTGATCACACGATGGGTTGGCCCCATCACTTGATTTATGACTCTAGTCACCAGTGGTTTTGACCACCAGTGGTTTTGACCACACGGGGTAGTTGAAGGAGTATGGATGGTTAGTTTGGGTTGTATGTTTGCATGTTATACTAATAATTTGTGTATGGGTTGCACTTCCGGGTTGGGGATTTATACACTGAGTCTTGGTGACTCACCCCTTCCCATATTATTTTGCAGATGAGTAGATCGCGGAGATGGAGCCGTAGAGGACTCAAGGCGGCCATGCTTGTTCCTTGGACTTGGGATTTTATTTAGTATAGTTTAAGTTTATTTATTTCTAAATTTTTGATTTGGGATGTAATAAGGCCGCTAGTTTAATATTTTGGATGTTTACATAGTTTTTTTTACTTTACTTATACTATATTACAAATGAAACTATAAAATGATAAGTGAATCGGTTAAAAGTAACATTTTCAAATTAAGTAACTTCTACGAGTTTTCAAAGATGTTACCATCGGGTAGCAAAATTCACCAAGTCAACCATAACTTTGAAGGTTCTAAAAAAATAAATGATCAAATGTTTTCAAAGGTTTTCAACACAACCATGTTTGAAAAATCAATCCCTCCTGAGTTTTATCAAACACTGTTTCATAACCTTAACAGTATTTTCAGATTTTCACCAGTTAATCAGAATCTTTCAAAACGTTTTACTCTGTGACATACCAGATCCGGTCAAGGCTCATAGGCCGAGTTTGGGGTGTTACATTAATATATCTTTTGACCTGCTAAGAACAGTTTGGCAAGATGGAAAACAGACCTTACTTTACAAAGGGTCATTGGATATTGCGAGCCTAGAAAGGGTTAAAGATCGAAGCCTAGCTCACCACCAAAATAAGGCAAGACATCCTTGAGTTGTTTTCAAGAATTCAAAGATGTTTTCACAATTATATCAGGACATGTCTTAGCTCATAAGAAGCAGGTTAAACATGAGAATCAAGCACTGCCGATCTACATAGAAAAGGGGCGATATCAACTATGCCAAATTTAAGTAGACAAGGTTCATGTGCCTACTCCAGTTCTTCACAAATTTTCCATATTTGGGGCATGGATGTGATGGAGCCAATCTCGTCAAAAGTTTTTAACCAATATTGATTCATTATCGTGGTCGTCGTTTACTTCACTAAGAGGGTGGAAGTAGCTTCATATGCCAATGTTACGAGGTCAAGGTCATTAAATTCAAAAAAAAAAAAGAGAAAAAAAGATCAGATGTTAGTAAAGAATGCATAACTGTACAAAGTCAAAGTCTACAGTTTATCTAAAGATCAGGCAATATATCACAGTACAACAAAAGTTGCCAAACAGACAAAAAAAATTATGAATGAAAGGTGGCTAAGACTTGTAAAAATTGGCATAAGAAGCTATCATTTACCATCTGTCTTATTGAACGTCGGCCAGAACCTTCGCTGGGCAACATCTTACCCATTATGGAACTGAAGCATTTTCGCCAATAGAACCTAATCAAAGAAAAGGTTAAAAGTTATCCATCACGGTTGGATGTTGCGAGCTTACGACAAAGATGTTCATCCAAGAGAATTCCACAACGGGAACTTGATGTTGAAAAAGATTTTTCCTCTACAAAGCGATTTTAGAGGAAAGCATATGCCAAACTGGGAAGGACTTATATAAGACCTATTCTAAAGGAGCATTGATATTGATCAAGATAAATGGCAAAGACTTGCCTAATCCGGTGAATTCAGGTTCAAACAAGAAGTATTTTACCTGAAAGGGGAAGGTCCAAGGTGAAAATCCGCAAAGGGCGCCTTGAGTCCAAATTCAAAAAAAAATGAAATGAAAAAAGAAAAAGAAAAATGAGAGGCCAAGGCGAAAACCCGCAAAGGGCGCTTTGAGACTAAAGGGGATTTGAGTTAAAAACCCAAAAAGGGCAGCTCAAATTTTGATCAAAAGTGGGGCACACAGTAGTCTTCTACATTTGAATTAACAATGAAGAAGTATGTTACATCTTGGAGCATTGACAGAGTACTCCAGACTAATTTATTGCCTTGGTTATCTTTGATTAACTTATTTGTTTCAAGCTATGCTCCTGACTAATTTATTTCTCATCCATTTTTATTCTTTTTCAAGCATTTATATTGAAATAATGATCATGGACTAATAACACTTTCATAAAAGGAGTTTCGCATATTACTATAGAAGCTTCTGAATAATATGAGGAATCTGAAACATGGCTATTGTTCAAAAGTCACCACGCTTAAGAGCTGAAAACATTGAAAAATGATTATCTCTTCAGATTCTTATTGGATAAAAACAATTTCTTTGGTGATACCACATCGGCAAATGACGAAAAAGGTCAACCCAAATGTAAAAGGGGATTATTGTCGGGATACCCTACAATTCATTGAAAATTTCAAACACATACATCTGTTCATTACACCCAAGGAATGGTGTAACAGATTGAATGTACCTTTGAGTGGTAACAGAAATATAAAAGAAACCAAATGACATTCCTCTGAAGTGGCAGTGGGAGATACCAACTTCATATCTCAAGATACAAGAGGGGCTGACTCAGAAATTACATTAGGGGCAAGCTGGTCAATCAAAATGTGATTAATGAAAAAAAATGAAGAAAAAATGAGTGATGACACCTAGAGTAGGAATTATACTCATAACATTTTTGTATCATAACAAATTTCATTAGGTGCATTTGATTCATTCTGATCATTGCATTCTAATCCTAATCATTTTCATAGGCATGTTGCATTCATGTCACTCATAACACATGAAACCGAGTCTACAGGATATGTCCTTCAGTAGACGGTGTAGCGATATCAGTGAAGTTTCAGATCTTATCTTCCAGAAGTTGCAGGAAACAGATCAAAAGACACTTTCAGTCTTATCTCTCTGAAGTTGCAGTAGAGCAGATTGAAGAAAGAAAATCTTATCTTCCTAAAGTTGTAGGAAGCAGATCGAAGACGTTTTAGTCTTATCTCCTTGAGGCTGCAGTGGAGCAGACTAAAAACAGAAGATTTTATCTCCCTAAAGTTGCAGTAGAGTAAATCGACCGCAGAAGATCTTATCTTCCTAAAGTTGTAGGAAGCAGATCGAAGATGTTTTAGTCTTATCTCCCCAAGGTTGCAGTGGAGCAGACTAAAAACAGAAGATTTTACTCCCTGAAGTTGCAGTGGAGTAAATCGACCCCAGAAGATCTTATCTCCCTAAAGTTGAAGGAAGCAGATCGAAGACGTTTTAGTCTTATCTCCTTGAGGTTGCAGTGGAGCAGACTAAAAACAAAAGATTTTATCTCCCTGAAGTTGCAGTGGAGTAAATCGACCGCAGAAGATCTTATCTTCCTAAAGTTATAGGAAGCAGATCGAAGACGTTTTAGTCTCATCTCCTTGAGGTTACAGTGGAGCAGACTAAAAATAGAAGATTTTACCTCCCTGAAGTTGCAGTGGAGTAAATCGAAAGCAGAAGATCTTGTCTTTCTTAAGTTGTAGGAAGCAGATCGAAGACGTTTTAGTCTCACCTCCCTGAGGTTAAAGTGGAGCAGACTAAAAATAGAAGATTTTATCTCCCTGAAGTTGCAGTGGAGTAAATCGACCGCAGAAGATCTTATCTTCCTAAAGTTGTAGGAAGCAGATTGAAGACGTTTTAGTCTTATCTCCCTGAGGTTGCAGTGGAGCAGACTAAAAACAAAAGATTTTATCTCCCTGAAGTTGCAGTGGAGTAAATCGACCGTAGAAGATCTTATCTTTCTAAAGTTGTAGGAAGCAGATCGAAGACATTTTAGTCTTATCTCCCTGAGGTTGCAGTGGAGCAGACTAAAAATAGAAGATTTTATCTCCCTGAAGTTGCAGTGGAGTAAATCGACCACAGAAGATCTTATCTTCCTAAAGTTGTAGGAAGTAGATCAAAGACGTTTTAGTCTTATCTCCCTAAGGTTGCAGCGGAGCAGACTAAAGACAGAAGATTTTATCTCCCTGAAGTTGCAGTGGAGCAAATCGAAAGCAGAAGATCTTATCTTCCTGAAGTAACAGGAAGCAGATCGAAGACATTTTAGTCTTATCTCCCTGAGGTTGCAGTGGAGTAGACTAAAAATAGAAGATTATATCTCCCTGAAGTTGCAGTGGAGCAAATCAAAAACAGATGATCTTATCTTCCTGAAGTTGTAGGAAGCAGATCGAAGACGTTTTAGTCTTATCTCCCTGAGGTTGCAGCGGAATAGACTAAAGACAGAAGATTTTATCTCCCTGAAGTTGCAGTGGAGCAAATCAAAAACAGAAGATCTTATCTTCCTGAAGTTGCAGGAAGCAGATCAGAAGAAATTTTCAGTCTTATCTCCCTAAAGTTGCAGTGGAGTAGATTGAACACAGAAGATCATATCTTCCTGAAGTTGCAGGAAGCAAATCAAAAGCACTTTCAGTTTTATCTCTCTGGAGTTGCAATTGAGTTAGAAGCCATTCGAAGAAGACTAAAAAGCCTAGGCTCCATCAAGACCGGGAAAAAGTGGTCCTTTTATAGTCTTTGCTCTATTCTCGCTTCACAATAATGAGCAAAGAGGGGCAGCTGTAACGACCTATTTTTGCCCGGGCCCAAACAATAAAAAATAGAAAAATAAAATGTCCAAATTGCCTTTTTTAAAGTCCTGTTACAAAGCCCAGAACTTGACCCTAACTACCCATAACCCAACAGACCCAAAAGCACACGGGGCCCAAAAGGCCCAATGCTAAACAAGCTTTCAGACCTAGGGTTTCAGAGGAAACCCTAGGCACCGTGCACCCTTTCCAGATTCGCGCCGCAATGGCAGCACCCCAATCGCCGCAAGCTGGAACCCATCAGTCGCGCCACAACCTCGCCAGACCGATCGTCATGCCGCAATCCTCGTTCGACCATCGATCACGCTTCATGCCCATCGTTGTGAGATCTCCAAACTGCAAAGGAAAGTATCAAAGCAGAAAGGAGCAAATCGCAGCAAAAAAGGGAAGAACAGAAATAGAAAGATATGCTTTTCCTTTTATTTTATTTTTTTTTTTGGTATAAAAACCCTAGATCAAACTTGTAATGGGGACGGAGACACATACACAGATCTGTGCACGATTCAGGGGGAAAAACATATATGGAGGAAAGATACAGAAATACAAAAAAAAGAGAGACTTTGAAATAGAATAAAGAGTTTGTTAAAGGTGATTTTTTTATTCCGTATTATTTTATTTTGTTTTTAAATCTACGTTTATTTTTTTTACATATAAATATTATTAAAAGAAAAAGACAAAGAAAAGGCGAAGATCTTACCTGTGCGCCGCTGTGGGCGACGGTGCATAAGGTGCGTGAGGCAGAGAGACGAAGGGCCAATGTTCGGAACTCGGACGGAAGGAAAAAGGGTTTGGGAGCATTTTTTGAATTTTTTTTTTTTAGAAACAGTTTCAAAATGTTTTTTTAGTTTAAAACTGACTTTTATAAATAAAATAGAACGACGCCATTTCGGACCCTCAGGATCCGTGTGTTGACCCGGCCCTACCCTCAGGATCCGCGCATTTTGTATAAAGGGGAATTTTCAATTTTGATCCTTTTGTAATTTTATTTATTTTAATTTAATCTAATATAATATTCTCTTATTTTAAAATTTACCCAAAAAGTTTATTCCTGTTTTGATTTGGTCCTTCGGTTTGTTTCAAAGGTAAAATCCAAACGATGACGTTTTGAAATTTGGCAAAATTCTCATAATGGCCCCTATATTTAATGTCTGTTTTTAATTCGATCCTTTTAATCTGTTTAAATTGCTATTTAACCCATGTTTTCTTTATTTTAATTTTATTTTTATCTTTTTTATTTTATTATTTTATGTCATAATTAATAGTTTCATCACATTAAAATATTCTATATTACTTTCTTATATTTATTAATTTATATATATTATATGTATTATTTATATATTTAATTATTATTTTACTTGTTTAATAATTTATATATTATTATATATTATTATATTTATTATATTATATTTTGTATATTATATATCATTATGTTTCATTTATATATTATTTCTAAAACTTTATTTTTTATAAAATTTATTTATATAACTTAACCTATTTTATTTATATTGTTTGTATTATGTATATTTATGATTAGTGTATTATATATATTTTTATTTGTTATTATTATTTTTGTTTAATTTTATTTTAATTATATATTATTTTCATTACTGTTATTTTTCATTTTACTATTATTTTTATATTAACCTATATTATTATTTTTACTAATATATTCTTATTCTACTATCATTTTTACTTCAATTATTTTAGTTGTATTTTATATTGAATACTATTGTACTATAATTGTTTTTGTGTATGATAGTTTATAAATGCAATATTGTCACATGGTTATTGTTTAAAAATAAAAATACATTTTTTTTGTCAAAATTAATATTTTTTTTAGGTTTTTAAAATGAGGCAATGTTTTGGTATTTAAAAATTTGGGAAATAATGCCCTAACATGTTGGGTGCGATTTTCCGTTTGGCTAAATAACAAAATATCCTTTTAACAAGTTTTGTAAATTATGAGATGACTTTAATTACGAGAGTTTAAAAAATGCCGTGTCCTAACGTGCTGGATGTGATGTTTATATTCTCTTGGAATAAAGATATCTCAACTTTTAAATAAAAAACTTATTTTTGAGAATTCCAAAACATTATATCCTAACTTATTGGGTGTGATGTTTTGTGTCTCGAGGTAAGAATTTTCTAAAATAAAGATACACCTAGCTTCAAAATTATAAAATGATGTATCCTAACTTATTGGATGTGGTATTTACTTTTAATAAGGGATCTTATTTTAAACTTTTTAAATTTCAAACATCTGGACATGATTTTATCAATTAGGTACCAATTTTTGGGCGTTATGAGGGTGCTAACCCTTCTTCATACGTAACCGACTCTCGAACCTGTTTTCTCATTTTTCGTAGACCAAAAAAAAGTTTTAAAATAAAACATTTTACAAGGTGATCCAATCACACCTAAGTAAAAAAGATTGGTGGCGACTCTTATTTTCATTTTTTAAAATCGATCCCATTTTTCAAAACTCGATTTTAAAATGGTTTCGACAACGCAATTATGCACCCCCAACTTTGATCATACCGTATGTGGGATCAAGAAAAATAGGACATTTAGTCTAATAAAAGTGCTTACTACAGCTTGTGGTGTTCCCCATCGCTCCACTAGCCACTTCCATTGATCATCATGCACACCAGGAGGATTTGTTTTCGTATATTTCTTCAATCGGTCGTCCTTTTTGGACCATCTCTTCGTAGTATCTAGTTTTCAAAATCGATTTAAACTCCTTCCGAAGTTTTCCAATATGTGAGAGGATGTCAGAGTCCTCCACCTTACCTTGGAGATCAAACTTTTTCTACACATATAACAAAACAATGTAACAAGTACTCATTTCATACAATTTCAAATAATGCAAAATTATTGCAATACATTAAATTACAAAATGATTATGTACTACATACATGAATGATTCTCAATATGTTTTCCAATACATATTTAGAAAGATGTTTCCAATGTTTTGTATTCAAAGGATAGATAGAACCAGTTCTTGCAATTGTACCAAGAAATTTAGCCAATTTGGACGCTTCCTTCCCAATAGGCTGGCCATATTAGTTGGCATCTACTACTATACGAGTTTCAGGTTGAAGATTCCATATATCTTTCATGTTTGTAGGCTCTCGCTTTCTCTTAGTACCCTTAGTAGCCTCCGTCAAAAGTAACAATTATATTTTAGGTATGAAAATTGAAAAAATAATGTATCTTGCTGAAATCTTGCTGAAATCTTTAATCAAAAAACTGAATTTTTTTTAACAATAACAAAACTCCTTTCTGTTTGTTCAAATAAAAAAAAAGTTCACAGCTAAAAAAAAGTGAACTCTAAATAATAAAAAAATTCGAGAAAAAAATCGATTCCTTTGAACCCTTTGAAAAATCTTACAATTAATAATAACATATCTCTTTGTTTAAAAATGTCTCAAAATTGCTTCGGTTTACAACAAGGTTAATAGCACATGATAAATAATATAAATAATCCACTAAGATTGAAAGTGAAACCATGTGTCGTGAAGCATTTGACATTATCTGACTTCAAACATCCTTGGCTGCCCTTTAGTAACAAAGTTTGAAATAATAAAAATAGTAATTGCAAGTAATCTAAACACAAACCTAAAATCTATGGGTTTAGACTTGGTTAATTATTATTATGTTTGACTTCTTTTATTCTTAAAAGACTATATTTTATTTATTTTTAAAATTTTTATTTTGAAAATAAAAATATCAGTTTTAATAGAAGAATAAACATATTTAATCATTAAAAATTAAAAATTAAAAATTAAAAAGAACTATTTATTATAAAACAAATAAAAAATGGATAAACATTAATCATTTACAAGTACGATGAATTATAAAAAAATTTTAATTTCACCTTTCGAGTGGAATTGAGTTTTAAGGGGTATATAAAATGCCTAGTTAAGTAATCACACCTCTCCATCTAATGCCTAGAATTATGGTCCTTATTTTGCCTCTAGCCAGATAAACCAAAGTACTTAAAGACAAAGGGCAAGCTATTAACTTTCAGATACTAATAAATAGGGTTAAACCAAATATTGCAGACTTCTTTTTCATGGTCTTATTAAGTATATCAGCAAACTAGAATGTCTGTATTTAGAGAATTCAAAAATTAAGAGAAATGAATAACAGTTCAATACTTGTTAAACTAAAAGTCAATTACTATCAACCTTTCCATCAAAATTGTAAGATAATCCACATATATAATATCTTCAATAAATCCAGATAAGATTTTAAATCTTCAAGATATGTTATTAATTAAAAAAAAAAGATTTTAAATCTATTGAAGAACAAAGAGAAATGAAAAAACCCATCATGTTTAACAAAGCAAATAAATGGTTCGAAAGTTGTGAAAAAGTAAAGTGCAGCGGAAAAAGAAGAGGAATCTATGAAGGAAAGAAAACAAAACAAAAAATTCGTACAATAATGGAGTGCAAAAGAAGAGCAGTGACAAAATGGTAACAAATAGAAAGATCAGTGGGGCCAAAAACCAAACACAAAGTTAAAGCCGAAATTTTTTGTTTCTTTGTATATTGTGAACAAAAAGAAAACTAAACTATGAAGCCATTAGCCATTAGGCAACTTAAACAAAGAAAGAATAAGTATTAGAGAAAGAATAAATACTAGCATAAGGTAATAAACTAGTTTGAAACCAGGGAAAAAAATAAGTGAGAATGAAATGGAGGTACCAGCCGGAGTTGTAGGTACTTCTTCTGCTGATTGAGTTGGAGTTTCGTCTCCCGTGCTTAGACTATCGGTAGCAGCACTTCCCAAGGTGTGTCGCAACCATTTTTTGATAAAATAGGAAACGACACGGTCGACTCGGGTTTTGAAAATGAAAAAGAAGGGAGTCGCCACCAACCGTTTTTGATGGGGTGTGATTGGGCCCCCTCGTAAAATAGTTGCTTTTAATAAACAGTTTGATTTATCAAAACAACGATTTTGGTCTTCGAAATCCAGAAAACGAGTTCGGGAGTCGATTACGCACGAGAAAGGGTTAGCACCCTCGATACGCCCAAAATTGGTACCAAATTGATTGATCGATGTCCTAATGTTGAAAACTTTGAAATGATTCGAAAATAGATACTTTTTGAAACACCCCAAACCCGGCCCACAAGCCCTGACGGGATCTGGCATGCTTCTAAAGAAAATCCATTCAAATCATGTTTGGAAACTTTGCTAAAAACTTGTGTATTTTTGAAAAGACTTGATTTGGGTTGAGTTCGAAATTTAATTCCATTTTGATTAGGTGTCAAAACATTTGATATTTATACTTAAGAAAATTTACTTTTAATCTTTAATATGGCAATAATTATATCGTACTAAGTACTTTAATAGCATGCATAGACAGGTTTAGTCTCGATGGCCTTATTACATCAAATAAACCCGAAATAATTTAAAACTTGGAAATTTTAAACTATTAAAACAAAATATAAAAATCGTCGAATTGAGCATGGCCACCATCGAGCTTCTCCAGGCCGGTCCATTCTCGATCATCACCAAAAATAGTCCCACAAGGGTGAGTCAAACAGACTCAATGTGTAACCACAACACTAAGTCACAATAGATATGGCATAACAAATCATACATATTCACATAACATTTAAAAATGATGCAATCTCGAACCCAATCCTAATTGCCATCCGCTACACGCCTCCGCACCAACCATCACACCGTGGGGACTACTAAGTCAACCCTCCATCCGCTACACACCATCAAGGCGTCATTGCAATGACGTGCTCATCACCCTTATGATTTCGTGGCATAGCCACCATATATAAATTCGTGACATAAGTCACCACATACTTATATTGTGACAAAAGTCACCACATTCTTATATTGTGACATAAGTCACCACATACTTATATTGGGGTATAAAACCACCAATTCACTTCCCCTTTACATATCAACCATATGCCCATGTCATACAATTATGCATTAACCATATCATATTCCTTATTCACATTCTTATAATTTCATGTATATGCCACAGCAAAACTTATCATTTAGTAGGAATAGGAAAACGTACCTGAGTACTTTGTACCATTACATGGTAACTTAGCCATAATCTTACACTTTTATATTAGCACATATAATAAATTAAAGCCGTAAATCTATCAAGATTTAGTGTGGGGTACACACCTGATATACTTAGCAAATTTACTCCAAATCCCGAAAACTCGATCTACTAATTTAGATCTCAATTCCTACATTTGATCAATCATCTTGATGTTTAGCAAAAGTCTATTCGGCTATGTGGTTAAATCTCGAAGGATCATTGTGACAAAAATCTTACCTTGCTTGCCGATTTGAGTACTTCTCAAATCCCGAAATTTGTGATCTTGCCCCCTAGCAATCGGCCAACACTAGGTTACCTAAATAATTAGTTTCCGGCTTTTGAATGAACAAGAAATAGATTGGACTACCAAATTTAGCTTTGGCCGATTAGAATATTCACTTACCTTTGTGAATCTAAAATCCCGAAATCCTTGTATACCCCTGTCGACTGCCCCTAAATGTCCATAGTTAAATTTGGTCAAAAAGAAAAGAACAGAAAAGGGCCATTCGGCCACCTACCATCAACCACTCACCTTCGGATTTTCCAAAATCGGCACTTCTGGCTATTGTAAAATAGGATTCGGATTCTAGAGATAAAGAGAAGGAATTGATAGGCATAGACAATTGATTTGGGTTAGATTTTGATGAAAAGAAAGGAAGAAATCACAAAGGAAAGAAATCCTGAAACTTACCGAATCACTAAGGAACATGCGGCTTATGGTGCACCTTCGGGAAACTAAACCACCCTTGTAGATTCAGCTTTGAGGCTTAGAGAGATTCGGCTATGGGGGTTTTTGATTAAAAATCGGCTATTGCTAGAAAAAGGCTTACCTTCGGCTTTTGGTGAGTTGTGAAAAGAAAAAGAAAGTTGATGATGAAGATTCGGCTAGAGGAAGAGTTGAAAGAAAGAATTTGAGAGAAGGTAGGAAAGATGATAAGAAATTCGGTAATGGCTTAAGAGGAGCTTGCTTTCGGCTTTTGACAAAATAAGAGAGAAAGAGAAGAGCACTAGAGAATTCGGCAGAGGCTTCAAAAGAGAAAAGAATAATAGCCTTACTTTTCCTCCTCTTGCCAAAATTACTAAACCTAGAGTCCCTTGGCCGGCCACCTCTTCCTCTCACTATCAAATCCCTTAATTCACTCTTCCTTACCCCTTTTCCTACCTTAGCTGAAACTTCTAAGAGAATTGGACCTCATCTTAAACTCCTCCCATAGACTCCCCTTGCCGTCCAACACTTCCTCTTGTTGCCGCAAAAATTAAAGCTCCATTTAGCTTCCTACACGACTCGAACCTTGGCCCATTTACCCTGCTAGTGGCATCATTCCCAAAGGCCTTAAGTGGCGTCTCCGGGCCACTTTTCCAAGCCCAATTATATGTCATATTTCCCTTATTTATTTTCTTAAGGCCACCTTGCTTCAGTTCCCTCTTTTAGACTTAAAACTCGATATTTTTCTAAGGCATTTTCCTTATGTTTCAAGATTCTAAAATTCACATAACACATTCATAACACATAAGACATGCCATTTCATATAATTTAGCAATAGTGCATAAGCCCTAATTCAGGATATTACAGTTCTACCCCCTTAAAATAATTTCATCCTCGAAATTACCTGGCTAGAATAGGTAGGGGTATTTCTGTCGTATTGCTTCTTCCGGCTCCCACGAGGCTTCCTCCGATCCATGATTTTGCCACAACACCTTGACCAAAGGGACCGATTTCCTTCAGAGCACTTTCACATCTCGCTCGAGAATCAATCGCTTCTTCCTTGTAGGATGTGTCCGCCTTAGCTCCACCTCTTCAACCGGAACTACGTGAGATGGATCCGATCGGTATCGACGTAGCATGGAAACATAGAATACGTCGTGCATCTGCTTCAATTCTGGAGGCAACTCTAACTGGTATGCCATCGGTCCGATTCGCTTCAATGCCCGGTAGGGTCCTATGAACCTTGGACTTAGCTTCCCTTTTCGACAAAATCTCATCACCTTCTTCCAAGGCGATACTTTAAGGAACACTTGATCTCCCACATTAAATTCAATCTCCTTCTGTTTGAGATCTGCGTACGACTTTTGTCTATCGGATGCTTCCTTCAATCGAGCTCGAATTATACTAACCTTCTCCTCAGATTTCGTTACTAACTCTGGACCCAAAATTTGACGTTCTCCCAATTTCGTCCAACACGTAGGAGTACGACACTTCCTACCATACAACGCCTCGTACGGTGCCATTTTAATACTGGCCTGATAGCTGTTGTTGTATGCGAATTCCGCTAGAGGCAAATATTCTTCCCAACTTCCTCTGAAATCTATCACACAGCCCCTCAACATATCCTCTAACACTTGGATTACCCATTCAGACTGCCCGTCCGACTGTGGATGAAAAGCCGTAGTCAAATCCAATCTAGTGTCTAAAGCCTGATGTAATGCTTTCCAGAACCGAGAAGTAAACCTTGGGTTCGTATCTGAGATAATCGACACCGGCACTCCATGCAACCTTACGACTTTCGCCACATACAACTTTGCCAACTTCTGTAAAGAATAATCAACTCTCACCGGAATAAAGTACGCGGACTTGGTCAAACGGTCCACTATTACCTATACCGAGTCCTTCTTAGTAGGCGTAAGGGGAAGCCCACTAACGAAGTCCATGGTAATTCTCTCCCACTTCCATTGCGGAATCATGATTGGCTGAAGCAATCCTGACGGAACTTGGTGTTCAGCCTTAACTTATCGACACGTCCGACACTTGCCAATGTATTCATCACTTCCGCTTAAGATTAGGCCACCAAAATTGTTCCCTTAAGTCTCTCAGACATCTTACTACCTCCGGATGCATAGCATAAGGGCTACTATGCGATTCCCGAAGAATTCTTTGCCTAAGTTCCATATCCTTCGGCATACAGACCTTACCCTTGAAGCACAATACTCATTCGTCATTAACACCATAACCTTCCAACTCTCCATTCTGCGCTTGTCGCAACTTAACACTTAGATCTTCATCCACCAACTGTCCTTCTTTTACTTCATTCAGCCGCGTCGGCTTGACTTGCAACTCTGCTAGCAAACTTCCATCGTCATAGAGACTTAGATGTGCGAACATCGCCCTCAAATCCGTCACCACCTTTCGACTTAGGGCATCCGCCACTACATTTGTTTTGCCCGGGTGATACTCTATCGAACAATCATAGTCCTTCAATAATTCCACCCACCTTCGCTATCTCAGATTCAACTCCTTCTAAGTCAGCAGATACTTAAAGCTTTTGTACTCTGTGTAGATCACCGACTTTTCTCCATAAAGATAATGCCTCCACACCTTAAGGGCAAAGACTACTGCCGCCAATTCCAACTCGTGCGTCGGGTATTTAACCTCATGTGGCCTTAGTTGTCGAGACGCGTAAGTGACTACTTTTCCATCTTGCATAAGGACACCTCCCAATCCTGTATGGGAAGCATCACAATACACTACAAAATCCTTCCCCGCCTCTGGCTGAATCAAAATTGGAGCTTCAGTCAAGACCTTCTTAAGCTTTTCAAAGCTCTCCTGTTGCTTACCAGTCCATATGAAAGTACTTCTTTTCTCAACAACTTTGTCAAAGGCGCGGGTATTGACGAGAACCCTTCCACAAACCGTCTATAATAGCCTGCCAATCCTAAGAAACTACGAATCTCCACTACAGTCCTAGGGAGTTTCCAATCCAACACCGCTTCAATCTTTCTAGGATCCACCCTTATTCCTTCAGCAGACACCACATGCCCTAAGAAGGCAACTTCCCTAAGCCAAAATTCACACTTGCTGAATTTGGCATAAAGCTTCTTCTCCCTTAACACTTGCAGCACAATCTGGAGATGCTATCATGCTCCTCCTCAGTCTTGGAGTATACGAGGATGTCGTCGATGAACACAATGATGAATCGATCCAAGTAAGGTTGAAAAACCCGGTTCATCATATCCATGAACGCAGCTGGGGCTTTTGTCAACCCGAGCGGCATTACTACAAACTCATAGTGGCCGTATCTTGTCCTAAAGGATGTCTTATAGATATCTGCCTCCTTCACCTTCAACTGATGATATCCTGACCTTAGGTCGATCTTTGAGAAAACTGCGTCCCCCTTAAGCTGATCGAACAAGTCATCTATCCTTGGCAGAGGATACTTGTTCTTGATGGTCAGCTTGTTCAACTGACGATAATCTATGCACATGTGCATAGTTCCGTCTTTTTTCTTCACAAATAAGACCGGTGCTCCCTATGAAGACACACTGGGTCGGATAAACCCACGGTCTAGCAATTCCTGAATCTGAGCCTTAAGCTTAACCAACTCCTTTGGTGCCATTCTGTACGGGGCAATTGACACAGGAGCTGTTCCCGGCAACAAGTCAATTCCAAACTCCACCTCCCTGTTTGGGGGTATTCCTGGTAATTCCTCCTGAAACACATCTTCGAAATCCCTTACCGTTCTAACTCCACTAACACCTTCTTCCTTTCCATCTAATGCACTTACGAAGGCTAAAAATGCCTTGCACCCTTTACGAACCATCTTTTCAGCCTTTAGCGCTGAAACTACATTAGACAAGTAGTTTCTTCTTTCTCCTATCATAATGACCACCTCATCCTCCGGGGTCCTTAACTCCTTTCGCTTAGCTGCACAGTCCAACACAGCCCGATGATCCACTAGCCAGTCCATTCCAAGTATGAGATCGAACTCTCCAAAGGGAAGTTCCATCAGGTCGACAGAAAATACTACGCCTTGAATTTCTAAAGGTACACTTCAAAAGACCTTATTCACCACTACAGTTTGACCTAGTAGGCTTACTACAGTCATCTCCCTATCAGAAAGTTCAGAGGCTATGTCTAGAGTTTCAACTATTCTACATGCAACATAAGAATGGGTCGAGCCCACATCGATCAAAGCAAAATAAGGCTTTCCATAAATAAGGAACGTCTGGGTTATGACGCCCGGTCGTCACCATCCTCCCTACTATGAATCGCATACACCAAGCCCAATTGTCTTGCTCTCAGATACCATCACCTCGGCCCAGTGTTTCACGTCCTCTTTCGGTACCATTTCTGAAACACCCCAAACCCGGCCCACGAGCCTTTACAGGATCTGGTATGTTCCCCGGTGTAAACCGTTTCAAATTCTTTTGTTACTTAGGAAAAACTTGTGTGTTTTGAAAGAAAGATTGTTTTGGGTTGGGCTTGAGTTGAAAACAAGTTTATTTCATTATTAAAATCCTTTACTTTAGGTGACAAAACGTTTAGGCTTTGTTTTAAAATAAATTTACTTAATCTTTTAATAAATAAAAGTTTGTAAGCTTAATAAATAAAAGCAAAGTAAAGTAGTTCTACTATGGCCTTATTACATCAAATAATTCCTAAAAAAAATAAATTCAAAGTACTTAATGAAATAAAATCCAAATTAAATAAATTCCTTCATTGCATGGCCACCTTTAAGCTCGCGAGGCCGGTCCATTACTAATCATTACCGAAAATAATCCCACAAGGGTGAGTCAAACAGACTCAATGTGTAACCAACACTAAAATTTAACAATTTAGGCATATGTTCACATATTACATGCATATTCATATAATGATAGGAATTAATGATGCAACCCAAACCCAAACCTTTATGCCATCTGCTACACATCACCAGCATCAATCCCGCACACCGTGGGGACTACTAAGTCAACCCTCCATCCGCTACACACCATCGAAGGCAGTCGCTGCAGTCGACGTGCTCATCGCCCTTACAAAATTCGAGGTCTTAGGTCACCACATTCAGATATCGTGGTCTTAGATCACCACATTCAGTTATCGTGGTCTTAGGTCACCACATTCACTTCCCCTTCTCATATAACCCATATGTCCCATATCATACATATCATGCATTAACATGCCAAATTCTTATTTCACATTCTTATAATGTCATATGTGTGTCGTAACAGATATTTAACATAATCCTAGTAGGAGTAGGAAACGTACCTGAGTACTTTGTACCATAGCATGGTACTTTAGCCATATTCACATTCTTATAAACATGCTCATATTAAATTTAGTCACAATTCTTATTAAAAGTTAGTGTGGGGTACACACCTGATTTACTTAGTGCTTTAATAAAGATCCCGAAAATCTCGATCTAAGCTTTAGATCCTTAACTGCCTATATTCGGCCAACATATAGTTAATTTACTAAGACCCATTCAGCCATGAAACCAAATCCCACTAGGATTATAACTCAACACTTACCTTGGTGCCGATTTGCTTATCACTCAAATCCCGAAATCTTTGCTATACTCCTCCTTGTATTCGGCCAAACACTAGATCTTTACATAGGTTAGTTTCGGCTTTTAAACATGTAAGAAATAGATTTGAGTGTCAAAATAGGCCTTGGCCGAATGTTCATATGGACTTACCTTGTAATTCTCAAATTCCAGAATCCTTGTATACCTCTGTCGAAATCCCTATAGACTCATATATTAGATCCGATTTTCAATCACTTAAATATGGTTAATGGCCTTTGACCGATTGACTCACCGAAAGATCTCCTCATGTAGTCGATGACTACTAAATCCCGAAAACTCCCTTCCATAATTCGGCCAAGATTAATAACAGGGATTAGTCCTTAAATTTCGATAAGTTTTAAGAATATAAAGGAATGGAAACTGAATTCGGATCTTACCCTTACTTGAAGAAATCAACAGCACCTCCACCTTTTTATTACTGAGCTATACGGCCACATGAGAGAACTAGATCAAGGTTTCGATTTTTAAAAGAATTATGAAAGAAAGGAAGAGATGAAGAGAGGATTTGGCTAACAAAATAAAAGAAGAGTGTTGGGGAAAGGGATATAGATTCGGCCAAGAACAAGTAGAGAAGAGGAATGAAACACAAATGGCTTTTTGCACAAGGGAAAAATGGCACAAGCAATAGAAAAAATACAAAAGATGATCACTTGCTTCACAATTTCGGCTAGCAACCTTCTTCCTCTCAAATTCTAAAGTTAACTCCTATTTTAACTCTTTATCACTTTATCAAATAAAACAAGCCATCACATTATCTCTTATCACTAAAAAAAATTACCAATAATTATCCATCACTTATCCATCTATTTGTCGAATTTTAAAAAATAAAACACCTCCCTTTTAGTTCCTTAATGCCGTCCACTTCCCCCCTTAATGCCGAAAAAATAAAACTCCTTACTGCTTTCCTTGTGGCTCGAACACAAGCCCAATTGCACATGTAGGTGGCGTCACATGCTAGGCCCTTAAGTGGCGCCTTATAGCCACTTTTCCCAAGCCCAATTGTATGTCAAATTCCCTCTACTAATTTTCTTAAGGCCACCTTGTTTTAGTTTCCTCTTTTAAACTTACCATTTCTAAAATATTTCCTTACATTTCCAAGTTTCCAAAAATGTTCACTTTCCTCTTTTAAACTTAACATTTCCAAGTTTCCAAAAAAGTTCACCATACATTCATAACACATAAGACATGCCATTTCGTATAATTAAATCAAAAATGCATAGGCCCATTTTCATGGTGTTACAGTTCTACCCCCTTAAAATAATTTCGTCCTTGAAATTTCCTGGCTAAAATAAATGAGGGTATTGCTGTCGCATTGCCTCTTCTGGCTCCCATGAAGCTTCCTCCGATCCATGATTGCGCCACAACACTTTGACTAGGGGAACTGATTTCCTCCTTAATATTTTCACGTCTCGCTCCAAGATCTGAATCGGCTCTTCCTCGTAGGATAAGTCTGGCCTTAGCTCTACTTCTTCAACTGGTACCACATGAGATGGATCCGATCGGTAGCAACGTAGCATGGATACATGGAATACGTCGTACATCTGTTGCAACTCTGGTGGCAACTCTAGCTGGTATGCCGCTGGTCCAACTCGCTTCAATACTCGATAGGGTCCTATAAACCTTGGACTTAACTTCCCTTTACGACCGAATCTCATCACCTTCTTCCAAGGCGAAACTTTAAGAAATACTTGGTCTCCCACATCAAATTCAATCTCCTTTCATTTAAGATCTGCGTACGACTTTTGTCTATCAGATGCTTCCTTCAATCGAGCCCGAATTACACTAACCTTCTCTTCAGATTCTGCCACAATCTCTGGACCCAAAACTCGTCGTTCTCCCAATTCCGTCCAACATGTAGGAGTCCGACACTTCTGACCATACAGTGCTTCATAAGGTGCCATTCGAATACTTGCTTGATAGTTGTTGTTGTAGGTAAACCCTGCTAAAGGCAAATGCTCCTCCCAACTTCATCTGAAATCCATCATGCAGCCCCTCAACATGTCCTCTAAAACTTGGATTACCCATTCAGATTGCCCGTCCGATTGTGGATGAAAGGCCGTAGTGAAATCCAACTTAGTGCCTAAAGCTTGATAAAGTGCCCTCCAAAATTGAGACATAAATCTTGGGTCTCTATCCAAAATGATAGACACCGGCACTCCATGTAGCCTCACAATTTCCGCCACATATAATTTAGCCAATTTCTGAAGAGAATAATCAACCCTTACCGGGATAAAGTGCGCGGACTTGGTCAAACGGTCCACTATTACCCATACCGAGTCCTTCTTAGTAGGTGTAAGGGGAAGCCCACTAACGAAGTCCATGGTAATTCTTTCCCACTTCCACTGTGGAATCTCGATTGGCTGAAGTAATCCCAATGGAACTTGGTGTTCAGCCTTAACTTGCTGACACATCAGATATTTCCCCACGAATTCAGTAACTTCCCGCTTAAGATCAGGCCACCAAAACTATTCCCTTAGATCCCTGTACAGCTTGATGCCTCTGGGATGCATAGCATAAGGGCTACCATGCGCTTCCCGAAGAATCCTCTGTCTTAACTCCTCGTCTCTCGGCATACAGACCTTTCCTTTGAAGTATAATACTCCCTCATCATTAACACCATAGTCCTCTAACTCTCCATTCTGTACTTGCTGTAGCTTAACACTTAGGTCCTCATCAGCCAACTGTCCCTCTTTCACCTCATTCAACCACGTCGGCTTGACTTGCAATTCTGCCAATAGGCTCCCATCATCATATAAACTCAAGTGTACGAACAACGCCCTCAGATTCGACACCACCTTTCGACTTAGTGCATCTGCTACCACATTCGCCTTGCCTGGGTGATACTCTATCGAACAGTCATAATCCTTCAGTAATTCAACCCACCTTCGCTGCCTCAAGTTTAACTCCTTCTGAGTCAGCAAATACTTAAGGCTCTTGTGGTCTGTGTAGATTATCGACTTTTCTCCATAAAGATAGTGCCTCCACACCTTCAAAGCAAAGACCACTACCGCCAACTCCAAGTCATGGGTTGGGTAGTTAACCTCATGCGGCCTTAACTGTTGAGACGCATAAGCGACTACTTTACCATCCTGCATCAGAACACATCCTAATCCCGTATGCGAAGCATCACAGTACACCACAAAATCCTTTCCTGCCTCCGGCTGAACCAACACTGGAGCTTCAGTCAAAACCCTCTTGAGCTTTTCAAAGCTCTCCTGCTGCTTATCCGTCCATACAAAGGGTATTTCCTTCCTTAACAATTTCGTTAAAGGCGCGGCTATTGACGAAAATCCTTCCACGAACCTTCTGTAATAGCCTGCCAATCCCAAGAAACTGCGAATCTCCGCCACCGACTTAGGTGGTTTCCAATCCAACACTGCTTCGATCTTTCTAGGTTCCACCCTTATTCCTTCGGCAGACACCACATGCCCTAAGAATGTAACCCCCTTAAGCCAAAATTCACACTTGCTGAATTTGGCATAGAGCTTCTTCTCTTTTAACACTTGCAGCACAATCCAGAGATGCTCATCATGCTCCTCTTCAGTTTTGGAGTATACGAGGATGTCGTCGATGAACACAACGATGAACCGATCCAAATAGGGTTGAAAAACCCGGTTCATCATATCCATGAACGCGGCTGGGGTATTGGTCAACCCAAACGGCATTACTACAAACTCAAAATGGCCTTATCTTGTCCTAAAGGCTATCTTATGGATATCCGCCTCCTTCACCTTCAACTGATGATATCCAGACCTTAAGTCGATCTTTGAGAACACTGCCGCCCTCTTAAGCTGATCGAACAAGTCATCAATCCTTAGCAAAGGATACTTGTTCTTGATGGTCAGCTTATTCAATTGACGATAGTCTATGCACATACGCATAGTTTCGTCCTTCTTCTTCACAAACAGGACCGGTGCTCCCCATGGAGACACACTGGGTCAGATAAACCCACGATCCAGCAATTCTTGGATTTGAGCCTTGAGCTCCACCAACTCTTTTGGTACCATTTTGTACGGAGCAATTGACACAGGAGTTGTTCCCAGCAGCAAGTCAATTCTAAACACCACCTCCCTGTCTGGGGGTATTCCTGGTAATTCCCCCGGAAACACGTCTTCGAAATCCCTTACCGTTCCTGGTAATTCCTCCGAAAACACGTCTTCAAAATCCCTTACCGTTCTAACTCTACTAACACCTTCTTCCTTTCCATCTAATGCACTTACGAAGGCTAAAAATGCCTTGCACCCTTTACGAACCATCTTTTCAGCCTTTAGCGCCGAAACTACATTAGACAAGTAGTTTCTTCTTTCTTCTATCATTACTACCACTTCATCTTCTGGGGTTCTTAGTTCCATTCGTTTAGTCGCACAATCCAACACGGCCCGGTGCTCTACTAACCAATCCATACCAAGTATGAGGTCAAATTCTCTGAAGGGTAACTCTATTAAGTCACCAAAGCTCACTCCACAATTTCTAGGGATACACCAAAGATCTTATCCACCACTACGCTTTGGCCTAATGGGCTTACTACAGTCATCTCCCTATTAGAAAGTTCAGAGTTTAGGCCTAGTGTTTCCACTACACTACATGCAACATAAGAATGGGTCGAGCCCACATCAATAAGAGCAAAATAGGGCTTACTATGAATGAGGAACGTACTGGTTATGATGTCCGGTGCGTCTCCATCCTCCCTCTGGTGTACTGCGTAAACCAAACCCGACTGTCTTGCCTCAGTATTAGCAGCACCTCAACCCGGTGTTCCACGTCCTCTATCAGCACCATTTCCTCGATTATTCGGACCACGACCTCGCTGAGGCTGCTGTCCACCTCTACCAGCCTGATTAGCATTCTGAGCTACTGGTTGATTCCCATCTGATCTCATCAGACAGTCCTTGATCATATGGTCTTTTGACCCACATCTGAAACATCCACCTGTCTTCTTCCAGCATTCTCCTAAGTGCTTCTTTCCACACTGATCACAAGGACGACATCGCCTCCCTGCACCAACTTGTCGACCCATGCCCATCGGTTTGAGCCTTTTCTGTACATTCCCCGATGATTCTAACGACCCATAACCCCTCTTGGGTCTATTCCTATCAAAGCTCTACTTAACCGAGTCCTTGATTCCCTCGGCTACCTTAGCTTTTTCTACCAACGCGAAAAACTCCCGCTCCTGATGGGGAGTTATCAATAACCTTAGGTCATCCCTTAAACTGTCTTCGAATCAACACACCGCTCATGCTCGTAGCCACTACTCCTCGAGCATATCGACAACCTCGTAAATTCACTTCATACGCAGCATCGACTTGTTCCTTGAACCACCCCAAAAATGCCTTCCTCTCGCTCATCAATATAATGTGCCGACATACTTCTTCCGATATGCCGCCTTAACATATTCCTGTGTCGATCCTCATTTGTGGCACCATCCCGAATCGTTAACCACCATTGATATGCTTCATCACAGAAGAAGATGCCACCATTCCTTTCAACTTCTCTTGAGTCGATCGAGCTTATCCATAATGTGCTCGACCGCCTCCAACCAAGATTCAACATCTGGTGCCACCCAGATACTCCATTAAACACCTCACTCCGTTGGCTCTGAGTCGCTCGGTCTGATTTACGAGCTCCCATATTTCGCCTACTCCACCACCATTTTCGAACTTCAAGACCTGACTGTGATACAAAGATCATCCCCGTCTGAGCTTGCTACTCGACACCAACAGCTGGGGGTGGTGGTGGCGGTGGTAACTCATTATCAGACCCTTGACCCGATCTAACGGGTTCTGACACAGTCATTCTTCCTCTACCGCATCCATGACGACCGCGTCCTCTAGAACTCATATCTAACGGCGTGCTTTAATCTGATTTAAGAAAGTTTTATGAATTAGCCATTGTTTTACTGATTATTCGCGAAAAAGTTTTATGAAAAGAGTTTAATAAGGGTTCTTTCGATCATTCAAAGTTTCAAGTCTTCTATCTTAGTTCACAGAAAAGCACATCCATTCCATAGTATCTCACATACACATTCACTCTTCGGACATTTCATCTTTCTATCCTGGGGTATTCTCGTAATTTGTCCCTGAGGGCATTTTCGTAATTTGTCAAAATAAGGTTCCTTGGTGTTTTTGTCAATAAGGGTATTCTGGTAATTTTGCATTCCTGGGGGTATTTTGGGGAATTTGGAAATCTGAGGGTATTTTGGTAATTAACCTGGGTAAATTTGTAAATCTTGATAAATCAAGGGTACTTTGGAATTTACAAAACTTGAGGGTTGTTTTTGAGAATTTGTTTTTCAAATTAGTGTTGTTGCAAAAATTTTTGAAGATCGGGGGTCGTTCTGGTAATTTTATAACTCAGGGGTATTTCGGTAATTTGAAGGTTAGGGGTAATTTCATAAATTTTTTTCCATAATCATGGTATTTTGATATTTTGTAATTTTAGGGTTCCTTTAAGTAAAGTAGTGAAATTTTGATAAGAACTGTGGGTATTTTGAAAATTTTCATAAACCAAGGGCATTTTTAGAATTTTACCACTAGGGGTATTTTTGTAATTTTTATAAATTGAAAATATTTTGAAAATTTTCCAAAATAAGTTGTTGCTACTATTCAAGGGGTAATTTAGTGATTATAAAACTAGGGTTTTCATAAAAAATTTACAGCTAGTCCCTTTCGGGTTTTAGTTAGGGGTTTGGCCCGTGTATAAGTCCTCTTGGTTATGGTGAACCGAGGCTACGCACCATGTAGGATTCTAGTGGAGAAGAGGTGAGTCATGTGGACTGCTTAAATACCAAGCTCCCACCGAAACCAATCCTAGACATGCGCACCATGGTTGCCACACCCTAACTCGGCGACTTAACCACAGGTTTGTTCGATTAGGCATTTAAGTCATGTAATTGTTGGGGTAACTAGCCCTAGGGTTCAAGTACTAAATCTCTATTCTACGTTCCATTTCTACCCTTCTACAAATCATAATATAGATCACCCAAGAGATCGGAGTACTTACCTGGTGGACTTCGGGTCAGAGACTTAGTGGGCCATGCCAGAAAATCCTGCTTAATTCACAAAAATTCTTTTTGGGCTTAACTTTGAAAATGTTTTGGGCCTTAAACCCAAGTTTGAGAGTTTAAAACTGGGCTCTGATACCAAATTGAAACACCCCAAACCCGACCCATGAGCCTTTATCGGATCTGGTATGTTCCCCAGTGTAAACCGTTTCAAATTCTTTTGTTATTTAGGAAAAAGTTATGTGTTTTGAAAGAAAGATTGTTTTGGGTTGGGCTTGAGTTGAAAACAAGTTTATTTCATTATTAAAATCCTTTACTTTAGGTGACAAAACTTTTAGGCTTTGTTTTAAAATAAATTTACTTAATCTTTCAATAAATAAAAGTTTGTAAGCTTAATAAATAAAAGCAAAGTAAAGTAGTTCTACTATGGCCTTATTACATCAAATAATTCCCAAAAAAAATAAATTCAAAGTACTTAATGAAATAAAATCCAAATTAAATAAATTTCTTGCTGTGCATGGTCACCTTTAAGCTCCTGCCGACCCGGTCCATTACTGATCGTTACCTGAAAATAATCCCACAAGGGGTGAGTCAAACAGACTCAATGTGTAACCAACACTAAAATTTAACAATTTAGGCATATGTTCACATAATACATGCATATTCATATAACTGATAGGAATTAATGATGCAACCCGAACCCAAACCTATATGCCATCCGCTACACATCACCCGTACCATCCTGCACACCGTGGGGACTACTAAGTCAACCCTCCATCCACTACACACCATCGAAGGTAGTTGCTGCAGTCGACGTGCTCATCGCCCTTATAAAATTCGTGGTCTTAGGTCACCACATTCAAATATCGTGGTCTTAGGTCACCACATTCAGTTATCGTGGTCTTAGGTCACCACATTCACTTATCGTGATCTTAGATCACCACATTCACTTCCCCTTCTCATATAACCCATATGCCCCATATCATACATATCATGCATTAACATGCCAAATTCTTATTTCACATTCTTATAATGTCATATGTGTGTCGCAACAGATATTTAACATAATCCTAGTAGGAGTAGGAAACGTACTTGAGTACTTTGTACCATAGCATGGTACTTTAGCCATATTCACATTCTTATAAACATGCTCATATTAAATTTAGCCATAATTCTTATTAAAAGTTAGTGTGGGGTACACACCTGATTTACTTAGTGCTTTAATGAAGATCCCGAAAATCCCGATCTAAGCTTTAGATCCTTAACTGCCTATATTCGGAGAACATATAGCTAATTTACTAAGACCCATTCGGCCATGAAACCAAATCCCACTAGGATTATAACTTAACACTTACCTTGGTGCCGATTTGCTTATCACTCAAATCCTGAAATCTTTGCTATACTCCTCCTTGTATTCGGCCAAACACTAGATCTTTACATAGGTTAGTTTCGGCTTTTAAACATGTAAGAAATAGATTTGAGTGTCAAAATAGGCCTTGGCCGAATGTTCATATGGACTTACCTTGTAATTCTCAAATCCCGGAATCCTTGTATACCTCTGTCAAAATCCCTATAGACTCATATATTAGATCCGATTTTCAATCACTTAAATATGGTTAATGGCCTTTGACCGATTGACTCACCTTAGATCCTTGAAAGTCCCGAAAGATCTCCTCTTGTAGTCGATGACTACTAAATCCCGAAAACTCCCTCCCATAATTCGGCCAAGATTAATAACAAGGATTAGTCCTTAAATTTCGATAAGTTTTAAGAATATAAAGGAATGGAAACTGAATTCGGATCTTACCCTTACTTGAAGAAATCAACAACACCTCCCCCTTTTTATTACTGAGCTATACGACCACAGGAGAGAACTAGATCAAGGTTTCGATTTTTAAAAGAATTATGAAAGAAAGGAAGAGAGGAAGAGAGGATTCGGCTAACAAAATAAAAGAAGAGTATTGGGGAAAGGGATTTAGATTTGGCCAAGAACAAGTAGAGAAGAGGAATGAAACACAAATGGCTTTTTGCGTAAGGGAAAAACGGCACAAGCAATGGAAAAAATACAAAAGATGATCACTTGCTTCACAATTTCGGCTAGCCACCTTCTTCCCCTCAAATTCCAAAGTTAACTCCTATTTTAACTCTTTATCACTTTATCAAATAAAACAAGCCATCACATTATCTCTTATCACTAAAAAAAATTACCAATAATTATCCATCACTTATCCATCTATTTGCCGAATTTTAACAAAAATAAAACACCTCCCTTTTAGTTCCTTAATGCAGTCCACTTCCCCCCTTAATGTCGAAAAAATAAAACTCCTTATTGCTTTCCTTGTGGCTCGAACACAAGCCCAATTGCACATGTAGGTGGCATCACATGCTAGGCCCTTAAGTGGCGCCTTATAGCCACTTTTCCCAAGCCCAATTGTATGTCAAATTCCCTCTACTAATTTTCTTAAGGCCACCTTGTTTTAGTTTCCTCTTTTAAACTTACCATTTCTAAAACATTTCCTTACATTTCCAAGTTTCCAAAAATGTTCACTTTCCTCTTTTAAACTTAACATTTCCAAGTTTCCAAAAATGTTCACCATACATTCATAACACATAAGACATGCCATTTCGTATAATTAAATCAAAAATGCATAGGCCCATTTCCAGGGTGTTACAATTTCCTCTGTTATTCGAACCATGACCCCGCTGAGGCTGCTGTCCCCCTCTACTAGCCTGATTAACATTCTGAGCTACCGGTCGATTCCCTTCTGGTCCCATCGGACAGTCCTTAATCATATGGTCCTTTGACCCGCACTTGAAGCATCCCCGTCTTCTTCCAACATTCGCCTAAGTGCTTTTTCCCACATTGATCACAAGTAAGGTACTGCCCTCCAGTAGCAACTTGCTGACCTCGCGGCCCTTCAACTCTAGGCCTCTTTTGCTCATTTCTGGATGGCCTTGACGATCCAAAACCTCTCTTCTACCTATTCCGATCAGAGTTCTGCCTTACAGAATCCTTAATACCCTCGGCCACTTTGGCCTTTTCCACCAACACAGCAAACTCCCGCTCCTGTTGCGGGGCTATCAATAATCTTAGGTCATCTCTGAGTCTGTCTTCAAACCGGACACACCGCTCATGCTCAGTCGACACTATGCCTCGAGCATAACGGCTCAGGCTTAAGAATTCAGCCTCGTACTCAGCTACGGACTTGTTCCCTTGAAGCAGTCCTAGAAATGCCATCCTCTACGCATCAATGTAATGGGTACCAACATATTTCTTCTGGTATGCAACCTTAGCATACTCCTAAGTGAGTTCCTCAGCTGTAGCACCATCCTGCACCGTGAGCCAGCATTGATATGACTCATCACGGAGAAGTGACACCAATCCTTTCAGCTTTTACTCGTCAGTTAAGTCGAGCTCATCCATAATCTGCCGATCGCCTCCAACCAAGATTTCGGCGGTATTGGGTGCTACACCTGATACACCGCGAAACACTTCAGCTCCATTGGCTCTGAGTCACTCAGGTACCGACTTTCGAGCTCCCATGCCTCCACCTGCTCCAGCCACCCTTTCTAAAACCCGCAAAGATCGCCAGACATGCGTCATCCCCGTCTGGTCTTGATATTCCACATCGGTGGTGGGGTGGTGGTGGCATTTCATTCTCAGATCCTTGACCCGATCTAACGGGTTCAGACACGGTCATTCGGCCTCTACCATGGCCTCGCACGCTACGACCACGTCCCATTGAATTCATACTTCCGCTTTGCGTTTATCTGATTAAAGAATTTTTTATAGATTAGTTTTTGTTCCACTGATTTATCACGAACAGTTTTATGTTCAATACTTTTAAGAAGTAGTTCTTTCGATTCATACACATACAGTCTCGCATCATCCATTTAGTCACACACATAAACTTGCGTTCATTATAGAGAAATGTTGTAATTGTCGTTGTTGGTTGTTTTCCACTACCCAGGGGTATTTTTGTAATTTTATCTTATTGGGGTATTTTGGTAATTTTCAAATTAGAGTATTTGAAAATGTCGTAAAATAGAGGTTGTTGATATTTTACAATATTAAAATACTTGTAGGAAAAATTTCAAGGGTAAAATGGTAATTTATACACTAGGGGTATTTTTGTAATTTTACAAGTCAGGGTCATTTCGGTAATTTTTTGCAAAGATATGATTCCTGGTGACCTTCAAAATAAGGGCATTTTTGAATATTTCTAATTTGAGGGCACTTCGTTGATTTTTCCTTACTGAGGGTATTTTGGTCATTTTGTAAGTCAGGGGTAATATCGTAAAAAAATTTTCAAATCAGGGTGTCTTTGATATTTTGTGAAGTTTTTGGATATTTTTGCAAAACCGTAAATTGTTATTGAAATTGGGGTAGTATGGTAATTTTGGAAAATCAAGGGCATTTTAGTAATTTTTACCACTAAGGGTATTTAGGTAATTTGTAAATTAAAAATTCTTAGAAAGTTTTTCCAAAATAATAATTTTCATAATTTCAAAAGGGTAGTTTGTTGACTTTTTAAAACTAGGGTTTCCATAAAAACGTGGCTAGTCCCTTTCGGGTTTTAATTATTGGATTTAGCCTATGGCTGAGTCCTCTTGGTTAGGGTGAACCGAAGCTATGCACCAGGTAGGATTCGAGTGGAGAGGAGGTGAGTCACGCGAACTACTTAAATACCAAGCTCCCACCGAAACCAATCCTAGACATGCGCACAATGGTTACCACACCCTAACTCGGTGACTTAGACACAGGTTTGTTTAATTGTGCCTTAGAGTTTTATGTATTTGTTGGGGTAAACTAGTCCTAGGGTTTAATTCCTAATCCACTAGTCTACGTCCCTATATATCCCTACATACAAATCACAAAGAGGTTAGGAGTACTTACCTGGTGGACTTGAATTGAGTCTCGGTGCCATGCCGAAAAACCTGTTTATTTCTTAGAAAAGTCTATTTTCAAAAGACAGAAAACATTTTGGGCCCTAAAAGCCCTCAATACCGGGTTTTGAATCGGGCTCGGATACCAAACTGAAAAACCCCAAACCCGGCCCACAAGCCCTGACCAGATCTGGCATGCTTCTAAAGAAAATCCATTCAAATCATGTTTGGAAACTTTGCTAAAAACTTGTGTATTTTTTAAAAGACTTGATTTGGGTTGAGTTCGAAATTTAATTCCGTTTTGACTAGGTGTCAAAACATTTGATATTTATACTTAAGAAAATTTACTTTTAATCTTTAATATGGCAATAATTATATCGTACTAAGAACTTTAATAGCATGCATAGACAGTTTAGTACTGATGGCCTTATTACATCAAATAAACCCGAAATAATTCAAAACTTGGAAATTTTTAAACTATTAAAATAAAATATAATAATCGTCGAATTGAGCATGGCCACCACTGAACTTCTCCCGACCCAGTCCATTACTGATCATCACCTGAAAAATAGTCCCACAAGGGGTGAGTCAAACAGACTCAATGTTTAACCACAACATTAAGTCACAATAGATATGTCATAACAAATCATACATATTCACATAACATTTAAAAATGATGCAATCCCGAACCCAATCCTAATTTCCATCCGCTACACGTCTCCCGTACCAACCATCACACAGTGGGGACTACTAAGTCAACCCTCCATCCGCTACACACCATCGAAGGCGATCATTGCAATGACGTGCTCATCGCCTCTTATGATTTCGTGGCATAGCCACCATATATAAATTCGTGACATAAGTCACCACATACTTATATTGTGACAAAAGTCACCACATTCTTATATTGTGACATAAGTCACCACATACTTATATTGGGGTATAAAACCACCAATTCACTTCCCCTTTACATATCACCCATATGCCCATGTCATACAATTATGCATTAACCATATCATATTCCTTATTCACATTCTTATAATTTCATGTATATACCATAGTAAAACTTATCATACTCATAGTAGGAGTAGGAAAACGTACCTGAGTACTTTGTACCATTACATGGTAACTTAGCCATAATCTTACACTTTTATATTAGCACATATAATAAATTAAAGTCAGAATCTATCAAGATTTAGTGTGGGGTACACACCTGATATACTTAGCAAATTTACTCCAAATCTCGAAAACTCGATCTATTGATTTAGATCTCAATTCCTACATTTGATCAATCATCTTGATGTTTAGCAAAAGTTTATTCGGCTATGTGATTAAATCCCGAAGGATCATTGCGACAAAAATCTTACCTTGCTTGCCGATTTGAGTACTTCTCAAATCCCGAAATTTGTGATCTTGCCCCCTAGCAATCGGCCAACACTAGGTTACCTAAATAATTAGTTTTCGACTTTTGAATGAACAAGAAATAGATTGGACTACCAAATTTAGCTTTGGCCGATTAGAATATTCACTTACCTTTGTGAATCTAAAATCCCGAAATCCTTGTATACCCCTGTCGACTGCCCCTAAATGTCCATAGTTAAATTCGGTCAAAAAGAAAAGAACAAAAAAGGGCCATTCGGCCACCTACCATCAACCACTCACCTTCAGCTTTTCTAAAATCGGTACTTCTGGCTATTGTAAAATAGGATTCGGCTTCTAGAGATAAAGAGAAGGAATTGATAGGCATAGACAATTGATTTGGGTTAGATTTTGATGAAAAGAAAGGAAGAAATCACAAAAGAAAGAAATCTCAAAACTTACCGAATCACTAAGGAACATGCGGCCTATGGTGCACCTTCGAAAAACTAAACCACCCTTGTAGATTCGGCTTTGAGGCTTAGAGAGATTCGGCTATGGGGGTTTTTGATTAAAAATCAGCTATTGCTAGAAAAAGGCTTACCTTCGGCTTTTGGTGAGTTGTGAAAAGAAAAAGAAAGTTGATGATGAAGATTCGGCTAGAGGAAGAGTTGAAAGAAAGAATTTGAGAGAAGGTAGGAAAGATGATAAGAAATTCGGCAATGGCTTAAGAGGAACTTGCTTTCGGCTTTTGACAAAATAAGAGAGAAAAAGAAGAGCATTAGAGAATTCGGTAGAGGCTTCAAAAGAGAAAAGAATAATAGCCTTACTTTTCCTCCTCTTGCCGAAATTACTAAACCTAGAGTCCCTTGGCCGGCCACCTCTTCCTCTCACTATCAAATCCCTTAATTCACTCTTCCTTATCCCTTTTCCTACCTTAGCCGAAACTTCTAAGAGAATTGGACCTCATCTTAATCTCCTCCCATAGACTCCCCTTGCCGTCCAACACTTCCTCTTGTTGCCGCAAAAATTAAAGCTCCATTTAGCTTCCTACACGACTCGAACCTTGGCCCATTTACCCTGCTAGTGGCGTCATTCCCAGAGGCCTTAATTGGCTTCTCCGGGCCACTTTTCCAAGCCCAATTATATGTCATATTTCCCTTATTTATTTTCTTAAGGCCACTCTGCTTCAGTTCCCTCTTTTAGACTTAAAACTCGATATTTTTCTAAGGCATTTTCCTTATGTTTCAAGATTCTAAAATTCACATAACACATTCATAACACATAAGACATGCTATTTCATATAATTTAGCAATACTGCATAAGCCCTAATTCAGAATATTCCACTTTTGATGTCTAAAACTTGAAGGTATCGAAAGGGACGTTAAGACTCTCTTATTTTAGAAAAGATAAAGCATCATATCCACTAAGTTAGGGCGCAATACTTTAGATTCCCGAAACTAAGCTCGCCTTTTAAAACTTGGCTTTATATTTGAAGAGGATCTCCCGTCATTTGCCAAGCGAGAAGTCAGAACCCAGTAAGTTAGGGCTCGTGTTCTCAAAAATCCAAATTAGGAATATTGCCCCTTATTTTAAAAAAAACTTATTCGAAGTATCTAGATGTCGAGTCCAGTAAGTTAGGGCGCGACATTTCGAATTTCTGGGATTAAGAGTTTTGTTTAAAATTTGAATTGCGGTTTTAAAAGAGACATTCCATTGTTTAGCTTAAACGAGAAAAATCGGAATCCAGTAAGTTAGGGCTCGGTTCCCTCGAATCTTTAATATGAAATATCGATTATTTAAAAAACTTGATGACTCGAGCAAAGGTTAATGTAACACAATTCGATAAAAGAAATAAATTACGAGGCTAGGTTGCGTAAAAAATAATAATGATATATGTAATAATACTAAGTTAACTAATTTGATGATAAAATGATGATAATAATGATAATGGTAAAATAAAGAGTAACGATAAAAACACATTTATAATAACGATAAAAGCAAAAGAAATAATAATAGTTAATAATAGTAATAATAAAAACAATAATTATAAAATGATAATAATAAAAATTATAATGTTTAAGAGTAAAAATAGTAATAATAAAATAATATTAATGATATTAATAAGAAAAATAATAAAATAAGGGTAATTAACAAAAATATATACATATAAAAATAATATAATAATAGTAATAATAATAATAAATATAAGAATAATAATATATAATATATATGTGCATAGATATAATAGTAATAATGATAATCTAGCAATAACGGCAATACAATAATAATAACATAGTAATAACATATATATATATATATATATATATATGTACAATGATAATATAATATTAGTATAATACCAACAATATTATAATAGGTAATGACAATAATAATATAATGACAAAAGGACTAAAAATTTGAAAAATAACTAAAAAGGGATCAAATTGTATTTAAAACGAAAGTTTGGGGTCAATTCAAAATAAAATAAGAAGGAAATGGCCTATTTGAAATGCGCGTGAAAGGAGAGGGGACCGAAATGGAAATTATTCCCTTCTCATAAACGCACCGTCTTGACAGGGACCAAAATGAAAGTCGAAATAAATTATTGGGCGAGATTTTAAAGTGATAAAAATCTGATTATAAAACAATAAAAGGACGAATGGCTAAAAGTGCAATTAGCCCTTCCTTAAAAAAAACACGCAGATCCTAAGGCGGGTCGGGTCAGATCGGGTCGATCATGGGTGAAACGACGTCGTTTTGGGTGTTTAAGGCCAGCCCCAAAACGACGTCGTTATGATGGGCTATTTAAGGCCTAAAACTCAGAAAAAAATCATTTTCCACTCCCTTTAAAAAAAATTCTAATGACTTTCTTTTTCTCTCAGAGGGTTGGTCTCGGTGTCGCTCCGATCGTCCTCTTGAGCTCAGTTCGTCGTTGTTGTTGCTTCGCCACCATGCGCGCGTGCATGTAATTTCGACAAGAGGGTAAAATTTGTATTTTTTTATTCTTTTATTTTTGATACTATATATATATGTATATATATGTTATGTAAACTGTTTTTTTTTTTTTAAGAAAGTAAAGAAAATAAGTTTATAAATATAGTTTCGAAAAAGGGATAAAAAGAAAAAAAAAGAACATCAACATTAACACTTTGTTTCCTTTTTTCTTCGATTGCCTGTTGTATGCTTGTATTAATCTCTATTTTTGTATTGATAAAAAATGGCAGAATCCCCCCTTTTACAATCGGTTTAGTGTGGCTTATATAGCCATTTTACACCAGCTTATTTTATTCTTTATTGCTGTCCTTTATTCTTTGACGTTTTGCGAGCTAGGGCGGTCTTGGCGCGATGGCAATGTGGCGTGGCGAGGCAAGTGGCCGGCAAGGTCAGAAGGCCAGGAGTCAGAAGGCCCTAGGTGCGGCGCACCTAGGGTTTTGGCTTTTTCTTTGTTGTTGTTTTTTCTGTTTTAGGGTTTTCATGGGCCCGGGCGATTTTGGGCTAATTGATTTGGGCTTCTGAATTGGGTTTGTTTAATTATTGGGTTGTAATTAGTTGTAATGGGCCCGGGCAATTTGGGCCTTCTACAAGGTGTTCGAACTCGTCAAGAACCCTCAAGAGAATCATACACCTTTAATGGTCGCTATTGCCAATCATTTTCCTAGAAAACAAAGTGGTAATGGTTAAGGATGAAGCACCCAAAGAGCTAGAAAAAATCATGGGTTTTGAGGAGGAAAACCGTAAAAAATGAATTTTGAACTTACTATTTGGGAAATTTGAAGCCCATGCAAATTTGGAGCAAGATTTGCTTCTTTATTTACCTAACTTCTATTTTAGCTTGTAGGTTTGGCCGACAATTTCAATGGAATGTCCAAATCAATTGGCTTTTATATATTGTTGAAAATAATGACAAGATTTTATTAACAAATAGGTAGAAACAAATATGTGTAAACCAAAAACAAGTCAAATAAAGAAAAAGACCAAATCAAGCCCAAAAACAAAACAATAAAATACAACCCAATGAAATATCCAGCAAAACGTCAAAGGGGAAGCAAATATTATTGATATATTTGCATAAATTTATATTCTATTTAAAAGCATGGCCTAACCTATAAATACGAGGATAATGCGCTTTACCACATTTGAACCCACGTCCTCCTACATTGGCAATAATACTTATACAGATTAAGCTAATATTCAATCGGTAAAATTTAATTTCTTAAAATAAAAGTAATGTAATAAATTACAAATGTACGAAGAATATAATCCTTAGAGCATATTTGGTTTATATATTTATCTCTATAATTATAAAAAGGAAATATTGCCCAAGTATTTTGGGCATGTTCTTCATATCCAATGTTTTGAGAAAATGCAATGTGTCAAGCTTGGCATTGTTGCTTCAAAGAGAAAACATTTATCAAAAGCTCATAATTTATCTAACAATTCAGTCCTTTTTACAAAATTTCATTAATGCATTAACATTTCATCCAAAGAGATATAATATATAACAAAGATATTCATTTCCTTGCCCTAATTTTTTTACCTTTTAACCAAATAAATAGATCACTAATAACAATAATATATATTTCCTCAAAAAAAAATACTATACATTAGATGGCTAACACCTATCAACACGATTATTTTACAAAATAACAAATTCTTTCTACCCTATT
Source organism: Gossypium rotundifolium (assembly GCA_025506655.1). NCBI lineage: Eukaryota > Viridiplantae > Streptophyta > Magnoliopsida > Malvales > Malvaceae > Gossypium > Gossypium rotundifolium. Next base: position 44,031,475 of record CP106724.1, on the reverse strand, counting down.
AACAAATTATAATAAGATTCGCAAACTTAATATCTATAATCTTTAATATTTTTATTTAATTATTTCAATCACAACATTTTTTAGTGTCAATCATTTATGAATATATTTTTTTACAAATTAATTTGCCAATTTAAGTGATGCCTTAGACATACTATTGGACAAAGCCAACTCTTAAACCCTAAAACCTAAACCCTAAACCCTAAATACTAACTCTAAACCCTAAACCCTAAACCCTTAGGCATGCATATACTAACCCTTATACAAAGAGTTGGCCAAAGTGTATGTTGGCAATTCTATCCAAACACTTAGGAAAGTGTCGGCCGAAAAGTGTAGGCATAGTGTTGGATGAGCCGACTCTTATTTAAGTGTTGCCTTAAGCATGCATATCCCAACCCTTATACAAAAAGTTGACCAAAGCGTATGTCGGCAAGTCTATCCCAACATTTAGGAAAATATCGTCTTAGGACTGGACAAATGCAACTTTTATTTAAGCGTTGCCGTAGGCATGCATATCTCAACCTTTATACAAAGAGTTGGCCAGAGCGTATGTTGACAAGCCTATCCTAATACTCATGAAAGTGTCGCCCCAAAACTGTCGCCTTAGGACTACACAAAAGCCAACTCTTATTCAAGCGTTGCCTTAGGCAAACATATCCCAACCCTTATACAAAGAGTTGGCCAAAGCGTATGTTGGCAAGTCTATCCCAACACTTAGGAAAGTGTCTATAACATCCTGAAATTCTGGATTTTATGTTTTACATTATACCATGTGATAGGCCAGTTGAAAATGTTAATTATGTATGTTTAGGGGTCCTAAGAAGGCTTGGGGTTAAGCTGGGCCTTAGTAGAATTTTTGTGTTTATACACTTTAAGGAGAGTAGGTAAGTAGCATTAAGGCTTAAGGAAATAAGTATGTATTTTGCTAACACAAGTGGAGTGTGTGGCTTAGTGGTTGGCGTCACAAGGGAGCATGGAAGGAGGAGTGGGTTCGAATCCCACCTATTGCAGATTTTGATTTTATTTTTGTGCTTCTTTCCAAAGTGTCGACCTTGGTTATAAATAAGGAAAGGAAGAATTTGAAATGATGGAAAGGAGACTAAGGATTATGGTAAGGAGTAGAACAAGGGAAAAATAAGGAAAGAAATAAAGGAAAGGGATAAGGTGGGAGAACATGTTGGCCGAATATTAGGAGTTGCCTAGGGAAGAAATTTTTGGTCAACCATCATCTTTTGGGTGTTATGGGCACACGGTTTTGTTAAGGGGAATGTGAGAGCCGAATTTCTTTAGCCTTTTACAAGTATTGTGCATGAAAAGTTTTTTCTCTCTTTTGAACATTTTTGTGCATCTTTTCCAACCTTTTCCTTTTGTTGCCGAAACACTCAAATCATTTGGTTTATTTCTCCTTTGTTTGCCGAAACACTCAAGCCATATTGATCATCTTTTCCTTTGTGTTGGCTGAAACTCTCTAATACTCCTTTGTTCATCACTTCTTTTCTTTTTCACCATTTCTTCAACCTTTCTCCCTTTCTCTTAAATCAACATCACTTTGTGGCCAAATCTTCTTTATTCCTTTCTCTTCAATAGCCAAATCTTTAACATCTTCTCTCTTCTCCATTCTTGCTTGTTGGACATTTCTTTCTTAGTTGAATCGGGTAAGTGATTTCTTTCTCTTCTTTTCATTCTCTTTTCTCTCTAGCCGATTGGGTATCCATCATCAATTAATGGTTTCACTTTGTTTCTAAACCAACACATTAATCCCTCCTACTCCCTCATATCTTGATCAACTTCTTTTTGTAGTATTTTAGTGGGTTGGCCGAATATCTAATTCTTGCCGCTTTATCTCTAGCCTTAAGCCCAATCGGTGGAAGTCGGATATATCATCGTTAAGGTAAGGAGTTTCTTCTTAGTTCATTCGATATCTCTCTACTTGGTTATTTTGTTACTCAGATTGAAAGTTTGACTAATCACTTATTTTAAGGATTTAACCATTCCTTCTTCTCTACTTGTTGATCTTTCGAAAGTAGTGTTAAGAGCCGAAACCCCTTGTGTGCCGATCTCACTGTGGTATATTATTTATCGGGTTTTTACTCATGGATGCAAAGGATAATCGGTGGAAAGGGATAACTTTAAGGGAACCGAAGGAAAGCGATCCCATAATTCCTACTCCTAAGTTCAAATGAAGGGCGATATCAGTAGTTTGAGATTTTCCATCGGGTTGTGGACCATCATCCGGTGAGAATAGGAAAATCGTGGTCGTTCACGATATTAAGGGTAAGCATTTTTAGATCGTTGATTTAGATTTAGATTAAGAAAATCTCTTTTATTGGTTGATCGAATGTTATGGTGTCATAGGTGCCGACGATCAAGAAGGACTAGTCCTTACCGTAATCAGGTGTGTAATCTCACACCAAAATCCCTTAGATTCGTGATTCGATATCATGTTGGAAAATAGATCGTTATTATTTACAAGGCTAAAAATCGTAATATGGCGTAAATCGTGTAACTTGCTTAAACAATATTATTTCTAAAAGATCTGTCAAAATCGGTATTAATTTTTTTGAATTACGAAAATGCCCTTATGGGCTGAATTATGAAAATGCCCTTATAGGCCAAATTACAAAAATGCCCCTATGGGTCGATTTACGAAAATGCCCCTATGGGCTGATTTGCTAGAATGCCTTAGTGGGCCGAATTATTAAATTGCTATAATAGGCCGATTCACCAAAATAAGTCACTAGATTAGTGGTTATTATATATATATATATATATATATATATGGATATTTTATTTTATTATGTATGTTGCATTTTGACTTATTGCATGGGATGGAAAAATTGTATGGAGAGCAGTGTAGCCTGGTGGCATTGCCACAATTTGTTCATTTATGAGCTTAATTATGATTCTGGTGGCTTGACCATGAAAATATGATATTTTAGCAGCTTGGCTGCAAATTGGTGCGAGCGGTGGGGTGGGTTGACTTGATCCCCACAGGTGTGATTGGCTGGTCGGGGGTGTGATGGATGGATGGGTTGGGTTACATTCACCTCATTTAATTATTATAATGTAATTGGGCTTAAGCCCAAGATGATGTTATATGGGTTCAGACTTAGTGGATGGCAGTAAGGGGATTATGCACTGAGTTCTAGTAACTCACTCCCCTTTTCTTAATCCTTGCAGGTAATGCTCAGTGATATGGACTTGGGCCATGGATGACTCAGTGGAGGTCATACTTTAGAATTGGTGTTTTCGAACTTTAGTAAATTTCATTTTCCACTTTATTTTCTTACTTTTACTATTTTGGGTTTTAAAGTTGTAATAAGGTCTCTGGGATATGTTTTATTTTGCTTTATGTTTAGACGTACTTAATATCTTTCTTGAATTGTTTTAAAAGATAATTTACTAGATCAAGGTTTCGATTTTTAAAAGAATTATGAAGGAAAGGAAGAGAGGAAGAGAGGATTCGGCTAACAAAATAAAAGAATAGTATTGGGGAAAGGGATTTAGATTCGACCAAGAACAAGTAGAGAAAAGGAATGAAACACAAATGGCTTTTTGCGCAAGGGAAAAACGGCACAAGCAATGGAAAAAATACAAAAGATGATCACTTGCTTCACAATTTCGGCTAGCCACCTTCTTCCCCTCAAATTCCAAAGTTAACTCCTATTTTAACTCATTATCACTTTATCAAATAAAATAAGCCATCACATTATCTCTTATCACTAAAAAAAAATTACCAATAATTATCCATCACTTATCCATCTATTTGCCGAATTTTAACAAAAATAAAACACCTCCCTTTTAGTTCCTTAATGCCGTCCACTTCCTCCCTTAATGCCGAAAAAATAAAACTCCTTATTGCTTTCCTTGTGGCTCGAACACAAGCCCAATTGCACATGTAGGTGGCATCACATGCTAGGCCCTTAAGTGGCACCTTATAGCCACTTTTCCCAAGCCCAATTGTATGTCAAATTCCCTCCACTAATTTTCTTAAGGCCACCTTGTTTTAGTTTCCTCTTTTAAACTTACCATTTCTAAAACATTTCCTTACATTTCCAAGTTTCCAAAAATGTTCACTTTCCTCTTTTAAACTTAACATTTCCAAGTTTCCAAAATGTTCACCATACATTCATAACACATAAGACATGCCATTTCAGTATAATTAAATCAAAATGCATAGGCCCATTTCGTGGTGTTACAATTTCCTCGTTATTCGAACCATGACCCACCGAGGTCATTGTCCCCCTCTACCAGCCTGATTAACATTCTGAGCTACCGGTCGATTCCCTTCTGGTCTCATCGAACAGTCCTTAATCATATGGTCCTTTGACCCACACTTGAAGCATCCCCGTCTTCTTCCAACATTCGCCTAAGTGCTTTTTCCCACATTGATCACAAGTAAGTCATCGCCTCCAAGAGTAGCGACTTGCGACCTCATGACCCTTCAACTCTAGGCCTCTTTTGCTCATTTCTGGATGGCCTTGACGATCCAAAACCTCTCTTCTACCTATTCCGATCAGAGTTCTGCCTTACAGAATCCTTAATACCCTCGGCCACTTTGGCCTTTTCCACCAACACAGCAAACTCCCGCTCCTGTTGCGGGGCTATCAATAATCTTAGGTCATCTCTGAGTCTGTCTTCAAACTGGACACACCGCTCATGCTCAGTCAACACTATGCCTCAAGCATAATGGCTCAGCCTTAAGAATTCAGCCTCGTACTCAGCTACGGACTTGTTCCCTTGAACCAGTCCTAGAAATGCCTTCCTCTACGTATCAATGTAATGGGTACCAACATATTTCTTCTGGTATGCCGCCTTAGCATACTCCTAAGTGAGTTTCTCAGCTGTAGCACCATCCCGCACCGTGAGCCAGCATTTATATGACTCATCACAGACAAGCGACACCAATCCTTTCAGCTTTTACTCGTCAGTTAAGTCGAGCTCATCCATAATCTGCTCAGTTGCCTCCAACCAGTACTCAGCGGTATTGGGTGCTACACCTGATACACCGCGAAACACTTCAGCTCCATTGGCTCTGAGTCGCTCAGGTACCGACTTTCGAGCTCCCATGCCTCCACCTGCTCCAGCCACCCTTTCTAAAACCCGCAGCATCGCTTGTGACACTGCGTCATCCCCCGTCTGGTCTTGATATTCCACATCAGCGGCTGGGGGTGGTGGTGGCATTTCATTCTCAGATCCTTGACCCGATCTAACGGGTTCAGACACGATCATTTGGCCTCTACCATGGCCTCACACGCTACGACCACGTCCCCTTGAATTCATACTTCCGCTTTGCGTTTATCTGATTAAAGAATTTTTTATAGATTAGTTTTTGTTCCACTGATTTATCACGAACAGTTTTATGTTCAATACTTTTAAGAAGTAGTTCTTTCGATTCATACACATACAGTCTCGCATTATCCATTTAGTCACATGCATAAACTTACGTTCATTATAGAGAAATGTTGTAATTGTCGTTGTTGGTTATTTTCCACTACCCAGGGGTATTTTCGTAATTTTATCTTATAGGGGTATTTTGGTAATTTTCAAATTAGAGTATTTGAAAATGTCATAAAATAGAGGTTGTTGATATTTTACAATATTAAAATACTTGTTGGAAAAATTTCAAGGGTAAAATGGTAATTTATACACTAGGGGTATTTTGTAATTTTACAAGTCGTGGTCATTTGGTAATTTTTGCAAAGATATGATTCCTGGTGACCTTCAAAATAAGGGCATTTTTGAATATTTCTAATTTGAGGGCACTTCGTTGATTTTTCCTTACTGAGGGTATTTTGGTCATTTTGTAAGTCAGGGGTAATATCGTAAAAAAATTTTCAAATCAGGGTGTCTTTGATATTTTGTGAAGTTTTTGGATATTTTTGCAAAACCAGAAATTGTTATTGAAATTGGGGGTAGTATGGTAATTTTGGAAAATCAAGGGCATTTTAGTAATTTTTACCACTAAGGGTATTTAGGTAATTTGTAAATTAAAAATTCTTAGAAAGTTTTTCCAAAATAATAATTTTCATAATTTCAAAAGGGTAGTTTGTTGACTTTTTAAAACTAGGGTTTCCATAAAAACGTGGCTAGTCCCTTTCGGTTTTAATTATTGGATTTAGCTTTGTGGTCGAGTCCTCTTGGTTAGGGTGAACAGAAGCTACGCACTGTAGGATTCGAGTGGAGAGGAGGTGAGTCACGTGAATCGCTTAAATACCAAGCTCCCACCGAAACCAATCCTAGACATGCGCACAATGGTTACCACACCCTAACTCGGTGACTTAGACACAGGTTTGTTTAATTGTGCCTTAGAGTTTTATGTATTTGTTGGGGTAAACTAGTCCTAGGGTTTAATTCCTAATCCACTAGTCTACGTCCCTATATATCCCTACATACAAATCACAAAGAGGTTAGGAGTACTTACTGTGGACTTTGTGTCGAGTCTCGGTGCCATCTTAAAAACACATTTATTTCTTAGAAAAGTCTATTTTCAAAAGACAGAAAACATTTTAGGCCCTAAAAGCCCTCAATGCCGGGTTTTGAATCGGGCTCGGATACCAAACTGAAACACCCCAAACTCGGCCCACAAGCCCTGACCAGATCTGGCATGCTTCTAAAGAAAATCCATTCAAATCATGTTTGGAAACTTTGCTAAAAACTTGTGTATTTTTTAAAAGACTTGATTTGGGTTGAGTTCGAAATTTAATTCTGTTTTGACTAGGTGTCAAAACATTTGATATTTATACTTAAGAAAATTTTCTTTTAATCTTTAATATGGCAATAATTATATCGTACTAAGAACTTTAATAGCATGCATAGGCAGTTTAGTCTCGATGGCCTTATTACATCAAATAAACCCAAATAATTCAAAACTTGGAAATTTTAAACTATTAAAACAAAATATAATAATCGTCGAATTGAGCATGGCCACCATCGAGCTTCTCCCAGGCCGGTCCATTCTCGATCATCACCGAAAAATAGTCCCACAAGGGGTGAGTCAAAGCAGACTCAATGTGTAACCACAACATTAAGTCACAATAGATATGTCATAACAAATCATACATATTCACATAACATTTAAAAATGATGCAATCCCGAACCCAATCCTAATTGCCATCCGCTACATGTCTCCCGTACCAACCATCACACAGTGGGGACTACTAAGTCAACCCTCCATCCGCTACACACCATCGAAGGCGATCATTGCAATGACGTGCTCATCGCCCTTATGATTTCGTGGCATAGCCACCATATATAAATTTGTGACATAAGTCACCACATACTTATATTGTGACAAAAGTCACCACATTCTTATATTGTGACATAAGTCACCACATACTTATATTGGGGTATAAAACCACCAATTCACTTCCCCTTTACATATCACCCATATGCCCATGTCATACAATTATGCATTAACCATATCATATTCCTTATTCACATTCTTATAATTTCATGTATATACCATAGCAAAACTTATCATACTCATAGTAGGAGTATGAAAACGTACCTGAGTACTTTGTACCATTACATGGTAACTTAGCCATAATCTTACACTTTTATATTAGCACATATAATAAATTAAAGCCGTAAATCTATCAAGATTTAGTGTGGGGTACACACCTGATATACTTAGCAAATTTACTCCAAATCTCGAAAACTCGATCTATTGATTTAGATCTCAATTCCTACATTTGATCAATCATTTGATGTTTAGCAAAAGTTTATTCGGCTATGTGATTAAATCCCGAAGGATCATTGCGACAAAAATCTTACCTTGCTTGCCGATTTGAGTACTTCTCAAATCCCGAAATTTGTGATCTTGCCCCCTAGCAATCGGCCAACACTAGGTTACCTAAATAATTAGTTTTCGACTTTTGAATGAACAAGAAATAGATTGGACCACCAAATTTAGCTTTGGCCGATTAGAATATTCACTTACCTTTGTGAATCTAAAATCCCGAAATCCTTGTATACCCCTGTCGACTGCCCCTAAATGTCCATAGTTAAATTCGGTCAAAAGAAAAAGAACAAAAAGGGCCATTCGCCACCTAGCATCAACCACTCACCTTGACTTTTCTAAAATCCAGACTTCGGCTATTGTAAAACAGATTCGCTTCAGAGATAAAGAGAAGGAATTGATAGGCATAGACAATTGATTCGGGTTAGATTTTGATGAAAAGAAAGGAAGAAATCACAAAGGAAAGAAATCTCGAAACTTACCGAATCACTAAGGAACATGCGGCCTATGGTGCACCTTCGGAAAACTAAACCACCCTTGTAGATTCGGCTTTGAGGCTTAGAGAGATTCGGCTATGGGGGTTTTTGATTAAAAATCGGCTATTGCTAGAAAAAGGCCTACCTTCGGCTTTTGGTGAGTTGTGAAAAGAAAAAGAAAGTTGATGATGAAGATTCGGCTAGAGAAAGAGTTGAAAGAAAGAATTTGAGAGAAGGTAGGAAAGATGATAAGAAATTCGGCAATGGCTTAAGAGGAACTTGCTTTGACTTTTGACAAAATAAGAGAGAAAAGAAGAGCATTAGAGAATTGCAGAGGCTTCAAAGAGAAAAGAATAATAGCCTTACTTTTCCTCCTCTTGCCGAAATTACTAAACCTAGAGTCCCTTGGCCGGCCACCTCTTCCTCTCACTATCAAATCCCTTAATTCACTCTTCCTTACCCCTTTTCCTACCTTAGCCGAAACTTCTAAGAGAATTGGACCTCATCTTAATCTCCTCCTATAGACTCCCCTTGCCGTCCAACACTTCCTCTTGTTGCCGCAAAAATTAAAGCTCCATTTAGCTTCCTACACGACTCGAACCTTGGCCCATTTACCCTGCTAGTGGCGTCATTCCCAGAGGCCTTAATTGGCGTCTCCGGGCCACTTTTCCAAGCCCAATTATATGTCATATTTCCCTTATTTATTTTCTTAAGGCCACCTTGCTTCAGTTCCCTCTTTTAGACTTAAAACTCGATATTTTTCTAAGGCATTTTCCTTATGTTTCAAGATTCTAAAATTCACATAACACATTCATAACACATAAGACATGCTATTTCATATAATTTAGCAATACTGCATAAGCCCTAATTTAGAATATTACACTTTTGATGTCTAAAACTTGAAGGTATCGAAAGGGACGTTAAGACTCTCTTATTTTAGAAAAGATAAAGCATCATGTCCACTAAGTTAGGGCGCAATACTTTAGATTCCCGAAACTAAGCTCACCTTTTAAAACTTGGCTTTGTATTTGAAGAGGATCTCCCGTCATTTGCCAAACGAGAAGTCAGAACCCAGTAAGTTAGGGCTCGTGTTCTCAAAAATCCAAATTAGGAATATTGCCCCTTATTTTAAAAAAAACTTATCCGAAGTATCTAGATGTCGAGTCCAGTAAGTTAGGGCGCGATATTTCGAATTTCTGGGATTAAGAGTTTTGTTTAAAATTTGAATTATGTTTTAAAAGAGACATTCCATTGTTTAGCTTAAACGAGAAAACCGAAATCCAAGAAGTTAGAGCTCGGTTCCTCGAATCTTTAATATGAAATATCGATTATTTAAAAACTTGATGACTCGAGCAAAGGTTAATGTAACACAATTCGATAAAAGAAATAAATTACGAGGCTAGGTTGCGTAAAAATAATAATGATATATGTAATAATACTAAGTTAACTAATTTGATGATAAAATGATGATAATAATGATAATGGTAAAATAAAGAGTAACGATAAAAACACATTTATAATAACGATAAAAGCAAAAGAAATAATAATAATAGTTAATAATAGTAATAATAAAAACAATAATTATAAAATGGTAATAATAAAAATTATAATGTTTAAGAGTAAAAATAGTAATAATAAAATAATATTAATGATATTAATAAGAAAAATAATAAAATAAGGGTAATTAACAAAAATATATACATATAAAATAATATAATAATAGTAATAATAATAAATATAAGAATAATAATATATAATATATATGTGCATAGATATAATAGTAATAATGATAATCTAGCAATAACGGCAATACAATAATAATAACATAGTAATAACATATATATATATATATATATATGTACAATGATAATATAATATTAGTATAATACCAACAATATTATAATAGGTAATGACAATAATAATATAATGACAAAAGGACTAAAAATTTGAAAAATAACTAAAAAGGGATCAAATTGTATTTAAAACGAAAGTTTGGGGTCAATTCAAAATAAAATAAGAAGGAAATGGCCTATTTGAAGCAGCGTGAAAGGAGAGGGACCGAAATGGAAATTATTCCCTTCTCATAAACGCACCGTCTTGACAGGGACCAAAATGAAAGTCGAAATAAATTATTGGGCGAGATTTTAAAGTGATAAAATCGATTATAAAACAATAAAAGGACGAATGGCTAAAAGTGCAATTAGCCCTTCCTTAAAAAACACGCAGATCCTAAGGTGGTCGGTCGATTGGTTGGTCATGGGTGAAACGACGTCGTTTTGGGTGTTTAAGGCCAGCCCCAAAATGACGTCGTTATGATGGGCTATTTAAGGCCTAAAACTCAGAAAAAAAAATCATTTTCCACTCCCTTTTAAAAAAAATTCTAACAGCTTTCTTTTCTCTCTGTAGAAATTTGGTCTCCGGTCATGCTCCGATCGTCCTCATGCAGCAGCTCGTCGCCGGCGTGTTGTCGTCTTGCCATCGACGCATGATGGCTGTAATTTCGACAAGAGGGTAAAATTTGTATTTTTTTTATTCTTTTATTTTTGATACTATATATATATGTATATATATGTTATGTAAACTATTTTTTTTTTAAGAAAGTAAAGAAAAAAAGTTTATAAATATAGTTTCGAAAAAGGGATAAAAAGAAAAAAAAAGAACATCAACATTAACACTTTGTTCCCTTTTTTCTTCGATTGCCTGTTGTATGCTTGTATTAATCTCTATTTTTGTATTGATAAAAAATGGCCGAATCCCCCCCTTTTACAATCGGTTTAGTGTGGCTTATATAGCCATTTTACACCAGCTTATTTTATTCTTTATTGCTGTCCTTTCTTCTTTGACGTTTTTGAGGCTAGGCGGTCTTGTGTGATGGCGATGTGATGGCGTGCAAGTGGCGCTGGCAAGGTCAGAAGGCCAGGAGTCAGAAGGCCCTAGGTGCGGCGCACCTAGGGTTTTGGCTTTTTTCTTTGTTGTTGTTTTTTCTGTTTTAGGGTTTTCATGGGCCCGGGCGATTTTAGGCTAATTGATTTGGGCTTCTGAATTGGGTTTGTTTAATTATTGGGTTGTAATTAGCTGTAATGGGCCCCGGGCAATTTGGGCCTTCTACAAGGTGTTCGAACCTGTCGAAGAACCCCTCGAAGAGAATCATACACCTTTTAATGGTCGCCTATTGCCAATCATTTTCCTAGAAAACAAAGTGGTAATGGTTAAGGATGAAGCACCCAGCAGAGCAGAGCGCAGAAAAAATCATGGGTTTTGAGGAGGAAAAACCAGAAAAAAATGAATTTTGAACTTACTATTGCCGGGAAATTTGAAACCCACTGCAAATTTGGAGCAAGATTTGCTTCTTTATTTACCTAACTTCTATTTTAGCTTGTAGGGTTTGGCCGACAATTTCAATGGAATGTCCAGTCAATTGGCTTTTATATATTGTTGAAAATAATGACAGCATTTTATTAACAGCAGGGCCGAAACAAATATGTGTAAACCAATAAACAAGCCAAATAAAGAAAAAGACCAAATCAAGCCCAAAAAACAAAACAATAAAATACAACCCAATGAAATATCCAGCAAAACGTCAAAGGGGAAGCAAATATTATTGATATATTTGCATAAATTTATATTCTATTTAAAAGCATGGCCTAACCTATAAATACAAGGATAATGCGCTTTACCACATTTGAACCCACGTCCTCCTACATTGGCAATAATACTTATACAGATTAAGCTAATACTCAATCAGCAAAATTTAATTTCTTAAAATAAAAGTAATGTAATAAATTACAAATGTACGAAGAATATAATCCTTAGAGCATATTTGGTTTATATATTTATCTCTATAATTATAAAAAGGAAATATTGCCCAAGTATTTTGGGCATGTTCTTCATATCCAATGTTTTGAGAAAATGCAATGTGTCAAGCTTGGCATTGTTGCTTCAAAGAGAAAACATTTATCAAAAGCTCATAATTTATCTAACAATTCAATCCTTTTTACAAAATTTCATTAATGCATTAACTTTTCATCCAAAGAGATATAATATATAACAAAGATATTCATTTCCTTGCCCTAATTTTTTTACCTTTTAACCAAATAAATAGATCACTAATAACAATAATATATATTTCCTCAAAAAAAAATACTATACATTAGATGGCTAACACCTATCAACACGATTATTTTACAAAATAACAAATTCTTTCTACCCTATTAACAAATTATAATAAGATTCGCAAACTTAATATCTATAATCTTTAATATTTTTATTTAATTATTTCAATCACAACATTTTTTTAGTGTCAATCATTTATGAATATATTTTTTTTACAAATTAATTTGCCAATTTAAGTGATGCCTTAGACATACTATTGGACAAAGCCAACTCTTAAACCCTAAAACCTAAACCCTAAACCCTAAATACTAACTCTAAACCCTAAACCCTAAACCCCTTAGGCATGCATATACTAACCCTTATACAAAGAGTTGGCCAAAGTGTATGTTGGCAATTCTATCCAAACACTTAGGAAAGTGTCGGCCGAAAAGTGTAGGCATAGTGTTGGATAGAGCCGACTCTTATTTAAGTGTTGCCTTAAGCATGCATATCCCAACCCTTATACAAAAAGTTGACCAAAGCGTATGTCGGCAAGTCTATCCCAACATTTAGGAAAATATCGTCTTAGGACTGGACAAATGCAACTTTTATTTAAGCGTTGCCAGAGGCATGCATATCTCAACCTTTATACAAAGAGTTGGCGGGCGTATGTTGACAAGCCTATCCTAATACTCATGAAAGTGTCGCCCCAAAGCGCAGCCTTAGGACTACACAAAGCCAACTCTTATTCAAGCGTTGCCTTAGGCAAACATATCCCAACCCTTATACAAAGAGTTGGCCAAAGCGTATGCTGGCAAGTCTATCCCAACACTTAGGAAAGTGTCTATAACATCCTGAAATTCTGGATTTTATGTTTTACATTATACCATGTGATAGGCTAGTTAAAAATGTTAATTGTGTATGTTTAGGGGTCCTAAGAAGGCTTGGGGTTAAGCTGGGCCTTAGTAGAATTTTTGTGTTTATACACTTTAAGGAGAGTAGGTAAGTAGCATTAAGGCTTAAGGAAATAAGTATGTATTTTGCTAACACAAGTGGAGTGTGTGGCTTAGTGGTTGGCGTCACAAGGAAGCATGGAAGGGGGAGTGGGTTCGAATCCCACCTATTGCAGATTTTGATTTTATTTTTGTGCTTCTTTCCAAAGTGTCGGCCATAGTTATAAATAAGGAAAGGAAGAATTTGAAATGATGGAAAGGAGACTAAGGATTATGGTAAGGAGTAGAACAAGGGAAAAATAAGGAAAGAAATAAAGGAAAGGGATAAGGTGGGAGAACATGTTGGCCGAATATTAGGAGTTGCCTAGGGAAGAAATTTTTGGTCAACCATCATCTTTTGGGTGTTATGGGCATACGGTTTTGTTAAGGGGAATGTGAGAGCCGAATTTCTTTAGCCTTTTACAAGTATTGTGCATGAAAAGTTTTTTCTCTCTTTTGAACATTTTTGTACATCTTTTCCAACCTTTTCCTTTTGTTGCCGAAACACTCAAATCATTTGGTTTATGTCTCCTTTGTTTGCCGAAACACTCAAGCCATATTGATCATCTTTTCCTTTGTGTTGGCCGAAACTCTCTAATACTCCTTTGTTCATCACTTCTTTTCTTTTTCACCATTTCTTCAACCTTTCTCCCTTTCTCTTAAATCAACATCACTTTGTGGCCAAATCTTCTTTATTCCTTTCTCTTCAATAGCCAAATCTTTAACATCTTCTCTCTTCTCCATTCTTGCTTGTTGGACATTTCTTTCTTAGTTGAATCGGGTAAGTGATTTCTTTCTCTTCTTTTCATTCTCTTTTCTCTCTAGCCGATTGGGTGTCCATCATCAATTAACGGTTTCACTTTGTTTCTAAACCAACACATTAATCCCTCCTACTCCCTCATATCTTGATCAACTTCTTTTTGTAGTATTTTAGTGGGTTGGCCGAATATCTAATTCTTGCCGCTTTATCTCTAGCCTTAAGCCCAATCGGTGGAAGTCGGATATATCATCGTTAAGGTAAGGAGTTTCTTCTTAGTTCATTCGATATCTCTCTACTTGGTTATTTTGTTACTCGGATTGAAAGTTTGACTAATCGCTTATTTTAAGGATTTAACCCTTCCTTCTTCTCTACTTGTTGATCTTTCGAAAGTAGTGTTAAGAGCCGAAACCCCTTGTGTGCCGATCTCACTATGGTATATTATTTATCGGGTTTTTACTCATGGATGCAAAGGATAATCGGTGGAAAGGGATAACTTTAAGGGAACCGAAGGAAAGCGATCCCATAATTCCTACTCCTAAGTTCAAATGAAGGGCGATATCAATAGTTTGAGATTTTCCACCGGGTTGTGGACCATCATCCGATGAGAATAGGAAAATCGTGGTCGTTCACGATATTAAGGGTAAGCATTTTTAGATCGTTGATTTAGATTTAGATTAAGAAAATCTCTTTTGTTGGTTGATCGAATGTTATGGTGTCATAGGTGCCGACGATCAAGAAGGATTAGTACTTACCGTAATCAGGTGTGTAATCTCACACCAAAATCCCTTAGATTCGTGATTCGATATCATGTTGGAAAATAGATCGTTATTATTTACAAGGCTAAAAATCGTAATATGGCATAAATCGTGTAACTTGCTTAAACAATATTATTTCTAAAAGATCTGTCAAAATCGGTATTAATTTTTTTGAATTACGAAAATGCCCTTATGGGCTGAATTATGAAAATGCCCTTATGGGCCAAATTACAAAAATGCCCCTATGGGTCGATTTACGAAAATGCCCCTGTAGGCTGATTTGCTAGAATGCCTTAGTGGGCCGAATTATTAAATTGCTATAATAGGCCGATTCACCAAAATAAGTCACTAGATTAGTGGTTATTATATATATATATATATATATATGGATATTTTATTTTATTATGTATGTTGCATTTTGACTTATTGCATGGGATGGGAAAAATTGTATGGAGAGCTGTGTAGCCTGGTGGCATTGCCACAATTTGTTCATTTATGAGCTTAATTATGATTCTGGTGGCTTGACCATGAAAATATGATATTTTAGCGACTTGGTCGCAAATTAGTCTTGACGGTGGGGTGGGTTGACTTGATCCCACAGGTGTGATTATTGGTCGGGAGTGATGGATGGATGGGTTGGGTTAGATTCACCTCATTTAATTATTATAATGTAATTGGGCTTAAGCCCAAGATGATGTTATATGGGTTCGACTTAGTGGATGGCGTAAGGGATTATGCACTGAGTTCTAGTAACTCACTCCCCTTTTCTTAATCCTTACAGGTAATGCTCAGTGATATGGACTTGGGCCATGGATGACTCAGTGGAGGTCATACTTTAGAATTGGTGTTTTCGAACTTTAGTAAATTTCATTTTTCGCTTTATTTTCTTACTTTTACTATTTTGGGTTTTAAAGTTGTAATAAGGTCTCGGATATGTTTTATTTTGCTTTATGTTTAGACATACTTAATATCTTTCTTGAATTGTTTTAAAAGATAATTTTCTAAAATCGTAAATAACGGTTTTTTTTTTCAAAATTAATTAACTAATGGATTTCATAACAAATATGTACAAATAATTTAACTCAGATTCTCTTTCGAATTATCAACAATATTTTCAAAAGTCACGATTTTAAAAATATAACAAATTTGAATATCGATTCTTTAATTAGTACCATTTTTATCGAATATTTCTAATCAAATTTTGTAACAACCCAGTTTGGACCTTAATCAGAACAGTGGTTTGAGACCACAAATCCGAGGTTGTAATAATATTTTAATGATATTTTCTGTGTGAATGATACGTGACATAGCCTGTGTGAAAATTCTATGTGATGATCTGATCATTTTAATGCCGGATTAAGAGAAGGGACTTAATCGCGTAGAGAGTAAAATGCTGTGTGCTAATTTGTGAGTACTTAGATGTTGTTGGCTTTTTAAGGATGAGGCCTTATGAAGTAATTAATCCATTTTCAAGTTAGTAGATGGTTAAATGACTTATAAACCATAATGTTAGTTTGTCTTTTATGTTAATAAAAGGTTAGATGTGTCATTTATGTATTAAAATGTTATAATAATAAAACAAAAGATGGAAGTGGTCATCTTATATTCATCCATTTTCCATCAGAATTAGAAAGAAAAGAAGGAAGGAAGCTTGTTAAATATTTGACACTTGCTCAAGCAAATTAAGGTATGTTTGAGCTCGGTTTTTAATAATTTCTACATTTTCGTAATCGTTGCTTAGTGCTCTAGCTAACCCATGTTGTAATTTTGTGTATTGATGATGTTTCTGTGAGATTCCATTGATGCTATATTGAGTTTTGTGATGATTTTTGGTGTTAAATGAAAGATATGAGTGAGATGAACATACTTTGTTCTTGAAGTTTTGATGAATTTAGCTAATTAGGGCTAAATTGAGAAAATGGAAAGTTGAGGGACTAAATAGAAAATTTGATGAAATATTTGGACTTATATAATCCCTAGAGAGGTTCAGCCAAGCACGTGAATGTGTGGAATTTGGTGAATTTGATGTTTTTATGAGATAGGGACTAAAGTGTCGAAATGTGAAAATATGAAGGCTAATTTGTAAAATGTCATAAATATATGTATTTGGATTAAATGAATGAATTGATGATTGGATGGATTGAATTTGAATGTGTATAGACCAAGAGAGGAGAGGTTCGGATCGAGATCGAGGCAAAGATAAAGTGCTCGATTAATCGACCGTATCGATAGTTCGATGTCCGAGGTAAGTTCGGATATAATACATATATTTGAGATATGTTTTATCAATATGAAATGAATATGTTTATGTATATGAAAGTGAGTTGATATGTGCATGATTTTAATTCGATGGCACTAAGTGTGCGAAAGTGAAATCGAGATAGAAATGAATGGCACTGTGTGTTCGATGTGATGGAAGCTTCGGTTTATTGCTGTGGCACTGAGTGTGCAATGTTATGAAAGCTTTGGATTATTGCTATGGCACTTTGTGTGCGATACCGAGATGATTTGGTTAAAAGAACAGGCACTAAGTGTGCGATAACAATTATGCATCGGATATGTATGTGGCACTGAGTGTGCGATTAAATTAAAGAATGATCGGCAAATAATATCGAGCATTGAATAGCTTGGAGATTTAATAGCTTTGTGTGGTTAAGGTAGATATTGAACCTTTGTGGTTGATGAGTAAAATTAAGTTTTGATTGAGGAAATGAGCATTGTAGCTATGGATGAGAAGGCACGAATATGAGATAATAGATCTAAGTGATTTTTTTTCTGCATTGATTTAATTTGATCTGATAATTGTATTGTATATCGAACTTACTAAGCTTTGGAAAGCTTACTATGTGATTTGTTTCTCTACCTCGCAGTGTCAGTAAAGCTAGCTCGGATCTGGGATCGTCAGCTTCTCAATCACACTATCGCCATTCTATTTTGGTACTTTTGAAAAGATGTATAGCTGAAATATGGCATGTATAGTCTAGTTACTTGAATCAAGTTTGAGATTTGTAATTAGCCATGAGATGTGGCTAGATATGTGATAGGTTTGGCATGAATGAATATGGTATATATATATGATGCATCTTTTGGCATGATTTGTAGATTGATGAACTTGCTATTGAGTGGTAACTTTGTGTTGATAAATGCTAGTAGGGGTAATGAGATTGGGAATAAATTATGCTTGTGATAGAATAAGTATTGGTATTGAATTGGGTATAATTAGAGTTGGTATTGATTGCATGTTTTAAATTGCTAAATTGGTATGCTTTTAGATGGCAATATGTGCATGAGATGTTTGGTTGATTGGCTTGTAGATTTGACCCTAAGTGGGTGGCATGTTGGCCTTGCAAAAATGGCCTATCATGTCACATGGTTGGGGCACATGGGAGTGCCTCAGACCGTGGGTAAATTGGTAGAATGTGGATTAAACTGCACACGGCCTCGACACGGGGGTGTCATTTAACCGTGGTGCACAATTCAGTAGCTGGCTTTAATAGTACACGACCATGGCACGGGCGTGCCTACAGGTCGTGCGAGAAATGGCAGTATATGACCTTATAGGACACGACCTTAGCACACGGGCGTGCTTGTTAGCCGTGTTGATTTTGGTAGTATGTAACCACGGGGAGGTCAC
Organism: Gossypium rotundifolium; assembly: GCA_025506655.1. NCBI lineage: Eukaryota > Viridiplantae > Streptophyta > Magnoliopsida > Malvales > Malvaceae > Gossypium > Gossypium rotundifolium. The sequence continues at coordinate 44,013,028 of CP106724.1, read as the reverse complement.
ATGGGTGTATCATGTAGCCGTGGGAGAGGCACGGCCTACCCCCACGGGTGTATCTCCTCTGTATTCTAGAAAAGTTTTAATTTTTTTATGAAATTTTAAATGTGTTTTGGTTTAGTCCCGACTAGGTTTATAAGAGTGCTTAGGGTCTTGATGACTCGTTTAAGGGACACTATGATTGTATATAAATGTGTTTGATGATGATTGACTTTGTGTCAACATTTAGAGGTTAAATGTTCTGATTAATCGGTAATACCCCTTAATCCTATTCTGACGACGGTTTCGGGTTAGGGATGTTACAAATTTGTTTTCTTAACTATAACCAAATAACACCTATTTTAGAACGAATCCCAAGTTCTTATTACGTTTTCCTCATGTGACATGTCAGATCCGGTCGTAACGCATGGGCCGAATTTGTGGTGTTACAGTGTCGCCAAAAAAGTGTCGTCTTAGGACTACACAAAAGCCAACTCTTATTCAAGCATTGCCTTAGGCATGCATATCCCAACCTTATACAAAGAGTTGGCCAAAGCGTATGTTCGCAACTCTATCCCAACACTTAGTAAAGTGTCGCCCCAAAAGTGTCATCTTAAGACTAGACAAAGCCAACTCTTATTTAAGTGTTGCCTTAGGCATGCATATCTCAACCTTTATACAAAGAGTTGGCCAGAGCGTATGTTGACAAGCCTATCCCAATGCTCAGGAAAGTGTCACCCCAAAACTGTCGTCTTAGGACTACACAAAAGCCAGCTCTTATTCAAGCTTTGCCTTAGGCATACAGATCCCAACCCTTATATAAAGAGTTGGCCAAAACGTATGTTGGCAAGTCTATCCCAACACTTAGGAAAGTGTCTGTAACATCCTGAAATTTGGGATTTAATGTTTTACATTATACCATGTGATAGGCTAGTTAAAAATGTTAATTATGTATGTTTAGGGGTCCTAAGAAAGCTTAGGGTTAAGTTGGGCCTTAGTAAAATTTTAGTGTTTATACACTTTAAGGAGAATAGGTAAGTTGCATTAAGGCTTGAGGAAATAAGTATGTATTTTGCTAACACAAGTGGAGTGTGTGGCTTAGTGGTTGGCGTCACAAGGGAGCATGAAAGGGGGAGTGGGTTCGAATCCCACCTATTGCAGATTTTGATTTTATTTTTGTGCTTCTTTCCAAAGTGTCAGCCATGGTTATAAATAAGGAAAGGAAGACTTTGTAATAATGGAAATGAGACTAAGGATTATGGTAAGGAGTAGAACAAGTGAAAAATAAGGAAAGAAATAAAGGAAAGGGATAAGGTGGGGGAACATGTTGGCCGAATATTAAGAGTTGCCTAGGAAAGAAATTTTTGGTCAGCCATCATCTTTTTGGTGTTATGGGCACATGGTTTTGTTAAGGGGGATGTGAGAGCCGAATTTCTTTAGCCTTTTACAAGTATTGTGCATGAAAAGTTTTTCTCTCTTTTGAACTTTTTTGTGCTTCGTTTCCAACCTTTTCCTTTTGTTACCGAAACACTTAAATCATTTGGTTCATTTCTCTTTTGTTTGCCGAAACACTCAAGCCATATTGATCATCTTTTCCTTTGTGTTGGCCAAAACTCTCTAATACTCCTTTGTTCATCACTTCTTTTCTTTTTCACCATTTCTTCAACCTTTCTCCATTTCTCTTAAATCGACATCACTTTGTGGCCGAATCTTCTTTATTCCTTTCTCTTCAATATCCGAATCTTTAACATCTTCTCTCTTCTCCATTCTTGCTTGTTGGACATTTCTTTCTTGGTTGAATCGGGTAAGTGATTTCTTTCTCTTCTTTTCATTCTCTTTTCTCTCTAGCCGATTGGGTGTCCATCATCAATTGATGGTTTCACTTTGTTTCTAAACCAACACATTAATCATTCCTACTCCTTCATATCTTGATCAACTTCTTTTTGTAGTATTCTAACGGGTTGGCCGAATATTTTATTCTTGCCGATTTATCTCTAGCCTTAAGCCCAATCGGTGGAAGTCAGATATATCATTGTTAAGGTAAGGAGTTTCTTCTTAGTTCATTCGATATCTCTCTACTCGGTTATTTTGTTACTCAGATCGAAAGTTTGACTAATCACTTATTTTAAGGATTTAACCATTCCTTCTTCTATACTCGTTGATCCTTCGTTAGTAGTGGTAAGAGCCGAAACCCCTTGTATGCCGATCTCACTGTGGTATATTACTTATCGGGTTTTTACTCATGGATGCAAAGGATAATCGGTCGAAAGGGATAACGTGAAGGAAACCGAAGGAAAGCGATCCCATAATTCCTACTCCTAAGTTCAAACGAAGGGCGTATCGACGGTTCGAGATTTTCCACTGGGTTGTGGACCATCATCTGGTGAGAATAAGCAAATCGTGGTCGTTCACGATATTAAGGGTAAGCATTTTTAGATCGTTGATTTAGATTTGGATTAAGAAAATCTCTTTTGTTGGTTAATAGAATGTTATGGTGTCATAGGTGCCGACGATCAAGAAGGATTAGTCCTTACCGTAATCAGGTGTGTAATCTCACACCAAAATCCCTTAGATTCGTGATTCGATATCATGTTGGAAAATAGATCGTTATTATTTAAAAGGCTAAAAATCGTAATATGGCGTAAGTCGTGTAACTTGCTTAAACAACATTATTTCTAAAAGATCTATCAAAATCGGTATTAATTTTTTGAATTACGAAAATGCCCCTATGGGTCGATTTACGAAAATGCCCCTATCGACCGATTTGCTAGAATACCTTAGTTGGCCGAATAATTGCTTTAATGGGCCGATTTACCAAAATAAGTTTCTAGGTTAGTGGTTATTATATATATATATGGATATTTTATTTTATTATGTATGTTGCATTTTGACATATTGCATGGGATGGGAAAATTTATATGGAGAGCAGTGTAGCCTGGTGGCATTGCCACAATTTGTTCATTTATGAGCTTAATTATGATTTCGGTGGCTTGACCACGAAAATATGATATTTTAGCAGCTTGGCTGCAGATTGGTGTGAGCAGCGAGGTGGGTTGACTTGATCCCCACAGGTGTGATTGGCTGGTCGGGGGTGTGATGGATGGATGGGTTGGGTTACATTCACCTCAATTAATTATTATTATGTAATTGGGTTTAAGCCCAAGATGATGCTATGTGGGTTCAGACCCAGTGGATAATGGTAAGGGGATTATGCACTGAGTTCTAGTAACTCATTCCCTTTTTCTTAATCCTTGCAGGTAATGCTTAGTGATATGGACTTGGGCCATGGATGACTCGGTGGAGGCCATACTTTAGAAATGGTGTTTTCGAACTTTAGTAAATTTCATTTTCCTCTTTATTTTCTTACTTTTACTATTTTGGGTTTTAAAGTTGTAATAAGGCCTCTGAGATATGTTTTATTTTGCTTTATGTTTAGACGTACTTAATATCTTTCTTGAATTGTTTTAAAAGGGGATTTTCTAAAATCATAAATAACAGTTTTTTTTTTTCAAAATTGATTAACAAATGGATTTCATAACAAATATGTACAAATAATTTAACTCGGATTCTCTTTCGAATTATCAACAATATTTCCAAAAGTCACGATTTTAAAAATATAACAAATTTGAATATCGATTCTTCAATTAGTAGTATTTTTATCGAATATTTCTAATCAATTTTTTTTCTTAACTATAACCAAATAACACCTATTTTAGTACGAATCACAAGTTCTTATTACGTTTTCCTCATGTGACATGTCAGATCCGGTCGTAACTCATGGGCCGTGTTTGTAGTGTTACAGTGTCGCCACAAAAGTGTCGTCTTAGGACTACACAAAAGCCAACTCTTATTCAAGCGTTGCCTTAGGCATGCATATCCCAACCCTTATACAAAGAGTTGGCCAAAGCGTATGTTCGCAACTCTTTCCAAACACTTAGTAAAGTGTCGCCCCAAAAGTGTCGTCTTAGGACTAGACAAAGCCAACTCTTATTTAAGCGTTGCCTTAGGCATACATATCCCAACCATTATACAAAGAGTTGGCCAAAGCGTATGTTGGCAAGTATATCCCAACACTTAGGAAAGTGTCGCCACAAAAGTGTCGTCTTGGGACTGCACAAAAGCCAACTCTTATTCAAGCGTTGCCTTAGACATATTTATCCCAACCCTTATACAAAGAGTTGGTCAAAGCGTATGTTCGAAACTCTATCCCAACACTTAGGAAAGTGTCGCCCCAAAAGTGTCGTCATAAGACTAGACAAAGCCAACTCTTATTTAAGCGTTGACTTAGGCATGCATATCTCAACCCTTATACAAAGTGTTGGCCAAAGCGTATGTTGACCAGTCTATCCCAGCACTTAGGAAAGTGTCGCCTCATAAGTGTCGTCTTAGCACTGTTTTGTTGTAGTGTGCCAATGACCAAATTCATATAGTAATTCTCATTTTTCAGTTTATAAAAATGTTTCCAACCAAAATAATTCAAGAATTAAAAATGAAAACAACTATACTTGAAATTCTATATTAGAATCAACCCAAAAAAAATTTAGACATTCCTCAAAATTTGTCACTAAAATGACTTTAAATAAACATGTTTAATGTGAAACAACATTTGATTGTTTGGTGTGAAAGAATCTTAATTTTATTAATATATGTAATAACTTTAATCATTGTTAATTAAAAGAATTTTAAACAATATCAAAGCCCGAAACATATGATTTCTAGAATTTAGAAAATTTATATATATAAATTGAAACCATCAAATAAACATATAAAACAACTAGTTTAATGATGACTAACAACCAATATAGGGCCACATATTATGGTGAACCTTAGGCCTTAATTAATAAAATGATTGATAATATTATGAATCGTGATTTAAAATCTATCAATTTATAACATTAAAATTAATCTATAACTATTTAGATATAATTGCCAAGTAATTATCAAAATCATATTATTAAGAAAATTAATTTTATGAACAAAAATACAGTACATATACGCATGTAATGTGATAAGTGAAATTTACCTCAATTTCTTTTCTTCTATGAAAGTTTTAATAGCAACTTTCTTGTTTAACGTTGAGTCTTGATAATTTTTATCAAAATGTAAGAAAATTCAAGATTCATCGGTAGAAAAATTTTATTTCAGAATAACTTATATGATACTAAGACACCCCAATGTCAAGAGCATCAAATCAAAATCCATACCAATATTAAATCTTTTACCATTTGTCGTATATAGTTCAATGAGAGCTTTACGGGCAAGTTATATATAGTCACAATCACGTGAACTTTACTATAAACTTGTAGAGGCTCATGTTGATAACGTGTTACAAAATAATAAAGAGAACAATACTAACAAGTACATAGTAGGTGAAAAGTACAAGAGAATTTCTCGCATTCCACTTTCACTTCAAGGGGCTTTATTTATAAGCTTCTTTGCATTTAATGAAGTACATGTAAATGAAGCCTTTTTAGTTTTTTAATTGAAACATCTAATTTACTCTCATGGTAAAAAATGAACCAAGATTTTTATCTCATTTCTTTAATGAGACTTTAAAAGAATTATAGACATACATTATTAATGTATTTACAACAAATCTCAAATTATTATACTTTCTTATAGCATTTTTTCAAAAAAAAAAAAAAGTAAGAGAAGGAGTTATATAAGATTCAACTAAAATCTTAATTATAAACTAGTTACCACTTTACCTATGATTTAGTCGAAGACTTTCATTAAAATTTTATCATAACTATGGTAAACTAAACCTTATAAAGATTAGTGTTTTTTCAATCAATAAAAATAAAATAAAAGTTCTTTCAATAAAAAAAATAACAAGATAAGCCGGTAACTAAGCCTTTTAAAGATTAATGTTAGTTTTGAAAGCTATATTGAATGGTTGTGTAGTTGCCTATAATATGTAAAGAATGAGTTTAAATCCCATTAAAATATTTGACTAGGGATTTCACTTCATTAAATTTGTTGTGTTTTTAAGTTTTCAAACTCTTAGAAAGATAAAAAATAAAACTCTCACTAACAATAATACTAATCATTTAAAAATATATTAATTTCCGCAAATAACACTTCAAACATTTCTTTTAAAAAATTAGCCTCCACTAATAAAAATATGAATAAAAAGATAAAATTTGTTAATATAATATCATCAATATATAATTTTGCCATTCTCCTCTCAATTCCATTGATTTTGAGTTAAAACTAATGAAAGTGAAATGTAAATTTTAAATTAGAAATTACAAATGAGTTTCAACTCTGATCGAAGTAAAAAGATTTTATATCAAATAATGACTTCAAAAAATATATAATAAGAAAAATAATCAATACTAAAGTACAAATAAAAAATTTAATGCAGAAAATATTGTGGACCTTACCCCACAAAAACCCACCAACAACTAAAGCCAGATTAATTGTTGAACCTTAAACAGATCAACATAAAATGTCCAAAATTGAACAAACCTCATTTCCCATATTTTCACCTTTAAATGGCCAATCAACCAATCTGGAAATCAGGATTAGATTCACGATTATTAAAAGACTTCCCATATATAAATCAGGGTAAATATCTAGAATATACCAAAAAAATAAAAAAATTATGGAATTGGACCAATTTTTAGAAAATTTACGGAAAATAACTGTTTTCCCTCAAAATGTGTCCACGTCAGCGCGTTTTGAGGGTAAATGCAGACAAAAAAGCGTCCCAGTGCGCTTTCTTTGCAAAATTTATTTTAATTTAAAATAAATTATAAAAAATAAAAATAACTTTTATTTATTTAAAATATTAAAACTAAATTATAATAAAATAAAAACAACTTCTTATTTTATTACATATATTAAAATTAAATTAAAAATAAATAAAAATAAAGAAAACTTCTTATTTATTTAATATATTAAAACTAAATTACCAAAAATAAAAAATAAAGAAAACTTCTTATAGTTTTAATATATTAAAACTAATTTACAAAAAATTAATAAATAAAGAAAATTCTTATTTATTTAATATATTAAAACTAAATTATAATAAAATAAAAAATAAAAACAACTTCTTATTTTATTACTATATTAAAATTAAATTGCAATAAAAATTAAACAATTTCTAATTTATTAAAGATATTGAAATTAAATTACAATAAAAATTAAACAACTATTAGTTTATTAAATATATTAAAACTAAATTACAAAAATAAAAATAAAAATAACTTTTTATTTTATTAGAAAATTTAAGTTAAATTATATACAAAAAAATAAACAACTTCTATTTTAGTGACGATATTAAAATTAAATTACAAACGCAAATAAAAAACAACTTTTTTATTAAAAAATAAAAAAATTATTACAATTTAAAAATAATAAACCCGATCTGAATCAATGTTGATCTTGGTGAATCGAGTCTCACATTGGGGCGATCGTGATTCATACTGGATTCATCTTTATTCTAGCTTCTGGTGGGGTCGTGGAACCTCAGGCGAGGATTCTAGTTCCTCCGGCATTGGGTCTAGTTGTGGGTGTTGCGAGGATGACCCACCTTGTTAAAATAACGACCCCAGAGGTGTTTGCATAAACCACGGCGGGGGTGTCTGAATCCCGTATTGCGAAGGAGTCTGGCAGAAAGAAGTGCTCCCCGACGGTGCCTCCTATGATCCCTCACGCGACGACAGCCTCAAGATCGGCTGACCAGTCAGAGTAGTCGGGAACGGACTCGAACCCGGCCATGCATTCCAACCTGGGGTGGGACTGGGAAAAGGAAACATATACGGGTTAGGATACATAGAAGGGGTAGGTACGCACCTGGCATAAAGGGTGAAGGCTATGATGTTGGTGTCGTTGACTGAACTGATGGGCCCGGTGACTGTGTGGACGCTATTCTTTGGGCCACGTGGATATGTCGGTCTTTGTTGATGGCCCCGTGTCATCACCCTTTCTCCTTGGATTTAAGGGGCCCCGATGTTCCCTTTGTTGACGAAGTTGCCGTCGCCTCTCTTATTCCGACAACAGATACGGCTTACCATGGATCCTAAACCATGGCATGTATTTCGGCACGCACGCTAACTCAGGGACGATGATCGGTTCTCGGATAGGTAAGTAGTCATACCGGTTCTCCCACGTCTCGATATGTTCAGACCAAAATCTTGGCTAATCCATGTGCAACTGTCGTAAGTCCACTTTGTGTTCATCATCGAGCACCTCAGGTGGCACGGGAATCGGTTGCCGACATCCAAATTGTCGTAGAACCCGATCTGACTGGTGCATCTCCACGGTCGCATAGGTGATCAATGGGACCTTCGCGTCCAACAGTTTGGATTTTGGAAGAACTTCTTCGAAATTACTGCCCGAATTGTCAGATCCTCATACGGTGTCCATTGAAACTGTATTAACATTACAAAAATATTAGCTATATACATAATACTAAACACTAAATACGAAATACTAAATTATAAATATGAAATTCGAAACTTACTTATGATTACATTGTTGGTCCAATAGAAATAGTATATCTTCAAGCGAGGTAGGTATTCGGCATGACTCGCGAATGGTTCCACCTAATTAAATAAATTTTTAGTATACAATTATACTATAAATCTACGTAATAATTGTAAAATATAACATTAAATTTACCTTGTTATCAGTGGGAATGAATATGGTTGGTCTAGTCGAGGACGTAAAAATGGAAATCGAAACCATGCCCATGACTGCAGTAGTGACAGGCAACCTCTGACTTTCACTTTACTCAGCCACGTCGCCCCGTACATCTCCCGATACAACATCGATAGCACGGCAGACCCCCAACTCAATTCACTGGCTGCTCTAAAATCAACAAGTTTCAGCAGCCATCTCAAGTGTACGAGGTTTCTAGAAAGGTCTGACATCAGATAGCCTCCAATTATCTAAAGAATGTATGCCCGAGCATGCCGTATTTGCTCTATTTCGGTCGAACCCTCATTCGGCTCTGGGAATGTGTCTCGCAACCAGGCCATCTCGATCTGACCTCCATGAATTTTATCCGGAATGGCACCCAGAAGCTCGTAGCATACGGCCATCCAATCACCAGAAGTTGCAAACCCGGTGACTACTGACTCGTCCACCGGCAACCCCAACTGCAACTATACATCTTCCAGAGTGATGGTACACTCTCCGCATGGAAGATGGAAAGTGTGCGTCTCGGACCTCCACCTATCTATCAACGCACTGATCAAAGGCGGCTCCAACTTGAACCCTCGGCCTATCGTAGCCACGTGCCAAAAACCAGCTTCCCGCAGGTAATTCTCGATCAACGGCGATGGGGAACCATGCATGTTGTGAATATAACATTCCAACACCCGATCTACAGACTGTTTAAAAAATTATAAAATAAAAATTAATTAAAATTGCATAGTTGTAAAAAATATTAAATAATATTGAAAAATTAAAATTAAAACTTACCATTTTCATTTGCTCGACGGAGATGTGCTTGTGGTTTAGACAAAGTAATTCCCGGCCATTGTAATACGATCAAAATTTTAAAATTTTCCAAAAAAATATATTAAAAAAATTAAAAAGGGCTTTTTTGTAAATAGTAAAGGACTATTTTGAAATTTGAGAGTAAATTTCAAGGACTTTGAGAGAAAATTGAGAGAAAATTGAGATAAAATTGAGAGAAGGATTAAAGTGTGAAAAAAATAAAAGGGTTGGAGGGGTTTTTTATAGGAAGAAATTTTGACCGTTGGTTAAGAAAGCGCCACTGGATGCACTTTTGTCCACGTCGACCAAAGCGCTCCTATGTGGACGCACTTTGTCGGCGTGGACAAAAGCGCGCCCCTGTGGCGCTTGTTAGCATTTCCTCAAAAGCTACCGGCGTGACGCGTTTTGAGGAAAAAACTCTTTTTCGTAAATTTTCTAGAAAACGGTCCAATTTCGTAATTTTTTTTATTTTTTTGATATATTCTGGATATTTACCCTATAAATCATCTATATTTAATTAGTCCAACTGTGGGTGAAAAAAATAAAAACAATATAAAATCTTATTTAATAAATAATTTCTTCCTTAAAAATGATTAACTCATAAAATTATAAATAGTTATTAATAAAAACTGAATGAGAAAAAGTAGGAAGATGGTTTTTTCTTCTTTTAATATTTAATTACTCATATAACCTTGATAATATATTATTATTTCTCTATTGTAAATTTGGCGCTTTCTTTTGTCATTTCTCAATCGTGTCTCTGATTAATTCATGAAATCGCTTTTTTTTCTTTAATAAACTATTGAAAATTAAATCAATTAAAAAATTAATGTTTTAATGATTTATTTATTCCTAACATGTTTGTTAAACTATAAGAAAAATCAGCTGGTATAATTTTTTATAAAAAGTTGAAAAATGATAAGTAGATAATAAACTATTTATCACTTAATAAAAATTTAAACTTATTTTATTTTATATATTTCAAGTGAAATATTTAAAAAATTATAATTTAAAATTTATATTTATCAAACATTTTACCTATATATCGTACCTACTTTTAATTAATATATTATACATATTTTATAATTTAAACTCATAATTTAATTTTTCAATACTTAATTTTTAGTTTATGAAACAATGCTTAATTAAATTTTAACAATAATGTAATACTCAATCAATGTATACATGGTTAAAATATTTCATGTCCCTATAATCTTCACAAATTTGGAATTTGGTCTCATACTTTTATTTGTTGAAATTTAGTTCCTCTATTTTCAACTTTCAAAATTTAGGTTTAATTGTTAATACAGATTAATTTTTTAGTTAAATTGGTTAGTGTGAAATTTCAAATAAAAAAAAAGATATTCACTTGGTAGTAGTGTAACTAAAAAGTATTGTAATGAATTTGAGTATAACAAAATGATTTTAATAATATTAACAATGGGACTTGAATTTTGAAAATTAAAAAATAAAGAGATTAATCTTTTTAAAATATATATAATAAATAAATTTCAAATTTATGAAAAACACAAAAACTTAAAATATATTTTAACCTATACAAATATATACATTAAAATTACATTTTAAAAATAATTATCCATATTTATTTTTAAAATCCATTAATGATAATATCTATAACACCCCTCACCCATATTCAATGCCAGAATAGGGTTACGGAGCATTACCGAACATATCACACCTTTAAACATACATTTCTCATACAATTAGTCAATTCAAATACAATTCATTCACAACCAATCATATTGTCCCTAATACGAGCCTATGAGGCCTAAAACATGCATTAAGCGTGGTTCGAGACTAAACCAATAACTTTAGAAACTTTTGAAACACTTAGAAAATTTTTCCAAAAACAGGGGACACACGTCCGTGTGGCCTAGCCATATGTCTCACACGGCCAAAGACACACCCGTATTACAAGCCGAGTGAAATATTCGAAATGGGAGCACATGACCGTGTCCCAACCTGTGTCCAACCTCGTGTAACTCTCTGACTTGGGTCACACGGCCAACACACACATCCGTGTGACTAACCCGTGTACCCTAAAAATGGCCATACAAGCCCGTGTGCCAGGCCGTGTGCTAGGCCATACCAAACCTGTAGGGTATACTGACTTAGGCCACACGGCCAATCACACGCCCGTGTGCTAGGCTGTGTGGAGCATACTGACTTGGTTTCTATTACAACACTAGGGGACACACGGCCGTGTAACATAACCGTGTGTCACACACGGCTAAGACACACGCCCGTGTGGACAAAAATAGGCTATTTACCAAGCCATTTTGCCACCCAAATTGCACAAACCTACACCAAACCAAATTGCACAAATCATGGCATAAAAGTAGGCATACAAACCAACTAAATCAAGCCTAAATCATGCCAACTCAATTCCATTATCCACAGTATACACAAGTCACAAAATAGGCCAATCTATTTATACCAAATTCACATATACATTTCAACTAAGTAAACATTTCCAAACATGTATCATTATGCTCAGATTCACAAGCATATGTCTTCTCATATTTCAACCATTTGACAACCACAATACCTACTATCAATAAGCACCACAAAACCAACCTCAATCACTTAATATAAGCCATATGCACACATATATATACACAACCAAACCAAGCAAATTAAGCCAACTTTCATGGCTATATATACAAACCAAACTATAGACATTTACAAGCCATTTCAAATGACCAAAAATCATTATCAAGTCATAACCAAAATAACCATAATCCGATACATTCCATATAACCAAAACATAAGTTTAAAAGTACCAATGTGATAGTAGGATAGTGTGACGAAGTCTCCGATGATCCCTGAATCTGAGCTAGCTTTGAAATCACTATAAAACACGGTAAAATAAACAAAGTAAGCATTATAGCTTAGTAAGCTCATATGAAGTAAACTCAATGTAATCATATATACACAATTCAACAAATTGAATATATCAATATGTATGTAACACCCTAAAAATCCGAGTATTTAAATTGCATAAATTGGTGTTTAGATTTTAAAGAAAAAAATTTTTTATTTTTATTTTAGTGCTTATTGAAGTCCTAGAGAGGGTAAAGCATGATTTGGAGAAGGAATAAAATTTATTAATTGAGAATTTATTGAAGTGAAACAAAGGTCATTAAGACTTAAGTTAAATTAAGTGTTAAAGAGTGTCATAAGATGAGCAAATGGTAAGGTGGAGTTGGCGCATGGGTTATAGTAAGAGGGAAGAGGTTGAATCCTTGTATAGCACCTAGATGAATTTTTGTTTTAATTTGCTGCACATGGATAGAAAGTGTCGGCCAAGAACATATATGGAAGGTGTTGACCATGTTATTTTTGGTTAGTGTATCAATGGATTAAGGAAACAACTAACTTATGGCATGGAATCAAAAACTTAAGGAAGGATAAGGGGACATAAGGCACAAATCAAGGAAGAATTTTGGAAACAATATCTTGGCCAATGGACCATGCCTATGGACTGACAATATGGCTAGGGGAGCCGAATTTTGGTGATAGTTTGGCTAGGAATTTTAGTCTTTTGTTTGGTCATTTTTTGTTTTGTGCATAATTTTGCAAATTCTCTCAACCTATCTCTCCTTGGCGAATTGTGCATTGGTAAGCCTTGATTATTTTGACCATTTGGTCATTTTTGTTTATTGCCTTAGTACTTGTTTGTGCTTTTCTTTGAGTCCGAAAATCACCTATACCAAAAGCCAATCTTTTCTTTTCTTTTTGCCATTGCGAATATACACCTCTCTTAAAGCTCGTTCTTTTCTTTTCTTTTCTTCTATTCTCTTTGAAATCAAAGCAACATCATCACCATCTTTTCTTTTCTTTTATTTCTTTTCAATAGAAATTCTCTCCATCTACACTCTCATGGCCGAATGCTAATGTGCCTATAAGCCAAATTTATTTTCTTTTCCTTGATCATACATAGCTGAATCTTTCATCAATTAAACAACATTCTCAATCCTTTCCTTTCGACCGTTGAAAATAGGTAAGGGTTCTTTTCCATTTTCGATTTATTATTAGTGTCATGGCCGAATATCATTGGTTTTATGAGGGCCTTTTTGGATCGATATAACGTTCATTCTAATAACGTTTCTTTCGTTATTATTTAGTGCAATAACGGAGATCGAACTCAAATGATCGGAGAATTGTAGAAAGCGTTGGAAGCGTTTTATTGTGGTAAGGAAATCACATCTTTTAAAGCCCTTAGTCTTGTTTGATATTATTTAGATCTAACTAATATCCCTTTTGATTTTGAAGACTTTCAAAATAGGGAAGAAAAAGGCGGTGGTTAGTCACGTTAAGAGGCGGATCCGTAAATCCCCATTCAAGCGAAGAGCGGTTTCGACGATCGGGATTTTCCACGGGTTACGGGCCATCTTAGAAGGAAGTCCATTATTCAAGTGGTACGAACTCCGAGCCATTATCGTTGGTGGATTCTCGGCTAACGAACCGAGAAAGCGAGGAGAAGCCAAAATCAAGTGATTCAAAATCAAGAGGGTGCCGAGGAGCGATAAGGATTAGTACTATCGGTAACGAGGTGTGTAACTTCACACTCATTATTTTCTCGGTTGGATGTCAATTCCGGTATGGAAGTAAATCGTAAAAACGATTAGATCGGTAAAAGCGTAAAATTGATATTTTGGCGAAAATACGTAAAACGACTAAATCGTGAAAATTATGAAAATGCCTCGAGAAATTATTCGTTATTATGTAAATTGGATGTTTCGTGAAAATGGGCATAAAATACTCTAGTTCGATAAAATGGGCCGCAAAATACTCTAGTTCGATAAATTGGGCCAAAATACTCTAGTTCGATAAATTGGGCCAAAATACTCTAGTTCGATAAATTGGGCCAAAATACTCTAGTTCGATAAATTGGGCCAAAACACTCTAGTTCGGTAAATGGGCCAAAGCCCACTAAACTGTTAAATAGACAAATTGCTATATTATGTTTATGGGCCAAATGAAATGTTTATCGTTAAACCCACCATATTATGCATTACTAATAAATTTTATATTTTATACACGCATAATGGCATGGGGTGGGTTATATGAAGAGAAGAATTGCCAGTTGCCAAAAATCTAGTTCGGTGGCTCTGCCACAATAATGGCTTATTGCCTCTAGTTCGGTGGCTCTGCCACAATAATGGCTTATTGCCTCTAGTTCGGTGGCTTTGCCACAATTATAAAAAGGCTTGATGCCTACGATTGGTGTGTTGGCGGGGTGGGTTGACTTGATCCCCACAGGTGTGATGGTTGGTACGGGGGTGTTAGCGGATGGATATTAGGTTTGGGATGGGAAATACATTTTACATGCATTATTAATTATTTTAATTTATGATATAATGTTGAATTACGTAATTGGGCTCAAGCCCAAACATAATATCTTGATGATCGGCCCAATAATGGTGGCAAGTGAGTTGCACTTGAGTTCTAAGTAACTCACCCTTTAATTTTTCCATCTCGGGTAATGGAAATTGATGTGGACTTGGGCGAGGATGACTTTGTGGAGGCCATCTTGCAAAAGAGGTTATTTAAACTCGAACTTTTAATAAGTATTTTTTTACTATTATGGATTATTGTAATAAGGGCCTCTATAAATAACTTGTGAATTTTATGTGTGCTTGGGATTTAAACTATACTTTAGACTTTTAATTATGGGCTATGATTTTATGATGTTTTTATTAAAATAAATTTGAGTTTTCAAGTATATGGAATTCTTTTATAAATATTTTATTATAGTTAACTCTTTAACAAACTACCTAAAGGTTTTGATAATACAATGATTTTCAACTAATGTTTTCAAATATTTATCAAATTCAAATACTCTTCAAATTTTAAACCCTGTAAATAATATTGTAGTTTTCAACTCATTAAAGATTTAAAAATAGCTCGATTCATGTAACAAACCAAATCTAGTCTCAATGCATAGACCGGGTTTGGGGTGTTACAATGTAGCTCATATTATCTAACAAACCTTTCGCATCTTTGATCATAAGATTATATGTAAACTTCACAATTTCTTCAATTTAAAGCTTATATGGTTCATGTACATACATGTACCATCTTGTATCAATCTCATACTCAACCACATCTTTCATTCACCCATTGAACCATTCGGAATACTATCGGATACTTGGGAAACTCACACCGAAGTGCCACATACATAGCCAATCATATCTCAATCTTATATCACATATATGCTCACTTTCGAGCTATCAACTAGACTGCTCACACAAGCTGTCAGTCAAGACGTAGCTACACGATGTTGCTCACACAAGCTGTCAAGTAACCACAACACATGCCAAAATACTCAGCCACCGGTAGGACGTATAGGACCAGCACCTGGATCACATAATCACAATAACCCCTAATGACACGTCATTCGTATCCTAATCTATTCTTAAGGTTCAACCGGGATTTTCACGTTCGTCGAATTATCGTCGAACATGTCCGTAGTCTCGTATTCACAGTTTATGCAATATCAAAGCATTTAAAATACATTTATAATGAAACTTATTATATACGAACTTACCTTGGTCGCTAAAACGATGAAATAGGTCGATTAGTCGAGTACTTTATTTTTCCCCCGATCTAGATCTGAATTTCACTTTTCTTGATCTATATTTAATCAAAATAAACTTATTTAATTATTTCTCTATTCAATTTAGT
Organism: Gossypium rotundifolium; assembly: GCA_025506655.1. Lineage (NCBI taxonomy): Eukaryota > Viridiplantae > Streptophyta > Magnoliopsida > Malvales > Malvaceae > Gossypium > Gossypium rotundifolium. The sequence continues at coordinate 43,996,894 of CP106724.1, read as the reverse complement.
CCAAAATTCACATTAAGGTACTTTTACACATTTTCCCCTAATGTTTCACATTTTTACAATTTAGTCCTTATTTCATAAAATAAAAAATTCATGCAATTTAATTCCAAACCATGCTAGCCGAATTTTCATAATTCACATATCAGCCCATATTTTCATTTATTTCACATTTTAACAACAAAATTTTCACATTTAACAATTTAATCCCTAATTTATATTTTCACTAAAAATCACTTAACAAAACTTATATAACTATCATCAAACATTCATAATCTATCATCAAAAATCAAAACACACATGTATTCATCAATGGAAAACACTAAACCTTTAATATTTTTGCAAAATAGTCCCTAGGCTTGTAATAGCCTGTTTTTGGTAAAATCAGAACAGTGATTTTGGGACCATAAATTTGAGGTCAAAATTATTATTTTATTATTATTTAAAGGTTTACAGAATTATTAAATGATTGTGTGAAAGTTTTGTTCAGTAATTTTATCATTGGGTTGGTTAATTTGATAAAAAAGACTAAATCGCATAAAATGTAAACTTTGAGTTCTATTAGCTAAAGGTGTCAAATAGCTATAGAACCTTAAAATTAAGGTCCTTACATGGTAAATATACCACTTTTAGTGTTAGTGTACTTTTATGGACATGTAATATGTGATTTTAAAGTTTATTAACTAAGGTTAATTTAGTAAATTAGTTTATTTAAGTTAATTAATTTTTTTTATCATCTTCATTATCTCTTTCACCGAAATTGAAAGGATAAAACCATGGAAACATGATAGGGCATTCGTCCAAGCTATTTACCTTGCATTGGTATGATTTTTCATCCCGTTTTTATTAATTTCTATATTTTTGGGATCGTTGTAGCTAGTACTATGTAACTGCCCGCTTTTGGGGCTAGTCGAAAAGGTGGTTTCGAGACCACTAACTTGAGCTTGAGGAAATTTATCTTGATAATATTTTATGTGTTATAGCATGTTTATAATGATGCATAAGAATTTTAGTGCTTTAATTTTAGTGAATGAATGCTTAATTGTGAAAAAGGACTAAATCATAAAAAGTGCGAAAGTTCTATTTTTCAAGGTAGAGGGGTCTAATAGCCATAGAATATTAAATTGGAGGTTCTTAAAGTGCAAATAGGCCATATAGAGTGTGTTTTCCGGCCATAGGAAGCTAAGGGGACAAGGGCATTAATTTTAGTCAAATTTGGTGACATTAGGTGATAAAAAAATGAATAAAATATGCTAAAAAGGAAAGATATCATCTTTCACTATTCACTCTTCTTCCTTCACCGAAAATTTGAAGAGAAAATAGGGTTTTGAAGCTCAAACTATCAGCCAACATATTCTCTAGCAAGTAAGTGATTTTAGAAGTCTTTCTTTATGATTTTTGCATTTTTGGAACCCCCAAAGCATAAGCTAGCTAATGAGGGGACTAATTTGCAATATGGTTAAAAGTCTAAAGACTTTCCATGAGAGTGTTCATGATGTTTGATGAGTTTTTATGGAGGAAAATGAATGTTAGTCAGATGAGAAACAACTTTTGTGTAGGGTGCTAGCATGAAAACACCTAAATAGGACTTGAATGCAAAGATTGAGAATGTGAAATAAATGCATGAAATAATTGAAATTATAAGTAGTTGTAAGAATAATAAATTTTCAGCTAGGCTTGTTTAATGAGAAAATGTGATGAAAAATGATTTACGAGCCTAGGGGCAAAATCATAATTTTGCCATAGTACAAGGGCAAAATGGTCATTTTTGCCTAAGTAGAAATTATGATGCATTATAATCATAAAGTGTATTAAATGAGTGAATTTTGTTGTTATAGATCAAGAAGAGCGCGAAATCAACCTTGACCGGGGTAAAGGCAAGGTTTCGGATTAAACCGCAAACTAACATATTTTGTACCGAGGTAAGTTTATGTGTAAACGATGCATTTTATATACACATGTTTTTACTAATTGGTGCGTTGTATGATTGAGAACATATATGATTTGAGTGGAGTGAATTTGGTAGTTATTGAATAATTTTCGTATGAATGTCGAAATAGATGTGTAAATGTGAAATAACATCCATAGTACTGAATAGTGGGCTGTGTGCGATACCACTATAACATCTCTTGATGGTGGGCTAAGTGCGATACCACCTTATTACTTAATTACGATGGGTTGTGTGCAATACCATCGTCTATTTATCATTTGGTAGGCTATGTGAGATACCACCCTATTAAAGTTTGATGGTGGGCTAAGTGCGAAACCACCGAGTAATTGGTATTATAAATGGTTTATTGAGAAATTATGATGTGTTGTATCATGTGACCTTGTGGTGTTAAGTACAGGGATGCATGTTAATGAATGTGAGCATTAAGATTGTGATATGGTTAGAATGTGGCAAGGGAGGAAGTGTGTAAGCATGATTATGAATGTGGATCGTTCTTACTTTGTATGTAATGCTATTTGTTGTTTTGGCCATACTATGATGTTATTTGTTTACATGTAAACTTACTAAGCTTTAAGCTTACTCCCCTTCTTTTCCCTTATTTTATAGTATCAAAGAGCAGGGTCAGGATACGAAGCTAATTGGCTGTTCACCCACACTATCAGCAAATCTTGGTATATCTAGAATTAGAATATTAAGTATGGCATGTGTAGGGGCTAGACTAGGTGAATTGTTTTGTTATTTTGGCCAAGTGTGTATTGGCTCCCTTATGGATGAACCCTTTTGTATATTGCCATAGTTGATGGCTCATTATGATTAATTTATGAAATATGATGTTATTCAAGAAAGTGTTTGTTGCATAAATTGATTTTCTTGATGATTTGTTGTATGGGATCTTGTTATGTGGGATAGGGTGACAAAAGAGCTTGGCAAATAGCCTTGTTCTTATCCACATGGGTAGGTACACGGGCGTGTGTCTAGACCATGTGTGACACACGGTCAGTCCTATGGGTGTGTGACCAGGCCGTGTGTCCCTTGCATGTTAGTTTTACAAGTCAATAAGCCTTGTAGTAAACACATGGGCAGAGACATGACCGTGTGTCTCAGCTGTGTGGAAGGCACGGCCACGAATATGGGTATGTGCCCAGGATGTGTGAAGTCTGCACCTTGAAATTAGAATTTAATTCGACACACGGTCTAAGGACACGGATGTGTGGCTTGACCGTGTGACCTTATTGAGATAATGACGTCATAAATAGAATGCCAATGTTTTCACACACTGGCTAAGACACGGGTGTGTCGTGGCCATGTGAGGGACACGGGTGTGTGTCTGGCCATGTGAAATAAGTCAGTGTCGACCACGAGTGAGGGACATGGGTGTGTGTGTGACCATACGGCCTTCCCCTATAGGCGTGTCCTACCTCACACGGGCATGTGGCCTCTGTCTAGACAAAATTTCCCTAAGCACGTAAAAGCTTCCAATTTATCTCCGAAACCTTCTGAAAGCATGTTTAGGGCCTCATAAGCCCATTATAAGGTTGTTAGAGTTGTGTATGGAAAGGTTTTAATTTACAATGAAATTTGGTTGCCCAAAGTTGTATGACCATGTGAGTTAAGTACGGTAATACCTCATACCCTGTTTCGACGTAGAATACGGGTAAGGGGTGTTACATTTAGTGGTATTAGAGCTATGGTTTAGTCAGTTCTTGGACTATCGTAGCGTGTGTTAGAGTCTAGCTATACATGCCATAAGCATATATTGATAGTGTGGTGGCTTCTGACAATTCTAAACTTGTTTTTATATAGTAAATGGAGCTCGACCGAGCGACTGCTGATGACGCTGCTATAATGCGTCGGCTCCTTGCAAGGGACCGCACCTGTAAAGAGTGAACCCGAGACTGAGGGCAAGGAGAAGAGGCCCGGGAAGCCTTTCTCCAAATGATGAGTAACTGGTACATGGAGTTTGTACGAGCAAACCTTAATGCCCAACTTCCTCTACCCCCTCTTATGCCTTAGCTAATTCCTGTGGCTCCTCAAGGTATAGCTTTGGTGAGAATGGCCAAGCCCTTGGTAGATAAGATTCGGAAGCAAAGGACTGAGGAGTTTAGGGCTAATATAGATGATGACCTCGAGAGGGCGGAGTTCTGGCTTGAGAACTCAATGAGAGTATTTGATGAACTCTCCTGTACACTTGAGGAGAGCTTGAAATGTGCTGTGTCATTGCTAAAGGACTCGGCCTATCGTTGGTGGAAGACGTTAACTTCGGTAGTTCTAAGAGAGAGGGTAACGTTGGACTTCTTTTTGGAAGAGTTTCGAAAGAAGTATATAAGTCAGAGGTTTGTGGACTAGAAATAGAAAGAATTCCTTAAATTAAAGTAAGGAAAAATGACTGTAGCAGAATATGAGCGCGAATTTTTTAGGTTCAGTAAGTATGCACAAGAGTGTGTGTCTACAAAGCTATCTTGTGTAAGAGGTTTGAAGATGGGCTGAATGAGGATATTAGACTGCTAGTTGGAATGTTGAAGTTAAAAGAGTTTGTAGTGTTGGTTGATAGGGTATGTAAGGCCAAAGAACTGAATAAGGAAAAGAGGAAAGCTGTAAGTGAGGCCTGAGATGCAAGAAAAAGACCGATGAGTAAATCATACCAAGCTCAATCGAAGAGGTCCTAGGAAATGAACCCTCAGACGACTGCGTCAGTTGGATACTCACATTGAGATCAAGGTAACACCTACTTGGGTTTGAGAGTTCAAGCCACCTCAATGACAAGTTTGGGCAACCCAAAGTCCAAAACGGAGTGTCCAAATTCTGGTAGGAAACACATGGGGGAGTGTTGGGGGAATAACAAAAACTGTTACACGTATGGTTCACCTGATCATTTCATCTGTAATTTCCTCGAGAGGGAGGACAAGGAAAGGAAGCAAGAGATAAGATCTAGTAATGTATCTTTGAGGGGTAGACCACAAAAGAACCTGAGAGGAGGGACTAGTGGTAGAGGTGCACCTCAAGATTCTACTGTGAGATTGGAGGGTCAGGCACCTGCGAGGACCTATGCCATTCACGCTCGTGAATAGGCATCATCTCCAGATATGATAACAGGTACTTTTTCTCTTCATAACGCCTCAGATATTGTTTTGATTGATCTGTGGTCTACCCATTCTTACATTTACATGAGATTGGCATCTAGTATGAGTATGATTTTTGAGTCTACGAAATTTGTAGTAAAGGTGTCAAACCCGTTAGGTAAGCATGTGCTAGTTGATAAGGTGTGTAGGAATTGTCCTTTGACAATTAGAGGTCATTGTTTTCCGAAAAATATTATGTTGTTGCCGTTTGATGAATTTAACTTGATTCTTGGTATGGATTGGTTGACTGCCCATAATATTTTAGTAAACTGTGGTAGCAAGTTTATTGAATTGAAATGTGAAAATAGGGATGTCATTCGAGTTGAATCAGATAGAGCAGATAATCTGCCAGTGATAATTTCAACAATAGTAGCCGAGAAATATTTGAGGAAAGGATACGAGTCTTATCTCACTTTTGTTCTGAATGCTTAAGAGTCAGAAGTAAAGATTTAGTCACTGCCGGTGGTATGTGAGTATCCAGATGTATTCCTGAAAGAATTACCCGAGTTACCTCCAATTAGAGAGGTTGAGTTTAGGATTGAGTTAGTTCCGGGAACGGCATCTATTTCAATTGCTCTATATAGGATGGCACCATTAGAGTTGAAAGGACTGAAGGTTCAGTTGCAAGAGTTAACGTATAAGGGTTTTGCAAGGTAGAACTATTCACCATGGGGTGCTCCTATACTTTTTGTGAAGAAGAAAGATGGGTCGATGAGATTGTGCATAGACTATAAACAGCTCAACAAAGTGACTCTGAAGAATAAGTATCCTTTGCTAAGGATAGATGATTTGTTTGACCAACTGACGAGAGCTACGGTGCTTTCCAAGATAGACCTAAGGTCTGGCTATTATCAGTTGAGAGTTAAGGAGCAAGATGTGCAAAAAACTGTATTTCGGACGAGGTATGGCCATTATGAGTTTCTTGTCAGGCCATTTGGTTTAACAAATGCCCCCGCAATTTTTATGGATTTAATGAATCTGTAACACCCCAAACCCGGCCCAAAACACCACGGCCGAATTCAAAATGTTACTAGGAAAAACGTTTGAAAAGAATTTGATTTAAGGGTGAAAACACATTTTGAGTTTAAAATATTTTTCTTAGGTTATAAGAGACAACTAGTTTACAACATGTTCATCGTTTTGAAAGTAGGTTGCCGAGGAGGATGAAAACTTTGAAGGTCGTGTGTAGTTTAAAACATTGTAATTTTGAAAATTTAAGAAAAATCGAGTTGTTAAGAGTATCCGGGTTTAAAACTTTAGTTTAAGTCTTTAAGTTGTAAATTGTTTCAAAAATCGTTTCCAGTTATTAACCGGTAGTCAATCTAACTCAATACATAGTAAAAATCCCCAAATATTTAAAATGGACTTATTACAATAAAGAAAAATTAACCCAAAAGTAATTAAGAATCTAAAGTGCACAAATAAATAAAACAACTTCTGCATGGCCACCTCGAATCTACTCTAGCCCGGTCCAATTAGGAAAATAGGGTGAGTCGGACAGACTCAGTATGCAATTATTCCACATGTTTCCACAGATGGGCTTGGCCCAAAACCACACAATCCACATACCACACATGATGATGCAAAATGTTACCCATCCCAGCCTAATATCTATCCGCTACACACCCCCATATCCTGCCACCACACACCAGGGTATTACTAAATCGACCCTCCATCCGCTACACACCTCTTTGGCTGTCGTACTGCTCAAAATCAATATAACGTGGCATGGCCACCGATCACCATGTGACCAAATATAACGTGGCCTAGCCACCGATCACTATGTGACCAAATCTCGATATCCACGATGAAGCACGAAGCTACCATAAACCCACGATGTGGCATATAGCCGACATCAAGCCACGATATGGCACACAGCCAATCATCAATCCACAATGAGGCTCGAGGCCATCACTAAATCACGTACATAAATGTACACCCTATCCTTCATTCAATATATATCCCAACCCCATGCATATGCAACATATTATAATGATATGGCCGGATAATGCATGAACATATTAGGTAGGCATACGACATGCTTACAAGTATCCACAGTAATCAACCACAACTATACCTTAGATAGGGTACTAACCTGGTTACCGAAATACCCAATTAAGGGTAACAATTCCACCACAACCACTGTACCGGCTATCACACACATAACACATATAATTAATTGACTAATAGGGAAACAACGAATTAACCACACATCTGATAACCTGAAGCACTAGACTCTCGATTTCCCTAACGTCCTCACTCGAAGAGACTATAGCGATCTGCTTGTCTCTTTCTGACGCTGGCCCATACCCCGGTGGCCAATCCCGAATCGCAAAAACTGAACGTCTCTTGAACTTAGGGGTAGGGACAACCCCTTTCTCTCCTTGGCTGGTACTCACATCCATTGAATAGCACTTAATCAGAAGACCCGGTTAAACATTAAATCAAATCCAAACGAGACAAAAACCTAATCTAAAACAAATACTCTTACCGAAATAGATCCGAATCTCGAAGGCTCCTCCTCAACCTTTGTCGAAACCCCCTTACTCGATTGAATCCCGAAGGATCCCGCTCCTAACGCTGGCTACAAAGAACCCGAACCCAACCCTTCATGGTTTCGGCCAACCAAATAAACAGGATTAGATTCTTGGTTTCGGCTAACCAAGAAGAAAATAAGAAAGAAAACCGATCAAAGGAGAGATCCTTACCACTCTACTAACCCGATTTGGCTAAATGACAACCCTTGGGGATTAACTTATTAGGAGAGAATGAAAGATGAGTGTAGACGAAAATAAAAGAAGAGAAAGAGAAAATGATGGATGGGAGATTCGACCAAGATACTATTCAGCCATGATGAAAAGCAAGAGAGGAAAAAGAAATAATGGTGAGGCTCAATAGAGGTTTGGCTAAGATTTCATAAATGAGAAAAGTTCCTTCGGCTTTTGAGGATGGGTGCAACGGTGAGAAGATGAAGAAGAAGAGAAGTTATAGATGAAAAAGAAGAAAAAGGGTTGAGATTTATGGTGTTTCGGCTATGGTTCCACAATTGCTAGATACTTTCGGTCACTAAGAACAAGAAATGAGGAGCTATTCAGCTTTTGCTAAAGTAGAGAAGGTTCAAAGATATCGAAATGAAAAAGGAAAGAGAAGAAGATATAGTTCGACTTTTGAAAGTGAATAGCAACAGAGACGAATGTACTTATGGTATTCACAATTTTGGCTTTTGGGTCATATGAAGAGAAAGGGAAAAGAAAACATTTGTCTAGCATTTTCGGCACCTAAAATCCCCTTGAATGACCGAAACTCCCCCTCCTAGAACCCCACCTATGGCCAACACCTTGCCTCTCTCCCAAATCCCTTCTTTTCCTCCTACTCTTCCTCTCCTCCTTCCATTCAAACAGGTTTGAATGATTCAACCCTCCCACCTTACTCTCCACCACTCATTCGAATATCTTGACCAAGTCTCCCCCAGAGTTTGCTTGCTGTCCAACACTTCCCTCTCCCTGATGCAAAAATGCAAAAAAAAACAAGGCTCCCTTGCAGCTGGCGTGATTCGAACCTCTCTCCCCCTTGACACCCCTTTGTGACGCAACACTCCCCCTTGCTCCTAGGCGTTACCCTTGCCACTTCACCACTTCTTTTCTTGTGTCTTAAACTACACATAAAAACCCTTAAGGCCTATCTTCCCCTAGCTCTCCCCTAAGGCTCTAAACCAAAAATTTACCTAAGGTCCAAACTTAGCCTCAAGATTTCTCGAAGCCCCCAAACACATACAAACAGCATATAAAGCACACTACCACATAAATATGACTTAAAAATGCATGACCCCTAAATCCAAGATGTTATAGTTCTACCCCCTTAAAAAAATTTCGGCCTCGAAATTACCTGATCAAAATAAGTAAGGGTATTGCAATCGCATCGCTTCTTCCGGCTCCCATGAAGCTTCTTCTGAACCATGGTTACGCCACAATACTTTAACTAGAGGAACTGATTTCTTTTGAAGCACCTTCACATCTCGCTCCAGAATCTGAATCGGTTCTTCTTCATAGGACAAATCTGGTCTCAACTCCACTTCCTCCACTGGCACCACGTGGGACGGATCTGATCGATAATGACGTAGCATTGACACGTGGAACACATCATGCATCTGCTTCAATTTCGAAGGTAATTCTAACTGATAAGCCACCGGTCCAACTCGCTTTAAAACCCGATAAGGCCTATAAATTTGGGACTCAGTTTACCCTTGCGTCCAAACCTCATCACCTTCTTCCACGACAAAACTTTCAGGAATACACGATCGCCCATGGCAAATTCTATCTCTTTCCGCTTAAGATCTGCATACGACTTCTATCTGTCAAATGCCTCTTTCAACCGTGCCCAAATTACTTTAACCTTTTCCTCTGACTTTGCCACTATCTCTAGACCCAAAACATGGCATTCTCCCAGTTCCGTCCAACAAGTAAGAGTCCGACACTTCTGCCCATACAGTGCTTCATACGGCGCCATCCGAATACTAGCTTGATAACTGTTGTTATAAGCGAATTCTGCTAAAGGCAAGAATTCTTCCCAACTACCCTGAAGTCGATAACACATCCCTTAGCATATCTTCTAACACCTGAATCACCCTTTCAGACTGGCCATCCGTCTGTGAATGAAATGCCGTGCTAAAGTCCAACCTGGTACCCAAAGCCTGATGCAATGCCCTCTAAAACCTCGACGTAAATCTAGGATCCCTATCCGATATGATCAACACCGGCACTCCATGCAGTCTCACAATTTCTACTACATACAGCTTCGCTAATCTCTGCAGAGAGTAATCAACACGCACAGGTATGAAATGAGCGGACTTTGTCATCTGATCTACAATCACCCATACCGAGTCTTTCTTAGTAGGCGTAAGAGGAAGCCTACTAACGAAATCCATTATGATTCTCTCCCACTTCCATTGCAGGATCTTCACTGGTTGCAGCAACCACGAAGGTACTTGGTGTTCATCTTTGACCTACTGACACGTCAAGTACTTCCCCACAAATTCTGTAACTTCTCGCTTCAATCCAGGTTCCTGTAGATCCTTATACAACTTACTTCCTTTAGGATGCATAGCGTAAGGGCTACTATGCGAATCCCGCAGAATCTTCTGCCTTAATTCCACATCCTTTGGCATACACACCCTACCATAGAAACACAGAACTTCGTCACTATTCACACTGTAGTCCCCTAACTCTCCACTCTGAACTTGCTGAAATCGAGCACTCAAAACCTCATCCACCAACTGTTTCTCTTTTACCTGACTTAACCATGTCGGCTTTACTTGCAGCTCTGCTAACAAACTCCCGTCATCATAAAGACTAAGATGCGCGAACATCGCTCTCAGATTTGACACCACCTTCTGACTTAGTGCATGCGCCACCACATTCGCTTCACCTGGGTGGTACTCAATCGAACAGTCGTAATCCTTTAACAGCTCCACCCACCTTCGTTGTCTCAAGTTGAGCTCTTTCTGAGTCAATAGATACTTCAGGCTCTTGTGGTCCGTGTAGATCACTGACTTCTCTCCATATAGATAATGCCTCCACACTTTCAAAGCGAAAACTACTGCTGCCAACTCTAGATTATGCGTCGGGTAGTTGACTTCATGCGGTCTCAACTGCCGAGACGCATAAGCAACCATCTTCCCTTCCTGCATCAATGCACAACCTAACCCCGTATGAGGAGCATCACAATATACCACAAAATCTTTTCCCGCCATAGGCTGAATCAAAACTGGAGCTTCTGTGAAAACTCTCTTTAGCTTTTCGAAACTCTCCTACTGCTTATTCGACCATACAAAAGGTACCTCCTTTCTCAACAACTTAGTCAAAGGTGCCGTTATTGAAGAGAAACCCTCGACAAAACTCTTATAATACCCTGCTAGCCCTAAGAAACTATGAATTTCTGCTACCAACTTAGGTGGTTTCCACTCCAGTACTGCCTCAACCTTCCGAGGATCCACCCTTATTCCCTCCGCGGATACCACATGACCTAGAAAAGCGACTTCACTCAACCAGAATTCGTACTTGCTAAACTTGGCGTACAACTTCTTTTCTCTTAAAATTCACAGCACTACCCGAAGATGTCCATCATGCTCTTCCTCCGACTTGGAATACACCAGGATGTCGTCTATGAACACCACGACGAATTGATCCAAGTAAGGTTGGAAAACCCAATTCATCATATCAACAAACGCAGCTGGTGTGTTAGTTAACCCAGACGGTATTACCAGGAATTCGTAGTGCCCGTATCGAGTCTGAAATGCTGTCTTATGGATATCAGCCTCCTTCACCTTAAGCTGGTGATACCCCGACCTCAAATCTATCTTCGAAAAGACCGCAGCTCTTTTGAGCTGGTCAAACAAGTCGTTTATCCTCGGCGGCGGGTACTTATTCTTGATCGTCAGCTTATTCAACTGGCGATAATCTATGCACATACGCATAGACCCATTCTTCTTCTTTACGAACAACACCGATGCTCCCCACAGAGACACACTGGGTCGTATAAACCCATGATGTAGCAACTCTTAGATTTGAGCTTTCAGCTCAACCAACTCTTTTGGTGCCATCTTGTATGGAGCGATAGACACTGGCGCTGTACCTGGAAACTGGTCGATTCCAAATTCCACCTCCCGATTCGGAGGTAACCCTAGAAGTTCTTCTGGAAAAACATCCACAAACTCCTTTACTATCCTGACCTCCCCCACAGCTGCTTCCTTAACATCCAAAGCACTCACAAACATCAGAAAAGCCAAGCACCCCTTCTTCACCATCTTCTCCGCCTTAAGAGCAGACACTACGTTAGACAGGTAGTCTCTCCTCTCACCTATCACTATAACCTCATAGTTCTCGAGAGTCCTCAATGACATGCGCTTAGCAGCATAGTCCAGATTCGCACGATACCTTACTAACCAATCCATCCCTAAGATCAGGTCAAATTCTCTGAACGGCAGCTCCATCAAGTCAGCTGGAAACACCACCCCCTGAACCTCTAAAGGCACGTCTCTAAAGAGTTTATCTACTACCACAGATTGCCCTAAAGGACTAAATACAGTAATCTTCCTAGGGACAGTCTCAGAGTTCACATTCAAGGTTCCAAGCACCATGCTAGCAATGTAAGAGTGCGTTGACCCAACATCAATTAAAGCAGTAAAGGGTAACCTATAAATAAGGAACGTATTCGTGATAATATCTGGTGCGTCCCCCTCCTCATGGCGTCTGGATGTATACACTAACCGTGGCTGCCTTGCATCTGAGCTCCCAACACTTCTGCCCAGTGCTCCACGACCTCGACCAAAACAATTTCCTCCACTGTTCGGACCACGACCTCTCGACATTTGTGGACCACCCCTTCCTGGCTGCATATACCCCTGACCTACTGTCTGAGCCCTATCCACATTCTGAGGATAATTCTTCACTAAGTGAGCCTTGGACCCACACCTGAAGCACTCCTTACTCCTTCCCCAGTACTCACCTACATGAGTTCTCCCACACCGAGCACATGGACGGGCCTGATTCCCAGCAGCTGGCATAAAAGCACGAGTAGAATTATCCACCCTAGGCTTTTTCTGAAAACCCCTTGAAGATCCTGATGGTCCAAAACCCCTCTTATTTTGGCCTCTGTCTCTATCTCTGTTCTGCCTTTCAGTTCGCTTAACTTCCTCGACGATCCAAGCTTTCACCACCAAAGTAGCAAAGTCCCTCTCACGCTGAAGAGCTATCAACACCCGCAGTTCATCTCATAGCCCATCCTCAAATCTCACGTAGCGCTCATAATCAGTAGCAATAATCCCTCTGGCATGCCGACTTAAACTCAGGAATTTTGCCTCATATTTTGCTACTGACTTACCCCCTTGCACCAGATTCAAGAACGCCTTCCTCTGTGCATCCACGTAACTAGCTCCGACGTACTTCCCCTTAAACTTTACCTTAAAGTAACCGCAATCTACTCGGCCCGTTGGAGTACCCTCTCTGACGGCAAGCCACCACTAATAGGCCTCATCCGAAGGAAAGATACAGCACCTTTCAGCTTTTCCTCGACAGTGCAGTCCAAGTCATCCATGATCCTCTTGGCTGCCTCTAACCAATACTCCGCCACATTCGGAGCTACCCCTGAGACACCTCTAAATATCTCAGCTCCATTCACTTGAAGTCTCTCAGAGACGGACTTTCGGGCCTCAGTACCCATATTCACTCCCGTAACTCTTTCCAAGGCTCGCAGCATAGCCTGGGATACTGCGTCATCTCCACCCGTCTGATCTTGAAACTCAGCTTCTATCGCAGGTGGTGTCGTTTCATTCCCCGATCCATGACCAGACCCAACTGGTTCCGATACAGCCATTCTACCCCTACCACGTCCACTCATATTACGACCTCGTCCCCTAGAACTCATGTCTATCACTGCGTTTTAGTTTGTTTTAAGAAATTTTATGCATTAACTTCTTGTTCCACTGATTACCCACAAGCAATTTTATGTAAAGACATTTAATAGTAGTTATTCCGGTCATTCAAAATTTTAGTCTCAAGTCTTCCACCCTAATTTAGAGAATCACATTCATTCATCAACACTATCCACTACACACGTTTACCACTTTGAGCATTTTCGTCCGTTCCCAACCCAAGGGTATTTTCATAATTTATCCTTATAGGGGTATTTTTCGTAATTTTTAAAATATAAAGGTATCTTGGTAATTTTGGCAAACAGGGGCATTTTGGTAATCAATCGAGGGTAGTATGGTAAATTTTTTTTGAAATCAGGGGTAATTTGATAGTTTTACAAAACCGGGTATTCGGTCCCTTTCGGGTTTTAGTTATAGGTTCGACCCGTTAACAAGTCCTCATGGTTAAGGTGAACAATCACTGCGCACCAGGTAGGATTCCAGAAAAGAGAAGGTCAGTCGCTAGGACTACTTAAATACCAAGCTCATTCAGAATCCATGCCTAGACATGCTCATGCTTGTTACCACACCTGAACTCTGCGACTTATTCCTGGGTTTGGTGAAATAAGTTAAGTCTTATGAAGTTTAGTGTTGGAGTAAGCTAATCCAAAGGTTCAATAGTTCTTAACTTACTAATCTACGATCCCATATCACCCATCATTTCTACATACAAATCACGCAATGGTTTGAAGTACTTATCTAGTACACATCGGGCCGGAGACGTAGGTGCCATGCCAAAATAAACCCGAATAGCTTGTAGAAATACATGTTTTAGTAAAACCCATCTTTGAAAAATGTTTTGAGCCCAAAAACCTTCAAAGCTGAGTTTTGAACCCCACTCTGATACCAAACTGTAACACCCCAAACCCGGCCCAAAACACCATGGTTGAATTCAGAATATTACTAGGAAAAATGTTTGAAAAGAATTTGATTTAAGGGTGAAAACACGTTTTGAGTTTAAATATTTTTCTTAGTTTATAAGAGATAACTGGTTTACAACATGTTCGTCGTTTTGAAAGTAGGTTGCCGAGGAGGATGAAAACTTGAAGGTCGTGTGTAGTTTAAAACATTGTACGTTTGAAAATTCAAGAAAAATTGAGTTGTTAAGGGAATCCAGGTTTAAAACTTTAATTTAAGTCTTCAAGTTGTAAATTGTTTCAAAAATCGTTTCCAGTTATTAACCGGTAGTCAATCTAACTCAATACATAGTAAAAATCCCCAAATATTTAAAATGGCCTTATTACAATAAAGAAAAATTAACCCAAAAGTAATTAAGAATCTAAAGTGCATAAATAAATAAAATAACTTCTGCATGGCCACCTCGAATCTACTCCAGCCCGGTCCAAGTATCACGTATTACCTGCAATATTTTTTGGAAAATAGGGTGAGTCAGACAGACTCAGTGTGTAATTATTCCACATGTTTCCACAAATGGGCTTGGCCCAAAACCACACAATCCACATACCACACATGATGATGCAAAATGTTACCCATCCCAACCTAATATCCATTCGCTACACCCCCCCGTATCCTGCCACCACACACCAGGGGATTACTAAATCGACCCTCCATCCGCTACACACCTCTTTGGCAGTCGTACTACTCAAAGTCAATATAACGTGGCATGGCCACCGATCACCATGTGACCAAATATAACGTGGCCTAGCCACCGATCACTATGTGACCAAATCTTGATATCCACGATGAAGCACGAAGCTACCATCAACCCACGATATGGCACATAGCTGACATTAAGCCACGATATGGCACATAGCCAATCATCAATCCACAGTGAGGCTCGAGGCCATCACTAAACCACGTACATAAATGTACACCCTGTCCTTCATTCAATATATACCCTAACCCCATGCATATGCAACATATTATAATGATATGGCCGGATAATGCATGAACATATTAGGTAGGCATACGACATGCTTACAAGTATCCACAGTAATCAAGCACAACTACACCTTAGATAGGGTACTAACCTGGTTATCGAAATACCCAATTAAGGGCAACAATTCCACCACAACCACTGTATCGACTATCACACACATAACATATATAATTAATTGACTAACAGGGAAACAGTGAATTAACCACACACCTGATAACCCGAAGCACTAGACTCTCGATTTCCCTAACGTCCTCACTCAAAGAGACTACAACGATCTACTTGTCTCTTTTCGACGCTGGCCTACACCTCAGTGGCCAATCCCAAACCACAGAAACCAAACGTTTCTTGAACTTAGGGGTAGGGACAACCCCTTTCTCTCCTTGGCTGGTACTCACATCTATTGAATAGCACTTAATCAGAAGACCCGGTTAAACATTAAATCAAATCCAAACGAGATAAAAACCTAATCTAAAATGAATACTCTTACCGAAATAGATCCAAATCCCGAAGGCTCCTCCTCAACCTTTGTCGAAACCCCCTTACTCGATTGAATTACGAAGGATCCCGCTCCTAACGCTGGCTACAAAGAACTCGAACCCAACCCTTCATGGTCTCGGCCAACCAAATAAACTGGATTAGATTCTTGGTTTCGGCTAACCAAGAAGAAAAAAAGAAAGAAAATCGATCAAAGGAGAGATCCTTACCACTCTACTAACCCGATTCAGCTAAATGACAACCCTTGAAGATTAACTTATTAGGAGAGAATGGAAGATGAGTGTAGACGAAAATAAAAGAAGAGAAAGAGAAAATGATGGATGGGAGATTCGACCAAGATACTATTCAGCCTTGATGAAAAGTAAAAGAGGAAAAAGAAATAATGGTGAGGCTCAATAGAGGTTCGGCTAAGATTTCAGAAATGGTAAAAGTTCCTTCGGCTTTTGAGGATGGGTGCAATGGTGAGAAGATGAAGAAGAAGAGAAGTTACAGATGAAAAAGAAGAAAAAGGGTTGAGATTTATGGTGTTTCGGCTATGGTTCCACAATTACTAGATACTTCTGGTCACTAAGAACAAGAAATGAGGAGCTATTCGGCTTTTGCTAAAGTAGAGAAGGTTCAAAGATATCGAAATGAAAAAGAAAGAAGGAGAAGATATAGTTTGACTTTTGAAAGTGAATAGCAACGGAGACGAATACACTTATGGTATTCACAATTTTGGCTTTTGGGTCATATAAAGAGAAAAGGAAAAGAAAACATTTGTCTAGCATTTTCGGCACCTAAAATCCCCCTTGAATGACCGAAACTCCCCCTCCTAGAACCTCACCTACGGCCAACACCTTGCCTCTCTCCCAAATCCCTTCTTTTCCTCCTATTCTTCCTTTCTTCCTTCCATTCAAACAGGTTTGAATGATTCAAACCTCCCACCTTACTCTCCACCACTCATTCGAATATCTTAACCAAGTCTCCCCAAGAGTTTGCTTGTCGTCCAACACTTCCCTCTCCCTGACGCAAAAATGCAAAATAAAACAAGGCTCCCTTGCAGCTGGCGTGATTCGAACCTCTCTCCCCTTTGACACCCCTTTGTGACGCAACACTCCCCCTTGCTCCTAGGCATTACCCTTGCCACTCCACCACTTCTTTTCTTGTGTCTTAAACTACACATAAAAACCCTTAAGGCCTATCTTCCCCTAGCTCTCCCTTAAGGCTCTAAACCAAAAATTTACCTAAGGTCCAAACTTAGCCTCAAGATTTCTCGAAGCCCCCAAACACATACAAACAGAATCTAGAGCACACTACCACATAAATATGACTTAAAAATGCATGACCCCTAAATCCCAGATGTTACAGAATCGCATCTTCTGGCCGTACTTGGACAAGTTTGTAGTCGTTTTTATTGACGACATAGTATTTTATTCTCGGGATGAGAGTGAGCATGCAGAGCATCTGAGAATTGTTTTGTAGACTTCAAGAGACAAGTAGCTATATGCTAAATTTAGTAAGAGTGAGTTTTGGCTCTGAGAAGTTGGATTCCTAGGACACATTGTGTCGAGTGATGTATTAGAGTTAATCCGAGTAAGATCTCAGTTAATGTGGAATGGAAACCACCAAGAAATGTGTCTGAAGTTAGAAGCTTTTTGGGTTTGGCAGGGTATTACGGATGGTTCGTAAAGGGGTTTTCTATGATTGCTACCCCGATGAAGAAACTATTGCATAAAGATGTTAAGTTTGAATGGATTGAAAAATGTCAACAGAGTTTTAAGAGATTGAAAACATTATTGACTGAGGCACCGGTTTTAGACAACTTAAGTCAGGGAAAGAGTTTATGGTCTATAGTGATGCACCTTTAAATGATCTCGGTTGTGTGTTGATGCAAGAGGGTAAGGTAGTCACTTACGCTTCGAGACAGCTAAAACCGCATGAGAAAAATTACCTGACTCATGACTTGAAGTTGGCTACAATCGTATTCGCTTTGAAGATCTATTGTCACTATTTATATGGTGAGAAGTGTCGAATATTCATGGATCAGAAAAGTTTGAAGTACTTAATGGATCAAAAGGATTTGAATTTTTGACAACGACGGTGACTCAAATTATTGAAGGATTATGAGCTAGTGATTGGCTACCATCCTGGGGAAGTGAATGTGGTCGCGAACACCTTGAGCAGAAAATCTTTGTATGCTTTGAGAGCTATAAGCACAAGCTTAGCATTGTCTTATGATGGTGCTATATTGGCCGAGTTGAGGGCTAGATCGCTATTTATTCAACAGATTTGTGAAGCTCAAAAGAATGTTGATGAGATGCAAGCTAAGAGAGCTAAGTACGAATCGAGAAATGATTCTGATTTTCGAGTGAGTTCAGAGGTTGTTTGATATTTCACGAGGGGATTTGTGTACCAAAAGATGATGAGTTGATCCAAAAAATTTTACTTGAAGCACACGGTGGTTATTTGTCAGTACATCCCGGTAGCATGAAAATGTACAATGATTTGAAGAAATTTTATTGGTGGCGGGTATGAAAAGAGACATCTCTGAGTTCGTGACGAGGTGCTTAATTTGTCAACAAGTAGAAGCCGAGCATCAGGTACCTTCGGGATTGCTTCAGTCGGTGATGGTTCCCGAGTGGAAGTGGGATCGGATCACCATGTATTTTTTGATGAAGTTGCCTATGACTCCGAGAAAGAAATATGCTGTGTGGGTCATTGTTGATAGATTAACTAAATCAGCTCACTTTATACCGGTGCGTGTTGACTACGTACTTGATAAGTTGGCTGAGTTGTTAATTATCGAGGTGGTAAGATTGCATGGAGTGCCTATATCTATTATCTCGGGTAGAGATCTGAGATTTTCTTGAGGATATGCTCCGATGCTGTGTGTTAGAGTTTGGAGGTAGTTGGGAAAGAAATTTACCTTTGGTAGAGTTTGCTTACAACAATAGTTATCAGTCGAGTATACGGATGGAACCGTACAAGGCTTCGTATGGTCGCAAGTGTTGAACTCCCCTGTATTGGACCGAGCTTAGTGAGAAACAAATCTATAGGATCGGTCTAGTTAAAGAGACTGAGAAGAAAGTGAAGGTGATCCGAGATAGTCTAAAAGCTGCTTCGGGTAAACAAAAGTCGTACACGAATTACAAAGGAAAGAAATTAAGTTTCAAGTGGGCGACAAAATATTTCTGAAAGTATCCCCGTGGAAGAAAATATTGAGATTTGATAAAAAGGGCAAATTGAGTCTGCGATTCATAGAACCGTATGAAGTTACTGAAAGGATTGGGCTAGTGGCATACCGGTTGGCTTTGCTGGTAGAGTTAAAAAATACTCATGTGTCGATGTTGCGACGATATCGTTTCGATCCTTGGCATGTGATCCCTCCATCAGAAATTGAGATACGACTGGACATGGCTTATGAAGAGGAGCCAATTAAGATATTGGTTCGGGAGGTTAAACAATTGATGAATAAGATCATAGCTTTAGTAAAAGTGTTATAGCAAAAACATGATGTGGAAGAAGCTACGTGGGAACCGAAAGAAGCTATGAGAGAACAATATCCAAACCTTTTTACCGGTAAGATTTTCGAGGGCAAAAATCTCTAAAGGAGGGGAGAGTTGTAACAGCCCAATTTTTGGGCTAGTCGAAATGGTGGTTCCAAGACCACTAACCCGAGGTTGAGGAAATTTATCTTGATAATATTTTATGTGTTATAGCATGTTTATAATGATGCATGAGAATTTTGGTGCTTTAATTTTAGCGAATGAATGTTTAATTGTGAAAAAGGACTAAATCGTAAAAAGTGCAAAAGTTCTATTTGTCAAGGTAGAGGGGTCTAATATCCATAGAATATTAAATTAGAGGTCTTTAAAGTGCAAATAGGCCATATGGAGTGTGTTGGCTGGCCATAGGAAGCTAGAGGGATAAGGGCATTAATTTTAGTCAAATTTGGTGACATTAGGTGATAAAAAGATGAATAAAATATGCTAAAAAGGAAAGATATCATCTTTCAATGTCCACTCTTCTTCCTCCACCAAAAATTTGAAGAGAAAATAGGGTTTTTGAAGCTCAAACTATCAGCCAACATATTCTCTAGCAAGTAAGTGATTTTAGAAGCCTTTCTTTATGATTTTTACATTTTTGGAACCCCCAAAGCATAAGCTAGCTAATGAGGGGACTAATTTGTAATATGGTTGAAAGTATAATGACTTTCCATGAGAGTGTTCATGATTTTTGCTGAGTTTTTATGTAGGAAAATAAATGTTACTGAGATGAGAAACAACTTTTGTGTAGGGTGTTAGCATGAAAACACCTAAATAGGACTTGAATGCAAAGATTGAGAATGTGAAATAAATGCATGAAGTAATTGAAATTATAAGTAGTTGTAAGAGTAATAAGTGTTCATCTAGGGTTGTTTACTGAGAAAATGTGATGAAAAATGATTTACGAGCCTAGGGGTAAAATCATAATTTTGCCATAGTACAAGGGCAAAATGGTCATTTTTGCCTAAATAAAGATTATGATGCAGTATAATCATAAAATTTTTTAGATGAGTGAATTTTGTTGTTATAGATCAAGAAGAGAGCGGAATTAACCTTGATCGGGGTAAAGGCAATATTTTGGATTAAACCGCAAACTAACATATTTTGCACCGTGGTAAGTTTATGCGTAAACCATGCATTTTATATACACATGTTTTTACTAATTGGTGCATTGTATGATTGAGAACATGTATGATTTAAGTGGAGTGAATTTGGTAGTTATTGAATAATTTTCGTATGAATGTCGAAATAGATATGTAAATGTGAAATAACATCCGTAGTATTAAATAGTGGGCTGTGTATGATACCAGTATAACATCTCTTGATGGTGGGCTAAGTGCGATACCACCTTATTACTTAATTACGGTGGGCTGTGTGCGATACCATTGTCTATTTATCATTTGGTGGGCTATGTGCGATACCACTGTAACCATCCTTTTTAGTGGGTTATGTACGATACCACCATATTAAAGTTTGATGGTGGGCTAAGTGCAAAACCACCGAGTAATTGGTATTATGAATGGTTTATTGAGAAATTATGATGTGTTGTATCATGTGACCTTGTGGTGTTAAGTGCAGAGATGCATGTTAATGAATGTGAGCATTAAGCTTGTGATATGGTTAGAATGTGGTAAGGGAGGAAGTGAGTAAGCATGATTATGAATGTGGATCGTTCTTACTTTGTCTGTAATGCTATTTATTGTTTTGCACATACTATGATGTTATTTGTTTACATGTAAACTTACTAAGCTTTAAGCTTACTCCCCCTTTTTTCCCTTGTTTAATAGTGTCAAAGGGTCGAGTCGGGATACAAAGCTAATTAGAAGTTTACCCTCAGTATCAGTAAATCTCGGTATATCTAGAATTAGAATATTAAGTATGGCATGTATATGGGCTAGACTAGGTGAATTGTTTTGTTATTTTGGCCAAGCGTGTATTGGCTCCCTTATGGATGAACCCTTTTGTATATTGCCATAGTTGATGGCTCATTATGATTAATTTATGAAATATGAGGTTATTCAAGAAAGTGTTTGTTGCATAAATTGATTTCCTTGATTTGTTGTATAGGATCTTGTTATGTGGGATAGGGTGACAAAAGAGCTTGGCAAATAGCCTTGTTCCTATCCATATGGGTAGGCACACGACCATGTCTCTAGGACATGTGTGACACACGGTCAGTCCCATGGGTGTGTGACCAGGCTGTGTGTCCCCTGCATGTTAGTTTTACAAGTCAGTAAGCCTTGTAGTAAACACATGGGCAAAGCCACGACCATATGTCTCAGCCGTGTGGAAGGCACAGCCACAAACATGGGCATGTCCCTAGGCCGTGTGAAGTCTGCACCTTGAAATTGGAATTTAATTCGACAGACGGTCTAAGGACACGGGTATGTGCCTTGGCCTTGTGACCTTATTGAGATGATGACGTCATAAACAGAATGCCAAGTTTTTGGCACACGGGCTAAGACACAAGCGTGTCGTGGCTGTATGAGGGACACGGTCGTGAGTTCGGCCATGTGAAATAAGTCAGTGTTGAGCACGGGTGAAGGACATAGGTGTGTGGGTGACCATACGGCCTTCCCCTACGGGCGTGTCCCACCCCACACGGGCGTGTTGTCCCTGTCTAGGAAAAATTTCCCTAAGCGCGTAAAAGTTTCCAATTTATCTTCGAAACCTTCTGGAAGCATGTTTAGGGCCTCGTAAGCCCATTATAAGGATGCTAGAGTTGTGTATGGAAAGGTTTTAATTTACAATGAACTTTGGTTGCCTAAAGTTGTATGACAATGTGAGTTAAGTACGGTAACGCCTCGTACCCGATTCTGACGTAGAATACGGGTAAGGGGTGTTACATAGTAGCTAGCCCAGGGACTAATTTGCAAAATTGTTAAAGATTGTGAAAGATGACATTGATGAATAAGCATGTGTTTTGAAGTTTCTTGATAGATTATGAATGTTTGTTAATAGATATACAAGTTCTGTTAAGTGATTTTTAATAAAAATACAAATTAGGGATTGATTTGAGAAATGTGTAAAGTTAGTGCTTAAATTTGAAATAAATGAAAATTATGGGCTGCTAAGGGCATTATGGTAATTCGGCCAGCATGGGTTAGTCTTGAAATTCATGAATTTGTGATTTTGTGTAATAAAGATTAAATTGTGAAAATGTGAAATATATGGGGCAAAAGTGTAAATGTGTTTTAAAGTGTGATTTGGACTAAATTGAATGAATAGATGATTGAATAAGTTAATTTTGAATATATTTAGATCAAGAAAAGCGAAATTCAGATCTAGATCGGGGAAAAATGAAAGTTATCGACTAATTGACTAGAATTTTCGTTTTAACATCTGGGGTATGTTCGTATGTTATAATTTCATTTCAAATGTATTTTATATGCTTCGATATAGCATGAATTGTGTTTATGTGATTACGTACGAGTTCGGGAATGATTCGATGAAGATTCGATAATTAGAAACCTAATTGAACCTTAGGAATAGTTTAGGATGCTAGTGACATGTCATTAGGTATACTTGAGTTGGCTTCGGGCCATGATTTAGCACTATGTGTGCGAGATAAACTGATTTGGCTTCGGGCAGTGCATATCGGCTGATTTGGCTTTGGGCCATGGTATTAGAATTTCAGATAAGTTACCTTGATTTGGCTTCGGGCCATGGTATATGTACTTATCGAGTGAGACCTTGAGTATCCGACTTCTATTCCGAATGGTTCAACGTATAAAAGAAGAATGTGGTTGATTATGAGATTGGTACGAGATGATACAGGTACGTTGTAACATCCATTACCCGTATTCGATGCTGGAATAGGGTACGAGGCATTACCAGACTTATACGCAAGTAATCATATAAATCTGACATGAATTTCCACTCAAATTTAAAAATTTTCATAAACATTTATATCGTCCCTTAAACGAGCCTACGATGTAGCACCTCAAACCCGGCCTAGATGTTACGACCGGATCTGACGTTTTCACATCAAAGTGTTGATTTGAAAACTGGTCTTGTCGATGAAAGTTCATGACTAAATTTTAAATCCCTTTTAACCAGTTGCTATGGGAAACGTTGGTGTTGTAAAATCAAAACATGTTGACCAATCATTGGTCATATCATTTGTTACAAGTTTATTAATCTAAATTAAAAAACCGCGGAAGCTTTTCTAATTGTAAACTTTAAAATTTGAATTGCGTGATTTTCTTTGGAAACTTTTATTATTTCGAAAAACCCGTTTTTCCTAATCTAGCAGGTTGAAGTAATAAGTTAAAACCAAATAAAAGTTAAACCTCAAATGGCCTTATCACATAATCAAACCCAAGTATAAATTAAAAATATTCAAGTCTCAAGCGAAAAATTAGTGTTCTCGTGGCCACCTTCGGGTTCCTCGCGGCTCCAAAATCGTTTAAGGCTGGGGATTACCTGCACAGTTAATCGAAAGGGTGAGTTTGCGAAAACTCAGTGTGTAATCCCCTATTAGTCAAATAATACTTGGTGCAAGCAGAAACAGACTGGGCCTAAGCCCTATACAGTAATAGATTAGTCTGGGCTTTAGCCCTATATAGTAATAGTGTGGGCCTAAGCCCAAAATAATAATAGTATAGAACAGAGATGCAACCCAACCCAATCCAATCAACACACCGCCCATGTGGGGACTAAGTCGACCCACCCATCCAACACACCAATATCACAGCATGGCTGTTAATAATAATGCAGCAAAGCTACTAACAACAGTTATTTCATACCTAAAGCTTCTAGAATCTCATATTTTGGAACTTTTGCAATTTAGTCCAAAAAGTCAAATTGGATACTTAGTCACAAAATTTCTTTATGAAACTTTCACACAATCATGCAAACATGTCATGGACCTCAAAACAATCAAAAAACAAATATTTCTAATTTGAATTTGTGGTCTCGAAACCACTAATCTGACTAGACCTAAAATTGAGATGTTACAACTCTCCCCGTTAGGGATTTTCATCCCCGAAAATCTTACCGGTGAAAAGGTTTGGGTACTATTTTCTGATGGCTTCCTCGGGTTCCCATGTAGCCTCTTCAACCCCATGTCTTTGCCATAATACTTTCACAAGGGTTATACTTTTATTCCTCAACTGTTTGAGTTCTTGAGCCAAAATCTTAATCGGGTCTTCACCATAAATCATATCCGGTCGAATCTCAATCTCTGTCGGTGAAATCACATGTGAAGGGTCTGATCAGTAACGATGCAACATAGACACGTGGAACACATCATGGATCTTTTCCAAGTCAGATGGAAAAGCAAACCGATATGCTACCAACCATATTCTTTCAATAATCTCATATAGTCCAATAAAGCGTGGACTTAATTTACCTTTTCAGCCAAACCTAAAAAATTTCTTCCACGGAGATACTTTTACGAATACCTTATCACCGACCCGAAACTCAATCTTTTTCATTTCAAATCCACATAGGATTTCTGTCTATCCGATGCTGCTTTCAAGCAATCACGAATTACCTTTACCTTTTCTTTGGTTTTTTTGACCAAATCAACTCCGTGAATCTAATTCTCTCTGAGTTTGGTCCAATACAAGGGTGTTTGGCACTTACGCCCATACAATGCCTCATAAGGCACATTTTTAAACTTGACTAGAAACTATTGCTGTAGGAAAATTCCACCAACGGTAAATACTTTTCCCAACTACCTTGGAACTAAAGAATAGAACACCGCAGCATATCTTCAAGAATTTGAATTACTCGTTCAAATTGATCGTCATTTTGTGAATGGAAAGCGGTACTAAAATTCAATTTCATACCCAAAGCTTCTTATAACTTTTTCCAAAACTGTAAAGTGAATATCATATCTATATCCGAAATAATCGACAAAGGCACTCCGTGCAATCTCACAATTTCAGAAATATACAATTCAGCTAGCTTATCAAGTGAATACTCAATACGTACTAGTATAAAATGAGTCGATTTCATAAGCCTATCAACCACAACCCAAACGACATCTTTCTTTTTCGGTGACAAGGGCTAACCCATCACAAAGTCCATAGTAATGCTGTCCATTTCCACTCGGAAACCATCACAGACTGAAGTAAACTCGAAGGTAAGTGGTGTTCGACTTTCACTTGCTGACAAACCAAGCATCTCAATATAAACTCTGAAATGTCTCTTTTCATTCTCGACCACCAATACATCTTCTTCAAGTCATTATACATCTTCGTACTGACTGGATGGATAGATAAACATCCACTATGTGCTTCATGTAAAATTTTTTGAATGAGCTCATCATCTCTCGGTACACAGACCCTATCTCAGAAAATAAAACATCCATCAGAACTAATCCAAAAGTCTGACTCCATACCCGATTCACATTGAACTCTTTTGGCTTGCAAATAACTGTCGCCTTTCTGAGCTTCACAAATCTCTTGGAGAAACATTGGTCTAGCTCTCAACTCTGCTAGAATAGAACCATCATCTGATAAAGCCAACCATGTATTCATAGCCGTCAATGTAAATAAGTATTTCCTACTCAAGGCATCGGCGACCACGTTCGACTTTCCTGGGTGATAGTCAATCACTAGTAATCTTTTATCAACTCTAGCCATCTCTATTGTATTAGGTTCAAATCCTTTTGAGTTATCAAATATTTTAGACTTTTATGATCAGTATACACATGACATTTCTCACCATATAGATGATGTCTCCAAATCTTCAATGCAAACACAATGGTAGCCAATTCTAAATCTTGTGTCGGATAATTCTTCTCATATGGTTTCAGCTGCCTCGAGGCATAAGCTATCACCTTGCCTTCTTGCATAAGTCCATAAACCAATCCATTCAAGCATGCATCACTATAAACCACAAATTATTTTCCCGATTCAGGTTGTACTAAAACTAGAGCATCAGTCAATAATGCCTTTAGTTTCTCAAAACTCCGTTGGCACTTTTCTGTCCATTTGAACTTGACATCTTTATATAAAAATTTTGTCATCGGAGTAGCAATCATGGAAAGTCCTTTAACAAATCGTCTATAATAATCGGCTGAGCTTAGAAAGCTTCTAACATTAGATACATTCCTTGGTGGTTTCCAATCAACAATTGTTGAAATCTTACTCGGGTCAACTCGAATACCATCACCCGAAACTATGTGCCCAAAAAATCTGACTTCTTGAAGCCAATACTCACTTTTACTAAACTTAGCATACAACTGTTTATCTCTCAAAGTTTGCAAAACCATTCTCAAGTGCTCGGCATGCTTAGTTTCATCAAGAGAATAAGTCAATATATCATCAATAAAAACAACAACAAATTTATCCAAGTACAATCGAGAAATACGGTTCATCAAATCCATAAGTACAGTAGGAGCATTCGTTAAACCAAAAGGCATAACCAAAAATTCATAGTGACCATACCTTGTCCGAAAAGCAGTTTTTGACACATCCGAGTCTTTGACACTCAACTGGTAGTAACCGTACCTTAAGTCAATCTTGGAAAATACTGTAGCTCCCTTCAATTTGTCAAACAAATCATCTATTCTCGGAAAAGGATATTTATTCTTTATGGTCACCTTATTGAGTTATCGGTAGTCATGCAAAGCCTCATAGATCTATCTTTCTTTTTCACAAATAATACCGGTGCACCCCACGGAGAAAAACTAGGTTTCGCAAAATGTTTATCAGTCAATTCTTACAACTAAGCTTTTAACTCCTTTAATTCGGTTGTAGCCATTCTGTACGAAGCAATTGAAATAGGTGGAGTGCCAGGTACTAACTCCATACCAAATTCAACTTCTCTAACTGGAGGCAAGCCGGGCAATTCTTTTGGAAACACATCTGGATACTCACATACTACTGACATTGATTCAATTTTCAACTTAGACTATTTTTTATTCAACACAAAAGCAAGATAAGCTTCACAACCCTTTCTTATACATTTCTGAGCAGTCATAGAAGAAATCACTACTGGCAAGCTATCTGATTCATCTGATTCAATCCGAAGAATATCACCACTTTTACATTTCAACTCAATAATTTTTTTCCACAATTTACTACCACATCATGTATGGTCAACCAATCCATATCAAGAATTACATCAAATTCATCAAAAGGCAAAAGCATAAGAATAGTTGGAAAACAGTGACCTCTAATCATTAAAGGACAATTCTTACATAGTTTTTCAACTAACACATACTTGCCTAGAGGGTTGGACACTTTTATCACAAATTCTATAAACTCAATAGGCATATTCATACTAGATACCAGTTTCATACATACATACGAATGAGTAGATCTCGGATCAATCAAAGCCATAATAAAAGTATTATAAAGAGAAAAAGTACCCGTAATCACATCAGGAGATTAAGCCTCTTCGTGAGCACGAATGGCATAAGTCCTCGTAGGTGCTCTACCTTCGAGCCTCACAGCTGGATCTCTAGGTTCACTCTTGCTACTCACTCTATTTCCCAGATTTCTCTGTGGCCTCCCTCTAGGAGTAGTATTACCCTATCTTGCACTCTGAAATTTCTCTTTTTCAACCATCTCGGGGCAATCTCTAATGAAGTGATCTTAGGAACCACACTTGAAACAAGTTCGATCATTCACTCAACACTCACTGGGGTGACGTCTACTGCAATGTGGACATTCGGGTCTACTAGGTTGAGCATTACCCACATTCGCTATCAAAGTAGTCTGAGCCTTATGACCCGAATACTCTTTCTTATGGTTTCTATTTGAAAACCCAACTGAAGCACTAGATCGAGTATTAAACTCTCTCGGTTTCTTAGATGAGGACTGAAATGGCTTCCCTATCTATCTTTTCTTCGAATCTCGAGACTCAAACTTAGCTTTTCTTTTCTCTTTAGCCAACTCCTCGGCCTTACAAGGTCTCTCTACAAGCACAACGAATTTTTTCAGTTCGAGAATGCCAACCAATAATCGGATGTCTTTGTTTAGCCCGTCTTCAAATCTTTTACACATGATGGCTTCAGTCGAAACACATCCTCGAGCATATTTGCTCAGTCTCACAAACTCAAGTTCTGTTACCGTCATTCAGACCTATTTTAACTCAAGAAATTCATTTCTCTTCTGATCAATAAACCTCTGACTAATATACTTCTTACGAAACTCTTCTTGGAAAAATTCCAATCAACTCTCTCCCTTGGTACAACTGACACAAGGGTGTTCCACTACTGATAAGCTGAGTCTCTCAGAAGTGACACAACACATTTCATACATTCCTTGGGTGTGCATGATAACTCATTAAATACCCTGATGGTATTCTTGAGCCAGAACTCTACCCTTTCGGGATCATCATCTATACTAGCTCGGAACTCTTCGGCTCCTTGCTTTCGAATTTTATCCATTGGAGGTCTATTCAATCTCATAAAATCCATACCTTGGGGTGTTACAGGAATAGGTTGAGGAATGGGTGGGGGTGGAGGGTTGAGCGTTTGGGTTCGTTCGAACGAACTCCGTATACCTGGCGTTCACCATATGGAGAAAGGCTTCCCTGACCTGTTCTCCTCCTCCCTGACTCATAGTTGCAGGTCTATATTCAACTGGCGTTGTCCCTTGAGCAGGAGCCGATGCATTAGTTTCTACATCATCAGCTTCAGCTCGATTGGGATCCATTATAATATGAAAACACAATTTAAAAGGTCAGGAGTCGTCACACTATCACAATTCATTTATGGCATGTATAGCTAGACTCATGCACACGCTACATTAGTTCAAGAGTTGACTAACTCGTAGCTCTGATACCACTAAATCTAACACCTATTACCCATATTCAATGCCAGAACAGGGTACGAGGCATTATCGGACTTATACTTAGGCAATCATACAAAATCGAGACATAAATTTCCACTCAAATTTAAAACTTTTCATGAACATTCATATCGTCCCTTAAACGAGCCTACGAAGCCCAAAAACATACATTAAGAGTAGTTTGGGACAAAACCAAGAAATTTAGAAACTTCTGGGAAAACTGGGAAAATTTTTCATGTAAAAGGTCCACACACCCGTGTGGGTGAAGGGACACGCCCGTGCTTCAGGCCGTGTCCAAAATAAGGGACATTCTGTTTATGACGTCATCAACCAAATAAGGTCACACGACCAAGGCACACGCCCGTGTCCTTAGGCTGTGTGGCGAATTAAATTCCAAAAATTAAGTGCAGAATTCACACGGCCTGGGCACATGCTCATGTCTTATGGTAGTGTCTCTCACACGGCCGAGACACACGGCCGTGTCTCATGCCCGTGTGTTTACTACTGGCATTCTGTTTTGCATTAATTAGGGTGCAGGGGACACACGGCCATAACACACGCATATGGGGCAAGCCGTGTGTCATACACGGCCTAGACACAGGCCCATGTGGACAAAATAAGGCTATTTACCAAACCTTTTTGCCACCCATACTTGCACCAACCTACACAACATCAAAACCACACCAATCCAAATATATATATTGTAACACCCATAACCCGTATCCATTGCCGGACTAGGGTTATAAGGTATTACCAGTCAAATCATAACATTTATACCATCATGGCTCACACATCAACACATCATAGTAATCAATAGTACAAAGTCCCTTTAGTAAGTCTACGAGACCTTAAACATGCTTTAAAGAGGGTTCGGGATTAAACTGATCTCATACAAAAACTTTACAAAACTTAGAAAATCTTTCTTCTAAAACAGGGCACACGACCATGTGGATAGACCGTGTGCCTCAAACGACCATGCCTTAGACCATGTTTTACCCCGTGCACAACTCTGACTATAGTCACACGGCCTATCACATGCCCGTGTGTCTGGCCCATGTGCTCACTCGTATGGGCAATAATAGGCCATTTGCAAGGCCATTTTGCCACCCATTTTGGGTCATTCCTACCTGCTCAATTTCAACATCAATAACATACATTTCAATCACCATTCTCAACTACCAAATCAAGTATGAAATATACCATTTCAATATCAGCAAAGCGTACCCTAATGGCCATTCACACAAAACCATATTCACACATTACTTACACCATTATCATAAAGAAAAATATGTACCAAAATCATTCCACAACCTTACTAGCCTATATATGCCATATACCATATATACAACTTCCAAAAATGTACCAAAATAGATGTCTGATAGTGTGATTGAGTCGCTGACAATCCCTGGATCCAAGCTAGCTTTAATGACACTATAAAATAGAAAAAGAGTTCACACAGTAAGCTTTAAAGCTCAGTAAGTTCGTAATATAACACAATTAACTCAACAATTCAAATCCAATATACAAAGTTAACTATCACATGGTTCAATTCACATCAATACACAATCTCACCCATAGCTAATACTCATATTCATACCACATCTATAAGTTCGTGTACAAGCATTTATAATGCTATTCAATCCAATCCTTTTTCATCATTCATTCACATAATCATCCATATATCTCATACACAATATCATCAACCACATAGGTTCTGTACATACCTGTACCATCACGTATTTATATATCATATTTACCACTCAATGCACGATGCCATAATTCGTTCAACCCTCTTAAAACGTTCGATGAATTCACACACTCAGTGCCATTTAATTAGTCAAAGCTACAATAGTATCGCACACTTAGTACCATCACATTAAACAGAAATTGTCTCCTTATCGCACACATAGTGCCAACTAATATAGCCGATGCATTTATTTATCTCGCATACTTAGTGCAATTCATCACAGTAACTGCTTTATTTACGCACACTTAGTGCCACATATCTTCGATCTCACATTTCGCATTACTAACTTCACAATCACATTCCCATTCATTTCATATCATATGAACATTGTTTAAATAATACGTATTATACACGAACTTACCTCAGACGTAGAAACAATGACACTAGTCAATCAATCGAGCACTTTGTTCTCGCCTCGATCTAAGCATGAATTTCTCATTTCTTGATCTATATAATATCAAATTCAACTCATTCAATTACATTTTCATCCAAAACAATCCACAACACATAGTTAAAGCATTTTACACTTTAGCCCCTATAATTCCACATATTGACATTTTAATCCCTATTTCACAATTACACAAAATTCACATCATTTACTCACACCCAAGCTTGGCTGAATTTCACACTAGTCCATAGCAGCCCATATCTTTCATTTATTTTACATTTTAACCCTTCAAAGTTTCATTTTCACGAATTAGCCCTTAATAACCAATTTCATCAAAAATTCCAAATTCCAAATATGTTTATCATCCATTAATCTTTCATATTTCACCAACTATCAACACAAAGCTCACATATTCAACAATGGCATAATTCAAAATCATCATTAATTTCATAAATTCAAGCATGAGCTTTATAGAACACAAAGCAACGATCACAAAAACATAAAAATAATCAAAAATCAAGTTCAAAACATACCTCAATCAAGCTATATGCTAGCCGAACCCTAAAACAACATTTTCTTCTTCTTCTTCTCTTGATATTTGGTTGTAGATGATAATAATAGAGCTATTTTTTGTTTTATTAATATTAACATTAATAACCATTTTACGGTTTTAACCTTAATGAAACCATTTTATAATCACCTAATATAAGACCATTTATGTCCATCCCCATTTTCAATGGTCTATTCACAACATAAGGACTTCACATTTAATAAAACATAGCATTTAAGTACTTTTAACAATTAGCACACAGCTTTTGTATTTTACGCAATTATGTCCTTTTTCACAAATAATCACTCAAACGATAAAATTTTCACACAGAACTTTCACACATACTTTATCACATACTGTAAACAGGGAAAATAATATTTAAATATTTCTTTGATCTCAAATTTGTGGTCCCGAAACCATTGTTTCGACTAGGGTCTAAACCGGGCTGTTATAACTCTCCCCCCTTATGGATTTTCGTCCCTGAAAATCTTACCAGTGAATAGACTCAGGTTTTGCTCTCTCATAGAATCTTCAGGCTCCCACGTAGCCTATTCAACCCCGTTTCTGTGCTGCAACACTTTCACTAAAGAAATTTTCTTATTTCTCAACTCTTTGATCTCACGAGCCAGAATTCTAACCGGTTCTTCGTTATACGATAGATCAGACTGAATCTCAGCTTCAATAGGGGAAATCACATGCGATGGGTCAGATCTGTATCATCGAAGCATCGATATGTGAAATACATTATGAATATTCTCTAACTCAGGTGGCAAAAATAATCTGTAAGCAACTGGCCCGATACGTTCAATAATCTCATATGGCCCAATGAATCTCGGACTCAACTTGCCTTTTTTGCTAAAATGGAGTACTTTCTTCCACGGAGACACTTTCAAAAACACTTTATCCCCAATCTCAAACTCAATATCTTTTCGTTTCAAGTCTGCATATGATTTCTATCGATCAGATGTTGCTTTCAAACCATCATGGATCACTTTCACTTTTTGCTTAGTCTATTTTATCAAGCAAATCCCATGAATCTTATTCTCAATAAGCTCAGTCCAATACAATGGAGTTATGCATTTAGGACCGTAAAGAGCCTCATACGGTGCCATCTTAATGCTTGATTGAAAGCTATTATTATATGTGAATTCAATCAATGGCAGGTGCTTTTCCCACATACTTTCAAACTCAAGAATATAACATCTCAACATATCCTCGAGAATATGAATAATCCGCTCAGATTGACCATCCTTTTGCGGATGAAAAGAAGTACTGAAATGCAACTTCGTACCTAAAGCCTCTTGCAGTTTTTTCCACAATCGCAAAGTAAACCTCGGATCTCTATCAAACACAATAGATAATGGTATCCCGTGCAATCGTACAATCTCAGAAACATACAATTCAGCTAACATATCAAGCGAGTAATCCATTCTCACCGGAATAAAATGAGTTGATTTCGTTAGTCTGTCAACTGTCACCCAGATTGCATCTTTCTTTCCTGGAGACAAGGGTAATCCCGAGACAAAGTCCATCATGATTCTCTCCCATTTCCACTCAGGAATCAAGATCAGTTGTAATAAGCCCGAAGCTACTTGATGTTCAGCTTTGACTTTCTGACAGACTAAACATCTTAAAACAAAATCAAAGATATCTCTTTTCATTCTAGGCCACCAATAAAACTGTTTCAGATCATTATACATTTTCGTACTTCCCGGATGAACAAACAAACAACTACTATGAGCTTTATTCAAAATCAACTGAATCAACTCTGAATTTATTGGAACACAAATCTAATCTCGAAAGCTCAAACAATCATCATCATCAACTCGAAAATCTAAATCAAGATTCAAATCACACTGAGCTAGTTTCGCTAGCATCTCATTGTCAACTTTTTGAGCATCGCAAATCTGCTGTAAAAATAATGGTCTTGCTTTCAATTTGACTATAACCGAACCATCATCACAAATATCTATCTGAGTATTCATTGCTCGTAAAGCAAATAAATACTTTTGACTCAAAGCTTCAGCAACAACATTAGCTTTTCTCGGATGATAGTCATTTACTAATTCATAATCTTTTAACAATTCTAACCATCTCCGCTATCGCAAATTCAATTCTTTCCGAGTCATCAGATATTTCAAGCTCTTGTGATCAGTATAAATGTGACATTTCTCACCAAATAAATACTGACGCTAAATCTTCAATGCAAATACAATAGCTGCTAATTGAAGTTCGTGCATTGGATAGTTCTTTTCATGCGGTTTCAACTGTCTCGAGGCATAGGCTATAACTTTTCCTTATTGTATCAACACACAACCTAAACCATTCAACGATGCATCACTGTAAATTATGAATTCTTTACCCGATTCAGGTTGAACTAACACTGGTGCCTCTGTCAACAACGTTTTCAACTGTTCAAAACTCTGCTGACACTTTTCTGTCAACTCAAATTTAACATCTTTCTGTAGTAATCATCGGGAAGCCTTTCACAAACCATCTATAATATCCTGCTAGTCCCAGGAAACTATAGGCTTTAGTTACATATCTCGAAGGTTTCCAATCTAAAATTGCTTAAAATTTACTCGGATCAACTCATATCCCCGCAGCTGATACTATATGTCCCAGAAAACCAACCTCTCGCAACCAAAACTCACATTTACTAAACTTTGCATACAATTGCTTATCTCATAGAGTTTATAACACGATTCTCAAATGATCGACATGCTGCTTCTCATCACAAGAATAAATCAAAATATCGTCAATAGACACAACAATAAATCGATCCAAATACAGTCTGAATATCCGGTTCATCAAATCCATAAATACTACAGGAGCATTTGTTAGTCCAAAAGGCATAACTAAAAATTCATAATGCCCGTACCTCGTTCTGAAAGCAGCTTTTGGCACATCTGATTCTTTGACTCTCAACTGATAATAGCTTGCTCTTAAGTCTATTTTCAAAAATATTGTAGCTCCTTTCAACTGATCAAACAAATCATCTATTCGCGGTAGAGGGTACTTATTCTTTATCGCCACTTTATTCAGCTGTCGGTAGTAAATACACATCCTCATAGTACCATCTTTCTTTTTCACAAACAACACAGGAGCACCCTAGGGCTAGAAATTTGGTTGTGCAAAACCTCTGTCTGTTAACTTTTGCAACTGAGATTTCAATTTTTTCAATTTTGTCAGAGCTATTCTATACGGTGCTATTGAGATA
This sequence comes from Gossypium rotundifolium, assembly GCA_025506655.1. Taxonomy (NCBI): domain Eukaryota; kingdom Viridiplantae; phylum Streptophyta; class Magnoliopsida; order Malvales; family Malvaceae; genus Gossypium; species Gossypium rotundifolium. Next base: position 43,961,784 of record CP106724.1, on the reverse strand, counting down.
TGGGTCGTCCCCAGCACTAACTCAATGCCAAACTGAACTTTTCGTATCGGAGGTAATCCCATTAATTCTTCAGGAAACACATCAGGAAACTCACAACCCACAGGCACAGATTTAACTTTCTTTTCTATCACTTTTGTATCTATCACATATGCAAGATAAGCTTCACATCCATTTTTCACATAATTCAAAGCTTTCATCAAAGATATTACAGCTGGTAACCCATTTAAATAACTGGATTCAATTCAAACTATCTCCCCATTCTGACTTCTCAAATCAATACTCTTCCGTTTGCAATTCACAATAGCATCATGCAAAGTTAGCCAATCCATACCCAGAATTATATCAAATTTATCAAAGGGTAGTAGCATCAGATTAGCAGGGAAAAAAATATCTCAAAACATCAATAGACAATTCTTGAACACTTTGTCAACCAAAACACACTTGCCTAAGGGGTTCGATACTCTAATTACAAACTCAATAGAATCAACAGGCAGAGTCTTACTAGATACTAAGTTCACACATACATACGAATGAGTAGAACCTAGATCTATCAACGCAATCCCATCAGTATCAAAAAGAGTAAAAGTACAAGTAATGATGTCTGGAGATGATGCTTCTTCTCGAGCATGAATAGCGTAGGCTCTAGCAAGTGCTCTCGCCTTAGATCTCACAGTTGTATCCGTTGTTCCTCTTTGACTACCACTCACATTTCCTGTGTTTCTGGGTGGTCTACCCCTAGCTGCCGTATTACTCGGCCTTACACTCTGAGCATTATCTTTCTCAGCCAACTCCAGGCAATCCCAAATGAAGTGACCTCGTGATCCACATTTATAACAAACTCTATTATTATACTTGCCTCAACATTCACCAATATAACGTCTCCCACACTATCACACTCAGGCTTATTGCTTCTGGCACTGTCAACACTTGATTCCATTGGATTTTGAGCCTTAGAACTCGTATATTGTTCACAAAATCTCCACTTGAATGTCCAAACGAAGCATTTGAGCAATTGGTTGCATCTCCGAATCTTTTTAACGATGAGTGATATGACTTATTCATCGACCTTTTTCTCTCGTCTCTAGCTTTTGAGTCTACTTTCTTCTTTTCTTTACTAAGCTCCTCGACTTTACAAGCTCTTTCAACTAATACCACAAATTCATTCAAGTCAAGAATTCTGACCAGAAGTTTAATATCTTCATTCAACCCTTCAATGAATCGTTTACACATAGTTGTTTCTGTCGTAACACATTCTCGTGCATATTGGCTCAATCTCACAAACTCTCGCTCATATTCCGTAACAGACATACGACCCTGTTTCAGCTCAAAGAACTCTTTGCGTTTCTGATCTATAAACCTTTAACTGATATATTTCTTCCGAAATTCAATTTGGAAGAAATCCCATGTGATTCATTTTTTTTGGAACCACATATATGAATGTTTTCAACCAATGATACGCCGTATCTCTCAACGATGAAATAGCATAATTAAGGCATTTATTAGGAGTACATGATAATTCATTAAACATTCTAATTGTATTTTCAAGCCAGAATTTAGCTCGCTCGTCATCATCATCAACTGTGGCCCTGAACTGTTCGGCCCCGTACTTTTGAATTTTATCAACTAAAGGTTTACTCAATTGAATAAGGTCTATAACTTGTGGCGCTACAGGAACTTGCAGGGGTAGAGGTTGTTGAGCAGCCAGATTTATTCGAACGAACTCTTTAAACCACTCACTCATAATTTGGAAGAAGGCTTGCTTAGCCTCTCCCTCGCGATTAGCCTAGATTCAACTGGCGCTGTCCTTTGAGCGGGAGCAAGCGCATTACTCTCAACATCATTAGCAATATCTCGATCTGGATCCATTTGCTATATGAAAACATATTTTTAACTGTCAGGAATCATCGCACTATCACAATTATATATATGGCATGTATAGCTAGACTCTGACACGCTATGTTAGTCTTAGAATCGACTAAACCTTAGCTCTGATACCAATAAAGTATAACACCCATACCCCGTATCCATCGCCAGACCAAGGTTACAAGGTATTACCGGTCAAATCATAACAATTATACCATCATGGCTCACACATCAACACATCATAGTAATCAATAGCACAAAGTCCTTTTAGTAGGTCTACAAGACCTTAAACATGCTTTAAAGAGGGTTCGGGGCTAAATCCGATCTCATACAAAAACTTTACAAAACTTAGAAAATATTTCTTCTAAAACAGGGCACACGCCTGTGTGAATAGACCGTGGGCCTCACACGGCCATGCCTCAGACAATGACTTACCTCGTGCGCAACTCTGAATATAGTCACACGGCCTGTCACATGCACGTGTTTCTGCCCTTGTACAAGTCTGGCTTGCTACAAAAATGGATAGTGAAGAACACAGTTGAGACACATGCCTGTGTGCTCACTCGTGTGGCCAATTGATCGTGTGTCAGAGTCTTAAAAATTTATAAAAAGAATGATCAAACCTGGAAACTAACTAAGAAAATGATGGAGGCAAGCGCACCTATCAAACAATAGTATAGCTTAATGGCAAGACCAGATTGTCGAACCCAAAGGAACTAAAAGTACTAATACTAACTTTCCTCTTATTATCTAGCCTAAGAATTAAGAGATTTGTTTATCTAATCTAAAATTAACTAACTGCTAAGCTAAAGATGCAAAGACGAAGAGAATGAATTGGGAAAATACTTGTGGGAAAACCAAATGATTAAGACAATACCCGAGGAAGAATCCACCTAGACTTCACTTGTTATCTAACTCTGAGCTAGGCAATTTATTCACTTGACTTGATCCGTAAGATTCCCTAATATATATTAATACCTCTTTCGAGGCTACTAACGTCTAACCCTAGGTTGATTAATTGAAATTCCTTTCTAAATAAAACCCCTAGAATTGCATTAACTTGATCTATGAACTCCCATATTAGGTTTGACCCTAATTCGGTAGATTTACGTCATCCTATTTCTAGGGTTACGATCAACTCCGCTTAACTATGCTGGATCTACTCTTAGGCAGAGACTTTTGCTCCACCACCTAAGCACATCAGTACTTGAATCAATATCTTGAAATACCAAAACAAGAATTAAGAACACATATTTAAGAACAAATCAAGTATTTATCATATAGCTCAGAAAACAATAACAAGATCCGTCTTAAGTTTCATCCCCCTCAGGTATCTGAGGGTTTAGTTCATAATCATAAAAGAAAACATCTCAGAAGAAAGATAACAAAATGTAAAGAAAACCCTAAAACCCCCTAAAGGAATTGAAGGAGAGATCCTCAGTCTTGAGTATGACTCCAGCTTCTTGAGATGAATCAATTGGCTTTCTTCGAGTGAATCCCACAATTCGACCATTCTGGCTTGGCTCTTTGGCTTAGCTGAACGCCCCCTTAAGGTTGGCCTCTAGGGTGTTTATATAGGCTTTTAGATTGGCTTTCTTTGCCTCTAAGTACCCTATTTTGAATAGAATTCAAACAGGTCACGTCAGGGACACGCCCATGGCACACGCTCGTGTAAATCGAAGCAGGCCGTGTTCATGTTTGTTAATGAGGCACAGCCATTTTGCCTTGGGCCCAGGCCGTACCGATTTTGTGTTAGACCCATTTTCTCTATTTTTGGCCCGTTTCTTGTTCTTTTCATCCTCCGATGCTCTCTTGAGTATAAAACGTGGAAACAAAGGATTAAGAGCACCAAATTCCACAATTAAAGGAATAAATCATCCAAAAGTATGCTAAATGTGGGATTAAAATATGTGTATTTTACGATTTATCAAATACCCCCACACTTAATCTTTTTCTTGTCCTCAAGCAAAATTCTCAACTCACAATTAAAGCGAACTTCCCTCAATTCATAATATTCATCGATAATATTTCATCATAATTCATAGATAATTTATATATGGATAATTTAACTAAAAGAGTCCTGAAGATTCAAACAGTCAAATCATAAGTTTGTAGCACGAAAATATAGGTGTTTCCCCTTATCTAAATAATTACCTTTAATTCAAAATTGAAAAGAGTTGACATCCTCACAAAAGATTCACTCAAATCACTCAAGGTGTTTAAGGGTCAAAATTAAGCTATCAAAAGTCAAACATGAAAAGTTAATCCCATAGGCTTGCCTGAAAATCAAATCTCCACCACTATAAAATGAGATGATACACAAATCAAAAGGTCTTTCAAGGGTTGTAATGGGGTTTAGGTTAAAGGTGTGGATAAAGACTGAATTAGAAGGGTTAATATCGAGATTGAATTGACAATTTACCTAACTAAAAAAAATGAACTAATCCTAAATAATTACATAAGTTGAAAACTTGAAACTAATAATACGAGCTTTTTCTTCAAGATGTTGAATTTAAATGTATAAGCTCACTTAATTATAGAACTAATAATGAATATACTTCATTTTTTTATTTTTTTTAAGAAAAAATCAAATAAATACATGAAATAAGAAAATTTCAACCACTGAAATAAAATAATTAGGCAACTGATCAAATCAAGTCTCGGCAGAAGGGTAGTCAAAAGGAATGGTGATAACAAATACAAGATGGGTTTTGGGTTAATATTAGTGGGTGAGTCAATATAAAGGTTGTTAAGATCAACGAGGTTCACTAGGGGTTAATTGTAAGGGCAGACTTTTAGTGGAGTTAGTGGGTTAAATCCTAAGTGCCTTTATCGTCTCAGTATATCAAATCAAAGATGTGGTCTCGACATGTATAATCGAAGCAAGTTCTAAAAAACAAATCAATGTTGACACACTCATAATCAATAAAGTGAGCATGAAAAGAATGTATGCTCTAAAAGGTTCAAAATCTCACAAAAATTATGGGTTTTTGATGACAACCTTATCAATTTCAAACTTCAAGGTAATAATTAGATTTAGGTAGACAACCTAACAAAATTTTTATTTTTTGAAAATAGACTCATCATGCTTGATTTTCTAGTATCTTAAAGTTTAAATTATCTTTGTATAATTAACTATGACTTACTCTAAAACATATCAATAAAAATTATAAATCAATAGGAATTTCGTTCTAATTAGTGATATGAGAAAATTACTTAAGACAAAATATCATTTGGGGATTTTGAGAATAATGCAAAAAGTTAGGAACTTTTCTAAATAAATTTTCACCTCCACACTTAAGATGTACATTTCCCTCAATGGTACAAAGATATATAATAGCAGAATAATATTAAAATCATAAGATAGGGAGAGAAGTGAAACTTCCTGAATTTTGGATGGAGTCAATGAAAAGAAACGGGGGATTGCCTCGAACCGTTTCAAATTGGATCTTTGAAGCAGCCGGTCTAATCTTATTGCATCCTAAGCTTAATCTAAATGGCATGAAGAATAAGAAGAAAATATTAAAGAAGATAAAAATAAATATAGAAAGAAGAATAAAAAATAAATAATGAAAAGTGGATATGCGTTCAAAGAGAAATGGGAAAAGGGAAGAAGAGTTTAGGGAAGAAAGCGAACAGAAGAAGGGGATTAAATAGAAATCATGGATCTGGTGGTTGCCTACGCCCTTGTACCTTCATGTGGTGGCCACACGGCCACGACCACAACTGTGTGCAAGGCCGTGTGTGTAACAACCCAAACCCGGTCCATGCGGTATGACCGGATCTGACATGTCACATGAAGAAACATATAAAAATCATATAATTCTTACTAAAGTAGGCGTTACTTGGTTGGGTTTAAGTAAACGAGTTTTGTATTTAAGTATTTGATAAAATACAGCTATTTTGAAAGATCGTTTGATGAGTCAAAAATCAAGGTAGTGAGCTTTAAAACTGTGACTTTTGAAAATATTGATAAAAATTCGAGAGCAAATTTTGGAGTTAAAAATATTTGTAGAAGTTTGTTATGAAAACCATTTGTTCATTTATTTTGGAAAACCTTTATTTAAGATTTTAGAAAAATCCCCATTTAAAACAATTCGAGCAAAATACTAAGTAGACAAAACATAAGCAAAATAAAAATATCCCAGAGGCCTTATTACAACATAAAAACCCAAAATAGTAAAAGTAATAAAGTAAACGTAAATGGAAATCTAAAGTTCAAAGCACCATTTCTGAAGTTTGGCCTCCATCGAGTCATCCATGGCCCCAAGTCCTCGTCACTGAGCATTACCTACAAGGGTTAAGAAAAGAAAGGGGGGTGAGTTACAAGAACTTAGTGTGAAATCCCCTTACCGCCGTCCGCTCGGCCTGAACCCATTTAGCAATAAATTGGGCCGAAGCCCATTTACATAATCTTGGTCCTGAGCCCATATAGCATAATCTTGGGCTGAAGCCCATTTAAATAACAGTATATATATATGTGCAATGCATGCAACCCAATCCATCCTAATAATCCATCCGCTACACACCACCCGTACCATCCCATCACACCTGTGGGGATCAAGTCAACCCACCCCGCCAAACACACCAGCCGTAGGCAAGTTGCCATTTACAATATTTATGGCTGAGCCACCAAAGTCATAATTATAAGTGGCATAGCCACTATATAGATTGTGGAAGAGCCACCAGAATATGTGGTAGAGCCACCAAAATATCATATACGGTAATATAATCGGCACACAGCTGTGGGTAAATATGATCGACACAGAGTCATTAATTCATATGTTAGGCACATAGCCCCGGGTAAATACGTTTAGCACAAAGCAATAATCACGATGGCATAAAGCCACATTTACGTTGGCACATAGCCATTATCAGAATTTGTGGCAGAGCCACTAGAATATGTGGCAGAGCCACCAGAATCAGAATGTGGCAGAGCCACCAGACTACACTTCTCTTCAACATTTTTCCCAACCCATGCAATATGTAACATGTAACATACATAATTAAACATAATATCCACATGTATAAATAACAATCATTAATCCAGTAATTTATTACGGTAAATCGGCCAATTATAGAACTTTATAATTTGGCCCACTATGGCAAACTAGCAAATCGACCAACAGGGGCATTTTCGTAAATCGACCCATTAGGGCATTTTCGTAATTTCACAACCCAAAGGTATTTCTATAATTTTACCTATCGAGGGTATTTCAGTAATTTTACCCACTAAGGGTAATTTGGTAATTTCGCAACCTAAGACTTAACTACTAATTTGGGGCATAAAAATTGAAACTGTCCATCTGCATCATGTTGACTAAATTGACTATAACTTGAGTTAAGAAACTCAAAATTCAGATCCGTAAATTTTCCATGAAACTAGACTCATATATATTCTTACTACAATTTTTCCAGAATTTTTGGCTTAGTCGTTTAGTACATTTTATTCATTAAAGGTTCCCTTATTCCACTGCCTAACAATTCTGACTTCTCTTACCCGAAATCAAGTATCTCACTATACAGTTTTTGTATATTTCTCCCACTTATTTCTATTGAAATTAGACTCACTAAGGAATCTATACATATAAATTATAACTCATAATTCACTTTGTACACTTTTAAACTATTTTTCCAAGACAAAACAGGGAACCCCAAAGTCAATCAGAACCAGTCTCACTAAAATTAAAATATCACAGAATATAAAATTCCTCTTCCTCCTCTGTTTCTTTCATATAAAACTAGACACAGTAAACTTTAATTTGATTTCTTAATCACTTTCTAATTCCCTTTCTCCTATTTTTTGTGATTTTTCTAAATCACGTCACTGCTGCTGACCAAATTGTTTCATTGCAAAATATGGTTACCACTACGAACATACGCACGCCCGAGTGGTCACGAATACTAGTTTCTGGTTTTTTGACCTTTCCACCGAATCACAAAACATTTCATGCAAATACCCAGAGAGGTGTGAGATTACACACCATTTCAAACATGTATTCGGAAGGGTACGGGATTACACACCTTATTAGGATTTCTTAAAGAACCACTCTTCGTTGCCCCTAGAACAATACCAACCAAAAGTTAGCCTCGGATTTCCAAAATATTTCGTATTACTTACACTTGAATCACTTACCACACGTGATCTCCCTCTATAGAGTTCTTATATTCAACCCTACCTTTTGACTACCACCACACGCACCTTTACTGCAACTGATGTTAATGATTCTCACCCTTTGATTATCAAAAGAATCGGCAAAAGTGTAACACCCTTTAACCCTAAACCGTTACCGAAATAGGGTTACGAGGTATTACCGGAGTTAAACATAAATAAACGAGTAAATAGTGACATAATCCCGAGGGACAATTTAAAATTCTTCAATTTTCATCATTGCGACCCTAGTATGGTCCTACAAGACGCAAAATATGATTAGGAAATGATTTGGGACTAAAATAGAAACTTTAGAAACTTTTTCTTGAAAATAGAGGCACATGACCTTGTGGTTTGGAACATGCCCGTGTGGCCTGCCTGTGGGAAATCACATGGCCGTGGGACTAGCCCGTGGGCAGATTCTTTTGATTCTGACTTTTCCCACATGGCCTGGGCACACGCCCATGTGTCTAGGCCGTGTGAAAACTACTATTTTTACCATTTTTTAGGCTATTAAAACACACCAAAAACACCTAATTCATACACAATCAAAATCATCCATTGTTTAAACAAAACTTAACCATTTCTAAAGCACCGACCCGTATCAAAATTTATATCATAAATCTCATTCTTTCAAGCATTTATCAACTTAAAACTTGTCAAAACACATGACCTAAATTCACTTCAAAATCATAAACACATATCTAGCCCATACATGCCATAATTAGCTAAATACATTTTCAAAATGGGTACCAAAAGAGTTTAAAAGTGTAATGATGATCCTTGACGGTCCCGAGCCTACACTAGCTTTAACGACCCATAATACAGAAAAATAAACACATAAAGTAAGCTTTCCAAAAACTTAGTAACTCAATATACAAACAAACTTAACATAGGTGGCATATATGCAAATAAATACAATAACACATATCAATCACTTAGCATATTATCACATATATACTTTGATCCATATACCTTTGATCACATTTGCCATATTCACATATCAAAATTTACAAAAACGTATAACTCATTTAACCGAAACTTTACATATCATATTGTCAATTCCACATTCATAGCATCATAGTAAGATCATATAGATGCTTACCTTGTATACACAATTAGTGTATAATCAACATACCTGAAATGGTTTAACAATCACTTATTTGTTCATAGCTCAGATTTCCAATACATATCACAAATTTGCCCGTTCACCATATAAGAAACTAGTAGGATGCTTAGATAGCTCAGAATAGTTGTACAATGCCAACATCCTAGACGTGGTCTTACATGCACTTAGATATTAGTGCCACTGTCCCAGACAGGGTTTTACACGTAAAAGTCATATTGATGCCAACGTCCCAGACGTGGTCTTATTCATAAAGCTTATATCGATGCCAACGTCCCAGACGTGGTCTTACTCATAAAACTTATATTGATGCCAACGTCCCAGACGTGGTCTTACACGAGTCTCAAATCAATGCCAACGTCCCAGACATGGTCTTACATGATAAAACAGAACAGACACCTATGTCATGACATAGCTAATCCTATCTATTTCTAGGTTCACACGGGACTTTTCGGACTTAGTCACTATATCAGATTTTTCTCGAATTTTATAAGCATAGCTTCTCAATAGTATTCATGATCAACATCAATCATAAAAACAATTATAATTGCACGCATATACATTTATTCGCATAGTGACTTACATCGAATTTGGTTTATCGAAATGAAAACGGCTACTCGTTTACTTTCGCCTTTCCACGATCTAAGTCTATTTTCTTCGGTTCTTGATCTTAATTATGCTTAATGAATGCCAAAACCTAGCTTAAAGTTTCTTCTTCTTCTTTCTTCTAATTTATGTTCAAAGGAGAGAAAATAAAAGATAAACACTCATCTTTTGTTTCTTTCCTCTAATATCATTTATCCATCTTACTAAAATGCCCCTCCATTAAACATATAATATAAACTCATACCATGGTTATTATGTCATTCCACCATCCACTAAATTTCTTTTATTATAAAATAATTAATACTTAATGAATAAGTAATAAGATATTTATAACATATAATATAAATCAATAATCATATATATAAAAAAAATACATGTGTCACAATTATTACCATCCACTATCATGGAATTGGCTTATTTGCCACATAAGTCCTCACATTTATAAAGCCACAACACATAGGTGCTTTAGCAAATGGCAAGGAACTTTCACATTTCATGCAATTTAATCCTTTTGGTCAAATTAATCACACAGACAATCAAATTAACTTACGAAAATGTGACACATGCTAAACCTCATATCAACAGCACAGAATATAATATTAAAAATAATATTATACGGACTCGAATTTATGGTCCCAAAACCAATGTTTCGACTAGGGTATAAACTGGACTGTTATAATTCTCTCCCCTTAGGGATTTTTGTCCCCGAAAATCTTACCGTTAAATAGAGTCGGATATTGCTGTTTCATTGAATCTTCTGGTTCCCACGTTGCCTCTTCAATTCCATGTCGATTCCACAACACTTTCACTAATGGAATTTTCTTATTCCTTAACTCTTTCACTTCATGAGCTAAGATACGGATTGGCTCCTCTTCGTATGTCATATCAGAGCGGATTTCAATTTCAGACGGAGCAATCACATGAGACGGATTAGATCGATATCTACAGAGCATTGAGACATGAAATTCATTATGGATCCTTTCTAGTTCAGAAGGCAACCTTAATCTATATACAACCGGCCTGACACGTTCAATGATCTCATACGGCCCGATAAATCTTGGACTTAACTTGCCTTTTCGTCCGAATCGAAGCACTTTCTTCCACGGAGACACTTTCAGAAATACTTTGTCGCCGGTCTCAAATTCTATATCTTTTCATTTCAAGTCTGCATAGCACTTCTGACGATTAGATGCTGCTTTCAAACAATCTCGGATCAGTTTCACTTTTTGTTCTGTATCTTTTATCAAATCAACCCCATGTAACTTATTTTCACTAAGCTCAGTCCAATACATAGGTGTACGACATTTACGTCCGTACAAAGCTTCATATGGTGCCATTTTAATGCTCGTCTGAAAACTATTATTATACGCAAATTCAATTAATGATAGATATTGTTCCCACGAACCATTAAACTCAATTATACAGCATCTTAACATATCTTCGAGAATTTGAATAATTAGCTCAGATTGACCATCTATCTGCGAATGAAAAGCTGTATTGAAATGTAATTTCGTGCCCAAAGCTTCTTGTAATTTCTTCCAAAATCGCGATGTGAATCTCGGATCTCTATCTGATACAATGGATAGTGGCACCCCGTGCAATCTTACAATCTCATAAATATAAAGCTCGGCTAATCTCTCGAGTGAATGGTCAGATCCTACCGAAATAAAATGGGAAGATTTCGTCAATCGGTCAACTACGACCCAAATCGCATCTTTCTTTCTCGGAGTCATAGGCAATCCAGAAACAAAATCCATTGTTACTCTATCCCATTTCCATTTCGGAATCAAAATTGGTTGTAACAAACCAGAGGGAACTTGATTTTCTGCTTTCACCTGTTGACAAACTAAACATTTCGAAACAAAGTCAGAAATGTCTCATTTCATACCAGACCACCAATAATGTTGCTTCAAATCATGGTACATTTTAGTACTTCCTGGATGAACAGATAGATGACTGTTATGTGCTTCTTTCAAAATTAACTAAATCAACTCTAGATTTCTTGAAACACAAATACGATCCCGAAATCTCAAGTAATCATCAACAATTTGAAATTCAGATTTAGAATTTGATTCACACTGAGCTCGTTTCAATACTAATTCATTATCAACCTTTTGAGCATTACATATCTGTTGTACAAACAATTGTTTTGCTTTTAATTCTGCTAACATAGAACAATCATCAGACAAATCCAGCTGAGTATTTAAAGCACGTAATGTACACAATGACTTCCAACTTAACGCATTTGCAACAACATTTGCTTTACCCGGATGATAATCTATCACAAGCTCGTAATCTTTCAATAACTCAAGCCATCTTCTCTGACACAAGTTTAAATCTTTCTGGGTCATCAGATATTTCAAACTTTTATGATCTGAAAATACATGACATTTCTCACCATACAGATAATGATGCCAAATCTTAAGTGCAATCACAATTGCAGCTAATTCAAGGTCGTGAGTCGGATAATTCTTTTCATGAGGCTTCAACTGTCTCGTGGCATAAGCTACAACTTTGCCTTCTTACATCAAAACACATCCCAGACCGTTTAGCGAGGCATCACTGTATACAACAAATTCTTTACCCGATTCAAATTTGTACCAACTTGGGGCTTACATTATGAGTTTTCAAATGATTAAAACTTTTCTGACATTTATCCAACCATTCAAATCTGACATCTTTCTGAAGTAATCTAGTCAACGGAGTAGCTATCGCTGAAAACCCTTTAACAAATCGACGGTAATAACCAGCCAAACCCAGAAAACTAGGACTTCAGACACATTTTTTGGAGGTTTCCAATTCAAAATAGCAGAAATCTTACTTGGATCGACTCAGATTCCAGAAGCCGACACTATATGTCCTAGAAAACTAACCTCGTACAACCAGAATTCACATTTGATAAATTTCGTGTACAATTGCTTTTCTCTCAGAGTTTGCAACACAATTCTCAAATGTTCAGCATGCTCACTTTCATCATGTGAATAAATCAATATGTCATCTATGAATACTACAACAAATCGATCTAAATACGGTCTGAAAATTCTATTCATCAGATCCATAAAAACAGCAGGAGCATTGGTTAGTCCAAATAGCATAACTAAAAACTCATAATGCCCGTACCTCGTTCTGAAAGCAGTCTTTGAAATGCATGAATCTTTAACTCTCAACTAGTAGTATCCCGATCTCAGATCAATTTTGGAAAACACAGTAGCTCCTTTTAACTGATCAAACAAATCGTTTATTCGGGGTAATGGATATTTACTCTTTATTGTCACTTTATTCAACTGACGATAATCGATACACATTCTCATCGTGCCATCTTTCTTTTTCACAAACAGAACAGAAGCACCCCAAGGCGAGAAACTCGATCTAGCAAACCCTTTATCGGTCAATTCTTACAACTGAGACTTTAACTCTTTCAACTCGGTTGGTGCCATTCTATACGTAGCTATCGAAATAGGTGTCGTACCAGGCAACAATTCAATACCAAATTCAACTTCACGAATCGGAGGTAAGCCCGGTAACTCTTCAGGGAACACATCAGAAAATTCACAGACAATGGGCACTGATTCAACTTTCTTCTCGGATACTTTTGAATCAATTACATAAGCAAAATATGCCTCGTAACCCTTTTTCACATGATTCTGAGCTTTCAAAATATATATCGCAGTAGGCAATCCATTCAAATCATCAGACTCAATCTGTACAATCTCATCATTCGGACTTCTCAAATCAATAGATTTTCTTTTACAGTTCACAACAACATCATGCATAAACAACCAATCCATACCCAGAATAATATCAAAATCATCAAATGGCAAAAGCATCAGATCAACAGAGAAACATATATCTTGAAACATTAACGGATAGTTCTTGCATACTTTGTCAACAAGGACACTTTTACCTAAGGGGTTCGATACTTTTGTAGCAAACTCAGTAGACTCTACGGGCAAAGTCTTGTTGAATACTAAATTCATACATATTTAAGAATGTGTAGAACTAGGGTCTATCAAAGCAATCACAGAAGTATCATAAAGAGTAAAAGTACTAGTTATCACATTAGGTGATGAGGCTTCCTCCCGAGCTCAAATAGCATACGCTCTGACTGGCACTCTGGCTTTAGACTTGATAACATTTTCTCTCGTAGTTCTCTGACTGTCACTGACATTTCTTACATTCTTCAATGGTCTACCTCTCGCAGGTGTATTATCAGATCTCAAATTCTGAACAGTTTCTAGCTCAACAGACTCAGGACAATCTCGGATAAAATGATCAAACGATCCACATCTGAAGCAAGCTCTATCGTTTAATCTACAGCTTCTCGGATGTCTTTTTCCATAATATTTACATTCGGGTCTCTCGGATCGAACGTTTCCAACGCTAGCCACTGAAGTTGCTGGAGTTTTGGAACTTATTTGCAATCTAGCTCGATTTCTGTTCAAATGTCCCACATTATCTCTGGAACGAATTTGATCAACTCGGAATCTTTTCAGATAGACTGAAATGATTTACTCTGAAATCTCTTTTTCATATCACGAGCTTCAGACTCAGCTTTTCTTTTATCCTTCCCGAGTGCCTCAGCTTTGCAAGCTCAGTCAATGAGTACAACGAACTCTTTTATTTCTAAAATCCCGACCAGCAAACGAATGTCTTCATTAAGGCCATCTTCAAATCTTTTGCACATTATAGCTTCAGAAGATACACATTCTCGAGCATACTGACTCAGCCTCACAAATTCTCGTTCATATTCTGAAACAGTCATTCGGCCCTGTTTAAGCTCCAAAAATTCCTTTCTTTCTAATCGACAAATCTCTCACTGATATACTTCTTCTGGAATTCAATCTGAAAGAAGTCCCACGTGACCCGCTCTTTCGGAGTAAAGTCCCACCATTGATAAGCTGCATCTCAGAGTAAAGATACAACACATTTTATGCATTCTTCGGGAGTTAGAGACATTTCATCGAATACCCAGATAGTATTTTCAATCCAGAACTCGGCCTTTTCAGTATCATCATCCTTAGTAGCCTGGAATTCTTCTGCCCCATACTTACGAATCTTGTCAACCAGAGGCTTACTCAACAGATTCAGATTTGCAGTCGAAGGTATATCTAATGTCTGAGGGAGATTAACCAGGGTCAGAGGTTGTGAAACAGTCGGGTTATTTCTTACGAATTGAGTGAACCACTCACTCATCATCTGAAAAAAAGCTTGTTTAGCTTCTCCCTCTTGATCGCTCGTAACCAGTCTCGAATCAGAGGGCGCTGTCCTTTGCACGGGATCAGGCGCATTACTTTCTACGTCATCAGCTATGGCTCTTTCGGGATCCATTACTATATGAAAATCACATTTTATACGTCAGGATTCATCACACTATCACAATTCAAATATATGGCATGTATAGCTAGACTTTGATACGCTACGTTAGTCCGAGAATCAGCTAAATCGTAGCTCTGGTACCAATCAAATGTAACACTCTTTAACCCTAAATTGTTGCCGAAATAGGGTTACGAGGTATTACCAGAGTTAAACATAAATAAACGAGTAAATAGTGACATAATCCCGAGGCACAATTTAAAAATTTTCAAATTTCATCATTACGACCCTAGTATGGTCCTACAAGACCAAAATATGATAAGGAAATGATTTGGGACTGAAATAGAAACTTTAGAAACTTTTTCATGAAAATAGGGGCACATGGCCGTATGGTTTGGAACATGGCCGTGTGGCCTGCCCGTGGGAAATCACATGGCCGTGGGACTAGCCAGTGGGCAGATTCTTTTGATTTTGACTTTTGCCACACGGCCTGGGCACATGCCCATGTGTCTAGGCCGTATGAAAACTGCTATTTCACCATTTTTTAGGCTATTAAAACACACCAAAAACACCTAATTCATACATAATCAAAATTATCCATTGTTTAAACAAAACTTAACCATTTCTTAAGCATCAACCCATATCAAAATTTGTATCATAAAGCTCATTCATTCAAGCATTTATCAACTTAAAACTTGTCAAAACACATGACCTAAATTCACTTCAAAATCATAAACACATATCTAGCCTATACATGCCATAATTACCTATATACATTTTCAAAAAGGGTACCAAAAGAGTTTAAAAGTGTGATGATGATCCTTGACGGTTCCGAGCCTGTAGTAGCTTTAACGACCTATAATATAGAGAAAATATAGATATAAAGTAAGCTTTCCAAAAACTTAGTAAGTCAATATACAAACAAACTTAACATAGGAGGCATATATGCAAATAAATACATTAACACATATCAATCACTTAGCATATTATCACATATATACTTTGATCCATCTACCTTTGATCACATTTTCCATATTCACAAATCAAAATTTACAAAAACATATAACTCATTTAACCGGAACTTTACATATCATATTGTCAATTCCACATTCGTAGCATCATAGTAAGATCACATAGATGCTTACGTTGTATACACAATTAGTGTGTAATCAACATACTTGAAATGGTTTAACAATCACATATTTTTTCATAGCTCAGATTTGCAATACATATCACAAATTTTCCCGTTGACCCTATAAGAAACTAGTAGGATACTTAGATAGCTCGGAATAGTTGTACAATGCCAACATCGTAGACGTGGTCTTACATGTACTCAGATATTAGTGCCACTGTCCCAGACAGGGTCTTACACGTAAAAGTCATATTGATGCCAACGTCCCAGTCGTGGTCTTATTCATAAAGCTTATATTGATGCCAATGTCCCAGACGTGGTCTTACTCGTAAAACTTATATTGATGCCAACGTCCTAGGCGTGGTATTACACGAGTCTCAAATCAACGCCAACGTCCCAGACGTGGTCTTACATGATAAAACAGAACAGACACCTATGTCATGACATAGCTAATCCTATCTATTTCTAGGTTCACACGGGACTTATCAGACTTAGTCACTATATCATATTTTTCTCAAAATTTATAAGCATAGCTTCGCAATAGTATTCATGATCAACATCAATCATAAAAACAATTATAATTGCATAAATATACATTTATTCACATAGTGACTTACCTCGAATTCGGTTTATCAAAATGAAAATGGCTACTCGTTTACTTTTGCCTTCCCACGATCTAAGTCTATTTTCTTCGGTTCTTGATCTTAATTATGCTTAATGAATGCCAAAACCTAGCTCAAAGTTTCTTCTTCTTCTTCTTCTTTCTTCAAATTTACGTTTAAAGGAGAGAAAATAAAAGATAAACACTTATCTTTTGTTTCTTTCGTCTAATATCATTTATCCATCTTACTAAAATGCCCTTCCATTAAACATATAAGATAAACTCATACCATGGTTATTATGTCATTCCACCATCCACTAAATTTCTTTTATTATAAAATAATTAATACTTAATGAATAAGTAATAAGATATTTATAACATATAGTATAAATTAATAATCATATATAAAAAAATACATGTGTCACAATTATTACCATCCACTATCATGGAATTGGCTTATTTGCCACATAAGTCCTCACATTTATAAAGCCACAACACATAGGTGCTTTTGCAAATAGTAAGCAACTTTCACATTTCATGCAATTTAATCCTTTTGGTCAAATTAATCACACAGACAATCAAATTAACTTATGAAAATGTGACACATGCTAAACCTCATATCAACAGCACATAATATAATATTAAAAAATATTATACGGACTCAGATTTGTGGTCCCAAAACCACTATTCTGACTAGGGTATAAATCAAAACGTTATAAAAAGAGTGTTTCGGCTTAAGCAAATCAAGAGAAAAAAAGAACAAACAACACGAAATAAGAAGAAAGAACCTTGACCTTAATAATAGGGGTGAATCGAAAAGAATAACATGGTTTGGCACTAGTAGCAAGACAACAAAGAAGGTTCAGCTACAAGTGATATCGATTTAAGAGAAAGGGAGAAAGGTTGGAGAAATAGTAAGGAAGGAAAAGAAGAGATGGACAAGAGAGTGTCAAAGTTTCGGCCAAAACAATGAAAATGGTGTACAATATTGGCTTTAGAGTTTCGGCAAGGGAGAGAAGAAATTGGGAAAAGAGCAAACTCAAAAAAATGCTAAAAAGAATATGCCTCTCATGCACTAAAACTTAGCAAAATGATCCTAGCAAAATCGGCTACCCTCTCCCAAACCATGTATCATCTTTACCAAAAGATGAACATTGACCCATTAAAAAACTTTCCAAAACATCTTCCCCCTTAAAGGCCAACATGTTCCCTTATCTTTCCTTTTTTTTTCTTTCGATTTCCTTCCTTACCCTCAACCTTGCCTTATTTCCTTAGCCACCTTGCCAAAATTAAAAAGTCCACCTTACCATATTAAAGCCATGACCGATACTTACCTTATTACTACAAAAATTTAACCCAAAATATTTGCACTAGGTGGGATTCGAACCTCAGACCATTAGTACACTCCACACGCCACTTTCCACCTTTACTAATAGACTCCTTGTGCTAGCAAAATGCACACTTATTTACTTAAGTCTTGATGCCACTTACCTTCTCTCCTTAAAGTGTTTAATTTTCCTATGTCCTAACTTGAACCCAAAACTTCCTAGAAACCCTGTAACTTTCCAAAATCACTTTACTAATAAGTCCAACTTGAAATAATGCCGTTCTCTTGTTCTCCAAAAATTTTAATGCTTCTGTGCTCAAGGCCCAATGGGCTCAATCCTACTAGGCCCAATTTTGGGATGTTACAATTCTACTCTCCTTAAAGAAATTTCGTCCTCGAAATTTCCAACCAACTACTGAACGTACCGCTTAAGTCACACGCTATGCTTTCGCTACGCACTCTAATTTTAATAACACTAATTCGCTTTCTATATTAATATTGGAAACTCTTCACATCATCAAATATCTAATCCTCAGAAGGAAATAGGTATTTATCACTCATTCATAAAATTTTCTACATTCAACCAAAACATACCCATCTTAATGGTGATGGAACAATCTTGAGCACTATGCTCCTTAGACCCGCATCTCAAACATGCTCCTGACCTCCTCCAGTACTCACCCGAATGACACTTTCTACAATAATCGCAAGTCGAAAAGTTTGGACGTGCCTTGACACGCTTTACAGAATGAGACTGTGACCCAAAAGAATCGCGATCTATTTTCTTTTTACAGTCCACAGACCCAACTCGAAGTGCTTCACCGATTCCCTTAACCTCCTTCAAAACCTCCTTAACTATCTGAGTCAGCTCGTCAACCCTAGCTCAATCATGAGATCCCGTCTCAACCACTGATGATGCCAGCGCATCCCTTTCAGGCATATGCCTTGGTGCAAAAAATCCAGCCCTAGTACCTTAGCCTCTATCATGGCCACGTCTACCGTGTCCACGTCCTCTAGCGCTCATGTTCACTAAAGTTGATTTAATCTGATTAAGAGTTTTATGAATAATTATGCTATTCGATATTTATTAAACAAAGTTTTATGGAGTATAGGATGTAAAGTTGTTTTCGTAGTACGTATCCTAAAGTCTCAATCTCTATAGTTTCAGCTCCTAAAGTTAGAAGTTCTAAAGTATTTCTACAGTCATATCACAATAGTCATAATTATAAAATGATAATATATACTTACTTGACTTGGTGCCGGATACCCGTGGTGCCATACTTCCTTTAACACATGTATAATTTAAAATTCAAACAGCTTTTTGAAAATGCTTTTGAACCCAAACCATAGTTGAGTTTTGCAACCGGGCTCTGATACCATAAAATGTAACACCCCAAACTCGGCCCATGCGGTATGACCGGATCTGACATGTCACATGAAGAAACGTATAAAAATCGTATAATTCTTACTAAAGTAGGCGTTACTTGGTTGTGTTTAAGTAAACGAGTTTTGTATATAAATATTTGATAAAATACAGCTATTTGAAAGATCGTTTGATGAGTCAAAAATCGAGGTAGTGAGCTTTAAAACCGTGACTTTTGAAAATATTGATAAAAATTTGAGAGAAAATTTTTGAGTTAAAAATATTTGTAGAAGTTTGTTATAAAAACCATTTGTTAATCTATTTTGGAAAACCTTTATTTAAGATTTTAGAAAAATCCTCATTTAAAACAATTCGAGCAAAATACTAAGTACGACAAAAACATAAGCAAAATAAAAATATCTCAGAGGCCTTATTACAACATAAAAACCCAAAATAGTAAAAGTAATAAAGTAAACGTACATGAAAATCTAAAGTTCAAAGCACCATTTCTAAAGTATGGCCTCCACTGAGTCATCCATGGCCCCAAGTCATCGTCACTGAGCATTACCTACAAGGGTTAAGAAAAGAAAGGGGGTGAGTTACAAGAACTCAGTGTGAAATCCCCTTACCACCATCCACTCGACCTGAACCCATTTAGCAATACCTTGCGCCGAAGCCCATTTACATAATATTGGGCCTGAGCCCATATAGCATAATCTTGGGCCGAAGCCCATTTACATAACAGTATATATATATATATATGTGCAATGCATGCAACCCAACCCATCTTAATAATCCATTTGCTACACACCACCCGTACCATCCCATCACACCTGTGGGGATTAAGTCAACCTACCCCGCCAAAACACCAGTCCCAGGCAGGTTGCCATTTATAATATTTGTGGCTGAGCCACCAGAGTCATAATTATGCGTGGCATAGCCACTATACAAATTGTGGTAGAGCAACCAGAATATGTGGCAGAGCCACCAGAATATCATATACGATAATATAATCAGCACACAACCTTTGGTAAATATGATCGACACAGAGTCGTTAATTCATATGTTAGGCACATAGCCCTGGGTAAATACGTTTAGCACAAAGCCATAATCACGATGGCAAAAAGCCACATTTAGGTTGGCACATAGCCATTATCAGAATTTGTGGCAGAGCCACCAGAATATGTGGCAGAGCCACCAGAATCAGGATGTGGTAGGCCACCAGGCTACACTTCTCTTCAACATTTTTCCTAACCTATAACATCCTAAAAAGGGCCTATGCATTTTGGCCTAATTGTACGAAAAGACATGTTTTATGTGTTTTGGAATAAATTTGGAATGATTTTGGAAACCTGAGAATGTATGGAAAGGTTACGTTGAAAGTAGGAAAATGACCATTTTTGGAAACCTAAGCAAATTAGGAAAGTGAACATTTTGGAAACCTAAGTAAATTAGGAAAGTGAACATTTTGGACACTAAGCCAAAAGAGGAAAGTAAACATTTTGGAAACTAAGCCAAAAGAGGAAAGTAAACATTTTGGAAACTATGCTAAAGAGGAAACTAAACATTTTGGAAACCTAGGAAATGTCAAGTTACGATCCGTGAAAATTTTGGAAACTTAAAAATGACCCCGAAATGTCGAATTAAAAAGTTCAAAAGGGAACTTAGGGCCAGGTGACCCTAAAATAAAAAGCATGTAAAATTTGACTCAAAAACGGACTTGGAAAAGTGGCCTGAAGATACCACCTAAGGCCTCAGGAAATGGTGCACATGCAAGGGGTGTTGGGCCTGAGTTCGAGTCACCTAGGAAGCAAATAAAAGAAGTTTTTATTTTGCCTCCTTGAGTAGAGAGTTGGATGGCACAAGGGATTTAGAAAGAAGAGTTTTTATTCCTTTGGAATTTTCGGCTAATTAGGAGATTTGATGGAATTTAATAGTTGATAAAATTAAAATTTATCACATAGAAAGAGTTGGCCGATTGAGGGACTCTAAGGCTAATAGTTTCGGCTAAAGAGGGAAAGTTAAGAGCCATTCTTCATTCTTTTCTCTTCAAGAGAACCTCTTGCCGAAATTCCCTAGCCAAATAAGCACCATCTTTTATTCTCCCTTTAGCCGAATTCTCTCTGTCAAAACTCTCTCCATCTCTTCTCTTTTCTTTTCTTTTTCTTTTCTTCTACTATCCCTTCACAAAAGCCAAAACTTTGTGATCCATAATAGTGCTATAGCCGAATAGTATAAGGGATCATCCGGGATTTGAAAATGAGGTAAGTACATCTATGTACATTTGGCCAAAAAGGTCTCTTTCATAATTGAATGGTAGATCAAATCTAACATGTGATTTCGGCAGGAATCTAAAATAAAGATCAATTTTGGGATTTGAGAACTCCAAGGTAAGTGAGTTTATACATTCGGCCAAGGCCAAATCTAGGGTATTTAGATCAAATTAATCAAAAACTAACCAATTTAGAGATCTAGGATTTGGCCGATTTCAAGGAAGAGGAAGGTGAAGTTTTCGGGATTTAAAATCCATAAGGTAAGCACCTAAAAGTATTCGGCCAAGGCTTGTATGATTACATAGATTAGTTCTTTAATTATTAAAAAGCCGAAAACTAATCTATGTTGAGATTTAGGGTTGGCCGAATATCAGGTGAAGGAAACCCAAGTTTTCAGGATTTGAATAATCATCAAATCGGCATTAAAGGTAAGTCTTTTGACAAATCCTACTAGGATTTGGATATCATAGCCAAATAGAATTTATGCTAAGTAATAAATGATGAATCAAATGTAGGATTAAGGATCTAAACTTTAGATCTAGCTTTTCAGAATCTCAACGAATCGCTAAACAAATCAGGTGTGTACCCCACACTAAATCTTGATAGATTTACGGCTTTAATCCATTATATGTGTTAATATGAAAGTGTAAGAATATGGCTAAGGTACCGTGTGTACCCTACACTAAATCTTGATAGATTTACGGCTTTAATTCATTATATGTATTAATATGAAAGTGTAAGAATATGGCTAAGGTACCGGGTGTACCCCACACTAATCTTAATAGATTTATGGCTTAAATATGATATATATATATATATATGTTAATATGAAAGTGTAAGAATGTGGCTAAAGTACCATATTATGGTACAAAGTACTCAGGTACGTTTTCCTACTCCTACTAGGATTTCGAAATATGTTATATTTAACATGAGAAAAGTGATGTGAAAGTGAAATTAAATATGATATGCATGATATGTATAATTCGGGGCATTCGGGTTATTTGAGAAAGGGGAAGTGAATGTGATGACTTCGGTCTCACTAAGTGATACGTGATGACTTCGGTCTCACTAAGAATATGTGACGACTTCGGTTTCACTAAGTGAATGTGGTGACTTCGGTCACATTAAGTGAATGTGGTAACTTCGGTTACATTATCTAAAAGTGGCGTCTCATGACACAAAAATCAGGTGGCTATGCCACAATATTTTAAGTGGGCGATGAGCATGTCGACTGCAGCGACTGCCTTCGATGGTGTGTAGCAGATGGAGGGTTGACTTAGTAATCCCTACGGTATACAGGTTGGTACGGGTGGAGTGTAGCGGATGGCATATAGGTTTGGGTTCGGGTTTACATCATTATCTTGAACTTTTATATGAATATGATATGTATGGTGTGCCTATTTCTATTATGTTTTGTGTTGGTTACACATTGAGTCTATCGACTCACCCCGTTGTGGGAACATGTTTTAGGTGATGAGCAGTAATGGACCGGGACGGCAGAACTTGTGGTGGCCATGTTCAGCTTGAAGTTTAATTTGATTTGAATCTTTATTTTATTTTAAGTACTGTACAATTTTATTTTGGGTTTCGTTTTATGTAATAAGACCATCGTGACAATTTTTATTTCTGCTTTAATTACTATGTTATGAATTTAGGGCTTTATAAAGAATAAGCCCAATTAATTTAAAATAAGTTTAAACATTTTGTCACCTAAAACAAATGGGTATTTGATATAAAATAAATTTGTTTTCAATTCGAGCCCAACCCACAACAAATTATCTTTCAAAACACACGATTTTCAAAGTATTGAATGAATTTGAACAAGGGTTACTTGAGGAACATACCAGATCCGGTCCATTCTCGTGGTAGGGTGTAGGTGTTCGATTTGGTATCGAGCCCGATTTTAAACTCTCGGCACGTGGCCTAAGGCCCAAAACGTTTTCAAAACAAGCCCAAATGAGTTTTATGAAAATATTTCGAAAATGGGCGGTATGATGACATGGCCCTAAGTCTCAACCCATGATCCACGGTAAGTACCTCTATCTATACGTGTGATTATGTAAATTATAGAGGGTAGAAAAGGAATCGAGCGTAGAATAGCATGATAGGAACTTGAACCCTAAGATTAGTCTACTCAAACACAAATACATAAGACTTAATATACTAAACAAACCTATGGCTAAGTCAATCAAGTTAGGGTGTGGCAACCATGGTACGCATGTCTAGGAGTGGATCCTGAAGAGCTTGGTATTTAAGCAGTCCTAGTGACTCACCTCATCTTCACAGGAATCCCACCTGGTGCGTAGCTTCGGTTCACCCTAACCCAGAGGACTTAGTGGGTGTGGCAACCCCTGTACGCATGTCTAGGAATGGTTTCAGTGGGAGCTTGGTACTTAAGCAGTCCGCGTGACTCACCTCCTCTCCACTCGAATCCTGCCTGGTGGGTAGCTTTGGTTCACCCTGACCAAGAAGGCTCGGTCATAGGCTAAACCCAATAACTAAAACCCGAAAGGAAACTAGCCATTTTTTGGAACCTTACTATTAAAATTCTTAAATCATTTTCTTTTTCCTTAATTCACAAAAAAAACTATTTCTTATACACAATTTTCTCCGAAAAATTTCTGACTTATAAAATTTCGAACATACCCCTAGTGGTAAAATTACAAAAATACCCTCAGTTTATAAGATGCCCAGCTACTCAATGGTTTTGCCAAAATTTTGTTATATCAGAAATGTTTAAAAACCCTAATTTGCAAACTATCAAGAAAATACCTTGATTTTTTGAAAATTACAAAATTGCCCCTAACTTCCAAAATTTTTGCAACTTCATCGTTCTGGAAAATAAATTTATCAAAAACAACCCTCAAAGTTTTGCAACTTCTGAAATATCCCCAATTTATTAAAGTTTTACAATTTACCCCGAGTTGTGGAAAAATTACCAAAATACCCCCAAGGTCCAAAAATTTCTGAAATACCCTCGAATTTCAAAAATTTTCCAAAATACCCCGAGAACTTAAAAATACCAAAAATATTTTATCAGCAAGGAACCTTATTTTGACAAATTACGAAAATACCCCTGTAGGGCAAATTACGAAAATACCCCCGGGTAGTGGAAAAAGAACAACAAATGAAAACTACAACATTTCTCTGAATGAACTAAGGTTCATAATTGTTTGATGGATGTATGAATGAATGAAAAGACTGTGTGTGTGTATGGATACGAAAGAACCACTTCTAAATTCCTTTTCATAAAATTTCTTCGCGAGTAATAAAGTGAAACAAAAGTACTAATTTATAAAAAACTTCTTAATCAGATCTCGACGTTAGAAATGAGTTCTAGAGGACGCGGTTGTCAAGGACGCGGTAGAGGAAGAATAACTGTGTCAGAACCCGTTAGATCGGGTCAAGGGTCTGACAATGAATTACCACCGCCACCACCACCCCTAGCTGTTAATGTCGAGCAGCAAGCTCAGACGGGGGATGATCTTTGTGTCACGAGCTATGTTGCAAGTTTTGGAAATGGTGGTGGCGGCGGTGGAAATACAAGAGCTCAAAATTTGTACCGGCGGTTTCGAGCCAAGCGGGCCGAGATGTTTCGTGGAGTGTCGGTGTGGCACCCAAGATCTGGTGAGTATTGGTTGGAAGCAACCGGCGTATTATGGATGAGCTCGACGCCCCTAAGGAAAAGTTAGAAGGGATGGTGGCACTGTTACGTGATGAAGCGTACCAATGGTGGTTAATTGTCCGGGATGGTGCCACGGTGAGGATCGGCGTGGGAGTATGCTAAGGAGGCATATCGAAAAAGTATGTCGACACGATATATTGATGAGCAGAGAAAGCTTTTCTAGGACTAGTTCAAGGAACAAGTCGGTAGCGACATATAAAATTTGAATTTCTGAGGTTAAGCCGATATGCTCGAGGAGTAGTCGCAACCAAACATGAACGCTGTGTCTATTTTGAGGACGGATTAAGGGATGACCTAAGATTATTGATAGCTCCACATCAGGAACGGGAGTTCTCCGCATTGGTTGAAAAGGCTAAGCTAGCTGAGGGAATCAAGGACTCTACTAGGCAGAATGCTGATAGGAATAGATCCAAGAGGGGTTATAAATCGTCGGGAAATGTGTAGAAAAGGCCCAGAATTGAGGGGTCAAAGGGTCAGCAAGTTGGTACCAGAGGGAAGTATCGTCTTTGTGAGCATTGTGGAAAGAAGCATTTAGGTGAGTGTTGGAAAAAGACAGGAGCATATCTTAAGTGTGGGTCCAAGGACCATATGCTCAAGGACTGTCCAAAGATATCAGATGATAAACAATGACAATTGAGAATGTTAATCGGTAGGTGGGGAGGCTATGACCTCAACGAGGTCGAGGTACGAATAACAGAGGTAATGGTGCTGGCAGAGGATGTGGCAGAGGTACCGCTAATACTGAGGCAAGGCAGCCAGGTTTGGCTTATGCGGTTCGCCGTAGGGAGGATGGAGACGCGCCGGACGTCATAACCGGTACATTCCTCATTCATGGTAAACCTTATTATGCATTAATTGATGTGGGCTCGACCCATTCTTATATTGCCTGTAGTGTAGTTGAAACACTAGGCCTAGACTTTGAACTTTCTGATAGGGAGATGACGGTAGTAAGCCCATTAGGCCAAACTATAGTGGTGAATAAGATCTTTCGGAATATACCCCTAGAGATTCAGGGAGTGAGCTTTGGTGACCTAATGGAATTACCCTTGAAATTTGACCTCATACTTGGTATGGATTGGTTGGTAGAACACCGAGCCGTGTTGGATTGTCTTGACTAAGCGAATGGAACTTAGGACCCCGAGGATGAGGTGGTCATTATGATAGGAGAAAGAAGAAACTACTTGACTAATGTAGTTTGGTGCTTAAGGCTAAAAGGATGGTTAAGTAAAAGTGCGAGGCGTTCTTAGCCTTTGTAAGTCGTTGGATGGAAAGGAGGAAGGTGTCAAATGAGTTAGAAGCGGTATGGGACTTGAGGATGTGTTTCCAGAGGAATTACCAGGAATACCCCCAGATAGAGAAGTTGAATTTGGAATAGACTTACTATCGGGAACAGCACCTGTGTCAATCGCTCCATACCGAATGGCGTCAAAGGAGTTAGTGAAGCTCAAGGCTCAAATCCAAGAATTGTTGGATCGTGGGTTTATTCGACCCAGTGTGTCTCCGTGGGGAGCACCGGTCTGTTGTGAAGAAGAAGGATGGAACTATGCGTATGTGCATAGACTATAAATCAATTGAATAAGCTGACTATCAAGAACAAGTATCCCTTGCCTAGGATTGATGACTTGTTCGACCAGTTGAAGGGAGCGGCAGTGTTCTCAAAGATTGACTCAAGGTCAGGATATCACCAGTTAAAAGTAAAGGAGGTGGATATCCATAAGACAGCTTTCAGAACAAGGTACGACCATTTTGAGTTTGTGGTAATGCCGTTTGGGTTGACAAATGCCCCAGCCGCATTCATGGATATGATGAATCGAGTGTTTCAACCTTACTTAGACAGGTTCGTCGTAGTGTTCATCAACGATATTTTGGTATATTCTAAGTCTGAAGAGGAGCATGATGAGCATCTCCGGATTGTGTTACAAGTATTAAGGGAGAAGAAGCTTTATGCCAAATTCAGCAAGTGTGAATTTTGGCTTAGGGAAGTTACTTTCTTAGGACACGTGGTATCTGCCGAGGGAATAAGGGTGGATCCTAAGAAAATCAAAGCTGTGTTGGATTGGAAACCACCTAAGTCAGTGGTAGAAATTCGTAGCTTCTTAGGATTGGCAGGCTATTACAGAAGGTTCGTGGAAGGATTTTCATCGATAGCCGTGCCATTAACAAATTGTTGAGGAAGGAAGTACCCTTTGTATGGACGGATAAGCAACAGGAGAGTTTTGAAAAACTTAAGAAGGTATTAATGGAAGCTCCAGTGTTGATTCAGCCTGAGGCAGGAAAGGAGTTTGTGGTGTACTGTGACGCTTCACATACGGGGTTAGGATGTGTTCTTATGCAAGATGGAAAAGTAGTCGCTTACGCGTCTCGACAGTTAAGGCCGCATGAGGTGAACTACCCAACACATGACTTGGAATTGGCAGCAGTGGTCTTCGCTCTCAAGGTAAGGAGGCACTATCTTTATGGAGAAAGGTCAGTGATCTACACAGACCACAAGAGTCTCAAGTACCTGTTGACTCAGAAGGAGTTAAACTTGAGGCAATGAAGGTGGGTGGAATTACTGAAAGACTATGACTGTTCGATAGAATATCATCCGAGCAAGGCGAATGTAGTAGCAAATGCCCTAAGTAGGAAGGTTGTGTCGGACCTAAGAGCAATGTTCGCCCATTTAAGCTTGTATAAGGATGGAAGCCTGTTGGCTGAGTTACAAGTCAAGCCAACATGGTTGAAGGAGGTGAAAGAGGGACAGTTGGTTGATGAGGATTTAAGTAGTAAGTTACAAAAAGCACAGAACGGAGAGTTGGAGGACTATGAGATTAATGATGAAGGAGTATTGTGCTACAAAGGGAAAGTCTGTATGCCAAGGGACAAGGAGTTAAGACAGAGGATTCTTCGGGAAGCGCATAGTAGCCCTTATGCTATGCATCCCGGAGGCATTAAGTTGTACCGAGATTTAAGGGAACAATTTTGGTGGCCTGATCTTAAACAAGAGGTTATAGAATTCGTGGGAAGATGTCTGACATGTCAGCAAGTTAAGGCTGAACACCAAGTTCCATCGGGATTGCTTGACCAATCCAGTTCCATGATGGAAGTGGGAAAGAATTACCATGGACTTCGTTAGTGGGCTTCCCCTTACGCCTACTAAGAAAGACTCGGTATGGGTAATAGTGGACCGTTTGACAAAGTCCGCACATTTCATCCCAGTAAAAGTGGACTATTCCCTTCAAAAGTTAGCCAAGCTATATGTGGCAGAAATTGTGAGGCTACACGGAGTGCCGGTGTCGATTATTTCGGACAGAGACCCAAGATTCACGTCTTGATTTTGGGGGGCACTTCATCAAGCTTTAGGCACCAAGTTGGATTTCACTACGGCTTTTCATCCACAATCGACAGGCGATCTGAGCAGGTAATCTAAGTGTTGGAGGATATGTTGAGAGGATGTGTAATGGATTTTCGAGGAAGTTGGGAGGATTACTTGCCGTTAGCAGACTTCGCCTACAACAATAGTTATCAGGCTAGCATTCGAATGGCACCATATGAAGCATTGTACGGACGAAAGTGTCGCACTCCTACTTGTTGGGTGAGTTAGGGAGCATCGAGTTTTGGGACCGAGATAGTGGCGAGACGGAAGAGAAGGTTGAGATAATTGAGCACGGTTAAAGGAAGCCTCGGATAGGCAGAAGTCTTATGCCGACCTCAAGCGGAAGGAAATAGAGTTTGAAGTGGGAGACCAAGTGTTTCTAAAAGTTTCACCATGGAAGAATGTGATGAGGTTTGGTCGAAAAGGAAAGTTAAGCCCAAGGTTTATCGGGCCCTATCGGGTACTAAAGCGAGTGGGACCAGTGGCATACCAGCTAAAGTTGCCACCAGAGTTGCAGCAAATACACGACGTATTCCATGTGTCCATGCTACGTCACTACCGATCGGATCCCTCTCACATAGTAGCAGTTGAAGAAGTGGAGCTAAGGCCAGACTTAACCTACGAGGAAGAGCCGATTCAGATTTTGGGACATGACGTGAAAGTGTTGCGAAGAAAATCGATTCCTCTAGTCAAAGTGTTATGGCGCAATCATGGATCGGAGGAAGCTTCGTGGGAACCAGAGGAGGCAATGCGACAGCAATACCCTCAATTATTTAGTTAGGAAATTTCGAGGACGAAATTATTTTAAGGGGTAGAAGCGTAGCATCCTAAAAAGGGCCTATGCATTTTGGCCTAATTATGCGAAAAGACATGTTTTATGTGTTTTGGAATAAATTTGGAATGATTTTGGAAACACGAGAATGTATGGAAAGGTTACGTTGAAAGTAGGAAAATGACCATTTTGGAAACCTAAGCAAATTAGGAAAGTGAACATTTTGGAAACCTAAGTAAATTAGGAAAGTGAACATTTTGGAAACTAAGCCAAAGAGGAAGGTAAACATTTTGGAAACTAAGCCAAAGAGGAAAGTAAACATTTTGGAAACTAAGCCAAAGAGGAAAGTAAACATTTTGGAAACTATGCTAAAAGAGGAAACTAAATATTTTGGAAACCTAGGAAATGTCAAATTCTGAGATCCATGCGAAAATTTTGAAAACTTAAAAATGACCCCGAAATGTCGAATTAAAAAGTTCAAAAGGGAACTTAGGGCTAGGTGACCCTAAAATAAAAAGCATGTGAAATTTGACTCAAAAACGGACTTGGAAAAGTGGCTTGAAGATGCCACCTAAGGCCTCAGGAAATGGCCCACATGCAAGTGGTGTTGGGCCTGAGTTCGAGTCACCTAGGAAGCAAATAAAAGAAGTTTTTATTTTGCCTCCTTGAGTTGAGAGTTGGATGGCACAAGGGATTTAGAAAGAAGAGTTTTTATTCCTTTGGAATTTTCAGCTAATTAAGAGATTTGATGGAATTTAATAGTTGATAAAATTAAAATTTATCACATAGGAAGAGTTGGACGATTGATGGACTCTAAGGCTAATAGTTTCGGCTAAAGAGGGAAAGTTAAGAGCCATTCTTCATTCTTTTCTCTTCAAGAGAACCTCTTGCCGAAATTCCCTAGCCAAATAAGCACCAATCTTTTCTTCTCCCTTTAGCCGAATTCTCTCTGTCAAAACTCTCTCCATCTCTTTTCTTTTCTTTTCTTTTTCTTTTCTTCTACTATCCCTTCACAAAAGCCGAAACTTTGTGATCCATAATAGTGCTATAGCCGAATAGTATAAGGGATCATCCGGGATTTGAAAACGAGGTAAGTACATCTATGTACATTCGGCCAAAAAGGTCTCTTCCATAATTGAATGGTAGATAAAATCTAACATGTGATTTCGGCAGGAATCTAAAATAAAGATCAATTTCGGGATTTGAGAACTCCAAGGTAAGTGAGTTTATACATTCGACCAAGGCCAAATCTAGAGTATTTAGATCAAATTAATCAAAAACTAATCGATTCAGAGATCTAGGATTTGGTCAATTTCAAGGAAGAGGAAGGTGAAGTTTTCGGGATTTAAAATCCATAAGGTAAGCACCTAAAAGTATTCGGCCAAGGCTTGTATGATTACATAGATTAGTTCTTTAATTATTAAAAAGCCGAAAACTAATCTATGTTGAGATTTAGGGTTGGCCGAATATCAGGTGAAGGAAAACCAAGTTTTCGGGATTTGAATAATCATCAAATCGGCAATAAAGGTAAGTCTTTTTACAAATCCTACTAGGATTTGGATATCATAGCCAAATAGAATTTATGCTAAGTAATAAATGATGAATCAAATGTAGGATTAAGGACCTAAACTTTAGATCTAGCTTTTCGGAATCTTAAGGAATCGCTAAACAAATCAGGTGTGTACCCCACACTAAATCTTGATAGATTTACGGCTTTAATCCATTATATGTGTTAATATGAAAGTGTAAGAATATGGCTAAGGTACTGTGTGTACCCTACACTAAATCTTGATAGATTTACGGCTTTAATTCATTATATGTGTTAATATGAAAGTGTAAGAATATGGCTAAGGTACCGTGTGTACCCCACACTAATCTTAATAGATTTATGGCTTAAATATGATATATATATGTTAATATGAAAGTGTAAGAATGTGGCTAAAGTACCATATTATGGTACAAAGTACTCAGGTACGTTTTCCTACTCCTACTAGGATTTCGAAATATGTTATATTTAACATGAGAAAAGTGATGTGAAAGTGAAATTAAATATGATATGCATGATATGTATAATTAAGGGCATTGGGTTATTTGAGAAAGGGAAGTGAATGTGATGACTTGGTCTCACTAAGTGAAACGTGATGACTTGGTCTCACTAAGAATATGTGACGACTTGGTCTCACTAAGTGAATGTGGTGACTTCGGTCACATTAAGTGAATGTGGTAACTTCGATTACATTATCTAAAAGTGGTGTCTCATGACATAAAAATCAGGTGGCTATGCCACAATATTTTAAGTGGGTGATTAGCACGTCGACTGCAGCGACTGCCTTCGATGGTGTGTAGCGGATGGAGGGTTGACTTAGTAGTCCCCACGGTGTACGGATTGGTATGGGTGGAGTGTAGCGGATGGCATATAGGTTTGGGTTCGGGTTTGCATCATTATCTTGAACTTTTATATGAATATGATATGTTTGGTGTGCCTATTTCTATTATGTTTTGTGTTGGTTACACATTGAGTCTATCGACTCACCCCGTTGTGGGAACATGTTTCAGGTGATGAGCAGTAATGGACCGGGACGGCAGAACTTGTGGTGGCCAAGTTCAGCTTGAAGCTTAATTTGATTTGAATCTTTATTTTATTTTAAGTACTGTACAATTTTATTTTGGGTTTCGTTTTATGTAATAAGGCCATTATGACAATTTTTATTTCTGCTTTAATTACTATGTTATGAATTTAGGGCTTTATAAAGAATAAGCCCAATTAGTTTAAAATATGTTTAAATATTTTGTCACTTGAAACAAATGGGTATTTGATGTAAAATAAATTTGTTTTCAACTCGAGTCCAACCCACAACAAACTATCTTCCAAAACACACAGTTTTCAAAGTATTCGAATGAATTTGAACCGGGTTACTTCGAGGAACATACCAGATCCGGTCCATTCTCGTGGGCCGGGTGTGGGGTGTTTCATAACCCATGCAATATGTAACATGTAACATGTAACATACATAATTAAACATAATATCCACATGTATAAACAACAATCATTAATCCAGTAATTTATTACGATAAATTGGCCAATTATAGAACTTTGTAATTTGGCCCACTAAAGCAAACTAGCAAATCGACCAATAGGGCCATTTTAGTAAATCGGCCCATAAGGGCATTTCAGTAAATCGGCTTGTAACACCCCAAACCCGGTCTATGCGTTAAGACCAAATTTAACATGTCACACAAAATGAACATACACCTAGTCTTTTAAAGATTTAAAAGAAATTGGTTAAAAAGATCTTTTTAACGTGGTGTTATTGAAAACTAGGTTTGATTATTAATCTAAAAATCTAGGTCATAAAAATTTATAAATTTAAAACTAAGGAAAAATTAATTTAATATTTTGATAAAATTTTAAGAGTTTGAAGGTGATTTGAAAACAAGAAGTTAAAATATTGCTCTGAGAAAAATTTTTGAGATTAGAAAAAAATATTTAAGAGACATCCTTTTAAAGACGTATATTTAAGAAAACGTTTATTTCTATTTTAGAAAAGAAATCACTTAAGTATTTTAAGCGTAGTATAAAATCCATCCACAAGTAAAACATCCATAAAAATTTAACTAGAGGCCTTATTACAAAATAGCAAAAATATTAAAAAGTACTCATAAAGAAATCCGAAATTTAAATAACCCTTAATTTGTAGTATGGCCTCCACCGAATTGTCCCTGGCAGAAGCCTCCATCATTGATCATTACTTGAAAAGAGTAAGGTAAACGGGGTGAACTACTTAGAACTCAATGTGTAACCCACTTACCATAGTCCACTGGGCCAAAAATCTCATTAAGCAATTATTTGGGACTAAGCCCATTTACAAATTCAATAATAACATATAATCTGCATGTGATATAAAATTCTCAAACCAAACCTAATTTCCATCTGCTACACACCACCTATACCAACCAGCACACCTGTAGGGTGCTTTAGTCACCCACCCCGCCAACACACCAAACTGGGCATTTAAGCCATAAATCATACTGGGCATGAAGCCATATATTAAACTGGGAATGAAGCCATATATTAAACTGGGCATGAAGCCATCAGAATTATGTAGCAAAGCTACCAAAACTTCTCTTCATCAAAATCCCAACCCATGCAAATCATGTACATATAGTATGCATTTTCATTTGGCCCATTTATCACATATCAATATGGCCCATTCATCACATAACACATTTGGCCCATTCATCACATATCACATTTGGCCCATTTATCATATAACACATTTGGCCCATTTATCATATAAAACATTTGGCCCATTTATCATATAACATATTTGGCCCATTTATCACATATCAATATGGCCCATTTATCAAATAACACATTTGGCCCATTTATCATATAAAACATTTGGCCCATTTATCATATAACACATTTGGCCCATTTATCACAGTCTTAATACCTATTTTTATAGTTTCTAACAAAATAATGATAATTATGCCGTCTTACCCAATCTCACTAACAAGTGACTAAATCGAGCTATTTACCATTTGTCACAGTATAAATATCCATCCCATGATATATGGTGTGAGATTACACACCTGATTACGATAAGCACTACACTTTCTTGATCGTCGTCACCTAAAAATATGTTTAAAGCTTGATTAGAAAAATAAATGCGATCTAATAAAACTACTCTAAACAAACAATCTAAGATTTACTCTCGGAATCGCGGATAACAACTATTTACCCATTTTCCCCGGTTGACGATCCATAACCCGTTGGAAAACCCCGAACCACTAATGGCTCCAAACTACGAACAGCCTCGAATAGTTGATTCTCACCAGATGAGGGTCCACAACCCGGTGGAAAATCTCAGATCATCGAAACGGCCCTTCGTTTGAATCTAGAGGGGATCACAAATCGGCTCCTTTTTCGATCACTATTCACCACTCCTTTAGATTCGATCTTGTTAGCCGCCATTGACAAATGAATATTAGTCCAAACTAATATTTCGAAATTAAAAACGATTGGTCTTATGAGCGAAATCGGCTTACCACAAAATCCTTACATTCAAAGGATGAAAATTGAGTGATAGAGTCCCTATGATAAAATTGGTTAATAAACCCTATCTTTAATGAAATAATACGAAATCCTAGAAAGAAAATCCTTACCTTAGATTTTGAATCGAATCCTAGTGTTACACGATGACTTCGAACACTCCAAGCTTCGGCCTTCCACTAAGTTTCTATGATAGAGAAAAGATTAGAATGAGACATGGTATGATGATGGTCTCAATCCAAAAAGGTCATCCCACACCACGTATAGGTTCGGCACAAAAGAAAGGGAAAATAACAATACCAAAATATTTTACTAGCCACTTACTGATTGATTAAAGTGTGAGTAGAAAGAAGAATGATTGAGAAGGGGATATGTGAGTGGTAGAAGATTCGGTTATGGAGGGAAATTGAAGGGAGCATAATATTTGAGAGATTTTTGTAAGAAGAAAAGATGAAGAAAGGTATAAAAAATAATAATAAGGTTTTTTAGGTTTCGGTTCTTTTCAAGAATGGAAGATGAACGAAGAAATGAGTTTGAGGCTAGTGGGCATTCGACAAAAAGAAAAGAAAAGAAAAGAGAAAATGGCCTTCCAAGGTCTTGGTGATTTCAGCACTAGGGAGAAATGGTTTGAAGAGAAAAGGAGCAATAAGACCGAAATGGTCAAAATGTGAATTGGCCAAAAGAAAACAATTGTTTACCTATTGCTCCAAGGGCATTCGGCTAAGGAGAGGAAATGGAGAGGAAAGTGTTGGAGAAAAACACAAAAATGTCCAAATGCCAAAATGACCAACTAACACCTAAACCTTACCAAAGCCTTCAAAATTTAGCCCCTAAAACCATCCAAGTACATGGCCACAAAGTCAAAGTTTGGCCACTCCAAACTTTCCAAAACATCTTCCTCATTACGTGCCTTGTGTTCCCCCTACATACCTTATTTAAATGATTCCCTACCTTAAGTTAAACACTTGCCTTTTCTCTTAGCCACCTTACCATAAAAATTAAAGTCCAACCTACCATAAATGCTAGGCTTGACCGACACTATGAGGAAAGAAAGCAAAAATTAAAATTCACATGCACATCAAGGGATTCAAACCTCTTCCCTCAAGGTAAACATATGGCGCCAACTCCTCTTTACTACTTGCTCATCTTATGCTAACTTTTACCTCTTAATTACCTTAAGCTTTAAGGTTACTTGTTCCACTTCTTTAAAGTACTCATTACCAAAAATTATTCTAAATCCAAATAAATCCCGCTTTTTCTCAAGACTATTTAAACACACACATTGAATCATCTCACTAGCTAGCACCAAAATAATGTATCATATCAATACTAAATTTTAGGATATTACACCCATTAGGGCATTTTCGTAATTTCAAAACCAAAGGTATTTCTGTAATTTTACCTATCGAGGGTATTTCGGTAATTTTACCCACTAAGGGTAATTTGGTAATTTCGCAACCTAAGACTTAACTACTAATTTGGGGCATAAAAATTGAAACTGTCCATCTGCGTCATGTTGACTAAATTGACTATAACTCGAGTTAAGAAACTCAAAATTTAGATTCGTAAATTTTCCTTGAAACTAGACTCATATATCTTCTTACTACAATTTTTCCAGAATTTTTGGCTTAGCCATTTAGTATAGTTTATTCATTAAAATTTCCCTTATTCCACTGTCCAACAGTACTGACCTCTCTTACTCGAAATTCAAATATCTCACTGTACAATTTTCTTATATTACTCCTACTTTTTTCTATTGAAATTAGACTCACTAAGGAATTTATACTATAAATTGTAACTCATAATTCACTTTGTACAATTTTAAACAATTTTTCCAAGACAGAATAGGGAACCCCGAAGTCAATCAGAACCAGTCTCACTAAAATTAAAATATCACAGAATATAAAATTCCTCTTCCTCTATAAACTCATAAGCTGTCTCAGGAGTTTTGTTATTCAGGGTTCCGCTGGCTACTGAATTAACTAATTGTCTTGTTGAAGGGTTCACACTGTTGTAAAAAGTTTGAACTTGTAGCCATAAGGGTAATCCATGGTGTGGACACCTTCTCAATAGATCTTTGTATCTCTCCCATGCATCGCATAATATTTCTAAATCCATCATATCATTCCTTAATTTGGCCGTTTTGTCCGGCAGAAAATATTTTAATAAAAATTTTCGGTCATTTGATCCCATTTAGTGATTGATCCTTGTGGATGAGAATTCAATCACTGTTTAGCTTTATTCCTCAAGGAGAAGGGAAATAACTGAAGACGGATGGCATCATCAGAAACGCCATTAATTTTGAAAGTATCGCAAAATTTTAGGAAATTTGCCAAGTGATTATTTGGGTCTTCATCCTGCAAACATCAAACTAAACAATTTGCTGTATCATTTGTATAGTGTTAGGTTTTAGTTCAATATTATTAGTAGCTATAGCAGGTCTAACAATACTTGACTCAGTTCCTGTTAAATTAGGTTTAGCATAATCATACATAGTTCGAGGAGCATGATTTTCGGCCACTTCTGGAGGTAGTGGATTATTCTCGGCCATCTCTTCGTTTGTATTAATTTCGTCTTCTTGCTCTTCTTGTATGTATTGCAGGCTTCTTATTTCTCTTCGGTTTCTGCGAACTGTGCTTTCAATTTCACTATCGTAAAGTAGTGGTCCTGTCGAGTTCCTTCTAGTCATAAACTAGAGGTACCTACTAGGAAATGAAAAAGTAAAAATAAAATTAGAAAAGTAAAAATAAAATTTAATTGCAAAATAAAATAAAATATGGATAAAGTAATAAAAATTGAGCTTTCTTAATATTTCAGTTCCCTGACAACGACACCAAAAACTTGATCGTGTGTCAGAGTCTTAAAAATTTATAAAAAGAATGATCAAACCTGGAAACTAACTAAGACAACGATGGAGGCAAGCGCA
Source organism: Gossypium rotundifolium (assembly GCA_025506655.1). NCBI lineage: Eukaryota > Viridiplantae > Streptophyta > Magnoliopsida > Malvales > Malvaceae > Gossypium > Gossypium rotundifolium. Next base: position 43,924,238 of record CP106724.1, on the reverse strand, counting down.
CCTATCGAACAATAGTATAGTTTAATGGCAAGACCGGATTGTTGAACCCAAAGGAACTAAAAGTACTAATTCTAACTTTCTTCTTATTATCTAGCCTAAGAATTAAGGGATTTGTTTATCTAATTTAAAATTAACTAACTACTAAGCTAAAGATGCAAAGACGAATAGAATGAATTGGGAAAATACTTGTGGGAAAACCAAATGATTAAGACAATACTCGAGGAAGAATACACCTAGACTTCACTTGTTATCTAACTCTGAGCCAGACGATTTATTCACTTGACTTGATCCGTAAGATTCCCTAATTTATATTAATACCTCTTTCAAGGCTAATAACGTCTAACCCTAGGTTGATTAATTAAAATTTCTTTCTAATTAAAACCCCAAGAATTGCATTAACTTGATCTATGGACTCCCATATTAGGTTTGACCCTAATCCGGCAGATTTATGTAATCCTATTTCTAGGGTTGCAATCAACTCCGCTTAACTATGCTGGATCTATTCTTAGGCAGGGACTTTTGCTCCACCACCTAAGCACATCAGTACTTGAATCAATATCTTGAAATACCAAAACAAGAATTAAGAACACATAATTAAGAACATATCAAGTATTTATCATACAGCTTAGAAAACAATAACAAGATTCGTATTAGGTTTCATCCCCCTCAGGTATCTGAGGGTATAGTTCATAATCATAAAAGAAAACATCTCAGAAGAAAGATAACAAAACATAAAGAAAACCCTAAAACCCACTGAAGGAATTGGAGGAGAGATCCTCAGTCTTGAGTGTGATTCTGGCTTCTTGAGATGAATCAACTGGCTTTCTTCGAGTGAATCCCACAATTCGGTCATTCTGGCTAGCTGAATGCCCCCTTAAGGTTGGCCTCTAGGGTGTTTATATAGGCTTTTGGATTGGCTTTCTTTGCCTATAAGTACCCTATTTCAAATAGAATTCAAACAGGTCACGTCAGGAACACGCCCATGGCACACGCCTGTGTAAATCGAAGCAGGCTGTGTTCGGGTCTGTTAATGAGGCACAGCCGTGTGGTCTTGGGCCCAGGCCATGCCGATTTCGTGTTAGGCCCATTTTCTCCATTTTTGACCCGTTTCTCATTCTTTTCATCCTCCAGTGCTCTCCTGAGTATAAAACATGACAACAAAGGATTAAGAGCACCAAATTCCATAATTAAAGGAATAAATCATCTAAAAGTATGCTAAACGTGGGATTAAAATATGTGTATTTTACGGTTTATCAGCAATTATAGGCAACTTGCAAGGCCATTTTGCCACCCATTTTGGGTCATTCCTACATGCTCAATTTCAACATCAATAACATACATTTCAATCCCCATTTTCAACTACCAAATAAAGTATGAAATATACCATTTCAATATCACCAAAGCATACCCTAATGGCCATTCACACAAGACCGTATTCACACATTACTTACACCATTATCACAAAGCAAAATATGTACCAAAATCATTCCACAACCTTACTAGCCTATACATGCCATATACCATATATACAACTTCTAAAAAGGTACCAAAATAGATGTCCGATAGTGTGATTGAGTCGCTGACGATCCCTGGATCCGAGCTAGCTTTAATGACACTGTAAAACAGAGAAAGACTTCACACAGTAAGTTTTAAAGCTTAGTAAGTTCATAATATAACACAATTAAACTCAACAATTCAAACTCAATATACAAAGTTAACTATCACATTGTTGAATTCACATCAATACTCAATCTCACCCATAGCTAATATTTGCATTCATACCACATCTATAGGTTCGTGTACAAGCATTTATAATGCTATTCAATCCAATCCTTTTCATCATTCATTCACATAATCATCCATCAATCTCATAAAGAATATCATCAACCACATAGGTTCTGTACATACCTGTAACATTACGTATTTATCTATCACATTTACCACTCAATACACAATGCCATAATTCGTTCAATCCTTTTAAAACATTCGATGAATTCACATACTCAGTGCCATTTAATTAGTCAAAGCTAAAATAGTATAGCACACTAAGTGCCATCACTTAAACCGAAATTGTCTCGGTATCGCACACATAGTGCCAACTAATATAGCCGATGCATTTCTTTATCTCACACACTTAGTGCAATTCATCATAGTAACTGTTCTATTTATGTACACTTAGCGCCACATATCTTCGATCTCTCATTTTGCATTACTGTCTCCACAATCAAATTCCCATTCATGTCATATCATATGAACATTGTTTAAACAATATGTATTATACACGAACTTACCTCAGACGTAGAAACAATAACACTAGTCGATCAATCGAGCACTTTGTTCTTGCCTCGATCTAAGACCGAATTTCTCCTTTCTTGATCTATATAATATCAAATCCAACTCATTCAATTACATTTTCATCCAAAACAATCCACAACACATAGTTAAAGCATTTTACACTTTAGCCCCCATAATTCCATATTTTGACATTTTAATCCCTATTTCACAATTACACAAAATTCACATAATTTACTCACACCGAAGCTTGGCCGAATTTCATACTAGTCCATAGCAGCCCATATCTTTCATTTATTTCACATTTTAACCCTTCAAAGTTTCATTTTCACAAATCAGCCCTTAATAACCAATTTTATCAAAAATTCCAAATACAAAATATGTTTATCATCCATTAAGCTTTCATATTTCACCAACTATCAACACAAAGTTCACATATTCAATAATGGCATAACTCAAAATCATCATTAATTTCATAAATTCAAGCATGGGCTTTATAGAACACAAATCACGATCACAAAAACATAAAAATAATCAAAAATCGAGTTCAAAACATACCTCAATCAAGCTATATGCTAGCCGAACCCTAAAACAACATTTTCTTCTTCTTTTTCTCTTGATATTCAGTTATAGATGATAATAATGGAGCTAATTTTTTTTTTGTTTTGTTTTACTAATATTAACATTAATAACCATTTTACAATTTTAACCTTAATGAAACCATTTTATAATCACCTAATATAAGCCCATTTATGTCCATCCCCACTTTCAATGGTCTATTCACAACATAAGGACTTCACATTTAATAAAACATAGCATTTAAGTACTTTTAACAATTAGCACACAACTTTTGTATTTTACAGGATTAGGTCCTTTTTCACAAATCATCACTCAAACGATAAAATTTTAACAGAGAACATTCACACATACTTTATCGCATACTGTAAACACGAAAAATAATATTAAAATATTTCTCAGATCTTAGATTTGTGGTCCAAAAACCACTTTTCGACTAGGGTCTAAACCGGGCTATTACATATATAACTTCAAGGCACTTAACATGGCATAACTAAGTGCTTCACCATCATCAAACATCCATAATCAAATGCAACATATCATCATTCAACCATCAATAACCATAGGCCATATTATAATGGCATTGGCACGTGCTTGCATATATGAATAGGTTTATAATCAAATAATCATTATGAGCTACATCTCATGGCCTTATACAAAATGAATCAAATATCATCATAAGCCAACACATTTGGCTAAATCAATATGAAATATAACAAAAAGACCAAGTCTTTATACATGCCATACTCAAAATGTTGAGACTAACTATACCCAAAAGAGTCAATTGATAGAGTGATCAAGTCTCTGACGTCCTTCGATCCCCGAGCTAGCTTCGCAATACTATAAGAAAATTGAAAAGAAAGGGGAGTAAGCATAAAGCGTAGTAACTTTGCATGTAAATAATTAACAACATTAACCATGCATTTTTATACACATAACATAATATAATCTATCACAATGTCATCAAGTATCATAGATACATTTTAAATCATGTCATTTACATAATGTACAATAAAGCTCGTGATCATGATTTATTCATTCACTTCTTACCAAGGTCTCATCGATTTATAGCTCAATATGTATGAGCTTTGTGTACATACCTGTACCCTTTCAACATGTTCATATCTTGTCATTTCGTTGACATAATCTTTGGACTACCCGTTGAACCACTTGGAATACTAAAGGATACTCAGGAATCACATACACATAGAATCATACCAATGCCATATCCCAGATATGGTCTTACATGGGATCACATTTCGATGCCTATAGCCCCGCTATGGTCTTTCAAGATTCTCATATCGATGCCATGTCCCAAACATGGCCTTACACTAAATCTCATAACAATTCCATATCCCAGATATGGTCTTACACGTAAACTCATAACCCTAATGTCATGACATTTGTATCCTAACTATTCCTAAAGTTCAACTGGATTTTGAGGTATCAAATCTTTGTCGAATCGTCAGTCAAAATTAATTAAGTCCACAAGGACAATTACAGAATTCATGCAATATTAAAGCATTAAATACTTAAAAATGTAATGTTGCATTATTTACACACAAACTTACCCCGGTACCAAAAATGGCTAACTATTTGATTTAGTCCACAACCTTGCTCTTTCCTCGATTTAGGTCCGGACTCCTTTTTTCTTGATCTATAATAGCAAATTTAGCTCATTTAATTATCACATTGTTCAAATCAGTCCAAAAACCATATTTGGCAAAATTACAGTTTTCCCCTAAACTTTCATATATTTACAAATTAGTCCTTAGGCTCGTAAAATGAAATGTGTCCATTTTATTTGTTACCCAAGCCTAGACGAACCTAACACATGCTCATAACAGCCCACATTTTCCTTCAAATCAGATTTTTACTACTCGTTTTACAACTTTTACAAAAAGGTCATTTTTAAGTGTTTTCATCAAAAATCAATTGGTAAAAGATGTTTATTACACATCAAACTTTCATAATCTACCATGAAACATCAAAACACATGCATGTCACACATGGGTAAATTTTTAAACATGAACCTTATCTCAAATAAATGGTAGAAATAGCTAGATCAGTTGATAACAACTTCAAAAATGTAAAGAACATTAAAAACGGGGCTAGGATGCACTTACTATCAAGCTTGGAAGTTGAAGAAAACCCTAGCTATGGCTCTTCTAATTTTTGGCACACACTTGGAGAAGAAGAGCAAATTTTGCTTTCTTTTTCCCTTTTTATTCTTTTATTAACCAAATGACCAAAATGCCCTTTTTACTAAACTTTCAAATTTTACCTACTCATGCCCATTTTTGACCATATAAATAGAAATTGGGAAATTTTCTATTTAAGGACCTCTAGTTAATAATCCAAAGCTATTTCATACTTGAAGCTTCTAGAATCTCATATTTTGCAACTTTTGCAATTGAGTCCAAAAAGACAAATTGGACACTTATTCACAAATTTTCTTCATGAAACTTTCACACAATCATAGAAACATGTCACGGACCTCAAAAAAATCATAAAAAAATATTTATAATTTGGATTTGTCGTCTCGAAACCACTATTCCGACTAGACCCAAAAATGGGATGTTACATACGTACGAAAATGAATTGAGTATTGAAAACTATGAAATTGATGAGTTGGTAAGCATATGAATGATCGTTTGATAGCTTGAGATTTAATAGAATTGTTGTACATTGTTTTCCATTATATGAATGATTAATGAATGATGATAGTTTCTCATTGTTAACATACGAGCTTACCAAGCTATATAACTTACTTTATTATTTTTCCATGTTTTATTGTGATTTCAAAGCTAGCTCAAATTCGAGGATCGTCAGAGACTTCACCACACTATCCACTGACTTTTTGGTACTTTTGAAACTATGTTTTAAGTATATGGCATGTATAAGTATTTGAGTCATGTTGGTTATGTTTTGGTAATGATGTTGGCCAAATGAATTGGCATTGTAAATGTATATATTTTGGTTTGTAAATATAGCCATGAGATTTGGCTTAATTTGCTGAATTTGGTTATATGCTTATATGTGCATATATGTTGATATTTTAGTTCTTGGATAGATATGTGAATGAGCATATTATGAAGTTTGTGGAATTGGTACCTTGCTTGTGAATTGGTACAAAAATTAGGCATGTTAGGTAATGGTTAAACTAGTTGATTGGTATATGTATTTGAGTAGGTTTTAGTTTAATTAAACTTGGGATATAAGCATATTGGTTGTTAATATTTGAAATGGTATGAAATTGTATTGAATGTGGTTAGAGTAGATATTCTATTGTGCTATGAATTGGTGCCATTTGGGCTGTTTAGGTACATGAGATTTTTTGTGGCATATTGGCTTGGTAAATGACCTATTTTTATCCACACGAGCAGAGGCACAGGCGTGTGTGACACACGGTCATGATACACAGCCATGTGTCCCTTGGTGTTAAAATTGAAATGAAGTCAGTATGCTCCATACGATCTCGCATACGGGCGTGTTATCGGCCGTGTGGCATAAGTCAGTATACCCCTTAATTGGCACATGGCCTAGCATACAAGCGTGTGACTTGGCCGTGTTGTATAAGTCAGTATGCCCTATAGGTTTGGCACGGCCTAACATATGGCCTGGCACAAAGGCGTGTGTGGCCACTTCGAAGGGCACACAGGCTAGACATACTGGCGTGTGGTTGGCTGTGTGACCGAAGTCAGTTTATACCCTCATTTTCACATGGCCTATGACACGGACGTGTCTAGTGGCCGTGTGAGACACACGGCCTAGTCACATGGGCGTGTGTCCCTGCTTGAAGCAAAATATTTGAAGTCTCACAAAAATTTTCTGAGTTAGCGGTTTAGTCCCGAACCATTTCTAATGCATGTTTAAAGCCTCGTAGGCTTGTTTAAGGGACACTATCATTGGTTATGATTGAATTGTATCTGAAATGATAAATTGTATATAAAAAGTGTGTTATAAAGTGTTGTAAGTTTGGTAATGCTCTGTAACCCTATTCTAGCGTTGAATACAGGTGAGGGGTGTTACAGGGCTAGTTAGACCAAGTTGCAACGATATCAAAAACTTAGAAGTCATTAAAAATGGAACAAAATACATACATAATTATAGACACACTTCTTTATTGTGTGTATTATTAACTGTGTTGGCTGAAAGCCGAAATGACTATTTGAATAGTCGAGATACTCTCGTGGGTAAGGTTGGAGGTACCGAGTAAGTTCTGCTATGTTGATACTTTTGATTATATACATTTATGAAATAAATATCTATTACACATTGAGAGTATGTTTGCATTCATCTTTGGTATGATGAAATGAGCATGGGCTTGGGATTGAATGAAAGGGGAAGAGTGAATCAGTGACTTTGTCACGGTGGTCCAAGAACCACGATGGTTTGGAACCACGTAAACGTATATTAGTGACTTGTCTCGGTGGTCTAAGACCACAGTGGGTTGGCCCCACGTATACATAAACTTATCAGAGATCGTCACAGTGGTCTGAGACCATAGTGGGTTGGCCCCACGATTATATATATTTTAGTGACTTTGTCACGAGTGGTCTAGGACCACAGTGGTCAAGAACCACAATGGCAGGATGCCACGGGTGTTTGGATGATACAGGTGACCTAGAGGATGGAAGTACTAGGTTGGGTTGGGCTGCATTGCATACATGATAAACATGCTATACCTTGTGGGTTCAAGGCCAGTTTGCGTTATACGGGGAGTTACACACTGAGTCTCAGTGACTCACAACTCTGCTGAATTTTGTAGGTAATCACTAGATCGCGGGTTTTGGAGTCGAGCAGACTTGAGGTGGCCATGCGTTACTCTTTCTTTCGTAAACTACGTTACTTTATTTTGAACTTATTTTAATTCATGATTTTTATTATGTAATAAGGCCGCTTGAACTTAAATTTGGTTTGGATTTAATGCCGATGTTATACATATGATAAACTATCAACTATGGGGTTTTTCTAAAATTAAAAACATAAACAAATAGTTTTCAAAACGACAACAAAAGATGGTGAATAACTAGTTAGTTAAAACTGGAAATTTTTCTTAAACCTTAAATTTATGGTTTCAAAATATCACATTACCGAAATTTCCTAAGTCTGGCTTATATGAACAAACCCGTTTTTAACCCCTAGTTATTTTATTAAAAGTTGGTAATATATTCTCTAACAAGACTTTAAATTATTTCTCAAGATAAGAACTCTATTCAGAATGTTTTCACGAAATACGACATTCCACTACTTGTTTTCAAAACTACCTTTCCTGTAACAAACCAGATTTGGTCGTAACTTATTAACCGTGTTTGGGGTGTTACAGGCCGTGTAACACGCCTGTGTTCAAGGCCATGTCAATTACATGGCTGAGACGCATGCCCGTGTTTCTTCCCATGTGCTCAATTCTGAGCATTCTCTTTCTCATTTTTAAGATGCAAGGGGACACACGACCGAACCACTTACCCATGTGGCTGGCCGTATGTAACACACGGCCACACACGTCCGTGTGTCTACTCATGTGAAAAAAATAAAGTTATTTCCTAGCCTCATTTGTCACCCAAACTTACCATTTACCTGTACTAAAACATACCAAGTACAATTCAACCATTCCAAGCATTCAATTTAAGCAAATTCCATCATTCATCATGGCATGCCATTACATGCATATGTGTTTATAAACTTACCTTGGATTAACTTAGGCTTTAATATCATTTGATCACATATAATTAACATAACACATATGAATATATCAAAATAGCCTACTTAATCATAGCAAAATAAAACATTACTAGCCATTCCAATGGCTAGGTTACAAGACATCATTTTCAAGCCACTATTGGCCAAGTTCCTATACATGTCATTATACCAAAATGATTTTACTAAGTGTACCAAAAATAATCTAGTTGATAGTGTGACGATGCTCTAATGATCTCCAGCCTTTGCGAGCTTCTGAGCACTATAAAATAGAGAAATTAAAACAGAGTAAGCATTACATGCTTAGCAAGTTCGTATAACGAAAACTAAACTTACCAATCTCATTTATTAAATCTAAGCACACAATATCATGTTTTCCATCCATTAGAAAATTTTCCTAAACACATGTATTCAATCAAACATGTTAGTCACCAACATCTTCATATAAATCAAGTAAACATAATTTAGCCCGTCAAGCAATATTCTTTCAAGTCATTATCATTTCATCACAAAATTTTCATACCAGGTCAAGATTTCTGTCCGTTGAATAATTGAAATTTTGATGGATACTAAAGTAGTACAGTCGAGGTGTACGATTCAATAATCTGCCAATTCTTAAAACACCCCAAACCCGGCTCACGAGCCTTGACCGGATTTGGAATGTTCCCTGAGTAAAACAGTTCAAAACTTGTTTGTTACTTTGAAAAATCTGGGTGGTTTGGAGGAAAATTTGATTTGTGTTGAGTTCAAAACATTTAAAATTCATTTTAAACAAAAATTTGTTTAACCTTTGGTAATAATAATCGTATCATGATAAACCAAATTAAATGCATGCTTAAAACAATTAATAGTAATGGCCTTATTACATCAAGCAAAACCAGAAATAAATCCAAAATACTTAAATATATAAAAAAATTCAAAATAAAATAAATGCTGAGCTGAGCATGGCCACCCCAAAGTTCTTGCTGACCCGGTCCATCTACTGAGTGTCACCTGAAAAGATATCCCACAAAGGGGTGAGTCAACAAACTCAATGTGCAACAACCAACACAAATTCCCAATCGATTTAGGCATGTCAAATCATACATAGCAAGTATAAGCAATGATGCAATCCCGAACCCAAACCTAAATAACCATCCTCTACACATCACCGTACACGCCAATCACAGTGGGATTACTAAATCGACCCTCCATCCGCTACACACCATCGAAGGCAGTTGCTGCAGATGACTTGCACATCGCCCTTATAAATTGTGGCATAGCCACCAGATAATTGTGACAAAGTCACCAGATAGTATTCGTGACATTAGTCACCACATTCGAGTTATGTGACATGAGTCACGGATATTGTGGTAAAACCACCAAATCACTTCCCCTTTTCATTATCACCCATATGCCACATGTGTCATACAAATCATGCGAATATTATGCCATATGCCTTATTCATATTCGTAACCAATTCTCATATATGTCACGTTCAATGTTTATAATACTATTAATAGATCTTTAGAGAATAATGTACCTGAATATGTCGTACCATTGAATGGTACCTTTAGCCACATCTTTCATATTCTTATTAACACACATATTAAATTAATACCGTAAATCTATTAAGAATTGGTGTAGAGCTACACACCTGATTACCAACGTGTTCACTGAGTCCAGAAAGTCTATTGAAACGGATTATACTCCTCCCTAAAATTCAAAGTTAGAACCGGCCAATCAATAATCACTAAATATGGCATCGGCCGAAGGTTCATGCCCTCTTACCTTGTGGATCTAAATCCCGAAATCACTATCTGTTAATGGAGATGTCGAAATACCTACATGATCTATGTTAGATCCGATTCCAACATTTGAATGAATGGCCTTCGGCCTAGACCACACTTTACTTACCTTGGATAACCAATCCTGAATGGTCTCCCCTAGAAGTCGACTACAATAGAAATCCCGAAAGATCTTTCATTGTTTCGACCAAAGAACATTAATGGGATTAGTTCCTAGATTTTCGGCTAAAACAGAAAGGATTGAAAATCGAATAACATTTGATCTTACCCTTAATATTGAAATCGACTGCACTACTGCCTGACACCACTGAGATATTCGGCTATGTAGACTAGATAGTGATCAATAGGTTCCAGCTTTTGGGGGTTTAATGAGCAATCGACAAAGGGTTATTGGTATATTCGGCTTTTGATAGATTGGTTAAAAGAAGAAGAGAAAAAGGGTTGAGACTTGATGCGACTTCGTTTAGATGACAAGAGGGAGGTTCGGCCAACACAAAAGAGGAAAGAAAGAATGCTCAGAAGGATTTGGCAATGGTGGTCTTTTGATTAAAGAAGTTGCGGCAATGGTGATCTTTGGGGAGGGATTTTGGCGAGAACAAGTTAAAAGAAAAAAATGAGAGAAAGAGTGATAGTTTTGGAGAGAAAGAGTAGACGAAAGAGAGGCTAAAATGCTTTTATGAAATTCGGCTATCCCCCTACTAACTTGGCCGAAAATCACCTCAAGAGAGTCCCTAGTAGGCCAACACTCTTCCCTTATCGACTCCTTATTTTCTCCTACTTTCTTTCTTCTTTACCTATTTAAAATAATTTAAATGAGTCAAGAATTATCCTTGCCCTTAGACGAAATTTTAAAAAAGTATTTGATCACATCTTATGCTCATCCACCCAGTCTCTCAATGCCGTTCAACTCTCGTGCTGCCTGACGTAAAAAGTAGCCCAAAATTGCTCCCCTTGCTGCTCGAACCTAGGCCCTGCACACTGCTTGTGGCGTTACTTACCAAAGCCTTAAGTGGCGCCTTCCTGCCACTTTACCAAGTTGATTTTTATGTCCTACTTCTCCTACAAATTCTCTTAAGGCCTATCAAGCTTGGCTCCACTTCAAGACTTAAAATCTGATAATTTTTAAGGCATTCACCTACACTCTAGAGTTCTAAAAAATTTATACAACACATTCAAACACATATAGGCATGCTACTACATACCATTAAGCAATAATGCACAAGCCCAAAATCCCGGATATTACAGTTCTACCCCCTTAAAATAATTTTGACCTCAAAATTACCTGGCTAAAATAAGTGAGGGTATTGTTGTCGCATTGTTTCTTCCGGCTCCCACGAAGCTTCTTCCGATCCATGATTATTCCATAATACTTTGACTAGAGGAACTGATTTCCTTCGCAATACCTTCACATCTCGCTCCAAGATCTGAATTGGCTCCTCCTCGTACGACAAATCTGGTCTCAGCTCCACCTCCTCAATTGGCACTACATGAGATGGATCCGATCGGTAACGAAGTAGCATAGAAACATGGAATACATCGTGCATCTACTTCAACTTCGGAGGCAACTCCAACTAGTATGCCACTGGTCCAACTCGCTTCAATACCCGATAAGGTCCTATAAACCTGAGACTTAACTTCCCTTTGCGACCAAATCTCATTACCTTTTTTCAAGGCGAAACTTTAAGAAACACATAATCTCCCACAGCAAACTCAATCTCCTTCCGCTTAAGATCTGCATATGACTTTTGCCTGTCAGATGCCTCCTTCAACCGTGTCTGAATCACCTTAAGCTTTTCTTTCGATTCTGCCATAATTTTTGGACCCAAAATTTGACTTTCCCCCAATTCCGTCCAACATGTAGGAGTGCGACACTTCCGTCCATATATAGCTTAAATGCGGTGCCATCCGAATACTTGCACGGTAGGCATTGTTGTTATCATAAATTCGCTAAAGGCAAGAACTCTTCAACTCCTCTGAAGTTTATCACGACCCTCAACATATCCTCTAACACTTGGATCACTCGCTTTCAGATTATTGTCCAAGCTGTGGATGGAATGTCGTCTTGAAATCAACACAGTACCCAAAGCTTGATGTAGTGCCTTCCAAAATTGAGACGTAAACCTCAGATCCCTATCCGAGATAATTGACACCGACACTCCGTGCAGCCTCACGATCTCAGCTACATACAACTTTGCCAATTTCTGTAGAGAATAGTCAACCTGCACCGGTATAAAATGTGCAGACTTTGTCAACCGATCTACTATCACCCATACCGAGTCCTTCTTAGTAGGCGTAAGGGGAATCCCACTAATGAAGTCCATGGTAATTCTCTCCCACTTCCATTGTGGAATCTTTATCGGCTACAGCAATTCCGATGGAACTTGGTGTTCAGCCTTAACTTGCTGACACGTTAAGCACTTCCCTACAAATTTGGTAACTTCCGCTTAAGACCAAAGCCACGTAATCGTTCCGTAAATCCTTGTACAACTTACTACCTCCGGGATGCATAGCATAAGGGCTACTATGCGATTCAGAAGAATTCTCTGCCTTAACTCCTCATCCTTGACATCTGAGACCTTGCCACGAAAACACACACTCGTCGCCATTTACACCAAAATTTTCCAATTCCCTTTTGTACTTGCCGCAACTTAGCACTTAGATCCTCATCTGCCAACTGTCCTTCTTTCACCTCATTCAGCCATGACGGCTTGACCTACAATTCTACCAGCAAACTTTCATCATCATAGAGGCTCAAATGTGTGAACATTACCCTTAACTCTTTCACTACTTTCTGACTTAGGGCATCTGCCACCACATTCGCCTTGCCTGGGTGATACTCTATAGAACAATCATAGTCCTTCAATAATTCCACCCACCTTCGCTGTCTCAAGTTCAACTCTTTCTGAGTCAGCAGATACTTAAGGCTCTTGTGGTCTGTGTAAATCACTGACTTTTCTCCATATAAATAGTGCCTACATACCTTAAGAGCAAAGACCACTGCCGCTAATTCCAAGTCATGCATCGGGTAGATAACTTCATGTGGCCTTAATTGTCGACACGCATAAGCGACTACCTTCCCGTCTTGCATGAGGACACATCCTAATCCTATATGAGAAGCGTCACAATACACCATGTAATCTTTTCCAGCCTCAGGCTGAATCAAAACTAGAGCTTCAGTCAAAACCCTTTTAAGCTTCTCAAAGCTCTCCTGTTGCTTATCGGTCCATACGAAAGGTACCTCCTTTCTCAACAACTTCGTCAAAGGTGCGGCTATTAAGGAGAACCCTTCCACGAACCTTCTGTAGTAGCTTGCCAATCCCAAGAAACTACGAACCTCAGCCACAGACTTAGGTGGTTTCCAATCTAGCACTGCCTCAATCTTCCGAGGATTCACCCTTATCCCTTCAGCAGATACTACATGCCCTAAGAAAGCAACTTCCTTAAGCCAAAATTCACACTTGCTGAATTTGGCATATAGCTTCTTTTCCCTTAACACTTGCAGCACTATCTAGAGATGCTCATCATGCTCTTCCTCAGACTTAGAATACACTAGGATGTTGTCTATGAACACAACGACAAATCTATCCAAGTAAGGTTGAAAAACACGGTTCATCATATCCATGAACGCGGCTGGGGCGTTCGTTAATCCGAACGACATTACTAAGAACTCATAATGCCCGTATCTTGTCCGAAAAGCTATCTTATGGATATCTGCCTCCTTCACCTTAAGCTGATGATATCCATACCTTAGATCTATCTTTGAGAATACTGCGGCCCCCTTAAGCTGATCGAACAAGTCGTCTATCCTTGGCAATGGGTACTTGTTCTTGATGGTCAGCTTATTCAACTGACAATAATCTATGCACATACGCATAGTTCCGTCCTTTTTCTTCACAAACAAGACCGGTGCTCCTCATGGAGACACATTGGGTCAAATAAACCCATGATCAAGCAACTCTTGGATCTAAGCCTTGAGCTCAACCAACTCCTTTGGTGCCATTCTGTACGGGGCAATTGACACGGGAGTTGTACCCGGCAGCAAGTCAATTCCAAACTCCACTTCCCTATCCGGGGGTATTCCAGGTAACTCCTCCGAAAAAACATCCACGAATTCTCTTACTGTTCTAACTCCACTAACTCCCCCTTCTTTCGCATCCAAAGCACTAACGAAAGTCAAAAATGCCTTGCACCCTTTTCGAACCATCTTATCAGCCTTTAAAGTAGAGACTACGTTAGACAAGTAGTTTCTTCTTTCTCCTATCATAATTATCGCCCCATCCTCTGGGGTCCTTAACTCCATTCACTTAGCTACGCAATCTAATATAGCCCGATGTTCCACTAGCCAATCCATGCCAAGAATGAGATCAAATTCTTCGAAGGGTAGTTCCATCAAGTCGGCAGGAAATACCACTCCCTGAATCTCTAGAGGTACACTCCGAAATATCTTATTCACCACTACAGTTTAACCTAATGGGCTCACTACAGTCATCTCCCTATTAAACAGTTCAGAGGCTATGCCAAGTATTTCAACTACTCTACATGTAACATAAGAGTGGGTAGAGCCAACATCAATTAAAGCAAAGTAAGGCTTGTTAGTTATAAGGAACGTACCAGTTATGACGTCCGGTGCGTCTCCATCCTCCATCCGGTGAACTGCATACACCAGACCCGACTGTCTTGCCTCTGTATTACCAACACCTCTGCCCGGTGTTCCCCATCCTCTTCCAGCACCGTTACCACTACTAATCAGACCACGGCCCCATGGTGGCTACTGTCTACCTCTTCTAGCTTGATTAAAACCCGAACCTGCTGGTTGGCTCCCATCTATTTTCATTGGACAATCCTTAATCATGTGGTCCTTGGACCCACACTTGAAACGTCCCCCTGTCTTCTTCCAACACTCTCCTAGATGCATCTTTCCACACTGAGCACAAGTACGATACTGCCCTCCAGTCACAACCTGCTGACCTCACAGCCCATCAACTCTAGGCCTCTTTTGCACATTTCCGGATGACCCTGATGATCCAAAACCTCTCTTTTGCCTATTCTGGTCCGTATTCTGTCTCACAGATTCTTTAATCCCTTCGGCTACCTTAGCCTTCTCTACCAACACGATAAATTCTCGCTCCTACTGTGGAGCTATCAACAATCTCAGGTCATCCCTCAGTCCGTCCTCAAACCGGACACATCGCTCATGCTCCGTAGCCACGATTCATTGAGCATACTAGCTCAACCTTAAGAATTCTGCCTCCTACTCCGCTACGAATTTATTCCTCTGAACTAGTCTCAGAAATGCCTTCCTCTGTGCTTCCACATAACTGGTCCCAATGTACTTCTTCTGATATGCTGACTTAAAGTACTCCCAAGTAAGATCATCTGCGACAGCACCATCCTGAACTGTGAGCCACCATTAGTATGACTCATCACGGAGTAGCGACACTACCCCTTTCAATTTTTTCTCGGCTGTCAGGTCTAAATCATCCATAATTCGCTCTGTCGCTTCCAACCAATACTCAGCCGTATTGGGTGTCACACCAGATATACCACGAAAAAACTCAGCTCCATTAGTTCGGAGTCGCTCAGGTACAGACTTTCGAGCTCTCATGCCTCCACCTGCTCTAGCCACCCTTTCTAAAACTTCATGAGATCGCTGTGTGATCTCGCATCATCCTGTTTGATCCTGATATTCCACATCAGCGGTTGGTGGTGGTGGCATTTCATTTTGGACCCTTGACTAGACCTAAAGGGTTTTGACATGGTCATTCGGCCTCTACCACGGCCACGCACATTACGACCACGTCCCCTTGAATTCATGCTTTTGAATCGCGCTAATCTGGTTAAGGAATTTTATGAATTAGTTTTTGTTCCACCGATTTATCGCGAACAGTCTTATGTTTAATAGTTCTAAAGAGTAGTTCTTTCGAATTCATACACACACAGAGTCTCAAATTCATTCATTGAATCATCACATTCATGAACTTGCGTTCATTACAGAGAAGTGTTGTAGTTGTCATTGTTGTTGTTTTCCACTACCCAGGGGTATTTAGTAATTTTATCCTATAGGGTATTTTGGTAATTTTTCAAATTAGGGTATTTGAAAATTTCATAAAGTAGAGATTTCGTATTTTACAAAATTGAAATACTTGGTAAGAAGATTCAAGGTAATATGGTAATTTTATAATCCTGGGGTATTTTGTAATTTTACAAGCCATGGCATTTTGGTAATTTTTGTAAAATATGGTTCCTGGTGACTTTTCAAAATAAGAGTATTTTTGGAAATTTTTAATTCGGGGTATTTTGGTAACTTTCCATATTGAGGGTATTTTAGTAATTTGTACAGGTTAGGGGTAATTTGGGCAACTTGCAAGCCAGGGGTATTTTGGTCATTTTTAAATCAAGGGTACTTTGGAATTTTATAATCATGGTTTGACTTTAGAATTCCACAAAATAAGGTGACTGGTCCCCTTCGGGTTTTAATTATTGAATTTAGCCTGTGATTGAGTCCTCTTGGTTAGGGTGAACCGTCACTATGCACCAGGTAGGATTCAAGCGAAGAGGAGGTGAGTCACTAAGACTGCTTAAATGCCAGGCTCTCCCTGAATCCAATCCTAGACATGAGCACACTGGTTGCCACACCCTAACTCGGCGACTCAGTCACAGGTTGGTTTAATTAGGCTTTAAAGTTTTATGTAATTCTGTGTTGGAGTAAGCTAATCCTAGTGTTCAATAACTTAATATACTAATCTACGTTCTCGTTATACCCACAAACAAGTCATACAATAAATCATACAACAGTTAAGGGTACTTACCTGGTGGACTTCGGGTCGGAGACTTAGGTGCCATGCCAGAAAAACCTACTTATTTCACAAAAATTTTCACAAACCTTATTTGGGCTCACTTTTGAAAACGTTGTGGGCTTTAAACCCAAGACCGAGAGTTTAAAACTGGGCTCTGATACCAAATTTGAAACACCCCAAACCCGACCCACGAGCCTTGACCGGATCTGAAATGTTCCCTGAGTAAAACAGTTCAAAACTTGTTTGTTACTTTGGAAAATCTGGGTGGTTTGGAGGAAAATTTGATTTGTGTTGAGTTCAAAACATTTAAAATTCATTTTAAATAAAAATTTGTTTAACCTTTGATAATAATAATCGTATCATGATAAACCAAATTAAATGCATGCTTAAAACAGTTAATAGTAATGGCCTTATTACATCAAGCAAAACCTGAAATAAATCCAAAATACTTAAATATATAAAAAAATTCAAAATAAAATAAATGCTGATCTGAGCATGGACACCCCAAAGTTCCTGCCGACCCGGTCCATCTACTGAGTGTCACCTGAAAAGATATCCCATAAATGGGTGAGTCAACAGGCTCAATGTGCAACAACCAACACAAATTTCTGATCGATCCAGGCATGCCAAATCATACATAGTAAGTATAGGCAATGATGCAATCCCGAACCCAAACCTAAATAACCATCCTCTACACATCACCCATATCTGCCAATCACACTGTAGGGATTACTAAATCGACCCTCCATCTGCTACACACCATCGAAGACAGTCGCTGCAGACGACTTGCACATCGCCCTTATAAATTGTGGCATAGCCACGGATAATTGTGACAAAGTCACCAGATAGTATTCGTGACATTAGTCACCACATTGATTATGTGACATGAGTCACGTGATATTGTGGTAAAACCACCAAATCACTTCCCTTTCATTATCACCCATATGCCCCATGTGCCATACAAATCATGCGAATATCATGCCATATGCCTTATTCATATTCGTAACCAATTCTCATATATGTCACATTCAATGTTTATACTACTATTAATAGATCTTTAGAGAATAACGTACCCGAATATGTCGTACCATTGAATGGTACCTTTAGCCACATCTTTCATATTCTTATTAACATACATATTAAATTAATACCGTAAATCTATTAGGAATTGGTGTAGAGCTACTTGCCTGGTTACCAACGTGCTCACTGAGTCTAGAAAGTCTACTGAAATAGATTATACTCCTCCCTAAAATTCAAAGTTAGAATTGGCTAATCAATAATCACTAAATATAGCTTTGGCCGAAGGTTCATGCCCTCTTACCTTGTGGATTTAAATCCCGAAATCGCTATCTGTTAATGGAGATGTCGAAATACCTACATGATCTATGTTAGATCCGATTCCAACATTTGAACGAATGGCCTTCGGCCTAGACCACACTTTACTTACCTTGGATAACCAATCCCGAATCATCTCCCCTAGAAGCCGGCTACAATAGAAATCCCGAAAGATCTTTCATTGTTTCGGCCAAAGAACATTAATGGGATTAGTTGCTAGATTTTCGGCTAAAAGGGAAAGGATTGAAAATCGAATAACATTTGATCTTACCCTTAATATTGAAATCGACTGCACTACTGCCTGACACCACTGAGATATTCGGCTATGTAGACTAGATAGTGATCAATAGGTTTCGGCTTTTGGGGGTTTAATGAGTAATCGGCTAGGGGTTATTGGTGAAAAGAAGAAGAGAAAAAGGGTTGAGACTTGATGCGACTTCGTTCAGATGACAAGAGGGAGGTTCGCCAACACAAAGAGGAAAGAAAGGATGCTCGTAAGAATTCGCAATGGTGGTCTTTGATTGAAGAAGTTACGGTAATGGTGATCTTTGGGGAGGGATTTCGGCTAGAACAAGTTAAAAGAAAAAAAATAAGAGAAGGAGTGATAGTTTTGGAGAGAAAGAGTAGACGAAAGAGAGGCTAAAATGCTTTTATGAAATTCGGCTATCCCCCCTACTAACTTGGCCGAAAATCACCTCAAGAGAGTCCCTAGGCCGGCCAACACTCTTCCCCTTATCAGCTCCCTTATTTTTCTCCTACTTTCTCTCTTCTTTACCTATTTAAAATAATTTAAATGAGTCAAGAATTATCCTTGCCCTTAGCCGAAATTTTAAAAAGTATTTGATCACATCTTATGCTCATCCACCCAGTCTCTCAATGCCGTCCAACTCTCTTGCTGCCTGACACAAAAAGCAGCCCAAAATTGCTCCCCTTGCTGCTAGAACCTTGGCCCTGCACACTACTTGTGGCGTCACTTACTAAAGCCTTAAGTGGCGCCTTCGTGCCACTTTACCAAGCTGATTTTTATGTCCTACTTCTCCTACAAATTCTCTTAAGGCCTATCAAGCTTGGCTCCACTTCAAGACTTAAAATCTGATAATTTTTAAGGCATTCACCTACACTTTAGAGTTCTCAAAAAATTATACAACACATTCAAACACACATAGGCATGCTACTTCATACCATTAAGCAATAATGCACAAGCCCAAAATCCCGGATATTACAATTCTTATTGTAACACCCTAAAAATCTGAGTATTTAAATTGCATGAATTGGTGTTTAGATTTTTTTAAAGGAAAAATCTTTTATTTTTTATTTTAGTGCTTATTGAAGTCCTAGAGAGGGTAAAGCATAATTTGGAGAAGGAATAAAATTTATTAATTGAGAATTTATTGAAGTGAAACAAAGGTGATTAAGACTTAAGCTAAATTATGTGTTAAAGAGTGTCATAAGTGAGTACATGGTAAGGTGGAGTTGGCGCATGGGTTTTAGCAAGAGGAAGAGGTTCAATCCTTGTATAGCACCTAAATGAATTTTTGTTTTAATTTTCTGCCCATGGCTAAGAAGTGTCGGCAAGGAACATATAAGGAAGGTGTTGACCATGATATTTTTGGTTAGTGTATCAATGGATTAAGGAACAACTAACTTATGGCATGGAATCAAAGACTTAAGGAAAGATAAGGGGACATAAGGCACATATCAAGGAGAATTTTGGAAACAAAATCATGGCATTGGACCATGCTTATGGACTGCATTATGGCTAGGGGGAAGCCGAATTTTGGTGATAGTTTGCTAGGAAACTTAGTCTTTGTTTTGGTCATTTTCTTTAGTTTTGTGCATATTTTGCAAATTCTCTCAACCTATCTCTCCCTTGGCGAATTGTGCTTTGGTAAGCCTTAATCATTTTGACCATTTGGTCATTCTTGTTTATTGCTTTAGTACTTGGTTGTACCTTTTCTTTGAATGCCGAAAATCACATATACCAAAAGCCAATTCTTTTCTTTTCTTTTGCCATTGCGAATATACATCTCTCCTAAAGCTTGTCTTTTTCTTTTCTTTTCTCCTAATCTCCTTGAAATCAAAGCAACATCATCACCATCTTTTCTTGTATTCTATTTCTTTTCAATCAAGTTCTCTCCATCTACACTCCCATAGCCGAATGCTAATGTGCCTATAAGCCAAAATTATTTTCTTTTCCTTAATCATACATAGCAGAATCTTCCATCAATTAAACAACATTCTCAATCCTTTCCTTTCGTAGTGGGAAATAGGTAAGGGTTTTTCTCCATTTTCGATTTATTGTTAGTGTCATGGCCGAATATCATTGGTTTTATGAGGGTCTTTTTGGATTGTTATAACGTTCATTCTAATAACGTCTCTTTCGTTATTATTTAGTGCAATAACGGAGATCGGAACTCAAGTGATCGGGAGAATTGTAGAAACGTTGGAAACGTTTTATTTTGGTAAGGAAATCAAATCTCTTTAAAACCTCTAGTATTGTTGATATTATTTAGATCTAACTATTATCCCTTTGGATTTTTGAAGACTTTCAAAATAGGGAAGAAAAGGGCGGTGGTTAGTCACGTTAAAAGGGGCGGATCCGTAAATCCCCCATTCAAACGAAGAGCGGTTTCGGCGATCCGTGATTTTCCACCGGGTTGCGGGCCATCTTAGAAGGAAGTCCATTATTCAAGTGGTACGAACTTCGGTAGTTATCGTTGGTAGATTCTCGGCCTAACGAATCAATAAACGAGGAAAAGCGAAAATCAAGTGATTCAAAATCAAGAGGGTAAGATTTTGGATCTATTATCGATTAAGATTATTTTTACTGAATTAGTTGTCTAACGGATCAAAATATGTTTTAGGTGCCGAGGAGCGAGAAGGATTAGTACTCTCGGTAACGAGGTGTGTAATTTCACACTCATTATTTTCTCGGTTGGATGTCAAATTTCGGTATGGAAGTAAATCTTAAAAACGATTAGATCGATAAAAACGTAAAAAATTGATATTTTGACGAAAATACGTAAAAACGACTAAATCGTGAAAATTACGAAAACGCCCTCGAGAAATAATTTGTTATTATGTAAATTGGATGTTTCGTGAAAATGGGCTGCAAATACTCTAGTTCGATAAATTGGGCCAAAAATACTCTAGTTCGATAAATTGGGCCAAAAATACTCTAGTTCGATAAATTGGGCCAAAATACTCTAGTTCGATAAATTGGGCCAAAAATACTCTAGTTCGATAAATTGGGCCAAAAATACTCTAGTTCGATAAATTGGGCCAAAACACTCTAGTTCGGTAAATGGGCCAAAGCCCACTAAATTGCTAAATAGACAAATTGCTATATTATGTTTATGGGCCAAATGAAATGATAAACCCACTTTTGTTATGAATTAAATAAAAGAAATTATTATATGATTATATTTTGTTATATACGCACGATTGCATGGGGTGGGATATATGAAGAGAAGAATGGCCAGTTGCCAAACATCTAGTTCGGTGGCTCTGCCACAATAATGGCTTATTGCCTCTAGTTCGGAGGCTCTGCCACAATAATGGCTTATTGCCTCTAGTTCGGTGGCTCTGCCACATTAACGGCGTAATGCCTCTAGTTCGGTGGCTATGCCACAATTATAAAAAGGCTTAATGCCTACGATTGGTGTGATGGCGGGGTGGGTTGACTTGATCCCCACAGGTGTGATGGTTGGTACGGGGGTGTTAGCGGATGGATATTAGGTTTGGGTTGGGAATTACATTTTACATGCATTTTTTTTTATTTGTTTTAATTCATGATATATTGTTGAATTCTGAATTGGGCTCAAGCCCAGCATAATATCTTGATGATCTGGCCCAATAATGGTGGTAAGTGAGTTACACACTGAGTTCTAAGTAACTCACCCCTTTAATTTTTTTTCCATCTCAGGTAATGGAAATTGATGTGGACTTGGACCGAGGATGACTTCGTGGAGGCCATCTCGCGAAAGAGGTTATTTAAACTCGAACTTTTAATAAGTCTATTTTACTATTATGGATTATTGTAATAAGGGCCTCTATAAATAACTTATGGATTTTATTTGTGTTTGGGATTTAAACTAAACTTTGGACTTTTAATTATGGGCTATGATTTTATGATGTTTTATTAAAATAAATTTGGGTTTTCAAGTATATGGAATTCTTTTATAAATATTTTATTATAGTTAACTCTTTAACAAACTATTTAAAGGTTTTTGATAATACAATGATTTTCAACTAATGTTTTCAAATATTTATCAAATTCAAATACTCTTCAAAGTTTAAACCCATAAATAATATTGTAGTTTTCAACTCATTAAAGATTTAAGAATAGCTCGAATCATGTAACAAACCAAATCTAGTCTCAATGCATAGACCGGGTTTGGGGTGTTACACTTATTCAAGGGTACTGTAAACGAAAAAATATATTAGATTTTTCCTATGTAATTTATCACCTTTTTACTTAAATCATTGTTAAAACTACGTAATTATTTAATAAATTAATGAAATATGTGAAAATATGAAATTAGGACATAGAAATTATTAAAATGTGATTTTATGCTTTATTATATAGTTTTCATGCAATAAATGGCTTGTTTTATATTAATTTGAATATATTATATTTTTAAGACATAAAGTGGGCCATGCATGATTAAATTAAATAATAAAATATAAAATTATATTTAATAATTCATTTTAAAATATTTCATTAATAATTTGGGTTTTAATTAATTAATTAAATTGGATAAATTTTATTCTTTGGTCCTCTAACTTGTTGATTTATTCTGGACAGGTCTGATAGCTTTGCTAGATTACAAAACTGTCCAAATTGGAGATCAAGTCAACCCAATTTTCGGCTACACATGGCTGTCCATTTAAACCATTCTTTGGTTTAATTACACAAGGTCCTTGCAGTGCTGAAGAAATTATAGATTTGCCCGAACATTTACAATTGATCGAGTCTCAGTCCTGAGTTGTATGGCATCCAAAATTGCTTAAAAATCAAGCAAAAATCAAGTTAAAAGCCACTAAGCATGGCCAGCCACAGTATGAGGAGATTTGAAGAGGTTAACATCCACTATTTTTAGAAAACTATCCCCCTCTCCTCACATATAAATAAGACCCTCTCATTCCCTCATTCATCATCCCTCAAGCATCCCTCAATCATTCCTCATTCATTCTCATCATTCACCATTCTCTCTTCTCTCCAAATTCTCTTATCCTTTTCCATTCCCACGTCTAGTATCATCTCTTCATTGAGATTTTAGCAATTAAGCCTCTTAAAGAACCCTTGGTTGGCCACCTTGGAGAGCCATCAGCAAAGGAGCAAAGCAAAGGAATGAAGGAGCCTCGTCAGTCAGAGTCTTGGGTGACAGCCACTCTGAATTGGGTTTAATCTTTCTTTTCTTTAATCTCAATATGTTTTCTATGTGTTCTTTATTCTTGTTGACAATAATGTTAGTGTAATTTTATTTAAGATAGGATGATTGCTTTGATTAAATAATATTTATTTGATTCATGCTTATAATGTTTGTGCCTCAATCGATCATGTTTTCAATTAAAATCAAGTCTGTATTTCGTTTATACGTGATTGAAATGCACCTGAATTAGCTGAGTGATCCTGATCAGACGATGGCTAATGGACACATAATTGAAATGTGCATGCTCAATTTAGATCCTGACCCGATTATATTGTAGGTTGCATAACAACTCTAACCAAGCTTTATTATCTGCATCGTTTTTATATTTGTGTGATTAAACTGTTTCAAACCTGACACATCCCTATTACCTCACACGAATGCTAAGAAGCCCTTAGTAAACAAGGATCAGCAAAATGCATATTTACTAAGTAAAGGATTCCGAAAGGACCTAATGTGGTTTCCAAACTCATGAAAGATCGAGTTGCCATGGTATGTTTTTCTGAATGTTATTAAGCATGTTGATAATAAATTGAGTTTAATTAAAGTAATTACCCTAGTTTTTTTATGTTACAATTGTTGCAAATTGTGTTTAATTTTACTAAAATTTATTTCATTTCATATAGTTTGCATACTTAGGATAATCTGCATTAAGGATCATTGCATTTAGTTTAATATATTTTAATCATCACTTCTAAACTATATTGTGTTTTTATTTGCCAAATTGTTAATATAATTTTACAAATTAAGCGACTTAGCCCAAACACAATCCCTGTGAAGACGATAACTCGATACTTGCTTATTACTTGATAACGGCTGTGTACACTTGCACAAACCTATGCATTACAAGTTTTTGGTGCCGTTGCCGGGGATTGTAAACTGTTGCCATAGTCATTTTTTTCATGAAAATATTTATTTTCAATTTGATTTATTTTGAACATTACTAACTTATTCTTTTTAATTTTTTTGATTTTCTTTTCAGGTTTTTATGAGCATAGATCAAATTATCGATTTACTCCCTGTAGACCTTAAAATTGAGCGAACTTTCAGACAAAGAAGACGTGAATGAACAGCTCAAAGACAAGTCGAGATGGACCTTGGAAATTAGAATCAAGACCAAGGTTATGAAGCTGATCATGTATGACATTCCATCCTCACTGTCGATGATAAGGCTTGATGCATTAGACAATATGCTATGCCACTTTTCAATGAGTTAAACCCAGAAATTAGAAGGCCAAATATTGAGGCAACCAAATTTGAATTGAAACCAGTGATGCTTCAAATGCTATAAACGGTGGGCCAATTTAGTGGTATGCCCACAGAATATCCACATATCCACCTTCGATTGTTTATGGAGGTGAGTGATTCATTTAAGATAGTCGGTGTAACTGAAGATACACTGAGATTGAAGTTGTTTTCATACTCGTTGCGAGATCGAGCATGAGCATGGCTGAATTCATTACCACCAAGTTCCATATCTATATGGCAAGAATTAACAGAGAGATTTTTGGTTAAATATTTCCCACCTAGCAAAAACGCTAAGTTGAGGAACAAGATCACAACTTTCCAACAATTGGATGACTAGTCTTTGTATGAGGCTTGGGAGTGATTCAAGTAGTTACTTCATACGTTTCCTCATCATGGGATTCCTCATTGT
The DNA here is from genome assembly GCA_025506655.1 of Gossypium rotundifolium. Classification (NCBI taxonomy): domain Eukaryota; kingdom Viridiplantae; phylum Streptophyta; class Magnoliopsida; order Malvales; family Malvaceae; genus Gossypium; species Gossypium rotundifolium. Next base: position 43,898,662 of record CP106724.1, on the reverse strand, counting down.
ATCCAGTTGGAAACATTCTATAATGGTCTCAATGCACATACAAGATTGATGGTATATGCTTCAGTGAATGGTGAAATTTTTTCTAAGTCTTATAATGAGGCTTATGAGATCATCGACAGGATCGCGAGTAATAACTATCAATGGCCAAAAAATCGAACAGCTTCAGGAAGACGTGTACCCAGAGTTCATAAAGTTGACGCCCTCACTTCGCTATCAGCTTAGTATCATCTATTTCCTCTATGTTAAAATAGATTACCGCTAATAGCGCTAATAATTTTGTAGCTCATCCACCAAGTCCGTTTGAAGTAGTTTCCTGTGTGTACTACGGGGAAGGTCATCATTTTTAGAATGTCCATCAAATCTCGAGTCAGTGTACTATGTGGGGAACCAATATCAAAATAGGAGTGGATAAGGACTCCATTCCAACTTCTACAATCCTTCATAGCGTAATCATCCTAACTTTTCTTGGAGCAACCAAGGAAATGGAGCGAAAACAACTTATTGCAGCAAAGACCCAACCGATCTCAAAGGTTTAACCAACAAGCTCCAAAACCACCTCAAGTTGAGGCATCAAATAGTTTGGAGTACTTTTTGAAAGCGTCATGGAAAAGAATAACACTTTGATCCAAAGCCAAGCAGCAACACTGAAAAATTTGGAAAACCAAATGGGTCTGTTAGCTACGGAGCTTCGTAATAGACCAGAAGGAACCTTGCCCAGCGATACTGAGAATCCAAGAAATTTGAGTAAAGAACATATCAAGGCAGTGGCATTACGAAGTGGTAAAATTCTGGAACCCCGATTGGTAAAATTCCTACACCAAAGGAATCAGAATCTGCAAAGTCTGACAAGGTAAACCTAGTGAATTAAGATATTTTAACATCTTCTTTGGTAGATTTACCTACTCAGAAAAGTTGTCTGGTACAACTGAAAGTTCCACCTCCATATCTACAAAGATTGTAACAACACAAGCAGAAATAGGAGATGCAATTCAAGAAGTTTTTGGATATTCTGAAGTAGTTACACATCAATATTTCGTTGGTGGACGCTTTAGAACAAATGCCAAATTATGTGAATTTTATGAAGGATATACTGTCCAAGAAGAAACGACTGAGTGAGTATGAGACTATTACCTTGACAAAAGAGTGCAGTGCATTCCTGCAGAACAATCTGCCACCGAAATTGAAAGTCCCAAGAAGCTTTACTATACCCTGTAACATTGGTGAATCTTACTGTGATAAAGCTTTGTGTGACTTAGGAGCGAGTATCAACTTGATGCCTAAGCCTATTTTCAAGATGTTAGGGATCGGTGAAGTAAGACCTACAACTGTGACGCTTCAGCTAGCGGATCGATCTTTAGCATTTCTCGAAGGAAAGATCGAGGATGTTTTGGTAAGAGTCGAAGGAAAGATCGATCTTAGCCATGGGAAGAATGTTAATTGATGTGTAGAAAGGTGAACTCACCATGTGAGTTCACGACAATCAGGTAACCTTTAACATTCTTAAAGCGATGAAATTTTTTGATCCGGTAGAAGAGTGCTCAATTATGGAAGAGATAGAAACCTTGGTTTCTATGGAAAGCAATTTTGAAGAAGATCCATTGGAGAAAGCCTTAGATCTTAACCCTTCGAAGGATGAAGAAGGTGAAGAAAACATGGCTTTGATGGAAGCCAATCTGAGAAATTTTATTCAATCCACACGGTTTGAACCATTGGAGTTGGAAGTCAGAGAATTTGTGTAACCCAAGTTATCCACCTAAACTCGAACTAAAGGTACTTCCTTCCCATTTGACATACGTTTATTTAGGTGACTGTTCTACTTTTCCTGTGATTATTTCAACGGAATTGATGAAAGATCAAGAGGAGCAACTAATTATTGTTCTAAAGAAATTTAAGAAAGCAATTGGTTGGACCATAGCTGATATTCAAGGTAAAAGCCTTTCCTTTTGCATGCATAAAATTATTTTAGAAGAAGGTGAAAGAGCTCGAATTGATAGGAAAAGGAGGCTCAATCATATTATGAGAAAAGACGTGAGAAAGGAAGTGATCAAATGGTTAGATGAGGAATCATCTATCCTATTTCAGATAGTTCGTGGGTAAGTCCAGTGTAGTGTGTGCCGAAGAAAGGTGGAATCACGATTGTTAAAAATGAGCATAACGAGTTAATTCCAACGAGAACTGTTACTGGTTGGAGAATCTATATTGATTACAGAAAGTTGAACAAAACCACTCAGAAGGACCATTTTTCGTTGCCTTTTATGGATCAGATGTTAAATCAATTGGCAGGTAATGAATTCTATTATTGTTTAGATGGCTATTTGGGATATAACAATATAGTTGTAGCCCCAGAGGACCAACATAAAACAACCTTTACTTGCTCATACGGTACGTTTGCTTTTAGGCGAATGCCTTTTGGTTTATGCAATGCACCTGCAACTTTTCAACTATGCATAATGGCAACATTTACTGATATGGTTGAAAATTGTGTTGAAGTTTTCATGGATAATTTTTATGTTTTTGGTAAATTTATGATATATGTTTGAGTAATTTGGCTAAGGTACTGAAGAGATGTGAAGAGACGAATCTTGTCCTTAATTGGGAAAAATGCCATTTTATGGTCAAGGAATGGATTGTCTTAGGTCATAAGATCTCAAAGAAAGGAATTAAAGTCGATAAAGAAAAGGTGGACGTAATTGAAAGATTACCGACCCCAATGAATGTGAAAGGAGTTAGAAGTTTCTTAGGCCATGCCAGTTTTTACCGAAGGTTTATCAAAGATTCTCAAAAATTTCTAAACCATTATGTTTGTTGTTAGAGAAAGATACAGTGTTTGATTTCAACAAAACATGTTTGGAAGCTTTTGAAGATTTAAAGAAGCGATTAATCTCAACCCCAATAATCGTTACACCTGATTAGAACTCACATTTTGAGTTGATGTGCGATGCAAGTGACTATGTCATTGGAGCTGTGATGGGTCAAAAAAGAAACAAAGTGTTTCACCCTATTTACTATGCAAGTAGAACTTTGACGGGAGCCCAAATCAATCATACGATAACCGAAAAGGAACTCTTCTCTATAGTTTTTACTTTTGAAAAATTTCGCTCATATCTTATAGGTACCAAAGTTACAGTATTTACTAACCATGCGACCATTAAATACTTGCTCACGAAGAAAGATGCAAAATAGAGGCTAATTCATTGGATACTTTTATTCTAAGAATGTGACCTTGAGATCTAAGACAGAAAAGGTGTCAAAAATCAAATAGCTGATCATCTGTCGAGGTTAAGGCAAGATGAGGTAACTCGATCATGTGTGCCTATCAATGAGAATTTCCTAGATGAACACTTATTTGAGGTAAATCAAATTCATGAAATACCTTGGTTTGCTGATTTTACCAATTATCTTGCATGTGGAATAATTCCTCGAGAAATGACATACCAACAAAGAAAAAAATTCCTTCATGATAGTCTGTATTATCTTTAGGAGGATTCGTTTTTGTTTAAACAATGTGCAAATAATATAATCCGAAAGTATGTAGCTGAAAGCGAGATTGTTGAGATCTTGTATCATTTCCATTCATCTCCAAGTGGGGGACACTTTGGTGGTTCACGTACTACAATAAAGATTTTGCAAGTAGGTTTCTTTTGGCCTACAATATTTAAAGATGCTAGTGCTTATGTGAAGAACTATGATAAATGCCAAAGGGCTGGAAATATATCAAGGAAGAATGAGATGCCCTTGACAAACATTTTGGAGATTGAATTGTTTGACGTATGGGGCATTGACTTCTTAGACTCGTTTCCTTCTTCGGATGGGAACAAATACATCTTAGTTGCTGTGGACTATGTATCCAAGTAGGTTGAAGCTAAAGCATACCCTACAAATGATGCTAAGGTAGTCATGCGATTCCTACATAAACATGTGTTTACACGATTTGGGACACCAAGAGCTATTATTAGTGATGAAGCCTCTCACTTTGTAAACAAATGGCTTAAGTCGTTTCTTGAAAAATATGATGTGAAGCACAATATTGCTACTGCCTATCACCCTCAGTCTAATGGGCAAGTTGAAAGAGTGAATCGCAAAATCAAAGGATCCTTGAAAAGGTAGTACGCCCTAGTAGAAAAGATTGGTCTCAAAGGCTCGATGATGCATTATGGGCCTACCGAACAACATTTAAGACACTATTAGGAATGACTCCTTATCGGTTAGTCTTTGGAAAGGCATGTCATTTGCCATTAGAGTTGGAGAATAAAGCTCACTGGGCTTTGAAGCAGTTGAACTTTGATCTTAAGCAAGCCGGTGAGAGCAGGATGTTACAACTTGAAAAGTTGGAAGAGCTGAGGTTGTTTTCCTATGAGAATGCCAAAAATGTGTAAAGAAAGGTCAAAGAGATGGCATGATAGTCATATACAACCTTGCGAGTTTAAAGAAGGTCAAAAAGTTTTATTGTTTAATTCAAGGTTGAAGTTATTTCCTAGGAAGCTTAAATCCCAATGGAAAGGACCTTATACCATCTACCGAGTTTATCCTTATGGAGCTATTGAATTATACAACAATTACGGAGGTACGTTTAAAGTTAATGGTTAACGTCTCAAACACTACTGGGATGGTGAAGTTAAGCGAGTTGAATCCTCATTCAAATTAACAAACCCTTAATTTTTCATGAACTCATTTTGTAAATAAATAAATAATTAGAACTTATTTTCTTAACTTATTACATTTAATTAATTCTGTCTAAGGAGATTGGAACTTAAGCGGGACCGTTGTGACCCCTCCAACCTTTCGTGGGAATTAATTTAACGTATTTTGTTAAGAAGAAATTTTCTAATTAAGATTTAAAATTTTTAAGTTTCATTTGTTCTATTTAAATTTTAAATTTTTATGTTAATAAAAGGGGTCAAACTTGGCCCAAGTACTAATCATTTTTTTTAGTAAGATACAGTGTAAGTTTGAGGCACAAGACAACAAAAAGGAGGGAAAAATACATCCCTTGCCGTCACACCAATTGCTTGCCACCCAATTAACCCTAATATAGCTAAATTTTTGCTAAATGTTGACCTAATTTTTACCTATATAAACCCCTCTCCAATCTACTAATTTTCATATCCCTTAAAGCAATTTACTTACACCTTAAAAATCCCTAAATCTCTCTTTTGTGCCATCAACCTTAAATCCTGAAAGAAACCCTAGTTCTCTTCCTTTCTATTGAAATTCCCTATTGCTGCCACACCATCCTTGCTGTTGCAAATTTTTGCTGTAGTAAGTTCTACCCACTTTACCGATTTTTCTTTTCTCTCTTGCGTGGAAACTTTGCTAAATTTTCGGGAAAAGATGCCATGTCTCGCAAAAGAACCAGATCTTCAAAGGCTACACCTGAAAACTCGATTTTTATCGATGAAGAAGTGAAAGAGAGATTTGATTCAATCTTCATGCATCAATCTATGATGGCGAAAAAAGGTTTTGACTTGAAGAGTAATGATTTGATGGTTGTTCCTATACTGATTAGAAAGAAAATCAATGCTCTCAAGTGGGAACGATTTTGTGATGCTTGTTCACTTCTCGATGATGAACTAGTTCGAGAATTCTATGCTAGTTTGACTATGCAAGATGCTACTGAATTCATCGTTCAAAAGAAAAAGGTACCTCTTACTTCTAAGTTCATCAATGATTTGTTTAATTTACCTGATGTTGAAGAAGATGAGTACTACCATATGATAAATAGTATCAATTGGAATTTTCTTCAAGAAGTGCTTGATGTTGTGATAAATCCGGGATCCCAATGGATTATAAGAAAGTATGGGAGCCATTGTTGTCGAAGAGAATACTTAAAACCAGTAGAAAAGTATGGTTTTATTTCATTCGTTACAGTTTTATTCCTATCTCACATAGTTCCACCATCTCGATGGAACGGATGCTTTTGTTATATGTAATTTTGACAGAAAAGTCCATTAATGTTGGAAAAATTATCCTCAAAGAGATTCATGATTATGCTAAAAAGAAGGCAGGAAGTGTTTATTTCCCATCATTAATCACTTCACTTTGCTTAAAGGCCCGTGTTAAAACACAAGCAAATCTGAAGGGGCGATATGCTCAAGGATGCATTATGAATTATGATCTTGAAAAATTAGTAGAGAAGGTGCATGAGCTGAATCATGGCGAGCAAGAAAAGCCAACTGATTCGGATACCAATGATTCAATAGATGGAACTAAAACTAAAGCTAATTCAGTTGCAGATACTAAAGAGGAAGAATCTGATAAGGAACCGAACAATCCTGAACCAAGTGTTGAGCCAGAAGAAGAACCAGTCAAGCTAAGTGTTGAACCTGAATATACAACTCCCATGCCGACTTCTGCAGGTACTTCAAGGAAATTGGAGTTGTCAATTTTGATGGATATGTGCAAGTTCATGCACAATCAACAACAAACTTACTGGAAATATGCAAAAATTAGAGATGATTCAATTCGAAATACTTTTAAGGATATCTCTAATACTTTTTTTTCCTGAGTTCCCAAATGATATCTTTGAGACATGGACGGAAGGTACGATGCAAGCGGAGATGGAGCTAAAGAAGGCAAGGGGAAATAGTCAGAAAAATAAAAGGGGGGATTCTTGTCTTGTTATTTATTTAATTATTTTTAGGTCCTTAGGAATTTATTTCTTTCATAATTAGGATTTAATTTCTGCAAAATAAAACATAGCAAGCATGAACAAACTTAACACTTCTTTAGAAAGAATAAGGCTAAGTGATGTGGTAATAGGAATGAACATGTCTAGGATTGGGTTATTAGGGAAGACTTGGTATTTAAGCAGTCTTAATGACTCACCTCTCTTTCTTTACAACCCCACTTGGTGTTCAGTTTTCATTCATTACTTTGTTCTTGCAATGAGGACATTGCTTCTTTTTAAAGGGGGTAAGGCAAATAAATTGCTCAAACTTTTAAATTTTTCCATGTTTCAATCATTTCTTTCATAAATATGTTTTAATAAATGAATGTTTAGAGATATTTTTTGTTACTGAGATAGTTTGTATGCAAGTATGAATGATGATCTTATCTAAGTGAAAGTATGTTATCATGAAGAATGGAATACTTGTATGATCTTAGCCTTAGTAATGTTTGCCATGAAAACTTAGTTTCTTTTGAGATTAGGCATGTTGAAGGTTTATATCTTTAGAATTGACTTAGTAACTTTCTTGAGACGAAATCCTAAGGGACATAAAAATCTAAACTGATATAGGCACTATTTCTTTGGATTGTTTGAGCCTTTTGCAAGCCAAGCCTATGATATTAGACCCTTGAAACTATAATTTTGAGCTTGAAGGCCTTTTTTTTTTTTTTTGCAATGAACCTACATTATAAGCCAATTACCATCTTTTTAAAGTTATCCTAATTTTGGGGACCTATCTGAACTAAAGTTTTCTTGGGAATCAACGTTTGAGGAAATTTTCATAAAGATGTATGTGCTCATGCTTAAAAAAAAAAAAAGAATGAAGAAAAGTTTGCTCAGTCTCCAAAAAGGAAAAATGTATGAGCTTGAGTTCAAAATAAGTTTGGGGGTGCTCTAAAGGTTCACTTAAAGAAAAATGTTGTATTATGAGAAAATCAAGACAAAGTTAAAGGTTAAGATTTTTAAAACTGAAATGTCCCATCTCTTAAAATCCCTACCCTTAACCGAGCCCCATTACAACCTTATAAAAGACCTATTCATTTGATGATTATGTCACCTACATTAGTGAAGAGGAAGTCCTGAGTCCAACGTATGAAGATCATCAATAAGCCTTGTGATTGTTTGCGTGATTGATAGGAAATTGTGTTGAATGAAGAATGTTATCTATGGCTGTGACATACATGCAAACTATGATTCATGTTGGCATATTTTGAAGCTCAGTATAATCCTAAGGAATGTTTGCATATGAATTACTTGTTAATAAAGAAGATCGATAGGCATGATGTTATTAATGCATGATTATGGGACAAAGATTGATGCTGCTTACACGATTAGCAATTTTGCCTTAGCAAGACCTTTTGCTGTGCATAAACATTACTAAAAGCAGCAATGATTTAAGTTTGGGGTGTGTAAATGGAAAATATATAGGATTTTTCCTATGTAATTTATCACTTTTTACCTAAATCCGTTGTTAAAACTAAGTAATTGTTTAATAAATTAATGAAATATGTGAAAATGTGAAATTAGGACATAGAAATTATTAAAATGTGATTTTATGCTTTATTATATAGTTTTCATGCAATAAATGGCTTATTTCATATTAATTTGAATATATTATATTTTAAGACATAAAGTGGGTCATGCATGATTAAATTAAATAATAAAATATAAAACTATATTTAATAATTCATTTTAAAATATTTCATTAATAATTTGGGTTTTAATTACTTAATTAATTTGGATAAATTATATTCTTTGGTCCTCTAACTTGTTGATTTATTCTGGACAGGTCTGATAGCTTTGCTAGATTACAAAACTGTCCAAATTAGAGACCAAGTCAACCCAATAATTGGCTACACATGGCTGTCCATTTAAACCATTCTTTGGTTTAATTACACAAGGTCTTTATAGTATTGAAGAAATTATAGATTTGCTCGAAGATTTACGATTGACTGAGTCTCAGTCCTGAGTTGTGTGGCTTCCAAAATTACTTAAAAATCAAGCAAAAATCAAGTCAAAAGCCACTAAGCATGGCCGTTCACAATTTGAGGAGATTTGAAGAGGTTAACATCCACTATTTTTAGCAAACTATCCCCCTCTCTTCACCTATAAATTAGACCCTCTCATTCCCTCATTCATCATCCCTCAAGCATCCCTCAATCATTCCACCTATAAATTAGACCCTCTCATTCCCTCATTCATCATCCCTCAAGCATCTCTCATTCATTCTCATCATTCATCTTTCTCTCTTCTCTCCAAATTCTCTTATCCTTTTCCATTCCCACGTCTAGTGTAACATCTCGAAATTAGGCCTAGTAGAATTGGGCCCATTGGGCCTTGGGCTTGGGAGCGTTTAAAATTTTTTAGAGCAAGAGAAAGACATTATTTCAAGTTGGACTTATTAGGAAGGTGATTTTGGAAAGTTACGGGGTTTCTAGGAAGTTTCGGGTTCAAGTTAAGTGATCATGTCAAACAGTCGAGTTTTAATATTTATAAAGAATGATCGAACTTGTAGACTAACTATGACAACGATTGAGGCAAGTGCACCTATCGAACAATAGTATAGTTTAGGCAAGATTATTTTATCGAACCCAAAGCAACCTAAAAGTACTACTACTCACTTTCTTTCTATTATTTAGCCTAAAATATGGAGTGATTGGTTTATTAATCTAAAAAACTAATGAAAAACTAATGAAAAACTAAACTAGATGCAAAGACAAAAGAATGAAACTTTGGGAAAAGACTGTGGAAAAACTCAGTTGATTTTAGATGATACCCTCAGGAAGAATCCACCTATGACTTCTCTTGTTATCTAAATTTTAATTCACATGACTTCTTTACTTAGCTTGATCCGTGAGACTCCCTAACCTATATTAAACCCTCTCTCGAGGCGAATAACGTCTAACCTTAGGTTAATTAGTGGAACTTTTGTTCTCTTATAATAACCCCCTAAGGAAGCAGTAAATCGATCAATAGACTCCCATATTAGGTTTCACCCTAATCCGGTAAAATCTCGTCACCCTATCTCTAGGCGTACGATCAACTCCGCTTAATTATGCTAGATCTACTATTAGGCAGGGTCAATTCCTCCTCCACCTAAGCACATCAGATTAAATTAAGCAACATAATTAATAACAAACTAAGTACTTATCATATAATTTAGAAATCAAATAATAAAATCCATTACATGTTTCATTCCCTTCAGGTATCTGAAGGGTTTAGTTCATAACAAAATAAGAAAACATCTCAAGAGAAAAGATAAAACAAAACATAAGAAATCCTAAAACCCTCAGAAGGAATTGAAGAGGAGATCCTCATCTTGAGTAGAACTCCGCTTCTTGAGATGAATCAATGGCTATCTTGAGTAACTCCACGAATAAAGCTCGCGAAAACTCGCCCAAAACTTCCTCTTTAGAACATCGCCTTTGGTTGTTTATATAGGCTCTTTAGATGCTTTACTTGGCTCCTAAGTACCTCCTTCAAGTAGAATTATTATTAAGGTGTTTAAGTAGACTTAGAAGTATGTTTCTTTGGCTTCAAGCATCGAAATCCAAGTGAAATTGCTCATTCCCGTGGCAGGGGCACGCCCATGGCACACGCCCGTGAAAGTCGTGGCCAAACCGTGTTGGATTTTTATCAACGAGGCACGGCTGTGTAAATTGGGTTGAGGTCGTGTTTTAAATAAATGGCAAGGCACGGCCGTGTGGCTTGAAGTCTAGGCCGTGTCGATTTCTTGGGTTGGCCCAATTTGGTTTGTTTTAAGCCCGTTTTACATTTTTTTATCCTTAGGTGCTTTACTGAGTATAAGACATGAAAAGAAAGGATTAAGAGCACCTTTTTACATAAATCAAGGATTAATCATTCAAAAGCATACTGAATGTGGGATTAAAATATGTTACTTTTACGGTTTATCAAATACCCCCACACTTAAGCTTTTACTTGTCCTCAAGCAAAATTCTCAACTTACAATTAAAACGAACTTTCCATAATTCATAATTCCTATCGACAATGTCTCATCATAATTCATAGATAATTTATACATGGATAATTCAACTCAAAGAGTCCTAAAGATTAAATCACGATAAGTCATACATTTATAGTATGAAAACATAGGTGTCTCCCCTTATCTGAATAATTACTTTTAATTCAAAATCAACGAGGGTTGATGTAATATCTGGGATTTAGGGGTTATGCATTTTCACTTAAATGTATGTGGTAGCATGCTTGTGTGTGATTTGAATATGTTTTGGGGGCTTCAGGAACCTTGGGATGTAGGTAGAAGCCTTAGAAAAATATTTAAGTTTAACCCTAAAAAGGGAACTAAGGGAGCTAGGCCTTAAGGAGTTTGTTGTGTGGCTTAGGACACAAGTACTAAGCTGGTAAGGTGGCAAAGAGGCGCCACTTAGGGCCTTGTGAGGTGACGCCATAGGGAGTATGAAGGGACCTAGGTTCCAGCAGCAAGGGAAGTGTTTAGAGCTTTTATTTTTTGACAAGGAAGTGCAGTGATGGAAGGCACAAGGACACTTCATGGATGAAGTGTAGATTGGGTCAAGTAGCTTAAAGATTCGGGTAAGTAGGAGTGAAAAGGGGGATTTGGATGAGGGGAGAAGAGTTGGCCGAATGGAGGGGTCTTGGGGTGGTAGTTTTGGTCATGTATAGGGGAGTTAGTGCCGAAATTCATTTGGCATCTTTAAGTTTTTATTTTCTTTTCTTTTCCTTTGTTTCTCAGCCGAAAATTGAAGGTGACCATTTGGTGCATTTGGCTATTTCCTTCCTTTTATTTCTTCTCTGAAGCCGAACCATACCTCTCTTTCTCCTCCTCTTTTCTTTCCTTGAGGGTAGCCTTAAACTTACACTTCACTTTCAAAACCGAATAGCCCTTCTAGCCTTTGAAATCTTGGCTGAATCTACTATCCACAATTCCTCTTCACTTTGCGTTTATACTCTTCCTTTCTCTTCTTCCATCTCAATTTGTTCTTCAAGATTGATCGCTAGGTCAGATCTGTCCGGATCCATTTCGATCGGATCTAATAGTTGGTAAGGGTTTCTCATTTCAATTTCTCTTTTTTTTTCCCTTTGGTTAGCTGAAATCTAGGGATCTAATTCCTCTTATTTTTGTTTGGCCAAACCATAAAGGAGATCTTTCAGGATCCATTTGTAACCGACGGCAGAAGGAGATCTTTCGGGATTTGAGATCCAAGGTAAGGGTTAGCATTCAGCCAAAGGCCATATTATTTTTAAAGATGGCCGATTCTAGCTATGGCTTTTAGGGGGAGCTCAACAGAGATAAGGAGAGGTTCCAGGATTGAGATCCATACCGGTAAGGGTTCTAGTGTTTCGGATCTATTTCTTATCCATTCAAAAATCGAAGGCTAATCGTTTGTGTGTATTAGTGGTTGGCCGATTGCTAGGGAAGTGCATCACGTAGTTTTGGGATTTGGTTGGAAACCAAATCGGCATAAAGGTAAGATGATATCTCCATGCGACATATCCTTCGGGAATTCCAGTTGAGCCGAATAGGCTTTTGGTTACTAACAAGTGTTGGCTGATTGTAGGAAAGGGTAAGGCAAATGTTTCGGGATCTCGTTAGTTTCGCATAGTTCGGGATTTCGCTTGAACCTACGAATAGTCAGGTGTGTAACCTCTCACTAAATTCCTGATAGATTATTAAGTAATAATGTTAAGCATGTGTTAACAAAGTGACGAATAAACATGGCTAAGGGTACCATTTAATGGTACAGTGTATTCAGGTACGTTACCCCTCAATACTCGTTAATAATGTGTATAAACCTTGATATGAAAATATGTGAAATTTTGTTATGGCCATGGGGTAAGGTAAGTTGCATGATATTTGTATGTTTTGTATGTTGCATGGGCATATGGGTGATAATGATAAAGGGGAAGTGTTACGTGGTTTTACCACATTATCCAGGTGACTTATGTCACAAATTATGAATCCGTGACTCTGTCACATTATCCGTGGCTATGCCACAATTATAAGGGCGATGTGCGATTGACTCTGACTACCTTCGATGGTGTGTAGCGGATGGAGGGTCGATTTCGTAATCCCCACGGTGTGATTGGCAGGTACGGGTGATGTGCAGAGGATGGATATCTAGGTCGGTTTGGGTTGCATCATTGCTTGTATTTGTTCGTATGTGAAATAATATGATTTTATCAATTGGGAATGTGATGGTGTTATACATCGAGTCTGTTGACTCACCCTTCGTGGGCTAACATTTTGCGGTGATACTCGATAAATGGACCGGTCGTGAGGGACTTAGTGGTGGCCATGCTCGCCAAAGATTTTCTAGTTTCTTATGATTAAGTTTATCACGTTTTCTTATTATTATTTTTTTGAGATTTATTTCGGGTTTTGTTTGGTTGTAATAAGGCCATTACTATTTAACTGTTTTACTTATGCGTTTTAATTTTTATTATGGTACGAACAACATCAAACAAATTATTAAACATTTTTCGTAAAATAACTTCAATTGTTTTGACGCCCAAACACCTACGGTTTTCAAGTTAATAATAAAAAGCTCTAAAATTCGGCAATTCTTTTAACTTGTAACTTTTGAAACATGATAATAACATTTCAATACAAACTTCAAAAACAACACGGTTTTCAAATTGATCACAACTCAAATCCAATTTTTTTAAAACCACCAATTTTTTCCAAAATGACAACGAGGTTTAGCTACATTTTACTCGAGGAGCATGCCAGATCTAGTCAGGGCTTGTGGGCGGGGTTTGGGGTGTTTCAATTTGGTATCAGAGCCCGGTTCAAAACTCAGCCTTGAGGGCTTTTGGGCCAAAAAATGCTTTTATTTTGAAATTGAGTTTTACTAAAGGTTGAGCAGGTTTTCTGGCATGGCACCTAAGTTTCCGGCCCGAAGTCCACCAGGTAAGTACCCCTAACCACTGTGTGATTTGTGTGTGGGTATTACGGGGACGTGGATTAGTAGATTAGGAGCTATTGAACTCTAGGATTAGCTTACTCCAACACAGAATTACATAAAATTTAAAGTCTAATCAAACAAACACATGGTGAGTCACCAAGTTAAGGGTGTGGCAAACTGCTATGCGCATGTCAGGATTGGATTGGGGAGCTTGGTATTTAAGCGGTCCTAGTGACTCACCTACTATTTGCTCGAATCCTACCTGGTGCGTAGTGACGGTTCACCCTAACCAAGAGGACTTATTCACAGGCTAAATTCAATAATTAAAACCCGAAAGGGACTAGCTACGCTGTTTTATAAAAATCTTAGTTTTAAAATCACCGAATTACCCCTTTGATTTGTAAAAAAACTATATTAGATTTAAAAAAAATTCCAAAATATCCTCGGTTTACAAAATTACCGAAATACCCCTAGTTTGTAAAATTACTAAAATACCCTCAGTTTATAAAATTGCCATACTACCCTCAACTTTTATCAAAATATTCCTATTTTGTAAAAATACCAAAAACCCCTATTTTGTAAAATATCAAGATACCCTGATTTGGAAAATTACCAAAATACCCCTATAGGACAAATTACGAAAATACCCCTAGGTTGGAACGGACAAAAATGTTCGAGTGGTATATAGTAGATACTATTAAATGAATGTGATTCTCTGAATTAGGGTAGAAGATTTGAAGTGAAAACCCTGAAATGATCGAAAGAACTACCATTAAACTTCTTTACATAAAACTTGTTCGTGGGTAATTAGTGGAACAAAAATTGATGCATAAAACTTTTTAAAGCAGATTAAATCACGATCGTAGACATGTGTTCTAGGGGACGTGGTCGTAATGTGCGAGGGCGTGGTAGAGGCAAAATGACCGTATCGGAACCCGTTAGGTCTGGTCAAGGGTCCGAGAATGAGATGCCACCACCACCAGCTGCTGGTGTTGAATATCAAGATCAGACGGGGGATGATGCAGTATCACAGGTGATGGTGCGAGTTCTTGAGAGGGTGGATGGAGCAGGTAGAGGTATGGGAGCTCAAAAATTTGTACCCGAGCGACTCCGAGCCAATGGAGCTGAGGTATTCTGAGGTGTATATGTTGTGGCGCCCAGTACGGCTGAGTATTGGTTGGAGGCAACGGAGCAAATTATGGACGATTTGGACCTGACTGCTGAGGAGAAACTGAAAGGGGTGGTGTCGCTTCTCCGTGATGAGTCATACCAGTGGTGGCTCACGGTTTGAGATGGTGCTGCAGCGGATGATCTTACTTGGTAGTATTTTAAGGCAGCGTATCAGAAGAAGTATATTGGGACTTACTATATTGATGCGCAGAGGAAGGCATTTTTGAGGCTGATTTAGGGAAGTAAGTCCGTAGCGAGTCGAGGCGAATTTTTAAAGGTCGAGCCAAGATGCTCGAGGCATCGTGGCTACGGAGCATGAACGATGTGTCGGAGTTTGAGGACGGTGAGGATGACCTAAGATTCTTGATAGCTCCACAGCAGGAGCGGGAGTTTACCGTGTTGGTAGAGAAGGCTAAGGTAGCCGAAGGGGTTAAGGAATCTGTGAGATAGAATTCAGATAGGAGCAGACAAAAGAGAGGTTTTGGATCATCAGGGTCATCCGGGAACGTTTAAAAAAGACCTAGAGTTGATGGGCCGCGAGGTCAGCAGGTTGTCACGGGAGGATAATACCGAACTTGTGTTTAGTGTGGAAAGATGCACCTGGGAGAGTGTTGGAAGAAGACAGAGGGATGTTTTAAGTGTGGATCCAAGGATCACATGATTAGGGACTGTCATCTAAAATTAGACGGGAGCCGACCAACAAGTCAGGGTCTTAATTAGGCTGGAAGAGGTGGACAGTAGCCACCACGGGGTAGTGGTCCAGTTGGTAGAGGTAATGGTTCTGAAAGAGGTCGGGGAACACCGGGCAGAGGTATTGGTAACACGGGGGCGAGACAATCGGGTCTGGTGTATGCAGTTCATCGGTGGGAGGATGGTGACGCACCGGACGTCATAACTGGTACGTTCCTTATAGCTGACAAGCCTTACTTTGCTTTAATTGATGTTGGCTCGACCCACTCATATGTTGCATGTAGAGTAGCTGAAACACTAGGTGTAGTATCTGAACTGTCTGCTAGGGAGATGACTGTAGTGAGCCTGTTAGGTCAAACGATAGTGGTGAATAGGATATTCCAGAGTGTGCCTCTAGAGATTCAAGGAGTGGTATTTCCTGCCGACATGATGGAACTACCTTTTGGAGAATTTGTTCTCATTCTAGGCATGGATTGGCTAGTGGAACATCAGGCTAAATTGGATTGCGCAGCTAAGCGAATAGAGTTGAGGACTCTGGAGGATGAGGAGATAATTATGATAGGAGAAAGAAGAAATTATTTGGCTAACGTAGCCTCTACATTAAAGGCTGATAAGATGGTTCGAAAAGGGTACAAGGCATTTTTGGCCTTCGTGAGTGCTTTGGATGCAAAAGAAGAAGGAGTTAGTGGAGTGAGAACAGTAAGGGAATTCGTGGATGTTTTTCCAAAGGAGCTGCCTGGGTTACCCCTGGACAGGGAGGTGGAGTTTGGAATTGATTTACTACCGAGTACAGCTCTTGCGTCAATTGCCCCGTACCGAATGGCACCAAAAGAGTTAGTAGAGCTTAAAGCCCAAATCTAAGAGTTACTCGATCGTGGGTTTATTCGACCTAGTGTGTCTCCATGGGGAGCACCGGTCCTATTCGTGAAGAAGAAGGATGGGACTATGCATATGTGCATAGATTACTGGCAGTTGAATAAGCTGACCATCAAGAACAAGTACCCATTGCCAAGGATAGACGACTTGTTCGATCAGCTTAAGGGGGCCGCGATATTTTCAAAGATAGATCTACGGTTGGGATATCATGAGCTTAAGGTGAAGGAAGTAGATATGCATAAGACAGCTTTTCGGACAAGATATAGGCATTATGAGTTCTTAGTAATGCCATTCAGATTGACAAATGCCCCAGCTGCATTCATGGATATAATGAACTGGGTTTTCCAACCCTACCTGGATCGATTTGTCGTTGTGTTCATAGACGATATCCTAGTGTATTCCAAGTCTGAGGAAGAACATGATGAGCATCTCCGAGTGGTGTTGTAAGTGTTAAGGGAAAAGAAGCTATATGCCAAGTTCAACAAGTGCGAATTTTGGCTAAAGGAAGTTACGTTCTTAGGGCATGTGGTGTCTGTGAAAGGGATAAGGGTGGATCCTCGGAAGATCGAGGCAGTATTGGATTGGAAACCACCTAAGTCTGTGGCAAAGGTTCGTAGTTTCTTAGGGTTAGCAGGCTACTACAGGAGATTTGTTGAAGGGTTCTCATCAATAGCAGCACCTTTGACAAAGTTGTTAAGAAAGGAGGTACCTTTTATATGGGCGAATAAGCAGCATGAGAGTTTTGAGAAGCTTAAGAGAGTATTGATAGAGGCTACGATTTTGATTCAGTTGGAAGCAGGGAAAGACTTCGTGGTGTATTGTGATGCTTCCCATACAGGATTGGGATGTGTCCTTATGCAAGACGAGAAAGTGGTCGCTTATGCGTCTCAGCAGTTGAGGCCACATGAGGTTAACTATTCGACGCATGACCTGGAGTTGGCTGCGGTAGTTTTCGCGCTAAAAGTGTGGAAGCACTACTTGTATGGAGAAAAGTCAGTGATTTACACGGATCACAAGAGTCTGAAGTATCTACTGACTCAGAAGGAACTGAATTTGAGACATCGAAGGTGGGTGGAGTTGTTGAAAGACTACGACTGTTCAATAGAGTATCACCCGGGCAAGGCAAATGTGGTGGCAGATGCCCTAAGTCAGAAAGTGGTGTCGGATCTGAGGGTGATGTTTGCACATCTTAGCCTTTATGAGGATGAAAGTCTGCTAGTGGATTTGCAAGTGAAGCCAACATGGCTAAGTCCGGTAAAGGAGAAACAATTGGTAGATGGTGAACTCAGTGCTAAGCTGCTACAAGTACAAAATGGGGAGTTGGAAGACTATGGTGTAAACGGTGATGGAGTGCTGTGTTTTCGGGGCAAGGTCTGTATGCCAAAGGATAAGGGATTAAGGTAGAGAATTCTTCGAGAATCACATAGTAGTCCATATGCTATGCATCTTGGAGGAAGTAAGTTATACAGGGATTTACGGGATCTATTTTGGTGGCCTGGTCTTAAGCGGGAAGTTACAGAATTTGTAGGGAAGTGCTTAATGTGTCAGCAAGTTAAGGCTGAACACCAAGTACCGTCAGGATTGCTTCAGCCAATAAAGATTCCGCAGCGAAAGTGGGAGAGAATTACCATGGACTTCGTTAGTGGGCTTCCCCTCACGCCTACTAAGAAGGACTCGATATGGGTGATAGTAGATCGGTTGACCAAGTCTGTACATTTTATACCAGTGCGGGTTGACTATTCCCTACAGAGATTAGCAAAATTGTATGTAGCAGAAATCGTGAGGCTGTACGGAGTGCTGGTGTCGATTATCTCGGATAGGGATCCGAGGTTTACGTCTCAATTTTGGAAAGCACTACATCAAGCATTGGGCACCAGGTTGGACTTCAGTACGGCATTCCATCCGCAGTCGGACGGCTAATCTGAACGAGTAATTCAAGTACTAGAGGATATGTTGAGGGGTTGCGTGATAGATTTCAGAGGAAGTTGGGAGGAGTTCTTTCCTTTAGCGGAATTTGCGTACAATAACAGTTACCAAGCAAGTATTCGGATGGCACCGTACGAAGCATTGTATGGAAGGAAGTGTCGCACTCCTACGTGTTGGACAAAATTGGGGGAACGTCATGTTTTGGGTCTGAAGATTGTAGCAGAATTAGAAGAAAAGGTTAAGGTAATTTGGACATGGTTGAAGGAGGCATTTGACAGGCAGAAGTCATATGTAGATCTTAAGCGGAAGGAGATAGAGTTTGCAGAAGAAGATCAAGTGTTTCTAAAAGTTTCACCATGGAAGAAGGTGATAAGATTTGGTCGAAAGGGAAAGTTGAGTCCAATGTTTATAGGACCTTATCAGATTTTGAAACGGGTTGGACCAGTAGCGTATCAGTTAGAGTTGCATTCAGAGTTAGAGCAGATGCACGATGTGTTTCACGTTTTGATGCTACGTCGTTACTGATCAGACCCATCTCATGTAATACCGATTGAGGAGGTGGAGCTAAGACCAGATTTGTCCTATGAGGAAGAGCCGATTCAGATTCTGGAATGGGATGTGAAGGTGCTTCGGAGGAAATCAGTTCCTCTAGTCAAAGTGTTATGGCATCACCATGGATCGGAAGAAGCTTCGTGAGAGCCAGAAGAAGCAATGCGACAATAATACCCTCACTTATTTTAGCCAGGTAATTTCGGAGTTGAAATTATTTTAAGGGGGTAGAACTGTAATATATGGGATTTAGGGGTTATGCATTTTCACTTAAATGTATGTAGTAGCATGCTTGTGTGTGATTTGAATGTGTTTTGGGGGCTTCAGGAACCTTGGGATGTAGGTAGAAGCCTTAGAAAAATATTTGATTTTAAGCCTAAAAAGAGAACTAAGGGAGCTAGGCCTTAAGGAGTTTGTTGTGTGGCTTAGGACACAAGTACTAAGCCGGTAAGGTGGCAAAGAGGTGCCACTTAGGGCCTTGTGAGGTGACGCCATAGGGAGTATGAAGGGACCTAGGTTCGAGTGGCAAGCGAAATGTTTAGGAGCTTTTATTTTTTGGTAAGGAAGTGCAGTGATGGACGGCACAAGGACACTTCATGGATGAAGTGTAGATTGGGTCAAGTAGCTTAAAGATTCGGCTAAGTAGGAGCAAAAAGGGGGATTTGGATGAGGGGAGAAGAGTTGGCCGAATGGAGGGGTCTTGGGGTGGTAGTTTCGGTCATGTATAGGGGAGTTAGTGCCGAAATTCATTTGGCATCTTTAAGTTTTTATTTTCTTTTCTTCTCCTTTGTTTCTCAACCGAAAATTGAAGGTAACCTTTTGATGCATTTGACTATTTCCTTCCCTTTTATTTCTTCTCTGAAGCCGAACCATACCTCTCTTTCTCCTTCTCTTTTCTTTCCTTGCGGGTAGCCTTAAACTTACAATTCACTTTCAAAACCGAATAGCCCTTCTAGCCTTTGAAATCTTGGCCGAATCTACTATCCACAATTCCTCTTCACTTTGCGTTTATACTCTTCCTTTCTCTTCTTCCATCTCGATTTGTTCTTCAAGATTGATCACTAGGCTGGATCTGTCAGGATCTATTTCGATCGGATCTAATAGTTGGTAAGGGTTTCTCATTTCAATTTCTCTTCTTTTTCCTTTGGTTAGCCGAAATCTAGGGATCTAATTCCTCTTATTTTCGTTTGGCTGAAACATAAAGGAGATCTTTCGGGATCCATTTGTAGCCGACGGTAGAAAGAGATCTTTCAAGATTTGAGATCGAGGTAAGGGTTAGCATTTGGCCAAAGGCCATATTATTTTTAAAGATGGCCGATTCTAACTATGGTTTTTAGGGGGAGTTGAATAGAGATAAGGAGAGGTTTCAGGATTCAGATCCATACCAGCAAGGGTTCTAGTGTTTCGGATCTGTTTCTTATCCATTCAAAAATCGAAGGCTAATCGTTTGTGTGTATTAGTGGTTGGCCGATTGCAAGGGAAGTGCATCACATAGTTTCGAGATTTGGTTGGAAACCAAATCGGCATAAAGGTAAGATGATATCTCCATGTGACATATCCTTCGGGATTTCCAGTTGAGCCGAATAGGCTTCTGGTTACTAACAACTATTGGCCGATTGTAAGAAGGGGTAAGGCAAACGTTTTGAGATCTCGTTAGTTTTGCGTAGTTCGGGATTTCACTTAAACATACGAATAGTCAGGTGTGTAACCTCTCACTAAATTTCTGATAGATTATTAAGTAATAATGTTAAGCATGTGTTAACAAAGTGATGAATAAACATGGCTAAGGGTACCATTTAATGGTACAGCGTATCCAGGTGCGTTACCCCTCAATACTCGTTAATAATGTGTATAAACATTGATATGAAAATATATGAAATTTCGTTATGGCCATGGGGTAAGGTAAATTGCATGATATTTGTATGTTTTGTATGTTGCATGGGCATATGGGTGATAATGATAAAGGAGAAGTGCTCTGGTGGTTTTTACCACATTATCCGGTGACTTATGTCACAAATTATGAATCCAGTGACTCTGTCACATTATCTGGTGGCTATGCCACAATTATAAGGGCGATGTGCAGTTGACTGCAGCGACTGCCTTCGATGGTGTATAGCGGATGGAGGGTCGATTTAGTAATCCCCACGGTGTGATTGGCAGGTGCGAGTGATGTGTAGAGGATGGATATCTAGGTGGGTTTGGGTTGCATCATTGCTTGTATTTGTTTGTATGTGAAATAATATGTTTTTATCAATTGGGAATCTGTGATGGTTTATTACACCGAGTCTCATTGACTCACCCTTCGTGGGCTAACATTTTGCGGTGATACTTAGTAAATGGGCGAAATTGCAGGGACTTAGTGGTGGCCATGCTCAGCTCAGCATTTTTCTGGTTTCTTATGATTAAGTTTATCGCATTTTCTTATTAAGTTTTTTAGACTTATTTCGGGTTTTGTTTGGTTGTAATAAGGCCATTACTATTTAACTGTTTTACTTATGCGTTTTAATTTTTATTATGATACGAACAACATCAAACAAATGATTAAACATTTTTTGTAAAACAACTTCAATTGTTTTGACGCCCAAACACCTACGGTGTTTAAGTTAATAATAAAAAGCTCTAAAATTAAGCATTTCTTTTAACTGTAACTTTTGAAACATGATAATAACATTTCAATACAAACTTCAAAAACAACACAGTTTTCAAATTGATCACAACTCAAATCCAATTTCTTTGAAACCACCAATTTTTTCCAAAATGACAAAACGAGGTTTAGCTACATTTTACTCGAGGAGCATGCCAGATCCGGTCAGGGCTTGTGGGCCGGGTTTGGGGTGTTTCAATTGACATCCTCACTAAAGGTTAACTCAAATCACTCAAAGTGTTTAAGGTTCAAGATTAAGCACTCATAAGTCAAACCTAAAGAGTTAATCCCATAAGCTTGCCTGAAAATCAAATCTCCACTACTGTATATGAGATGATACATAGATCAAAAGGTCTTTATCAGGGTTGTAACGGGGCTAAGGTTAAGGGTGTGGATACAGGCCATGTTTTTGTTTTCTTTCCTTTGCTTTTCGGCATTTCTTTAAGTCGTTCAAATTTGGGATTTCCATTATGTAATAAGGCCCTTCAAGATGGTATTTCGTTTTATTTTATTATTTACTGTTTCTAACAAACTTGTCACTTCGACAGCTTAAATGTTTAAGTTAAATTGGAGTTTTATTAAACCAAACATCCTGTTTTCAAAAGCTGACGCAATAATAGAAAAAGTTATCTTCCAAAATGTCGGTTTTTCATAAATTTAACTAAGACTTGGTTTTACTTCACCCTGTGACATACCAGATTCGGTCGTAACGTATGGGCTGGGTTTGCGGTGTTACATTTTTGGTATCAAAGCCAGTTCAAAACTTGGGCTGTGAATTGGGTCTAGTGGTATTTTATGGTTTGAAATGAGTTTGAGAAAAATGTTTGGGTTGAGATATGGCCTTGAGTGCAGCACTTTGATCCACCCAGGTATGTATTCTAACCTTTGTTGTGGTATGCATGATTGGATTTAATGGGCTTGATGGGGACATAGGCGAGTATGCTAGGGTTTATGGACCTTAGGCCTAGTTACACAACTCTTAAAATCCATAAAACTTAATTCCTTTAATTAAACATGTCCATGAATAAGTCGTTGGTTTGGAGTGTGGCAACAGGCATACGCATGTCTAGGATTGGATCTAGGGAGAGCCTATTTAAGCAGTCCTATTGGCCCACCTCCTCTTCACTAGAATCCTACCTGGTGCGTAGTGTTTGTTCACTTTAGTCGAGAGGACTCGTTAATGGGCCAAAATTCATAACTAAAACCCGAAAGGGACCAATACCCTATTTTTGTAAACTTACTTATATATCCCTAGTTTTGTAAAATTACCCAGAATACCCTGAGTTTGAGAGAAATTACTGAAATACCCCTAGTTTGCAAAATTACCGAAATACCCTTAATTTACTAAATTACCAAAATACCCATATTTTGTAAAATCACGAAGATACTTTTTTTGCGAAATTAACAAAATACCCCTATAGGGTAGAATTACAAAAATACCCCTAGGTAGTGAAATGATGAAAATACCCTTGTGTGATGAAGGAGAGGTTATGGATGTCAATTTTGTGTTTGATGCTGTTATGTGATGCTCTGTTTGTGATGTATATGGATGTAGAATGTATGAGATTTCTAGAACTAAGAGATACAGACTTGAGACTAAGTTTGAATTCGAAAGAACTACTATTTAAACTACTTTCCATAAGACTGTTCGTTATTAATCACTGGAAGAAAGTATTAATTCGTAAAATTTTTAATCAAATAAATCGTAAATGCTAGATATGAGCACTAGGGGACGTGGTGTGCGTGGCCGAGGTAGAGGTAGGATTGCTGTATCGGAGCTGGTAGGGTCTGGTCACGAGTCAGGGAATAAGGTACCAATGCCATCAGCTGAGGAGGCTGAGTATCAGGACCAAACGAGCAGAGACGATGCAGTGTCTCAGGCAATGCTCCGGGTGTTGGAGAGAATTACGGGAGCTAGTATGGGTACGGGAGCTCGAAAATCTGTGCCAGAATGACTTAGGGCTAATGGAGCGAAAATGTTTAGGGGAATTTCCGGCATAGCTCCTAGTACAGCTGAGTATTGGATGGAAGCCGTGGAGCGGATTATGGATGATCTCGACTTCACGAAAGAGGAGAAGCTGAAGGGAGTGGTGTCTCTTCTTCGGGATGAAGCGTACCAATGGTGGCTTATGGTTAGGGATGGTGCGATGGCTGACTGTATTACTTGGGAGTTTTTCAAGATGGCATTCCAGAGCAAGTATATCGGATCGAGTTATGTGGATCTTGTGACGTAGGGCATTTTGAATCGATCCGGAAAGTAAATCGATGGTCATATATGAAGCAAAATTCCTGCGTTTGAGTTATTATGCCCGAGGGATAGTGGCCACAGAACATGAACGATGTGTTCGATTTGAGGATGGCCTGAAGGATGATCTACGTGTTTTGATAGCTCTACAAAGGGAAACAGAATTTGCTGTGCTTATGGAGAAAGCTAAGATAGCTGAGGAGGTAAAGCGGACAGAAAAACTAAATCGGGATAGAGATAGGAGTGGAAGTAAGAGAAATGTTGGATCGTCTGGGTCAACGGGGTGTTTTCAGAAGAGACCTAAGGTGGATGGCCTGGGACAGGGTGTGAGATCTGGGGGTAATGGTCAACCTCAGAGATGTGGCCGGTGTAATAAGTTTCATTCGGGTGGATGTTGGGTAGGTGAAAGGAAATGTTTTAGGTGTGGGTCTACGGATCATCTGGTTAGGGATTGTCCACAGGATCGGGGTGGCCCAGAGTTGGTAGAACAGACTAACGCTCAGCCTAGTAAAGGAGGCCCACAATCGCAAAGAGGTCGTAGTCCAGCCAGAGGAGGTAATGGTTATGGTCGGGGCCGTGGAACACAAGGCAGAGGTGTAGGAAACACCGATGCAAGACAGCTGGGGTTGGTCTATGCGGCTAGGCATCGTGATGAGGGGATGCACTAGATGTCATAACCGGTACGTTCTTGATTTTTTGTTTGCCTTTTTCTGCATTAATTGATATTGGGTCGACACACTCTTATGTTGCTAGTATAGTTTCTGGAACTTTAAGTATGAACTTTGAGATTGTTCCTAGGAAGATGACTGTAATTAGCCCACTAGGTCAATTTGTAGTGGTGAACAAACTGTATATGGATGTACCTCTAGAAGTGCAAGGGGTAGTTTTTCCTACGGACTTAATAGAACTGCCTTTTGAGGAGTTCAACCTAATCTTAGGTGGACTGGTTAGTGAAGTATCGAGCGAATCTAGACTGTGCAGCTAAGCGTTTAGTACTAAAGACTAGTCGGGAGGATAGGTGGTGGTAATAGGTGAAAGGAGGGACTACTTGTCTAATATGGTATCCACTCTAAAGGCTAAAAGAATGATAAGAAAAGGATGTACGGCGTTCGTAGCCTTTGTTTGTGCTTTGGAGGTCCAAGATTCAATGGTGGGGAATGTTAGAATGGTGAGGGAGTTTTCTGACGTTTTCCTAGAAGAACTTTCCAGACTACCTTCGGATCGCGAGGTAGAATTTGGAATCGATCTTCTTCCGGGAACAGCACCAGTATCTATTGCACCATATAGGATGGCGCCGAAAGAATTAGTGGAACTGAAAGCCCAGATTTAGGAATTGTTGGATCAGGGTTTCATTCGACCAAGTGTATCACCTTGGGGAGCGCCAGTGCTATTTGTCAAGAGGAAGGATGGATCAATGCGTATGTGCATTGACTACCGTCAGCTGAACAAGTTGACTATCAAGAATCAGTATCTATTGCCAAGGATAGATGACTTGTTCGATCAACTGAAAGGGGCGTTAGTGTTCTCAAAGATAGATTTGAGATCAGGATACCATCAGCTTAAAGTCAAGGAATCGGATATTCATAAGACAACTTTCAGGACCCGTTATGGCCATTATGAATTCTTGGTAATGCCATTTGGGTTGACCAACGCACCAGTAGTGTTTATGGATATGATGAACCGGGTGTTTCAACCCTATTTGGACCGATTCGTGGTGGTATTTATAAATGATATCCTAGTGTATTCAAGGTCAGAGGAGGAGCATGATTCGCATCTGCGAGTGGTATTACAAATCTTTAGGGAGAAATAATTGTACTCAAAATTCAGTTAAGGGAGGTTACTTTTCTAGGACACGTTGTGTCGGTTGAAGGGGTCAGAGTTGATCCTTGAAAGGTTGAAGCTATCATGGATTGGAAAGCTCCCAGGTCTGTGATGGAAATTTAGAGTTTCCTGGGTCTTGCTGGTTATTACAGGAGGTTCGTTGAAGGATTTTCCTCGATTGCGGCACCTTTAACCAAGTTGTTGAGGAAGGGAGTACTTTTTGTATGGGGTGGCAAGCAACAGGAAAGTTTTGAAAAGCCGAAGAAGGTGTTGACGGAAGCTCCGGTGTTGAATCAACCAGAGGCTGGAAAGGAGTTCGTGGTTTATTGTGATGCTTCACACACCGGGTTAGGATGTGTGTTGATGCAAGGAGGAAGAGTGGTTGCTTATGCATCTCGACAGTTAAAACCGCATGAGCTAAATTATCCCACGCATGATTTGGAATTGGCAGTAGTGGTTTTTGCTTTGAAGATTTGGAGACATTATCTGTATGGAGAGAAGTTTGTCATCTATACAAATCATAAGAGCTTGAAATATCTCCTCACCCAGAAGGAGTTGAACTTAAGGCAGAGAAGGGGAATTGAACTACTAAAGGATTACGACTGTTTGATTGAATACCATCCGAGTAAGGCTAACGTTGTGGCGGATACGCTAAGTCAAAAGGTGATCTCGGATCTGAGGGCAATGTTTGCTCATTTAAGCCTGTATGAGGATGGGAGTTTATTAGCTGAACTTCAGGTGAAGCCGACATGGATAGATAAGATTAAAGAGAAGAAGTTGCAGGATGATGACTTGAGTGCCCGACTATCTCAAGTGTAACGTGGTGAACTGGGGGACTATAATCTAAATGATGACGAGGTTTTGTGTTTTTGAAAGAAGGTGTGTATACCGAGGGATGTGGAATTGAGGTGGATGATTCTTCATGAAGCACATAATAGCCCATATGCTATGCATCCGGGAGGAAGCAAAATGTATCGGGATTTACGAGAACAATTTTGGTGGCCAGGCCTGAAGCTGTGGGTAACCGAATTTGTGGGTAAATATTTAACATGTCAGCAAGTAAAGGTGGAGCATTTGTTACCTTCAGGGTTATTACAGCCGGTAAAGATTCCACAATGGAAATAGGAGAGAATCACGATGGATTTTGTTAGTGGGCTACCCCTTACGCCTATTAAGAAGGATTTGATATGGGTAATCGTTGATCGTTTGATGAAGTCTGCTCATTTTGTATCGATTCGAGTCGATTATTCTTTACAATAGTTGGCTAAGCTGTATATAGCGGAGATTGTAAGGTTGTATGGAGTACCTGTGTCGATTATCTCAAACAGAGATCCTAGGTTTACGTCAAGGTTTTGGAAGGCATTGCATCAAGCGTTAGGTGGAAAGTTGGAGCTTAGTACGGCATTTCATCCACAGACGGATGGACAAACAGAAAGGGTGATTCGGATTTTGGAAGACATGTTGAGGAGTTGCATTATCGATTTCAAAGGTAGCTGGGAAGATTTTCTACCATTGGCAGAATTTGCATATAATAACAGCTACCAGTCCAATATTCGGATGGCACCGTATGAGGCATTGTACGGGCGAAAGTGTCATACTCCTACGTGTTGGATGGAGTTGGGGGAGCGACAAATTTTTGGTTTGGAACTAGTATTGGAAACAGAGAATAAGGTTGGGTTGATTCGGGCTAGGTTGAAGGAAGCGTCGGACAGGCAAAAGTCCTACGCTGACCTGAAGCGGAGACACATAGAGTTTGCAGTAGGTGATCGAGTTTTCTTGAAAGCATCACCGTGGAAGAAAATTTTAAGGTTTGGACAGAAGGGTAAGCTAAGCCCTAGGTTTATCGGGCCTTATCGGGTGTTAAAGCGTGTAGGACCAGTTGCTTATCAGCTTGAGCTACTTCGGAGCTAAGTAAGATTCATGATGTATTCCATATTTCAATGTTGCGACGTTACTGTTCAGACCCATCTCATGTGATACCGTTGGAGGAACTTGAAGTAAAGCCTGATTTATCTTTTGAGGAGGAACCAGTACAGATCTTGAAGCGCGATGTTAGAGTTTTGCAAAGAAAATAGGTACCTTTGGTTAAGGTTCTAAGGCGGAATCACGGATCAGAGGAAGCTACATGGGAGCCAGAGGATGTTATACTACAGCAATATCCTCACCTCTTTTGATCAGGTAATTTCGGGGACGAAATTCTTTTAAGGGGGTAGAACTGTAAAATCCTAGGTTGGGGGCTCTGCATTGGTGATATGTTATAAGTGTATTCCATGCTATGTGTGTGTGTCTGATATGTTTAGAGCTTTCAAGAAGGCTTGGGGTTAAGCCTGAGCCTTGGAAGAAATTCTATTTTTAGTCCCAAAAAGGGAGAACTAGGTGAAGTGGGCCTTAAGCGTACTTGAATGGGAAAGTTAACACAAAAATTCAGTTGGTAAAGTGGCAATGAGGCGCCACTAAGGGAGC
Source organism: Gossypium rotundifolium (assembly GCA_025506655.1). NCBI lineage: Eukaryota > Viridiplantae > Streptophyta > Magnoliopsida > Malvales > Malvaceae > Gossypium > Gossypium rotundifolium. The sequence goes on along the minus strand of CP106724.1, from coordinate 43,870,709 downwards.
AGATAGGTGACACCGCAAGCATGTTTGGAGGGAGCTGGTTCGAATCCCATGCTTAGCAAAAAGGAGTGTTTTTTTATATATGACTAAGGAGTGAGAGGTGGTTTTGACTGGGAATCTAAAGGAGTAAGTGTGGATTGAGTCTATAGATAGATAGATGAGGATAGGAGAAAAACAAGGGATAGGATAGAGGGCGAAGAGATGGCCGAATGTGGGACTGTGTGCAAGGGAAAATTGGTTGAATGGCTAAGGGTGTGCCGAAATTCCCATTTGTGAATAGTGTGCCAAATTTCATCTTTTCCTAGAGCATAGCTTTCGATTTTTTTCTCTTCTTCTTTTCTCCTCCTAATTTCGGCAACAAAGGATTCTTCTTTTCTTTTTCTGCCTAAACCGAAAAACTCCTTAACTCTACTTTCCTCTCCACTTTCATACCATAGCCGATTGATCTTGAAAAACTGAAATGCCTAAGCCTCTTTAATTTTCTTTTCGGCTTTCTCATCCAGTTCTTTCCTAATCATTTTCGAATCCTGTCCACTATTAGGCTAATACCAAAATCTCCTAAGTATCATTCGAATCTACTGTGATAATGTAAGAGCGTTCTCTTATCCCTTTGTTGTTTTCGGTTTTTGGAGACCATAGCCGAATGGCTAAGTTGGTTGTAAGGCCATCATTAGTTTGATGTTTCTATTCACTAATCTCGTGTTTTCTTTGGGCGGTATTCCAGGAATTGAAGGAGATCTAGTCGCCTAGGTTTCTAAGACAGAAATTGATAACTTTCGAATCATATTATTTTTTCAGGATTTCAAGGTAAGGGTTTTGATTCTCCTTAAGTGTTCAATCGGTTTCTTTTCGTTATTTGTGCCTTAACCTAATGTTTCGTTAAGCAATCGTTATAGTACCTTCTGACCAAGATCATTCATGGACTCGAATGTCAGCAAATCAAAGGAAGGGCTTGGATCTGTAGTCCCAGCCCCAAAGTTCAAGAAACGCGCGGTGTCTGCTGTTCGAGATTGGCCACCGGGTTGTGAGCCAGCTTCTAAGCAGAATAGTAGGCATATAGTCGTAGGTTCGGCTAGTGATAGTGTCGACATAGAAAGTGTCATCTTACGTGTTATCAAGTGTGTAAACTTTCACACACTATAATATAACTGTGCTAACGTTTGTATGGGCTGAAAAAGCCGGAAAGTGGGCTGTATAGACAGTCATGATACCCTTAGGGGTAAGGCTAGGATTGCCAGGTACGTGATCATATCGTTTCTTTTGATAGCCGAATGTATGTGTGACAAGATTATATAATATGAGTAGCATGTTGCATTGTTAGGATTTGTATGTAGATCATGGGTATGGGCTTGATATGAAGGGGAAGTGCTTAATTGGTCACGTAGTGATCGGTGGCTTTGCCACGATATATATATATACATGTGTTCATACACTATTTCTTTTGGTCACACTGTGATCGGTGGCTCTGCCACAATGTATATATATATTTGGTCACATAGTGATCGTGTTTATTTGGTCACCTAGTGATCGTGCTTAATTGGCAGCAAGACTGTCGTGATGGTGCGTATCGGATAGAGGGTTGACTGTAGAAATCCCCACAGTGTGATTGGTTGGTACGGGTTGGTGTGTAGCGGATGGAAACACTAGGTTTGGGTTGGGCTTAATGCATTCATATGTTGTTACTGTTATGTGGGCTCAGGCCCAATGTGTGATTGTGGGTTAGTTGTAGTATATTTAATGTGGGAGATTTTACACACTGAGTCTTGGTGACTCACCCCTTTTCCCTTAACCTTTCAGGTGAGCAGTAGCTCGTGGATGCAGGAGCCGAGCTGGACTCGTGGAGGCCATGTTTTCATTTTCTTTCCTTTATTTTTGGCATTTCTTTAAGTCGTTCAAATTTGGGATTTCCATTATGTAATAAGGCCCTTCAAGATCGTATTTCATTTTATTTTATTATTTACTATTTATAACGAACTTGTCACTTCGACAGCTTAAATGTTTAAGCTAAATTGGAGTTTTATTAAACCAAACATCTTGTTTTCAAAAGCCGCCGCAGTAATAGAAAAAGTTATCTTCCAAAACGCCAGTTTTTCATAAATTTAACTAATACTTGGTTTTACTTCACCCTATGACATACCAGATTCGGTCGTAACGTATGGGCCGAGTTTGGGGTGTTACATTGACGCACTCATAATCAATAAAATGAGCATGAAAAAGAATATATGCTCTATAAGGCTCAAAATCTCACAAAAATTATGGGTGTTTTTGACATCAATCATTATAAATTCTAAATTTCAAGGTAATATTCAAATTCAGTTCAATGTCCCATCAATTTTAATTTTTAGAAAGTAGACTTACCATGCCTGATTCTTTAGTATTCTTCAAATTTAATCATCAATGCACAATTAACTATGACTTAATCTAAAACATATCAATAAAAATCATAAATCATTAGAAATTTCATCCTAATTAGTAATATGAGAAAAGTACTTTCGAATCAAGACTAAATTCGAGATTTTGAGAATAATGCAAAAGTTTGACACTTTTACCCTCAAGATTTAAGATGTACATTGCCTCAATGTACAAAGATGAATAATGATAGTTTTGGGATAAATCAAAAGATAAGGGGTAAAGTGACTTCTTGATTTTTGGATGGCTCCCAGAGTTGGCAGTGGCCGTGGTAGAAGGTAGTTGGAGGAGGCGGTGGTGGTGTTTTCTATGGGCATGGTGGGTTGGCTACCAACGATCTCTGCACTAGATGAAGAAATTGGGGAGCTTGTAGAAAATTAGCCAGGGATTATTAAGACATATTTAAAACAAACTAAGTATATATATGAAGATAAGAAAGAAGACGAGAATTAAAATATTAAACAATCTAAAGTGAAAATAAAAAATAAATGGACTGTTAAGTCCTTATTGAAGGATGGTTCGTAAGGTGGGAATCAACACTAAGGTTGGGGATGTGATGGCAGTGGTGGATGTGAAGAGGTTATCGTGGTGGTCGGTGTGATTCCCAAGTAGCCTGGCGAACCTAATACTAAAAAATTAAATTAAAATAAAATAAACTAAACTAAGCATAAGATTGCAAAAGAGAAGGAAATTGAAGCAAAAGAGAAAAAGAAAGTAAAGACTATATGGTCTTAAAGACCCTTGGCTTGGTGTTTGAATGAAACGGCTGGCATGAACTTATGTAGATCTGTCTCTCATAGGGAGATTATGCTTGCCTTCTTCCACTTCTTCGGCATGATTTTAGTGTTTCTCAAGAGTCTTGGACACTTTTCCTACGGAGAAAGAAAATTTTGAAAGAAAAATGAAAGAAGGAAGAAGAGAAAAGATGGGAAGAATGGGAAGAGCTGTGGGGTTTAAATAGTATCTCAAATCTGGCACGTCCACACGCCCGTGGTCTAAGGGCGTGTCGAGTTACACCGCCGCCTCGCACGACCGTGGTGTGGAGTGTGTTGCATTGCCTACGCCTGTTCTTGATGTGCCATGCCCGTGTCAGAGTAGTCAGTATCGACCACAGCAGAGTCGTACGGCTGTGGGTACAGGCGTGTTGAGTCTCCCACGCCCTTTCTCAGTCGGCCACGCCCGTTAGGAGATAGTCAGTAGCTTCATACGGTTTAGAGGCACGACCGTGATGATCTGTCAGTGCCTGTGGGGAAGGGTGGTTGGGCCCGTAATGCCTGGCGGTGGTTGGCCTGAATTGCATGGCCTCTATTCTGTCAGTGCAATGGTTCGTGGTCCACACGGCCACAGACACGGCCGTGTGTAAGGCCGTGTGGCCTGGAAATTTGTACTTTTGTGTTAGTTTAAAAATAAATATTTAGAAGAGAAAGGTGAAAAGAAAAGACTGAAAATGAATTAGAAAATAAATTGAGCTAGTGCTCGGGTTGCCTCCCTAGAAGCGCTCGTTTATAGTCTTAAGCTAGACTCTCCCTGTTTTCGGTTGTAAAAGAGGGTTCATGAAGCAAAAACTCCTCTCTCATATCTCTGGGGTCTGCACCGTTATATATTTTAAGTCGGTGACCATTTACATTAAATGTGCCTTTAGTGGGATGAGTTACCTCGATGGTGCCATATGGGAAAATTGTTTTGATCATGAATGGGCCTGACCATCTTGATTTCAACTTTTCTAGGAATAGTTTAAGCCTTGAGTTGTATAGTAGGACCAGGTCTCCTACTTCGAATTGTTTTGATCTCTTGAGACGAGCATCGTGACGTCGCTTTGTTGCTTCCTTGTACAGTTTTAAGTTCTCATAGGCTTCCGTTCTCCATTCATCTAGCTTGTTCATCTGCATCATTCTTCTCTTTCCTGCAATTTTGAGGTCAGAGTTCAAGAATTTTATTGCCCAAAACGCTTTGTGTTCTAACTCGAATGGTAGATGACAGCTTTTCCCGCAAACAAGCTTGTATGGGGATGTCCCTAGAGGTGTTTTGAATGCTATTCTGTAGGCCCATAAAGCATCATCGACTTTAACTGCCCAATCTTTTCTATTTAATTCAACAGTTTTTTTCTAGAATGCGCTTAAGCTCTCGGTTTGCTACCTCAACTTGCCCACTGGTTTGAGGATGATATGGGGTTGCTGTCCTGTGATATACTCCATATTTTTTTAGAACTTTTTCAAATTGAGTATTGCAGAAGTGGGTACCCCTATCACTAATAATTTCTCTAGGTGTGCCAAATCGGGAGAACAATTTCTTGAGGAACTTAACTACTACCTTAGCATCATTGGTAGGTAAAGCTTCCACTTCAACCATTTTGACATGTAATCGACTGACACTAGGATGTACATGTTTCCAAACGAACTGGAGAATGGTCCCATGAAATCGATACCCCATATGTCAAATATCTCACATGATAACATATATGTTTGAGGCATTTCATCACGTTTAGAAATATTATCTATCCTCTGGCATCTATCACACGAGGTAACATACCTGTTGGCATCTTTAAATAGAGTGGGCCTATAAAAACCTAATTCAAGTATTTTGTGTGCTGTCTTAATTCCACTGTAGTGTCCTCCTGATGGTCCTGAATGGCAATGGTCCAAGATTTTGTTGGCTTCTGTCTTTGTAACACATTTTCGAATTACCTGATCTGCACATATGCGAAAAAGAAAGGGATCTTCCCAAAAATAATTTTTCACATAAGCAAAGAACTGCTTCTTTTGGTGATGTGTCAGTTTTCTAGGTAGAACGTTAGCTACTAAATAATTTGTGATATTTGCAAACCATGGTACCTCTAAATGTGTTATAGAAAAGAGTTGTTCTTCGAGAAACGAATCATTTATTTCACCTTCGTCAAGCTCTTTGGTGTGTGGATTTTCAAGTCTAGAAAGGTGATCTGCTGTAAGATTCTCGGCTTCCTTCTTATCTTGTATTTCCAAGTCGAATTCCTGTAAGAGTAAAATCCATCATTTGAGTCTAGGTTTTGCATCAGGTTTGTTTAAAAGATATCTGAGAGCTGAATGGTCTGTGTAAACGATAACTTTAGACAATATTAGATACTGTCTAAATTTATCAAAAGCAAAAACTACGGCTAGCAATTCTTTCTCTGTAGTGGTATAGTTTTCTTCTGCGGGCGTTAGTGTTCTACTGGTGTAGTAAATTGGTTGAAAGTGCTTGTCTCTTCGTTGTCCCAAAACTGCACCTACTGCAAAACCACTTGCATCACACATTAGTTCAAAGGGTAAGTTCCAATCAGGTGCAATTATAATCGGTGTATTTATTAGTTTATCCTTAAGGATATTGAATGCATTTAAGCATTCCTGATTGAAATCAAAAGGAACATCTTTTTCTAGTAATTTTGACAATGGCTTAGCTATTTTAGAAAAATATTTAATAAATCTTCTATAGAATCCTGCATGTCCTAACACAATCCCTTCCCTAACCATAAAGTGACATTTTTCCCAATTCAAAACAAGGTTCATTTCCTCACATCTCATTAGAACTCTTTTTAAATTTTTGAGGCAAAGATGGAAAGAATTATCAAATACCGAGAAGTCATCCATAAATACCTCCATGATGTCTTCCACGAGTTCGTCAAAGATTGCCAACATGAAGCGCTAGAAAGTAGCAGGAGCATTACACAATCCAAAAGGCATTCTACGGTAAGCAAACGTACCGTATGGGCATGTAAATGTCGTCTTCTCTTGATCTTCAGGAGCTATGGGGATTTGGAAGTAACCAGAGAGTCCATCCAAGAAACAGTAATACATATGCCCGGATTATCTTTCCAGCATTTAATCTATGAAGGGTAGAGGGAAGTGATCTTTTCTGGTGGCATCATTTAGCTTTCTATAGTCTATATAGACTCTCTATCTTGTAACTGTTCTTGTGGGAATTAACTCATTCTTTTCGTTGGGCACTACCGTCATTCCTCCTTTCTTTGGAACTACCTGCACAGGACTTACCCAAGTGCTGTCAGGAATAGGATAAATTATTCCTGCATCTAGAAGTTTAATTACCTCGGCTTTGACCACTTCTTTTATGTTGGGGTTTAGCCATATCTGAGGTTGCACACAAGGCTTATATTCTTCTTCCATTAAAATTTTGTGGGTGCAAAATGCGAGGCTTATTCCCTTGATGTCAGAAATTTTACAAGCTATGGCTTTCTTGTGTTCTCTTAGTACCTTTATCAGCTCCTCTGTTTCCTTGTATTCTAATTCTAAAGAGATTATTACCGGTAGTGTAGAATTTTCCCCAAGGAATGCGTATTCTAAGTGTTTTGGTAATTGTTTTAATTCCAATTTGGGCGGCTCTTCGATGGAGGGTTTTTTGTTTTATTTCATTATTATCTTCAATGCTTTCTTCATTTATTCGTCTGGATGATGATATATTCAGATTCAACTCATCGTCCTCATCTTCTTCCCCCTCTTCTTGAATTAGGCACAGTTCCATCGTGTCGTCATGTATGATTTCCTGTAATGAGTTTTGAATGATATGATTAGTAGTATCAACAAAATATCAGGAATTATCTTGCTTTTTAGAATATCACATAGTATCATAAATTTGAAAAATAATTTCTTCATCACCTATCCTCAATGCGAGTTTACCGTCACCTACATCGATAATGGCTTTAGCAGTGGCTAAAAAATGATGCCCTAAGATTAAAGGAACATTAATGTCTTCATCTATGTCTAACACAACAAAATCAACAGGGAAAATAAATTTGTCAATTTTTACCAATACATCTTCGATAACTCCTCTAGGATATTTAATGGATCTATCTGCTAACTGAATACTCATCCTAGTGGGTGTTGGTTCCCCAATATCCAATTATTTAAACATTTTATAAGGCATTAAATTTATACTGGCGCCTAGATCAGCTAATGCCTTCTTAATATCCAAGCTACCATTTAAATAAGGGATAGTAAAACTTCCTGGGTCTTTTAATTTGGTTGGTAGCTTATTTTGGAGGATGGCTGAGCACTTTTCATTAAGTTCCACCGTTGACACTTCTTTAAACTTCCTTTTATTCGTCAGGAGTTCCTTTAAGAATTTTGTGTACTTCGGCATCAGTGAAATGGCTTCAACAAAAGGTAAGTTAATATGTAATTGTTTAAAAAGTTCGAGAAACTTACCATATTGAGCATGCAATTGTTCTTTCTTTAGTTTTGCTGGATATGGAATTGGTGCCTTTTTCTCTGGATGCGTTGGAGTATTGGTTTCAACTTCTACACTCCTTTCCTTGATAATCTCACGTGGTTTTTTTTCTTAGTGGTTCCATTAGCTCTTTACCACTTCTTAGTGCAACTGCCTTTACCTACTGTGTGCCTTTGGAAAAAATCTTTGTCTGTATTTCACATACCATCTCAGTAAGTAATCTAACTTGATTCTCAATCCCTTTGATCGATTTTTGTTGTTCATCAAGTGCTGCTTCAGTCTTTTGGAATTGAGAATCAGTTGCTGCCATGAATTTCGTCAGCATATCTTCAAGGTTTGATTTCCTCTCCTATGGATATGGTTGATTTTGATAATTTGGAGGAGGTTGCTTCTTTTGATTTCCTTGATTTCCTTGTCCTCCACACAAAAAATTTGGGTGGTTCCTCTAACCTACGTTATAAGTGTTACTATAAGGATTATTATAGGATCTAAAATTGTTACCTATATAGTTTGTCTGCTCCTGTTCTGTTGCTGGTTGGTAGGGTAGGTACTTAGGATTCGCCACATTCCCACTCGCTTTGTATTGCGTTACCGGGTGTACCTGTGAAGAACATAAATTATCAAGCTTTTTATTTATCATCTCCACCTGTGTTGACAGCATTGTTACTGCGTCTACATTAAAAACTCCGGCTGATTTTGTCAGTTTGGCCCTTGTAATTTGCCATTGATAGGTATTCAACGACATCTCTTCAATAAAGTTGTAAGTCGCTTTAGGAGTTTTGTTATTCAAAGTTCCACCGGCTGATGAGTCAATCATTTGCCTCGTTGAAGAATTCACACCGTTGTAAAAAGTTTGGACTTGAAGCCACAAAGGTAATCCGTGGTGTGGACATCTTCTCAGGAGATCCTTATATATTTCCCATGCATCATATAATGTTTCTACATCATTCTGCACAAAAGAAGATATGTCATTCCTAAATTTGGCCATTTTGGCTGGTGGAAAGTATTTTAAAAGAAATTTTTCGGTCATTTGATCCCATGTGGTGATTGATCCTCGTGGTAACGAGTTCAACCACTATTTTGCTTTATTCCTTAATTAAAAGGGAAATAACCAAAGACGTATGGCATCATTAGAAACGCCATTTATTTTGAAGGTATCACAGAACTCTAAGAAATTAGCTATATGAGTATTTGGGTCTTCGTCCTGCAAACCATGAAATTGAACAAACTGTTGAATCATTTGTATTGTGTTAGGCTTTAATTCAAAATTGCTAGCAGCTATAGCAGGCCTGACAATACTAGATTATGCTCCTGTCAAATTAGGTTTAGCATAATCATACATAGTACGCGAAGCATTCTGTTCTTGCACATTTGGCGGTGGATTGTTTTCGTCCATCCCTTCAGTAGGATTGGATCTGTCTTGTTCTTCTCTTTGGTAGTCTAGAGCTCGTCTAGTTTCTCTGCGATTTTTGCGAGCGGTAGCTTCAATGTCACTTTCGTACGCTAAAGGTCCTCTTGGGTTCGTTATAGTCATAAACTAGAGGTACCTGTTAGGAGAAGAAAGAAAGAAATTTAGTGTAAATAAAAATTTAACCTAAACTAAAAATAAAAGTAAATTGCGAAAAAATAATAATATAATGGCTAAAGTAATAGAAATGGAGCTTTCTTAATATTTTAGTGTTCCTCGGCGATGGTGCCAAAAACTTAATCGTGTCAAACAGTCGAGTTTTAATATTTATAAAGAATGATCGAACTTGTGGACTAACTATTACAATGATTGAGGCAAGTGCACCTATCGAACAATAGTATAGTTTAGGCAAGATTGTTTTATCGAACCCAAAAGAACCTAAAAGTACCACTACTCACTTTCTTTCTATTATTTGGCCTAAAATATGGAGTGATTGATTTATTAATCTAAAAAACTAATGAAAAACTAAACTAGATGCAAAAACAAAAGAACGAAACTTTGGGAAAAGACTGTGGAAAAACTCAATTGATTTTAGATGATACCCTCAGGAAGAATCCACCTATGACTTCTCTTGTTACCTAACTTTTAATTCATATGACTTATTTGCTTAGCTTGATCCATGAGACTCCCTAGCCTATATTAAACCCTCTCTTGAGGCGAATAACGTCTAACCTTAGGTTAATTAGTGGAACTCTGGTTCTCTTATAATAACCCCCTAAGGAAGCAATAAATCGATCAATAGACTCCCATATTAGGTTTCACCCTAACCCGGTAAAATCACGTCACCTTATCTTTAGGCGTGCGATCAACTCCTCTTAATTATGCTAGATCTACTCTTAGGCAGGGTTTATTCCTCCTCCACCTAAGCACATCAGATTAAATTAAGCAACATAATTAAGAACAAACTAAGTACTTATGATATAATTTAGAAATCAAATAACAAAATCCATCATAGGTTTCATCCTCTTCAGGTATCTGAAGGGTTTAGTTCATAACAAAATAAGAAAACATCTCAAGAGAAAAGTTAAAACAAAACATAAGAAATCCCTAAAACCCCCTGAAGGAATTAAAGAGGAGATCCTCTGTCTTGAGTAGAACTCCGGCTTCTTGAGATGGATCAATTGGCTATCTTCGAATAATTCCCTAAATAAAAGCTCTGGCAGAAAACTCTGCCCAAAACTTCCCTCTCTAGAACGGCTACCTTTGATTGTTTGTATAGGCTCTTTAGATGCTTTACTTGTCTCCTAAGTACCTCTTTCAAGTAGGATTACTATTAAGGTGTTTAAGTAGACTTAGGAGTATGTTTCTTTGGCTTCAAGCATCCAAATCCAAGTGAAATTGCTCATTCCCATGGCAGGGGCACGCCCATGGCACACACCCGTGTAAGTCGTGGCTAGACCATGTTGGACTTTTATCGATGAGGCACGGCCGTGTAAATCGGGGTGAGGCCGTGTTCTAAATAAATGGCAAGGAACGGCCGTGTGGCTTGAAGTCCAGGCTGTGTCAATTTCTTGGGTTGGCCCAATTTGGCCCGTTTTAAGCCCATTTTACGTTCTTTTTATCCTTAGGTGCTTTCCTGGGTATAAGACATGAAAAGAAAGGATTAAGAGCACCTTTTTACATAAATCAAGGATAAATCATTCAAAAGCATACTATATGTGGGATTAAAATATGTTACTTTTACAGTTTATCATTAGGCTAAAGGAAAATTTTAGTGTTTGAGTACTTTAAGGAGAGATGGTAAGTGGCATCAAGGTTTAAGGAAATAAGTATGTATTTTGCTAGCATAAAGGAGCATATGGTAAAAAGAAGGTGGCGTCACATGAAGGGCTTTAGAGGAAGAGGTTCAAAACCCACTTGGTGCAAATTTTGATTATTTTTTTATGCTATTCATCCATAGTGTCGGCCATGGTGGTATTTTAGGTAAGAAGACTTTTTAATTTTGGAAAGGTGGCTAAGGAAATAAGGTAAGGATGAGTGGAAGGAAAGAAGAAAGTAGAAAAGGAAAGAGTAGGGAACATGTTGGCCAAAGTAAGGAAGATGTTTTGGAAAGGATTTTGGTCAACATTTTTCCTTTAGGCAAAAGGCAATACATGGTTTGTAGGGAGAAAAAGGAGAGCCAAATTTCTCTTGGCTATTTTGTAAAGCTTTGTTCATTTTTGCATTTTCTTTACGAACTACTTTTCTCTTGTTTTGGCTGAAATACCTAGTCGTTGTTCATTTTGTCCCCTTGTTGTACCGTAACCCTCAATCCATCCTATTCATTCTTTCTTTGTTTGCTAAAACTTTCAAGCCATTCTTTGCTGCTACTTATCATTCTCTTAGCCTTGGTTTCGAAAGTTGATTGGTAAGTGGGTGGTTAGGGCGAATATTGGTGGTAAGATGTTATTCTTTATTTTGATGTTTTGCGCCGCTCATGTGATTCTATTTTGTGGTGATGATATCAATTTCCTGCTCTTGTGGAAGGGTCGAATATTGGATGAAGGCTAACCGTTTGGTACATCACTTATTTATTTTTAGGAACTCGTTGCAATAACAAAAGTGCAAGGCTGGATTTTAGAACCTAGAAGGGAAGGATCGCGATTGTGGGGGCAACGAAGAGTGGTTCTTCAAGAAATCTGAATAAGGTGTGTAATCTCGTACCCTTCCAAATACATGTTTGAAATGGTGTGAAATCACACACCTCTCTAAATATTTGCATGAAATGTTTTGTGATTCGGTCAAAAAATCGAAAAATCAGAAACCGGCATCTGTGATCACTCGGGCGTGCGTATGTTCGTAGTGGAAACCATATTTTGTAATGACATAGTTTATGGTTAGCAGCAGAGATGTTATTTTGAAAAATCAAGAAAAATAGGAGAAATGGAATTAGATAGTGAATAAGGTATATAATTAAAGCTTATTGTGTCTATTTTTATATGAAAGAAACAGAGTAGGAAGAGGTATTTTATATTCTATGATATTTTAATTATAGTGAGACTGGTTTTGAATGACTTCGTAGTTCCCTGTTTTGTCTTGGAAAAATCATTCAAAATTGTAAAAAGTTAATTATAAGTTATAATTTATATGTATAGATTCCTTATTGAGTCTATTTTCAATAGAAACAAGTGGGAGCAACATATGAAACCTGTACAAGGAGATATTTGAATTTAGGCTAAGAGAGGTCAGAACCATTGGTCAGTGAAATAGGGGAAACTTTAATGAATAAACTGTACTAAATGGATGAGCCAAAAATTTTGGAAAAATTGTAGTAAGAAGATATATGAGTCTAGTTTCAAAGAAAATTTACAGATCTAAATTTTGAGTTTCCTAACTTGAGTTATAATCAATTTCGTCAATATGATGCAGATGGACAGTTTCAATTTTTATGCCCCAAATTAGTAGTTAAGTCTGGGGTTGCGAAATTACCAAAATACCCTCGATGGGTAAAAATTACAAAAATACCTTTGGGTTGTGAAATTACAAAAATTCCCTTATGGGCCGAATTACTGAAATGTCCCTATGGGCTGATTTACCGAAATGCCCCTATGGGCCGATTTACCGAAATGCCCCTATGGGCCAATTCATGAAAAGTATACAATAGATTAATGGTTGTTATTATATGTGGATATTTTATGTTATTATGTATGTTGCATTTTACATATTGCATGGGATGGGAAAATTGAATGAAGAGAAGTGTAGCCTGGTGGCATTGCCACAAATTCTGATTATGGCTTTGTGCCAAACGTATTTACCCAAGGCTGTGTGTCGATTATATTACTGTATATGATATTCTAGTGGCTCTGCCACAATCTGTATAGTGGCTATGCCACGCATAATTATGACTCTGGTGGCTCAGCCACAAATTTTATAAATGGCAACTTGCCTACGATTGGTGTGTTTGGCGGGGTGGGTTGACTTGATCCCCACAGGTGTGATGGGATGGTACGGGTGGTGTGTAGCGGATGGATTACTAGGATGGGTTGGGTTGCATACATTGCACATATATATATTTTGTTATGTAAATGGGTTTTGGCCCAATATTATGCTACATAGGCTCCGGCCCAAGTTATTGCTAAACAGGTTCAAACCCAGTGGATGACAGTAAGGGGATTATGCACTGAGTTCTTGTAACTCACCCTCCTTTCTTAATCCTTGTAGGTAAATCTAAGTGACGAGGACTTGGGCCCATGGATGACTTGGTGGAGGCTATACTTCGGAAGTAAATGTTTCAAACTTTAGTAAATTAATTTTCTGCTCTATTTTGTTACTTTTATTATGTTGGGTTTAAACTTGTAATAAGGCCTCTGGGATAAACTTTAATTTGCTTTATATTTGGATGTATTTATTATTTTTCTTGAATTGTTTTAAACGGGGATTTTTCTAAAAACATTAACTATGATTTTCCAAAATTGATTAATAAATGGATCTTATAACAAACTTTTACAAATGATTTAACCTGGACTTTCTTTCAAATTATCAAATGTCATTTTCAAAAGTCACGGTTTTAAAATATCACGAATTTGAATATCAAATCTTCAATTAACATCTCGAGCTTTATAGTATTTTATTGAAGGTTTCTATTCAAACTTGATTTCTTAAATAACACCTATTTTAGTACGAATCATAAGTTCTTTACTCGTTTTCTTCGTGTGACATGTCAGATCTGGTCATACCGCATGGGCCGGGATTGGGGTGTTACATCTAGCATCATCTCTTCATAGAGATTTTAGCAATTGAGCCTCTTAAACCCTTGGTTGGCCAACTTGGAGAGCCATCAGCAAATGAGCAAAGTAAAGGAACGAAGGATCCTCGTCAGTCAGAGTCTTGGGTGACAGCCACTCTGAATTGGATTTAATCTTTCTTTTCTTTAATCTAAATATGTTTGCTATGTGTTCTTTGTTCTTGTTTACAATAATGTTAGCCTAAATTTATTTAAGCTACGATGATTGCTTTGATTAAATAATATTTATTTGATTCATGCTTATAATGTTTGTGCCTCAATCGATTATGTTTTCAATTAAAATCAAGTCTGTATTTTGTTCATACGTGATTGAAATGCACCTGAATTAGCCGGCGATCTGACGCACTGACGACTAATGGACACATGATTGAAATGTGTATGCTCAATTTAGATCCTGACCCGATTAAATTGTAGGTTGCATAACAACTCTAACCAAGCTCTGTTATTTGTATAGTTTTTAGATTTGTGTGATTAAACTATTTCAAACCTGACACGTCCCTGTTACCTCACATGGATGCTAAGAAACCTTTAGTAAATAAGGATCAATAAAATGCATATTTACTAAGTAAAGGATTCCGAAAGGACCTAATGTGGTTTCTAAACTCATGAAAGATTGAGTTGCCATGGTATGTTTTTCTGGATGTTGTTAAGCATGTTGATAATAAATTGAGTTTAATTAAAGTAATTCCCCTAGTTTTTTTATGTTTTAACTGTTGCAAATTGTCTTTAATTTTACTAAAATCTATTTCATTTCATATAGTTTGCATACTTAAGATAATTTGCATTAAGGATCATTACATTTAGTATAATACATTTTAATCACCACTTCTAAACTATATTGTGTTTTTATTTACCAAATTGTTAACATAATTTTACAAATTAAGTGACTTAGCGCAAACACAGTCCTTGTGGGGACGATAACTCGATACTTACTTATTACTTGATAACGACTGTGTACACTTGCACAAACCTACACGTTACAGGTATCCATTAGGGAACTTAACCAAGGAACACACTCTCAAGCCACATATCATATAATAGGATTACCAGTCCAGGCTAAATCCTTTATATAATGTATGCTCAAAAGAGCTCGATTAAGATTACTAGTCCAGACTAAACCCTAATCATAACGTATACTCGAGAGGTATTATATTAGGAGTGCCTATTTGGGCTAAATCCTCTCTATAATGAGGTAAATAGGATTACTCATCTGAGCTAAATCCCGTCCGCAACAAATGCAGGACCTCATCCATTTCGGGAAAGCACATATATTCATCAGAATTCAATATTCAATCAGGGCTTAACCCTTTATCACCATTCAAGCATGTATTAAATTTCTCCTTATAACATTCAAGAAATGTACATCAATATAAGTCACATTCCATACAAGCACAACAGTCAATTAAACATATTTACATGCCCGATTAAGTTACACGAACTTACCTCGACACTTGTTTGCGTAAATAATCTACTAATCCGAAACATTTTCCTTTCCACAATCTAACCTCGAATTTGAGTTGTTCGAATCTTATTGAGCTTGAAAAGTTTTCATCCTCTCTCCTAGGGTTTCCATAGAAATTTTAGGGCGGAAGATGAATAAAAAGATGATAATTTCATTTTTAATTATTTGTCATCTTTTAATTTTATTGATTTCCAATTTAGTCCCTTGCCTTTTCTAATTTTTCCATGGATGAGCCATTATAATATCTACATACTTTTTAATGGTCTAATTACCATATAAGGACCTCTAGTTTTGAATTTCATAGCTATTTAATCCTTATAGCTACTAGAATTCAACTTTCACAATTTATGTGATTTAGTCCTTCTTGAAATTTAGCACTTAATCGATAAATTTTTCGTATCAAAATTTTCATACAACATGTCTATCATAATACGAACCATATAATAAAATAAAAATAAGATTTATTTTCGGATCGAATTTGTGGTCCCGAAACCACTGTTCAGATTTCACTGAAAAATGGGTTGTTACATAGGTATAATTGCATTATAAATCCCTTAGCTTTGATTTACACTATAGTATTAGTTAACATAATAATAACTAAACTTTATAATATATATTCAAATGCATATATAATAAAGTCATAGCAAGCAACTAAGAAGATCACATATCTTATAAGTCCTATATATTTAATTTTATTTATAAATCCTATTTTATTCAATTACGTGATTTAGCCCATGTACTCTAATTAAACACTTTTTCGTCAAAATTATATAACCAAAATTTAATTCACTTCTAATATAATTCGTAAATATTAATAAAAATATTTACTAGTCCGGTTTATGGAAACGAGGTCTCGATACCTAAATTTCTAAAACCATCGACTTTAGATACAATTTACTTGTACCTTGTCTAACTTTCCAAATAATTAAAATTATTAGATCAACCTCAATATAATACTGTAATACTTTTGTAACTATGAATAAATAATATTCACTAAGTCTATCGTTAAGAAACAACATTCTGAAACCACCGTTTCCAACTCCACTGACTTTTGGGTCATACAACATGCATGTAGGCTCATTTTTGAAAATCAAAACTCAGTCTGAGGTTTTGAACATAGCCTCTGATACCACTAGATGTGACCACCCTAACCCGGCCTAGATGTTATAGCTAGATTGAGAAGGCTACATGTAACACCCCTAACCCTTATCTATCGTCGAAACAGGGTTACAGAACATTAATAGACTTTTCAGACTAAATACGAACATTTCATATCATTTAACATACATATCAAAAACTAATCATATATCACTCATATTGTCCCCTGTATGAACTTTTGAGGCCCAAAATACACATTAGAAACAAATTGGGACTAAACCGGAAACTCAGAGAATTTTTCACGAAACTTCAAAATTTTTCCTAGGTGTAGGGGACACATGGATGTGTGGCCAGGCCGTGTGGCTCACACGGTCAAGAGACACATGGGCTGTGACACACGCCCGTGTCTCTGCCTGTGTGGAAAAAAATAGGTTCGTTACTTTATCGAGTCTTAAAATTTATATAAATAATGATCGAACCTGGAAACTAACTAAGACAATGATGGAGGCAAGTGCACCTATCGAACAGTAGCATAGTTTAGGCAAGATCGGAATGTCGAATCCCAAAAGAACCAAAAGTATTAACACTAACTCTTTTTTTATTATCTAGCCTAAAAATTAAGGGAATTTGTTGTTTAATCTAAATTAACTAACTTCTAAACTAAAAACTTCTAAGACAAAGAAGAATGAAATTTGGAAAATAACTTGAGGAAAAACCAATTGATTAAGACGACACCCAAGGAAGAATCCACCTAGACTTCACTTGTTATCTAACACTGAACCAGATGATTTATTCACTTGACTTGATCCATAAGATTCCCTAACGTATATTAATCCCTCTCTCGAGGCGACTAACATCTAACCCTAGGTTGATTAACTGAAATCTCTTTCTAATTAAAACCCCTAGAATTGCATTAACTCGATCTATGGACTCCCATATTAGGTTTCACCCTAATTTGGTAAAATCTCGTCACCCTATCTCTAGGCGCGCTATCAACTCCACTTAACTATGCTAGATCTACTCTTAGGCAGTGACTTTTGCTCCTCCACCTAAGCACGTCATACTTGAATTAATATCCCGAAAATATCAACACAAGAATTAAGAACACATAATTAAGAACAACTCAAATATTTATCATATATTTCAGAAAACAATAACAATATTCATCTTAGGCTTCATCCCCCTCAGGTATCTGAGGGTTTAGTTCATAATTTTAAAAGAAAACATCTCAAAAGAAAAGATAAAACAAAACATAAGAAATCCCTAAAACCCCCTGAAGGAATTGAAGGAGAGATCCTTTGTCTTGAGTATAATTCAGGCTTCTTGAGATGAATCAACTGGCTATCTTCGAGTAAATCTCCACAAATCTGCCTCCTTTGGCCTAGCTAGACGCCCCCTAACTAAAGCCTTGGGTTCCCCCTGACAAAAGCCCTAGCAAATGTTGCCCGCTAGGGTGTTTATATAGACTTTGAGATGCCTTACTTGACCCCTACATATCCTGATTCAAGTAGACTTCCTACTAAGGTGTTTGAATAGGCTTTGGAATGTGTTTCTTTGCCTCCAAGTATCCTATTCCGAGTAAAACTCCTCTTGGCTATGGTAGGGACATGCCCATGGCACACGCACGTGTGGATCGTGGCTAGGCCGTGTTCGAGTCTGTTGAAGAGACACGCCCGTGTGTTTCTGGGTCAAGGCTATGTTAGAGTAAATTAGGGAGGCACGACTATGTGGTCTTGGGCCCAGGCTGTGTCGATTTCCATTTTGACCCAATTTGGTCCATTTTAGGCCCGTTTCTCGTTCTTTTCATCCTCCGGTGCTCTCTTGAGTATAAAACATGAAAACAACGGATTAAGAGCACTAAATTACATAATTCAAGGGATAAATCATCCAAAAGTATGCTAAATGTGGGCCTAAAATATGTTACTTTTATGGTTTATCAAAGACCCCCACACTTAAGCTTTTGCTTGTCCTCAAGCAAAATTCTCAACTTACAATTAAAACAAACTTTCTCTTTTCATAATATTTATCAATAATGCCTCATCCTAATTCAAAGAAAATTCATACATGGATATTTCAACTCAAAGAATCCTAAAGATTCAAACAATCAAAGTCATACATTTATAGCCCTGAAAACTTTAGGTGTTTCCCCTTACTAAATAATTACCTCTGATTCGAAATCGACAAGAGTTGACATCCTCACAAAAGATTCACTCAAATCACTCAAAGTGTTTAAGGTTCAGAATTAAGCACTCAAAATTCAAACATGAAAAGTCAATCCCATAGGCTTGCCTGAAAATAAAATCTTCACCACTGTAGAATGAGATGATACACAAATCAAAAGGTCTTTAACAGGGTTGTAACGGGGCTTGGGTTAATAGTGTGGATAAAGGCTAAATTAGAAGCGTTAGAAACGAGATTGAATTGACAAATTACCTAACTAGAAAAATAAACTAATAACCTAAATAATTACATCAGATGAAAATTTAAAATACTAATAATACGAGCTTCTTCTTCAAGATTGTAACACCCCAAACCCAGCCCATGCGTTACGACTGAATCTAGTATGTCACATGAAGAAAACATATAAAGAACTTGTGTATTTTATAAATTTGATGTTTATTTAGTTATAAATAAGAAAAACAAGTTTGGTTGTAAATATTCGCTAAAATATTTCAAATCTCGAAAGGTTGATTGATAAATCGAAAATCGAACTAGTAAATCTTAAAATTTTAATTTTTAAAAATAGTGATGATAATTTGAAAGAAAATTCAAATTAAATTATTTATAAATGTATATATATTTGTTATAAAAATCGCTTGTTAATCAATTTTGGAAAACTGTTATTTAGGATTTTAAAAAAAAAATCCCCATTTTAAACAATTCAAGAAAAATATTAAGTACGTCTAATCGTAAAGTAAAATAAAATTATCCAAGATGCCTTATTACAACTTTTAAAACCCAGAAATAGTAAAAGTAACGAAATAAACGGAAAAGAAGTTTACTAATGTTTGATAATATTATTTCCAAAGTATGGCCTCCACCGAATCATCCATGGCCCCAAGTCCTCATTACTGAGCATTACCTGTAAGGATTAAAAAGATGGAGTGAGTCACAAGAACTCAGTGCATAATCCCCTTACCGTCATTCACTGGGCCTAAACCCATTTAACAACATCTTGGGTCTAAATCCATTTACAAGGTAATAAATAAATGAAATGAATGCAACCCATCCCATCCAACCAATCTCTCCCCCGACCAGCCAATCTCTCCTGTGGGGATCAAGTCAACCCACCACGCCAATCTCTCCAATTTGTAGTCAAGCTGCCATTTATAATATTTTTGTGGCCAAGCCACCAAAATCATAGTTAAGCACGAAAATAAACGAATTGTGGCAATGCCACCGGGCTACACTTCTCTTCATACAATTTTCAATTCCCATGCAATATGTAGAGATGCAACATAGATAATAACATAAAATATCCACATATAAATAATAACCATTAATCTATTGATTACTTTTAATGAATCGGCCCATTAAAGCAATATAATAATTCAGCCCACTAAGGCATTTTAACAAATCGGCCCATAAGGGCATTTCGGTAAATCGGCCAATAAAGGCATTTCGGTAATTCAGCCCATAAAGGTATTTCGGTAATTCGACCCATAGAGGCATTTTGGTATTTCGTCATTTATACAAATTAACTCCGATTTTGATAAATCTTTAGAAATAATGAAATTTAAACGAATTTCTCGATTTATGCCATATTACGATTTTAGCCATATAAATAATAACAGTCTATTTTTTTCCAACGTAATATCGGATCATGAATCTACGAAATTTTCGTGTGAGATTACACACCTGATTATTGTAAGAGCTAAACCTTCTTGATCTTCGGCACCTAAAACACCATTACACTCGATTAACCAACCAACGAGGTTTTTCTTAATCCAAATATTTAAATCTAACGATCTAAGAAAATTCTTACCCTTAGAATCGTGTACAACCACGATTTGTCTATTCTCACTAGATGATGGTCCACAACCCGGTGGGAAATCTCAAATCGCCGATACCGCTCTACGCTTGAACTTAGGAGTAAGAATCGCAAATCCACTCCTTGTGTGTTCTCCAATCGCTTTCCCGTTCAAATCGATTCCACTTGCCTCCATAGGAAAAATCTTGGTTAGAAAACTACTATGAGAGAAAGTAGTTGTTTTAGTGATAGGAGTAGGCTTACCACTACTTTCGAAGGATCCACGAGTGAAAAAGAACGAGCTTTTTATTCCCTATAACAATCGATTAGACAAATCCATCATTCCGTTTAGCAAACTAACTAATCAACAAAAAAGATCAAAATGAACAATGAAGAATCCCTTACCTTAACGATGATAAATTTGATTCCCAACGATTGTACTTATGGCTACGGATGAGTCAAAGGTATAAGATTTAGCTTTTCCACTATTACACTAGAAAAAGGAAATGATTAAGATATGAAGAAGAATGGAAAATACCATTTCGGTTTAGAAACAAAATGAAACAACTGAATGATGAGGAATAGTCATTCGGCTAATGAGAAAAGAGAATGAAAGGATTAGAATAAAGTCATTTACCTGATTTAATCAAAGAAGAAATGTTCAACTTGCAAGATGGAGAAGAAAAGGTGATCAAGATTCGGCTATTGACGAAAAAGGAGAAAGATTAAAGAAATAGTGGATAGGAAAAGAAGTGATGAACCAGGGAGAATTAGAGAGTTTCGGCCATCAAAAGAAAATGAGCAAGAGTGGTTTGAGGTTACGGCAAAATAAAGGAAAAAAAAAAGATAAACAAATGGCTAGTGTTTTTCGACCACACAAGAGAAAAAGAAGTGCTCAATTTGGCTTTAGAATTTTGGCAAGAAAAAGAAAAGAATTGAAAAAGAAAACACCAAACAAAATGCTAAAAGAAAAAAATAAGCATATCATGCACCAAAACTAGGAAAAATGACTAGAAAAATTTGGCTTTCATCACCCCCTTCCAAAATCGTGTATACTATTACCAAGAGGATCAAAATTGACCAAAAATTCTTTCCAAAACATCTTCCCCAAAATCGGCCAACAGATCCCCCTTCTTACTCCTTTCTTTTACTCCTTTCCTTACACTCCTCCTTACCATATTTCCTTAGCCATTTTTCCATAATTAAAAAGTTTCCCTTTCCATAAATACAATAATGGCCAACACTTAGGAAGGAAGCACAAAAATTAATCAAAATAATTTGTACTAGGTGGGATTTGAACCTCTTCCCTCCATGCTCTCCACTTGACGCCACAGCCTCCTTGCCATATGCTCACTTATGCGAGCAAAATACATATTTAGTTCCTTAAGCATTGATGTTACTTACCTATCTCTCCTTAAAGTGCTTAAACATAAAAATTTTGCTGAGGCCCAATTCAAACCTGAGCCTTCTTAGGACCCCTAAACATACACAATTAACATTTTAACTAGCCTATCACAAGATATTCTTTAAAACATAAAATTTTGAAATTTCAGGATGTTACAATTCTACCCCCTTAAAGAAAATTTCAGCCTCAAAATTTACCTGATTAGAAGAGATGAGGATATTGTTGCTGAATTGTATCCTCTGGCTCCCACATAGCTTCCTCTGTCCCGTGATTACGCCATAAAACTTTGACTAATGGTACCGACTTCCTTCTCAACACCTTAACATCTCGATCTAAAATCTTCACTGGCTCCTCTTCAAAAGACAAGTCAGGTCTTAACTCAACTTCCTCCACTGGTACAACATGAGACGGATCCAAACAATAACGCCTTAACATAGAGACATGGAATACACTATGTATCTGATTTAACTCCGGAGGTAGCTCCAGCTGATAAGCTACTGGCCCAACACGCTTTAGTACACGGTATGGTCTGATGAACCTAGGGCTTAACTTGCCTTTCCATCCAAATCTAAAGATCTTTTTCCAAGGTGAGACCTTCAGAAAGACCTGATCACCAACCACAAATTCTATATCCTTACGCTTCAGGTCCGCATACAATTTCTGTCTGTCCGAAGCTTCTTTTAACAGAGCTTGAATTACCTTAACTTTTTCCTTCGTCACCGAGATCAACTTAGGACCCAATAACTATCGCTCCCCCAACTCAGTCCAACAAGTAGGAGTACGACACCTATGACCATACAACGCCTCGCAGGGTGCCATCTGGATACTGGATTGATAGCTGTTGTTGTATGCAAACGCTGCCAATGGTAGAAAATCTTCCCAACTACCCTGAAGGCGATCACACATCCCCTTATCATGTCTTCTAGAATCTGGATTACTCTCTTCGATTGACCATCTGTCTGCAGATAAAATGCTATGCTAAAATTTAACCTTGTACCCAAAGCTTCATGTAAAGTCTTCCAAAATCGTGATGTAAACCTAGGGTCCCTGTCTGATATAATAGACACTGGTACCCCATGTAACCTCACGATCTCTGCTACATACAACTTGGCCAACTTCTGTAATGAATAATCCGTACGAACAAGTAGCAAATGAGCAGTCTTCGTTAACCGATCTACTATCACCCATACAGAATCTTTCTTAGTAGGCGTTAAGGGTAACCCACTAACAAAGTCCATCGTTATCCTTTCCCATTTCCATAATGGAATTTTCACCGGTTGTAGCAACCTTGATGGCAGTTGATGTTCTGCCTTCACTTGCTGACATGTTAAGCACTTCCTCACGAAATCAGTAACCTTTCGTTTCAACCCTGGCCACCAATATTGTTCACGGAGGTCTCAGTACATTTTGTTTCCCCCGGGGTGCATAGCATATGGCCTACTATGCACCTCATGCAGAATCATTTTTCTCAATCAAATCCCTGGGCATACAAACTCTTTCGTAAAAATACAATATTCCATCACTATTCAATCCAAAATCCCCTATCTCACCACCTTCCACTTGTTGAAGTTGAGAACCCAACGCTTCATCTATCAACTATTTTTCTTTAAGCCGGCTTACCCAAGCAGGCTTCACCTGAAGTTCGACTAACAGGCTTCACCTATGTGTGTTTGAATGTGTTGTATGAATTTTTGAGAACTTCAGAGTGTAGGTAAATGCCTTAGAAAATATCAGATTTTAAGTATTAAAGGGGAGCTAAGCTTGATAGGCCTTGAGAGGAATTGTAGGGGAAATTGGACATAAAAATTAGCTTGGTAAAGTGGCAAGGAGGTGCCTCTTAGAGCCTTAATAAGTGACGCCACAAGCAGTGTGCAGGGCCTAGGTTCGAACAGCAAGGGAAGCAAATGGGAATTTTATTTTATTTTATTTTTTACAGCAAGGGGAAACAGAGGTGGACGGCAATGGGACACTAAGGGGATGAGCTTTAGATGTGGTCAATTTCTTTTTAAAATTCAGCTAAGGTAGGAAGATAAATGTTGATTTATTTAAATAATTTTGAATGAGTGTTGAAGAGAAAATAGGAGAAAAGGTGGGATTTGAGAAGGGATGAGTGTTGGTAGGCCAAGGATTCTTTTGGTGGTCATTTTTGGTCATATTGAGGGGAGGAGAGGCTGAATATGCATAGTGGATTTAGGCATTTTTCTTTGGTTCCCTTTCTCTTCTAACATCTTTCTCTTTTACCTTGCCAAGGCCAAAATCTTTTTATCCCTATTTTACCATTGCTGCAACACCTCAAACTTTCCATCTCTCATCTTTTTGTTCAAGCTGAATCTCCTTTTTGTCACCAAGTTAAATCGCACCACATTCCCTCATTTACTTTCTCTTCTCACGAATCTTCCAAAAGCTGAATCCTCTATTTTTGTGGCCATAACCAATTGCTTCTCTACCCTGTTGGAGCCGATTTGATCATATACATTAAAAGCCGAAACTCAAACACTTGCTCCCTCTTTTCGACACTTTGATTGGTGAACAATTGCATTTTGATCACTCCATTCGGTAAGGATCTCTCTTGATTGATCTATTGTTCTTTTCTTTCTCTATCTATCGAAAATCAAGACTCTAATCCCATTAATGTTCTTTGGCTGAAACTTTGAAGGAGGTTTCAGGATTCTTATTATAGCCGACTTCAAAAGGGGATCTTTCGGGATGTTAAGATCGAATGTAAGCGAATATAATATTAGGCCAAAGGCCATTTATTGAGTTCATTAAATGTTAGAATCGGATCTAACATGTGCCTATAGGAATTTCGACATCACTAAGAACAAGGGTTAATTTTGGGATCTAGACAATCAAGGTAAGGAAGTCTTGATATTCGGCCAAGGGCTTTTTGTCTGTTAAATGATTGACCGATTT
This sequence comes from Gossypium rotundifolium, assembly GCA_025506655.1. Taxonomy (NCBI): domain Eukaryota; kingdom Viridiplantae; phylum Streptophyta; class Magnoliopsida; order Malvales; family Malvaceae; genus Gossypium; species Gossypium rotundifolium. The sequence continues at coordinate 43,846,068 of CP106724.1, read as the reverse complement.
TAACTTTGGGTATTAGGAAGGAGTACAATCTATTGTGGCAGACTTTCGAGATTCAGTAAACACGTTAGTAACCAGGTGTGTAGCCCTACACCAATTCCTAATAGATTTACGGTATTAATTTAATACATGTGTTAACAAGAATATGAAAGATGTGGCTAAAGGTACCATTCAATGGTACGGTATATTCAGGTACGTTATCCTCTAACGCTCTGTTAATAGTAATATGAACACTGAATATGACATATATGAGAATTGGTTATGAATATGAAATAAGGCATATGACATGATATCCGCATGATTTGTATGACGCATGGGGCATATGGGTGATATTGAAAAGGGGAAGTGATCTGGTTGTTTTACCACAATATCTGGTGACTCATGTCACATAATTTGAATGCGGTGACTTATGTCACATATTATTATCTGGTGACTCTGTCACATTATCTGGTGGTAACGCCATGATTTATAAGGGCGATGTGCAAGTCGTCTGCAGTGACTGCCTTCGATGGTGTGTAGCAGATGGAGGGTCGATTTAGTAATCCCTACGATGTGATTGGCTGGTACGGGTGATGTGTAGAGGATGGTTATTTAGGTTTGGGTTTGGGATTGCATCATTACTATACTTGTTATATATATATATGATTTGTTATGCCTAAATCATTGGGAGTTTGTGTTGGTTGTTATACATTGAGTCTGTTGACTCACCCCATTGTGGGATATCTTTTCAGGTGACACTCAGTAATGGACCGGGACGGCAGGAACTTAGTAGTGGCCATGCTCAGCTCAGAGTTATTTTTTTCGTTGGTTTTTATTATTTAAGATTTGGATTTACTTCGGGTTTTACTTTGATGTAATAAGGCCATTACTATTAACTATTTTAAGCATGCATTTTATTCGGTTTATTATGATATGATTATTGTTAAATAAATATTAAATAGCTTTTCCTTAAAAATAAATTTTAAATGTTTTGACACTTAAACATCAACGATTTTCAAATTAATGGTAAACCTTAAAGCAACTTGGCATTTTATTTTTTTAACCTATGGTTTGAAAGATAATAATAAAGTTTTAATAAAATCTAGACTTCAAGAGCAACACCGTTTTCAATTTGATCACAACACAAATCATATTTTCTTCAAACCCACTCAAATTTTCCAAATTAACAAACAAGTGTTTGAAATGATTTACTCAAGGAACATGCGAGATCCTTCGAGGCTCGTGGGCGAGTTTGGGGTGTTTCAATTTGGTATCGAGCCAGTTTTAAACTCTCGGCCTTGGGTTTAAAGCCCACAACGTTTTCAAAATTGAGCCCAAATAAGTTTTGTGAAAATTTTTGTGAAATAAGCAGGTTTTTCTGGCATAGCACCTAAGTCTCCGACCCGAAGTCCACCAGATAAGTACCCCTAACTGTTGTATGATTTATTGTATGATTTGTATGTGGGTATAACAGGAACGTAGATTAGTTATTGAACCCTAGGATCAGCTTACTCCAAAACAGAATTATATAAAACTTTAAAGCCTAATTAAACCAACCTGTGACTGAGTCGCCGAGTTAGGGTGTGGCAACCATTATGCGCATGCCTAGGATTGTATTCTGGTAGAACCTGGTATTTAAGTAGTCCTAGTGACTCACCTCCTCTTCGCTCGAATCCTACCTGGTGCGTAGTGACGGTTCACCCTAACCAAGAGGACTTATTCATGGGCTAAACGCAATAATTAAAACCCGAAAATGACTAGCCATACTGTTTTATAAAAACCCTAGTTTTAAAAATCATCAAATTGCCCCTTTGAATTGAAAAAAAATTATTATTTTGAAAATTTTTCTGAAATATTCTCGATTTACAAAATTACCCAAATACCCCTGGTTGTAAAATTACTAAAATATCCTTGGTTTATAAAATTACCATACTACCCTCGATTTTTACTAAGATTTGCTTACTTTACAAAAATATCCAAAAACACCTATTTTGCGAAGTATCAAGATACCCTGATTTGGAAAATTACCAAAATACCCCTGTAGGATAAAATTACGGAAATACCCCTGGTTAGTGGAAAACAACAATAATGACAACTACAACACTTTTCTGTAATGAACGCAAGTTCATGAATGTGATGATTGAATGAATGAATTTGAGACTCTGTATGTATATGAATTCGAAAGAACTACTCTTTAGAACTATTAAACATAAGACTCTTCGTGATAAACCAGTGGAACAAAAACTAATTCATAAGATTCTTTAATCAGATAAACATGATTCAGAAGCATGAGTTCTAGGGGACGTGGTCGTAATGTGCGTGGCTGAGGTAGATGCCGAATGACCGTGTCGAAACCTGTTAGATCTGGTCAAGGGTCCGATAATGAAATGCAACCACCGCCAGCCGCAGGTGTGGAATATTAGGATCAGACGGGGGATGATGCAGTATCACAAGCGATGCTGCGAGTTCTAGAAAGGGTGGCTAGAGCAGGTGGAGGCATGGGAGCTCGAAAGTCTATACCTAAGCGACTCTGATCTAATGGAGCTGAGTTTTTTTTTTGTGGTATATCCAGTGTAGCGCCCAATACGACTGAGTATTGGTTAGAGGCGACAGAGCGAATTATGGATGATTTAGACCTGTCCATCGAAGAGAAACTGAAAGGGGTAGTATCGCTCCTCCGCGATGAGTCATATCAATAGTGGCTCACAGTTTAGGATGGTGTTGCCGCAGATGATCTCACTTGGGAGTACTTTAAGGAAGCATATCAGAAGAAGTACATTGGGACTAGTTACATTGATGCATAGAGGAAGGCGTTTCTGAGGTTGGTTCAGGGAAATAAGTCCGTAGCGGAGTATGAGGCAGAGTTCCTAAGGTTGAGCCGATACGCTCGAGGTATAGTGGCTACGGAGCATGAACGATGTGTCTGATTTGAGGACGGACTAAGGGATGACGTGAGGTTACTGATTGCCCCACAGCAGGAGCGGGAGTTTGCTATGTTGGTGAAGGCAAAGGTCACTGAAGGAGTTAAGGAGTCTGTGAGACAGAACACAGACATGAATAAGCAAAAGAGAGGTCTTGGATCATCAGGGTCATCTGGGAATGTTCAAAAGAGACCTAGAACGGATGGGTTGCGAGGTTAGTAAGTTGCTACGGAAGGACAGTACCGTACTTGTGCTCAGTATGAAAAGATGCACTTGGGAGAGTGTTGGAAGAAGACGGGAGGATGTTTCAAGTGTGGGTCCAAGGATCACATGATTAAGGACTGTCCTATGAAAATAGATGGGAGTCGACCAGTAGGTTAGGGTTTTAATCAGGCTGGAAGAGGTAGACAGTAGCCACCGCCGGGCCGTGGTCCGATTGGTAGAGGTAACGGTGCTGAAAAAGGATGGGGAACACCAGGTAGAGGTGTTGGTAATACAGAGGCAAGGTAGCCGGGTCTAGTGTATGCAGTTCACCGGAAGGAGGATAGAGACGCACCGGATGTCATAACTGGTACGTTCCTTATAGCTGACAAGCCTTACTTTGCTTTTATTGATGTTGGCTCTACCCACTCTTATGTTGCATGTAGAGTATTTGAAACACTAGGCATAGCCTCTGAACTGTCTAATAGGGAGATGACTGTAGTGAGCCCATTAGGTCAAACTGTAGTAGTGAATAAGATATTTTGGAGTGTACCTCTAGAGCTTCAGGGAATGGTATTTCTTACCGACTTAATGGAACTACCCTTCGGAGAATTTGATCTCATCCTTGGCATGGACTGGCTAGTGGAACATCGGGCTGTATTGGATTGTGTAGCTAAGTGAATGGAGTTAAGGACGCCGGAGGATAAGGCGATAATTATGATAGGAGAAAGAAGAAACTACCTATCTAACGTAGTGTCTGCTTTAAAGGCTAATAAGATGGTTCGAAAAGGGTGCAAGGCATTTTTGACCTTTGTTAGTGCTTTGGATGCAAAAGAAGGGGGAGTTAGTGGAGTTAGAACAGTAAGAGAATTTGTGGATGTTTTTTCGGAGGAGTTACCTGGAATACCCCCGGATAGAGAAGTGGCGTTCAAAATTGACTTACTACCGGGTACAGCTCTTGTGTCAATTGCCCCGTACAAAATGGCACCAAAGGGGTTGGTTGAGCTCAAGGCTCAGATCCAAGAGTTGCTTGATCGTGGGTTTATCCGACCCAGTGTGTCTCCATAGGGAGCACCGGTCTTGGTTATGAAGAAGAAGGACGAAACTATGCGTATGTGCATAGATTATCGTCAGTTGAATAAGCTGACCATCAAGAACAAGTACCCGTTGCCAAGGATAGACGACTTATTCGATCAGCTTAAGGGGGTCGCGGTATTCTCAAAGATAGATCTAAGGTCTGGATATTATCAGCTTAAGATGAAGGAGGCATATATCCATAAGACAGCTTCTTGGACAAGATACAGGCATTATAAGTTCTTAGTAATGCTGTTCGGATTAACGAACGCCCCAGCCGCGTTCATGGATATGATGAATTGGGTTTTTCAACCTTACTTGGATAGATTCATCATTGTGTTCATAAACGACATTCTAGTGTATTTTAAGTCTGAGGAAGAGCATGATGAGCATCTCCGGATAGTGCTGCAAGTGTTAAGGGAAAAGAAGCTATATGCCAAATTTAGCAAGTGTGAATTTTGGCTTAAGGAAGTTGCTTTCTTAGGGCATGTGGTATCTGCAGAAGGGATAAGGGTGGATCCTAGGAAGATTGAGGCAGTGCTAGATTAGAAACCACCTAAGTCTGTGGCTGAGGTTCGTAGTTTCTTGGGATTGGTAGGCTACTACAGAAGGTTTGTGGAAGGGTTCTCATCCATAGCCGCACCTTTGACGAAGTTGTTGAGAAAGGAGGTACCTTTCGTATGGTCAGATAAGCAACAGGAGAGCTTTGAAAAGCTTAAGAGGGTCTTGACTGAAGCTCCAATTTTGATTCATCCTGAGGCAGGGAAGGATTTTGTGGTGTACTGTGATGCTTCTCACACAGGTTTGGGATGTGTTTTGATGCAGGACGGGTAGGTAGTTGCTTATGCGTCTCGACAATTAAGGCCACATGAGGTTAACTACCCGACGCATGATTTGGAATTGGCGGCAGTGGTCTTTGCTCTTAAGGTATGGAGCCGCTATCTATATGGAGAAAAGTCAGTGATTTACACAGACCACAAGAGCCTTAAGTATCTGCTGACTCAGAAAGAGCTGAACCTAAGACAGCGAAGGTGGGTGGAGTTATTGAAGGACTACGATTGTTCTATAGAGTATCACCTGGGCAAGGCGAATGTAGTGGCAGATGCCCTAAGTCGGAAAGTAGTGTTGGATCTGAGGGCAATGTTTCCACATCTTAGCTTGTATGACGATGAAAGTTTGTTAGCAGAGTTGCAAGTTAAGCCGACGTGGTTGAATGAGGTGAAAGAGAGTCAGTTGGAGGATGATGATCTAAGTGCTAAGCTACGGCAAGTGCGGAATAGGGAGTTAGAGGATTATGGTGTTAACAGTGATAGAGTATTGTGTGTTAAGGGTAAGGTCTGTATGCCTAAGAATAAGGAGTTAAGGCAGAAAGTTCTTCAAGAATCGCATAGTAGCCCTTATACTATGCATCCTGGAGGTAGTAAGTTGTATAGAGATCTAAGGGAACAGTTTTGGTGGCCTGGTCTTAAGCGGGAAGTTACCGAATTTGTAGGGAAGTGCTTAACGTGTTAGCAAGTTAAGGCTGAACACCAAGTTCCGTCAGGATTGCTTCAATCGATAAAGATTCCGTAGTGGAAGTGGGAGAGAATCACCATGGACTTCGTTAGTGGGCTTCCCCTTACGCCTACTAAGAAGGACTCGGTATGGGTGATAGTGGATCGATTGACAAAGTCCGCACATTTCATTCGGTCTGAGTTGACTATTCTTTGCAGAGGTTAGCAAAGTTGTATGTGGCAGAAGTTGTGAGGTTGCATGGAGTACCGGTGTCAATTATTTTAGATAGGGATCCAAGGTTTATGTCTCAGTTTTGGAAAGCACTACATCAGGCTTTAGGCACCAGATTGGACTTCAGTACGGCATTTCATCCGCAGGCGGACGGCCAGTCTGAGCGAGTGATCCAAGTGTTAGAGGATATGCTGAGGGGATGTGTGATAGACTTCAGAGGAAGTTAGGAAGAATATTTGCCTTTAGCGAAATTTGCATACAATAACAGCTATCAAGCTAGTATTCGGATGGCACCGTATGAAGCGCTGTATGGACGGAAGTGTCGCACTCCTACGTGTTGGACGGAATTAGGGGAACGTAAAGTTTTGGGTCCAGAGATTGTGGCAGAATCTGAAGAGAAGGTTAAGGTAATTCAAGCACGGTTAAAGGAGGCATCTGATAGGCAGAAGTCGTACACAGATCTTAAGCGGAAGGAAATAGAGTTTGCTGTGGGAGATCTGGTGTTTCTTAAGTTTCGCCTTAGAAGAAGGTGATGAGATTTGGTCGCAAAGGAAAGTTAAGTCCCAGGTTTATAGGACCTTATCAGGTATTAAAGCGAGTTGGACTAGTGGCATACCAGTTAGAGTTGCCTTCGAAATTGTAGCAGATGCACGATGTATTCCATGTTTTGATGCTACATCGTTATCGATCAGATCCATCTCATGTAGTTCCGGTTGAAGAGGTGGAGCTAAGGCCAGATTTGTCTTACGAGGAGGAGCCAATTCAGATCTTGGAGCGAGATGTGAAAGTATTGCGAAAGAAATTAGTTCCTTTAGTTAAAGTGTTGTAGCGTAACAACGGATCGGAAGAAGCTTCGTGGGACCCGGAAGAAGCAATACGACAGCAATACCCTCACTTATTTTAGCCAGGTAATTTCGAGGTGGAAATTATTTTAAGGGGGTAGAACTATAATATTCGGGATTTTGGGCTTGTGCATTATTGCTTAACTGTATGAAGTAGCATGCCTATGTGTGTTTGAATGTGTTGTATGAATTTTTGAGAACTTCAGAGTGTAGGTAAATGCCTTAGAAAATATCAGATTTTAAGTATTAAAGGGGAGCTAAGCTTGATAGGCCTTAAGAGGAATTGTAGGGGAAATTGGACATAAAATTCAGCTTGGTAAAGTGGCAAGGAGGTGCCACTTAGAGCCTTAATAAGTGACGCCACAAGCAGTGTGTAGGGACTAGGTTCGAACAGCAAGGGAAGCAAATGGGAATTTTTTTTTTTGCAGCAAGGGGAAATAGAGGTGGACGGCAATGGGACACTAAGGGGATGAGCTTTAGATGTGGTCAATTTCTTTTTAAAATTCGACTAAGGTAGGGAGATAAATGTTGATTTATTTCAATAATTTTGAATGAGTGTTGAAGAGAGAAAATAGGAGAAAAAGGTGGGATTTGAGAAGGGGATGAGTGTTGGCTGGCCAAAGGATTCTTTTGGTGGTCATTTTCGGTCATATTGAGGGGAGGAGAGGCCGAATATGCATAGTGGATTTAGGCATTTTTCTTTGGCTCCCTTTCTCTTCTGACATCTTTCTCTTTTACCTTGCCAAGGCCGAAATCTTCTTCTTCCTATTTCACCATTGCCGCAACACCTCAAACTTTCCATCTCTCATCTTTTTGTTCAAGCCGAATCTCATTTTTGTCACCAAGTTAAATCGCACCACATTCCCTCATTTACTGTCTCTTCTCACGAATCTTCCAAAAGTCAAATCCTCTATTTTTGTGGCCATAACCGATTGCTCCTCTACCCTGTTGGAGCCGATTTGATCATATACATTAAAAGCCGAAACTCAAACACTTCCTCCCTCTTGTCGACACTTTGAGTTGGTGAACAATTGCATTTTGATCACTCAATTTGGTAACGATCTCTCTTGATTGATCTGTTGTTCTTTTCTTTCTCTATCTATCTAAAATCAAGACTCTAATCCCATTAATGTTCTTTGGCCAAAACTTTGAAGGAGGTTTCGGGATTCTTATTATAGCTGACTTCAAGAGGGGATCTTTCGGGATGTTAAGATCGAAGGTAAGCGAAAATAATCTTAGGCCAAAGGCCATTTATTGAGTTCATTAAATGTTAGAATTGGATCTGACATGTGCCTATAGGAATTTCGACATCACCAAGAACAAGGGTTAATTTCGGGATCCAGACAATCAAGGTAAGGAAGTCTTGATATTCGACCAAGGGCTTTTTGTCTGTTAAATGATTGACCGATTTTAACTTTGGGTATTAGGAAGGAGTACAATCTGTTGTGGTAGACTTTCGGGATTCAGTAAACACGTTAGTAACCAGGTGTGTAGCCCTACACCAATTCCTAATAGATTTACAGTATTAATTTAATGCATGTGTTAACAAGAATATGAAAGATGTGGCTAAAGGTACCATTCAATAGTACGGCATATTCAGGTACGTTATCCTCTAACGCTCTGTTAATAGTAATATGAACACTGAATATCACATATATGAGAATTGGTTATGAATATGAAATAAGGTATATGACATGATATCCGCATGATTCTTATGACACATGGGGCATATGGGTGATATTGAAAAGGGGAAGTGATCTGGTGGTTTTACCACAATATCTGGTGACTCATGTCACATAATCTGAATGTGGTGACTTATGTCACATATTATTATCTGGTGACTCTGTCACATTATCTGGTGGCAATGCCACGATTTATAAGGGAGATGTGCAAGTCGTCTGCAGCGACTGCCTTCGATGGTGTGTAGCGGATGGAGGGTCGATTTAGTAATCCCCACGGTGTGATTGGCTGGTACGGGTGATGTGTAGAGGATGGTTATCTAGGTTTGGGTTCGGGATTGTATCATTGCTATACTTGTTATATATATATATATATGATTTGTTATGCCTAAATCATTGGGAGTTTGTGTTGGTTGTTACACATTGAGTCTGTTGACTTACCCCGTTGTGGGATATCTTTTCAGGTGACACTCAGTAATGGACCGGGATGGCAGGAACTTAGAAGTGGCCATGCTCAACTCAGGGTTATTTTATTTTTGTTAGTTTTTATTATTTAAGATTTGGATTTACTTCGGGTTTTACTTTGATGTAATAAGGCCATTACTATTAACTGTTTTAAGCATACATTTTATTCGGTTTATTATGATACGATTATTGTTAAATCAAGATTAAATAGATTTTCCTTAAAAATAAAATTTAAATGTTTTGACACTTAAACATCAACGATTTTCAAATTAATGGTAAACCTTAAAGCAGCTTGGCATTTTATTTTTTATTTTTAACCTATGGTTTGAAAGATAATAATAAAGTTTTAATAAAAATCTAGACTTCAAGAGCAACACCATTTTCAATTTGATCACAACACAAATCATATTTTTTTCAAACCCACTCAAATTTTCCAAATTAACAAACAAGTGTTTGAAATGATTTAATCAAGGAACATGCCAGATCCGGTCGAGGCTCATGGGCCGTGTTTGGGGTGTTTCAAACTCTAATTCCCTCGGTAGACACAACATGTCCCAAAAAGGTCACTTCCCTCAGCCAAAATTCACACTTACTGAATTTGGCATACAGTTGCTTCTCCCTTAAAATATGCAATACTACCCGTAGATGCAAATCATGCTCTTCTTCAGTCTTTGAGTACACTAAAATGTCATCTATGAATACCACTACAAACCGGTCTAGATAGGGTTGGAAGACCCGGTTCATTGTAACATCCGGGATTTAGAGGCCTTATATTTATTGCATTTCTGTGTCTTGGTATGGTTTATCTGCTAACCTGTTATGTTAGGGGGCCCCGAGAAGGCTCGGGGTCAAGCTGAAGCCTTGGTAAAAATTTCAATTTTTGAGCACTTTAGGGGGAGCTGGCTGGGTCAGGTTTTAAGGATTATTGCTTGGGTCTAGTGACACAAGAAGTGCAATGGTAAAGTGGTAAGGAGACACCACCTAGCATGCAGGGAGGTGGCGTCACAAGAGAAGCTGAGAGGGAGAGGGTTCGAATCTCTCAAGCAGCGCAGGAGGGTATTATTTTTTTGGCACAGGCAAGGGAGGCAGCTAGATGGTAATCAAACTCTGGAAGAGGGAGGGATGACCTGGTCAAACAATTCAAATAAGTGGTGGAGAGTCATTTGGGGTGTTTGAATTTTTCAAACCGAATTGAATGAGTGGAAGAGAGGGGATTTAGGAGAGAATCAAGGAGGAAGCATGGGGATTGAGGTGAGAAGGAAGTTGGCCAAATTTTTAGTAGTGTTGGGAGGGGGTGTAGGCATTCAGTTTTGGTGGAAGGGTTTAGGTGCCGAAATTGTGGTATGTTTTTAGTAAATTGTGTGTGTTGAAGGTTCTCTTTTTGGCTTTTGGTGTATTCTTCTTTCAGCACATTTTCTTTATCTGTTAGCCAAAGCTCCTAAGGCTGCTACTTAGTCATCTCCTCACTAGTAGGCCGAAACTTGTTTGGGCACTCTTTTCCTTTCTATTCTTCTCTTTCTCTCTCAATTGCTTTCATTTTCCCAAAGCTCTCAACCCTTGCCGAATCCTCACAAGCTCCTTTTCTCTTCTTTTTATTTTGTTTCTTTTCTCTTTTATTCAAGCCGTAGCACCCCTTTGCTTTTCTTCTCACTTTTTCTTGCTCCATGTTCTTCATAGCCGAAACTCATCTCTCATTTCTTTCTTGACCGAATCATCATCTGCTACCGTTTCATCTTTTTGATTTCTTTTTGCTTTAGCCGAATCTGCACCCTTCTGTCGACTTCACTGATAGCCGAGCATAGGACTTTTAATCGTTACACTCTTATTTCGGTAAGGGATCTTCTTCGCTTTCCTTATCATTTTCTATTCTCTTTCTTTTTGTTATGGCTAATCGAAGGTTCTAATTCGTATCTATGGACATTGGCCAGTGGTAGAGAGACGTGTCTTCATCATCATTTCTTTGAGTGGCTTGCTTCCAATAGGGCATTGGTAAGTGTTGTTGGTCGAATAGGCCATAGGAGGTTTCTATTCATTTGGTTGGCCGATGGGTCACTTATTTGGATCCATTTTCTTGGGGAACCGATTCTCATACGGTATTTGTAACATCCCAAAATTTGGCCTATTAGGAATGGGCCCAATGGGCCTTTGGCGTAGGAATGTTTACAATAATTGAAAATAAGATAACGTCGTTGTTACAAATTAGACTTATGAGTTAAGTGAATTTGGAAGGTTACGAGGTTTCTATGAAGTCTCGGATTCATGTTAGGCCATAGGAAGAATTTTTATTTTTGGACTTTTAGTGGATATGGCTTATAGAAGTAGGACTTAGGAATAAATGGGTGCATTTAGGAGACACAAAAGGAGCTTGTGGCTTAGTGGGAAGTGGTGTGAATTGGTTGATGGGAGAGCTTGGGTTTGAATTTCATGGAAAGCAAGGGAGTTTTATTTTTTGCCAAAAAGGAGAAGAGATGATAAAGGGACAAGTGGAGGGATTCATGGAGGAAATCATGGAGATGTGGAGGAGATTGAGGTGATGGAGAGGAGATTAGGGAAGAAAATAAGGCAAGGTGGCTAAGGAAAAATGATAAGGAAGAATGGATAGAAGGGAATCAAAAGAAAAGGGCAAGTAAGGGGAACATGTGGCCTTTTTCAAGGGAAGTGTTATGGAAGGTATGGTTGGCCAACTTTTGACCATTATGGTCATGTATGTGGATGGTTTTGGGGGAAAGGGAGGTAGCTAAATTTTGCTTGGCCATTTGGTAGAATTTTGGTGTTGTTAGGTAAAAATCACTTTTGCACTATTTTGTGTTTTTCTCCAAACTCATTCTTTTGCTTTGTGCCGAATTTACAAGCCATTAGTGAGCATATTTTCTTCACTTCTTCCTTGGGTGCTGAATCCTTAATCCATCTTTCATCATTCTTCTTGTTGCCGAAATACTCACATTTCTGTTTGGTTCATATCTCTTTTGGTTTTGACCGAAACACTCCAAACACCTTGATACATCTTCTCCTTTCTTTTAATCATTTCTACTCATTTGTGTTGACACTCACTCGTTTGATCAATCGAGTTATAGTGGAAGGCCGAAACTTTGACTCATCCGTAGCCATTGTGCAATCGTTAGAAATCGAAACTAATATCATTAAGGTAAGGGATTCATCATGGTTCTTTTTGGATCATTTTGTTGACAAGTTATTTTGCTTAACGAGATAGTGGTTGTGACTAATCGATTATATTTTTAGGGACTAAATCGCTCGATCTATCCCTCGTAATAAGAGACTCAGATTGTTGGTAAGTGATATAGATTTTTAATCAATCGAAATATTTGGTTGAAGTGGTAAATTGGGTTTGGACTAATTGTTGATCGATTATACTTTTAGGTGCTGCAAAGAGTACCGTGTTACGGATCCCGTAATAAGGTGTGTAATCTCGTACCTTCCGTATACATATTTTAAATGGTGTATAATCTCACACTTCTCTAAATGTTTGTATGAAATATTCTGCGAATCGGTTGAAATACCGAAGAAAAACCAAAAATCAGCATCCGTAATCACTCGGCGTGCGTATGATCTTAGTAGTAATTATATTTTGTAATAAAATAGTTTCGGTTAGAAACTGTGATGTGTTTTTGAAAAATCACAAAACATAGGAGAAAGGGAATTAGAAAGTGAAAGAGATATCAAATAAAAGCTTACTGTGTCTATTTTGATAAGGAAGAAACAGAGAAGGAAAAAGAATTTTATATTCTGAGATATGTTAATTTTAGTGAGACTGGTTCTGAATGACTTCGTGGTTCCCTGATCTATCTTGTAAAAATCATATAAAATTTTACAAAGTGAATTATAGGATATAATTTATATGTATTGATTCCTTAGTGAGCCTATTTTTAATGGAAACAAGTGGAAGCAGTATATGAAAACCATACATTGAGATATTTGAAATTAAGGAAGGAGAGTTCAGAATCGTTGGACAGTGGAACAAGGGAAACTTTAAGGAATAAACTGTACTAAATGGTTAAGCCAAAAAATTTGGAAAAATTGTAGAAATAAGATATATGAGTCTAGTTTCAAGGAAAATTTATGGATTTAGATTTCGAGTTTCCTAACTCAAGTTATAGTCAATTTAGTCGATACGATGTAGATGGATAGTTTAAATTTTTATGCCCAAATTAGTAGTTAAGTTTGGATTGCGAAATTACCAAATTACCCTTAGTGGGTAATAATACAAATTTATGAATATGCCCCTATGGGCCGAATTACCGAAATAACCTTAGTGGGTAAGATTATCGAATTACTGAAATGCCCCTAAAGGGCCGAAATACGATATTGCTTAATAGACTGAATTGACATTCTGCCTTATGGGCCGATTGGACATATTGATTAATGGGCCAATATGATATTTTGCTATATGGGTCAATCTGATATTTTGCTATATGAGCCAATTTTATATGTGATTAAACTGGCCGAATTGATATGTGACTAAATGGGCCAAATTGATATGTGACTAAATGGGTTAATTTGATATGTGACTAAATGGGTTGAATTGATATGTGATTAAATGGGCCGAATTGATATGTGATAAAATGGGCCGATTTGATATATTGCTTTAATGGGCCGATTTTGCAAAGTGTTATTGGGCCAATTTGTTTGTCATAAATTTCTGAATTTTTAATTATTGTTATTATATTTGTAAATATCAGGATTTGATATGTATGATGCATATACAAGAATTGCATGGGATGAGATAATGATGAAGAGAAGTTTTGGTAGCTTTGCTACATAATTTTGGTGGCTCGCCACATATTTGGTGACTCTGTCATTAATCATGTTCTGTGGCTATGCCACGTAAATTCTGTTATTCTGGTGGCTTGTCCACAAATAATCTGTTATAAATGAATTAATGCCTGCGATTAGTGTGTTGGCAGGGTGGGTTGACTGATGATTACCCACAGGTTTGTTGGTTGGTATGGGTGGTGTGTAGCGTATGGAATACTAGGCTTGGTTTGGGAATTGCATTTCATATTCATGTTATATTCATTACATTATTATTATTGTATGTGGGCTTAGGCCCAAATAATTGCTTAATGAGATTTTGGCCCAGTGAACAACGGTAAGGGGATTTCACGCTGAGTTCTTGTAACTCACCTACTTTTCTCTTAACCCTTGTAGGTAATGCCCAGTGACGTGGACTTGGGCCATGGATGACTCGGTGGAGGCCATACTTCGAAAATGGTTTTTATTGAACTTTAGTTTCCTGATTTCGTTTACTTTATTATTCTTACTATTTCAGGTTTATTTTGTGTTGTAATAAGGCCTCTGGAATATTTTATTTTGCTTATGTTTTTGTCGTACTTAGTATTATGCTTGAATTGTTTTTAAACGGAGATTTTTCTAAAAATCTTAAGTAAAGGTTTTCCAAAATAGATTAGCAAATGATTTTCATAACAAACTTTTACAAATGATTTAACTCAGAAATTCTCTTTCAAATTATCGACGACATTTTCAAAAGTCACGGTTAAATTTCACTACCTCGATTTTTGACTCATCAATTAACCTCTCAAAAATACTTGTATTTTATCTACATTTCCGCAATGTTTTCAAAAGGTTTCTGCAACTTTATTTCCAAACGTCATATTTTCATAAATCGTTTATTTCAAATATGTTTTCGCAACCAAAAATGTTTTTAAAGATAATTACGTTTTCAAGTAGATAACAATCGCTTAAGTGTTTTGGGTTTTAACAAAGAGGATGTAATTCTCAAACAATTTTTTAACAATCGCAAAGACGATTTTATAAGATCATTAGTTCAAATTTATCGATTTATCAATCAATCTTCGAGGTCAGTAGTATTTTATCAAATGTCTCAAATCAAACTTGTTTTTCTTGATTTTGACAAAACTTAATTTAGTGTGAATCACAAATCCTTTATACGTTTTCTTTAATGTGACACATCAGATTCGGGCCTAACTTCTGGGCTGGGTTTGGGTTGTTAAATTTTATGGTATCAGAGCCCAGTTTTAAAACTCAGCTGTAGTTTGGGTTCAAAAATGTTTTTCCAAAGCTATTTGAATTTTAATTTATAAATGCATGTTCTAAAGGAAGCATGGCACCACGGGTATCCGGCACCAAGTCAAATAAGTACCTGTTATCATTATATAACTATGATTATTGTTATATAATTGTAGGAATACTTTAGAACTTTTTAGGTAGTGAAACTATAGAGATTGAAACTACAGGATGCATTTACGAAAATAACGTTACTTCCTATACTCTATAAAACATTGTTTAATAAACATTGAACAGCATATTTATTCATAAGACTCTTAATGAGATTAAATCGACTTAGTGAACATGAGCGCTAGAAGACTTGGACGCAGTGGACGTACACATGGTAGAGGCCGAGGTGTTAGGGCTAGATCTTCAGCATTGAGGCATGTTTTCGAAAGGGAGACATTGGCATCGCCAGTGGCTGAGATGGGATCTCATGATCGAGTTAAGGTTGATGAGCTGACTCAGATAGTTAATAAAGTATTGGAGGAGGTTAAAGGAATCAGCGAGGCACTTTGAGTTGGGTGCGTAGACTATAAGAAGAAAAGAGATCGTGGTTCTTCAGGGTCGCAATTTTGTTCTATGAAGCGTGTCAAGGTATGTCCAAACTTTCCAGCTTGCGATTATTGCAGAAGGCGTCATTCGGGGGAATGCTGGAAGAGGTCAGGAGCATGTTTGAGATGCGGGTCTAAGGAGCATAAGGCTCGGGATTGTTTCCTCACCATCAAGTCAGGTATGTTTTGGTTGGACATGATGGTTGAATGTAGAAAATTTTAGTTATAAGTGGTAGATAACTGCTTGCTTCTGTGGTTAGATGTTTGGTTGTGTGAAAGAGGATTCAAGATTATGTTAAAATTACACTAGTGTTATTTAGATCAGAGTGCGCAGCGAAAGCATAGTGGCGTGTTTAGAGCGATGCGTTTAGTAGTTGATTGGAAATTTCAAGGACGAAATTTCTTTAAGGAGGGTAGAATTGTAACATCCCAAAATTTGGCCTAGTAGGATTGGGCCCAATGGGCCTTGGGCATAGGAATGTTTACAATAATTGAGAATAAGAGAATGTCATTGTTACAAATTAGACTTATGAGTTAAGTGAATTTGGAAGGTTACGAGGTTTCTATGAAGTCTCGGGCTCAAGTTAGGTCATAGGAAGAATTTTCATTTTTAGACTTTTAGTGGATATGGCTGATGTAAGTAGGACAAAGGAATAAATGGGTGCATTTAGGAGACACAAGAGGAGCTTGTAGCTTAGTGGGAAGTGGTGTGAATTGGCTGATGGGAGAGCTTGGGTTCAAATATCATGGAAAGCAAGGGAGTTTTATTTTTTGCCAAAAAGGAGAAGAGATGATAAGGGGACAAGCAGAGGGATTCATGGAGGAAATCATGGAGATGGAGAGGAGATTGAGAAAGAAAATAAGGCAAGGTGGACTTTTTAATAAGGCAAGGTGGCTAAGGAAATATGGTGAGGAAGAATGGATGGAAGGGAATCAAAAGAAAAGGGCAAGTAAGGGGAACATGTGGCCTTTTTCAAGGGAAGTGTTATGGAAGGTATGGTTAATAACTTTTGACCATTATGGTCATGTATGTGGACGATTTTGGGGAAAGGAGGTAGCTGAATTTTGCTTGGTCATTTGGTAAAATTTTGGTGTTGTTAGGCAAAAATTACTTTTGCACTATTTTGTAATTTTTTCCAAACTCCTTCTTTTTCTTTGTGCCAAATTTACAAGCTATTAGTGAGCATATTTTCTTCACTTCTTCCTTGGGTACTGAAACCTTAATCCATCTTTCACCATTCTTCTTGTTCCCGAAATACTCACATTTCTGTTTGGCTCATATCTCTTTTGGTGTTGACCGAAACACTCTAAGCACCTTGATATGTCTTCTCCTTTCTTTTAATCATTTCTACTCATTTGTGTTGACACTCACTCATTTGATCAATCAAGTTATAGTGGAAGGCCAAAACTTTGACTCATCCGTAGCCATTTTACAATCGTTAGAAATCAAAACTAATATCATTAAGGTAAGGGATTCATCATGGTTCTTTTTGGATCTTTTCATTGACCGATTATTTTGCTTAACGAGATAGTGGTTGTGACTAATCGATTATATTTTTAGGGACTAAATCGCTCGATCTATCCCTCGTAATAAGAGACTCAGATTGCTGGTAAGTGATATAGATTGTTAATTAATCAAAATATTTGGTTGAAGTGGTAAATTGGGTTTGGACTAATTGTGAACTGGTTGTACTTTTAGGTGTCGCGAAGAGTGACATGTTACGGATCCCGTAATAAGGTGTGTAATCCCTTACCTTCCATATACATATCTGAAATGGTGTGCAATCTCACACTTCTCTGAAAGTTTGTATGAAATATTCTGTGAGTCGGTCGAAATACCGAAGAAAATCCAAAATTGGAATCCGTAATCACTCGGGCGTGCGTATGATCTTAGTAGTAATTATATTTTGTAATAAAACAGTTTTAGTTAGAAACAGTGACATGTTTTTGAAAAATCATGAAAAATAGGAGAAAGGGAATTAGAAAGTGAATGAAATATAAAATAAAATCTTACTGTGTCTATTTTGATAAGGAAGAAATGGAGAAGGAAAAGGAATTTTATATTCTGAGATATGTTATTTTTAGTGAGACTGGTTCTGAATGACTTCATGGTTCCATGATCTGTCTTGGAAAAATCATATAAAATTGTATAAAGTGAATTATTGGATATAATTTATATGTATGGGTTCCTTAGTGAGCCTATTTTCAATAGAAATAAGTGGAAGCAGTATATGAAAACCATACAGTGAGATATTTGAAATTAAGAAAGGATATGTTAGAATAGTTGGATAGTGAAAGAAGGGAAACTTTATGGAATAAACTGTACTAAATGGTTAAGCCAAAATCCTGGAAAAAATTGTAGTAAGAAGATATATGAGTCTAGTTTCAAGGAAAATTTACGGATTTAGATTTCAAGTTTCCTAGCTCAAGTTATAGTCAATTTAGTCAGTACAACGTAGATGGACAGTTTAAATTTTTATGTCCAAATTAGTAGTTAAGTTTGGATTGCGAAATTACCAAATTACCCTTAGTGGGTAATAATACCAATTTACGAATATGCCCCTATGGGCCGAATTACCTAAATACCCTTAGTGGGTAAGATTACCGAATTATCAAAATGGCCCTAAAGGGTCGAAATACGATATTGCTTAATGGACTGAATTGACATTCTGCCTTATGGGCCAATTGGACATATTGATTAATGGGCCAATATGATATTTTGCTATATGGGCCGATCTGTTATTTTTCTATATGAGCCAAATTGATATGTGACTAAATGAGCCAAATTGATATGTGACTACATGGGCCGAATTGATATGTGACTAAATGGGCCAATTTGATATGTGACTAAATGGGCCGAATTGATATGTGACTAAATGGGACAATTTGATATGTGACTAAATGGGCCGAATTTATATGTGATTAAATGGGCCGAATGGATATGTGATAAAATGGACCGATTTGATATATTTCTTTAATGGGTCGATTTTGCAAAGTGTTATTGGGCCAATTTGTTTGTCATAAATTTCTAAATTTTTAATTATTGTTATTATATTTGTAAACATCATGATTTGATACGTATGATGCATATACATGAATTGCATGGGATAGGATAATGATGAAGAGAAGTTTTGGTCGCTCTG
This sequence comes from Gossypium rotundifolium, assembly GCA_025506655.1. Lineage (NCBI taxonomy): Eukaryota > Viridiplantae > Streptophyta > Magnoliopsida > Malvales > Malvaceae > Gossypium > Gossypium rotundifolium. The sequence goes on along the minus strand of CP106724.1, from coordinate 43,827,443 downwards.
CCACATATTTGGTGACTCTGTCACAATCTGTCTGGTGGCTATGCCACGTAAATTCTGTTATTCTGGTGGCTTGTCCACAAATAATCTGTTATAAATGGCTTAATGCCTGTGATTGGTGTGTTGGCGGGGTGGGTTGACTGATGATCACCCACAGGTATGTTGGTTGGTACGGGTGGTGTGTAGCGGATGGAATACTAGGTTTGGTTTGGGAATTGCATTTCATATTCATGTTATATTCATTAAATTATTATTATTGTATGTGGGCTTAGGCCCAAATAATTGCTTAATGAGATTTTGGCCCAGTGAACAACGGTAAGGGGATTTCACACTGAGTTCTTATAACTCATTCCCCTTTTCTCTTAACCCTTGTTGGTAATGCTCAGTGATGTGGACTTGGGCCATGGATGACTCAGTGGAGGCCATACTTCGGAAATGTTTTTATTGAACTTTAGTTTCCTGATTTTGTTCACTTTATTATTCTTACTATTTCGGGTTTATTTTGTGTTGTAATAAGGCCTCTAGAATATTTTATTTTGCTTATGTTTGTGTCATACTTAGTATTATGCTTGAATTGTTTTTAAACGGGGATTTTTCTAAAAATCTTAAGTAAAGGTTTTCCAAAATAGATTAACAAATGATTTTCATAACAAACTTTTACAAATGATTTAACTCAAAAATTCCCTTTCAAATTATCGACGACATTTTCAAAAGTCACGGTTAAAGTTCACTACCTCGATTTTCAACTTATCAATTAACCTCTCAAAAATACTTGTATTTTATCTACATTTTCGCAATGTTTTCAAAAGGTTTCTGCAACTCTATTTCCAAACGTCATGTTTTCGTAAATCATTTATTTCAAATATGTTTTCACAACCAAAAAGGTTTTTAAAGATAATTACGTTTTCAAGTAGATAACAATTGCTTAAGTGTTTTGGGTTTTAACAAAGAGGCTGTAATTCTCAAACAAGTTTTTAACAATTGCAAAGACGGTTTTATAGAAGCATTAGTTCAAATTTATCGATTTATCAATCAATCTTCGAAGTCAATAGTATTTTATCAAATGTCTCAAATCAAACTTGTTTTTCTTGATTTTAAAAAAACTTAATTTAGTATGAATCACAAATCCTTTATACGTTTTCTTCAATGTGACACATCAGATTCGGGCCTAACTTTTGGGCCGGGTTTGGGGTGTTATAGTATTTATATAGGTACTCAATCGACCTCATAATCCAAGCCTGAAGCTTTCAGTTTCTATCGATCTAGGTAAAGAACCTCTTCGTTTGAGCGTGTGTTCTTGTTTCCATATTTCTTTCTTAATGTCTTAACTCGGTCTTCTGACCAAGATCTTTTATGGAATCGAATACCAGCCAAGTAAGCGAGGGGGTTGGACTCACGGTCCCTACCCCTAAGTTTAAGAAGAGTGCGGTGTCTACCATTCGAGACTTTCCACCGGGTTGTGGGCCCACTTCAGAGAGAGATAAGCAAATCATTGTGATTTCTACGAGTGAAGGGGCTAGTGAGATCGATAGTTTAGTTCTTCGTGTTTACAAGTGTATAATTCTCACACCTATGCTTGTTGTATCTGTTAATTTATGTATGTTCTGTTAAATGTCTGAAACTTCGGTATCGATTGAGTGGTTATCCATGAAGGTAAAAATGAGACATCAGGTTAGTGACTTCTGACTGTGCTATATAAATGACTATGTTGTCGTGATTATCTATACACTCTGAATATTTTATACATGTATGCTGAAACCTGTTGCATCCGTACATCATGATTTTATGTCTGCATAGGGGTTGATATATACATTATTAATGAAAAGGGGAAGCGTTCTGGTGGCCTTGCCACAATCTGTTTTGGTGGCTCTACCACACTTTGTTCTGGTGGCTATGCCACATAACCTGGTGACTCTGTCACGATTTTAACGATGGGCAGCTAACTGTAACATGACTTACATCGATGGTGTGTAACGGTGAGGGTCGATTGTAGAAATTCCCATTGGTGTGATTGGCAGGTACGGGTGGTGTGTAGCGGATGGAAATTTACGTTAGGGTTCGGTTCTGTAGCATTTTGCATGTGCTACTTGCTATTGTGAACTGTGGGGCTAAGGCTCAATCTAGTTTCTAATGGGCTCCACCCAATGTGATTATGTAAAAGGGGGCTAAGGCCCAAATGGTAAGTGGATGGGCTTGAGCCCAATGATGGTGCTTGGAAATTACACACTGAGTCCTTTGACTGGCTCTACTTGCTTAAAGTCTTTGCAGGTAATAAATAGTGCAGTGGACCGGGCTGGAGAGGATTACGAGGTGGCCATGCACGGTTTTCTTTCATCCTAAATATAACTTTATTTATCTTTAATTTTTGGGGGTTCTATGTTGTAATAAGGCCACTAATAATTTGGTTTATAATTTCAGTTTTAAGTTTTAGATGTTTTAATTATAAGATGGTTGATATGAAATTTTTTTAATGCAAGTAAAGGTTTCATGCAACATAGTTAACGTCTTAGTAAACAGATTTTTATGACAGATCTCTAACGTGATCAAATGCAATAACAAATATTTTAAAAATGTCACCTAAAACACAAGAAATAAATTATTTCCATAAAATGATTGTTAAGTTTGTTTTTTTTTTAAATAAACCACTGAACTTGGAGTTTTAAGTAGATAGTAACTTAAAAGTTTTTTAAAGCTCGCGATACTTTGTAATTTTTTCCTAGTGACATGCCAAATCCGATCGTAGTGTTTGAGCGGGGTTTGGGGTGTTACAATTTTGGTATCAGAGCCAGATTTTAAAAGCTCGGCCATGGGTTTTGGGTTCAAAATATTTTTCGAGGTTGATTTAAAAGTGATTTAGAAATACATATATATATATATATATGCAAGTTTTTTTCTAGAGCATGGCACCTAAGTCTCCGGGATCTGGTCCGTACGATAAGATTTCTGACTGAATTGGGCGATTAAGCATGAAGTAATTAAATGGTGCTATGAATGCTAGAATTTAGGAACTCTTTAGAGATTAAAGCCTCTAGGTTTATGTATGTTCTGCGAAACACTACTTGTAACTCTACTCTTATAAAATTACTTGTTAATCAACAATGAAAAGGGTACTAATGCATAAAATTTGTAATCAAATTAAAACAATTCGATAGATATAAATGCTAGGGGACGCGACCGTGGTAGAGGCCAGGGTGTTGAGGTAGAGTTCTCGGAAGCTGGGAATGAGCCGGAGGTTGAAGCACCAGCATCACCTGAGGTAGAAGCAGGATTGCAAGATAGAACTGGTGGGGATGATGCCCTGTCTCATGCAATCCTGCATGTGTTGGAGCGAGTTGCTGGGCGAGCACAGGGACAGTGTCTCGGAAGTCCATTCCTAAGCGACTTCAAGCAAACGGAGCTAAATTGTTCATAGGTATTTCTGGTGTGGCTCCAAATGTGGTCGAATATTGGCTCGAGGCAGTCGAGAGAATTATGGATGATCTAGACTGCACAGCAGAGGAAAAATTGAAAGGAGTGGTGTCTCTTCTTTGGGACGAGGCATATCAGTGGTGGCTCACAGTAAGAGAGGGTACTCCAGCAGATAGAATTGACTAGGATTTCTTTAAGACGGCATTTTAAGGGAAGTGCATTGGGGCCAGTTATGTGGATGCTCAGAGGAAAGCATTCTTGAATTTAGTACAAGAGGGCAAAACTGTGGCTGAGTATGAGGTAAACTTTCTGCGTTTAAGCCGTTACGCCCGAGGCATAGTGGCGACTGAATATGAGCCCTGTGTGCAATTCGAAGATGGGCTGCGGGATGAGTTGATGGTATTGATAGCTCCGCAGCGAGAGAGGGACTTTGCCGTTCTGGTTGAGAAAGTTAAAATAGCTAAAGAGGTAAAACGGACTGAGAGACAGAATAGGGATAAGGATCAGGGTAAGAACAAGAGAAGTTTTGGGTCGTCAGGATCGTCTAGGGGTTTTCAGAAAAGGCCTAGGATTGATGGGCCAGTTCGTGCTCCGACGCCTGCTGCGGGGGGTCAATTTCGATCATGTGCTTTGTGTGGGAAGGTTTTTTTAGGAGTGTAGGAAGAAAACCGGTGGATGTTTCAGGTGCGGATCTATGGATCATATGGTTAAGGATTATCCATAAGTGGACCAGGTGCGGCCTGCTGGGTAGGGTTTTGATCAGTTCAGGAGGGGTGGTCAGCCATCACCGAAGGGTCATGGCCAAACTAGAGGAGGAAATGGTTTCAGTTGGGGTCTTGGAGCACCCAACAGGGGTGGTGGTAGAGCAGATGTAAGATAGCCGGGTTTAGTCTACGCAGCTCGTTGACGAGAGGATGGCGACACACTAGACGTCATAACCGGTACGTTTCTTATAGCTGATAAGCCATTTCTTGCTTTGATTGATATTGGTTTGACCCACTCTTATATTGCATGTACTGTATCTGAGACTTTAAGTATGGAATCTGAGATAGCTGCTAGAGAAATGACTGTGGTTATCCCTTTAGGACAATCCATGGTAGTGAAGAAACTATTTAGGGATGTACCTTTAGAGATTCAATGAGTAGTGTTTCCGACAGACTTAATGGAATTACCATTCGGGGAGTTTGACCTCATCTTAGGCATGGATTGGTTGGTTAAGCATCGTGCTAAGTTGGATTGCGTGATTAAGCGAATGGTGTTGAGTACCCCAAAGGAAGAGGAGGTGGTCGTAATAGGGGAAAAAACGAATTATTTGTCTAACATGGTTTCCGCGCTAAGGGCTATTAAGATGGTTCAGAAAGGATGCAAGGCTTTCCTAGCTTTTATTAGTGCGTTTGATGCAAAAGATGTGACCGTTAATAGGGTTAGAACAGTAAGGGAATTCGTGGATGTCTTTCCTGAGGAGTTTCCAAGGTTACCTCCGAATCGTGAGGTGGAATTTGGAATTGAATTACTTTTGGGTACGGCTCTAGTATCCATCGCCCCTTATAGGATGGCGCCGAAGGAGCTGGCAAAACTCAAAGCTCAGATCCAAGAGCTATTGGATCGGGGGTTTATTCGACCAAGTGTGTCTCTGTTTGTGAAGAAGAAGGACGGGTCCATGCGTATGTGCATTGACTACCGTCAATTGAATAAGTTGACGATTAAGAATAAATACCCGCTGCCAAGGATTGACGATTTGTTCGATCAACTTAAGGGGGCTTCGGTCTTCTCAAAGATTGATTTGATGTCAGGATATCATCAGCTTAAGGTCAAGGAAGTATATATTCATAAGATGACATTTCGAACTCGCTACAGTCACTATGAGTTCTTGGTGATGCCGTTTGGTTTGACAAATGCACCAGCTGCGTTCATGGATATGATGAATCGGGTATTCCAACCCTATCTGGATCGGTTTTTCGTGGTGTTCGTAGACGACATCCTAGTATATTTCAAGACGAAAGAAGAGCACGACTCGCACCTTCGGGTGGTTCTGCGAATTTTAAGGGAGAAGCAGTTGTACGCCAAATTTAGCAAGTGTGAATTTTTGTTGAAGGAAGTTACCTTTCTAGGTCATGTTGTCTCTGCAGAGGGGATAAGGGTTGACCCTCGAAAGATTGAAGTTGTGTTGGACTGGAAATCGCCTAAGTCCGTGGCAGAGATTCAAAGTTTCTTAGGTTTGGTAGGATACTACAGAAGGTTTGTTGAAGGATTCTCCTTAATTACGGCACCCTTGACGAAGTTGTTGCGGAAAGGGGTATTATTTATTTTGACTGACAAGCAGCAGGAAAATTTTGACAAGCTAAAAAGGATCTTGACGGAAGCTCTCGTTTTGATTCAGCCTGAGGCTGGGAAAGAGTTCATTGTCTATTGTGATGCTTCACACACGGGGTTAGGGTGTGTGCTAATGCAAGATGGGAAGGTAGTTACGTATGTGTCTCGGTAGTTAAGACCGCATGAGATGAACTATCCGACGCATGATTTGAAGTTGGCTATAATAGTATTCGCTCTGAAGATCTGGAGACATTATTTGTACTGAGAGAAGTCTATTATCTACACTGACCATAAGAGTTTGAAATATCTCCTTACCCAGAAGGAGTTGAATTTAAGACAGGGACAGTGGATTGAACTGTTAAAGGACTACGATTGCTCGATCGAATACCACCCAGGTAAAGCTAATATGGTGCGGATGCGTTAAGTACGAAAGTGATATCAAATTTGAGGGCAATGTTCGCTCACCTCAGTTTGTATGATGATGGAAGTATGTTAGCTGAACTCCAAGTGAAGCCGACATGGATAACACAGATAAAAAAGAAGCAAATTTTGGACGATTTGTTAAGTGCCCGACTCCTGCAAGTACAGAATGGTAAGGTAGAAGATTATTGTTTGAATAGTGATGGGGTTCTGTGTTTCTGTGGAAGGGTCTGCATGCCAAAGGATGTTGAGTTGAGACAGATGATTCTTCAGGAAGCGCATAGTATCCTTTATGCTATGCATCCTGGTGGGAATAAGATGTATCGGGATCTGCAGGAACAATTTTGGCGGCCTGAATAGAAGCGAGAGATTACTGGTTTTGTGGGTAAGTGCCTGACGTGTCAGCAGGTGAAAGCAAAACATCAGTTGCCTTCAGGACTATTGCAGCCGGTGAAGATTCCACAGTGGAAATGGGAAAGGATCACGATGGACTTCGCTAGTGGGCTACCTCTTACACCTACTAAGAAAGATTCAGTATGGGTGATTGTTGATCGGCTGACGAAGTCTGCCCATTTCATACCTGTTCTTGTCGACTGTTCTTTGCAGAAGTTGGCTAAGTTGTATGTGGCAGAGATTGTAAGGTTGCATGGGGTACCAGTGTCGATCATATCAGATAGAGACCTTAAGTTTACATTGTGTTTTTGGAAGGCGCTACATCAGGCATTGGGTACAAAACTAGACTTCAGCACAACATTTCATCCACAGACTGATGGTCAGTCTGAGAGGGTAATTCAGATCTTGGAAGATATTTTGAGAGGTTGTGTCATTGACTTCAGGGGTAGTTGGAAGGAGTTGTCACCATTGGCAGAGTTCGCATACAACAACAGCTACCAGTCAAGCATTCAGATGGCGCCCTATGAAGCGTTGTATGGATGGAGATATCGTACTCCTACTTGCTGGACGGAGTTGGATGAGCATCAGATGTTGGGTCCAAAATTAGTTTTAGAGACAGAGGGGAAAGTCAAGTTGATTCAGACTCGGTTGAATGAAGCATCTGATCGGTAGAAGTCCTATGCTAATCTGAAGCATAAGGATATAGAGTTTGCAGTGGGTGATCAAGTCTTTCTGAAGGTTTCACCGTGGAAGAAAGTAAAGAGGTTTGGACAGAAGGGCAAGCTAAGTCCCAGGTTCATCAGGCCGTATCGGGTATTGAAACATATGGGACCAGTGGTGTATCAGCTGGAGTTGCCTTCAGAATTGAAACAGATACATGATGTGTTCCATGTCTCGATGCTGAGGCATTACCATTCTGATCCGTCGCACATTGTGCCAGTATAAGAGATTGAAGTAAGACCAGACTTATCCTTTGAAGAGGAACTAGTGCAGATCCTAGAGCGAGACGTTAAGGTGATTAGAAGGAAATCGGTCTCGTTGGTCAAAGTCTTGTGGTGGAATCATGGTATGGAAGAGGCAATGTAGGAGCCAGAGGATGTTATGCGGCAGCAGTACCCTCATCTCTTTTAACCAGGTAATTTCTTGGCCGAAATTTCTTTTAGGGGGTAGAACTATAACATCTGGGATTTAAGGGCCTTGTATTTATTGCGTTTCTGTGTCTTGGTATACTTTATCTGCTAACTTGTTATGTTAGGGGGCCCTAGAAAGGCTCAGGGTCAAGCTGAGGCCTTGGAAAAATTTCAATTTTTTGGGCACTTTCGGGGGGAGCTGGCTGGGTCAGGCTTTAAGGATTATTGCTTGGGTCTAGTGACACAAGAAGTGCAATGGTAAAGTGGCAAGGAGGCGCCACCTAGCATGCAGAGAGGTGGCATGACAAGAGAAGCTGAGAGGGAGAGGGTCCAAATCTCTCAAGCAGCGTAGATGGGTATTATTTTTTTGCCACAGGCAAGAGAGGCAGCTGGATGGTAATCAAACTCTGCAAGAGAGAGGGAAGACCTGGTCAAACAATTCAAATAAGTGGTGGAGAGTCATTTGGGGTGTTTGAATTTTTCAAACAGAATTGAATGAGTGGAAGAGAGGGGATTTAGGAGAGAATCAAGGAGGAAGCATGGGGATTGAGGTGAGAAGGAAGTTGGCCGAGTTTTGAGTAGTGTTGGGAGGGGGTATAGGCATTCGATTTTGGTAGAGGGGTTTAGGTGCTGAAATTGCGGTATGTTTTTAGCAAATTGTGTGTGTTGAAGGTTCTCTTTTTCGCTTTTGGTGTGCTCTTCTTTCAGCACATTTTCTTTCTTTGTTACTCGAAACTCTTAAGGCTGCTACTTAGTCATCTCCTTACTGGTAGGCCGAAACTTGTTTGGGCACTCTTTTCCTTTCTATTCTTCTCTTTCTATCTCACTTGCTTTCATTTTACCTAAGCTCCCAACCCTTGCCGAATCCTCACAAGCTCCTTTCCTCTTCTTTTTGTTTTGCTTCTTTTCTCTTCTATTCAAGCCCTAGCACACCTTTGTTTTTCTTCTCTCTTTTTCTTGCTCCATATTTCCTCCATTTGTTCTTCATAGCTGAACCCCATCTCTCATTTCTTTCTTGACTGAATCATCATCTGCTACCATATCATCTTTTTTATTTCT